>JAMJFZ010003875.1:8217500-10617500 GCA_026225945.1 Cricetomys ansorgei | reverse complement strand
AATATATATGCAGAGGACCTGGTGCAGACCTATGTTGGCCCTGTGCTTACTGCTTCAGTCTCTGTTAGTTCATGTAAGCTCTGCTTAGTTGATTCAGAGGGCCTTGTTCTCCTGGTATTCTCCATCCCCTCTGGCTCTTATATTCTTCCTTCCTCCTCTTCTGTGGAGTTCTATGAGCTCTGATGGGAGGAATTTGATGGAGACAAACCATTTTCGGTCTCTATCTGAATAATTTCTGGCTGTGGGTCTTTACACCTGTTACTATCTACTGCCGGAGAAAGCTTCTCTGATGTTAATAAGGCACTGACCTACGAGTATAGCAGACTATCATTAGGAGTAATTTTATTGATACTTTTTTTTTAATAATTAGTGTTTGACTTTATTCTAGGTCTCTGGGCTATCCTGTCTCTGGTTTTTGGTCACCTAAACCAAATATGGTCAAATATGGGTTCTGTCTCACGGAGTGAGCCTTAAGTCTAATCAGACATTGGTTGACCACTCCTACAAGTTCAGTGCCACTATTGCGCTGGCCTATCTATCAGGCAGGACAGATTGTAGGTCAAAGGTTTTGTACCTCAGTTGGTTTTTATGTTTCTCTTTTGATAGCCTGCATAGTACCTTTCCACACTGAGGACACTAGAATTAAGGGGTGAAAGCTTTATGTAGGTACTAGTCCAACTTCCTCATATTCAATGAGATATATGAGTGTTGTCCTCAACAATAGGGCCCTGCTGTAGATTTGTGGAGAGTAAAATCTCAAGGTTCCTCTTTCTCCAATTTTTAGCCTTTATATTTTACTATTTTATTTCATTTATTTGTTTTCATATGTCTGTGTTTCTGTATATATACAAAGCCTGAGGTTAAAGATGTCTCTGGAGCTAGACTCAAACCGTTGTGAGCTGCCTGATGTGGATGCTGGGAACTGAACTCAGGCCTTTATTTCTTTAAATCATCTTTTCTTCCCTTGTTCTCTTGGTCATTTCATATTTTGAAATCTTATATTTTAGCTTCCTTGATGATGTCAAATAGTCTCTGATGCTTTCTTTACTCTTCTGCATTCTTTTGTTTCTCTGAGAACGTAGTTCAGATAATCTGTCTTGAAGCTAGCTGACACTCTCCTTTCTCCTGAAATCGTGCCTCCTGTTGAAGCCCTCTATAATTTTTTTTTCATTCTTTGTATTTTTCAACTTTAGAACTTGTGTTTGTATGATTTTGTTCACGTTATCTTTTGATTTGTCTATCTATGATTTCCCTTAATTTTTAATGTAATGTTTATTCTTTGTCAGGAAGTTTGTAAATAATTTTTAAGGTCTATTACTGATGTTTTATTTTGTTCCTTATTAGCATTATTTTTCTTGATTTTTTTATAATCTGTAAATCTTGCTTTAGCCTTTCTTTTTTCTGAATAAACAGGAATATCCTCTATCCTTAGTAGAAAAAGCTCATCATGAGACAGTCCCTCTGAAGAGTTTTATTGTGTGGATTAATGAGATGTTTAGGCAATTTTGATTAATTAGGCAGGTGTCCTATGGCCTTGTTCCCATGGACTATCTTGGTACCTGGGGCTAGTTGGATGGTTTGGCCCAGCAATAGGACTAAAGTTATGTCTCTCTGAGGTCATCCTGTGAAAGGGGTTGGCTTTGAGTCTGTTTATTAAAGGTTGGACTGACTCTGTGGCTGTGTGGACTATTTCAGTGCCAAGACTAACTGAAATATAAAAAGGTCAGCTCCCCTCCCCGCGAGGCTGTGCATAGTCTTGGAGGCTATAGAACAGTGTATTCTTTTTTCTTTTCATAGAAATTATTGGTGCTGTGGGTGAATGGGTTTAGGGGAGAGTGGATGTGGATATTGTAGATTGTTGTTCCTGTACATTTCCATGAAGATTTTTCCTTTTTTCTATGTTCCACCTGTGTGCTATGATGTTTTTCCTGGATTCCTTAATTCCTGTGAAAACATTTTTGAGTATGGATGGTTGTTAAACTAATTTTTCAGTTAAATGATATATACTACAAGCACCTCTTTAGAACATTGCTGTCATTCTTTTCTTTATTTAAAATTTATTATTATTATTGCTTTTGTGTATTTATGTTATATATTTTCTTTAGACTAGGAATACTATTTTTATTGAAAGAAAATTATTAGGTCCAGTATATTTTATATTTCATTTCTTAATTTTTATGTTATTTAATGATTTTACATTTTTCTGGTCTTACATACTCTCCCATTGAAATGTCCAGGATTCAATACCTATTTAATTGATTCTATCTTTTATTAAATGTTTTTATATGCAGAAGGTAATGAAATCCTTCTGTTATACAATCTATAACTCATGTATGCAGTATTTTTTATTTTATTATAACTATTTTGAAATATTGCATAATTTAAATTTATATTTTATCATATCAAGAGTTGTTTAAGACTTGTGAGATTGTATTTGTTCTTTGGTTCATAACTTTGTAGTTGATGTGCTTTAAAATTACTAGTAGTGTTTTCTTTTTTAGAGTTTTATATATATTTATTGATATATAATGACATTTATATGTATAAATATGTTTTATATTTACATATTGACTCTAACATTTGATAGTTTATTTTGTACTTACATGAATAACTATTCAAAACAGTTTATTGGAGACATTATCTTTCAGAAGCTCTTTTGATATTCTTATTATTATTTTCTTGAAATAAAATAAAATGGGATTGATACTAAGAGCAATCAGATATATAGGATTTCTAGATATATAGGATTTGTTTCAAAATTAATCCAGTATTTTAGTTAAATGAGTTTGTATTATCTATGATGCATTGATTCTTATGATTGCTATATAAAATGTTCACACTATTCTATTTCTTTGTTTTGTGTTAGATGATTGTAAATAGAGATTTTTTTCATTTGTTGCTTGTCTAAAATAATGATTACAACTTCATTTTCAAATAGTGCATGTAAGAATATATGAAATGTAATATGTATACATAGATATATACATATATGAATATATACTCACATATAACCATGAACTGCACAGTGAAATATTTGATCAACAATAGATCAAATATATTACAATGATCTCATAGATCAGTGATATCATATAGTGATAATTGCAGTCTTCTTAGTTTGTATAAGTATACTGTATGATGACTTCACTATAATTAAATAATCTAATGATATTTCTCTGGTATTAATCAAGTTGGTAACATATATGGTTTGCATATATACATACTTATATAAGTGTGTCTAGTGTGCTAATGCACATAAATATATTCTATGAGTAAACATACATATAATACTTATGCTATAAGTATGTCTATTTATGTGTATCTTTAGAGAAATAAGAATACCATATTAATTTTGGAGAAGTAGCTATCAATATGTGTATGTGTGTATATTTTGTGTCTGCACTAAAAGAAAATTTGTATTTGACTATTCACAAGTACTTGAGGTTTGGGAGAATCTATCTCATAAAGTCTTTTATAACTCAGGCCTGCACACGTTCATCCTAAAGCTTCACATAGGAGAAGCAACTAATTTTTGCAAAATATTTTATTGTAAAATTGGAATTGGATTTTGTATGTACTATTGAAACTCAAATAGACAAGCTTATTTAAATGCTAGATTAAATGCTGAAAGTGTTTCTGAAAACCAAGGCTGAAAACAGGGAAAGCAATCAGGCCACTCATAATTACCATGCCTCTTGAATTCTAGTAATTTATGGAGAAAGTAAACAAATATGGTTATTCATCTTTGTGAATGAAATGTGCTCTGCATTTCAAATGCAAATTACCATCCTCTATGTAAATCATTGACTAAAAGATAATCTACTTCCTTTACTCATGTCACTGACAATAAAAAGGTTTAATTTAATGATTAAAAAGTATTTTGTTTCATTTGTGATAGAGTTTATTTCATAATTATATGCTTTAAAATAATAGAATGTTTTTATATTTTACATTAATAAAGAATATTAAAAGCAGATATTTCTATATGTTGTCAAGGGAAATATTATGCATGCGTATTAAATACTACCTCTAGAGCTCAAAGTCTGTTTGAGGGAGACAATATGAACAGAGCCTGATGGGCAACAGCAAAGGAAACCATTAAATGTGCAAAATAATATTGTAAGATAAACTCTTAAGTTTGTTCACTAAGACTTTAATTTATCCTGGAAAATGTTAATATTTTAAAAATTGTAAGTGATACTGGTTACACACACCAAAACATTCTTATTTTCTAATTTTTGATGGTAGTCTAGCTTGATGTTTATGTACACATCTCTCCTTTACTTTGTAACTATATCAATAACAGTGTTATAGTTCCTTAGTGATTCAAAATTATCAATGCTGATACTGTTTAAAACAGAAAATTCAAAATATATTTTAATTTTATTGCATGTTAGTGAAATTTTTCAAAAGTTTATGCCTATAAAATAGCATCTTCATATTTTGATATACTATTTTTCTTTTAATTTATTCTCATTTATACTAGGAAATTGATGTGTGTGTGTGTGTGTGTGTGTGTGTGTGTGTATGTGTGTGTGTGATTCCTTCAGTGCAAAAACTGTAAGTGCTTGCCTTGGCTAAGACACTAGAGGAATTTATATTAGTATACCTATAGAAATAACACAAGTAGGTATATTTCCCACATGACCATGCCTTAAGAAGTCTAACAATAATCAAAAGAGACTAGGAAGTAGTTTAACAATCAGAACACCACCTAGGAAATAGAGCAAATTTGAGGACTGGGTTTCTAAAACTTTCCAAGTACAATATTTTCCAAGCAGCTTAGTGGAAATTCAACCGACAGATTTACTTTCTTTCTACTTCTTATTATCTTAACATTTCTACCACCACTCATTCATGTTTCATTAATTCACTTGTTCCATGTGGCTTTGGTGGTACTTTAAAGCTCAACCTTTTCAGTTGTCTGTAGTTAGTACTTACAGGGCCAATTATAATTGATGATAATTTAGCTACTTATTGAGACAGAGATACTTTGAAAGTTACAGTGTCTGTTAGATGTTTTGTTTTAGACAGCCCAAACATTTACTGTTGTGTTTTAAGTGAGATTAAATATGTTTGAAGAAAAGTTCTCAGGAAATGGAATCTTGTATCAACAATGAGTGTACTTTATAAGCATGTACTTTTGCTCTTCTCTTCTCTCTATTTTCCCTACACAGATGACTGATAGTTCTGCATCATTTACAGTACATTTCATTATCTATCAAGACTGATTTGTAAGAATCTGTTGCCTTATAGCTTCATTAGATCTCCTATATATTAATCATTCCTATATTTTTCACAACCTCTGGGCACACTCCACTATGGCCCAAAACAACAATGAGTATATGTATATACTGGAAAGGAGGGTTACCAAACATAGTTGTTGATAAGGTCTCATAGATGATCTGTGCTGTGAGCTGAGAGGAGTGAAAACACTTGGAACTAGGCTCTTCTGGCAAACTTTATGGAAAAGGTCAACAGTTGTGATGGTTATAAAACCACAGAGTGATTTTGTTTAAGTGATAACCATTGTTGTCAAACTCTCATCACAAAGCTCTACTTGCAGACAATAATAACCAAGTCTTCATTGTTTTAACTGAAGATATGTAATTAGTAGAAGGTAGGTCAGGCTATGCATAAAGCAGATATTCAAAGAAGATAATCAGGGAATTTTCACTCTGGGATATGAGCCATTATTATATTAATGGTTCATTATTTGTTTATTAAAAATCATAGTATTTACACAAGATTTCTTCTAATACATTTTTAGTATAATTATTCATGAAACTCCAATACCTCAAGGGAAGTAACACATCGTTGGATAGAAGAAATGACAAGCATAAAAACAATAGTACTAGAAACATTTTTACACTTAAAACTTAGTACATAATGATCCTGCCTCCAAGAAATTTTGGGAATTTAGAGCAATAGTAAGCAAATAGGTAAGTAAATAGATTTTTCATAAATAATTCATGTCTTTTCTCCACCCAGCAAAATTTGTTCTGTATCTAATTCTTTCTTTTTTAGTGTTATGTAAGATTTATAATATCAGTGAAGAGAAATGATAAATTTAAAATTTTCTGGCACAGTTAATGTCATGTAAGGGGACAGGAGGACTCTTTCACAATGCCAAATGAGTACATGGCCATACTCACACTAACTGTCACCCGGTTATGCCTTTCACTGCTTTTAACTACCCTTTGGGAGATAAAATGAATTTCCCATGGTGATGAGGAAATGATGCCTTTATTCCTCATTTCTGTATCCATGACACCTACAATGGTACTTATTATTGATTGAAGAAATTTGTAAATTAGCTCTGAAACTTACAATTGTTAGCATTCAACATAGCTAAGTACACAATGACTCAAAAGATAAGCTTGAATATGATGGTCCTCTCTTATCATGACATGTACTTTTTCATATGAACTAGTTTATCTTACTTTTATAGAAACCAAATTAACAAAATGGGTGTTACTCATAGTACATTACCCTTAGCTTGGATGCCAAGTCTTGGTAAGAATGCATTGGGTTTTTCATTTTATGGTGAGATGAAATGATTGCATGTGGTGTCAGTGCTTTAGCATTGATCTGATGTTGTCCTGACTGCCTTAAGAATTTTGTTACATGAATCTGGCTTTATGGGTAATGGATAGCCAATAAACAACTGCATGGAAAGAACTTTAATATTGCCATTTATGTGATTAGTTTTCAGATTTTCATTTTTGCTAGTAGTAATGCTTTATTGTGGGCCATCAGTACAAACTTCTGTTATGAAATTAAGTAGCATAATTATTATGTAGCTCAGAGAATGAGTGGGTACTTTGAATCTCTGGAAAAACTTTCTTGATTCATAGTTGTATGTCTGTCACACTTGTTTGAACCTAAGGAAACCCACAATCTCTGGTGCTTGACTAAAGAAGGGGATATATTAACTTCAACATTTATATGAAGCACAACTAAACGGAAATTCTAAATTATGGATGAGTCATAAAGCAAATGTCAAAAATCCTGGAAAATGATCAGGCTTTATAAGACTGGATTGCAATTGGATATAAACAATTCATAACATGTGCGTTTGCAAAGGTTTGGGATAAAACAGAAAGTGGAATTTAAGGCAAATCCGAAAATCAATTTAGGACTGAAGTCACAGCTGGTTCAAATGTGCCAGTGCTCTTTTTTTTAAAATGTGTTCTCCCCTTATACTGATGAGAAGACATGTTGACAAGCAGGACTTTGGAAATTCAAAGAACAACAAAAAAGTCAGGTATAGTGAAGGATTATAAAGGGTGATCCTGAAATCCTGAACATGATAAAATAAACATGATAATAAAAACAAACAGACAAAAACAAACATTAGAGTCGACAAGATGGCTCATTGTAAAGGTACTTGTTGCCAAGCCTGGTGACCTAAGTTTATTTCTGGGATCCACACGATGGAAGTAGAGAACTGATTCCCTCAACCTGGTCCCCTAACCTCCAGACTAATGTCCTAGCAGGCAGGCATGCATGCACGCACACATACGCACACGCACACGCACACGCACACACACACACACTAAATAAATACAATTAGTTTAAATTATTTTATAAAAATTAGTAAAGTCAGACATCCTAAATCAAATTATTTAGAAGGGGAAATGAATTCAAGTTTGGATGATTGTGCAAATGATGATAGTATGACCGGAAACAGGAATGTCCATTTTGGAAGTATACTCTGGTCTGAGAGAAAATTAGTTCAATTTGAGTAATATGCTTGAAGTGAAGGTTAAACATTTAGGCATTCATCTTGATGTTAAATTAGTCTTTATTGGCTAAGCAAAAGTCTACTCTAGACAGAGTAGTAATGACGATTTCTCTCTGGAGCAAAGCTCCCTGGTACTATCATCTTTCCAAGTATTTTATGTCATTCTGTTTCCTAGAATGAAGCATTTGTCCCTGTGGCCCAATATATTCAGGGGTCACATCCATATTTGAGAGAGAAAAAGCATGAAAGAGAAAACTGAAAAGGTATGTCTTCAGTGATGATCACTTCAAATATATTTCTGGGAAGTCTCACCTAGTAATCTCTGCTTATGTAATCAGACTGCATTGCACAAGATGAATATTTAAAAGTGTCAGCCTCTTTAACAGAAAAATACAAAGGGGGATGTAACCAGCAGTCCATTACAAAATGATTTTGAAGTTTTGTTGAAAAGCAGCAGGATACAGGTGATTGCACTTGTTCTTTTTTTTTTAATTTAATTTTTTTTCTTTGCTGAGTTAATGCAGACAAGAAAAAACTCAGGGAAGAAGAATTTTCGGCTTATGGATTAAAAAGGAATATATAGGAAGGACAGTCATGGTGGCAGTACCGTGAAGTGGATGGTCACAGTGTATCTGCAGTCAGGAATCAGAACACTGGTGACAGGGCTGGACAACAAAACCTCAAAGCTAGCCTCTCGTGACTTTCATCTTCAGCAAGTTTCCTGAAGTTTCCATGGTACTCCAAAGCAAAACCATCAACTGGGAACAAAGGATTCAAACATACTAGCTTACAGGGTACAATTCAATGCGGATAGAATGCAGAAACTGCTCAGGGATGACACCAGGGAGTCATTGATTAGCCTAGACAGTAAAATTTTAATGGTAAATTGGTAGCTAATTTATTTTCCTGCAGCTCATAATGTTTACATTTGAAAGAAAAGGAAAAAAGAACAGGACTCTTGTTTTCAGGAATTTGATGGAAGAAGCAAGTGATTAATTCAGAGCATTGAAGAGTAACTTAAGCAGGAAAAGTATAAATCAAAGGAAGGAATCACTCACTGGCTTGAACACTTTCTATCTATTAACTCGTTTAATAATTGTCAAGTACAAAAGAAACTCAGGACAAATGGCTACCTGTGGTGCCTATTAGCATACCAAAGCACATACTGGGCTCCTGGCTCTCTCAGCAGGGCTAATACCTATTACAGAGTTCCTGCTGGCATCCTGGCTCTTCTCTGCCAGCCCCCTACCCTAAACTTCTCCAGCTCTTGGGCTTCCCTTCCCCCAGCTTCACATTCCTATGTAACCCTGGCATTTCAGCTATTCTTTTGGCTTTTTTGCTTTCTCTTTTGTCTTTCTCTCATCTACTCCGTCATTACTCCCCCACTCTACTCTCATGGCCCAGTTAATTCTACTGGCCATGTTTAGTCTACTACTTTCTCTCCCTGCTCTGGACTCTTCCAGATGCCTCTGGCTGTATCTCCCTAATATCTACAATAAAAACCCTACCCTCAACCGTACCTTGGAGCGGTTGGTCATGTACTCATTTTATACCACAGTCACAAAATTGCTGTGGCTTTATTAGTTACTTTTCTCATTGCTGTAACCGAGTCTCTGGTAATATGTGAATTAAGGGAGGAGAGGTTTAAGGAAGAGGTAAGTATAGATTATCATGGTGGGGAAAGATGGTAGGCAGGAGAGAGAAGCTTCTGATCTCATTGCATCTACAGCCAGGAAGGAGAGAGAAGACAGGAAGTGGGGCCAGGCTATCAAATCCCTAGACCCATCCCCAGTGACTCATTTTTGTCTTTTCTTTCATATTTTTATTTTTGGTATTGAGGATGAAGTCCAGGACCTTGCATATGTTAGGGAAGCATTTGGCCACTGACCTACACCCCTCCTCCTTGTTAAGTAGTGTTGGACTTCAGGGATAAGTAGAAGAGGAAAATAAGATTATTACTAATCCTTGATAAGGTCATGCATCAGGTAAGTCTCTTGTTTTAATTCATACATGTCCTTCAAACTGCTTACCTTGGTAACCCTGTACGAGAGCTTTGTAAATAAGGTACAGATTTTTAAAAAATATTTTTTTTTACTTTCTTAGATCACAGTAAAATTACATTTCCCTATCATTTCCTCCCTCCAAACCCTCCGTACACCACTCCCCTTTGCTTACTTTGATGTTATTTGGATGTATGTTTTCAGGGCTGACCGTTTGATATTGGATAGTCAACTGGTGTGTTCTTCCTTGTGGGAAACTATTTCTCCGGCTCTCAATGTCCCTTAGTGAGCTGTAGTTCTTTATACAGGGTCGGGGAATCCTAAGCTTTCAGTATTAAGAGGCCTAAAGATGTCCTTTTGGTTCAGCACATGTTTAGGCAGCCATGTTGATGAGACTTTATGGGTGAGCTTCTAGTATTTCTAGGAGACAGCTTTACAGCAAACTTTCTGCCCCTCTGGCTCTTATAATCTTCCTTCTCTCTCTTGTTCAGTGTTCTCTTTAGGTGTGGGAGTTATGTTGTAAATGTATCTCTTGGCACTAGGCTGTACAACTCTGCGCATTTCTTGGTTCTCATTTTCTGTAATGGTCTCAATCTGTCGCAAAGAGAAGTTTCCCAAATGAGGAGTTGAGAACTATACTGATCTGGCTAGACTCCGGAGAAACAAAGGTACAGATTTTATATACAATCTAGAAGGTCAGAGGGAAAACTAACCCAAACTGAAGTTTTCACAGGTTTGTTTTAAAAACCTAAGATTTCAAAGAACATCAGATAGTAATCTTATTTTCCTGTTCTACCTAACAGAAATATAAAGTTACTTAACAAGGAGGAGGGGTGTAGTTCTGGGGTATTGGCTGGTGAATCAGGATTGAATGCCTATTTCATTAATAAGCACATGCATATCTTTCCACCCTAAGCCAGTGGCAGAAGCACAAGAGTGTTCCCGAGGCGCAGTGACTAATACTTGAGGACTCAGTGTTCCCTTTATAGATCAGATCAGGTGATAATATACACAGGGATGCTTTCTCACAGTACTTAAAATGAATATGAATGCTGGGTCAAGTAAAGTACTGCTCTGAAAATCCAAATGCTTTGGATAGAAGGGAAGACATTTTACGGCTTTCTTTAGAAATATTTTCCTAGTTCTTCTGCAGATAAAAATAAAATGCTAGCAATCCCATTACGACCTTTGTAGGGTTACTGTACTTTTCCTTCCTCAACTATGTATTGCAGCTAAACCTTTGATGTGTAATATGATAAACATATTTCCAAAAGGGACAGGTTGAGATTAATTCACAATTAAGTATTTTTCCAATGTCAATCATCTTTATCCCTGAAACAAGATTATTTTTACCTTAGTTCTTTTTGAGCCTGTTTTTACTGTGCAGTTTAATTATAGATTTGATAGCCTGGGAGGAGGACTATGGTCTTTTAACTATAAAATACCAAGATATAACTTTTTTTTTTCTCCTGAAGAAGGAACTTGACCATTTAATGCTTTGGAGGAGATCAAGAGTAACGATTTCCTAGATCCTCTTAGTCTGTAAAACCTTAGATATCAATCCACATAGATTATTCAAATGCAAGATATTTTAATAACCTGACTAGTTATTCCACTTCTAGGAACACTGGCCAAACTAATATGGAAGGTTTCAAATGCAAGGGCTGTGGCAGTAGAGTGTCCCAATTAAAATCATTGCTCTGCTAATAACTAGCTATATGACTCTTGATGAATAATTCAATTCATTGGTTTTATTTTCTGTATGATATGACTAATTATAGTGAATACCTAACATAATTTTTTGAAGATAAAAGTTCACAGAGAGTACTTAAAGTTGTTTCTGGGTCATAAAAAATTAAGTATATTTTTCAAAATGATAACATAATTCTTATATTACTCTGAGGAAATAATATGATTCTATAGGAAGGGAATATAGGTTTATAAAGGCTTCTAAGTTGTCCAAGGCTATTCAGTTATTAAGCAGAGGAATGAGTAGATGCATCCAATGAATGTATTATTCTAAAGTATACATTCCATGTGATACTGCTGCAAGACTCTTCTCTATCAGTGACATTCACAGATGATGAATCACTACATTGTCTTACTAAGGTTAAAAGTTGAATTTGGGGCTCATGATGTGATGGTTGTGGGCTTGTATGCATGGTAGGACCTACCTCCTGGTTGTCTAACTTATAGGAAGCAGCTTTCAACTTAGTACCCTTCTTCAATCCCACAGCTCTGCAGCTATGCATCTTGACCTGCATTCTATTTACTTCTTATCAAAGCAATTCTTTTCCCTGCATGTTTTGTGACTTTTGTGGGTTTCTGAAGCTCTTCCTTGATTTCTCTCTTTGGGATAAAATCATACCCTCCCCCATTCTGACTCTTTCCTCCATCAGTTCACACAGAGGCAACTCTATGTTGCTACCTTCCCTTGGAGTTTTCAAATTCTTTTTTTCCCTTTACTTTCCTAGACCAAAATTGAGAGACTATACCTTTTCAAGGTGTTCAAAACAGTGACATTTATATACTAGGGGTAATCAATAGTCACATAATTAAACTTAGTATCACTCAATAGGAGGGAATCCATGCTTGGCACTGTAATTTAGCCAACTATACCTAGCTGGTGGGGATATGGAACCTAGAAGAGAACCTACTACTTCTAGTTTCCTAAACCATTAAAATCTCTAACAGCATTCCAAATTCTTATTCTTATATCATAGTTAAATGTAGCTGTCACCCCTCATCAAAGGAGATTCCTTTTGCAATATACAGAGATAATTACAGAGAACCACAACTGATCAGAATATAGAGTTCAACTGAACTCTGAGGTCCCTAGCCCCAATTAATACATTTACCACACAACCCCTATGCTAAAGGCTCAGGAATCATTGCCAAAGAAGGGGTGGAAAGACTGTAATAGTCAGAGGACCAAGATAGTATAATGTCTTAAAAAAAGAAAGAAGAGAAAAGAAAAGAAAGAAAGCAAAAGCAAAAGAAAAGAAAACATGAAACAAAACAAGAAAATAAGAACAAAAAGAGAGGACAGGAAAGGGGAGAAGAGGAAGGATGGAACTGCAAGGAGTTGTGGGAGGGATAGATGGTAAGTATAGTAAAGGTAGATTGTATGGTATTCTCTAAGGTTTAATAAAACATTATGCATATATAAAGAGATTGTTTAAAAAATATGTTGAAATCCTTGTGTTTGTTTGGGTTACTTTTGCTATGATGAAACACAATGACCAAAGCAACTTGGAGAGGAAAGGATTTATTGGCTTACACTTCCATATTGCTTATCATCACCACAGGAAGTCAGGAGAGGAACTCAAGCTGGGCAGGAACCTGGGAGCTGATGCAGAGGCCATGGAGGGATGCTGCTTACTCATTTGCTTCTCATGGCTTCAAGCCTGCTTTCTTATAAAATCCAGGACCACTAGCCCAGGAATGGCACCACCCAAATTGTCTGGGCCTTCCCCCATCAGTCACTAATTAAGAAAATGCCCTATAGGTTTGCCTGCAGCCCAATCTTATGAAGGTATTTTCTTCTTTGAGGTTTCCTCCTCTCAGATGACTTTTGCTTATACCAAGTTGACATAAAACTAGCCAGCACAGACATCTTATTTCTATCTCCATACTTTACATTCCTGTTTCACAAACAATGGAAAGCAAGAGGAAATTTATTGTAGCCTAGATCAAATTCATCTAATTGTACATTTTACATGAAGAATAAAAATCCAACAGGTTTGATAGTTGTGCTAGAGAGCCAGCATAGCATGTAACAGGGCCTGGACTCTGACGTCTGAAAAACCCCAAGTTTATTACCGCTCCTCTTATTAGAGATGTATGAACAAAGGCAAGGAAAGTAACTCCTCTTCAAAAATTATATTTTGAAACTGTTTACTGCTGTGGCAGGAGTGTTGTTGATTTACATATTTCCTGTGTACCCAGGAATTCCCTAATTTATTATTTTGGTTTTGCTTCAGTGAAACTACTTGTTAAAGTTTGTTTCACTTTTATTTTTCTCCTTGCTCTTATTTATTTCCTAATGCATTGCTTCATTGGCTAGAACCTTTACTATAATACGGATTATAAACTATTTTTTTTAAGTTTACAATTAAAAACTAATTTTTAAGTCCAGTTTACAATGCAAAAATACAGATGTCATAATCATTCTGAGGCCAGAGTTGGGGACTTAACAAGATCATCAAAGGAATAGATTGCCCAGTTGAAGTAAAAGTAATTATCATTGATCATTTAATAAAGATGGTTGAGAATGTATGTAATATTCTTGGTAGGAGTACAAACCTCACAGTTATCATCCAAATTCTATGATACTTCTGCATCTCCTATTATTGAATGATACTTAAAAGAAAAAGAAAATTAGGAAAATCATGACTCATAAAGAGAACTCAGAAAGCAAAAATTTCAAACTATGTAAAGATTTGCTTAAATAGTAAGATTTAGTGTCACCCATTTTCAATGACTACTGAACTAAGCATTTTGCATTTAAATACCTACATTTTCAATCATACAAAAATAATTTTCTTTATTGAGTGCTTACTGTGCTTCAAGCACTGGCTGCACTCACGGAAAAAGTACAAGATCCCATTCTCGTCCTTGAAGACTCTGTTGAAGCCCATGTGGGAAGTCATATGAGAAAATAAACATAAAGAGAGGGACATACAATGATGGTCACTGGTGTGGATGAATGTATATGAGAACACTGGGCGAGGGAACAAGGCTTCTCAGGTAATGCTCAGGCTAAGATCACAAAGAAAAATATTTTCCTCTGTGAAGAAAGTAAAGGTTCACATCAGAGTTAAAGGTATAGAATAGAATGATTTTTCCAGGGAATCTTTTTCTGGCAAGGCAATAGAAGAGATTGGCCGTGACAGTGCTCAACAGAAAGTTTTCACTCTAATTTTATGCCAGGTTAGAGAAATTGGTTTTCATCTTGAATTTAATGAATTAGACCACAGGTAGAACAATAATTGTATATGTTATCAGAAATAAAATCTATTTGAAAAATGATTAGACTGCAGAAACCAGAAACAAAAACAAATCATACCATTCATCAATCTGTTTGCTAGGTAGTAGGGATGGTGATTCACAGACCTAGATAGAAGAAGAACAAAAGAAGGTATAGATTTGAATCTGTGAAATGTTTGGTGTGAAACGAAGGATGTTGAGAACTTATTTCAAGTAGAGAAGGAAGTCAGTAGCTTATTTCAAGTAGATAATAATGAAGCCACTAAGACAGGGAATGTTGGTAAAGAGATTTGGGAAAGAGATAATTAGTCTAAACTTATTTAGTTGGTGGTATCTATAGGGTGTCTCTATAGATATACTCATTCAATTTGCCTGGGGTAAAAGATCCATACTTAAGGGATATCTGAAAAGAATTGACATCATAGGTGGGATTTGATTTTTCTGAGAAAAATGAGAAAAGTAAAAGGGTTTATGATGGAGCCCTAAGAACACAGCATCTTAGGAGGAAAGAAATTAAAAATGAAAAGGAAAGATGGGACTGGAAAATCTAAGATGTGTTGGAGAGGTACTAATAACTGGTAAAATAGAAATGGAAAGACACCTTTAAGATATGAAGGGAATATTTTGGCAATTGCTACTTTCATTTTCTAACCCTAAAGTGGCGAATTCAAATTTGCCTATGGGATCCAGGTTGGTAAATTAATGAGTAGAGAAGCTTGGGTGTGGAACAGTGATGAGAAACTGTCATTAGCCTGAGAGAGTCTTGGATAAAAGAGGCAGCTGCTAGCTAGGTCTTTCCTATTACTGCTCTGTGAGAATTTGGGTCAATGTTGCCAGATATTTGGCTTTTTCAAGAAAAGCCGAAACTATATTTTTATATAAAAATCTTCCAATTTAAAAATGTTAAAGTCTCTCAAGAAGTGCTGATGGGATTTTTCAGCCCACAGGTTGCAGGTTTGTAACATCTGCCTCAGCAGCCATGATTGGAACAATCCTTGGCCAGGAGGGTGGCTGGCTGGACTTACTATTATGATCTTCATTTCCATATTCATGAGTAGTTCTCCTCACAGACACCTTGATGAATAATTTTGACATTTTGTGCTATTCTATTTAAAGGCTGGCAATTGAAAAAAAATTAAAATGTAGCTTACAAAACCAGAGGTGTTTTCATCTGTGTCTAAGAATACTTTGTGACCTTTGCTAGATGCTGACATGTAAGACCTTGGCTGCTTAACAAGAGTGATCATATATTTTAGCATTCATGTATGGGCATATTTGAGGTTATAATTGGTGCATTTAGAAAGATGAACAAAATAAAACGTAGTTTGCTTTATCTATCATATTATCTGTATAGTATCAATGTTGAACTTTTCTATTAAGACCACATGAAGTCAATTTTTTGCAAGCTAACTGGGAGTTGACTTTTTCAAATTTACTTCATCTTAAGCATTTGAGGACCAACTATGAGTATATATGTTCATGTCTTTCTTGATAGTTATATAATTATTTTGACTCAGAAATGTTACTGTGTGTCCCTTAACTACTACTTTATTTTTATGAATACACAATTTAAATAACTTAAAGCATGGAAAAATTAGGTTGTGCATCTCTACCAGTGGTGTATATAATTTTCTCATTTAAAAATTGAGCATCAAATACTACTCTTCTTCTGTGAGTCAAAGGCCATTCAATTAGTGGGACTAATATTTTCTGGCTTAATGTCAAGTTCTCTGTTTGGCTTTGAGTTTTGAGGCAGATGACAAATACATACAAATATTGTGTTCTTTTAATAGGGGGTGAAATAGACCAATTTCTAATACATTAATAATGTCATTGGACATTTGTTTCTAAAATGGCCATTATGTGTATTTACATTTTTATGCCAAATAACAAAAATGCTAAGGAGATATCCCACCCTGACATCACCAGTACTGACTATGTTCTGCTGAATTATATTGCAATGGTTGGGGAAAGAAAAGAGATAAGCTGCAATACTACATTAGCTATGTTCTAGGCAATCTGACATCAAATGTGTTTTTTTGGCTGGTTTTAAGGGAAATTCCATTTAGGATATTTTATTTGAAAGGGAGAGTGAGCAACAAGGAAAAACATTTTTACTTAGGGAAAAGTAAAAATAAGTACAAAGATTTCTTATTGCTATTCTATTACTGCAAATGTGTGTCATAGAATTTATCAAGTAAGAGGACTTTAAGATGTATATGTGAGGGGCAGCTTTTGAAGTCTCATAAACATTTACATATTTTAAATGATTGTGTTTGGATAGTTCCAAGATAACTATAGGCATAAAATATACCGATGGCCTGAAATAAAGCTTTTAGTGCAGAAAATGGCTTTGAGATTTTTCAAGTTTAAACCTTTCCCCCACTTGTCAGAGTAGAAGTTGGATAAAGTCAGCACTACAATTTAAATAGTAGTGAGAAGTAAATCCAAGACAATTTCTTCTAAGCCCAATGTTTGAATCATTCTTTGAAGTAAAACATCATTCTAATAGTCAGGAAGCAAAGAGACGAACTGTTTCTATATTTAAATTTCTGTGAAATATCAGGAACAAGTTAATCAATTTTAACATAGTATATTTAAATGAAAATGGAAACCTTAAATTTGATGTTCAAACTCAAACACACATACCACACTCATCTTCTACATAGACTCTGAATAACAACAGTTACTACTAGGTAAGTTCTATTTATGTCCATTAATAGTAATAACTAGGAGATATTTCCCATGGTACCTACTCTGGTCAAAGGCTTTCAGGGACAGGTATCTCTTTAGAATTATTGATTCTAAAATCCACTCTTAAGAAAATAGCTCTATTTAAACAAATGCTTGGTCCTCAATTTCTATCCTGAAATGTTTGATAATTTTGGAATTTCACAATAAAAACTGGCAGTTGCATTGATTATCTTATTGATTTTCTTATCTTTCTTGATTATCTTATCACAGATTTTATTTAATTATCAATACTTTGTTTGAAAGGTATGATTAAGACCAACTGCAGCCATGTAATTTCAAAGGATTGTAAGTTTCTTTTGCCTGGGTGGTCCATCCTTAAAATGGCAAGCTACCTATGAACTACTCCTATTTGGAATCCTGAACAAAGAGCTAAATAATTAAATAATCATTACTCTAAAAGTAAGCCTTCTGTGTTCTCAATAAACAATTTACTTTTTTTAAGGAGTTAAAAGTACTTACTTATAGCTCTACTTCTAGAAGTAGGGGTTACTCCTTAATTAAGTCAGCATATTTTTTAAATTCATAAACTTAATTGCAAATATTAAAAAGTAATATTAACAACTATTAGTGATTAAATAATGAAACAACTGATTAAATAATTATTGGTTTTCCTTTCATTGAGCAGTAAAAAATCAAACTGTTTGTATCTGAAGGAAGCATGATTATCTGCACAAATATGAATATTTTGTAATAATCCTAAGAACTTCTTGGACTTGCCAGCTTCTGGACCCCTGGATTGAATTCATTGTGTTACAATGTTAGAATCATCTTCTTCCCAGTACTTGCTCTAGCATGCAGATGGTGGCAGATAAACTGTAGTGTGTGTAGCCTTTAATTCAAGTTGAAAGGCTTTTTATTCTTTGGCTAATTCAATCCCTGGTCCCACCCCTGGAGCTGTGGAACTTTTCTATCTCTGTACATTCTCATTCTAAGTCTAGAACTGGAAGGTTTCAGCCTTAGCCTCCATAAAATATAGAACATTCAGACCTAGAAGACTTACTACTGACTGAGCCACTCTGACTAGCTCCTTCTAACCTCAGAGCAGTACTGATCAACTCACGTTTTTTGGATAAACTCAACTCACTTTTTGTTCTGTCTCAAGATCTTCTCCAAGCTGACTGATTCTGACTGATCTTAGTCGGCTTACTATTTCTGAATGAACTCTTCTGACTCTGCAGACTTTAGCTGATTCTCTCACTGCCTCAGACTGAACTACTCTGCTTGGCTTCAAATTGACTCATTCTTTCTGTCTGATACTGAGCTGCCTCTGTGTCTCTGCTTCAGACTGACTCAGACTGACCCTGTGGCTCTCTGAACTCCCTGTCTTTCTAAACACAGAGTCTCCTTTTATATTCTGAAAGCTAGGTGTGTCCTCACTCTGCTAATTCTTCCATTGGTTCATCCCTTTGCCTGCCCTTCACTCTGACTCATCTCAGAAGTCCCTTCCTATCTGATACTGAGTCTTTTTGAACTCTGCCTCTGGTCTCCCAAGTGCTGGTATTAAATGCATATACCACCACTGCTTTCTGAATACTGGGATTAAAGGTGTGTACCAACATTCTTTCTACTCTAGAACAGCCATGCTGCCAGATCAAAGGATTAAATATTCCTCTACAAGTGTGGTCCCAAGATCCACGCCTCTTGGCTTTCATAGCCTTTCACAAGCCTTTGCTCTTTATTGTGGAAGACATCTCCTAGTTCCATCTTCTGTTGCTGTGATAAAATACCCTTACAAGATCAACTTTAAAGAAAAAGTTTTTTGTTTGTTTTTGTTTTTAAATTCCAAGATTAGAACATCATAATGAAATCAAGGAAGGAACTTAAGGTAGCTAGATACATCCATAGTTAAGAACAGAGACAGAGTGAATGCCCATACACTTTCCAGTGTTCAGCTCATTCTTTCCTTTTGTATGTAGTCTAGGACCCAAACCCAAAAAATAAGTGCTACCCACTTTTAAGCTCGGTTTCCCATATTTGTTAATATAATCAAGACAATTCCCATACATCAAGCTAATCTAGACAAGTCCTCACTGCGACTGTCTTCCCAGGCAGGTATGATTAGATCAAATTGACAATTAAAATTAACTATTAGAGAAGATGACATATTTCTGACTAGTATCATGTGGCAAAGATATATAATATATCTTATATATAGTGCATATACATATAAGATATATATATCATGCATATTTGTGATCATATTCTGTGAGCTTGTTCTTCCCTGGTTATGAAGAATCAGTAGCCATACTTATGGCTGATGTGTAGAGAGATTCTCATGACCAAAGATTTAGGGCAGCTTCCAGCTGCGAGCCAACAAAAAAACTGAAGCCTTCCATCAAATAATCTAATAGGCATCACATTCTGATAACAATCATAATTCTTATATTCTTTATGACACCCAGATGGATTATAGCTCTGAGTAATACTTTGTTGCGTGGTGAAACCCAGAGGAAGACTCAAATGGCTTTACATAGATGCTCAAATATGCAACAGCCATGTTACATTTTATGCCTATTGGTATGGACACTACATATTTCTAATCATGAGTTTCCTAGGTCTTGAAGCAAAGAAAAGAGAGAGCTAGATGAACAATAGAGTATGGTAAACCATGATGTGATAAAATGCAGAAGCATCTTTGTGTGGTTAAGTGTGGAAAAGCAAGTGATTCATTTTGATGGTTTTCCAGGAGTGGTGTGGGCTAAATGTCAGGGATAGTTTCATAGATAAGCAGCATTTGAGCTAGACCTTAGAGGGAAAAATGAAACAGAGCAAACTGCCTAAGAGGAGCAACAGATTTAAATCAGTAGCATCACTCCTTTATTTCTACTCCTCATCCCAGCAACAATTTGAAATCTTTCACCGAAGTTTAAAACTATTTGAAAAGTTTAGAGAATGCCAAGGGCTTTAGTGTGGCTAAACAACTGGATTCATGATGGGGAATCAATGCTGGACAAGGAAGATTTAGTATGTATTTATCAGGATTTATCTGTCATACAGATATGGCAGAACATCTTGTTAAGTACAAGTGTATTAATAAGATTCTAAAGATTATAAAAAATCCCTAAAGAAAACCAGACATAATGTGCCATATCATACGTGAATACTTTGTAAAGCATCTAATTACACATGCGTATATTCTTATCATAAAATGTTAACAGTATATTGGTACTTTGTTGGTTGTAATAAGATGAGCTTGAATCTTACATTTGGTGTGTGAATAATCTGGCAAAAAGTAGAATCCTTAAAGCAATGACTAAAAAGAAAAAAACAATCCATAGTTATCACAAAGTGCTGAATAAAGCAATGCAGGTTGCTATGACAGCAATCAAAATGTCAACCTTAACCTAATCAGGGAAGGAAAGGAAGTAGAAGGCAATTAGGTCACATGATGAGATATGGTCTTTTTAGTGTATGGAACTGTTTGCTTTTTTGAAGGCAGTGTAGACAGCATTTGTATATGTCTGCTCACTTATTTTCTCAACATGTAAGTACTATATGATATGAAGAATCATGGGAAAAAAACAGGTAGAAATGATTCAAAATTACTACTATAACTTCATCATGCATTTAATTTTGAATACAACATTTTTTATTAGATACTTATTCTACTGTTCCACAAAACACTAGGCAGTAAACAGAACTTCTTAAATGTATTTTACATTGATGATACCAGAACTTTATCTTCAGGAATTATGGCCTTTGGGGAACCCAAGAGTAAGTAATAAAAGCAAAGATTCTCTGGTCTATATAGCTTTATCAATTGTTAGTTGAAACTCAGGAGCTAAATTTTCCCTGCCCACATGAGAACATGTTTGAACAAATCCTGTGTAATTAATAACAACATAATAGCAACCACATCTTTTTACTAATATGCATTCTTTGGTCTTCATGTTTTTCTTCTGACACTCAGTTTTTAGGATGATAGGGAAAAGTAGTAAAGGCACATCACAGAGCTGTCTGCCACTAATTCTTCTTCTGATATTGTCTCTTTGTAGATTCTTGGTGTCTTATGACAACAAACATAGACCCCTAAATATTAAGAAACCTGTATTTTGATTAATATTTCTTATAAAACTTCTATAATCTGCTTTTCTTCATCTCCACCAGCAATAGAAGAATAAATCCAGTATCAAATACATTTCATATACTACAAAAATTTTTAAGGTAAATAGACTAATGAAAAACAAATGTACATTATTGCTGTATGGTAAGGAATATCAGGCTACCAAATCAGAATTCCATTGTGACTTCAGTGACCTACAAAAGAAGGACCCTAAAATGATCCGTAAAGGGAAGAACGATCACCTCAGTACATGTAGCCAGTGAATTGTTCATTCTAGTTTTTAAAGTAAGTCTCTAAACATATGACTCAAATTTCTTGACTGTCACTACCATCACATTTGGTTCTCATAAACAAAAGGAAAAAAAATTATTAGAGGATACATGCTATGTATATAAATTATCAGACAGAAGTTTATATGTAGTAATATTATAGCAAATTATTTCTTTTTTAATTGGTATATATGGTAGAAGAGAATTATGACTTTCTTTGTGACATTTTCCTAACACACTTTGTTTATATTTACTCCATTCCCTAGTTGTAACTTCACAACTTGCCCTCCTCTTTCTAACCTCTAATTACATTACTTTGATACAACTCACAAAGTTTGTAACCAGAACATCCAAATCCAGCAATGGAGCATTTCTTTCAGCAGAAAGAATTTGTCAATATTTCAACTTCAGAGATGATATAAAGCCAAGGGCCGCTTTCTATTTTCACTTTATTTTGTTTTTAAAGATTTTATTGGTGGCTTAAGCTCAATGGTGAAACTTCTAGTTGACAACAGTCCAACTCTCATGGCTGCATTTGGGACAATTTACTATGTGATAAAAATTGTCATTCTTAAATGCTTTCCTTGTCAACAGAGACTGCAGATTTCATTACCACTGAAATGTCTGTCTCCCTGTAAAGGTCAGAGGCATGTGGGAGAAAAATCTCATATATTCAGCTGTCACAAAACTGTTCCCTTCGCACAAACTCTAGATCAGGTCCTCTATGAGTGGTCACCTTTTATTGCCTATAGAATGAGTGTGGGCACTGGGTTATAAAAGACACCAACATTCCAAATTTGATGTGCTTTTCATTGGTGGAAAGAGATAGGGAAAGGTTTACCTTGCACATTATTTATAAGGAAAAAAAAAAAAAGAGTGGGCATGTGTGGGAAGTGAGATACAAGAAAGGGACAAAATGTTTCTGTCCAGATCATTTCCTGCCAACTTTTATTTTCAACCCAACTTGAGAGATGGCACTTTGTAGGAACTAAATGATTAATAAGGCTCCCCAACAGGACCACAAACCAAACTGAGACATGACAGAATGTTACAGGTTATGGTCTAGTGTAAAAGTACACGTCCTCAGAGGGCTATAATGACAACAAGAAATATCACAGAATCCTTTAAATGACACCATGAGCCAATGGCCAGAAGAAGAAACAGTTCAGCATGCTGATTTTCCTCAAGATAATCTCTTTGCATTGGTTTAGTTTGGATTTTAGGTGATCAGAACAAATAGAAATGTATTAGGTTCCTATGAATCACTGTGGAGTCAATGTGGCCCAGTGAACTCTCCTCATGTTCTTTATCAGCAGTAGTAATAGCCTCTGCTTTGCTGTATACTGAACCCAGATGTTTGCAATTCAACTTTTAAGCTTTGCTCCTTGCTCCTTCATATATGTTTTTTTGGGATGGAAGATGAATAGCCCAGCAGACTTTACGTAGTATATATACCAATAAAGTATCTCTATGTATATAATATATTTTAACAATTTGAAGAACTGTTTCCTAAAGCCAAACAATAGAAAGACCCAAACACTGCTTTCATATGTAGACAAACATGAATTTTGATTCATAAAATGAAAATATCATCCAGAACAAGCAAGTGGCTTGATGATGCACATAGCAACGAAAACAAAACAAAGCAAAACGACCATCACTGTCTGGAAACTGCACTGTAAGGTAGTTCCTTAAGGTGTTTTTTGGAGTCAACACTACAGATAAGAAGAGGATTCCAGATAGGCAGAAACTAGTCATGAATTAAGGACATAATACATTCTCTCTCTCTCTCTCTCTCTCTCTCTCTCTCTCTCTCTCTCTCACACACACACACACACACACACACACACACACACACACACACTCCAAACAACATAGAAGCACATAAACAAAAATATCAGCAATGTGATGTGAGAACTTCATGTTTAGATTTAAGACACTGCTCTTTGTTTAATGAGCCTCCTCAATGTGACAGGTACTTTTCTTCTTTTATGATTCAAACAGAATGCAATGATGCAATTGTATTAATGTAGACTTCAATGTTTGCATTAGTTTCCTATTGTTTTTGCAACAGATTAGTACTGTCTTTCTATTCTGGAGATCAGAAGTTTGGAACGGGGTCTTTCCAAGCTAAATTGAAAGTAATAGAAAGGCTGTTGCTTCAGGATGCTCTGGAGGAGAATTTGCTTATTGGCCTTTCTCAGGCTCTAGAGACCAACTGACTTCCTTGACACATAGACACTCACTCTGTATTCTAAGTCTGCAACAGAACACCCAACTTTTTTGCATCTTCCAAGTGAATTTGGTTTCCTTGATAGTTTCAAATTCATGCAGTCACACCCTATACCTGCCCTATCCATCCTCACATATAACAGATATACTATATCCTAAATGTCTGCCAGATACAAGATATGAAAACAGTAAGTAGACGATATAGTCATTATCCTCCAAGCAGAATCTGAAATGATGAAAGAGAAAGGGACATTAGGTGGCACCACAGGACTCTCATGTGGCATAAATTAAATCCCCATGAACCATCAAATTAGGGAGAGGTCCTACCCCAGGGAGTAGTCAGATCCCTTGTAAATGGGAATTTTACATGTGAGCATTTTGCTGAGGAGAAAGAACCTGTGAACACGGAGACTTGCATGTTCATGCGTGTTTTACTCTTGCTATTCCAGGAGATGTCCCTGTTACATGCTTCTTATATCTTCCTGTTTCTTTTCCTAGACTATGTAGAAAATCCCCATTCTTGATTTCTTTAAAGAATAAAAGAAATAAGATGATACCAAAATAAATTTTTGTTTTTTTAATGTGATTTATGTTTTCTAGTATATTTTTTGTAAGCATTTCTCTTAACTATTCACTCATGAACCTAAATAGTAGATGCCCCTTGTTGGTTAAGTCTTATTTCCCTTTCTGAATTATACTACATAATTCGTGGTATGCAAAGACTTCACATCCAAACTTACCATACTGTGAGTATCAAAACAGTCATGACAAATATGTAACCTTCAATGAATTATTGATCTTAACTTAATTAATTTGGGATATTCCAAAGGGTTAGGGTTAGGGTTAGATCACAAATATGTGACCTTCAATGAATTACTGTTCTTAACTTTATTAATTTGGAGTATTGCAAAGACAATATGCTGCTAACTCACTATGCAGACTAAAAATACTATAGTTCAAAGAACAAGCATTATACTTCCTTTCAGCGTGTTGTGCTATATTTTCCACACTAATAATATTTAGAGTAAGTTGTTAGGACTCTAGACTACCTTAACAAGAACAATTCCACTTTTCTTCAAGTAGATACAGATTTTTTTTTGTCTACATTTCACTCATAAACCTTTGTTTTAATTGTGTTGTAACTTTACTAGTTAGCCTACTTCAATCTCTCTTTTCTCCTCCCATCTCTTTCCTCTTTTATCCCTGTAATTCCTTTAGAGTCAAGACGGAAAAATAGAAAAGACTCTGAGTTTATTTTTTATTTGTTCTCTTTGGGAGTCTATCTGGGCTCATATTATCTTTCATCCCCTTTGCTTTGCAAGTGTTAAAATGTGCACATCTTTGAACACATAGGTGAATTGGTTCAATGATTGGTGCTCTCTATCTTGGCTATTTGCAACATGTTTTTAGTCACAGAGTAGTGAATCTGCTAATCTGACTATTGAGTTAAACTCACCTCATTTTTTACCTAGAGCTCTATCAGTAAATTCAATTTGGTTATGTTTTGTGGAATCCTCAAAATCTTTTCTGTTAAGGTGTGGATATGTTTACAGTTTTATTATATTCATCTTCACTCATCTAGCCCTATGAGGTATCTGTAGTTACCTTTTTCAAAATTTTCTTGTAGAAATAAAGTAGTCACATCGATTTAAATACAACTCTAGAAGATACAGATAAGATCACAATACATCTTTTTTCACACTGAACTTCCATAAAAACACTGCAGTAGTCCTGTGGGTTTTCTTTCAGGCATTCAATGTGTCTGTGAGTTTTTATTTTGGTTTCCTACATCTCTTGGATGTTTGCTGGTGAGGAATCAGCCAGCTTTCTAATTAAGTAAGAAGTGGATACACTCCAGACTAGGATCACCATCTTGTCCATATGATGTTGTCTGAGTTCAATGGAGGGATAAGCTGAGGCTTTGAAGGACAGATACCATCACTTCTAGTGCTTCTGGTATGCCCAGTTAGTTAACAATTCATTAGCTGTTTATCCAGAATACCTAGATTGTATTATTTTTAGATGTGAAACGTTAGTTAAAATGTGAAGACAAGAAATATGCCATTTTTATATCCACGATCATGTGGACATTCCATCACACACACTCCACTTCGGTGTTCAGAACTATGAATTTTAATTAATCATTTTCTTTTTACCTGAAAATTTCCTCAGGCATTCATGTAGTGCAATTACTTATATAACTTTTAGAGGTATATTTAAAGCTAACATTCATATTCTGGTAGTTTTTAAATGGGCAAGAAAGCTGAAAGAGGGGGCTGAAAAAGAAAATCTAAATCTTAAGAGCTGCATAGGAAAATGGAGAAAATAACACCTTTCTGCACTGAAACATTTTTTTTTCTTCAGTTCAGAGGACTGTGGGGCCTCATTTATGCTTCCCTTTTCCAGAAGCTCACTTGGAACTCAGCTTACATGCTTTTAGAACAGGTTGATTCTTTTGCCTTCGCATCCAGTCTAGCGCATTTGAAATTGCTAATGAAAGGCACAGTCAAATCCCCAGTCTATTTTGATAATGATTTGTACTTGTAAGGCAATCTGCCCATTAGTACAGAACAGGAAGAATTGGGACAACACCTCACAAAAAGATCTCTGAAAACAAGCAAGGAGCTCTGGAGTCGGCAGGGCAGGAATTTATATTCCTATAGCATTTTGACTCAGCACATGAGTGTAGGATGTATGGGGGTGTTTGCATTTGGTGCCAGATTGTTTGCCTACACCAGAGGCTGTCCTAAGAGATTTGTTGAATCTCCCTTGCCTTACAGATTGGAATTCGGGGAACCTTAACTATAATCTGGAATAAATTAGGATAGGTTTAAATTTTTTGTTTGAGTGAGTTTGAGTATAAATCTTCCTTTTCTTTTGAGAATTTCTCAAATAGCTATATTTTTAAAAATACCTTCATCTCAGAAAAAGGCAGTATGAGTTAATATAAGTAGAAGGCCTAAAATATTCTTTGGCATTTAAGAGTAGTCAAGAAAGATTTATTCTCTTCTTCCCTGGATGCTAACACAAAACTTATTCAATTCTCTTATTGTTAGAATTGTTAGTAGCCTCTCACTCCTCAAATTCTAAGTACCCATTCCAATTGATTGTAGGGAGATAGCATTACTGTCTACTGACAACATCTCAAGGAGAGTAGAACAGCAGTAGCTACTGGTTTGTGCTCTTGTAGAGTGTTATTTTTGAAGTATGTATAGGGAAGTCCTTCTCATCTTGTGCTCTTTTTTTAAAGTTGGGATTTATATTTAAGAGAAAAATCACATAAATGGTAGCTGTTGTCTCTACCTAATCATGGTCATATTACAAGGTAAATGTTTCTATTAGGTTGTTGTCATTGCTGATGGCCCATGCAAAAAAAAAAGTATTTAACAGCACTCAGATGATCAAGGTTGTTAATATTTTACCAAGGTTGCCACTTCCTAGGTCTCCTGGGAATTCAGTGAAAAAGGAGGGACAGCGCTGGATATTAGAGCTGTGTGACTTTAGTGTAACCCTCTCTGCCTTATCTTCAGTGACTTCAAAGTTTTACAGTCCATAGCAGACTTCTAGTTCTGTCAGTAAAATTCACTTCAAAATTCACAACTTTTATTCTTCCTCCTTCCTCTGCTGCTTCCCTCCTCCCTCTTCCCCCTTCCTTCCTTCCTTCCTTCCTTCCTTCCTTCCTTCCTTCCTTCCTTCCTTCCTTCCTTCCTTGTTTTTTTAGGACACAGTCTCACTATAGTCTTGGTTGGCCTTGAACTTGTGGTAGTCCTCCTATATCAGCCTTCCAAGTACTTGGATTTTGTGATAGCCCTCTACTTCAGACTGACTAGTTCTTCCAAGTAACATTTCGCTAAATCACACACACACACACACACACACACACACACACACACACACACACACTGCTGTCAATTCAAGAAGATGTTGATGGTGAGATTTGCATGAGATGGAAATGAGAAGGATTTGGAAGAATACTTGATCTAATAATGACTTACTGTTAAAACTTATTGTTAAAAAACTTATCGTTAAAATGTGCGGTTACTCTGGGATAGTCCAGAATTTATATAAATAAGACCCATATTGGTATTCTGGTGTCATTAATTCATACTTAAAATGAGACTTATAGGCGGTTTCAGGAGTCTCTGCTTATATAATTCTTCAGAAGCATTGAGTAATTTTATGCCTGGATTTTAAATTTTATATGAACATTTTGTTGATTGGACAATTAAAATATTATACTACAACATGCTCAAATATTTGAGCTATTAGATAGATCACAAAACTGTTCATTTTCCACTGGGAAATTCATTACCACCTAAGAGAAAAGGGAAATGTTTCACCAGCAGTAATTCTGTGAGGCTTACCAGTAATAAAAATGAGGAGCTAGAAATAATGCACTTTCTCTGCTGTGATGAAATGTATAAAATTCACTGGAAAATTCACAGCTTTTATCATTTACAAAACTAGGATTTCTTCAATATTTCAGGGTTTGCTGTTACTAAGGGTAGGGATAGAGGAACCAATATTCCAACTTGCAACATTTGACTGAAATTGCATGTTTGCTTCAGAGAAATTACTGTAAAAGCTCACCTTTGCTAATGGAGTCATGGCTTATCCCAGTGGAAGGTACAGGAAACTTGCCTTGCCTTGTTCCCATGCGACATGCTGTTTCAACAGAATATGTCTCAGTCTCTCTTTACAGGGTTTGCTTCTTACTACTAGCCAGATCCAGGCAATGTGTCTTCCCAAGATGCCTAGGGGAATGTGTTGCAAGAAGAGATGGACTCACTTGAGTCATTTTTGTTTTCTTCTCTGTTACTGTGACTAGGTGGATTTTTGTTCATGTTTTCAGCAGCTTACAAATAAGAATGATGGTAATGATGACAACTAATCTTTTTAGGATTTACTTTTGGGTATTTTAAGAATGTTGCATGTTGGAAATTGTTAAGTTCTATACTCCTAAAGTATAATTTCAATCTGCTCTTTATAGGTAAGAAAACTAAGGAAATAGAGAGGTCAAGTAAGTTCCTCTGAATGGTAAATGCATTAAGATGTTAATTAAGGTGTGCATTATGGCTCTAGACCCCATATTATTATATACATCATCATTGGTGTTTAAAGGGGTAGTAGGAAGCTTCTAGAATACCACTGCGTTCTGGTATGTCACTTGAGTATAACCTTTCCTGTACCAGAACTGGATGTATGAGTTGTTTCTAACACAATACAACAACTGTATTATCACTTCTAAGATGAGGTTATAAAAGTCAGTATGTTGTCTTTCCCTATCTCTCCTAATGAAATTAGCTGTCATTTTACCATTCCACCCATGGAGCAGCCATGGCAAGAAACCGAGGGTGATTCATGGAAGAGAGCCATCAAGGAATTCAGGACAGCTACTGTTGAGTGTAGTTGGATGTGGAACTTTGCCCACATGAGCTAAGCTAGAGTTATAGTCTCAGTCAACATTTGTACTGCAGGCTTATGAAGGAATATGAAGGAGAGGAAGTTATATCTGAACTCCAGACCCAACAAAATGGAAGTAGTGAATATCATAAGCCTCTGACTTTGAGACTAGTTTGTTACACAGCATTAAAACTGGTATAAAACTCTAGCAGCCTTCAATACTCTTTAAGTCTCCCTTCCATTTTTCAATTTTATATTTTTTGTTTCCTTCCTTTCTTTCCTCTCTTGGAATGCTTGCTATGTAGTCCTATGAGATATATATTGCAACTTGCATTTTACAGATCAGAAATCATAGTCTTAAAGAATTTATGGGCTCTCATAGCTAGTATATTGGGGAAAAAAAATCAATGTTTACACAGAGCTCTCTGTGATCTGCCTGTCTTTTATAGTTGTATCACTTCCCCAGGGAATGCAATTCATTCCCTGCTTGACTTAATCCCTAAGCGCTAATCCTACAAAGATAGCCATTTTCTTGTCAGGAACAACTCTTTCAGTATCACATGAATCCAACACTAGTAATAGATAACACTATGAGATGGTTTCAATATGCCAGGCACCAAAATAAAAGGTTTGTGGAATTATTTTTAGTTCTTCTTTTTAAAAAAATATTTAATTTATTATTATTGTTCATATATGTGTGTGCTATTTAGGTGCAAGTATGCTTACATGCTGTGCTGGCTAGTTTTTATATCAACCAGACATAGACTTAGGTAATTCAGAAAGAGACAACCTTATTAGGAAAATGTCTCTACCAGATTGGCATCTGGACAAGCATGTGGGACATTTTCTTGGTTAATGATTGATGTGGGTAGACCCAGTTTACTGAGAGTAGTGTGGTCCGTGGGCATGTGGTCTTTACTGGTATGAGCAAGCAGGTTGTGCAAGCCATGGAGAACAAGCCAGTAAGCAGCATTCTTCCAAAGTTTTCATTTCAATACCTTCCTCTAGGTTCCTGGCTTGCTTGAATTCTGTCCTGACTTCCCTCAGTGGTAGATTACTGCTTAGAAATATAATTGAAAGAAATCCTTTCTTCTCCAAGTTGTTTCTGTTCATGGTGTTTTATTATAAAACTCTAAGACACATACGGAAGTCAGAAGACGCCTTTGTGGCTACTTCTCTCCTTCAATTTTACATGTGTTCTGGGAATCAAACATGTTCTGCTCAGACTCGCACAGCAACACACCTTTACTTGCTAAATCATCTTACTGACTCTCTTAATTATTTTTCTTCTTTTTAAAAAAATATAATTTAAACTAAAAAGAATCACATCATTTGCCCCTCTCACTTTCCTCTCTCTATCCTCTCCCAGGTATTTTCTCTCCAAATTCTTTCATTCCCCATCACTCTCAAATTGATGGCTTCTTTTTCTTTGATTATTATTACATATATTTATATACTTGTATATAATTGTACCTTTATGTACAAATATATAAATATAACCTACTGTATCAGTTTTCGTTTTTCAGGTATATGTGATTTCAGGGTGGAACACACTGTATTGGATTATGAATAAGACATTTAACTCTTATACAAGGAAGAAATTTAGAATAAAGTAAGGAATTATGCTCATCTAGAAATCTGGCAGTAACTCATTTCTTTCTAAGGCTCATAATCTCACTAGCCCAGGAAGTGGACTAGGTTTCTTTTACCAGATATGATTTACCTTCTGTTGAGTGAGCTTGAAGTTCAGTTAGACAGCTTTTGGTTATCACCAATATGGTGAGTGCCACTATTTCATCTTTGTGCATATCTTACCATACTGATCATTATTGTGATTCATAGGTGTTGCCTCTGGGTAGGACTATTAATTGCCTCTCTCCCTTGGTAGCCTGAACTTTATTTTCTGCTATCATGGAAGCTAGACTCCAGGGAAAAGGCTTAGATCCATTTCAACTCATCTGAGTCCTGTGTCTTCATCAATTGGAGGCTTACCTTTGACCTCTGACAGATAAAAGCAATACTATCAATCCTACTCCAATCCTTAAGCTGTAGAGATAGAGAATAACCTCAAGTTCAAAGACAGTTTTGGGTATATAGTGATTTCAAGGCTAGCCTAGACCATAGAGAACGAATGGATGTCAAAACAACAAATCTGAAATATTTTGCAAATAAAGCTACTGAGAATACAGGTGCTGAGCAAATTGGTTGCATGTAATTTTGAAAGAAAAAAAAAGAGGCCATAAAGTTAGATATTAATTTCTGCAAATCATCAGCTTGCATGCTGTAGGGTCATCCTAATTACTTCCTATGCTGTTGTATTTCGTATCCTTTAAAGCCAAAATGGCATAGAGATTCTACAAAAGTTATAGTTATCTGATAATCAACTAAGTAATTTCAACATATAAGAATTCAGAGGAAGAAAAAAAAGTATATGAAGAAAATCTAAACTGTAATTCAGACTAAATACTTACTAGAAATTAAAATCATAAAGTAACCAAAAGACCCTTTTATTAAACTCATAGATTCCAATGCATTGAAAAATCAATAGTTTACCTTGAAAGCTCTCACTGAGTAGTTTATACTGTTTCATAACTATTCAAGTGTTAAATCATTATCTTAATTCATTATTTTGTTCAAAAATATTTAATGAATGTTTTTTATGTTTAAGATATTATTTTGGCAAAGATGAATATAAATTTAAAATATAAAAATTAATGAAGCTAGGAATCCTACCAAGCAATGTTGAGGACAGCTAGAAAAACAGTTTCAGTTCATGTGGATCAGTGGTTCTCAATCTTCCTAATGCTGTGTCCTTTTAATACAGTTCCTCATGTTGTGGTCACTCCAACCATAAAATTATTTTTGTTGCTATTTCATAACCATAATTTTGCTACTTTTAAGAATCATAATATAAATATTTGATGGCCAACACCAGTGAAAGGGTCATTCAACCCTCAAAAGGGTCCTGAACCACAAACTGAGAACTGTTGCTCTAGATGCAGAGACAGGTATATATTTTGGAAACACAGGCAAAGAAGTTTCTGCTTTCCATTATAGGGATATATCAAAGTATTGTTTGATATATGAAAATTGCAGGCATTCTTATGCTTTCCATATGTGTTTCCAAATTCTCTAGAAGGTTCTCTAAAAGAGGATACACAAACATAGAAACTACTAAAAATAAACATGTTGGAAAGTTTGGACTCTCATATTATGAATTCCTACCATCTAATGACTCACCCAGAAACATGGCCTATTTGCGTTGTATATCTGTGAACTAACATTAGAACAGAAGCAAACCAGGAGTGTGCGTGTGAGACCCATAGGAACCCTCAATTCCCCAAATGTTCCCCAACTTTGGAAACATCTAAGCTAAATATATTTGTGCTTATATGCTGTAATGACTCAATGATTTTGTAGCTATGTGTCATCTTTACATTGCTGTCGTTTCTTTGTTAGGATGCAGAGGGAAACCTAGCATTGGGCCAGAATCAGGAACTTGCTGATGGATAATCACTTCTGTGTATTAAGGGGCTTTGAATTTCATGAAACCATGAAACCAACCAACTTTTACAGTAATACTTTGTCAGGGCCACATGCAGACTACATATTTAAAGGAAAGGAAATAATAAGGCTATTTTCTATTAAATTCATGATATAGAAAAATATAAAAGTGCTCTCCAGGCTCAGGCTTAAGTTCTGGGGACATGGATAACCTTACAAAGAAGATGGTGATTATTGGGAAATATGGGACTTACTATAGTGCTTCCCTCTGGAAAATGATGATAAAAATTGAAATCAGCAATCATGTGAAGTACATTTGCCCCTTCTATGGCAAGACCAAGATGAAGAGACAAGCTGCTGGAATCTGGCACTGTGGTTCCTGCATGAAAGCAGTAGCTAGTTAGATCTTGACCTACAACACAACTTCTGCTGCCACAGCCAATCTGTTAGAATATGGAAGGACTTGGAAGAGCAGAGGGAGACATGCATAGTCTGAAGCAAATGGGATAATCTATGTAAATAAAAGAAAAATATAAAATATTTGAAATGACAAAGTTGTTTATTCAATTAAACAATAACCCTCATTTGCCTTAAAGATCACAATACTTTCCATTTTTCTTTTGAAATTTGGAATATTTGTGAACACAGACAATTATTCCTCATCTGTCATACTCATACTATAGTTGTTTACTGCCTCCTATCCTTGTTGATGTTCATTTGCTGTGTAATTTTTGTATTCCAAATACCTCCATTATCATTGTAATGAGTATAAATGTCTATACAAAGGGCTATACAAAGACCCTGGCACTGTGAGAATGTAGCTGCTTCATAACATCCAGTTCACCAAATGGAATTCCTCATCTGTCTTCACTTTGATTTTCTCCCTCACTGTAGTCAAATAACCAAGGATAAGACATTTATGTTCAGGTTGGCTTCTTGCCCCTTTTTGTTTAGTCTCTCAGTTCTCTTATAATATTCCTCAAGGATCTCTCTTGCACATAGCTCCAGTCTTTCTGTTCTTTCACTGTCTTTTCTCTCTCAACTCCACCCACAGATACTTTTGGATGAGCTGCCTACATCTCCACATTTTAGTTCGTCATTTATCTTTGACAAAGCACATGTTAGATCATAGTTATGTCTCATCTAACCTTTCTCCCACTTCAGTACTCTTATTTCATTTTCATTTAAAAGTTTTACCATCGTATTATAGAAAAATGGAAAGCACTTCCATATGAAAAAGGGTAACACTTCCATATGTGCTTTTTAAAATATTTAGTCACCCACCCAGAATGAGATTAACTGCATTCTATATTTAAAAGTTATATTGTCATGTATCATAGGGAAGATTGGTAGTCTTCCTTGTAAAGCTCTTGTATTTTTCCTTCTTGGTGTTTCTAGATTATTTTTGTAACGATTGTGAGTCAAAACTCTTTGTAATATTTTTTTCTAATTTATTTTTATTGTTTTATATAAGAATAAACAAGCTTCAATTTAGAATATTCTTCTTCAACTCTCACTGTGGTTGAAGTTTCAGGAAGTTTCAGTTTATTTTCTCGGAATTTCTGGGCACATAATCAGATAGCCCTTAAATAATAATTCTATACTCTTTTCTTTTAAACACTTCATTAGAGTTGGACAGATCTTCCAGGAAAATGTTAACTAATAATGAAAGTAGCTTACGTCATTGCCCTGCTTTTGGTGCTACTAAGATGACTCCAGTGTTTCATTTGTTATACTGGGCATGGCTTTACAACACTGTGGTCATAAGTGTCTGTTGCTTTCTAGACTTTTAATTAAGCAAATTAAAGCTACATAATAATTATTTTTTATACTTTTATTGTACAGTGTAACCCATTATAGATTTCCCAATATAAAATACCTTTGCTCTCCATCTATTTTGGGGCATGATTTGAACATGATAATAGAAGTAGTTTGAAGGTTGATGCCTCATTGGTCAGCTCTGCTAGTAGATGTAAATCTGATATTGGTTCATCCTGAATCTTACTGATTTCTCTGTTTCTAAAAGGTATTAGTTAGGCTTTCAGAAGTCTTAGTATTCCCTGTAGTTACTCATGGATGGTGATGACTCTACAATGAAGATACCCTTGCAATTGTACTTTCTTTAATTGTGAGTCTGTGCCACACATTTCCATATCAAAGTCCTCACGGGACCAAATTTCTCTGTAACTGTTTTGATTCTTCTGATGCTTATAAGGGATTAGGTGAGTTTTGTGCAGAATGGAGATCTTTTTCTCTGTATGTCCCAGGGATATTTCTACAATGGGATGTGTACATTAAGGTATAACAGCATATGCCTCTTTTGCTATATCCTGTTGAAATGGTTATCAGTAAAATGCTAGATTTCAAAAATTCTCCTTTATGTCTCTTATTTATCTCCCCAAATTTCTCTGTGATTTTTTATTGTTATATCTTTGCCTTAAGATTAGAAATATTTTAAAGTCAGGTTTAGATTCCAGAATTTTTCATATTTTGTAACTAATCTATTAACTTCTGAAAGATCATTTTATTTTCTAATTGATTGGTTTTGGTCTTGTGTTTGTATTTAGTTAGTGTCATGATATTCAAATCTTTTAATAGACACAAAAGTAGCGTAAATTCTATATTTAACACTGTTCGTTCTGAGACTTATTGTTGCTCACTTATTTAAACCTTTTGGTTTTCCCATATGTTCTGTAGCCCACAAATATTGTTCACATTTAAGAATGAAGAACCTATTTAAATATTTTCAGAAGCTAGCGAGCTTGGGTTTCTTTTATTGCTGTATATGGAGATTAGTTTCAACAGTGGGCTATATCTTGAAACGAGAAAGTTAACTGCTAAGAGATGACTGGTGTAAATAACTGGTTATGATGTGAAGTGAAAAGTCATATATTGACATCTCAAATGCTATCCTGTCTAACCCACAGTAACATAGGTTTATTTTCTATGTTTGTCCCCTCATCCCTCCTTTCATTCATTTTCTTTGTGATATCCATTACAAAAATAAATACTACACTAATAGTCCTTTGTTTTATTCTGTAGGGCATACAGAATAAAGATAGGGGTAGAGAACCAACTAGGATGGCAGTTTGGTCTCCGAACTACAAAAATCTCTTACAAAACTTCCTAATAATACACATGCAGGTGTGTTTGTGTACATATACATAGAAAGAAAAACACATGAAATATAACCACTTAACAAGCATTAAACAATTTTGATAACTTCATGTACATTGTTTCATAGCAGAGCTGAGAAGCTTTTTCTCAATTTCTTAACTGAAACTCTATGCATTTGAACAAATCCTGATATCCCCCTGTTCCCAGCCCCAGGAAACCACAATTCATTTTACTTTCTGCCTCTGTGAGTTTGAAAAGGACTGCTATCCTATATATGTGAAATCATGCATTATTCCCCCCATTGTAACTGTCTGGTTTGCATTATGCTGTCATGTTTCATGTCTGTTCCACTATAAGCTTTCATTTCTTAAAAGTCTGAATAGCATTAACATCTATTGCACTTTACATCTATATGGAGATATGTGTGTTAGCTTTTCTTAATGCGATTACTAATGTAGAATTGTTTCCTTCTCTTCAGTATTGTGAGCATTGCAGAAATGAACATGGCATCTAAATTGCTCATTAAGATCATATTTTAATTTTTTAACAAACACCCAGATGATCATAACTGGTTCACATGGCAGTACATGAGAGTATTATTCTTAATTTTCTGAGTTACATTTACAGTATTTTCTATAATGTTTTTACCCTATTCTATTCCTACCTACCATCTAAACCCCTTATTTTCTCTCTTATTTTTGTGAGGGGTTGTTATGATTTTTGATAATGCTCATATGACTGGGCATGAAGTAATACCCCATTTTATCTGTAGTTTGCATTTCTCTATGTCAGGTGATTTTGAGCCCTCTTTTATGTATTTCTTTGCTATTTGTGTGTTTTCTTGGAATTAAAATTTAAGTCCATTGGAGTCCTTTGTCCCTATTTGTTAGGTTATTTATTGCTTTTGAGTTGTGGGAGTCATTTATGTATTTTAGATACCAACTTGTTTTTAGACACAATTTATAAATAATTTGCACTAATGTATCCATAGATCATCTACTTGTGTTCATTTGCTATGCAGAAGTCTGTATTTTTAAAAACTTGATAATGTCCCATTTATGTATTTTTGCTTTTTTCACCCCTGTATGCTAAGATCAATGCTCTAAAAATTTTCTCCTCTGTTTTCTTCTAAGGATGTTAGAGTTTGTTTCTTTCATGTTGATATTTAATCCATTGTGAGTTATATTTTGCCTATAGTTTTTGATAGGGCCTGTAACATTCTTTGATAGGGCCAGATATTCTTGCATGCCTAGGAGAAATTTCACTTGGTCATGTCCCATGATCTTTTTAATGTTCAGTTGAAATAAAATTCCTAGGATTTGAGAATATTTTTTATGATTATTCATCAGGGATATTAGGCTAGTTTCTTGAAGTGAATTTATCTTGATTTTATTTAGGATATTACTAAATACTTACAGTGTGCTTGGACATATTCTGCTTTCTTCAAGTTTTTAAGAGTTATGTATTTCCAGAATTTATTCATTTTCTAAGCTATCCAACCTGTTGGTCTGTTGTGTTTTCAGTATCTATTTGTAATCCTATTTCAATGACATCAGTTGTGATGTACTCTTCTTCATGAGTGGTTTTAAGTGGTTGATTCTTTCCTCTCTTTTCTTATTCTAGTTAAACATTTGTTAAAATTATTCATCCTTTCAAAATAGCCAACTCTTAAATTTACTTTTTCTCTAATTTTTCTCATCTCTGTTTTTGTTAATTTTTTTTAATCTCCTATTACTGTTTGAGTAAGTTTATTTTTCTTTTTTTTAGTTTTTTCAGTTGTAATGATAGATTGTCTATCTGGAATCTTTTGTTAACTGAAAGCTTATAACTCCCGAAATTCTACATATAGGACTTTTACTGTAGCATCTTATTGCTCTTGGTAAATTGTGCTCTCCTTTGTTTTAAGATATTTCTTAGTTCCTGTTTTGAGTTCTTAACTGGTTTGTTTCTATATATTCAAGAATTTTCAAATTTTCCTTCTGTTATTGACTTCTAATTTCATTCTTTTGTGGTTGGAGAAGATATTGCATGTGATTTTATTTTTCTCAAATACATTATGAGTTATTTTATGAATTAGTAGGTTATCTATTTTAATGAGTATTTATTCCTGTTTGAAAATTATGTATCCAATGTCTATTGATTGGGTTTTTTCCATGTATGTCTCTGAGATTCGTTTGCTCTAAAATGTTCAATTGCTGTTTCTTTGATGATTTGTATAGATAATATATTTGTTACTGAAAATAGAATTTTAAAATCACTGATTGTTGCTGTTTATTTTTCCAGTTAAGTCTGTCATCATTTAAGTTGGTACTTTAGTGTTGGATATATAAACACTTTGTAGCACCCATTCTTGGTGATGACATATAATGTTATAATTTTAATGTCCTTTATCACTTGTGACAATTTAAGTACAAACAATCTTGGTTTCTTTTGCTTATTAGTTATATGGAATATATTTTCCATATTTTTCTCTTTTAGTATATATGTTTTTAAATTTCTTGCTTACAATTCAGCTGGGTTGCAGTATTCAAAGTCCATTTTGTGTTTTGCTCAGGGAGTTTAATTTATTTATGTTTAAAATAATTATTGATAAGAAAAGACAAACTATTTCTATTTCTCAATTCTTTTGTAACTTATAGCCTTTTGTACTCTTTGATTTTCCATTATCTTCTTTCATGTTTCATTGCCTTTTTGTAATGATATATTTATATTTATTTGTCCTTCCCATTTTAGTTTTATCTACATTTTCCTTTTATTTACAATGAGCCTTATTAAAAGTGTATTTAAGAAGACAGTAACTTCTTCATCTTTTTTTTTGTTTGTTTGTTTTTTGTTTTTTGGAGACAGTTTCTCTGTTGTAACTCTGGTTGTCCTGGAACTCACTCTGTAGACCAGGCTGACCTCAAACTCACAGAGATTTGCCTGCCTCTGGCTTCTTGAGTGCTGGGATTAAATGCATGTACCGCCACCACCGTCTGGCTAGATAGTAACTTCCTATTTTGTTCAAAATCCTATTGTTTTCTTCCGTGAACACATTGTTATACAATTGTTAAAGTTTTCAACTCCTGAACTTTCTATTTGATTCCATTCTGTTTCTCTGTTTCTAATATCATTGAATATAATAATTATACAGTTTCTTCTTGTTACTTTATTCATATTTATGTAGTATCATTTCTTTAAGATTGGTATTTAGAGGTACATTTTGTGCTTTTATTTGGATCATGCATCCCTGTTTCTTTGCCTTGTAACTTTGCATTGTGATCTATGCCATTGATAAACAGCCACCTCTATCAATCTCTGTGGACTGGCTTCAAGAATTTCACCAATCACCAAAGTTCAGATTCTGAAGCCTCTTGTATATTTTCTGTGATTGGATTTCTATTGGCTTCTGTGTGTACATTCATAATAAAAGTGATTTGCTGTGTGTTTATTTCAGTGGCACATTTCTCTATTATGCAGGTTCTCTGTAACTATTCAATCCCCCTGCCCCCATCCCCAGTAGACATTAAGATAATAAATTAAGATAAACTATACGAATTCTCAAAATGAGGCAAGATGGAAGGTGTTCTCTTGGCTTGTTTCTCAAAAAGGACAATGCTGAGTATGAATTACATTTGTCTCCTTTCATGAAGAAGTTGCTAAGAAGAACTGAGATCTTTTTGTTATATTACAGAATCTTTGGATCAGCAGAAAGACACTCAGCTGTCTTCTGGCCTCTAACCATCTAGACTGCCAAAATCTATGAGCATCATGATAAGAGAGACAAAAAGACATCTTTCATGGAGACCTTAAAAAAACTATAACTTTGGGTATATGTTTGAAATCTTTTCCTTGCCCAAAAAGAATTTAGGATTCATATATTCTTCTGAATTTAACTGGCAAGAGGCTCAGGGCACATAAAAATATGCTAGTCCATCCTTTTTATTGTTAGTACCACTTACCCTGGCACGTTTACTTGTCAGTGTTCAAATTTAAGTATGGCAGAAGTTAGTTCCTTTGGAAGCCTTCTTCCTCCAAAATTCTGAATTCTTTATGCAAGTTTTTATTTCATTTTTTTTTCTCTCCTCAGGTAGAAGCTGAGGACTAGGAATTTTCTCTGCTTCATATTGTGCTGAACCAGAAGGAATTACTTTGGCAAATGAGTGCCATGGGTTCTCCTTCCAATTTAATGCAGTTGGGTTACCCTGCTTGAGATGCAGAGGCCTCTTGATTGCCGGAGATCTCATTTGCCTGTTGTTGGTAGGTAGACAGATCTGTGAAGGAAGCATGACCTGTGCTTTACTATTCCCCCATCTTGTAGAAAAAAATATCTATTTTGGTGTTTTCTATTATAATATTAAATGTAAATTGTTTACCTTGATTTTATCACTTAAATTCACTGTGCTTTTACTTAATTTTTCAATTTTTTTGATAACCAATATCAGATTATGGCAATTATTCTCTGAGAAATAAACTTACTAATTTCTCCTTGGATTTCCAGGCAATTTAATGCATATTTTTTGATGTTATAATGACTTAAAATATCCTGAGATTTTCAAATATCTGAACTATAGTTAAGACATTATATATTACCTATGATATTATAAAAATAATAAATATCTTTCTGTTGTTAAGCTGTCAGTGGACACAAAGTTGAGAGAGAGAGAGAGAGAGAGAGAGAGAAAGAAAGAAAGAAAGAAAGAAAGAAAGAAAGAAAGAAAGAAAGAAAGAAAGAAAGAAAGAAAGAGAGAAAGATTGATTCTTCTGTTAGGAAAACGCCTTAATCAGTTTGTTGACATATCCTAGGCAAACCCTGGTGGGTGAAAAAAGTTCTTTGAAAATCACTTGAGGAAGAATGAAAATCATAAGATATAGGATCTCTCAATTTACTAGATTTATGAAGGATAGAAATGACTGTGTTCTGTGGGCTAATATATTTTAGATGTTAAGACATCCAAGCTGCTAACAATATATTTTCTTGAAAACTCTTCTTTTGCTTGCTAAAACTTTATAATGATGCTATCTAATTGAAGAAAGTGGTGCTGAGTCATAATTGAAGTCTGGATATATTGTGCAGCAGGTATTAGATTGTCATGTAAGTTATAAATCCTTAGCTCAAGCCATCTTTCCATTTGGTGAAGTTGTATTCTTTGCTGCTTGAGTGATACATAATAATGTGATTAATCTCTGTAATTTGTCTTTAGCAAATCTTCATTTCACAGTTGCAGAGCATATAGAGCATCATCTTCTAACAGATACGTACATCAATAATGAGCACATAGATGTGCTACAGTTACTATAATATAATGATCCATGTACTGAACATGGAAAATTAAATCTCAACTGCTCAAGCAATGACTAAGAATGATGCTTTGCTTTTAGGCTTTTTTGAAATGACGGCATTTGAGTATAAATTTGTGTAAAATATTACCACCATATTTACACACTAATTCCATGCAAGTTTATTTCTTGTCTTTGTTTTCATTTTTAAAATACAAAGAATCAGACTATTCATTTTTGAAATATGCATAATTACTGATATATATGTATGTGTGTATATATATATGTATGTGTGTGTGTGTGTGTGTGTGTGTGTGTGTATATATATATATATATATATATATATATATATATATATATATTCAGTTCTTGACAAGCAGAATTGAACACTGCACATACCCTGATCCATGGGTTCTTGTAATAGAAGAATTGATTTTCAGAGGACCCTTCTATACAATTCCACAATTTTTCAGTCTTGTATTTAAACATAGATCAATGGAAGGTTTTGCTTAAATTCATGGTTTGTGATTTCTTTGTTTATCAAAACACATAGAAGTATCTTCATATGCTTTTGATGGCATGTTCTAAAGATTAGGCAGGGGTCAAAGTTGTGTATACATAATTACATATGTAGTTTTAATGTTAGGACAAGGTTTTTCCCAATCTAGTCTTTTGGTTTTATGTAAGTAAATTTCTGGCCTAAAATGACCCATTTCTACTCCTACTACTCTAAAATACTTGTCATTTTGACCAGGGCACTCAAACTTATTTCTTTTCTTCTATTTTGTTTCATACTTCAGGCAAGAACCTATTTTAGTGCTTATAATGGCAATGTTACAGTGATGGAAAAAAATGGAAGCAGAGAGTCAGAAACTAATTTGATCTCTGTAGAGGAATAGCCCTGTCTGAAAGCTAGTGACTACATTCCAGGGGCTACACTTAGAGATTTGTGTGGTATGGATGGAATCTAAAACTCCTTTAATCCAGTATTCAGAAAGCAGTGGTAACAAACACCTTTAATCCTAGTATTCAGAAAACAGTGGTGGTCCATACCTTTAATCCCTAGAAAAAGCAGTGGAAGCAGACACAGGAACCATAACACAGAAGGAGTCAATGTCTTGTAAGGCATGATGTCTGAGATAAGTCAGAGTGAATGGCAGATGAATCAGAGGAGGAGTTAGCAGAGTAAGGACATGCCCTTCTCTCACAAGAAAAGGCAGGCTCACAGCTTAGTAAAAGGGAGTTACATTGGAGTTAACAGGAGAGACAAAGTGAGGGTCAGTAAGAAGAGTCAGTTTAAGCAGTCAATTACAGAAGCAGGATGAATCAGTGAGAACTCAGGGAAAGACACAAAGGTACAACAGAGCTCAGCAGAAGAAACTCAGAACAGAGAATGAATTGAACCAGAAGAGAAGAATTCAGAAGGAGCTAGTAAGAGTGGTTTAGTCAGCAGTAGGTCTTGGAAGGCTAAGGCATATATGGATTTGCATATATGTGGAAACAAAATAGTTGATCCTTTAGAAGCAGAGGGTGGAATAGTGGGCACACAAGTGAAGAGATATTCAAGTAAAGAAGTGTTCATGCACAAGGATAGGGAAAAGTTGAAGATTGGATACTCCCAAAATATTTAGATAAAATGAATAAATTCCAATACTTTTCAGCAAATTTTTTACAACAGTTTAATATATACTTTATAAAGAACCAAAATATAGCAGTTCAAAAGTTTCCATCACAAAGAAATGATAAATGTTTAAGATTATAGAAATTCTAATTACTTTGATTTTATCTTCACACATTGGATACATGTTTCAAATTATCACACTGTACTTGATAAAAATTCATTTCTACTATAGGCCAATAAGAATAAACATAAATAAATTTATACTATCAAAAATTACTCAATTATTTCATCCACTTGAATTAATTTTCTTTTGGTCTTGGCTTCATGTTTCTCTTTCTCTAAACAGTTTTTGAATTTATTTCCTTATAAGTTAGCATATCTATAAATAATCCTCCCTTTTGGCAGTGCTAGATATTTGTGAACAAAAAAGCTAATGTATCTTGAAGAAAAAGTCTATTATGATTAAGGAAATAATTTGTGTCACTTATGATATTGGCAAATTAATAGCATGATACTATGAATTCTAATTTCATATGGACGAGCATTGTTTGGTAACATTTCAAGGTAACTTCTGTCAAACTAGAAATTTCATTTTCTAGAATTTCTTACAGTAGAAATACTGCTTGAGCACATATGACAAATATATTGTGTGGTATCAAGTAGGAGGATTGCTACTCCTTTAAAGACTTTTCAACTTTTAAAAGTGAAACTATTTTTATACATGAATAAGTATATATTTTAGGAGGCTTCTACAAGAGTAGATTTCCATATGACTTTTTCAGAAGGTCTTTAGCATTAGTTATTCCTCCCAATATTATCTCCTATACCCACCCTCTCCTCTCCTATCTCGATTTAACACTCCTGTCTCACCATTTTCCTTTAACCCTTCCTACCACTACATCCTGCCGTCCCCCACCTTGAACTGGAACCCCTCCCAGGCTTTGATGCCTTATTCCCTCATTTTTTCTGTCTTCTGTGGGAACTTGTTCACGGATATTGTGGATTCTTCTATATCTGTCATCTCTACAGTGTCGGACTTTTTCTTTATTTTCATTAACTTTGTAATTTTGGAGGTTTTCAACTGAAAATTTCCCACTTTAATGACAACTATATTTTTGGCTTTGTTTAATCTCCCACTCAATTTATATGTTAGTTAGTTTTAAACGTCAATTTAGACAACTTAGAGTCAACCGTGATGGAGTCTCAGTGAGGGATTTTCTAGATCAGCCAGCCTGTGGACATATCTGTGGGAGATTGTCTTGATTGTGTGAATTGAAGTGTGACACTCTAACCACTTCGAAAAGCACTATTACTTGGGTAGGGGGTCCTGGATTGTATAAGAGTGGAGAATGTGAGCTGAGCACTAACAAGTATGCATTAATCACTGCTCTTTGCTCTTGACTGTGGATGTAATATAAATAGCTGCTTAATGTTTCAGTTCCCTTGAGTACCTCTCAATGTCAATAGACTATAACATGGCTTGTGAGACAAATAAAATCTTTGTTGCTTAAGTTGCTTTTGTCAGATGAATTTACCACAGCAACAGAATGAAACTAAGACAGACTTATTTTTTTCCAAGATTAAGTTTTAGATATACTTATCTGTTCTACAATTTCTTCTACTTTTCTCTACTGACTTTGGTTTTGTCATACCAAATCTCTTGCTTCTTGCCACTCTTTCCTTTGGCTGAATTTTTGCTTTAGGTTATGAACTATTATTTTATTTATTTATTTTTATTTGCTTAGCTAACATTTCCTGTAGATTTCCTTTTAACTAATTTTTTCTTCACTTGTACAATACATCCTGACCTCATCTGTAGATTTTTAAGAGTCTTACCTTTGGTAACTTTGGGTCGAAACTTAGTTAATGACACAGAATATATGCTTGCCTCTATTGAATATGTGCAGGAGACACCCAGGTAGGAGGCAGAAAATACCCAGACAGGAAACATGTAGGCAGGAAATGTTCAGGTAGGAAATGCATCAGATGTGTGCTCACTCCTGATTGAGCCTGATGGGAAACACAGCCTCACGGGGTTTGCATTTAAAAACACCCAGGAGCTACAGCAAGGGCCCATCATGAGAGAGTCCCATAGGGACCTCCCCGTGGTCCTTGCCATCATGAAAGGATCCCAGGGGGAAATTCCACAGGGTCCCGGCCAGCTTCCCATTAAATACCATTAAATACCAGATCCGTATTAAAAATCTTGCTTAAAATTCAATCAAACTTAGTGGCAGTGGTTTTTTTTCTTGACTGACCTGGGATCTATACTTTGCTATTCCAACACTATGTCTTATATTTCTATCAAGACATTAAATTTCTTTACAATAACTTCAGATATATGTTTGTATCATAGAGTTAATACCAGGACTGTTTTTTATTGGTGTCCAATAACATCTATATTTCTGTATAGGTGCATCTTTTGCCCTTCCTTTTGAATTGGAACTCAGAATAGAGAGCAGCCTCAACAGTGAACATCTGCGAACACATATGCCAATGGTGGAGCTGCTGGAAGACATAAGTGCATTCTCTCATTAAGAGCATGATTATTTTCTCATCTTTTTAGCATCACATGTCTTCAGGTGAACTGTATTTCCTGAGGTGTGGTTTTCTGTCCAGGTGACTGTCAGGCTCAGCTCTTTTATTTTTTTCTTATAATGCTTTTATTAATAATTTGAGTTCCATACACTGTATTTCAATAACACCCTCTTCCCATTCCTTCCCGTTCCACTCTCTAACCCTTGTGCACTCAAACAAAAGCAAAAACAAAAACAAAAAGAAAATTAAGTCCAGCTTCTATGACAGGAACATGGATTATGGGCATCACCATGGTCTTTGGAGGCAGCAGAATGTTCTGATTATGGAAATTCACCTGACCCATACTAGCTGAAACCAAGCAAGAAGTTTGGCCTGAAGTTGGACCTTACTGCCCAAACCTGAAGGCACCTGGGCCTCCAGCAGGCACCTATACATGGCTTAAGTATCTGGACACCTAGAAGATACCCTGATATCCTGCAAGCACCAGGACAACCTGCAGGTCCCTATACCCCCTGCAGGAATCTGGACATTCTGCAAGTTCTAAGGTCTCCTGCAGGTACCTGGACCTCCTGAATGCACTAGGATGTCCCAGAGGCACTAAGATATTCCAGGACATCTCACAAATACCAGATCATCACATAGGCATTGGGCTAACCCAAAAACACCCAGGTATCTCACATGCATATGGACATCCCACAAGCACCCAGTCATCCCTGAGACTCCCAGACATGAAGCAGGCACCTGTATATCCAACAGGCACCAGGGCATCTTGCCGGCTCCAGAGGATCATGCAGATGCCTGACATTCATGTAGGCACTGGACCAACCCACAGATACCTGGATATCACTCAGACCCCTTGACATAACTCATGTAGGAGGACATCCAGCAAGCACTGGAGCATACTGCCAGTAACTGATATGCTGTGGATACTAGGTCCTCCTGTAGGCACCAGGGCATCCCAAGGTACCCAGACCTCCTGTAGGCACCAGGGCATCATGCAGGAAGGCACCAGGACATCTTCAGGCTCTAGGGCATCCTGAAGATTCACAGGCTTCATGCAGGCACTGGGCCACTCTATAGAAACCTGGTTTTACCACAGGCAACCAACTATCCTGAAGTCATTCAGCCATCTCTCAGGTTCCCAGACATCACTCAGGTACCCACACATCATGCAGGTACCTGGTAATCCCTCAGGCACCCAGAAACCACACTGGCACCTGGACATCTGGTAGGCATATGGACAGTCCACAGGGACCAGGCAGCCCACAGGCACCTACACAGCCCATAGGCACCTACACAGCCCACATGCATCAAGTCATCCCATAGGCACCAGGGTCTCCTGCAGGCACCAGGACCTCCACAGGGCATTCTGCAGGTACTATAGCTTCTAGGAGATACCTGTTATCACATAGGCACTGGAGCCAACCCATAGAAACCCAGATATCATGCGGGCACCCTGAATCCACACAGTTTCCCAGACATCCTCCAAGCACCAGGGCATCCTGCTGGCCCCTGGACATCCCACAGGCCCCATCAAATCCTGTAGGCACTAGGGCCTCCTCTAGACACCTGAACATCCCATAGACACCAGAACATTCTACAGGTACTAGCGCCTCCAGCAGGCTTAAGAGCCACAGGCATCTGGACATCTTGAAGGTTCCAGGGCTTTCTATGGACACCAGCACATCCTGCAGAATCCCAGGCATCATGCAGGTTACTCAGCCAACTCACAGACACACAGACATCACACAGGCTCCCCATTTATGTTTTCTTTAAATAAAAGTTAGAAACTATTCCATATATGTTTAACATCCTCAGATGAATCCCCATGTCTTTAAGAGGAAAGTCTGTCACTGAACTAACATCATAGGTTTCGATTTCAGTCTCCTCTCTGATTTAATTGCTTCATGTCTAGCTTCATTCCTTCATTCCTCTGTCACAGAGCCCACTTGCTCCTAAAGTTATCATGTTTTCATAGTTCCATCCTTTCTGCCTGGAAAGCAACCCTATTCCAGTAAGCATCCACTAAGCTAACTTTCTTTCTTTCTCACCTCTTTCAAATTTTGCCCTGTCATTTTTCAATTTGTAATTACACCACCTTCAAGCTCCCAATTCATGGTCACATTATTCTTCTCGATTGCTTTTCTTATTCAACAAGATAATATAAATATTCCTATTAATTATATTTCTTGATTATAATCTATCTGTCCCATCTAAAATGTAAAATGCTTTAGAGAGACTGCATCCTTTGTCTTTGGTTCAATGGTAAATCCCAAAGACCCAGAATAATGTCTAACAATAAAATATTTCTCTAATGAGTAAAGGGACAAACAAGCTGCAGAATAGAATTCATGAAGAGGAAGAGAAAGAAGCAAAATGGTATAAGAGAAGTTGAGCATATAGCTGTTACGATGCTTCTTTAAAGAAAGAAGGGTAAATTTTTTATAGTGAAACATTGCAATAATATTCTCCGTGCCAAGGAAATATTGGTCATCTGTTGAAATACTACTTTATGTTGAATAGGTTTAATTTATGTAATTTAAAAAATAAATATGAGAATAGAAGTAAAAGTCACTACAAAGCCACAGATCTGAAGATAGTGAACATTCATCACTCATGAATTGAATCCCTGTGGACTGATGAGATGTCTTAGTGGGTAAAAGCATTTGCTACTAGTCTGAAACTTGAGTTCAATCCCTGGGAGAGAGCCAACTAATTTCTGGGTTAAAATAGTGAGAACTGTGGAGAGAAATTATGTGTCTTGAAATTTGATTATATTTTAAGTTATTTGAAACAGGTAGAAATTGGCATTTAAATATACCACAACATCCTTGTTTCTTTAATTACTTCTAAATTAATCCTCCTTTCCCCCTTATGTTCCTTGGTGTTTGTTTATCCTAATAGTAATAATCCATCAAAATGATTACTTAACTCTATGGGGTAAGGGTAGACACTATATTTCTTTGGTATTATTATATAACCAGTGATAGAAAGATTTTCTTATCAAGAATAAATATAAAATGCATTATCAGTCAAATATACTTCAAGAAAATGTCATGCTTCTATCCTCATCCTTTGAACCAGTCTATTGGAGATATATTATATAGGTTTGATGGCATATAATATATTTTTAAGAAAAAAAGCACTATTCAAATTGTGAGGTGACAGGTACTACAGGCCTTTCCTGTCATTTTCATAATGCACCAAGTTGGTAACCATCAGTGCCCTCTGTTCTCATGGCTAATCTTCACAATGAAGGTATGGATATAGCTAGAATATGTCCAGTCACTGTATATCATCCCTAGCATATTGAAGGTTTTTACAGACCACAGGTCAGTGTTTTACTAGTTCATTTTTCACTATAAATCAAAGGTAAAATTTCTGTCCTTGATATTTTCAACTAAAGAGAATCTGGAATTGACGCCTTATAGTTTGTTTTAAGTATAATTTAGTGTGCCTGTAAAATACATTTCCCTTAATGGCATTTGGTGATAAGCATTCATCTATTTGAAAAGTGTCACAATGCTTAAGGCAGAGAGCAGTTCTAAACTCCGCTATTTTTTTGTGCACGTTGACTCTAGGCTTCTTTGATGTTTTGAAGAAGTGACTAATCTGCCTCTGGACATAGAGTTGATGTGGACATTAAGATTGGCAAAGATTGTACTCCATCTTCTGCATCCTCCATATGTTCATCACCTATCCTTTTTGCTTCTTGGTGCACTGAGAGAACATATTCTGAATCCGTGAGCTCAAGAAGCTGGAGTCATACACTTTAATTTTTTTTTGTTTCCATTTTCTTTTCCCTTTACCTCTTTCTTTCTTTCTTTCTTTCTTTCTTTCTTTCTTTCTTTCTTTCTTTCTTTCTTTCTTTCTTTCTTCCTTCCTTCCTTCCTTCCTTCCTTCCTTCCTTCCTTCCTTCCTTCCTTCCTTCCTTTCTTTCTTTCTTTCTTTCTTTCTTTCTTTCTTTCTTTCTTTCTTTCTTTCTTTCTTTCTTTCTTGTTTTTTTTTGAGACCGGTTTCTCTGTTCTCTGTTGTAACCCTGGATGTCCTGGAACTCACTCTGTAGACCAGGCTGGCCTCAAACTCACAGAGATCCACCTGCCTCTGCCTCCTGAGTGCGAGTGCTGAGAATAAAAGCATGTGCCATCACTGCCCGTAAACTTTAATTTTTGAATCAGATTTGTAATTACTACTCCCCTTAATTTCAGGCTTAAAATGACCTATGAAGTTATAATTCTTTAAGAAAATACCATATAAAGAAATATTGATATCCTCCTGCCCAAATTCTGTGTAGACGAAGGGATAGAGTGACTGTAATAATACAGTAACTCCATATATCCCAGACTAATTGAGAAGAACATTTCTCATTTTAGAGATGAATTTTGTTTTTGGAAATTTTAATGATGCAGCTATAATTCATAAATGAACTCTACAGCAGTAGAAAGGATAGGGTAATAATAACGTTCTCACATAGCTTGGGCATGAAAGAATTGTTAGCACTTAGTTTGACACCAGCTTGCAAGCACTTGCTTTATGCCAGGTACTGTGCTGTGTGCTTAATATAGTATCAAATGATTTCTATAACAGATTTTAAGGATTTTATGTACTATTTTGATATCAGAGATGAAATTTTGGGAAGTCAAAGGCCTTTTCATTTTTGCTTTATGACTAGTAGTAATGAACCTATTATTTGAGCCATTTTCTTGAAACTGAAGTCAACTTTGAGGACTCCAAGATGCTGGCTTTTTATTTTTTTATCTCTGTTCACTCTCCTTTGTGTTCAGTATATTGCTAGCTATGCTTGAAATAAAACTTTATCTCAGTTACTATAAGGTCATCAGAAAGGATATAAAGGCATTAATTTATGCTATTCACACAAACTTGTTTTCTTTACAAGAAGAGTATGCTGGCAAGAGAAAAAAAGTCTTGAAAAAACTCACTGAGGTACTATTTATAAAATTATAATAATTTTATTCTATATTTTCTTAATGGTTTTGGTGCACAATTACTTTGAATAATAAAAAAAATCAATGTAGATGTATTTTTCACTGTCTTTGTAGGCACAGAAAAATAGTACCTGATGTCATTTACAAGTATGTTGTTCCTAAGTGGATGTAAAAGTCTATACCTTTAAATATTTGTCATAGATGATATTAGACCAGAATATTATTTAATGGAAAATGCCTTTAACCAAAATAAAATGTCAGATAAACTAGCTACCCTCAATATAATGTTCTTGTCTTTTACTAAAGACATTACAAAAGAAGAATAAAAGATACCTTTTATTACGTATCTAAAATTGTTCTGAACAGAAGTGATCCCTGAACAGCTTGAGTTTTATTATAATATAAAGCATATGCTCACAGGTAGTATTATCAGCAAGGTACCTAAGGTCTCAAGGCCTCCATAAGTTTCTATATCTACTAAGAGGTGTTTGAGTTTTTCCTTATACTACCAATTTCCACTAGATTATTGAACAGAACTATCTTAAAACTATGTGAGGATCAGGAAAGATCTTTCATTTATTTTGAATCTACCTTATTAAGCATTTGTACTAGTTTTTGTGCTAGATCATTTCGCCTTGATTTTTTTAAAAGATCAATAATACTTTATAATTTTAGTAGGACAGTTATAAGTAAAGACGCATATATTAAAAATATACCATTGTTAGTGATGTTACATGTATTGGGAGTGATAACGCAGTGGGTATGCAACAGCAGACAGAATTCATGCTCTTAGGGTCATATGCTACTTAATGGGACATTTACCTCATAGTGTTTGCAAATGTGATCATAACTGAGATGACAAAATATTCAAAATTATGTTGTGCACTGTGGTAGAAGACTGATAGGTAAAAACCTATCTAAAGGAAGGGGGAGATAATATACATTTTTTTTCTTGACAAAGGAATATTGCAGACAGATTTAGATGACTCAATAGAATTACCTACATAAAATAAGATTCAAAACATGGTTTTGTATGCAAACTCAAAGAAGAATATGAGTACACAATTCATTCGTAAGTGAAATTTATTAAGAATGGTGGGATATTTCTTTCAATAAAATGAATGGTGGCATTGTTATTTAGTGTCAAGAATGTTTTCTCAGCATCGGCAAGTATAGAAATTTTTTTTTATTGAAATAGATTCCTCTCTCATATAGTACATCTAGATAGATCACTTTTTCCCCTTCCTCCACTTCTCCCGCTTCCCCATTCCCTCTCCTCCAGACCTTTTTCTCGCTATTTCCCTTCAGAAAAGAGAAGACCTCCAAGAAATATCAGCCAAATGTAACACAGCAAGATACAATAAGCCAAGGCAAAAATCCTCATATCGAGGATGGACAAGGCAATCATGTAGGAAGGAAATAGTCCTCAGAGCAGGTAAAACAGTCAGGGGTATCCCAACTCACATTGTTAGGAGTCTCACGAAAACACCAAGCTAACAGTCTCGATACATGCCCAGAGGACCTTGTCTAGACCAGTGCAGGCCCATTGCTTGCTTCCTCCCTCTTTGTGAGTTTATTTGAGCCTTGCTTAGTTGATTCAGTGGGCTGTGCTCTCCTGCTCTCCTCAATCCCCTCTGATACCTACAATCGTTCCTCCTTCTCTTCAGCGGCATTCTCTGAGCTTGGAGGGTAGGGACCAAATGGAGGATTGTCTTACCACATAATTCCTGGATGTGGGTCTCTGCATGTGCTCACATCTGCTGCCTGAGGAAGGGCTTTCTGATGAAATTGGACAAGGCATCAATCCTAGGTTTCTGGGAAGATTGTAGAGCACTGTAATAATAAAATATGCAAAAGTCAGGTTTGGAAGGATGCTGATAGCTGTGTTAAGTTTTTGAATGTCTTTCTTGAGAGACTTTTTTTTAAATTAAGTTTTTATTAAGGAATTATAGCCTGGAATATTATATAGTTGTATCATCTATTTAAATAACATCTTAGTGTTATTTAAATTGTATGTATCGTATAGTTGCACTCAAATACTGTCTAGAAGGAAGAATTTGGAGTGTCTTAGAGAAAGGCAATGGAAGACTGGAGGTAGAAAATGGCAGGGAAGTAATATAGGAGAATGGAGAGAAATTAGATGTGTGCGTGGCTGAAAGTAAAAACTAGTTAGCTAAAAAGAACAGGGTAAGAGAAAGAGTCTTGGGTAAAGGTTGATGAAGAAAATGAATTTGTTTTGATTTGGACATAGTTGGTTCAAATTTGAAAGTAGAGAGCAGCTTGCCTCTCATCCAAATGGCGATTTCCAGTAACTATGGAGTCTTTGAGTGCTGCTGTCCCAGTGGGTGCTCCACCGAAAATTCAGACTTGAGAGAGACTTCTTGAGTAGGAATTGTGTAACTCAGAGGGGAGAAAACAGAATATGAAAGTCTTAGCTAAAAGTTGAAGGATACAGGGGTGGGATGGGATGGAACTGCACTTGGTAGAAAATTTGTCTGTCTGTAGAATTCACATGTAATATATTTTCTAATTTTTCATTTCAATGGAGGAAGCAAGAACAAAAGTAAACTGATCAGTTGTGAGTCACTAAGCACCTGAATGCTGGTTGGTATTATGTTAAGAGTCTCAGGTCATTAGGCAGGAAGATTTTCAATGTTAACACACACTGCTAGAATTAAATATGTAAGAGTGGAGAAGAGTGCACAGTGAAAGGTGCTGTAACTTTCAGAAGGTGAACAAAAGCCGTTGATGCTATTCTAAAGGACAAAGTAAAGAAATGGTGAGCTGAAAGCCTGAAGGCAGTGAGACTTATTTTCTCTTTCCCTTATTGTAGTAAAGGCAATCTGAGTGTTCCTGTACCATGCTCTAGCTTCTGAGGGCAAATTGCAGACAGAAAACAAGCACAGTCATTTGCGGGGGGAGAAGAGAAATGTAGGAACAAATACAACATTTAGAAATGTCAAAGCAACATTATACCCTAGTTTTACTCAGTTACATGGTCTATAAGCAAAGAGCTGGCACCTCCACTCTAAACATTGACTGTCAAACAGTGACCACTGGCTTTCCTCCTCTGAACAGGGATGTCCTTGGTCAAGATATCCTAACTTACTAGTCAACTTGTAAAATTTATATCACTAAAACCTTACAGAGTTATTTAAAGTGAATTGGTAAAATTAGTTATCCGATGATGCTACTGATCTTTCATTTTCCTCCTGCCTGGCTCCACTACTGAGTGCCTGTGCATTTCTTAGGCATTAGCAGTCCCTGGATTCTACAGAGTTCTATAATGGTGCAGGGCATTGCTACTTCTTGTCAATTTTATGCTGTGGTGGCACATGAAAAAGAGACACCATACCATTTGACTCTCTCATGAAAGAGGGAAGAATGTCTCTCATTCTCTTGTGCTTTATCCCATTAAAGAGTGTTAAAGCAGTGTACCTTAAGTGAAAACAAAGACATTTGTCCCACCACAAGTGTGTGTGTATGTATGTGTGTGTGTGTTCATATAGTATGGACACATATAGATGAAGGTATAAGTTCATGTATGTGTATGTAAACTTAAAGGACAAGACCCATCATACGATATCTGCCTCAATTGTTATTTCAAATGTTTTTCAGTCAAGGCATCTCAGTGAACCTGAAACTCATTGATTTGGCCAGACTGACCAGACATTACATTCCAGAGATCTGTCTGTCTCAGTCTCCTCTGGGATTACAAATGCATAACATTTTCTGTTCTTTTCTCCAATGAGGGTTTTAGAAATCCACATGTGGGTCCTCTTCTACAACTGTGCCAAGTATCTAGACTTCTTGAAGGAATCATTTAAGGAATATTTATGCTTTTAATGCCAGGTGATCATTGGTGGTAGTGCAATAGTAAAATAAATAGTCACCTTAATAGAGGAACTATATCTTACTCAAAACAATCTGAAAGTAACTGACTCAGTATAAAATAAATCATAGGAGCACTGCAGTGAGATAGGTAAGAATTAAGAACTAATTAGGCAAAGTGAAGATAGACAAAGTAGAAACAAGTTGTAGGTCACCACAGCAGAAGGAATAGTCCAAAGACTCTGTTGGTAGTAGAATGCCTCAGGACCTGAAATTCCAAGATAGCAAAGGTACAGAAACTAAAGGGGAGACAGTGTAAGCTGGTACTGGAGGACTGGCAAGACCTAAACATAAGGGTTGATGTCTTCATTCTAAGAGTGAAGTGTTATAAGCTATATAGCAATAAGAACAGAAATCCACAGCAATGCCTGGGGCTACCGTGGAGAGTGGGTTTAAGGGGGAAAAGCCTTATTTAAAATGAATAAGGATTTTGTTTCTTACAGACTTTCTCCTATTCTTTATTATCCACATTCTTAATACTTCTGAGCAGTGAGTATAAGTAGGTAGGTGTCCTTAGAACTAGATGTAAAATTCAGCATGCCTCTGCCAAATAGCTCTCTTCTTATGATCTGGCTTTATGATTGGGTCCCTATGTTTGTGGATGGCTTTGTGCACCCATGAAACTCAGTTAGGTTTGATTTTCTTGTCAGTGTAGCAAAGTTGGTAATCCCATGTCTGAATAACATCACATTGCATTCTAGCTGAATATTCATTCTATCCAGACAGGGACATTGCAGCTTTAATTTTTTTCCTGAGATTTATTAATTTTTATGAATATAAGCCTAGAAGATAGCATCAGAAACCCCAGAACTGGAGTTCCAGATGGTTATAAATTTCCACATGGGTTCTGGAAATTAAGCCTGGGTGCTCTGGAATAGCAGCCAGTCCTCCTTACTGCTAAGCCATCTCTACAACTAAATGAAATTCCATCTTCTTTAGGACTTAAAAACCTCAAAATTCTTCAACATCATGTATTAGTCTATCTAGTGTCCAAGAAGCTGTTTCTAACTTTATCAAATAATTTAGTTCTATAAACTTGGACTGATGATTCAAAGCAGAGAATAATAATCTTTTATTTGAATCTTCAATAGATACTCAATATATACTTTGTGGTTTCAATTATCCTATCTTCTTAACTAGACCAACTAAAAATTTAAAGACAGAATAACATATCATTTTAAATTAATGTCAGATGGGTGTGGGTACATGTTACAGCCAAAGTGCTTGAAACACTGACATCATGGGCAAGTTTATATGACCACTGACTTTCCTTTTTCTCATGGCAAAGTAGTTGGTGATAACTGTGAGAACATAATGAAAGTCTATATGTAAAGGGATTACAAATGCATCTGATACTTCAAGCCCACAGATTATTATCATTGTATCATCTTCCTAATAAAGTTTACTACTACATTGTATAATAGCAGAAAGACATATGACTTTCCAAGATTTTTTTTTTAAATTTTGTATTTAGTAAGATTTCACACATGTTTATTTTAGTGATATCTGCTCTTAATAAGCACTGGATTATTTTTACATGCCTTCATAAAAGAGAAAACATCAGTTTTGTGTTCTATTCCAAAAGCATGGGAAAAACAGTTTCAGAAGCTTTAAATATTAACAAGAGGAATGCAGCATAATGGTACAGGGAAAAAGTGAGAGCCTGGATGCTCAGAATTGCTTTTAGTGGGAAAAAGCAGCCAGCATTTGTTGAGAGCTAAAGATTTTTTTTTTAAATAGATCTGAATTTAATTGGCAGGAGTTGGCATCATTTGCTGGAAAGTATGTTTTATTTATTTGAGTTTAAATATATTTCAAACACTATTTTAAAATACTGTTCTTCCAAGTGTTGGGGCAGCTGTTAAGTGGTTCAAGATTTAATGCCTTCCTTGGCCTTTCACCTCTGAGGCCCTTGATCCATCTCCATGTAATTAAGTTCACACATTAAATGAGTTTTATGGGATCAGGAGCCCCAAGTGGAATAGGGATATTGTATACTATGAAGCCACTTTTGAATATTGGCAGTTTGTGTTTGCATCCACTTACAGTGGGAATAAGGGGTGTTGTGAATGTATATTAGCACCAGAAGAAACAAACAAACAAAAAACAGTAGTAAAATTGTTTTTATTCAGACAAAATGAGACAAAATGAGTAACTTCTTTATCATAATTATGCTTCTACCAGCTTTTCCCCTTCATTCCCTTTCTTTCCCCTGAGAAGGAAAGGATGCACACATTACTGAGACATCATTTCCCACTGGGGCTCAGCTGGCAACAACGTACTGCAGACTTTATACTCTTAAGTTCAGCTACTTGCAGTTTGCTGTGTCCTGCTAATTTATAACTTCATACTTTTCATTGTGCTGTTATCTCCCTTACAATGATAACCCATAACCCTCTAAACCTCAGGGATTCATTGTGAGTATGACTGTTTAATTTTCAGAACAGAAATAAGAGCATCCTTCCTTCTAAATACTTCAAGTGGAACTTCAGGCTGGGCACAACTCCCTGGGCCCTGCTCTCTCTGAATCATGAACAGACATCAGGGTACCATGCTTAAAATCGGTTTTCAGGGTTACCTAGACAGGAAAGAGAACATAGAGAAAACTTTGTCTTTCTTCTAAATTCCCTCATTTAAAGTGACAAAAACACGTCTTCTTGACTTCCAATTGACATCTGCTTGAAAAGGAAAAGTTAGTTTTCTCTAGTAGAGTCTCAGTGGGTATATTAACCACATTTAAGGACAGAATTCATTCCCTAAAGTAGATGGCCAACAGAAAATGTACTCAATAGAATTTTTGTAGACTTTTGGTCTCATCTCATTTTGTTTGTGCATTTTTTTTTGTCTTGCTATTCTTTTGCTAGTATATTATGGTTTCTGATTTTGTGCTTTTATTGCTTTGGGGTTCTGTGGGTGTATGTGTGTTTATGCCTGTATGTTTTTATGTTTTTCTTTTATTACTTTTCTTTGTTATTTTATTTATTCTAGTTTTGTACTGCTTACTTTAATTAATTAGTTAGTTTTTACTTGTTTGTTTTCTAAAGAAGAGAAAGTGTGGAGTTGAGTGAGTGGGAAAGACCTGGGAGGAGTTGAGGGAGGAGAAATCATGAGCAGAATATATTGTATGAAAAATTTTTTCAATCAATAAATTAAGAAGAAAAACAAAAGAAAAAGAAAAAAATGCATATTTTCTTTTGGTTATTAGTCAGAATGATGACATTTTCCCCACCTCATGATGGCAGAAGTGGACTAGGGTTTGTAGGAGTGGAGAAGAGCTCACTGAGCATCACTGCCACACATAATATAACCTGTGACACATTTGTGCTTTTGTTATATGACTGCTTTCTCTGTAATGTGCATGGTGTGTCCTCAAGGACTGGAAATTTATCTTTGCATGGTGTTTAAACATTGTGCACTTATAAAAAATTCACTTAATGGAGTTAATATAGTAAATTCCAAGGAAAAAGTTATTGCAAAGAGAAGTGAATACCTTATCTACATGAGCTTATTAGACTTCTACTGAAATGTAAGATGGCCTTGCTCTCTTCATTTTTTTAAATCTTTAAAATCACAATATTTATTTGCTTACATTCTAGAATAATAACTATATGCAGTAATTAATAAACTAGAAAAGTTTAAAAGATACAGAAATTATGAAAGGTTAATTAACAAAAGCTTAGCATTCAACCTTAAAAGTGCTACTTACAATAAGTAAGTATGTTTTGTAGTAGTCACAATTACTTATTTTCTGAAATTAAAAAAAATTAATTACATCATTTCCCATTTTCTTCCCCTTCCTGCAGCCCCACATCTCCCATATCTGTACACCTCCTTTGCTCTCTTCCTCAAATCCATGGCTTCTTTTTCTTAAATTGTTATTACATACATATATGTTCCTAAATGTATAAATACAACTGCATAATGCTAATTTCGTGTGTATACTTTCTTCATTTTATAGAGGACACTAAGATTTGGATAATTTAAATGAATTATCATGGAGTTGGAATCTCATTATCCACGGACCCTTAAGTGAATGCTACATTTTAATTTTGAAATATTTTATTTCAAATATTGATGCCCAGAAGGTTTGAAAATTAAATGAATTTCTCACATAATATCTTATGGCTTAATTTACTCTCCAAGTAAGGAAAAATTTGCATGTGCTTTAGGGAGCTTTAAATCATAAAATCAATGTGTTCCTGTCCAGGGTTCAAATGCCATGTTAGAAAACATGTTCACTATTTGAAAACCTGACCTTTGCGTTACCTGATACTGAGCGTACTCTTATCTCTGTTTGCTAAAGATTAAAGGAGGCAGATTTGTTAAGTACCTTGAATATCATCTGGCATTGTACAAACACTCAAAATTGTTGGTCCCATGCTTTGTTGATTATCATCCCTGCTCTGCTAAATAGATCTTTTCAGTCTTTCAGAAGATGTTCTGACTGAAAAGCACACTACAGATGGTTGTATTATTTGCATAGGAGCATTATCTTACAGTTTCTGATCTGGAGAGGACTTTCATTGGTCAAGTGAGACCATCCAAGTTACAGGTGAGAAAAAAGGATCATAGAGGAAGAGGTAGCTTCCTCGAGGTCACAAATGTGGCTATAGATTCCCTCCCTACTTCAACATGGTAACTTCATTTGAGAATCAAGCTGATACTTGTTGATAATACTTGTTAGCAATAGATCAATTGAGAATATTAAATGTATCCAGTCTTCTTGTGAGTGTGTGTGTGGTGAGCTGATTGTTGGAATCTGTGTGGAAAGAAAGAATATTACTGAAGTCCTAGCCAACTTAGTTTCTATCTTTAGAACACTTCTTATTTGGCCAATGTTTTCAATATAATAATTGCAGTGTATTCACAACCAATTCAAATTCTTTTCAGCAACTGCTTCTTTCCCATGTGAGAAACATGATGAACATTCCTATTCCATATTGAAATAATATTTTCATTTTTAAGTCTAATCATAGTAACTAGGGTAAAGACTTGGTCTAAATTTAGCTTCTAATAGACCATGCTGTTAAATTTGTCATTGCAATAATCCTTTTTCTCCTGTGTGCATAACTATCACATGGTAAGATGAAACAGTCTTTTGTTAGCAACAAAAGCCATTGCTTTTAGCCATGCAATTTACAGAAAATTAACAGGGCAGTACAGAATCTTTGACTGCTTATTAACAGATGACACTAGCACAATGTAAGTATCCTTGTGGTTAAAGGAATGCAGAAGAGTAGAGTTGGCAGAAATTGCACTGGGTGATTGAGTCCCTGGCCAGGTGACTCTGAAGTTACTGCAAGGGCAGCTAACTGTATCTGGAGGATATTGTGATGTGGTAGGTATTCTGTTTCCACAACAATATGGAAAGATAAAAGGCTTGCTTTATTGACAGAAAATTGAAGTCTTTTTTTCATATTATTTTCTGGTTCACTTAACTCTCAAAAAATAATTCTGTGTTTATAATTAAATTATCTTAAAACACATTGCTTTGCTCCAGTGCCTTAAACACATGCATATTAGAAAAGATAGAGCACAGGGACTGAAGAGATAGGCCAGTAGTTAAGAGTTCATACAGCTTTTTAGGGGACCCAACTTTGGTTTCCAGCATCAATAGTAGCTCCCAGCCAACTTTAACTCCAACTCCAAGGGCTTCAGTGCTCTCTTCTGAACTCCCCTGGCCATGTGAACATTACTACACTCAGACACTCGGATATTCACATACTTAAATGTAAAACAAATATGTTTTTTAAAGATAAATAGAGTTGAGACAGTCGTGCAGTTGGTACATTGCCTGCATTACAAATATAAGGACCTAAATTTGAATCTCCATCCCCACATAGAATCCAGACATGGAGGTGTCTGTAATCCTTGTTTTGAGAAAATGCGGGCACACATGGATGCTACAGACTGGCTAGAGCTCCAAGCTCAATGAGAGACCCTGTCTTAAAACCTAAGATGAAGAGTGATAGAGGAAGATACCCAATGTTGACCCCCTGCCTTCACTGCGTGTGTGCGTGCACACACACACATAAACACAAACTTAGTGATATATCCTAGGCTCTTTTAGACATCATATAATTTAATAAAAAGAAAAATGTACACTCACAGACATAATCAGGAAGTTGTCTAATTGGTTGTCTTCATTTTTTGCAGGCCCACACTGAAATCACTTCTGGTGAGAAATTCGTTTTAAATTTAAATAGCCCTCACCTCTGAGTAAAGGATGTATGCCTGTCTCTGGGAAAACATCTGAAGTTTCAGAGCATCTCTCTATGGTACTTTTATAAATATGAGTGACAGGAATTCCAAGAAAGATTATTGTATGCAAAGATGAATCTAAGGGTCCAAGACTTGTTTAAGACTTTAGATACATTGAGATTTCAAAACTGACATAGGGTTAGACAAAGTGAACATCCATGGGGAACATTCAGTACTTTGTACCTTCATAGTATGCCTTCTAAGTAGTGGTGAACAGTAAGCTCCACATAATATGAGGAAACTGACTGTGTCTCATGGCTGGACTTCCATTCTTGCTCTGTCATTGTAATACTCTCTGAGAGGTGCAGAGATGAGCTTTTGTAGCCATCCTTTATGAAAAGACTAGCTGTTATCAGGCAGCCTCCAGATCTGAAATTCCTTAGCACTGAAGAATCAGCTGTCCAGTTGTCTCCATGTTCTGATTCACTGAGAAAAGTCTCACTTCTTCCTGGTTAGTCCTCTTGTGAACCCAACAAGGCAGGAGTGCAAGGAGATTCCCAGAAATTTCTGCCTCCTGGACTACATTGGCTTCCTCCCTGGTTGACTTGATGTTTTTCTATGTCAGCATCACAGATTGATTCATTTCTCTGCTGAGTACGAAATATCTCCGTTCCATGTCCCGTGTGTATTACCTAAATTTCATGTCAGCATCTGCTTTTGAAAGAAAACAAAACAAAACAAAACAAAACCTCATCTTGTATCATTTTCGGCTTTGTTTCGTGGTCCTTTCTTCTTGTATCACACATCACCTTGTAAACCCAACTATTTTATGTTTTATGTGTTCTCAGGAAGATAATGGAGGCTCCTGGGGAAAAAAAATACAACCGTGTTGATACATTCTAAGTTCATGACTCCTGACCTCAGAATGAAACTCAGTTCTCATAACTGAGAACTCTGGTAACTTCATACCATGAAGCTTCTCTGGTTCATGCTGTTTGTGTCTCCATATTCTCTATTTCACCTTTTGTTCCAGAACATCAATATCCCTTTTTCTTACTTTGACTTTTGGTGAAAATGAAAATGTATCTGTTAATGTCTTTATCATCTTCCCACCACATTTATAAGGCTCTCTTCATTTGGACACGTGCTCTCAACCATCTCTTCACATAGAAGGTGTTCTCACTTTTTCTCAAAGCAATTTTGTTTGTCATCTCATTATTTTTATTATCTTGAAGATTCCCTTTCTGCAATGGTATCATTCCTTTCTGGTATCATTAAATTTTCTCAGATTACTGGTACTGTATACCAGAATCACAATAAGCATAGCAGAGACAGATTAACATAGGAAGGATAGCTCATGGACTGGTCCAAACTATGATTTGTAAAATTTTCATGTTCTGGTTCAAATACTTGCTCTGACCTTCACTAGCACATCAATTTCCCTCTCTGTTTTTTTGTGTCCTCAGTTATGGGACAGAAATATAATGGCCCTTATCTCAGAGGAATTTGTGAGGATTTGCTGAGAGTATCGTGGGACATACTTACAATATGTCCTTGCATATACTAATCAGAAAACATATCATAGGGATTAGTAGATTCTATGAGTCTCATTTCAAATGACATACAAACAAATGTCAAAATAGACATTCTTCCTTGCTTAAGTCTCTCTATAGACTCTAACATATCACTTCACTTTCCTGTACATTAAAGTTTACAGATTATTCATGTCTTCACTCCCTGATAGTCTACCTTTCATGCACTTGAACTTCATTACAGGTTTGTCTCTGAGTTCTCTTTGAAAACTAGTCAGTCCACATGGGCAAATCCAGGTCACTTTTCTGTATCCTTGTTTGATCTCTCAGTATGCTCTACAGTTGGAAGCATGCTATTTTTATTCATTTTTTTATTACTGTGGTATCACTATTATCTGGCCTTTCTTCCTATAGATGACAACTCTGCTTTCTTTGTGAGTTCTTCCTGTTCTATTAAGAATCTAATGAACACCTTTCCTCTTGGCTTACTGCTGGGTTTTACTGTTTCCTAATTACACACTTTTCCTAGATGTAACCGATCTTTGTGGTTTTTAAGATACCGTTCTATAGCTGTTGGCCTCCTAATTTTAACTTCTCCCTGGCTTGCCAACTTACTTACAAACATGGACAAGTATCAGTCTTAGTTACTTTTCTAGTGCTATGATCAGATTAAATAATCAATGCAACTTATAGAAGAATCCAGTTATTTTGGGATTCACAGTATCAGAGGGTTAGAGTCAATGATCATTACTGTGGGATACAAGACAGCAGGTAAGCAGGCATGGAACTAGAACAATAGCTGATGAAGCCTTACATTTTGGCCCACAATCATGAGGCTGATAGCTAACCTGGAATGGCTTGAGTTTTTGAAACCTCAAAACCTGCCCCCAGTGACATGCCTCCTATAAAAATGCCATGCTTTATACCTCTTCTCAAACTGTTCCACCAACTGGGGACCAAGAATTCAAATATGTAAGCTGGTGGGGGGTCAATATTTTTCAATTTGTTATCGCCACAAGATGATCAAAACAAACTCTTTCTCTATTCCACCCATTTTTTTTTTCATTCTTTCCCATTTTAGCAAATAGTAGGACTCACTCATTCAATCAATCCAAAGGACCATATTTATTATTTTCTTTTTATCTATATCAAACTTTTCAACAACTCTGTTTCCAAACTGTAGTCTCTGTCTCTTTCTCTGCTTAAAATATTGCAGGCTCTTCTCCTTTCTAAAGGAATGAGATCTGAATGTATCTTACCTTTCTTTCAAAGTTCCCATTCTACCTACTTTGGAGATACTATTCTATTTACATTTTCTTGTCTTTGAAATTTCTTTCTTATCTTATGTTCTTTCATTTTTCTATCTGTTGGTTCTCCAGGTTTTCATGTAATTAATTAATGATACTCAACACATACTTCCCAACTTAATAATCATCTATTTAGTGGGATTTCTCTATAAATCAGCTATTTTGGTCTCCTCCTATCTGATTGCCAATCTTGATCATATCGCCCTCTTTTATTAGATTTTAAATGTGTATCATCATGAGAAATCATTCTATTTACGTTCCTAATTAGTTTCTGTTTTTCCTTATTTAAATACAAGTCTCATGCTAATAGCATGCTCTCCCATCTTATGCTCCAGTTTCTTCAGAGTCCATAGTAACGAATCAAAAATAAATAAATGAATCACATTAATAATCTGAAGCTCCTCCATGTCAGAGACCTGATTCTCATCACAGCTTATGTCATCCTGGCTTGTCTTTGTACCATTACCTCTTTGTTCAGTAGTTTTTACATTACACTTTGATAAAGTTCCCCTGGGTACATTCTGCACCTAGTGAGTCATGACTTTCTTTTGAATACAACCTGGGTTTGTTTCTATGAGTCGCTCATCTGTGTAGTCTCTATTTCTAAAACCTTCCCTCTAAAATCTTAACATCTGCCTTCAGATTTGGTCTAGAGACCCTGACTGGAGTGCCCATCTTGATTGCTTGAAGTAATGGATTTTTAAAAAATTTTTATTATTCATTCAGTTTTGATAATCATTCTACTGTCAAGCAGAAATCTCTAGGATTACCCCCAGATTGGAGAATGAGCTAGGCCATGAGAAAAGTTCTCTCTTGATCTTTCTTCTCAACCTAACATTTTATGCTTTTTGAGAAGCGTTATTTAATAAACAATGATGTTTGTTTGGGTTTAGAGATTCATTTGTGATAGTAGGTGTCAATTATTAACTTGAAAAAATCTAGAATAACCACGGAGACTGGTGCTGGGCATGTCAATGCAGAATAATCTTGATACATTAATTGATTTGTGAAGACCTGCACACTGTGGGTGGTCCCCTAACTGGGACCCTAACCTCTGTAAATGAAGAGGGGATACTGATGGCACAATGGATTTATTACTGTCTTTTCTTCATTATGGCTCTAATGCAACCCATGGCTTCAAGGTCCTCTTACCTCGACTTCCGATAATAATAGATTTTACCTTGAACTGTGTGCCAAACTAAACACTTTTTCCTCTAAGTTGTTCTTGTCTGGGTATTTTATCACAGCAATAGGAAAAGAGATGAAGACACGATTGTTTATGTTCCTTTCTTTAGAAGCTTCTATGAAGCTTGCGCAGTGTGTCCTACAGCAGCAGCATCTATTATGTAGCAGCTCGTTCTCAAGTGATAACATTAATAGACTTCTTCAGCTCAATGACATTTGCTCCTCACGGCATTTAAATAGCAATCATTTGTATCTTAGTTAAGGAAACTAAGAGGAAGACTGCCTGAGATCCACTATAGTTTTCATTAACCATTTTTCAGATCCCTATGTTACAGGTCTAATGGATAAGTGCAGTTTAGGTGCTCTAAGCTCCAGACTTAAGGAAAAGTTCTCTAACCATGGTTCTCAAGGAATCATAGTCTTCCATTTCTTGGTCATGGAAGCTGTTTACTGTGAGCCAAGAATTGCTTTAAAAAAACAATACTGTATAAACCTTCACAAATTCCTTCAATAATGCAGAGAAGGAGAAGTTAGGCTACTCCTTTTTGAATATAAAGAAACTGAGGCTTTAGGAAAGTTTGCAGATTAATCCAAACAAAATAAGTGGGGACAACTGAATATGTTTTGTTATGCTTTGAAGATGAAGTGTCTCCCACAAGCATATGTGTTTGAACACTTGTCCTGAATCTGGTAGCACTGTCTTGGGAGACTGTGGAATCTTTAGGAGGTGAGACTTAATCCCTGGAGATGGGTCAGTAAAAATGGCCCTTTGAGAACCATACTGTAGCCTTGCTTTCTAACTTGTTTTCCATTTCCTGACAGCTATCACTCTGCCTGCCCTAGAGGGGCAGTGGTAATTAGTGAGGAGGACAAGTATTACTCAAATGCCCTATGTTATTCATTCAGTTAACCCACCCCTCCCCCGGGCTCATAGTTTTTACATAAGAAGCTAGTGAGTAAGAGAAGCAATTATGCAAACGTCCATTCTGGGGTACCAGTATTGCTGACTGCACCATTCAGCATCCCAAAGCATTAGTTTGTTTGTTTGGTTTGGTTTTAGTTTTTTGAGACAGGGTTTCTCTGTCCAGTGCCTGTCCTGGAACTCACTGTCTAGACCAGGCTGGCCTTGAACTCACAGTGATCTGCCTGCCTGTCTCCCAAGTGCTGCGATTAAAGGTGTGTGCCACCATTGCCCAGCTCCAGAGCATTAGTTTTGATGTTATTGGTCTAATTGTTGTCTAACTGCATACATTCATCCCTCTCTATTTACTTACAGAGCAATGATCTATTAGTAAGATAAAGAGGAAAAGGTGTTTCTCTGACAACTGTCAGGTTTTATACTGCAAGGCAAATTTGTAATTCATAAACTTTATAGCTGTTCTATCATATTTTTAATTGCACTTCCAGAATCTGTTTTTTGAAGATCCATAATCTATCCATTTTATTATTCCCCTTCAAAGCAGTACCATTCATTGGTATATGTTCCACAAATGGATTCTGACTGAACAATCCATCCATGATAAGCATGGCAAAGTACCTGGGAAAATAATTTTCTGCTACATCTCATGCTTTTAACATGCATGGTGCTCATTGCTAACCTGATCTGGCTAATATCTACTGTCCAGCTAGATATTATGACTTCAGAGCTATTCTCAATGTAAAATGGACTGCAGTGGTTATGAAGTTGTGAAGAATTGCCACTTCTGATCTAGGTATTGATTTACAACTAGAAAAAAATTTTATAAGTAAACCCTAAAATCCTGCAAGTGGGCTATCTCATTCTTTCTACTTTATCTTTCCTTGAATCTCATACTTTTACTCTCTTTCATATATCTTGATTTCTTTATTGTATTACTCTGTGGCATGATTTTAAAATACTATCTCTAAGAGGACAGCTCCAGAGTTTATGTCTATATTCTAAACCTCTCTTTGAACTTAAGACTCATATAGCCAACGTATCTTCTCCATTAGAATGCTTTACAGACAGAGCAACTGTAATATTCCCCAAACAAAACTCTATATCTGTCTATCATGGTCCTTTCCATTGTAAAAATCCATATGCTTGGAGTGACCCTTATCACCACTCTTTCGCTGAAATGTTATACCTAAATTATAATTGAGTTCACTGAGTCCTTTCCATCTTCACTCAAGGTAATTTCTGAATATAATCCACCTCTCATCACTAGTGCTATTTTTAGTTGTAGTCGACTGTAACATCAATTCATGCCTGGGTTTCTAATATTCTTTTTTCATCATTATGACTATTAAAGCTTTACTCAGCACAGTAAAGCAACTATGTTGGTTTTACTATTATGTATAAAAGTCATCTGACTTTAGAAACCAAGTATTCATAAAAGTAGCTGTCATCTCAGAGTGATTCCAACATGTCAGCCACTACTCTAAATATTCTTCTTACTTCTTTGAGAATTTGTACTCTGTGGCTTGTCCATATTAATAACCCCTTTCCCAGTTCCTCTCAGATCAACTCTTAGTTCCATACCCAAACAATATTGTCATCTCTTTCTTTGTTTTAAACACATAGAGTGCAATTTGTGCTGCCATATGTTCTTGGGTGTGTGTTCCTGTACTAGAACTTGGTTGATATACCAGGGATAACAAACATAGAGAAAACTGACTCTCCTCTCAATTACCAACAGCTCTTTAACTTGGGGTGGGATCATGTTCACTCCTTCTTTCCATTCTGAAATTTTTTGTGGGTTGAGCCTGTGCAAGTCTTGTGCATGTTGTCAGAATTACTGTGAGTTCATATATGCAAATGTCCCGCTATGTCAGGAAAACTCAGTCTCTTAGTAATCATCTACCACTGCTGGCTCTTACAACCTTTCAGATCCCTCACTGCAATGATCCCTGAGCCTTGCAAGGAGAAGATGCATAATAGATGTTCCATTTTGGGATGAAAATTCCTCAGTCTTTTATTCGCTGCATCTTGACAGTTGTAGGTCTCTGTGATAACTGCCCTCTACTTCAAATGGAAGTTTCTCTCATAGGGATTGAGATACATTGTTCTATGGATATAGTGAAAATTCTTAAGGAGTTGGTTTAATATTACTTCCACTTAGCAGGAAAATGGAAATAGATTCTCTCCTAGGGATTATGACTTGCATAACCACAGGTTCTTGGCCCTAGTAATAATGCAAGATTCGGGTTTCAACTGGTGGAATAAGACTTTTGTCAAATCAGGAAGAGGTTGGTAACTCTTATGAAGTTCATGCCTCTGTTGCATCAGTGAGTTTGTCTTCTAAGTCAGTTGCTCTCAGAGTTCAAAAATGGATAAGATTGATGATTATTCTTCTCCTCTAGTGGTGTGCATAGCACCTTCCTACACTATGAAACCTAACCAGTAGGGATAGAGCTTTTAGGTCAGTACCAGCTTGATTTCTTCATACTCTATGACCCAAGTATGTGGCATCCTCAGCAATAGAATCATTTTTGTTTTGTTTCTGCTTTTAGGCAGGGTTGTTTCTGTTGTAATACTGCCTGTCTTGGTACTCAGTGTGTAGAACAGGCTGGACTTAAATTCAAAGAGATCCACCTGCCTCTGCCTCTGCTGGGGTTAAAGGCATGTGCCACCACCATCAGGTACAGTAGACTCTTAAGGCCATGTTCTGGAAGGTGACCAATAGTATTGACAATAGCCTAAAATGTTTAGGGGCCAACAAACCTCCCAGGTCAACAACTTTATATAAACAGATATAAATATATATAGATATAAATAGATTAACTATTCCTGGCACTATAGTTTTTGTTAGCATGTGGAATGTAGTAGGGTCATCATGTTCTTATTATAGGAATGTAACTTACTTTAAACTCTTTTTATATGTGTGTGTGTGTATATTTCATAATGGTAGGAAAATTAAAGCTATAAAGTATCAATGAAATGATTTTTTTTTGGTGAGGTTCACCATAACATGAGGAACAGTATTAAAGGGCTGCAGCACAAGCAAGATTGAGAACTACTGCTCTAGAGGAACAAAATGGATATCATGAACATACATTAAAAGAGGAATTAGTAGATTGAGTTACAGAATAAGGTGTAGTATAACATTATCTATCTTACACTGGAAAGACAGAGAACTGAGCAGTTAGATGCTAAGTCAAAAAGGTTGAGTGTCTCAGCAGTCCCAGTGTGGCATCAAAAGTCTAGAGGATTCTTGGAGACCTGCTGGTATTCAGTCCATATTGGATTCCTGAAAAAGCTTATTCTAATATCACTGAAGAGATTTGCAGTGGTAACAGCAAACCAGATAAACTAAAAAGCAATATTGAATACCAAACAAGCAATAAAAGCAAAGCTTTCCTTCTTCTATGTCCTTTCCTTTGGGCTATCACCAGAAGAGGCCACTCATATTTAATGTGAATCTTCCCATCTCAATTGGTGATAAAGATTATCGCCTATAACCAAGCACACAGGCTAACATGATCCAGATAATTCTTCACTAAGACCCTCTTCCCAGACAACTCTAGGTTGTTTCAGGATGACAATTAGTAATATGTATAAATACAAAATATGTCCTCTTTTGCCTCATAAAGCATGCACACTAGAGAGCATTTGGGGCACGGATTTGTGGACATACTGGTGAATTATTTGGTAATTTCCTTATCAGCTTCACAAAGCCTATAATTTAAATTTACATCTGTGGTAAAATTACCACATATGAACTTTCAGGGACCTTGAGGTTGCTTAAGAATGGCACATCCATAAAATGTTAAATGAGCTCATGCCAAGAAAGATAACTGTGTTGTGCTTAAATTGGCAATCATGAGGCAATTGTAATCACTCTCCAACACTTTGGGTGTTTCGAGACTTTTGTGATAACATTTCTTTCCCCTCTCTTTGCTGTTGCACCCATCAGTCCACTAGAAACAACCCATTTTGAAAAGATGACAAACAAGAGGCCTTGGAATGCATTAGCATAAATAAGTGAAACTAAAACATGATGATTGTTAAAAATAAAGCCCCAGTTGAGTTTGACATTAGATGACGAAACATTCAGAATACGAAAAGAGTTTGACAGACATCTTTCTTGTTTCTCAGAAATAAAAGCAGCTCATGTCAGCTATTTACTGCCACTAAATTCCTTCTCATAGGAAAAAAGTATCAAATGTAGGCAAAGCATATTTACACTTGTATTACTTCCTTATAAAATTCCATAGCCCTCTTTAGATATAAAATTAATATTAAATATTCCATTGGCTGAATCCCATGCAGACACTAATGGGAATCTGAAAAAGAGCTTGTATTTGGTAAGCAATCTTGAGTGATTCTTTTCTTTATTCATAATATTAAAAAAATATGGATCTCACTCTTATCTCATTCTACTTTTTTCATCCATTCTATATGCTTTGACTATAAATGGATATGTTCATATAATTCATGAAAACATTGACAATATAGTTCAATCAGTCTGCCTGAATAGATGGCCATAAAATAAATGAAAACAAGCATCACTATCAAATCTGAGAATGTTTACAATAGTGTAGGCTGGCAGCTTCAGTTCTAGTCTTTGATAACCCATGTCAACCTTACATTTGCAATTTATTTCTTGTTTTTAGTTCATTAATATTTTTACTCATCATTAATTATCCATAGGAAGTTAATAAATGATAACTAGAAATAATCAAAACTCTACTTTCCTGAAATCCAACTTGGTGTCTGTTTAATTCTGTTCTTAATTCTATTCTTCCTCTCTCTTTTCCCCTTTCTCTCTCTTTCTCTCCCCTTGCCATTGATAGACACATACCACTTGTAAAAGCAAAACCATGTTCTCTTTTCTATCCTTTATCTGATGGACTATTTCTCTCATGAGTCTAGTATTAACTAGAATTATCTGTTACTCTGAGTTATAAGCAATCCTATTCAATTTAATGTGATCTACTGGTTGTGTGAACACACTTTTAATAATTTACCAATCACTAGTAGAAATAAAATAATTCTGTGTTCCAGGAATGATTCTTTGCAATATAGACTCAGAGAACAATTCTGTAATCACAACAGTCATGTATATAAGACCCACAGTTCATCATAAATACAAGGTAACCAACCTTAAGCAAATCATGAAAACAGTAGCATATTCCAATAGGAAGAAATGTAAGAAAATTTATTATATTTTAGAGTCAATTTGGAAATACTTTGAAGTTTAAATTATATAGACAAGTAGCCTCATAATCAGCCTCAGTTTTATTTTATGTGAGACCTCATTTGAGATGGTCATTATGGTTGAGTTCAAATATTTACATGCTATTTTCTGACTAAAGAAAGGTGCTAATTATATGGCTATAATTACATAAACAAAGTCTGAGTTGTAACACACACACCAGCAGAATTCTTTCACTGTCCCCTAAGTTGCTTCACATAAGATTTCACAGGCTATGTGACAAGGAGATTCTCAGAATATGTACATGAGGAGCAGCAATGATAGTAAGATTTTCCTTGATGGAGACATTATAGAAATAAGAGGAAAAGTTCTTTCTGAAGCATTCATGGTAGAAAATAAACTTTGAAATGCCAGGTTTTAGGGTTTGAAAGATGGCATTTGCTGATCAAGCTTTGTCATCTGACTATGATCCTTGAAACTCAGAGGGGCAGAAGGAAATTGTCTTCCATAAGATACCCCGCCACACACACACACACACACACACACACACACACACACACACATGCTAAACAAACAATAGACATTACAAAATATGCCAACTTTTTCTTCTAACCTCAGTAAGCTCTGGTCATGAAACAATGTTGTCCAGATTTTTTTGCTCCTAATTTTCTTTTACCTCCTTAACAACCACTTATAATCTGTTTCCTTTCATTATTTTTCAACTTGTTTCTCTAATGTCACTTACTATGCTAGACTCAGTTATTACTCTTTTTCTTTTTAACCCAGCTTATTGCCACACACTTTTCCTATACCTTTGATGTACGTACTCACTGACATTCTGGACTAAGAGACAGTTGAGAGAGGTGTATGACAATTGGGCATCCTATATTTCTAAATTAGAAAATTGCTGAGCCATAAGAGAAAGCATATATTTCAGTGGCCTCATCATAAATAATAAGAAAGCACAGATAGAAATGATGTCTCTGATGTCAGAACAATGAATTATGGAGGACAATGTGCTATAGATCCAACACAAAGAACACAATTAGCGTCATGTAAAGAAAAATTCTCTGCTCTAAGAACAGGGCAAGATAACAATTTTGTAATGTAAATCTAGTGTTTCATTGATCTAGTGGATGCTTTCTTATTTATACTCTTTAAATGGTCATGTAATCCCCATTTCAACAATGCATGTTAGTCTGGGTGAGGTAGATAGTAGATATAGCTCTAAGACGGACTCATTTCAACCTGATATTATATTGAAAGTCCTTGGTATAGTTCAACATTTGATATTAATTATAGGTTACAGTCCCCAGAAAGAGATAAGTGTAGATATTGATTCAGGACAAAAGGTAATTTATTCTTTGGCTAATTGAATTGCTGGTTCTAGTCCTGGCTCTATGGAGCGTTTCAGTCTCCTTACAATCTAAAACATTTATACTTCGAAAACTCACTGCAGAATGACCCACCCTGACTAGCTCCCTCTGAAGTCTGACGCTTCTGGTTCCACTCACTCTTTGCTCTGGCTCAAACTCTTCTCCAAGCTGCTGGCTCAAACTGACCTTCTGATCTGGCTGACTTGACTGTCTCTGACTGAACTCTGCTGACTATGGCTAAGTTCCGCAACTTTTCTGACTGAACTGTTCTGTTTGGCTTCAAACTCACTTACACTTCCCATCTGATACTGAGAGTTTTTTGCAGAGTTGCTTCTCTATCTCTGTACCTCTCCCTGAGCTCTCATTGCTCCATATTGCCTCAGCCAGCCTCTCTGCTCCTCAGTCAGATTGCTTTGTTGTCTCTGTATCTTGTCCCCTGTCTGCCTGCTTCAGACTGCTTGCCTCATGCTGACTGATATAACTGACTGTAACTGACTCTGCTCTGAGCTAAATTGGGCATGTCCTCACTCTGACTCACTCTGCTAACTCTTATTCTGATTAGTCACTTTGCCTGCCCTTCACTCTGACTCATCTCAGACATAACTTCCTGTGTGACACTGACTCCTTCTGAGCTTCTGCTTCCTGTGTCTGCTTCCACACTGTTTATGTCTTAGGGATTAAAAGCATAGACCACCACTGCCTTTTGAATACTGGAATAAATATATATGTTACCATTGCTTTCTCTATACTGGTATTACATTCTTAACAATCTTTCTACATTCCATCTGGACCACATAAGCCTCTGAATGTGATTCCTTCATATAGGCTCCTGGAATATAGACCCTTCCTAGCTTCCACACAGTCCTACTCCATTACAGACAAGAAATTACAGGGCATAATTGAGTGACCAAATGTGAGTCTAGGCTAAATCAGAAGCTCTTCCAGCAATTTAAATAAAATATTAAGATTCACAATTGTAAGCTGTATCATTTTGAGTATTGGACTAATGGAATCATCACTGAGTTCTTGGCAATTAACTCCAACAAGTTATTCTTAGTATTTATCTCGGTCTCTGTAACATATGATGTTTCTGACTAGTCTCTCTCTCTCTTGCTACATGACTTATGTGATTGATTTTCTTATTGTTTTCCACATGACTACCTTTATGGTCATCTTAGCTTTCCTTGATATTGGGACTTTCAGTTTTTTTTTTCAATAAATGAAACTTCTATCAATTTTTTAACCATGTCTTCTTTATTCCATGCACGTGGAGAATATTTTTTTCGAGGTACTTCTATTGCTTTTCCTTTAACCCCATCATAGTAGTTTATAAGATCTGGTTCATGGACTTTACTAGCATACCAGGATTAATCTGTACTCTAGAATATTTAATCAACAATGCATTATTCAAAATTCATGTATCACAGGATATACATTAATGCAAATTCCTCATCTTTATCCCTAAATGTTTACTACTGTTTTCTAGCTCAGTGGATGACAGTATCACTCAGACATTAACCCATGCTAGGAACCTGGTTGGTTAAATATTTTTCTCATTTTTCATATTTAACAAACTACAAAATCCTACTGATTATAATCCCTACTATATTTATTTGGACTTGCATTTTTCCAAACTCTCTAAATTCTTACCTGACATTTTTATCACTTTTAAAATTCCTTTGACAGTTTCATTCATGCATTCAAGAATTCATGCTCATGTGTATGGAAGGTTACTTACTGGATCATGGCTAACTTGTTCCTTACTATACCACTGAAAAAGGTGTCACCCCTCTTCCAGCACTCATTAGCTATCAATAGTCCCTCAGGGAGGAATAGGACTGCATGGGTCTATCTGTCACACATGATGTAATGTTGCCAGACTCTGTCTTGTGCAAGTAACTACAGCTTCACTAAATTAATGAGTGCAACTACAATATCATAGCTATCAAACTTCGATGATTAGGGATAGTGAACACTTTTTAAAATAGTTATTGTACATTTGTGTTCTTTTTTTGTAAAAAAGCAAACACAGAATATATCTAGTCAATTTATTAGTCTATTTGTTGATTAACATTTTTATATACATGGTATTTAATTTTTTTAAGGTTTTTGTGATTTCTTTATATTAGTCATTTGTTTTAAATATATCAGGTAAAGATTCTAAAAAGCAAAGGAAATTATTGACAAAATATGTCTTCTGTGGTACACTTCCCATCCATAATCTAGCTCTTGCATTCTTTCTGGTTCCTGTTCTATGATGTCCTTTGAGGTTTGGATGGAATGATACAGATGTCCCATTTATTCTGAACCCTCTACTCATTCTCAGCACTGAACTATTTATGAATCTTTGCATTAACCATCACTTTCTGATGAAGAGAGAGAACAGCAGTAGTAGGTTGCACTCCTATGGCCTATAAACTCCATGGCCACACTGGGTTTGAGCAGGTTTAAAGTACTAGGCATGAGCTTTATCTTGTGGAGAAGTTCTCAAATCCAATCAGAAAGCACTTGGCTACCCCCGAATATTAATTCTTCAATTGCACCTGCAGGCACATATTGCCTATAAAATTGTTATTGTTCACAGCTGGGTAAGACTGTTGATGCCTTTTCTCCCCAACAACCTACATAATACCTTGAGCACTATGAACACTAGTCAGCAGGGAAGAAGTTTCCAACTCAGTTCCAGCTGACTTCTTCTTATTCTGTTATAGTTTTGTTGTCTTCAGCGATAGAGTCTTTGAATACATTTTGGTAGGAAACTGAAAGCAGCAGCAATAGTCTGTATTTTTCTGTAGGACGCTGGGGCCTCCCTGATAAACAGTTAGTATGGAAGAATCTCACACCTGGCATTGAGATTTTGGCTTAACAACTTAAGAATTCTGGGAGGACTATCACCTACCCATGCAATGAACTTCCATTAAAATTATTTTTAATTTAATTTTAATATGCTTATAAAAATAATATGCTTTCATATGTGTTTTCTTTATGTTCTCAATGTCCATTATTCTTCTCTATATTCTCTACTGCCAAATGCTCCTATTTCTCTGCCCACTGAAACGACCTCAACCTATTACTAGTGTTACTCTTTTTACTGTTATATTACTTATATTTACTATCTTCCATCCATTGGGGTTTTCCCCAACCTCTCTACCTATGGTCATCCATTAATGGTAAATTTCTACTTTCTTAGTCTCTACTGGCATGTCTATTTAAATACAATACTCTAAGAATTTATAGTTAAGATCCACAAATAAGAGAGAACATGGTGTATTTGTTTTTATGGACTTGGATTACCTTACTTGGCATACATAATATAACCAAGTTCCATCCATTTTTGTTTGAATTTTTATGATTTCATTTTTCTTTTTGTTATCTCTTTAAATATCAGAGATAAAAGCCTTGTTCCATGATGGCAAATGAAACTTTTCCTGTATTACTTACACTGTATTATTAGGTCCATCAGAACAGATAGATAAGTTGTACCTCCCTATTGGGTAATGTTCTCACTTAGCAAAGACTTCTCCTGACTCCCAAATCTACTCTAAGCTATGCCTGGATAAATCTGCTCGTCCTTACCTTGCTTGGAATCAATTTTTTTTTCTCCTGAGCACTAGAGGTATAATCTCACTCTCATGTGCCTGTACTAGGTACTTATACTTGCTTCTATGTTTATACTTACACATGAATTTTAGTTGTATTTTAAAGGAACCTGACAGTTTTCCACCTTCCAGACCTCAAAGCTGCCATAGAAATTGACAGATATTAGATGCTCCATAAATTTGTGAGGTGCTGAAACACGGTTTCTGATTTTACCAGCAGATTACTTGCAAGTGGAGTTAATATGTCCTAACATTCACCACCTGATAAAGAAGGACGATAGCAAGGCTTTGAATTAATGAAAACCACCCACTCTGGCCTCATCATTCACAGTGACATTGTGTTCCAGATTCCACAGGTACAATGCTTACATTTAATTGCACTGATCCAACTCCTTATGCTGAATGACTGTATACATCATCATCTCAGTAGGATCAACTGTACAATTTCAGATCCATTTGCTTCAAAACCCCAGGAGGACTCTGTGTTCTTGTGTGACTTCTTGTTACTTCCTGATGACTCACAGAGTGTAAGAGCAATGAAAGTAGATGCTGTGCAAATAGATTCTCCTGGGGAGAAAAATTCCTCTTTAAATCAATTTAATTTTCCAAGTTTTGTTTGAAATGTGAGCAAAGTATGCTGCATCTTTGTTTTAAGGAACTCAGGCACCTTTACAGATCCCTTAGTCTTAAAGTGTTCTTGAAACCCAAAATGATTGCCTTTAACCTGCAAATTTGATCATTCTTATAGTGTGGTAAAATATCAAAGGCTAACACTCATTTGTTCTGCTTTTATTGACAACCCAGTGGTACAGCAGAAAAATAATAAATGCTAAAATGATGGATTTCTATAAAGTGTGTTTTAGCTACAGAACTAGAAAAATCTCATATCCTACATTGTACTTATTTATTAGGTTAACATGACATAAATGTAGAAGCAAAATAGCTTGAAACACAAAAGCAAAAGAAAAAAATTCTGTTCAGCCAGGCCTCCAGGCTTAGCTTCCTGTTTATATTCTCCAAAACACATTGTCCCACCCACATCTAAAATGTTGGCTCATAATCTTTTGAACAATGGGCATATTGGCAAAAGTCTCTCAGTTGTCCTCTGGTTAGGACGTTTTACAATGAGAATGACTCCCAACTGACCAATGCTGTGTTTTGAATACACACTATAATGAATCAATTTACACAGGCAAACATTGGCTTTCCTTACTGATTTGATTTTCTGAATCCTACAAAGAAAGGCCAGAATTCATTAGCTTGGCTCTCTATGTCCTCTGCCTAGATCCTCTAAGCATTCTCTTTCTGAACTCTAATCAAACGTGTTGGAATGTATATTCACTGAATATTAATCCTGGAATGGTGGACAATTCTAGGCTATACTAGATATACTAGTATATTAATATACATTATTACAGATTTATAATATACCAGTTTTAGCATAAGAACTCTGAGAAGACCTTTTATAACAAAACTGTGCCTTTCTTATTTAACCTAGTATTTTAGATGGTATATTCACAGATTGCATATATATATGCAATATTATATTTATATTTATATATATATTTTATATTTATATTTATATTTATATATTCTATCTATCTATCATCATTATCATCATCATCTATCATCTATACATATGTATATTAACTTTGCAAGGGAAAGATTAAACTTTATTATTTTTTTCCTTTAGTTTTTTAATCAAAATATGTTTGAAAGTTTCATACATGTATACAATGATTCTCTGTTATTTTTCTCTCATGTCTCTCTCTTACCCTCCTCCCTTTTCCTTTTAACACTTCTTCATTTTTGTTGCTTCAGAGATTAATAATAATAAGAATAACAACAACAACAACAATAATGTTGAGTGAGCACTTACAATAGCCAATCACTGTTCTTCACATTTTTTTAAAGACTGAGTCAGTAAATCTTCATAATTTGAATCACAGAAGGGGCATATAACTTGTGCCTCAAACCTGAGGGTAATTCTTTGCCCTAGAGCTCTCATGTTTAATCACAAAGTGGCTACATGGTTTTAATCTCCTATTTTATATTCTGAAAATCTGTATGGATATTTATTCTATGAATTGTTCTGGTAAAACATAAATTCTTGCATATAATTTGCTTTAAATCTTGTAGTAGAGCACTATTTCTTTCAACTTGGAAAAGATAAAACAAATGTATCAAAAAGAGACTTGAAAATCAAGATAAACCTAATTCTTTTCTCCGCATGTGAAATCTATTCATTCCAAAGCACGAATATGTATAATGCTTCACAACATGACATAGTCTCATAAGCAAAAAAATCTTTAAAATAAATAAGACCCACAATGTATATGTTTTGAAAAGCTTCCTAAACCTAGTGAAAATGATAAGGCTTTCAAAATCCTAGAGGCAGAAATAAAGACCAAGAGCAGAGTCAAGTTAACCTGCACATACTGGCAAAAACTGTGGATTAGCACATATAATGTCTTTTCATAGTTTCAGAAATCACAACACATAGTCAGTGACCTGAATTAATCATTTCATGTAAATGTAAAGGAGTCTGATATCCTGCATAATATGATTTCCTAAATGATCATGTTACTGTTAGCTTACTGTATCACATCTATGTGTGAACATCTTCCCTGCTTGAAATATTCACATATAGAAAGTTTATATATATTTGAATATAGAGACAGATTGCTGGATGGAGATGGGTTATCTCTGAGTACCCTATAACTTGTGTTGTAAGCAAAGTGACCTTAACTAGACAGTTTGACTTTCATACTTTGAGAGCCCAAAGAGAAGTTCTCACTCCCATAGGTATCCTTGACAACCATGTGCATCCTTTCTATAGATTGTGTCCTGCTCAGTGCAGGGTAGCTGCTATAACAATCACCCCCTCCCCCACCCAAGTGTCTTTAGACACTTTAGACTATGTATTATGCATTTTTATTTATTTTTATCTATCTATATATGTGTGTGTGTGGAGAAAGAGGGGGGCAGCTGTTTGCATGCTACAGTGCACATGTGGTTCTCATAAAACAACTTGTTGTCTTCTACCACCTTGTAGGATTTATATCAAACTCATGTCCTCAGGCTTACATTAAGTGCAACACTCTCTACTCCCTGAGTCATCTCTCCAGACATAGACCCTAGATATTTGTGACTTCCTCCTTTTGGTATTTACTGTGGGCTTTGGGCAACCACCTTGGTGAGAAGAGTTTCTGATATGTATTATTTCTTTCTTGTGGTTTCACCATCACTGTTTCCAGACCCTCCTCCTTTTAGGAGGTATGTGAGAGAACAACATGAAACATCATTTCTACAGGATTGACTATAAATGTCATCTATTTTTCCATACACCATTAACAATAACTCCATTATATGACCATCATTCTTAATTAGTTTAGTTTGTGAGAGGGGAAATCAAATGGGCATTTGTGCACACATGGAACTGGAATATTAAAATTAAATTTTAAAATTTTTTTATTGATTGTAAGTGCATGACTCCTTTGTCTGAATGTATGTCTTTGTTAACACCAGACTGTTAACATGTCTGGTACCTAGGGAAGCCAGAAGATGTTAGTTTCCTTGGGACTGGAGTTGCAGACAGTTGTTAGTAGTCATTTAGGTGTAGGAATTGGACCTGGGTCATCTGGTATAGCATCTATTCAGCACTAAGCTGTTTCTTGAGCCCCTATAACTAAACTCTTTATGCACTTATCTTTCTTACTATTCTGTTATCTCTCTTAGTACATTATCATCACATTATAATTTGATATCTTCAAAGTATTTTGTCAAAGTAGCTCATGCAAAATTGTTAGTGTACAACAAATATTTGTTGAATGAGTTAATTTCAATAGTGCTTTAGCATCAGTGTTAGTAGATTTTCTGAGTTCTATAGGACAAACCTAATATTTTTTTAAATTCTTGCTGAATAATACAATTTGTTAAGAAACAGCTCACTTTGTGAGTACACAATGCACGTACTGAACATATGACAAAGCACAGACTGAAAAGTCTTTTCTCTGGGGCAGTATAGTGCTATTATGTAAGCAGGGACTAAATGCATGACGAGTGATGGGATTAATCTCCTCACTTAAGTTTTACCGGAAACTGTTTGCCTGGCTACTATTAAGAGCAATGTCAAACATTCTCCACTTGCTCCATTAAGTGAAGCAGCTATTGCTTTTAGCACTTTCTTTATGGTTCTTGATATGTGATGTTTTCCAAAGGGTTCATTCCGGTAAGACTGAGATTTGCTTAAATGTTCTCGTGGAATGAGTGGTTTTAATCCATCAATACTGTCTAGGAATATGTATGTGGAAAACATTCCATATTGAAGAAAATTCTAGAACCTCTGAGTAGAAATGTCATTTCCAATAAATTTTCAGATATTAAAAATACCAGATAATATATATTGGCTCTCCATTGTTTAATATTATAGCATATGAACTTTGAATAGTAATCACCAATATGGTATTAATATAGATGATGCATATATAATAATATACATGTCTGTATTCCTTATGTGTCTTACATGAATTGAAGAAAATAGGATTTTGTAGAAGAGTTAAGGATCTGAAGGTTGGCACTCATGTATTTAAATCTTGCTTTCCCACATGAATGTCTTAAACACTAGATATCACTAAGCTTCAATCCTCTTTTGTGTACAATGAAACTAAAAATAAAACCTGTTTTATAATATGAGCATGAGACTTAATATGTTAATGAAATAATGCATAAAAATAGATTTAAATATAGAAACCTTCAATAAGTGGTACTTTTAATGTTTTATATGTAAACATATTGAGTTTATACGATAGGCTACAAACGATGTTCACAATTGTTATATCCCTTTATTGTCTAAGTAGTAATAAAATGATATGAATACAAGAGAGACCAGGATCATGGTAAGTCTTAAGTCCAGAGTCCACATCTTGTCATACTAGAGATGGTACAGTGCTTACAGACTTAAGCACTGTAAGAAAAAAAAATTTAACAGAGTTATTAAGACATCAAAGCTAGCAGTTAAACCTTCTCTATTTGTAGTCATTTAAATGATTTATATACTGTGAGATGAATTTTATTGTCTTTATAATTATTTAAAAATGAAGAAACCAAGACCAAAAAAAAAAAACATTTTTCACAGCTTCACACAACTAATTGCCATCTTTAAATATTCAAAAATTTGGGCTAGGGATATAGTTCAAGGGCAAGCCAAATATTTCACATGGCCAAGTTCATGAATTTGCTCTGAGGACCAGAACTGGAATTTGAAGTTGGGACATGTGATAGGAGACACTGTAGTGTCCTCACAGTCAAGATGCAATGAGCCATTGTGAAGATATGTTACACGAGACACTGAAAGGACTGGGTTATCCAAATAAGCAACAGCAATGAGGTAAGAAATAGAGCTTGAAAACAAAAGAAAAATCATGTAATCTAGAAAGAACAAGTTGAGTAGTTCTGGAAGGTGGTTGGTCAATGCGAGCTATCAGTAAGATTTGAAAATTAAACACATACAATTATAGTGAATAGAGTTGTGCTTTTGTTGATTCACTTGTCTAGGCACTATGGAAGCAACTTGCACAGCAGTATTTGTTGAGAAAAGCATTCAAGAGCTTTCAAGTTGGAAGTGGAATTGTGTGGGTAGTTGCTGAGAGAAAACATGAATGATTGGTGGGTAGAGTTGGCATAAATCTATTGCTTTCTTGAAATACTTTCAAAGGTCATGATTAAATGACAAGCTCACTGAACTTGACATGAGAACCCACAGGATAAAAAAGTAAACTCATATCTAAAAGTATATTAGGAGAGGCCGGAGGAATGTGACAATATAAACGACAGTGATCTTTAACACAGAGAAGGTTTTGAAATGTTGTAAAATCTAGAAGGCAGCTTACTCATCCAATGACTGTCTGCACAGGTAAATGGATATTTGACTTCTATATTTAATTTTTTTTTGTTTGTTATCAAGACTCATCATCCTATCTATTCTATTGCCATCATTTCTTATTCTTAGGACATTCATCAGAGCTTTGGCTCATGTGTCAGTGAAAGCATCAGATGTTGGGTCTTAAATAAAAATTGCACCCACTTTCTGATCTATACTCAAAACACTTTTGCTCTGTATGAAAAAATTTTCATATTTGTTCCTTGGTGATTATGCTCTTAATGAGTGAGTAAATTTGCCATATATTCCCATAACCAAAGAATTCCCCACTACAATAAATTTAATTTTTGAGAAATTAAAAACTAAGCAGACCTGTCCTCTAGCACTTACTGTATTGTTTTTATTTGTTAGTCTTAAGTGCTATAAGTGAGTGAAAACTACCAAAATCACCACAATTTCTGTCCTTACTCTCAGTTGCTTCAGTCAGCTCAGGCTGCTAAAACAAAACACATTGAACTTGGTAGCCTTAGCGACAGAAGTGAATTCTGAAAGTCCTGGAGACTGACAAGTTCAAGTGGAAGTTGTTGGCATGTGGGGTGTCTAAAGAGCTGTGGAGATGGTGCATAAACTTCTTTGTGTATAATCAAACTGACAGTGAGGAAAGGGCTCTGTTGTCTCTGTTATCAAAAAGATACCCCAATATGGGCCTTTATCCTCATGACTTCACCTAAGTTTTATTTTTCTCCTAAAGGCATCCTTTTATATTGTTATATTGAGGATCAAGTTTTCAAAATTTGAATTTGGGAATCATACAAACATCCATCTCTCAATAGTCATCATCCCTCCCACAATTGCTGTCACTGTTGCCTCCCCATACTCTTCTTCTATCTCTTTACTTGTCATGGCCACATCACTAACTGGAGTTGTAGTTGTAATAGCATTTCTAGAAAGGCTTTTTTCAGCATATCCTCATTGTGATGAAACTATGATTTTGTTCACATTCAACAAAAGAAAAAATGATGCATAAGTGACCCATAGAAAGCCACATTATCTGTTTATGGATGGTAAGACATAGGGCTTCAATAAAGTATGAGATCTGTGAATATTGTCTTCTGATTGTATATTTTGATCTCATTTACAATCCTCAATCTATAATCCTGTTCATATGTTTGTGTGTGTGTGTGTGTGTGTGTGTGTGTGTGTGTGTGTGTGTGTGTAGGGGGGTATTTCTCAGAGTTATAAATGATATTAAATCAGTTTCTTGATTTATTTTTGGGCATTTTGAACTGTCTAATTCTTTGGTGAGTTGAATGAGTTGAGGTGGGTGAGCTTTTCTGTGTCTTTTGCAAGGTTTCCAGCATCTCCTAGCTTCTTCCCAGGATATCCACATAGCAACCAACTTTAGTCGTGGTGATAAGATTTGTCCCTAGACTTTTTCATTGAGGGAAATCACACTTCAAGTTGTAAGTCACTGAACTAACTTACTGGAAAGTATTAAATTCTTGAAAATGGTTCAGGATCTTTCTTGGAAGATAAAAAATACTAATTTCAAAATCAAATTTTAGACATTTCTACAGATAAAATAGATGGGCATTTTAGGTGTGGGATAGAAACAAGAAGTTCTGAATGCTCTTGAAAGTTTCTAAGCAGGTACAAAGCAATTGTTGATCCAGGTATTAACACTGTGCAAGACAAATAATAAATTACACATGATGATTGCTCACTATAATAATCTCAGTTGTTATGGACTTCTTTTATTTTTCTTGCAAATTGATACATCAAATATACTTCAATTTTGAGAACAGTTAACTGATGATAATTTTTAAATATAAATAGTATGTAGAAAATTAGAAAATGATATTACCAACCACTAAAATATAACTACCTGTCACTGAAACAACATTTGCTTATAATTTCATGTATTTTTCTTCTAAGTGGAATTTTAATTTCCACCATTTTTAACCCTTTTATTTTGCTCTTTCCCTCCCTCCCTTCCCCTCCCTCCCTTTCCCTCCCTCCTTCTCTCCTTCCTTTCCTCCCTCCCTTCTTTTCATTGCTTCCTCTCTTGACAGTCCAGTGGCATTTCTCATAAGACTGCTATAGCTTTTCATTACTGAATACTTAGCACAGTGCCTAGTACAGAGCACACTCTTTGGTATGCTTGCTGTATTTACTATTACTATTATAAGTGTAAGTGGAGATTTTGTCAAATTCCTGTACCTTTTTAATACATACTTTATTTTTCCCAGTGTTGTAACATAGATATCATTTTAAAAAATTGAGGAGTATTTTTCTACACCAAACTTACAACAGAATGAAGTCCATAAAACAAAGCTACTTTATGGATAAGCCCACGCTAAAAGACAGAGAGAACCTGTTCAAGGCCAAGCAATTAATCAGTGAAATAATATCTTCTTGCATTACCATCTGTCCACTCTCCTCCCCATGTGACTTTATTGCAAAAGTGAGCACTAGAGAAAAAAGCATCTGCTGCTGAATTTAGGTTGGATGCCTTGTCCATTTGAACCTTTAGTTTGAAGTGATCAAATCATATACAAAAATGGACATTTTGTATATTTTTGGATTAAGTATAATTATCACAGGGAAACAAGTAAAGTAGTTGTTATCAAGCAAGTCCCACACAATATGTAAAATTAAAACAAACCCAGCATGCTCTTTTGCTGTGGTGCTATGTCAAAACCTTGGACCTGCAATACTGCCATTGTTTCTGAATTTTCTGAGTTTGCCTCACTAATGACTGACTAGTTTCTGAGAAGATGTTTCTTTGTCTGAGGAAGTGATGAAATGATCTTTAAAATAATCCAAGATAATAAGAAGGAATCCATTGTAGTGGAATAGTGGAATGGTTCTGGTTTTCCCCATTGTCTGAAAATTAAGGTTTCTGACAGTCTCTGTAGAAAATTTACTCTGAAACTTCAGCTAAGCCACTGACTTGGCTTCTCTTTCCTCCTCCTCAACAATAGGAGTGGAATTAGGTCACCTTAAAATCATTTTTATGCCATTTTTCTCATTTTGATTTTATGTTCCAGTTAACAAGTATATTCAGTTCCTTATATATGCAGATTGATAAAAGTAGGTTATTAGCATGGGTATAATAAATTTGTCTAAAAATGATCAAAGAAAGCCTCCAGTAAAGATCACTTATCTTTTAAGTAAGATTTGAGTGAATCAAAGGATTTAAATCTGTGAGACTGAAATAAAAGAATGAACAGCAACGGTGGTCCACTTTGAGGCACAGACACCGAATGGAAAAGTTACTTAATACAAAGACTATAAAGAATATCGACTGGGCAATGGGAGAAACCCAATGGTTTGAAGTCTCAAAAGCCTCTTTCCATATGGAGTGCATTTTAAATTGGATCAGTGAAAAGGATTGGAAATAGCAGAAGCTAATGAGGCCACATTACATCTGCCTCTTGGTCTTTGCACCACAGCATCTAAGAAAGAACACCCTGATCATTTTAATCTACATAGTTATTGAAATCCATAATGTGAATCACAAGACTGTGAATGCATACATATGCATACTTACACACACACACACTCCCACACACACATACACACACATACACATATATATGTGTGTATGTGTGTGTGTATGTATGTGGTGTATATGTATGATTCTAATCAGCAATAATTATAACAGACAAAATATATTTTTATTCATTTTTGCATTATCTACTAATATCTATGTATTGTCAAACACATAGCTGGACACTGGGAGCTCATAATAAAATCATCTGTATTTGTGCAAGGAGAACCTGCTTTGATGGATCCTAAACTCTATGGTAGGAAGAAAACAATCAAGTGTTTAGACAACTGAACACTGGAATTATAACCCTGGGAAAGTGTCAAATGATGTATTATGTGAAAATACAAATCAGGACAACAAGAAAAACATGGGATTTCTTCACCTGAACAATGCACAAGATATAACTTGCTTCAAATGCTGTGTGCATAATCTCTCTTTATAGTCAGTTACACCTCAGGAACCACTTATATGGGACAAAACTTGCAGACATGTAGGTTTTGCCTGGTACTTTTCTACAGGACTTTAATACAGTCCTTTCTTTAGGAGATTCACAGAAAACAAAATGATGAGAACATCAATGTCAGTTCTTATACAAGAATGCATTTCATTAACATGACTTGATGATTTTAACTTGACCACAATTTAAAATTAACAGCATGCAACTATGCCACACCAAGACTAATCCTAACTTTCCAGTTCATTATTGATCTGCACCTCACTCTTCTCAGAGCTAAGGAAAACCTGTTCCAGATTTGCTATGCAGTTTATCCATTTATTCATCCAATATTCATTCAACGCTCATTTTTATCAGATATAATGACATCTAACATTACAGACTGTATCATACAAGGTGAGTATCACCCTCAATAGACTTAATAGATGGTTTTGAGGATGTGGTGACAAATCTCTCCAGTGGCTGATACAAACAAATTGAGCTCTCTGATCAAAATTGTGACCACCCCTTCAGTAGATTAATTTGTCCATAAAAATTATAGTGTGCTACACAGCACTGTTAATATCAGACTTCCCCTAGAGCTTAGGTAGTTACAGGACTGTCAGCAACTGAGCTTTCAATTTTAACTAAGAATAGTACAGAGAAAGGGAAACTAATGTATAATTGGTATAGAAAAAACCCTTTGCTAGCCAAAAGCTTCTTTTCAGTCAACTCCTATCTATACTTCTGGCAAGATATTAAAAATTCTTACTTAATAATGTCCTAAAATACAATTTCATTAACAATTCTGAAAAAAACGAATGAAAAGTGATTTTTCTCTAAGATTGGAGCTCTGGAGCAGAGTCAAACAAAAATTGTAACAATAACATATATATCTATAATAATGATAACAGGTATTAGTAATTGAAAATATACATCAGGTGCAACATTAAATACTTTTCAATGTGTTTCTGTTTTCATAACAAGTAACAAAAGAAGCCTATTTAAATTATTAGCACATGCCAAGCACCTTTTACACTGTGAAGTCATTTCAAGGCAAAACCCATCAGCTTCAGAATCTGTTTAATTATATGAAGCAGGGCAACTCGGCCCAATGATAGTGTTGGGAAGGATGCTGAGTCTGTTATGACTTAGACAGTCTCTCTCATTGACATGCCAAAGGTGAGTACTAATAACTTCCACGACTGTATGCAGGAACTGCCATAGCTGAATGTATATTTTGCTTTTTTTAATGAGAGATGAAGAAAATTTTCCAAATCATACATCCTTCTATCCAGAATAAAAGCATATTTCATTGATGGTACAAGTGTAACTCATGCTTAAGTACATGACACCTGGTCTCACAACACAAAAATAAATGAATAAATAAAAATTCAACATAGTAAGTATCAGTTATTTTTTTCAAAGTACAATATTTATATATTGTTTAGTTTAACTTACTTAACTTGATTAAAACTTTGGTAAAATATTATTATTTTCATTTTCCTTAGATACTTTATTAGTTTAGATTAAACACAAATACATTTCTATGTTTACAAAATGAACACCTTGGAAATTTTCTTTCTTTATTTTTCATAATTTATCTAGTCTCATTCCATAGAAGCTAGTATCATCAATTTATAACATTAATTTTAGGATATTTTGTGAATGAGCAAATCTATATAGGTATGTAAAATTTTATTTTTTCGTCAAAATGTGTAGCAGTCACCTCAAAATTGCATGGGTAGTTCTATATATATAAATTAATGTAATATTCACAACAACAACATGGAGGAACAAAGCCATAGAATCATCCCCTGTACAGAAAAGGCAATTGATAAAGTTTAGCATCCTTCATGAAAATGTATATAAACAAGATATGTATCTCAGCATAAAATGGCTCAGAACACTTTCCCTCTAATTTCTGGAATAAGAATGTTCACTTTCTCCATTTTATTCAACACAATTCTGAAAGTCCTATCCTAAGCAATAAGTCAAGACAAAGAAACAAATGGCATTAAATAAAAAGGAGGAAGTCAAATTTGTGAGTGTTTACAGATGGCATCATCTTACATGTAGAAAAGACAAAACTGCCAAAGCTTTGTTAGGATTAATAAATTTAGTTTGAACAATTTAGCAATGTTACAAGAAGTAAAGTCAACATACAATAGTTAATATTATTACTATCCACCAATGGAAAATTTCCAATAATAATAATTAGAAATGTCTTTAAATAGAGACCAATAAAAAAATTTCCATGTAAAATAGCTGAATGAAAAACAACAAAGAAATTATCCAAAGAGGAAAAAGGATCTACAATGAAAAGAACAAAATATCATTAAAGAAATTAAGAAGAAAAATAGAAGGTTCATGGATAGAAGAATCAATAGTGTCAGTACAAATTTGGTAGATTTTTGGTAGTACTACCAAACTTACATTGATTTTTTTTTTTACAGAAGTAGAAAAATCTAAACTGAATATCTATGGGACCTCCAAAATTGGATAGACAAAGCTATCTTGAGCAAAGCCTACAAAGGAGGAGGTACCTGACTTCACCATAAACTATAATGCTGTTTTAATCAAAATATCATGGTACTACCATAAAAATATGTACACAGAGTCAGGAAACAGAATAGTGAGCTTAGAACAAATTCATTTAGATAAACACAACCAATTTTTAACAAGGGTATAGCAACATCCACTGAATAAATTGTATCTTTTCAATAAATGGTTCTGAGAAATTTGATTATCCAAATACAGACAAAGAAATCTTTAGTGCTCTGCAGTTACAAACTCAACCAAAATGGATTGAAGACTTAAAGCTATGAAACTCTGGAAAATAGTTGGAAAATGCTTCAGAACAATGAATAGGCAAGGATTTCTTTGAGATTAGTCCTCAGATCACAGTAAACCCAAATAAAAATAGACAAATGAGATTACTTTGAAAAGTTTGTTCGGCAGTTTGTAAACAAAATAAAGGTAGAACTCCAAAACTCAAAAGTAACAAATGATAGACAGAAATAAACAGAACAAGCATGACCTTATTCATATGTTAAATCTAATAGGATAAATTGAAAATTAGTATGGTTACAGAGTCAGAGGACTGTTAAGGGCAGGAAAGGATGTGAAATAGTATACTAGTGTTAAATTGTTGTTATGAGTAAAAGTTATAGTGCTCTATTTGGTAATAGAGGGACTGTAGGTAACAGTAATGTTCTGCACATTTCTTTTTTCATTGAAAATAGTTGTTTTTTTTCAACATAGTATATTCTGGTTATTATTTCTTTTCCTTCAAGTCCTCTCAGATCCTCCTACTACAAACTAACCCAAATCCAAACCTATTCTCTCTCTCTCTCATTAGAAAACAAACATCCAATATTAAAAGAAAAGAAAAATGATAAAATATAGTAAAATAAGATAAAACCAAACAAACCTCAATAGTACAAAGTAAAAGAAAGGAAAGGCATCTAAAGAAAATTCACAAGAAACACATATAGCCATAGAGACACACACATTCCCACACAGAGAAATCATACAAACTCAAAATTAGAAACCATAAAACCAATAATATATAATCAAAAGACTGTAGGAAGAAAATGCCCAGGCAAAGCATTATAAGGCAAAGAATAAAAACCTCCAAAAAATATCATTCGGTACATTTTTGGTTGGCTATCTACTGCTGGGCACTGAGTGTGCCTTTAAGTGTGATTTGTATATCTAGTGGGACTCACTTGGAAAAAATTAATCTTCTCTTGTTAGTGGTTATCAATTGGAGACGGCTTCTGTGTTAGGAATAAGGGCTTGTATACACTTACTCTGTCAGCACTGGGATCCCATCTAGCTTAGTGCATGGTGCCACAGTGTCTGAAAGTTTATATGTGTGTCAGTCCTATTGCATCTAGAAGGCTTTGTTTCCTTAGTGTCTTCCATTCCCACTGGGTCTCAATTTCATTCCTCCCTCTCTCTATCACTCAGTTCCCTGGTTCCCTGAGCCCTGGATGGGGAATCTCCGCATTTTTGCCATAAAATGATGTTTGAGACAGATATGTTTAATGTGATTGAAATTATTTAATGTATAAACACATTAAAACTTCACAGAATGACCCATTAATATGTACAATTTATGCCTTTATATTAGTAAATGTTTTGGGAAAAAATGTAAAGGAAAATTGAACACTATCTTAGGCAAAGTAAACTTGGGGTTCCAAAGTGTCACTTGTATCCTTCTTCTCTCTATGCAACATAAAAGACCTTCTTAATTGTGGCTAAAAATCCCAAGGAAAACAAAACATAGACTCTTTGATTAGACTTGTGTTATATTCACTTAGCAGGAACATTTGAAAATAGAGGATGGTAATGCACACATCATGTGCAGATTGGTGTAGGAATATAATGTCTGTATAGGCTTCATACCTGACATTTTTCATGCTATTGCATCATGCATACCTTACAATCCACTCAGTTTGTCTTCCAGGTCGGGTGTTGGTTTTGATATTTAATTTCATCAACAATGATGAAACTATATTTGATTAAATTAGTGATAGTGAGTGTCAAACCCAGGTCTTCTAGAGGAGCAGCCTTAACCACTGGCCTCTCTCTCCAGCCCCTGTAGCATGAACATCTTTTGTAATATTTAATTTTGTACAAATTGGACTATATTTGCAATGTTAAAAGTGGGGTGAGAGATAGCAGAGATGGAGAAGATTAAAGGGCAGGGAGGATGGCAAACGGTAAATGTGTAGTAAATTAAGGTTAAATAGGAATACATTTTGGTGTGCCATTATGCAGGATAGTGACTGTGTGTATCAATAATATGCTTTGTATTTCAAGAAGCTAAAAATATTTTTCAAAATTTTCACTATAAAAATATGATGTTTTGGGGACAGATCTATTTAACCTTCTTATATTCATAAATAAAAATCTCTGTAGAAATCATTGGACAACCACATACTCTTTAAACTTATTTTTTAACTCTGTGTGTAAGTGTGTAGACACATAATACATGATTATAAATATATATGATTATGTAAAATTTTAGGGCAAGCCACATGCTTCATGTGGCTTTTTTAGTAATTTATATTCTTAAGGAAAATATATATTTCTTCATATGTATTTTCATATGTAGAGCTGATCTCAATAATGTTAATATTGATACATATACATAAATCTTTGTTCAATGAAGTAAATACTTACCTAAGTTTCTTTAATTTAATTTCTTAAATTGAGTGACTGTAGGCACTTATTTATATGCTTAAGTTTCTTTTTTCCCTGCTTTGAATTCCACTTGCATATAATCTGTCTCGTTTTTCTGATGATTTGTAAAAGCTCTTTACATGTTATAAGCATTGCTGTCTGTTGTAGTAAAGCAAATACTTTCCCTCTTTTACGGTTTGTACTTTGACCTAGATTTTATAGTGTTCTTTGAATTCAACAAATTTTCCATTTTCATAAGTCAAATTTATTAGCCACTATCTCTATATCTATCTATCTATCTATCTATCTATCTATTTATCTATCTATCTATCTATTTATCTATCATCTATCTATCTATCTATCTATCTATCATCTATCTATCTATCATCTATCTATCTATCTATCTATCTATCATCTATCTATCTATATCTATCTATCTATCTATCTATCTATCTATGTATCTATCTATATTATGCTTGTAATAAGGAATTTCCTAATGTGTCATTATTATCTAAATACTCTCATGTTTTCCCATCATTTTTTTATGGTTTTATTTTATATATTCAGTTGTGCCAGACACCTGCACATTATCTACGAAGAAAAAAAAATCATCCAAGCTCATTTTTTCTTCCAGATTGAGATGCATTTTTTTTTTTAAAGCTTATTTGGCTTGTTGGCTTGAAGTACTACACATATGTTTGACATGCACTCACACATGTATTTGGGTCTGCTTGTAGGCCTACTTATTTTGTGCATCTACCTCTGTTTCTGTAATATTTTCAAACAATTTTATGACTGTATCTTTGTTCATTTTAGTTTTCTTGACAAAAAAAAAAAAAAAAAAAAAAACACTCCAAATACTCTTCAGCATTTCCTGGCTACTCATTTTGTTTTTTTTTACTTCTGTCAAAATAAAATTCAGATTTCAAATGACATATTTCAGTGTTGATTGTTATTATTTTTATTAGAATCATATGTAACTGGGAAATTATTTGGACATATATAATATATTTTATTTTCAATTTATTTTTAACACTTTTATTTTTGCTCTTGCCATGCATTCATTTACTCCAAATCTCCAAAGATTACTTTGGTTCATGTTATTTTACTGATATACTTACTTATTTTCTTATATATTTTTAGTTCTTTCAAAATGTCTTGCATGAACACAATGTATGTAGATCAGATCCAATCCTTATTCTTCCATGTTTTCCTCAGATGCTCCCAAACTTTTCCTCTCCCAACTTTATGTCTTTTTTCCCATTTTTTTCTTTTATGTATTTAAACAGGAATTTTTTATAAATAAAATAAAATGTGTGATTATGGTTAATTTAGCAAATTAAATGAAAGCATGAATACAGTTTTAAGATTTCAGATATCAGTTATTTCTCATTAGTGGTAAAGTACAACATGTAGGGTTAGTTAGTCAGTAGTTCATATGCTTTTTGTTTCTCAACGTTATTGAGAGATATTTGCATACAATAAGGATATTTATTTCAGGCAGGTGGATAAATTGCGCATAAATGGTACATAAATTCTGGATAAATGCATAAATTGGTGGATAACTGGGTTGGATAAATGAATTCATTTGCATAAAAATATTGTAGCACACTGAAGAAAGTCAACATTAGCACTATCTTTTACAGTCCAGTTCCTGATCACAGTTAGTAACCTCAATCCCAGGCTTCAGTCTCCACTGATTGACTTCTCTCTGTGTAGATTAATTTTGTTTCTCAAAGAATCACCTATAATGAGTGTGTGATCTTTGTGTTTGGCTTCCTGTCCCCTCATCTGTGATATTCCTGTCTATTGAAGAATATTCTATCAGAGGAAAACTATTTTGGGATATATTGAATGAAGATGATAGGGTGAATTAGTTAATAGATTTTCATAATTATGTAATTTTAATTCCATAAGAGTAAGTAGGATAGAACGGTGTTGATATATGTTAAACTACAGCATTTAACTGTAACTCTAATGCCAAACTCTTTCCTCATCCCTTCTCTTATGTATTTCTGCTAGTCATGTGTAAAAATTCCAATTGAGCACAGTCATTTTAGCCTTGGTAATTCCAGTGAACAAGTCACTTCCCCATGGCTTTTCCTGTGCCAATTGACCATTTAGGTATGTCCTTTCTAACCTAGTCCTGTGTCAACTGAGATGTTTTTGTATGTCAGGAGTAAATGGATTCTGAACGCAGAATTTGTCAAATATGTGAATTACAAATATTTTATCTAGTCTGTTGCTTGACATTTTATTTTTAATGGTATCTTTATGAGAACAGATGTTTATAGTTTTTTATGAAGCTCAATTTATCAATATTTTAAGCTTCATCCTTTCAAATCCTCTGTAGGAAAACTTTACTGCTCCAACTATTTTCCCATTTGTAGTATCTTTCTTTTTACCCTTTTTGCTTTTATTTTTGGAATTATACTATAATTGTGTCATCTTCCTTTCCTCTCCTTTCTTCTCTCAAAGTCTTCCCATATACCCCCTCACCCCATTTCTATTCAAATTCATGGATTCTTTTTTCATCGGTTGATTCATATATATAGTGAGACTTTATAGCTTTTGATATTACTACATGATACAGTCTCAAGGAAACTTCCTGATCCTCTCACTCTTACAATCTTACTATTTGCCTCTTCATGAGTGTTTCCCGAGCCTTAAGTTTGAGAGTGGTTCTGTAGATTGGGACACATTGCGACTAAGATCCAAAACTCTGTGTTTTGATTTTGATTGCTTTTGATTTTTTATAATGGCCTTTGTCCTGGATGGGAGGCAGAATACTACACTTATCTATAGTTATAAGAACAAATATTTAGACTATAGCTAAGGATTATGTGAGTTTAGTAAAGTGGCAGTTATACGTTCTCCTCTAATATTACCCATGACTTCACTAACTTTGCTAGTTGACTAGATTTCCAATACTATGAATGATTTCCCTCTTGTTAAATGGGTTTTAAGTCCAATTAGAGAGCTGTTGGTTACCACCAAGGTATATGTGCCACTACTGCACACTTATGCCTATTATGCCATGCTGGTTGTTGTCATGATTTATAAGTACATAGCTTTATAGGACTGTTAGTTGCTTCCATCCTTTGGAATGAAAACTAGTCCTCAGGTAGGAGGCTTTCAGGTCAGCTAAAGGGCCTCTTGGCCCTGTTTCTGAAGTTCATTGTGTCTTCAGCAATAAATACTTTCCTTCCACATCTGGAAGGCAACCAAAAGCAATACCAATAGCCTGTAATTTTGGGGGAAACTGTTGAACAACAACTCTGACCATCAACTCATAAAAGGCTTCCTATAGCTAATGTTGGATTTTTTAAAGATAGCCTTGGCTTTTGGAGGGAGTATTGCCAGTTCAGATGAGAAATTTCATTTAAATTATACATATATATTTTACACATACTTACATGTACATGTTTCCATTTTTTTAAAACATTAGGAAGTCAATAGTATGATTCCTCATGATTTTTTTCAGACATTCTTATTGTTATTTTATCCTCTTTCATCTCTATGTGCCCTTTTTTTTCCCTTATTAGACTCATGTCCTCTTTTCTCATTTCTGTGATCAGAATACTTGTATTCTGCTACTCTGTTTTGGTGTTTGTTTGAAATAGGGTCTCACTGTGTAAACCCTGGCTAGCCTAAAATTCCTTATGAATACAAGGCTAGCATTGAAATAGCAAAGATCTACTATCTTGTGTTTCCCAACTACTGGGATAAAAATTGTGTGCCACCACATTTGACTTTTTTTCTTTAATAACTCTCTGAACCAGACAGATAGTGGTGGCACATTCCTTTAATTCCAGCACTCAGAAGGCAGAGGCAGGAGGATCTCTGTGAGTTAGAGGCCAACCTGGCCAACAGAGTGAGTTCTAGGATTGTTAGAGTTACAACAGTGAAACCCTTGTCTCAAAAAGAAATCAAAATAATAATAATAATGATGATGATAATAATAACTTATCGAAACAAGTTAGTGCTGCTTATAGGCACATTGTGCTGTAGACCATCCAGTGGATCATAAGCTACTGACACATCAGTAGCCACACCCTTGAACAATATCGACACTCCTTTCTCCCATAACATCTCAGCTAAGGGTATAACCACTTGAGGCAGATACACACCTATATTGGGATATTGGCTAGCTTGGGCTATGCAAATCTTGTGCAAATAATCACAGCTATAGTTAATTTATGAGTGCTGGCCATGTTCAGAAGACATCACTCCAGCACTCCTCCTTATCCTCTAGTTCTTCTATTCTTTCCACACTGTCTTCTGCAAATTGAACCTTGAAAAATGCGTGGTTATATAGAAGTCCCATTTAGGGCTGAGAAATCCACAGCCTATTTGCAGTGCTTTGGCCAGTAACAAGTTCCTGCCCACTGTCCATATAAAATGAAGCTTCTCTGACAAAAGCATGAGCAACAGAAAATTTTGGACATAAAAATAATTATTTAAAAGGAAGTTTGAAAGCACAAACTTCTAGCAAAATAAGAGAAATAAATAGGTTCCAAAATATGACCTATGCACTCTCCAGGCATGGGATTTTTGAGCAGATTTACAGTATTGGAATGAATTGTTTCCCATGGAGTATGTCTCAAGTCAAACAGGAAAGAATTTGGTTACCTCGACAGCAGTGGCTACTGCACAAGTAGACAAACTAGTTCTTATATATTAACTTAACTTTGTAAATTTTTCTACATTCCTTGAATCTTCTATAGTATCATCATTCTTCAACCCACTATTTAAGATAATTTTAATAATATATGTATGCCATATTCTCTTATACACACATACAATATATATTCTCTTTTGTACATATTTGATTACCACCATTTAAATATTGAATTTATAAAAATAATAATGTCGGTTTTCATACATATTTGTTTTAACCATCTTTGAAATATTTTTTACATTCTTTAAACATTACCCACTACTGTTTAAATCCATTGTTGATTTTTCTTTGCAAGGCAATGTCTTTACTTTTAGTTCTTAGAGAGTGCGAGCAAGGCTGAAAAACATTTTTATTCTTCATTCCTTAGTGCTTTTCCTTCCATAGGCAAGATTATTATGAAAGAAATTTCTGGGTAAGTATTACTAATTTACCTTCCAAATGGACATCAGTTTATCCAGTTCCAGTGACAACATAGGACACCATTCCTGTAGGAAAGAGCTCTAGATACTAGAATTTAAATAGCATATAAATGTGCCTTTTGGTAATTATTAGTGATAATGAACTCATCTCTACGTATTTGTTTACTTGAAATTTACTCTTCTTTGTATTACATATGGTAACCTGCATGTTTTATATCAACCTATTATGTTTTTGTCAACACGTAAGAGCTGTTATATATGAATCATATTGACTCATTGTCGCTAACGTCCCTTATTCTTTTTTCTTAGAACAATTGCCTTTACTTTTAAAACATTTTATGATAGCATTCCTCAAAAATTCTTTTTAATATATGTATTTGTCTTTTCTTTTGATAGCATTTAGCATTGGTCTGAGAATGTCTTCCTAGTTCCTAGATAGAATAGTTGCTGAGAGTTTCTTCAATTTCATATTTTCATTGCTGTTACACGCCATTTCATTTGATCTATTTGGATTTTAGAATTATGTTGGTTTTTGTTTTTTATTTTAGAAACAGAGTCTCATAAAGCCCAGGCTATCCTTGAAACCACTCTGTGCTGAGAATGATCTTGATCACTGATTTTCCTTCTTCTACCTCCATAGGACAAGGGTTAAAGGCTAGTGAAAGACTGTATGGAGGACTCAGGGATTACTTTTCCTTTCTGCATTGTAATCTTGTTTTGCTGGAACTAGTCATTAAATGGTCTACATTTTACTCACTGAGTCAAACATATTTTCTAATCGTTAATATACCACTAATACTAGCATCTAATTCTGAGTTCTATACTTTATTCCAACAATTTTTTGTTTTAACCAAAAACAACTATCTTATAGCGGTTTCTCTTTTGCGAATTGGCTGAAGTTTGCTACAGGCTGTATAAAAAATTGTATACGGGAAAATGAATTTTATTTGAATTTTGAGTGCCTTCTATAGCATATGCAAATTGCAGATATTGACTTAGCTTTCTGATCAACATTATTTTACGTATCTCTCATACACATGGAACAGTGCATACTAAGTTTCTGGTACATGTCAACGAGAGCACTGGTAACTGAAAACTCTATGCGTGGGATGCAGGACAGTCTGATCGTGTTAGTGTTTCCCTCTAAATTACTTCCTACAAATTTTCCTTGTGTGTCCATGTTTTATAGGATTAAACAAGCTTGGTAAATGTAAAGAAAATTGAAGGGATTTTTTAAAAATAAAAAAGAATGTTAACATACTGTGATCTATGCTATTTGTATTTATAGTTTTAATTTTAGCAAAATAAGTGTTCTGTGAGTTATAATTGAATGTGGTCTTAAATTGCATTTAAATGTTTATATGATTTAGTTATTATGCACTTATATTTCATATCACACTACCGTTTGTATACTAAAAACATCTGATCATGCAGTGTAAAGATATTTGAAAATGGCAATACATGGAAAAAATTTAGCTAATGGAATTTGTGTTTAGATAAAATATAATGAATCACAGCCCACAGATGCAACAAGTATAGAAACAAGAAAATACAAAACTCACAGCTATTAGACACATAAAACTAGAGATTATTTTAGATAGATATTGTGTTCTCAAACCAGAGAAAAGATTTTTGTCTTTAAAAAGTTATTTTCAGGTAAAAGTCCTGAGAATCAAGATATTTTCGTAACTAAACTTATTACTCAGAGAAAAAGAAGTCATATAGCAGGTGAGAAACGAATAATGTCAGCATGTAAAATTAAAGTGAACAAAATGTTTGGACAATTTGTACCATGAGATATTGACAGTTCTATTTTCACACATTACAGTGAGTGACGTATCAATGACACGCCATGTCATCGTACAGAGAATTTGTATAATAAAGGAAAAGCAACACTTTCCCTCCAGGTTGATGAGTCGACAGGTTTTGCCAATAAATGTCATGATGTTGCATGGAACATTTGTAAAATATGATGAAATTTAAGAAAAAAGTTTTTCCTACTGCAAAAGACTGTGCCCAGTAAGCAAGTTTCAGAGTAAATGTAATTTTTTTGTTTTAATATCAAGAAACCAAAGCTTTATGTTCAATTGATTTCTGTGTCAATGCTGCTCCATTATTTGTTGACTGCAGAGGTTTTGTTTATTTTATAAGCAAGGTCTAACTTTAAATTCAGCAATTTCTTTAGTGAGATGTAGGAGTCAGTAGCTCTTACAGGGGAAATATATAAACATTTTGAAAATCACACCAAAAATATTTACTGTTAAATAGTATGTTTATCAAAGTAATTCATTTTGATGAGCTTCAAGAAAATAATGTTGTATAAAAGTTGTGTATCTATGTAACCTTGAATCAAATTTACTTCATATTCAACAATGTTGACTTTTTCTACAGCCAGTGTGTTGTCATTAGTCTGTACTGTTTTTTGTAACAATGAATTATAATTTGTCAGTTGTGTACCACTTGATAGTTGGCTGCTCTTGAATGTGAATAATCATGTCTTAAATATAAAGCTGAATATAAAAAATATTTATACATTGTTCTTATCACTAGTGAGCTTTCAATAATGTTATATACATTTTACATACATTACCTGCAGATATATTTTATAGAATTACTCTATAATATTGGAGATTATTTTGGTATGCAGGAATTTTCTTTGATTAATGGATGTTGAAATTTATCAAAACTATTTTAATTTGCCTGAGAAAATTATGGTTTTCTATGTTAGACTGTTAATTATAATTAATTAATGTCATCCATTTGGGGATAGAACCTACTTGATTATGGTACATTGTATCTATGTTAGACTATATTCAGTTTATGAATTTGTGAAAGATTTGGTCTATTATTTTTATTTTTACTTTTATGTTGTGTCCTTGTCTGAGGATTGTCTATACCAGTCCTGTAAAAAGGGTGAGAAATATCCTCTAAGCTTTCCCCTTGTAATGTCTGGAGGAGTTTGTTTACAATTGTTACTACATTGAATGTGTTTGGTATAATTGTTGTTGAGATAGCTGGAGAAATGGCTCAGAAGTTCAGAGCACTTTCTGCACTTCCAGAGGATTCAGGTTTGATTCACAGGCCCTACATGGTAGATCACAACTAACTGTTATTTTAGTCCCAAGGTATCTGATGCTTTCTTCTGGCCTTCATAGATACACACAGTCGAACAAGCACACAAAATGCCCACACACATAAGACAAAGGAATAAATACATTAGAAAAATTACTGTTGAAGCCATGCGAGCCTGGAATCTTTTTTTTAATGATTTTTATTTAGGGGATAAATTTCTTCAATCATATAAAACTATTTCAGTTCTACATTACTTCCTTACTGATCTTATTAGACATATATTTTAAAATGCCTGTCATTTTATCAGCTTTAAATTATATTTACATGCTACTGCTCATGCACTCCATTGAAGTCATTTTACTGTCTCTAGAGTCTGGATTCAAATGCTTTTGTCTTACCTGTGGTTCATGTTCTGAACATTCTTGTCTTTAGTTATCACAGAGCTTTGATAATCATTGATCTTTTTTAATACCAAATGCTGACATTTTTAATTTCTTTTTTCCTGTAGACAGGCTGGCCTTGAACTCACAGAGATCCAACTGCCTTTGCCTTCCAAGTGCTGGATTTTGTTTTTTTTTAATCAAATTTCTTTTTACTTTTTCTCATTGGTGGTACTTGCTTTTGCAAGAAGAACAGTTGTATTGTCTTACTAGTTTTATAATATATAATGTATTGGTCCATAGTTCGATCTGAATTCTATGTTAACTTTATTCAACAGTGATTTAAAATTTGTGTTATCAGAGGACATATTCTCTAATTTATCTTGGCTTTCTCTATAACTCTACTACTACTGCCATCCCTCCCATTTCCTTCTTTCATTATCCCTGCAATTTCTCTCCCTCCTCCTTCTCCTCTTCCCCTTTTATTTCAGTGCTATGAATGGAGTACAAGCCTTTTCATACATTAATCAAATTCTCTTGCACTGAGCTATACCTGCAACACCTAGTTGGTGATTTTTTGTTAATTTGTGGCTTAAATTTCATGTTTTAATATTAATTTTTAATTCATTTTGGTCATTTTGAATGCTTTGTTATTTGCTGGTGATCATTTTGGGCACTGGAATGTGGTTTATTTCAGTTAAGGCTCTTAGGCACTTATATTTCCTCCATTTGTCTGAAAATGACTGAATACAATCTCTCTGTGCATGAAACTACATTTTGTTCATTTATTCACAAGTTGAAGAACATTTGTGTACTTTGTCCTTCGAGAGGCCGATTCTTCCATGAATTTGGGGTATTTGATTATAACCTCAGTTCAGTCTTTGGTAGACTTAATAAAAGTTCTGGTTTTATTAACTAGCTTTTATTTTTGTTCTCAGTATCTAAGGAGATGTGATGATGAGAAATTTGACCGTTTTTAGTGGATTCTAATTATTTAATATGAATGAATTAAAAAAAAAAAACTCTACCTGGGCAAGAACTTGGCACTAGTTGCTAAATATACATCAAGAATCCCTCTTTCCAAAAATAGTTTAAATGTAATTTTAAAATTTGGGTTATAATATTTAATCTTCACTTTCAATTTGGAGCAGACACATCTGAGAGTGTCTGTGGTATAATTCCAGAAAGATTTGATCTGGGATGTAAGACATGCTCTCACTGTGAGTTAAACCATCCCAGGAGCTGGGATGCTGGGTCTGAATAGATAAGGGAAAGAACAAAGTTGGCTAAGCATAGGTACTTTCTTGTACTCTGCCTTCTGGTGGGCACCGAAGTGTAAGCCTGTCCTGCTACCATGCTTTCTCTTCTCTTTTATTCTTGGAACTGTGAAGCAAAACAAACTACTCCATGTTTAAGTTTTGTTTTGTTTTGTTTTTTTGTTTTGTTTTTTTGTTTTTGTTTTTGCCTGAAATTTGTTCACAGTGATAAAAAATGTAGCTAATGCAAAAGCTAAACAAAGTCTCATAGGTGTATGAGATTCCTAAGTTGATTTTTTAAAAATTACCAAAATCATGCCTGATGGAGGTTCTTCTGGACCAGTGTCTGAGTATATCACAAATGTCTCAATTATGGAGGGGAAGGAAGAAAACAAGGGTAGGTAGATTGCTGGCTATGCACAGTGAGCAATGTGGGAAATCCTATTGAACATACAGTCAGCATAATGTGCATGCCTATAGAAGGAAATCAACCTCTCTATCTTTATCTCTCTGTCTCTCTTTGTCTTTGCCCCCCTCCTCTCTCTGTAGATATGTTTATCTGTAGATATGTTTATCACTGAGCATTTGGGAAACTGAAGATACTAGGAAAATGTAGAAATGTAGAAATCCTTATTAGTATAATACAGTCACAGACTCATTTGAATTTCATAATAGTATTCACTTGAGTGTTAAACCTTGTAAGATATAAAAGCTGCTTAAAAATAATGAATCTATACGGAGAATCCAACACCCTTCCTGGATTGTGGCTCTTCTCAGAGCTTCTTCTTCTTAAAATGATAGCATTTTTTTTTAATCTAAGTATTTAATCTATAACTGGGACTAACAATTTTTTAATCAAATTTTATCAAATGAATTAGAATGAGAATAAACTTAATATTGCAATGTGTTCTTTTGAAAATATCTATTACCCAGATTTTTTCCTTAAACAGTAATAAAAACATTTTATAAGTGAGAATACCATTATTTCTAAAAAAAAATTAACTATTTGTTTATACAAGTATAATTTTTCAAGGAAGTAGATTGTGACATTTCTTATGCTACCAAAATGGTAATGACTCTCAATCAGAATGTAATTTCCAACTTTCTTTAGTTTCACTAGACAATAAAATGCCTTTTCATTATATTCAACAAATCAATACCAACTCAGGCTTGCAGGATACAACCAGACGTTAACTATCATCTTTCCATGGCAGACACAAGATAGTCAACAGAAATAGAAACCGTGAATTCTAAGATAAGATAAAATGACTATGTCTCTGGGAAGAGTGTATTACTGAAATGTACATTGTAAACAGCAGCAAAGATTTTCTTACTTGATTTCTTGAGCATAGCACTAATGCTGGTGTCTCTAACAAAAGGGCTACAAACTATAGCTTGCAGGCACAAAATCTCTCTCTCTCTCCATCTCACATGCCTCTATTTTTAAGATTTACTTATTTGCATGTATTTATGTATACTGTGTATATGCCTGATGGCTGCTGATTTCAGAAGAGGATGTTGTTGGATCCTCTAGGACTACAGTTATAGATAGTTGTGAACCACAATGCAACTGATGGAATCTGAACCCAGGTTTTCTGCAAGAGCAATAAATGCTCTTAACCAGTGGTGATCTCTCCAGTCCCTCTAAGTCTGTTTTCATATGACCATTTTAGACATGTTACAATAGAAAAATTAAGTTACAACAAAGATCAGTTCTGCTTGGAATATTTAATGAAAATAACCTGTCTGGCACTGTATAAGCAAAATTCCTCCTGAAAAAGGAAATGCCCATCTCTGCTATAAGAGAAACTATATTTGTCCATATGTGCTTGTGTGCATGTATGAATATGTGTGTTTGTGTGTGTGTGTGTGTGTATGTGAGAGAGAGAGAGAGACAGATAAAAATGGAGACAGATTCAGCAGACTAGTGAAGTCTTCATTTTGCCTACTACTCAGTTTCTCTCACGACTATATTTACCTTTTAAAATTGTATAATGTTCCCATTTTCCCCATTTTTCATATTTACTTTTTTCTCCAGCCATAACTCAATTTTATAAACTCTGAAGTTATTCTCCAAGCTTGTGACCTCAGAATTTTTTCTTGTATTTCAGATTCATCTCCATTAATCATGTCTTTCATTACTTTTATAATATAAGCATAACATAAGATTCTCACCCTAAATGCACATCCTCTTTATCTATATACATGCAAGCACATACATATGAAATTTGGTAAGACACTTAAATTATCCTTTTCTGTGGTTTCATACCTTTTATACAAATAACAACTATCTTATCCTTTTATTATAAATACTTAATTTCATGTTTCATAGTCTCTTAATTCAACATTCTTTACCTGAGTAGGTGCTTTATCAGAATAGAAGTTCTATTATGCTAAGTTTTCTATCTTGGATGTTATTATATGTAATCAGTAAATACTTTTGCCATAATAGGTGAATATATTAGTGAAAGATTGTGAAGGTTAAATAAAGATTAGGAATAGATTCATAAATACTTAGGTTAATTCTGTCTTACAACTTTGACCTTGGCATAATTACTACCCTTTTCACCAAAATTTCCCAGTGTGGATATATAGTCATTTAACCACCTGTCTTAGTTGTACTGTAATGCGTAATAAGAAGAATCTTTGAAAAAGAAAGTTTTGTATATGACTTTCAAGAGGAAATAAAAGACATTTCTTGTCTAAGTTGAGTCATGATGCTAAGTGAATGTGACTAGAGAGAGTTGAGATGTATGTAGATGATGAAGGACTTGTATGTAAATGAAATTTGTAGCTAGTATAGCTGATTTAGTGGCTCAGACATAGAGACTGCCAATCTCATGTCCTTTATTAATATCAATGTAGATTGGATACAATGGTGTTCTCATTTCTGTGAAAAGCCTGTTTTCCTCCAATTTTGATAAATATTGAGTGAAATGGCAATGCTGATCAGGACTTTTGTCCCTTGGCCTGTGTTGAAAGGATGCAACCTAAGCACAATTAACCACCTTCATGGAGGGCACTTTAAAAGGTCAATGGGCCAAAGAATATACTCAAGTGAATAGGTTACATCTAATGAAAGGGCATCATGCTGGCAGCCTCTTTTGGGAGACTGGAGCCATGTCCACATGTTTCCTGAAATGTCTGAGGCAGACTTTAAAGTAACAGCTTTACTATATGTGACATCAAAGTACCGGGGAATCCCATATAATAAGATTTTAAAAAGTTGGTCTAGAAATGTGTGTCTTAATATTAGCATCATCAATAAGTATGCACAGGATAAGACCTCTGAACTTTGAAATCCTGAAATAAACACAGAGGAAAATCAACCTCATAATAGATTCAGTCTGATATTTTTTCTTTGAGAGAACTTTACATGCTTTTAAGTTATTATTATAAATAAGGGTTCAAGATGTTCACATGCATTTGATCAAACATTAAGAAAGGTGTTTCGATAGTGTGGCTGAGTATAAGCCAAGTAGAGAGAAAACTTCATCTGGAGGTGGTAGAGAAACTTAACAGAAAACCAGCAGTGCACAGATGAGAGAAATTATTTTTCACTCTTGTGGTTGAGTAAGATGAAAATGCGTATCTCTGCAACCCCCCCCCCTCAATAGCAAAGGATAGGGACCCATCTATCTTGTCAGCACCTGATACAATTTTGCTGGCGGACTCTAATTAGATAGGCTAGACAGCTTGCAAGAGAGAAAAAAAAGTCAGGAATCTCTATTCCGGGGTAAATTTTCTAAGCAGTGTGTGAGAGGTGTACGCAGAAATCCTGTTGGCAAAATATTTTGTGTAAGTGCCTCCCACACACAGCTTTAAAATGTTACCCCTGTGTGTTTTCCATTCCTGCTACTATTCAAATAACAAATGTCTGCAGCATCTTAATCTGCTTCTTTTTCTCCCTTGCCCCATGACTCCTCAAAGAAACATTAGCAACTATTGCGTTCATCTCCGTATGTCATTTCATACAATTTGGAAATGATTTTAAAATGAAATTGAGTTCTTTTTTTCCCGAAGACATCATCTAGAAGGTAAGTGAAATGAAACAAACCATAGATAGCCCTTAGTAGAAGAATTGAATTCGAATTCATTGAAAAAGTTATGAACTTTCTTTTAATATATTCTGCGTCTGTTAAGTGTTTTCAAGGAGCACTGATGAAACACAGAATTGAATTTGTAGTGACTGACATGTCTGTCTTGTTAAAGATCTAAGCATTTTAATGGCAGCATTATTCTTCAATGACTTCAGCATTTTCTTTACCCCCACTGTTAAGTAGACCATCATATGAGTTTGAGTATAATCCTAGTTTCTGGAACCTGTCTGTAAATTATGTGCAGAAAGCAGGTTTGTTCTAAGTATCAGCTACCAAAAAACAAGAGCAAAGAAATTCTGCCCATTCTTTTTTTCTTCATATACTCCACAAACTTTTACTGAGTTAATGTAGTGTGTATGTTAGAGTGTTGCAAAACTGAGAACTGAGCATGCCAGTAGAATGAAGGCACTATTGATCCAGAAAGCCCAAAGGACTCTGTTCTCTACTATGAGGCTTTGGTTACCATATTTAACTTTGCTGAATGCAGTGTCTTGTACATTGTTTTGAAGATCAAAAGATAGCATTATATACAGAGGCTACACCATGGTAAAAGCTCAGTTTAGAAAAATTACCTTACTCTATCTTTTTTATTGTAAAAAGAGATGTAACCAGTTTTAGGAGAGGAAGACATGTCATGTTTGGGTTTATTCCCAAGTTATAGCTACCTCAAAGTCTAGTATATTCACAAAATTATTAGTCCTAAATGATAGACAGGAGAGGCCAGTGTCAAACAATTAATTCCATTTAACTCTATAGTTCATCCCATTATATAACTAAAACAGTCCCATTAACTCTCAAATTACAGGCACATAGCAATCTCCAGGAGGCTTTCAAAATGCATGTTGCTTAAAATCTCCTCTAGAATTTCTGCTTCAGTAGATATTCATGATGCATGATGCTTCCCTCAGGGTATGCATTTGTAAATTGTGTATTAGTTAACACCCAGTCTTCAAGGAATAATTCCCTTTGCTCTCAATTCTTCCTTCTCTTCTGAATCTCTATATAATCAATTATTTCAGTAAAATTTAACTTGTAGAAAACAAAAATATAAATATCATTTTGAATATGCTAGTAATGTGGTTACTCTGTGTAATAAAGATGTTTATGTGTAACACAGATATTAACTTTTTTGAAAGTTAAAGTAAGATGTCACAGAAATCAAAAAATGATTCTAAAATAATTTGGCATAATTGGTAAATAAAATTAAACATCTTTACAATCTTTGAATTTAAAATAGTGTTATTGATATTATGTATCATTTGAGTAACGTCACAGAACATTGTGGTTAAAACTTTTTGTAGAAAAACATTTCATTTTCACTGTTTGATAAGCACTCTTGTCCTTGTTAGAAAGTTCTAGATCTGTTTGTTTTTAAACTTTTTTATTTTTTAAGTTATAATATAATTGTATTATTTCCCTTTCTCCTTCCTCTATCCCAAACTTTCCCCCTTCTGTCTTTCAAATTCACGTTCTTTTATATCATTTTATATACATATATATAATTTATATATTTAGGTTTTTTATATAAACTAAATTATATATAATTATATATAATTTTATATTATAATTATATATTATATATGTGTTATATAATATATGTAACTTAGTTTATATATAAAACATATAAATACAAACATATATATACATATATATCCTATATCCTAAATATATAAATTCAAACTGCTAATTCTGTGTAGAAAAGAGCATAATAATTGGTTATCTGGACTTCTTTGAGGGTGGTAATTCAATCTAAAAGTGAGATATTCCTATCTAAGCCCCAGATATTACTAATATTATTAAGCAGTGACTTTTAGCAACAAAAATTTTGTAGTTAAAATAGATGTGTTAGATTAAGTGATATAACTAAAATTATTTATTGAATATCATGAATTTATATTCACATATGTAATTCATTGATTTATCCCAACTTTCTGAAGTAATTCCTTATCCTTTCCATGACTCACATAATAATCTCTATTGATGACAAAAAGGCATTTGACAAAATTGAATTCGTCTCCATGATAGAAGTCCTGGAGACAAGGAATAAATGGAACTAAAAGTCAAGTAAGAGAGGTTATATGCAAGAGACATGCAGCCAACATTACACTAAATAGAGAAAAACTGATAGCATTTTCTCTATAACAAGGAATAAGTCAAGGATGCCCACTCTCCTCTTCTATAGTTCTTGAAGTCTTAGCTATAGTAATTATGTGAGAAAAAGATGAAAAATACAAATAAGAAATAAGGAAGTTAAAATACGCTTATTTACTGATGACATGATTTTATAGTTTAAAGACTCTTTAGAACCTATTGGAAAAATTGTAGATCTAATATACACTTACATTAAAGTTGCAAGATACAAAATCAGTATTAAAAAACACACAATGAACTCTCAAAGAAAGAAATTATAAAAGCATTTCAATTGAAACAGCAAGAATCAAGCAATACATTACCTAGGAATTTAGTAACTTAGCCAAAGGCTAAGGACAGGTACAATGAACATTTCAAGATATTGCAAAAGGAAGTTAAAGAGAACTCTAGATGATGGGAAGAACTTTCATTCTCCTGGATTGACAGAACTGATACCATGAAAAATGATTTTATGACCAAAATTAACTATAGATTTCAGTGCATTATCCACCAAATTCCAATTCTATATTTCAAAGGTCTAGATAAAATAATTCTTTTGGAACTGTAAAAACCTCACAAATAGCCAAAACAACCCTAAGGAGTAAGAGCAGAGCTGAAAGTATCAGTCCTTGAAATCTAATTATAAACCAAAGCTAAAATGATAAAGAGTCTGGTATTGGTATAAAAACAGAAAGGTAGACCAATGGAACAAAATAGAAGACCAGGAAATAAGTCAACAAAGCTATGGATACTTTATTTTTGACAACAGTGCCCAAAATATACAATTAAAAAAAACTGTTAGCGCATTCTACTATTGATTCTGGTAAAGCCAGATATCTAATTGCAGAAGAATAAAATTGGATCCATATGTTTTAATCATACAATTAAAAATTCATCAAAACTGTAATTTACTATCTTATGTTTAAATATTTAAACTTTTTTTTCTTTTTAAATTTTATTACTCTGTCAAAAAGTAAGAAAGTTTTTTTTTAATTTTAATATGCTGTGGTATGCTCTGTTATTAGAAATAATATGGTCAACCAAAAATAATATTATTATGTTTCGTTCAGTCTTTTACTACATATTCTTAAAAAATATATAAATAACATATATATTATACACACACACACGTGCATATATATATATATATATATATATATATATATAATAATTTGTTCATATATTTTTGTGTTTGTGTGTGTGCTTATGTATTTATAAATACAACCTGTTGAGTTCATCTAATTTTGCTCATATGTATATGTTTCTAGGACTGATTGCTTGGGATTGGTTAAGTTATTAGCAGGCTAATGCTGAAGAAGACTGATTATTCTTCTCTCACCAGCCTTCTATAGGAATATAAGATTTCCCTCACCCATGTTGTCATGGCACGTAGTGTTGTCATTTGGTGGAATCTTGTCCAGGCAACCATATTGTTGAGATTTCATGGTGACAGCTTCCCTGTCATATACAGAAGACATATTCTTGTGGAATATACATCCTGGGAATCTGGCTCTTTCTGTTTCATCTTCCATGTTCTTTTCTAAGCATTGGGTATCAGAGTTGCATTATAAATACATCAGTTGCTATATACTGATGTATGAAAATATAAATATTCATGATGAGTTTCAATAAAGAGCAAAGATAACTCTCTAAGATGAAAAATCTGGATGGCTTAGGCAAAGGGATTAGCCTCTCTCATGGCTACTGACTGACCTCAGACTCTCATGACATGTAAGTATTTTATTGAGGAGAAGCACCTCCCACCAATACAAAGGCTTTAACACTTAATGAATAGAACTTTCCCAGTGCACCAACCTCCAACTTAATCTGGCTGACATGATGCCTTTTTACAGGCCAGACAAATCCCCCAGCAATGTCTTCCCTGAATGGTGCTTAGGCTGAAGGAGGGCCCCATAAAGTTCTTCCACTAACATTAATACAATTGAATGCTATTAAAACAATTATCTTAGTGCTCAGAGTCAACATTAGAACAACAAATGCTCCATTCATGGGCCATTATGTAGACCAATGCTGATGTTCAAAGTAGCATACTTTCTACATTCCAGAATCCATACCCAGGAAAGAAATGTATTGTGTAAACAATCAGTAAGTGCCTGGGCTATTATGATAGCAATGTGGTTCCTTTGTCATTCTGTAATAGTTTGGCATAGATAACATGATGGGAAACAACTTAATTTTAAGTGTAAATGTTCTGAAGTTTGATAAGCAGGCTTTCAAGTGTAATGTTTCTTTTCCAAAGCAATAATAGAAGAAAATACTGTCGATAAGCTTAGAAGGAATAAAAAAAATCTTTTGGTCAGTTAGTCTTCAATAGACTGGAATGAAACTTTCTGTAAGTTTTTGAATTGTTATGAAATGGTTATCCATTTTCTCAATAACAAATTATGCCCCCCTGTGTCCTGATGTTCTAGTACAGTGCTACATAATTTAGCATACATAATCATGTCAGTGTCTCTAAAGTCCTTTAAGTTTCATAAATAGTTAAGCTGAGTTTCAGATGAGCTTAACAGTTAGCCAATGTTGAACAATTTTCAAGTTCTGGCATCAGAAATGAGACTCATAACTGTCGGGCCAAGAGTTTCTTCTCTGTCAAAAGATTTGTAATGAACATGACTCCTCTCCTAGTGGTTGACCATGTCTACTCATCTGCAAAAATACTTCTAACTAAATAAATAATGCTAACAGCACACAACTCTGATATGGTGGATATATTCTTGTACTTTTTCAAATTGGCTTTGAATGCAGTCTGTCAGTAGGTTTAAAGCAATTATTACTGACTGATATAAAAATGGGTAAATGATCATGAAAAATGTTTGGTTTTTCCCAGTAGTAGGGGAGGGTTTATAGAATTATGTGTGTTTGTAGTTTAGAAGCTGTCCATGTACATGTGAAGGTCTAGATATGTCTTGTACAACCTTACACCATAAAATGTCATTGAATGAATTAAGAAAACCTTGAAGTGTTCAATTCTTATGGTAAAGAAAAAATGAATGGAAAGAAGAAGCTTTCTAGAAACTACATACTCATACTTCAGTTTTCTGGGTTTGTTTAATTCTGATTGTAACCAGGAGATCAGCTTGAGCAACATCTACAGGCAATGCTGCATGTGGAGGTGGAATTTCCACTTAACTTTATACATTGAATACTTTTTCTTACCATTATTTTATTTGTGAAGATTTAGCTTTTCTTAAATTAACAATTGATGTAAAAGTGTTCCAACTGCAACTAAAATAGAAACTTAAGCAAAATAAAGTACTATCAAGAACATTTAAAAATAGAATAATTTTGTTCTAACATGCTGATGATGTCATGGGAGTGACTCAAAAGGAAATTACACAAAGGACACTTTAGTGCCTTACTTTGCAGGCTCAAACTGAGGCAGAATCTGCATCATTGCTGAACATACCCCACATTGGAATTTAATCAATTTTACCTGAAGCTCTATAGAGAATATTTTACGTTCATTGTCCTTCTTCAAAAGTCATGTATGAAACTGTTTATATATTACTTTAAACAATGAATAAACAATATAGGGTGTGCTTATCTACTTTTCTTTTAACCTTGAGGCAAATGCATGACTTACCTTTCAGTGCCAAGACTGAGTCCACCTGTAAGAAGAAAACAAAAATAATTTTAAAAAATTGACTTTCTCAAGTGTAAACTAGCTTAGAACAAACATAACTCAATTGTTTGGAAAATTGAAAGAAAAAAATATACATATATTTGCAGAGGATGGAAAATCCCTGTTGATTGCTCATGAAATTTGTCACAGGTAGGTGGCATTTGGTGACTCACAAAAAGGGAACTGAACTGCAAATTAATTATTTTTTGGCTATAAAATGATGCTGGTTTGTTTTGTACTAATCATGGAATAGTTAATAAATGTCATTCAAGTCATTAAAACTGGAGCTTCTGATGCTGTTGGAAACTAATTATAATAAGGTTTTAGAGAGCAAACTTTTCTGGTAATCTACTTCAACTAATATATTCTATTATTAATTAATATTCTGCAGTAAATATAATTTGTATCTAGTAGTAGATAACTCACGTCATGATTTCACTTAAACAAAGAATGATATCACCATTAAAACACTAGCAGAGTTTCCTTCCTACACATGAGTATAACACCATAAAATAGTTTTAAAATATGTCATTAACTTGGCCCAGTGTGGGTGAGGGTTTTGGAAAATGGACATCTTCTTATATTGCTTGTGGGAGTAAGCTAGTACAATATTTCCAGAGAACAACATATATCAAAAAAGTACATGCTCTTTGAACTAGAGCCAATTTTACAACTCTACTCCAAAGACTCAATCAGGCAAATTAGAAATATTTTTATCACAATATTATTTAAAACAAAAATTTTTAACATGGGAAAATGTCTATATTAGGCTGCAAAGAAGGGGAAAGGTAGTCAATAGAAGACTCCATTTGGTCTCCATGTCTACTTTTGTAAAATATGTGTATGTGTTTGTTTTTAGATATCTATGGTCTATGAGTCTCGAATTATTATAGAGTGAACATGGTATTAGTACCTTTATTATTTTACAGGTCAATGAATAAATTGAGAAAAATTCTGATAATTTTAAGAAATCCATGTTTTTATAAATTATTAAAACATATGTTCTATGCTCTTTTCCATATTTATCTTTTAAGAAATAACTATGAACAGTTATATAGTGACATTAAATTTAGTAAAATATATGATATTCACTAACTTATTTTTTTGTCTTTCCTCTGGAAAGCCTCTGTGCTCTGGGATAGATTGTTAGGGTGGAAAGAATAATCTATACCAGCAGTTCTCTAACTGTGGGTCAGGATCCCCTTGGGGGTCGAATGATCCTTTCACAGGGGTTACCTAAGACCATCCTGCGTATCAGATATTTGCATTATGATTCATAACATTAGCAAAATTACAGTTATAAATTAGCAATAAAAATAATTTTGTAGGTAGGGGTCACCACACCATGAGATACTGCATTAAAAGGTTGCTGCTAGAGAGGTTGAGAATGAGCTATGCAGTGAGCTCTCTGGTTTATACTTGCTATTTTCTGTCACATTTTATGGACTCAGTCATGGTATGGGGATTTCAAGTTCTCTCTATCTCTGTGCATACATATATCCTATACAAATGAGAAGCACCCTGGACCTCTTATCAGTGAGTTCTAATCTGTCTGTAATTTTCCTGATTTTATATCCTAGTGAGTCCCTACTTTTTGAGTTTGAAAGCTATTCTTTTTCTATTATATGTTTTTGCCCAATCAGAGTTTGAACCCTGGTTGTCCACAAGTCACATGTTCCAATGTAACTCTAATGCTTAATGAAAGACTCTGGATCCTTTCTACTCCCTAGCCTGATTCACAACGTTAAAAAGGATTACTTGGCCCAACATTTCCATATCTGAAAGATCCCCAGGGACTAGGAGGAAAAGGTTCAGAGAGGGTGTTTCTTCATTTTAACATTGCTCTAGCTGGGCTGTGGAATACTGGCTGGGCAAGCATGGAAAATAATACATGGAATAAGAAAGCAATGAAACCAAGTAATTTAGTGGTTAACAGCACAAGCTATTGTACTAGGCACACCTTGACTTCATTTTTAATTCTTGAGCTTTTGACTAGAGACCTCAGGGTGATTCACTCTATTTCCTGAGACTCAGTTTCTGCAGGTGTAAAGCTGGCATATTTATATATCTTCTGTTATAAAAATGAAGAATAAATGAGACTAACATTTGGTTTATAGTAAGAACATAATCTGTCTAGCTTGAAGCAATGATAATGTTCATTCATGTTCTACATGCTCATCTTCTTCATCATTATCCTAGAGTCCACATGAAGAAACAACAGACAGAGAAGCTGGTTAGAAATTACAACTGCCTGGCAGTGGTGGCGCACGCCTTTAATCCCAGCACTTGGGAGGCAGATGCAGGCAGATCTCTGTGAGTTCAAGGCAAGTCTGGTCCACAGAGTGAGTTTCAAAACATTCAGAGTTAAAAGAGAAACTCTGCCTTCAAAAACAAAACAAAACAAACAAACAAAAAGAAATTACAACAACCACTTTGTTACTCACAGGATGTGTTAAATAATAATAGTGGTTTATTGTCTTTCCTCTTGCAGGTTCTTCTATTTTCTAGAGCTCATCACTCTCAGTCTCACTATATCACTCTCACTATAGTAGTAAGTCCATTACCAAGTCCAAAAGTGAAAAGAACACAAAAAGACTGCTAGCAGAACTTCCTGCTAGCCTGTACCAAGTGTGGCTGCTTCCTACAAACCTGACCATCTATATCTGAATTCATTGTTTTCTTCCAGAAATTTCAAATTTCCCTTTCTCCATGTCATCTTTTAAATAAAAGTTTCATGGTCAAGATCTCAGAGTCAATATTTCTGTAAGGAATCCCAGCTAGGCAAACTGGTTCACTCTGAAGTCTAAGATAAGGATATTTCACTACATTCATGGCCTCCTGGACTACATAGTGAGTCTGAGGACATCCTGGGCTACAACGTGAGAGTCTCTCTCAGTGAAAACACAACAGCAACAGCAACAAATGCAAGAAAAAACAAAGGAACTGACAACTACATCTTCCTACTTTCCTACCTGGTTCAATGGCTGCTTAAAGTTTGGCTCATCTTTTTGTAAATATGTCTTTTTCATCTTCTACTAGTAAATGCCACAATTACTTTGAATTTTTCCTGCTTGTCCTTTGTCTTTTCATTCTTGAGGTTTTTGTCAGTATGAGGCAGAGAACATAATCTTCTACAGTTATTACTTATTATCAGTGATTGGAGAAATCTCTCTCTGAAAATTCTCAAAGATAATAACTGTATGTAAGGTGCAGAGACATTTCCACAACAAAATTGTATGTAGTATTCTATATCAATGAAACATAAAATTATTTGGGTATCTTATTAAAGATAAATTATTTGGGTATATTAATTGGGTATCTATTAAAATCTATTTTGTTAATACAGCTTGTATGTTAAATTATAAAATATATATATATATGTATATATATATATATTTTATAAAGGTATTTCCCTTTGTCTTTTATTTCAAAAACAGGAAAGATAAACTCAGGTTTAATATGTCTTTATTTTCCAAATAACTTAATTATACCAATCAAAAAATATAAGTAGCTCAATATTCAGTATTCAGTAATATTCAGAAATATGTAGCTCAGTGTTCGTAAATTTCACTAACAATTCTGATAATGCTTTTCCCCTGTAAAATGTAAGAAGAATAATCATTGGGTTTCATGCCTTAATGAGTTATTACAATTGACATAGATGGCTTAGATGAACAAAAACTTAACTCTCCCTTGTTCTGAAGACAGAAATTTGAATTCAAGATGTCACAGGGAACTCCTACATCTGTAGCAATAGGAAAGTATTCTTCCTTGCTTCAGCTTTTAATGGTGGTCCTTGAGACTCCAGTGTCATCCTCTGTTTTTCTTCACTTGTGTTTGTTCATATTTCTGTAGCCATTTCTCTTTATAAGCCCAAACAGCAATCATATTTAGGATCTATTCTCATCCAGTATGATCTTTTATTTCCCTTATTCCACATGCAAAGACCCATTTCCCAAACAATGCTAAATTTACAAGTGCAGAAAAATTTATATACTTTTGTGGAAGACACCACTGAACCTATAACATCAACCTCAAATCTGTATAATAGTGTATAGCACTTTGCCTTCTAACAGCTAGTCTGGATCATGTGTATATTCCTATATCTCAAAGTCAAGCTTTACTTCATAATTTGATTTTACTCTTGCGTTGGTAGATAGCACTTTACCTGGATGTATTACTCTAATGAATATAAAAGGAATTTAATTTATTCTGTCTCCCGACAGAAAGGAGGAAGGTATAGAATCCCTTAAATGTTTTGAGAAAAGGAATATTTTATCTATATAGTGGTTTGTAAAACTTAACAGTTAGCCATGCTTTATAATCTTTGGAAGGAAATGATTTCTCCATATGAATTCTAATTCACTGATACCTGGAAAGAACCTGGGATCTATATCAAGACAATTTAGTCAGAGGATGCTCTCATTTGGGACAGAATAACAGAAACATTTATCATGTATTTGTCATGATGGTGCAGACTTTTCAACTTAGTAAGCTTAGCAATGAAGTGTTTTCCTTCATTTAAAAAAAAGTGATAATCACTTCTGAAATTCTTAATTTCCTGGTTAAGATCAGCTGTTTCTAAATTTGTGAATGTAGTCGCAGAATTTTTCTCAGAATTTAGCAGAATTAATAATTTCAAGTCATTCTTGCAAGGACATTCTGAAATGGTGGAAAAGGGGATCAGTGGCAGTCATTTATGATTATCATGATAATAGATTATTTTCTGTATTACATTTGTATGATGAGCTGATGTTTATACTGAAAAGTTATTAGTACATGTTGCTTAATAATGGAGAACTATTAGCGTATATTCTATTTTAATAAACGGAAATTGAATATCAATAGTAGGAATGCAATTAGCTAAATGATGCTAAAAATAAATCTAAAAGGGGAAAGGCAAGAAACTCTATGCACAAAAAAGATTTAAGTATGTATACAATTCAAAATAGGGGGATAGAGGGTAAACACGTAGCATGTCTATGAGATTTACAACCTCAGTAACTTTGGTCTCTCTTTTGTATCAATATCTTTCCTGAGATCTTTTATTTGAACTCTTTTACTATAAATGGTATTATCTGAATATTTATAAGCTGAAGTTTGTTTGACCATAGAATACTTTGAATTTCTCTACCCTACTGACTACAGGTAAAATAATGAAACCATCATATTTGCAATGTTACTGTCAATAATACCATCAGAAAATGTGTGTTTGTAGAAGACAGAAATATAAGAAATCTGTGGAAAATGGAATTTCCAATACTTTATTCTTTTCAAAGGATCATCATGCGTTAGAAAGTGTATATAAAGTACACATTCATGTATACATTTACATAAATGATACCTACTGATGACTGAAGACCAGCAACAAGAATTCAGAGCCTCTATTTTTCATACAAATTTCAGTGTTTCTTTAAAGAAATCAAAACCCAAGAAATAGGACACTGGGGACTGGGTTGAGGAAAAAAATCAATTTGGCATTTGACAGTTTTATTATTGCTTTTGATTTCAGAGGATGATTTGTTGTAAGAGGAAGAGCCAGGCTGAACAACTTCAAAATGAATGGGATAATTCATCTTTGTGGATTTATGGACATATTTTAGTAGTCAGAATGTGCCAAAATAATTTGGGGACTTTATTTCAACTTCTAAGATAAATAGATTATTCAAGTGATTGGACAATTGCTTTAAATGAGCTAGACAATAATTACTCTATTAATAAGAGAAGGGAATCTCAATTGTTCAGTGGTAAAATTAAGTACATTAAAATGCTGAGAAAATAAGTTAGCTCGTTTTATATCATATGAAATCTCAATTGTGGACCAAGAAAAGGTGGTTTCCTTGAAAACCACATTGAAATTTTAAGTTGTACATGTATTTGTGCCAATTTAAAGAAGTTGATACATATGATAAATTATTTGAAAAGAATTTCTATACTACATTCCTAGGTTGCATAGCAACCTGAAATCCTCAGAAATCAAGGGTAGTATTGCCCTGGTGAAATGTGTGTCTCCTTATGAATGATAAACTCTAAGCTGTACTCTTTGAATTAGGAAACTTTTTTACCCAGGATGTGAAATAACTTCTGCAGAACTAGATTTCACTCATGAGAATTCACAGAAAAAAATTACAGTCAAATACTGCATACCAGGGTCACACTTAAGAAGACCAGTGAAGCATCACAATAGCTAACCAAAAAATAAAATTTTATTTGGAATCCGTGGAGGTTTGCAAATATAGAAAATAAAGAACTTTTAATATACATTTTAGATTCCTTACCTCATTGGTACAAAACCTAGAAGAGCCATGCGTGGTGGTATTTGACTATATTCACTGCACTCAGTGCAGACAAGAATTCAAGGTCAATCTCGGCTACACAAGTTTTGGTTAGAAGAGGCTAAGAAAAATGGTCTTAAACACTGAACACACAGAACAAAAATGGCTAGAGAAGTTTCTTGTTATAGTTTGTTTTTCTTTTTGTTGCTATAATAAATAATATGAATAAACACAACTTGGGAAGAAAAGGTTTATTTTATCTTACAGGTTATAGTTCATCATATTAGGAAGACAAGTGTGATTGTCTGATTGACAATGACCTTCATTGGCTCATACGTTTGAATTTTCCATCCACAGTTGGTAGATGATATGGAAAGGATTATGAGGTGTGGCCTTGTTGTAAGGGATGCATTACTGAGAGAACTAAGGTGTGAGATTTTAGGATTCAAAAGCTCAAGCCAGTTAACTTGGCTAGTTCTCTCTTGGCCTCATGCTCCTGGATCAAGATATAAGCTTTCACAATTGCTCCAGTGCCACGCCTACCTTCCTGCTGCCATGCTTTGCACCATTATGGCCATTACTTCTAATTCTGTGAAACCATAAACCTTAAATTAAATGTTTTCATTTACAATTTGCTTTGGTCATGGAGTTTTATCACACCAGTAAAAAATAACTAGAACAACAAGACAGTACTAGAAATAGAAACCACAAAGAAGTACTGTTTGCTGTTTTGCTTCCGTTGGCTTCTCAGATAGATAGTTTTCATATATAGCCTAGGTTCACCTGCCTATAGATAACAGCTTCATAATGGGCTGAGCCCTCCTACATAAATTAATAATTAAGAAAATATCTCACAGCATTGACAGAGGCCAGTATGAAGAAGAGAATTCATCAGTTAAGATTTCTTCTTCCCAGGAATGTAAAGTTGGTAGTCAGATTAGCATCATATTTCCACATCACAATCTGAGTGCTTTATAAAAAAATAATCTGCTTTAGCAGTGGCATTATAATCTCTTATTGAGATAGAATGTATTCTTATGGTTTTCAGACACTCAATATACTAAGAAATTCTGTTGAATTTTCCTATTCTCCACCCTTCTTTGTTAATATTCTGGTCTATACCTTCCCTTCAGATTTCCAGAATATACATCTATTTGGAACCCAAAGTTTCTTCTTTTGATTTTTTATTTAGACTAAAGATGTTTGGGTTACTTTTTTTTTGAGGTAGTGATTCACTATGTATCTTGAGCTAGCTTGAACCTCTTAGTTAGCTTATACTGGCCTTGAACTTGTTATCTTCCTGCCTTAGGATCTCCCTGGTGGGATCGTAGACATCTATGACTTCTCTTAACCAGACTGCAAATGATTTCATTCCTCTATTCCAGTTTTTTTTTAATACATTCAAGGGATTTTTTTCATCATATTTAGGATAAACATAAACTGCTGAATGCCTTCATTCCATAGGTACCTCTTGTTATTCCAGCTCTAAAAAGGTCCTTCTCCTATATTTTTGGTGTTCTGGAGTATTCTGATAATTTTATTCACTTAGCCAAGAGACTCTTAAGAGAATCACTTTTTCGTTTTCTCCAAACAATCTACTATATCTATAATTTTGCATTAATGCATTTGATCGCTTTATTAGCCTTTTGCTCCCAGTGGTGAATGAGTGCTGTAATCACAGAAAACAAATCTGCTGTTAATTATAATTGATTTCTTAGCTCTGAGTCACCAAAAAAAATTTGGTGACTTAACAATAAGAAGTGTTTTATTGAATACAGAAAAGGAGAAATATAACATATCCTTTATTTTTTTTATCTTTTGAAGAGCAATATAATATGAACAGTATAATCTTTAGCATTTTTAACGTATCCTTTGGATAATTATCTTCAACATTATAACCCCAATACAGTTCTTTTTATTTAATACAATTAAAAATAATTAGAGATCCTTGGGTATAGCTCAGTGGTAGATAATATGTTTTGCATGCAAAGAAAGTGGCCCTGAGTTAACTCCTCAGTACTAAATATGTAGACAGACCATAAATAAATAAATAAATAGGTAAATGTTGTCATTTACCTATCATGTTTCTAGTTCAGAGAAATATTAAAATGCCTATATTTCTAAAAAATCACAACTGATACATTTTTCCTTATTTTACTATCACAAATGTTCTGTTATAAGCCTCCTGTATGCCCTCAGTGAAAGACTATGTTGAATTAAAAATAAATCATTCATTTCAAAGCTGCTATATAGCTGAGATGCTTCTACAACTTGTCCTTATTTGAAAACCTGGCAGAAATAGACCTGATCTGTGTTTTGAAGTACAAAATATATAGGGATGTATTAAAGAATCATTCTAGCTCAGGAAGTTGATAGTATTTTTGAGAATCAATGATCCAAAACCAAACTTAATCAGTGGTGTGGGAGAGATTACTAATTAAGTTTCTAAAATTACGTTCTCTATATTTTGAAATTCTCTTCTGAATTTAGTTAGGTAGCATTACGTAAAAGGAGGCAACTGAAGTGCTAAACCAGAGACCCACATTAGTAGTAGGCTTTACTGGGATTTGGAACTTGTAAATTAAAAAGTCACAAACATAAATTGTCTCTTTGTAGTGTATAAATTAATAATGTAAGGATGACTTCATCCTCATGCTTAATCATTCCATAATAAAATCAATTTATGATTAATTTTGTTATCATAAGTTAAGAGCTATTGAGTTTTCTCATAAATCAAAATTACTTCCACAAAGTGTCAAATGAAGATGTAATTATCTTTGCAGCTACGTCTCAAAATTCTGCAGTTACAAAAAAAGTACAGTAACTTTTCATAGAATAGCCAAATATAGTATATCTAGAATCTTTAAAAGCTACCACAGAATTCATAAGTTTAAAATTTTGTTTATGTGGAAAGATTTCTATTTTGGTTCTAAACATTTAGAGTTTGTGAATTTTGGAGCAACTAAGTTTACATGGTGCAATGGCTATGTCAGATTTAATTTCATAGATGGGATGTCTAAATGATTTTTACAAAGTTTTTTCACATTTCTGGGGCTCTAGGTCTGAAATTGGGATGCCAAAATGAATAACTGGCAGGGATGGCAGGGCTCCTGCCCTGATTTACTGAATGTAGTTGTAAATGTTCCTTGGAGTGAATATGTAGAATGAGTTTTCTCTTCCCTCTTTTATAAAGCCACAGTTCCTAGGGTCAGGACACCACTGGCCCTATGATCTCATTTAATTATGCTTTCTTCTAAAAGTTCTATCTCTAATTTAGTCCCATTAGAAGTTATCACTTCAGTGTATGAATTTGGAGGATACAATACAGTTATAGCATAGGGTTATAAACTTATTAAAAAGTCAGTAACATTTTAAATGTTCATGTTATAAAAACATTTCTTTCCACAGCTGAGGGGCTCCTTGCTTGGAGCAATATTCAATGCAAAGCAAAGACATATTACAGGTAAAATGAGTTTCTCTGAAGTCAGTTATGAAAGGGATTTGACCTGTTGTTTTAGTAGGATGCACTCAATCATTTTTCACCATATTTACAGGTTAACACAGTTGGTGAAGATATGATTCACACAGAACAAGTTTCCTGTCTTGCTGTGTTCCTATAACGATCTGACTCAAGTGTGAGGATCCAATTTAAAACAACCTTCTTGCTTAGATCAGAGTTGAGAAAGAGGAGGAGGTTGGTAGGGTTTGTTTCTTAAGTAAAAATGAGTCTTGTGGAGCGAGTCATACCTTTTTGGAACAAGCCTGATAAATCTGGTTTTTGTAGGAGCTTAGAAATACAGTTGTGGATCATCGTCTGCTTGTAAGGAAGCAAAGTGCAGCGGGGAGAGGCTTGAGCACTTGATGGTGCTTCTTTGTTTTGTGCCTTTCTTCTGTAGGGGAATGTATCAAGTACTTTCTGATATTACTTCAACCTGTGTCACCTATAAACTAAAAAGACTTGATATCAGTTTCCCAGTGATGTGTAATAATACTTGACTAGAGAATATAAAACTACTATCCTCAAAAATAAAACGACTTTCTCTATAAGTGAAATCTACTAAGTTTGTATATTTAAGCATTTTTAACTGGTTCTTCTACCCTATGATGAACAGCAATTGATGTGAAAATATTTGAGTTTATATTTATTATTTGAGGAGATATTTATTAAGGGTAGTTTTGCTGAATAACCCAAATTAAACCCACTGAGAAACCCAAATGAAACACACAGGAACACAGAGGGGAGGGGAGACAAGAAAGTAGGAAAAGGATTGGGGACTCATTTGGAAAAGAATGAGGACCAGCTTGTCATCTAGAGTAGGAAAAGGACAAGAGGGTGATGAAGGGTGAATGCCATCAAAATACTTTATATACATGCAGGAAATTGTCAGTGTAACACCTACTATTATATCTAATCAATGCATGGTACTAATAATTAAAAACTTAGAATTTTTTTTTAATTTAAATACTCAAATCGGGCACTGTCTCCATTCCACATTGTTTGTGAAGTTCTCTTTAGTTTCCCTTGGTTTGTTTAGATGTACTCTGTAGCTGAGGATGACTTTTGACTCACTGTATCATCTAGGCTGGTCTTGACTGAATTCATGACTGTCTATCTGCATCAGATTTGCCAAATGCTAGTATATGAATGTAACCCCAAAACTGATTTCTTTGTGAGATGCATGCATTGCTATAAGAAAGGCAAAATGCTTTCTCACCCAAACTCTTCTTGAAGACACTTGCATTTATCCCCATGGAGGGTAATCATCCAGAATAAACTGTAGGGAATTTGGATAGAAATTAAATTAGCTGACTGAAGTTGGTTCTCTGTTTAAGGAAAACAAAAAAAATGGGATATCTAAAGAAAGTCATCGAACTTTGAAGGAGAAATACAGCAAGAAACAAAATTTGAAGATAATTTTGAGACGGGGAAAGGAATATATTTATGCTAGTGGATTTTCAGGTTCTTGGCTCAATCTATGCAATCTAGCTTCTTAATCATGAATTAACATGAGTGACTATTATATATCTACAAGACATATTCTCACTTGAAATTATTATTATGTGTTTGTTTTGCTTTGGTTTGGTTTTTGTTTGTTTGTTTGTTTGCAACCAAACATGTCTACAAAGCTGTATCATTTCTTTTCCATTTAGAGTTCATCTCTTTCTCCCACAGAGTACAATTTGTTTGTAGTTTAGGACTAAAGTGAATGACGAAGATTATACATGTCTTCTACCATTCAATGTTAAGACTCTGTTCATAGTAGAGCTTGTTCTACTCCTGATCTTGGCACTGAGGATCCTGGCTAAGGTCATCCCCTAGGAGGACCTGGAGCAGAAGCCAAATTGGAGTAGCAAGGCTCACTTTAGAATTTTAACTCTGTGCCAGCCAACTTCCATTTTGATTCCTGGAGTCAGTTTCTGAGGACTAAAGAACACTCTATCAAGAAGAGACAAGACTTCTTAAGTAGTCTTGAAGCTGTATTTCACTTCTGCAATTTTCTATTAACATATGTGATTTATGCCAGACAATTGTCATTGAGATCTTTATCATAATGATATCATTAATATTTGCTATTTATAGGTAGCAGTTGAGAGTCATTAAGAAAAAAATTTAATATGGTTTAAGCATGGATATTTGGGCATCTAGAGAGAGAGAGAAAAGGAGAGACAGAGATAGAAGACAGAGAGTTAGCCTTAGGAAAAAGGCAATACACTCCTAAGACATGTATGTAGACGTCACAAGAAAAAGTCACACGTAAAATATCAAACAAAAGTCACTGTCTTAGTTACTGTTATATCGCTGTGAAGAGACACCATGACAAAGGCAATTCTTATAAAAGAAATCATGTAATTGGTGACTTGCTTACAGTTTCAGAGATTAGTCTATTATAATAGCAGCAAGGGTGGTGGCAGACAACCAGGCATGGTGCTAGTAAAGTAGCTGAGAATTTTCATTTTGATCCATTGGTAGCATGCAGGTTGGGGGCTGGGGACTGGGCCAGTCATATGCTTTTTAAACCTCAAAGCTCATTCTCAATGACAAACTTTCTCCAACAAGACCACATCCTATTCCTTCTTAAACAATTAATCAACTGGGGACTAAGCATTCAAATATATGTGCCTATGGGGGACATTATCATTCAATCCACCACAGTGGCATATACATGTTTTGTGAATTCTAACATCATTACATTGTTTAAAGCATTTCTGAGAAACTAACATTCTTTGTCACTTGTTTGCTTTGACCATACACATAGTAATCTGTTTAACAGTTTCTCAATGACAAAGCATAAGTTTTGTCAGTGGTGAAGGTACAACAAGGTCAAACTCAGAGGTCATGCTCATTTATGCACTAAGCTTGTTTCATTGCCAGTTTATCCTACTTATTTGAAATATCTCCATAAAGAAAAATATATAGTTTATATAGGTAATCTTCACAGTGAACTTTGTGTCAGATTTCCCTACTCTCAGCTGTCAAGAAACTTAAGCCACACTTCAGGATGAGGAGTTTCTTTCTCTTCCCACGTCCTCCCGGATTTTATCATCCTTCCATCATACCTGAATTTTCATTTCTGATATCTTAATATCTTAATCTTAAAGTAGACCTTGCCAGCCCTGGAAACAATAATCTTGACCTTCTTTGATCCTAGGGTGAGAGAGCCCAAGCTTTGATATCAGGAGATCATAATTAGCTGGGGCTCTGGAAGAGAGAAGGAAAGTCACTACTTAGTATACCAAACCAAATGAACAATAAAATATACAGAAGGGCTGTGTGCATTTGTGTGTGTGTGTGTGTGTGTGTGTGTGTGTGTGTGTGTGTGTGTGTGTGTAATCTGAGAACCATGCTGCTGCTAGTAAATCATTAAAAATTAAAGCAGAATCTGACACAGATTTAATTTGGGTATGTAAATTTTGGAGAACTGAGGACAAACTGTCCCAGTTGTCAAATGTAACACGGCACTCTGCTTTAATAGCAGCACTGATTCCCCTTTGTGCTCCTGTCATTATCTCAGGGCCATTCAGTTTTGTAAGCTGGCTGTCCTCATTATTTTAACATTTGAGTATAGGAATGAGACAGTGAAAAAGACACACACTAATGGTTATGTACTGAGAATATGGAAGAGCATTAAAAGAACAATCCAAGAAATTATCCAGTGGTGGAACAGGTTAAAAAAGAAATAGTGTGCTGTTATAGTCACTGAATATATGTGATTATATTATCAGCATCTGAAACAAGGAAGCCATTTAAAGCACCATGTAAAGTTATAACTCCTGATAGACTTATAATTGGAACTCATCTCTGTACATACAAAGATGCTTTTCTGTCATTTAAAGAGACTTTTAAATTTTTTTTTAACAGTTTACAGGTACAAACAGGCTTAACCTCAGGATATTCTTGAGGCAGTAGGGACTCAGAGGGACAAGTTTTATTATATAAAATCTTTTGAGGCTTTGTTAGTCCATGTAGGCTAGGCCTCTCTCCACACTGAAATAGTGTCAGGGAAAATCAGAGATATTTGTAACTTTGAGAGGTAAGCATATGAGTAATATCTATTCTCAATTTTTTCCTGGGAAGTTTTCTTAGGTTAAGTGAAGACAATGGCCTGGTTCTGCCTTCTCAATTATGGAAACAGAAGATAGGTCTCACTACTTGTAGAACTGTAAACTTTAGTTTTTATCCCCAAAGGCAAGGGTGTCAAGATAGTTAATGTCTGACATCCCATATGACATGAGTCACCATGTCCATTAATAATTTTTTATTGATCTGCTTGGGACAACAGACTCATATTTTCTTTGAGTCTATCAGTCATTTTAAGAGTCTAAACTCCTGCTAGATGCACCATTCCTTTCTTGCTTCTGTGTAAGATAAGTTTTGCATTTAATTCTGCAATGGAGTTATCAAAGCCTGTTTGTAGTACCATTGCCCATCATTGCTGTTGCTGCTACAGCTAGTAAACATGGCTATTCACATGATATAGAGCTTAGCCAGGGAAGTAAACTATGATCTCAAAACATCCCCTAACTTTTAGGTGAGGGCTCCTCATGCCATGCCTTATCATTGTCTCTAAAAGTTTTCTAATAGGAATTCTTGAGATCTAGAAATTTTAGGAAAGAAGTCGCTGAACATATATATGAAGGATAATTAGCTAGGTTATATTAGGTTCTGGGAATATCTGTGAAGGATTGTCTTGATTAGATTAATTGAGGTAAGAATACTCACCCACCATGGGTGACACCATTCCCTGAGATGGGATGTTGGATTGTCTCAAAAGTAAAACATTAGCATTGACACAGCATTTATTGCTTTCTTCTTCCTGACTGTGAACATAATATCACCAGCTACTTTTAGGTCCTGCTAGTTTTCTGTCCCTGCCAGGATGGACTTCATCTTGAACTATGAGCCCAAATAAACCTTTCCTTCCTTAAGTTGTTTTTGTAAGGGTATTTTGTCATAACAAAAGACAAATAAGACAGTTATTACACAAAGCATTTCAAAGGGAGCCTGGTTTAATCATAAAACAAAGTCCCAGTGTAGAAAATGAAAGTAATACTTTTGCCTGTTACTTTAAGTTACCTGAAGCTCTTAGATGGTTATCTACTTGAAAGGAAGTTTCATTAGAAACCTACTGACAGCACTTTCTTGGTTTCCAGAAAGCTTCCACAGCAAGCCTTGTTTCTCAGAATCTCCTTCTGGCAGAGGTTGTGGGGGTGTCTTCATTTGCCTAGGGGAGTATAAGATTCTTCAGAGCTTGGCTCTCAGTTAGGCTCATTTTTGTGCCTTTAATCCCTTTCCAGAGCCATTGTGAATACCCTCTGTTCTTTTCCTATTGTGTTGAAACACCAGAAGCTGAATTTTAATGTTAATATAGCAAAGTTTGAGTATTCCATTGTTTATTTTTGTAGCTTTCTTTTAAAGATGGAGAGCAGATTGACAGGGGCACAAATACCTAGTAAAATCTGACCTGAGAACTATGCATATACCACTTTCCATCTTTCTGTTTCTCTGATATTTATTTATGTTCCATCTTCTTTTATTTTTTAAAAAAAATTTTCTTAAAATATATTCTACGTACTAATGATTCTTCATGTTCTTTCTTAAAAACAAAATAAATTAAAAAGAAAAAGTACAAAACAAACAAATAGCAAAATAAACAAATGTGTAGTCTCTTTTGCATTGGCAATAGTTCCTGAGCTTACTGCCTTCTCTGAGGTGTGATTGGTATGATGCAGTGTTATTCCATTGAAAAAAAAACCTACTTTTCCCTCTCTCAATAGCTATTAATTGCAAATGGCCTCTTGGTTTGGATTTTATGTCTACTCTCCCCTCTTCTTCTTCCTGCTGGGATTTTGTCAGGTTTGAACTTGGGAAGGGATTATGTATGCAGTCAGAGTCTCTGTGAATTCATATGTGCATCATCCCTATTATATATGGAAAATGTCATGTCATTTACCACCTCTGACTCTTACAGTCTTTCCATCTCCTCTTCTGCACAGAACTCCAAGCCTTGAAAGGGATGGATGTGATACAGATATCCCTTTTAGGGCTGAGTGTTTCTAAGTCCTTCATTCTCTGCATGTTGTTCAGTTGTGGTCTCTATGTATATAAGCACCTACTGGAAGAAGCAGCTTCTCCATTCAGGGTTCTGCAATACACTGACCTATAGCTATATCAATATGTCCTTAGGAGTTGTTTTACATTTCATCTTCATGCAAGTCTTAAGCTTTCTCTTTTGGTATTGATTTATCTATTTCCATTTCCAATCAATCCTTTACTTTTTGGACACAATTGTCTTATCATACAAAGTACTTTTAACCTTCTTTAATAAAAGTTGGTGACTAGTTTCAATGTGTATTATTCCAGCAGAATACCTGAGTTTAGTTTCTAGTACCTAAGTGTGGTAGCTCACGATCAGTTATAATTCCAGATTCAGGGTGTCTAATACCATCTTGCTGCTTCCATGAATACACACACACACACACACACACACACACACACACACACACAGAAATACAAATATGTCATTAAAAATTCCATCTATATTAAAAACATATTTCTATACTTAAAGTTTTGAGTCTCTTTTTCCCACTTTATGGTTCTTGTTCTATAGTTCCTTTATAATATTTATATTATCCAACAAAACAGAATTTTTCCCTATATTTCAGTAAAATCTCAGGAGGCTGTCTTTGAGATACAGGAAACACATTGTATTTTAAATATCTAATAGTTATAAACATAGGAAACTCTGTTAACAGTCCCAGCAACTTTTTATTTTCCATTAGCAACAAATTTAAATTAACTAGCTTTTAGATTTAAGATCTATCATAACAGACACCAAAAACCAACTTGGATCAGCAGGTTCTTCAGTGATGGAGTCAAAAGGGGAAGGTAGCCAGAAGATGAGAAGATAAAAAAGACAGAAAGTTGGGGTGAGGAGATCTTGCACAAGATGCCTTATGCCAAACAAGGTTATTGAGAAGTACAGTGTCTTATTTATTATTTGTTGGAGAAAAATAGGACAGAGTTAGTAAAAAGCCATTATACAGCAGCGGAAAAGTCAGTAGTAAGCTTATCAAGCAACATTGCACAAGGGCAACACAGGATAACTCAAAAGCATCACAGATTAACACACAACAGCCTTGAGATTGATAACATCGCTTCAGGGGAAAAAGCCAAGTTCCCAGGAACAAAACCCTTAACTCCTTCTAGGTCTACAGACCTGGTCTTGCCAAGTCTGCTTCTGGGCAAGGACACAGAACTAGGTTCCTTTGTTCTATCATCAGAGACAGCCTTGGATAGGTCTGGCTCTCTACAAAAAGCTCATTTTGTTATGAGGAACTGAGTCACTTGGAATCACAAGGTTAACTAAAACCAGGATGAAAGGCTGGCATATTAGCCTTCCTTTCATGTCTGCCTCCTTTACTTTATACACACTCTTGTTTGCCTCTGCATAGGCATGGTATCACCCAGAGAGTGTCTCTCTGACTTATCTTCCTCCAAGGCTGACGGCACAAAGAGAAATCATTATCCTAAACTTATAGTCATCTTGAGTTCCAAGACAGCAGAGTCTCACAGAAAACGCAATAGCCAGATGGGGACAGTTATCCACAAGTGCAAGGCTTCCCTCTGAATTATGTGTAATTGCTCCATGAGAAGTAGAATGTTTCCTTAGGTTACTTTGCAGAACTGAGACAGTGAGAGCACACCTTGACCATGCTAAATTTTGTGTAGTTGTTTCCCATTAGTACAGTTCTGTTTCTATTTAAATCAACGATAATGGTACTCAAAATGATATACAAGCATAAGTAAGTTCACAGGTAGATTACTTATACAACCATGTAGCCACATATAAATATAAACCAAAGAAGTGAAGATATTGTTGCTTTAATTCATATTTATTATTTATCAGCTTTAAATTAGTATAATATCTATTTTTTGAGACAGAGTTTTATGTAATCTAGATTGACTCCTAAATCACTGTGTAGGTTCCTGGTTGGCTTTGAATTCATAATCCTTGTATATATAGTTCCCCAAAGCTGGGCTTATAGATGTGTACTACAATGTTCACATAAATAGACTACTATCTGATTGCTTTCATCATATTACTAAGCCACTAGGCAGTCCTTATTCTAATGTCTGTACTTCCAAATGTATATATCTCTTAGTAGAAATAGGATAGAAAATTTACTCCTTTTAATGAGAGCAGAAGTATCAACAGGTAAAGGTTGAGACCTCTGAGTACACAGATAATATTGCATTTCTTTATCATGGTTTTGAAAGACAAATACCATTTAGTGAGTATTCATAAATTAAAACATGAATCAGTCTAAGCAGGTATAGGTTGGAGGCTGTGGGGAGGGGGTGTGATAAAACAGTGAGAGAGTGCCCCAAGCTTCATCCTCCATGAAGCAGAAAAATAGGAAGACCAATATGTAAGGTTGAGGATCAAAAGAAGGATCTGAGAATATCATGCATGATAGCCATTCCTGATGTGTTCTAGAGCCAAGGGAATTGGTTAACAGCATTCACATTGCTGGTTATCACCCCAAAGATGTTTCATCACAACAAGATCTTGAGGAGCTTTCATTCAGACAAAAGAGTGGCTTAGGACAAGAACAGACCAGTCCTTATGTTGTTGTCCTCCCATTCAGCCACAGTTATTCCATTAGATCTAGCAAAGGGGGTTGAAAAAGATTTAATCTTTGGCAACCAGTGATATTACTTTAAACAGTAAGTGATGGGTATCTGACCAGAAAACAAAAGATAAAACAAAACAAACAAATGAAGGAGGAGGAGAAATCAGAAACAACCAAGTTAAACAGTGAAACCAAAAGAGTAGAGCAGCAAAGCCACAAGAAGACAATTCACCAATAGTGCTTTAGAATATCCCTGTATAGATTACTAACCCAGATGGCAGGCTGCCAGTCAGCAGTAGATACACCCCAGTGCTGCTGTCTAGAGTAGTCTGAAGAAGCCTTTATACTCAGGTGGAGCCAACACACTTGTCTTCAGGACAGGAAAATATTACAGGTCATGACAAGTTAGCATGAAATAAAGTAGATAAGTCTTAGAAAAATGACTGCCCAAATGTGAGCAGAACAAAGATGATACCAACAGACTTGGCAAAGTGGATGGGGAAAAGTTCATGAGGCCTTAACCCTCACAAAGAACTACAGGAAACTACAAAACCTGCGAGCCAGGGAGGTGGTCTTCCCCAGAGAAAAGCACACTAATTGACTGTCCAGTGCCAAATGATCAGCCCTGAAAATAAAACAAGTAACATTATACTGACCAAGCAGGTAATATTTAGGAATATAGTTGTGTGAAATCTTTAAGTGTGTGTGTGTGTGTGTGTGTGTGTGTGTGTGTGTGTGTGTGTGCAATAACAATAATAATTAGTGAAAAAGGAATCCATGAATTTGAAGGAGAGTTGGGAGGGATATATGGGAAATATTACAGGGAAGAAAGTAAAGGGAGAACTGTTATATTTATATTATAATCTTTAAAAAAATGGAGATAAAGTGTCTTAATAGAGGTTTTGACACAGGCGAAGAAAGATGCTCAGAGCAAAAGTGAGAGCATTAAGAGAGATTTGACTTAGAGAAAGAACAGTGCACGTCTGAGACATGAGTGTAGGCTTCTCAGGAAAGAGTTATGCCTGTCGTTCATCTTTAAAGCACTTCATTCTAATGCTCTTCATTACGAAACAGAATTGCTGTGCTGTACTTTGCTTTATTTATGTATGTGATCTAACTTTAAATTACTCCATTCTACTTTTAATCTTCAAATATCCTTCTCACATCCTATGCATCACCCCTGAGCATCTTTCTTCTTATTGCTTACTCATGATTTTGCTCTCAGGTAGTAGAAAGCAAATGAAGGAAAGAGCCTAAGAGTGCAATAACTGTAGACTCAGTATATGGGTTTGCATTGTGAACTGCTTGTGATCATAGTAGAGTTTTCATTTATCCCTCAAGCATCACTAACCTATTCAGGTTATTCTTTTCTCTTTTCTTAACCAATTTCTGTTTTTACCTCCTTCATTCTTAATAAATGTATCATTTGTTGTTGTTGCAAACTGAATCTTGCTAAAAGTTCTCTCACATTAGGTCAGTGTTTTATCTTTAAACACATGCCCTCTCATGTTTCCTTTAAAGTTCTTTGGAAAAGTGTTTATTGAGCTGGGAACTCCTTGAAAATTGTCAGCACAATTTTTTCATTTTTACATGTGTTAAAGTAATTTCCTTTATTATGGAATTTTCTTCCATGCTTACTCAAATATTTTTATTATTAAGATATCTAAAGATATTTGTTTGGCCCTGCTATTTACTCTACTGTTTTTATTTTAACATTTCTAGTTATGTCAAAATCTTGACAAAACTTCTCTATTGCTTATATTCCTTGCTTTTAAGCACCATTTTAATGATGTAACAGCTTTTTACTTTCTTCCATTCCCATGGGCTCCTGAAAACCCCATAAAAAGACTACAAAATACCTTTTAGTCTCTACATCTAGCAAGCATAACTTAGTTTTATATTTCAGGGCACACTGAAGTTTTCTTCTGCTTTTCTTCTTCTCCTTGGGGAGTTCCATTGTATTCTTCTAGTATACTTCCTGTTCATCATGAAAAATATCATTTCTAATCTTTATCTTACAGGATCTTCAAATTTCTTCACCAAGCCCTTGATGTTGTTAAAATCATGGCCATATTCTAACTACTGATCTCTACCCATTAATGTCTCCAGTCACATCTTCATCTGTCGTCTCCTGCACTCATTCTTTCTGTGGTTATTCTCCAGTCAGAAATGCATGTTGAACTAAGTAGTAGTAATTCCTGTGTTTAAATTGTGTGGTAAAGATAATGGCAAATTTAGTGCATTACTGATGAATTAAGAACTTTCTTTGTCAAAATATCTTTCCATTCTAGATATATGATATATCTGGTATACTTTTCTCATAGTTCTATACTCCTAAACTAAAACTGTAGAACCTCTTTTCCCTGCTATCCATAATATCCAATATGTCACTGTGGATTTTTATGGTTATTTTTCTCTTTTTATCATTCACCATTCACTAAAGTCTTGTGGTTCTCAACACCTGATCCCAGACATGGTTCCACTGATGTTTGTGTCTTTTCTAATGTTTGATTCTCACTTAATCATTACTATATCTCAAATATTAAATGCAACAAATATTCTACCTGTCTTATGACCGGCTTGTCTACAACATGAGGTACATACTTCAGTTGATGTTAATATTCCAACAAGCTCACCTCTACTTATACAGATACTAATTTCTCTTTCAGCAACGGCATCTAACCTCTGTTCTAGGTAGATTTGTGTTCTCACATTCTTTATGTGAACTTTTAAGAAAATGAGTAAAGTTATTTTTCTCATGCATTTTCATCATTAAAATTTAATTTCCTGTGGGCTGGTGGTAGCACACACCTTGAATTTCAGCATTCTGAAAGCAGTGACAGGTGGATCTCTGTGAGTTCAAGGCCAGCCTAGATTACAAGAGTGAGTTACAAGACAGTCAGAGTTACAACAGAGAAGCTCTGTCTCAAAAGAGAAAAATTAATTTCCTGTTTATTCACAAGTTCTACCAGGATGATAGGAAAAAAAGACATATTATTAAGTTTCCTGAGGTATATTCTGAGTTTAATCCTGTATCTGTTGTATGGCAAGTGATGACTATATATTGAGAAATAAACAGTCCATCTATGATATGTCTGAAGAGTAGAGTAAGTAAAGTGATCTATACCTGTGTCCTTCACTCATCATGGCTAATTATTTTAATTAATATATAGGCTTTCTTTAATATTATTAGCTATATGCATCACTTCATAGGATAGAATTATACTAAATATACTCACATTTATATAGACTGGCTTTATTTCATTTTAAAGTATTTAGTTTTTAGATCTTTAAAATTTTTTATGTATATATGTGTTGGTACACATAGATTTATGTGTGTATGCTATGTGCATGCAGGTGACTACAGAGGCCAGACTGGCATTGAACAGTCTTAAACTAGAGTTATATGCAGTTGAGAGCTGTTTGATATGGGTACTAAGAGGACTTGGGTCCTCTTCAAGAGCAGTAAATTCTCTTAACCATTGAGCCAGCTCTTTAACCCTTAGATATCTAACATGTTGACATAGACAAACTGACAATACGAACAGTCAAATTTAACTTGTACAAGGCCAGAAATGTCATAATTACTATAAGAACTAAAAGTACAAATTTCAGTGTGGGTCCTTGCCAGAATGACACAGCTATTTCTTACTTATACATGTCCAAATTCTATAAAGTTCATGTTTACACTTTTAAAAAATATTTCTTTAATGTTTATTTATATGAAAGTGTCTGTCTGTCTCTGTCTCTGTCTGTCTCTCTCTCTCACTCTCTCTTGTGTGTGTATGTGTGTGAGACATTAGCATTTGTGTATGAATGCCAAAAGAGTGTATTGGATCCCATTAAGCTAGAGCTGGAGTTAAAAGCAGCTTTGAGCAGCCTGTTACGTGTCCTGAGAACTAAACTCCAGTCATCCACAAGAGCATCAGACTCTCTTAATCCCTTCTCACCTCTCTAGACTACTGTGCTTCTACCATTTATGGTAGATTCATGATTTTGTGCTTTGATACTAAATAAAGCTTTTGTTCATTTTATTTAGGTAAAACAAGAAGATTTACCCTCTCAGTGCTATTCTTAAGTGTTTAGGCTCTGAAGGCTTTAAGAACATTATTGGCCTCAATTTTATTGCTAGATAATTAATTTCTGTCTTTTTAATCTACTGTAGCTAACTTTGAGATAAAATAGCCATGATTCTGCATTGAAATTGTGGTCCCAAACTTCCTGCTTAGATATTAATACATCTGTAACATATGTAGTTAAAACAAAGCAAAATCATTGACTTAATGTAGTATAAGTTTAAAATAGATTTCTTGTTTGCTTTGATTATTCTCAAATTATATTGGATGATCACAAAAACCTTAAAATTTGGATACTATTGCTATGATTTTTATAATACTGAATCTTGAATATACAGCTAAATTATAAACATAATACAGCTTACATAAAGCAAGAGGAGGCAGATTCTACTTTACTTATGGAGGAAGAAAGAACTAAAAAGAAAGACCCTGAGTCTGTAAGCATAAACTTAGGATGTTTTCAAAGAATGATATTCACCCTTCAGTTTTGTCGGTTTTGAGAGGGGACACTTGACAAGTTTCTTTTCACAAATTGTCTAAATATTACTTTCATGTATAGAAATGTGGAGAATGTGACTTATGCATTAAACATAGGTTGAAATAACAGAGGAAGTAATACCTCATAATATCTCATTCCATTCTGACTTGGGAACTAGTACTGAGTGTTTCTTTTCTGCCTGGAGGCCTTCCCCTCTGTCACCTGCCACCCACTTGTGACCTATGAGTCACTAACTATTCCAACTTCATTTAAAATCTTTATTAAATTAGTTTGAATCCTAAGCCTCTTTATTAAGAGAAGCTATCTTGGATATTTTTAAAATCTTAAAATGAAAAATTATAATGAAATTGTAGAATTACTGGTATGTTTGTGAGTTTAGAAATCTTTGGGTATGTGTATATGTATATTTTTGTATATAACTTTGTGTGTTTATACATACACACATGGATGCAACTGCATTGACAAGTATCTCCTCTTTATCTGTATTTTATGGAATCTTGCTCCATTAATACTTGTGATAATAATGACACTAATAATGATTGACATTTATTATCCTTTGTAAAGTGCTTTCCTTAATGTCTTAAGCAATACAATTTCTTTTTTCTGTAATTAATACAGTAGTCTGTGAGTGTCTTGTTTCTCAATAAATAATTCTATTACATACTGCACATTCAGTAGGTATTAGTTGAATGAAGAAATAAGTTCTATTAAATCCTTATAAGCTATCCATAATTGTCTTTATGTGTTAAAGAGTCTCCATTCGGAAACACACTTCCAAAGGTCCTCTTCTGTCTAAGGTCCACAAGTTAACTCACTTCTTACTTAAGTAGGAATACTAACCAGAAGCAAACCTTTTCTTAACTGGATTTTCAAGTAAATAAGTTAATTTCTCTGTAGAATAAAGACCCGAATACCAACACATCATTCTATATTCTTTTGAAGCAAACAGATCTAGAATGTTTTACATCTGTTCCAGTTGAACTTTGTGTTGATAAAAAGTTTCAAATGCCAAACATATCTATGCAGCTTTAAGTCATATTCATTTGTTAAAATAAGACTAGGTATACTTGATAAACATAAGAACCAGGAGGAAAATGACACACTTTAGGCTTCAGAGGCTCAGCCCTGTACCACTTGCCTTTTCTCCACCTTCCATGTCACCTCACAAAAAAAAAAAAAAAAAAAAAAAAAAAAAAAGCTCTGAGCTCTGAGCATTCAAATCCTTAATGCTGTTAAATGACATTTTTTATAGTCCAGGTGTGATATTGTGCCTGTCACAGATAATGTAACCAGCCCAATTTCTTAATTCATAATCTATTAACAGAATGCACTAGTAGCAAGACTAAGTTTCCTCTGTAAAGGTATAGCCTAGGAAACAATATGTAATTACTGCTTTACTGCTTCTTCCCAGTGACAGATGACATCTGACCTAATATAATCAGGTTTTGGCACCACTGAACAATCCAATAATTAAGAGCTATTTGTGTGCATCCCTGCCTTACATTTAAAAAGAAATGGAAGTAAAAGTAAGTTTTAACTTCAATCTCTTCTAAATTTGCATTGTTTTATAGAATAACAAGATCTGCTGTTACATCTATTGAAAAAAATGTAAACCTTACATACATATATCCACAAGCTACCACATTTTATTTTTATTTCTTCTCATTTATTAAAAACACATTCTTCTTTAATACAATGTAATCTAAATGCAGTTTCCCCTACCTCTACTCCTACCAGATCCTCGCAACCAGATCCACTCCCTTTCTGTCTCTCATCAAAAAAAAGGCTTCTAAGAGATAATATCAAACATAATAAAATAAAATTTAACAAGACAATGCAAACAAAATCATATCAAAGTTGGACAAAACAGGCCAATAGAAAAAATAAAAGATCCCCAAGAGCAGACACAAGAATGAGAGACCCGTTCATTCATATATTCAGAAGTCTCGTAAAAGTACTAAACGGAAAGCTATAGCATATATATGCAACTGGTACAGATCTGTGTAGGCCCTGTGGTTTCTACTGCAGTCTCTGTGAGTTCATATGAGCTTTGCTCTGTTTTTAAAGGCTTTGTCCTCCTGGTGGAAGTCATTTTCTTGTTAGGTTTTGTTTTTGTGTTTTGTTTTTTTTAGAACAGTGGTATTTGGTTTTACCACAGGTCCCGGGGCTATCTAGTCTCTGGTTCTTGATCATCCAAGAAGTGCAAGGTATGAATTTAATCTCATGGAGTGAACCTAAAGTCAAATCAGACATTGGTTGGTTATTTCCATGGAGTTTGTACCAGCATTGCCCTAGAATATTTTGGAAGAAGGGCAGATTATAGATTAAAAGTTTTCTGGTTTGGTTGGTGTTTATATTTCTCTTTGCAAGCCTGTAGAGTATCATCCTGTGTCAAAGACACTAGAACATGGAGATGTATATTCTATGTACTCACCAGTTTGACCTCCCCATGTTCAATGGGTTGTTTCTAGTAATTTTATTCTTCTTGTTTTGTGTTGAGAATCTTCCAGTATTAATTTAGGTATTGCTTCTTATGCCTCAGACCTTATAATTTTATTTTATACTTTGCTTTACTTAGCCTTTTAAACTTTGAAGTGCTCAAAGGTAAGGTTTTTAATTGAATATCTACCACCTATTACAGTAAGCATAACTGATCTTTGAAAGTATTCTACAATTTCATCATTTTATGACATATCTGAATCTCTCTTTCCCTTCCTTTACTCTTTTTATCTCTATATCTTCCCTTTTACCACATTTCAATTTATAAATACTAATATAGTCACAACATAAGTGATAGTGTCTTAAACTCAAATAGTGGCTTTCACAAAAAGAGCCTCTGTCCTGAGCACTCCTTAAGGATTTGTTACGTTTTGCCCTATTGTTGCACAACAACTTAATTACAACAGTTCTTCCCTCTACGCCTAGCATTTCCAGTTCTTTAAACAATTATACTCTATTTTTTCCCCTTAAGTTTTCTAAACACAAGCCATATGTGATACATAGACTCATGTGGAGTGCAACTGGAGGGTCATCCCAAGAGAAAGGTCTTTGCTTCCCATCACTTTGATAGAGGAAAGCTCACAATCAAAGGTAGCTTCTGTATCATAGGTCTAACTGTTGGCCTCAGGCCAATGAAACATTCACCACTGAAAAGACACATCAGCTGTTACTACATTATTTTTTTAATTGTCTGTCTCTTCTGTTTGTTTTATACATCCAAATGCTGGTCAGTGGCTTGGCAGCTCACACCAGCGTAAGTCCAGCCATTTGCTTCTCCCACTTCTGATTTCAGAAATTGATTCACATACATCTAATTAGTCCTTCAATCAGGCTTTTGAATAAGAGATTTGTTAAACATAGTGATAATTCACATTTTATAATGATGAAGTTTCTTATAGCTCCCAAATGAACTTGATATGATGTTATTCAACATTACACATTGTCCAATACATATTTTCATCTTTATCTGGGCCATATTTTCACTCTCTCAAACAAACCCTATCAAGGAAAACATGATCATATTCTAAGACTACATGTTAACTATGGTAGGAATTATATTCTAATGTCAGATAATTATGTTCCTCCTTTTGGCTGTCAAACAATTGAAATGATAGATTCCAAAGAAATAGAATTTCTCCAGGAATTTTTCATCCTAATGAAAGAAAAGACTACAATTCTGATGTTAGTTATATAGGGAGACTGCATCCCAGAAAACAGATGTCACTCAGTTCTGACAATTTGTCAAACCACCTTTCAGGAAACCACACCAGGATCAAAGCTGTTCAGTTATGCATGCTTCATGCCCTCTAAAATCAAAGCTTCATGTCAGGACCTCAAAGATGCACCTTAGTGTAACTGGAGCTCTTTAATATATCTCTTTCTCTTCTCAGTGTAGTCAAATTGAGTAAATCTTTCACTGGTTTTATTTAACTGACCTATTTAGAATGAGTGACAGAACTTTACCTTCCAGGACTGCCAGGGCCCAAGCTTTGACTCGACCTAATCCAGTGATGAAAGCCTAATAATTACCTATTTTTAGAATGGAATTCTACCCATATCACTTGCACATGGAAGTACAAGTACTTATCCATGAAAGAGAAAAAATTTATTAATTTTATAAAATGTTATTTTTTCCTAAGTAAGGATTAAGTATGTATGTGTATTCTATTATGCTAAAAAACTTCTGACTTTAATTTTCACATTAGGCCTCTGAAAAAGAGACTTCTATACTTCTGTTACAGATAAAAGAATAAAGCATAATTGTAAAAGTAAATCACCTATGGAGTACCACATAGTTATACTTCATAAAACTGAGAATAAAACCACTGTAATGTAGGAATAAAATTTATAGGTTTCTACTCTATGTTATGACATGCATGTTGACTCAAGAAACAGGTCATACATGAAGTATTATGGAAACTGTTCCACACTTATATCAATAACTATGTTCAATTTAATTTCATATTCTGCTGCTTAAGTTTACTTGGAATAAGTCACTTAACCTCTTTAGAATTTTGCTAAAACAATTAGTTAGAGTAATTGTAAATTAAAACTTGTATGCCATTCATTTTAATGTGTTAAGAATGCTTAAAACACAAAGGTTATAGAAAATGTTAATGTTAATTGATGATATTTCTTTACTTTTATTGAATAGATGAAGTCTGACTTACTGCTTATCATGGCCTATGAACATCATTGTTATCTAGTATCACAGATCTTCAGAACCCTATTGTGTAAATTTTGAAATCCTGTAAAAGTTTCCTAACAGTTGTGATGTATCCTAGAACACAGACAAATAGCTGGGCATGTCTGTAATCTAGCACTAACTTAATTGCTGGGGGGTCAGGGTAGAACAGGTGGATTACTGGGTCTTACTTGCCAGGCATTCTAGACAAAAGTGGCATCCATCTTTAGGTTCAGTGAGAGAGACTCTGCTTAAAAAGATTAGATAGAGAACTGTTTGAGGTAGATATGCAATTGTCACACTCTGCCTTCCATACCCACAAGCATGAAAAAACAGATATATACATATGTGAATATATACAACCCTATATTATACTTACACATGCATATACAAATAGTTTAAACAAACGAAATCTAATGCTTGCAACTACAAGTGACTATAATACTGTAACTGAAATCAAATTTAGTAATTTGTAGATAAATTAGGAATTGAAGATAGTAACCTAATTATTGGTTGAATTTTAAACTAAGTCCTATGAAGATGAATAAAACATAAGATAAAGGAGAATTAAGAACCAGAAAGTTTCTCACAGCAATCAATATAAGTGTGGTTCAAGCTAGAGAAGAACTTGAAATTCAATTCTAGACTTTCGTCTATAAACCCTAGGATGCAGAGAATGCCTCTTAATGTACAATCATATGTGAATTGCATGGCAATGATCATATAAATAATATTTAAAAATTAAATATTGCTTTGACAGTCATTAAAATGTTCATAATCAAACCATTCCTTTTTGGGGGACCATATGATGCCTCAGAAGATAAAGGCATTTGTTTCTAAGCATGACAACCTGAGTTTAATTCCTGGGACTTGATCCCTGAGATCTGCATGGTAAGAAGGGAGAACAAACTCCTTTATGTTGTTCTCTAATCTACATACATACTCACAGTCATGGACACACAGACACAGGCACAGACACAGATACAGACACAGACACAGATACAGACACAGACACAGACACAGACACAGATACAGACACAGACACACACACACACACACACATTAAAAGAAATAAAAATAAGAAGCTGTGTGTTTTTAACTTTCACAAATAAATTCAATTATCATCAGAAAATATATGGAAGTAAGGCAATGATATTATAACACACATGCATGTAAAGAAGATATTGAGACCATATAGGTACTGTGGATTTTCACTGTTCTGTGCTAAGTGCTCTGTTGAGAGTTCTGGAAACAAAGAAAGGTGGGTAGCTATGGCACTACAACCACCTTTGCTTACCATGTTAAGGAATCTGAACTTTATTTTGTACACGCTATCTTGCCCTTTAAACAGTGCTTTCTATTTTTGTTAGATTCTCCCAGTTGTGCCCTGTAGTCAATTCTGCATCTTTCAAAGATGGAAATCAATATATGGCCTTAGACTATTAATTTTACTTGTAAAGACCAGCAAAGTTATTTACGTAAAATTTCAGATTAAGATATTGAAGTTCTCCCAGAAATATCGAATAACATATATCATGAAGTTGCTGACCTTCAAAAGACCACATTTGACGTAACCTAGTAGTCCTGAAATAACTCCTTCCTTCACAGATTTATTGCACAATGCACCTTCCTCTGCTCACACCTGAAGAGATCACTGTTCTTTTGTAGGCAGCTGCCCTTTCTCTTTACAAGGGAAGTTGCATTTTATCACCTATGAAAGATCATTGTTGAGAAAATAAGTGTTATCTGTCTGTCAGTGGCCTATTTTAACTACCTTCCTTGGAGCATGGTCAGGATAGGCTGAATAAAAAGGACTGAAAGTATTTTAAACAAATTTTCCTGCAGTAGAGAAGAAATAGGAACAGTCAGTCCCAATTCCTCTAGTTTATCCTTATACAGCAAAATAATATTCCTTCAGAATCTATAATGAAATGTTAATGAAAAAATTAACTGCATACAGTGGTTACAAGCAGGATTTCTGATGCTTAGGTTCTGATTTATAAAGATGGCTCAAACTACAGTCTCCTGAATGCCTTAAAATTGTGACAGCAAGGTTAATATATAAAGTTCCGGATGAGAAATGATGTAAAGATTAGCCACGTAGGGACATTACTTGGTAAGTCAAACATATATACTCCATAGGGAATGTATATATTTTAAATATACATGTATATGGAATATACAATGGATACTAAAATAATATAGATATATGGACTATGCATATAGGCATGTGAAATTCAGATATCTAATTTCAATAAAAAATAAATGAGAGTACCAATAATGAGCAGTAATGTAGGTGATGGGAGCCCATTAACTATGAAAATATATCCAAAGAAAAAGTGCATATCTGTGATATAAAACCATGAATACAGATACAGAATGTGAGCACTTTGTTGCATTTGATCATATCTAAGTGGAGATGCATAATGAACAATGTCTACAAGTACAGAGTGTCATGAGCTATAGAGGTAGAATTGGCAGCCACGAACAGATAATGGGCAACTATTAACCTAAGAATGGGCATATTAGGAAGAATTTCAGGAACATGAACTATGAAGATATCATAAGAACAGATGGAAGATCTCCTTGATTTATAAAGCCAACAAAAGTAATCATAGACAAAGAACATGTGATTTAAGAAAATACAAAGCAAAGAAATTTTATAGAGAAAAACAATAGAAGGTCAAATCTTTCAAAAGTGACAATTTAAGAACAGAAATGTATTCACGTGAATTGTTAATTAGATTATATTGTTCGCTTTCTATGAACAAATATCTTGAGATAAGGATTTAAATTATAGGTGTATTATTGAGAAATTATCTTGAAAAGCTAGGTAACAGGTACAGATAGCATGAATGTCAATAGATACTGCTATTGTGGCCCACTTGGATCTTATGTTATGGCAGCCCATAAATTGAGTGAATAGCAAGAACCTCTGAATGTTTTCATCAAAAGGCAGTTAGTTCAGAGTTACCCTGACTAGTGTTTAGAAGTTGTTTCTGAGAATAAAGACTCTGGGAAGAAACGATGCAGCCACCATAGATCATAGGAAACCTGAAGAAGAAAGCTTATGTTTTAGCTGGCACATCAGGCGGCTTCCTGTCAGTATGCATTAAAGCTCTGTATCTATCTAGCTGCAGCTTAGATCATGTGAGTCAAAGAAGTCTGTAAGCAGTATCCTGCTAAAGGCATCCCAGGCAAGCCCAGAGAATAGATTTAGAGACTAAGTACAAAACTAAGACATCATTACTGAGAGGTAAGTAGGTTAAGATATTGGGTGTGCAATGCTGTAGTTCTACACTGAGACTGGATCTGGGAGGGGTAGATATATCAAAATAACTGATTAAAGTTGAATGAAGGGAACAGAGATTTAATATGGCTGTATTTTATGTTAGAGGTAATTGTTAATCTTTTATTTATTGTTATTCTCATAGATTCATGGCAAAAGGCAGTTTATTCTTTGATAATTCAATCTGTGGTCCTAGAGGGTTTCAGCCTCTGTACAATCTAAAATTAAGCAATACCTATCAGATTTCAGCTTCCATACAATCAAATCTTCAAGATGCAAGCCTCATCCTAGAAGGCTTCAGCCTCCAAACAACCTAATCTACAAACATAAACCTAGAGTGTTTCAGCCTTGAAGAGTTACTACTGACTGGATTCACTCTGATTAACTATCTTCTAAACTACCTCTTTTCACTCTGATCTGTATTGTGAATTCTGAACTGTAAATCATAAACTGTCGGCTTTTTATTCTCTGCTTATTCTGGACTGGCTCTGCTCTTCTGTCAACTGACTGCACTCAAAATGCCTGATTGTACTAACTCCAACCCTTTTTCTGAACTGAACTGAACTGAACTCCTTCTGGCTTTCTTCCAAACTCTGACTTTCTGACCTGTCTGTGAACTGAGAGCTTCCTTTTATATTCTGAGAGTTAGGCCTGGTCCTCACTCTGCTCAATCTCAGGCTTCACTATGATGCAACCTCAGAATTCATTCTGAATCAGTCTCAGACTTCACTCTGCTGGTTCTTTACTCTGATTCAGTTTCAGAGTTTGGGACTAAAGGTGCCACTACCATTGCCTTCAGGGTATTTCATCCGGATCACACAGGCCTCTGTATGTGATCCCTTCAAAAAGGTCTTTGGATATGACTCCTTCCTAGATATTACACAGACTTTTCAATGTGATCCTTTATTAGAGCAGCCATGTTGCTGTATTAAAAGATTAAATTTTTCTCTACATCTATTAACATCATAGAGGTGTTTAATTCTAGTTGTTTCTGGAATACAGGTAATGGATGAAGTTCTGCATAGGGGTTAATTGCAGTAAGTTTTTATTAATGTATTTTAAGACAGTAATCCATTTAACATTTTTCTTCACATTTATTTATTTGATTTGGTTTGTGTGTTAATATATGTGTCTAGCACATGTGTCAAGTCACAAAAATATTGAGAGAGTATGTTCTCTTCTTCTACCATGTTTGTTTCAGAAATCAAACTCAAGTTTTTTGACCAAGCAGGAAGTCTAAATAAATATGCAAGCAGAATAAAGTCTAATAAAAAATTTGAATGCTTATTGGTCAAGCATTATTCTCTATATAATACTAAGTATATATAATATATTATATATAATCTATGATAAGCATCTCTCTTTTGATGTTTTCTGAGTTAATATCTCCTCAGCATCCATATTATATTATTGGCACTCTCGATTTTCTTTATTCTCTATAGAAATAAGCTATACAGATTTTATATGCCTCCTCTCTATATGGTAATGCACATATAGTGTAAATATTCCATTATACTCTGGGGATGTCTGGATACTGTCATGAATATCACATACGGCACTTTCTTTATGGAGCTGGAGTTTAATTTAAAAAGATGAACCTCCTGTATAGATGTTGGAGCTTATTTGTTGACTTCAGTCTCTTCTGGTAGCAGGAAGAAAAAAAATCCACTTTTCCCTGTGCTGGGTCTACAAACAAAAGAGAAAAGAAAAATCTCCAGATTGTAAGACAGCAAAAGCAAAACATGCTCAAGACAGACATATAGGATATGTGAAGCAAATGCAGGAAATTCTTGGGTGTCTCTGTCCCATATCATTGCATTCTAGGACAAGGAAGAAGCAGATCCAGGGAGAATTTCTACAACTGTATTGAATTCTCTATGGCCATATTTCTAAAACCAAAGCCTGTTCTTCCACCTATTAAGAGACAGTGAGTGAGAGACCCAGAGAATCATGTGACCACCCCATAGGAGCCTGGAGTAAACTCCAAAGAACAAGCATACTCAAGCTGAAATGATGGACAGAGACAGTCTCAAGTCCTGATAAGGTAGAAATATCTAGTGTAAAACAAAAGCTCAGGTGTGTCTACATTAGAGGCTACAAATGTAAAAATAAATAAGGGCAGGACCATATCAGAGCACCAAATATTGAAATCTGTGTGGAGAGAGACCACTTACTACAGAAAACAGGAGCTGATTGAGTAGAAATTTCTATAAAGCTATACCCCATGCTCAACCTCATAGGCAACTGAGACACTGCATCCGCTCAAAAAATCTTCAATAAAACAAACAAGCAAAAGTTTAACCCATATGTTTTATCTATGAATACCTCTACATTTTCTTTCTGTCTCTCTCCATGTGTAGATGCAAATTATTCCAGCATGAAAATGAGTATGAACTTTCCTCAAAAATAAAAACAGACCTCGTTTATGATCCACTATACTACTAACATATGCAGCTGAAAAAAATTAATGAATGTAGCACAAAAATTCCCATATCTGTGTTTGTTGCAGAATTATTCTCTATGCTGAAATTATAGAGTCACTCTACATGTCCTTCGGTAGAAGAATGGTAAAATATTTGTAGTGCACATAAAACAATGAAATTTTATTTAGCCATTAGGAAGAATGAATGTTTGTCACTTACATGGAAAGACATGCAATTGAGGATCAACTTATTAAGCAAAATAGGTTACAATTAAAGAACAACAACAAATTGTTCACATGTTTTTCCATTTGTGGATCCTAGATTTCATAGATTAATAAATATCTAAAATACATATGTATGTATAGCAATGAACAAAATAGAAACAAAGTTGTCTAGGACAAGGACTAGGAATAGAGGAAGGTGGGGAGGCATAATTAGAGGAGGGTGAGGAGTGAAAATGGTAAAGGAAAATGATGTGAATGAATGAGATGTTTTTATGAAACCTAGTACAATATTAACTATTCAACCACAAAGTTTTCATAGAAACTCCTAGGATTCTCTAAAAAGTTTCAAATGGAGAGATAGCTAGCAGTTTTCCCACGAGTGGAGTTAAATGCATTGAAGAATTCAGAAAAAAAGGTGGAATATTAGTTGATTTTATAAGGATGAAAGAGGCTCTGTGGTTAAGAGCACTTGATTTTCCTGAAGAGGACCTAAGTTCAGTTCCTAGCACTCAAATCAGGTGTCTTATAACCACACCTGTGTCTACCTGCAAAGAATCAGATGCCTTCTTAGGACCTCCATGGGCACTCACATTCACATACATACAAAAACACACACACACACACATACACACACTCATAATTCATAATTGAAAATAAAATACATCTTTTGTGGTGATATGCTACTTTACATTTAACTTTTAGATCATTTGGTATGTTACTTTTTAAAAATATTAACTCGAATCCTCTTATAATTATTTTTCTTCAGTTTTTGTATATCTTGATATTATGATTGTGCTGTCTTTGCACCTGTCCTCTTGTATCCTCCCTGCTGTCTTCCTTAAGTATAACCATTGCCTGAGTGGTGGTGGTGCATGCCTGTTATCTAAGCACTCTGAAGTCAGAGGCAGGCAGATCTCTTGAGATTGAAGCCAGCCTGCCCTACAAAGTGAGTTCCAGGACAGCCAGGAATTTCCATAGAATTACTAAAATTTCCTAAAAATACGACTCTGAGAGCAAGGAAAGGTTAATGCCCTGCGACCAGCCAAAGAGGATCTGGCCTTCTAGGAAGAGATTTCACAGAACTATTGCATCTTATTTCACAGCTAAATTAACACATGCATATTGCCTATATTGTTTTTCATCTTTTCTATAAAATTGCAAGAGAGAAAAGAAACTCTAAGTCTTTCTTTTCATGGTGTAGCTAAAGTATAAAAATATATTTTCCTTTACCAACCACTATTTACTAATTTCATTTAAAGCACAAGGCCACTGAAACCAGGTTTGTGAGCCTAATTATCTTATAGCTATTTGTGTTTTCATTACAGATGTTATTATGGAAATATACATTTTATTTTTCTTCATGAGTCAGTTTTATTTGTCTAAGAATTAGTCATTGTTACCTAAATGTTTAGAGTTGGAAAATATTTGGGGTATTCTTCCTATATATTATTATGCTTTTATACATTGTTTTCATCCTCATTTTAGTTCTAATGTTGATTATGCAATTTCTTTCTTCCTTAAATAAACCTGCCAGAGATTTATAAATTTCATTCTTTTATATCATCAATTTCACTATTAAGATATTTCTTTTTTGATAATGTCTTCTCTAATACTCTCATGTGTATCTAAGTTTGAAGTGTCCTGTTCTTATTCTGTTCTTCACAGTTTCTGTGGGTAATTGTTTATGGTAGAGAATTTGCTTATGTGATTAGATTTTATTTTCAGATGATGTTTATTATGTCTGAACTGTTTTTTCCTTTCAGGATTTAATCCAGGAAGCATTCTTTCAAGACAGATGCTTTCTTTGCTTCGGTTTGGCATCTGAGGTTTTGCATTAAACTTATACCCTTGTTTTTGGCTTGAAAAACAAATAGTGAATGTACAGTTAGATTCCAATCACATTTTTACAATAGGTATTCAATACAAGTTCAAGTAGAAAGTTTTGGATTGTTGCTAAAGAAACTTGGTAAAGAAAAACAGTTCTTGCTTCCTTCAAGGGACATTTTGTCTTTGTATTGTTTATTTCTCACACCACTTTTTTCCTCCTGTAAGTGTATAGCATTTCCTTGCTTGCTTTTTAATTTCCAGCAGCTTCTCAGGTCTCTGCCTGTCAACGTACTTGCATCATTCAGATTCTGTCTCTGTAGCTCTCCCAGATAATGCCACAGCTTCAAGGCCAAGCCATTCTTGATATTATTGTATGTCTGCTTACAAATTGTTACTCTTATTTTTTTACAAGTTGTCCACTAGGATTGTTCTACATCAACATCATAAAATAATTATACTGGAGGGATATTTTAAAGAATATTTAGTAAACTTTTCTTTTCATGAGAAATGAATAGTTATCTTGTGCTTTGTTTTCTTTCTGACTCCATTCTGTTTATCCAGATAGCTCACCACACTGTATTTTTACACTACAGTGAAAATGGTTATTATCATTTTGACTTTCCTGTTCATTTTATTCCACAAATGATCTCCTCTTCCCCTCTCCTAGACTAGTCAGTTCAGTCTATTGTATATCTGAGGTCTTTTTCTCTTCTCTCTCTTCAATGGACCTGGTATTCTCAGCTCTCTGAAGGTCTTTATTTTCTTTTCATGTTTATGAATTCAGACTATATGAATCCCATGCAAAAAGTGTCTTTAATTCTGCCATTAGGGAATATATATATATATATATATCTTTTTTGAAAATGTGAATATAGAGTACAGTCATTTACATCTATGGGTGAGAACTGCTAGCAAATGCCATTACATGCCCTAGAAAACCTTCCTTATATGCTTATTTTATACTCAGTTTTAAAGTTAAGAACCTTGATATTTACACAATTTCTGATCAGAGTTCCAGTACTTCCTAATATAAGAATCTCCTTACAATTTTGTTCGGAAGCACCACTACCACATCTGTAGAATGAATCTGGATGAGAGTACCTTCCAGTTTGTCTTATGCCTTCTTACATCCTTATTTTACTCTCATACTCTTAATATGTTGTTTTTTGTTTTCTTTCCATTTGCTGTACTTTATGTAGGTGAGGTAAAGGATGGGATTTAACCAGTTGCTGGAGTAAACTCCAGGCTCTGGCAGCCCCCATAGGCTAGACTCAACCACCCATTTGTTGCCAGTATAACGATTAAGATGTTGAGTTATGGTGAAATACAGAGAGACTTAGTCATTGTGCTTACTTTGGGAAGAGGAACAGACAACAATGTCCAGCATTCACATTTTTTCTTAGTACAGTCATAGGGAAAAAGGGCAAGAGGCATGCTTAGTGAAGCAGTCTTGGTATAGGTGTGTTATCTTGGTAGAGGTGTGTTATCTTTAATCATAATCTCAGCTCCAGTTCTGAAAAGTTGCCTGAAACTTTATTTAGTTTAATGCTTGAGAGCACAAGACAGTTCTTAGAATATAATCACTTTTGTTCCAGCCTTCAATATTAGTTACTTTTATGTTGCTGTAATGAAATACTATGACCTATGTAACTAACCAAAGATAGAATTTATTTCACCATATGCTACCAGGAATAGAAGTCTGTGATGGGAGGGACATCATGGAAGCATGTGACTGGCTTGGTAGCTTGAGCAAAGGCTGAAAGATCACTACTTAAACTCAAACATGAAGCAGAAAGAGCAAACTAGACATAGGCAAGGCTTTGTGCTCTCAAGCTGGCCCCAGTGATGTAATTCCTCTAGCAAAGCCACACCACCTAAACTTCCCCAAAGAATTCCACCAACTGGGACCAAACATTTAAATGCCTAAGACAGTGGGAGACAATTTACATCCAAACATTTATACATATGTAGTCAAGCTTATAGTACTTATTTCCATTAGGACACCGGGCAAATTGCTACATTATTTTTCATTTAATTCTCGTGAAATTGCAAGAGTCAGGCAGTACAATCTTATTTATAAGACAGAAAAAAAAAGAAGTTTCTGAAATAGTACATGCATTCTACAAAATGTCAAATCTAGAATATTTTCTAGAGATGGAATGAGTGCCCACTGAACATCTTGATATTCATGATTATAAATAATGAATGGAAGATTGTTATCACTTGGGGACATCTAGCACCTCTATATCCACTTAAAGAAGAAAACATAAACATTTATTTGGTAAATTGAAATTATTAACCAAATTATAAACAGTGTGTATTCATGAAGTGTGTATGTCACATTATTAGATTAAATATTATATTATATATAATATTATATATATAGATTATATATATATAATATAATATTTTATATATAATCTCTATATAAATTTATATAATAATCTCTATATATATAATATTATATATAATATAATATTAGATTAAAAAATGAGTATCAGTCCTTAAAAGTATTTGTATAATATTAGATTTTGCAGGGGAGAATGAAGAAGTTGTTTCATGTAATCATATTGTGTGTTTAAAGTAACAAGAATAATTTATTTAAAAAAAAACTTGATTTCAAATCAGTATTGTCTTAAAGCTCCTTAACATTTTGCTCCCCTGGAAATTGTATCTAATACCATCTTACCTCACTAGAGAACTTGAAATAATTAAATCCACCAATATATTTTGCATTTAATAAGTACCTGGAGGATATTCAAGAAGAAAAATGAGGAAATGGGGCAAAAGAGAAAGAAAGGTGAAGGAGGAGAAAAAGAAGTGGGGGAAAGGGAGGGAGTTAAAAAGGAAGAGAGACAAAGGAAAGGAGGGAGGGAGAAAGCATCAACCCCATCTTTTATTTTTCTTACTTTGGTGGTGTTAAGAAAATTGAACACATTTCTGCTCTGAGTTGGTTCTATCAAAAGGTAGGATTAATGGATATTTGCTTGTCTGAATATGTACATGCTTAGGCAGATGTGCGATGTGAATAGATGTAAACTTAACACCAGTAAAAAACTGAAAAAGTCCTAGGATATGAAGAAAGTAAACCAAGTCTGTCAGTCATCACCATATCTACTGTACGCTTACAGTGTGTATGCATTCTAATGCACTCAGCCCAATAAAGTTCATAGCAGCAAGAGTACAAAATCTGCAATTAGACCTTTGGGACTGGCATTGCTTTTGTTTGTCAGACTGTGTGTCTTTACTTAGTTACTCACCGTCTCTGTTCTGAAGGGAAAGAAGTAGAATGCCTTCAATAAGATGGTTATATAGTTGAATTATATTATCATCTCAAGTATTTGGTTAATGTGGATAATCAGAATTTACTGATTTACAGAATCAAAATCTGCATAACCAGAAGGTACTTAATAAACATACTATCAATTATTATTAACAAGTACAATGAATGTGTCAATATAGTTTACAGGTTCTTCTGGGATTTACATTGAATACACATTCCTCTAGGACATGTTGATAAATGACAATTTAATAAAATGTGATGCTTTAATTTTAATATTGCTGTTTATATAATAATTTATTGATTTAGAAGTCAATATTACTTCCTCTTTGGTCTAATAGGTATTTTCATTACTAGGACGACGCTTCAACATCTGGTCATGTGCTTTCTTTCTGATTGCATCCCTCATCAAGAATCTATCTGTATTAGTCACCTAGTCTATTTATGAACATACAGAATTTTTTCCATATTGAAGACATACATACCTTTTCATAACTGTACTAATCATTTTTGGTTCTGGTCTTGTAGGCCGATAAATAACTAATGGATGCTTGTTTCAGGATTTATTGAGGACTAAGAAAGAATTCTAAATTTTATAGCTTTGAACTGATACTATATTTTGCTTGTAACTTTGTATCTGAGAAATTTAAGGATTCCCTGCATTCATCCTTCTTATATATCTGTTGAGGCTAGGAAGTAGATAATGGAGCGGTCTGGAATGTCAGATTGGGGTCACTTTTGAAGATGAGTCAAACTTTCTACCTGAGCATTTATGTGATCTCTCTTGCATCTTGACCTCAAGTTAGAGTTAAACTTCTCATGTGGCATCATAAAACAGAAAAATTGCATGGATTTTTCTGACCTAACATTTGACAGCTTTCTATGGTTTTGTTTGGTAAAAATACTCACCAATTTTCTTCTCCACTTTACTTTTCAAATTCGTGTCTCCCATTGAACCTAGTAGAGTGGCTATACAATGAGCTACATGTATCCTCTGCCTCTGTCTCCACAGATCTGGGATTACAGGTGCAAAGCACTATGTTGGCTTTTTGATGTGGATACTAGGAATTCACACTCAGGTCCTGGGGCTTGTACAGTAAGTGCTTTACCAACTGAGCCATCTCCCCAGCCCCTTGACTTTGCTCTTGATAAAAGCAGCATAAAAAGCATGTGGGTGAAGCATAATATTCTATATTGCACCTTTCAGTAGGCCTTTGTCTGAAGGACATGAACCCCATTCAGAACAGACAATTCTTTGTATGTGGCAAGGAGATCTACTAACCACCCCCTGTATTTTAATTTTTAATGTTTAGTTTCTGATAACTTCATATATAAGTAATACATTACTCCTGCTCCTACCACCCCTCCAGCTTCTCCAGTGTAACCTCCCAAATTCATGACCACTTCTTCTTTAATTATTGTTGTTACATACATAAACAATTTACTGAATAAAGTCCAAATTGAAACCTGAGAGCTAAGTTGGCTAAATACTGGCTTGTCCTCTAGGAATGAGTCATTTCCTGTTTCTGGGATTCCAGAGATATAAAGGCATAGGTTTTATCCACCTATTCTTAAAATAAAATCTCCAAAGACAATTTCTTATGTTATGGCACTGTTCAACAAATACTTGACATTCGAAAGCCTGATTTGAATCTATACAGTGTTAAAATTATTGTGACGGTTAGTATTGATTGTCAGTTGGACGAGATCTGGAATAATCTAAGAGACAAACTTCTAAGCATGTCCTTGAGTTTCTAGATTGTGTTAATTGAGGGGGGATGAGAAGCCCTAACAGGTGGCACTGTTGCATTGGCAGGTAAGACTGGATTGAGTAAAGAGAAGAAGGAAAGCAGTATGCCATCTTTCCTTTGCCTTTATTCCCTGATCACAGATACATTGAGACTGGCTGCATCAGGCTGCTGCTGCCTCAACTTTCTCACCACGATGGACTTCATCTCCTGGGAAGGTAAAATAGAATAATCCTTTCCTTTTTAACAGATTTCTTTTGTCAGGTATTTTGTCACAGCAATAAGAAAAACAACTAATGAAATTGCATATAAAAGCACAGTAATGGTAGCATATGGCAGCATAGACTTATTTTTCTAATGACAACTGACAAATACACATACCAATCACAAACACTTCCAATATTTTTAATAGAGGTTAGAGGTGGGTGAAAATTTCAACAGTAGCAGGATGTCATATGGTGTGATACTGGCCAGAATCTTATATTGCTCAGAATTTAGGAATCGAGGAATCAAACTTAGAAACTTTTGTGTCCTAAAACATAAAGTAATCACTGTTGTTACTGTGTGACAGGAGTGACTGTCAGGTGTGGCATCTGCATTCCTGATCTCCTGGGGACATTAATGCAGTCCAATTGCCATTTATAGAGGGTGACTTATATTGTTGGTTTGGCATTAGAATCCGAAAAATGCATTAACTTGACTTAAACAACAATGGTACATAAAATAAATGTGAACTTTATAAATATCAGAGACTCAGATTCTGTCCATTCTTATAGTGTTTATAGCAGAATATGTATAAAAGAAATTTTATAATAAAAATAAGCAGAAATGGATCAGTACAAAGGAGTGATGGCAATACAGATAAAATAAAAGGAGAAAAATTCAGGGAGAAGTTAAAAAAGCCCTAAATGGCTTCTGGTTGCTACTAGAAGTATCTGTAAACTCTTTTGCTTTCAATTGCCTTGAAAATTTTTTTTCCTCCTGAAGCATCTATCTTTTGACTTGACAATGACATTTTTGTTCTAAGTTCCCTGCCCACATTTCCTTCTCTATTTATCCAAATGCAGTTTTAAATCTCCATGACACACTCTTAGGTGACCTGCCTGCTTTATAATGATGAGTCCCTTCTCCTTCCATGCTGTGGCATCTTACCTTTAAAACATCAGACTCTGCTTTAGTTATTTTTGTATTACCTTTTGGGAAGAGCAGTTGGGATTCCTCTCTTCTGTGTGGTTGACAGATCTTCAGAGAAGCTGAAGGTCAGACTTTTGTGTGATTCACTTATTATTAAATGATGGTTTAATTAAAAGAAAAATCAGCAGTATTTTATTTTTTAAAAAATGTACAGTTCAATCAGTTTCATAGTGTTCTTCTTTGAGACCTATATCTTAGGATCATCTTGTGAGTTAAACAAAAATAAGAAGTCAAAAAATTTGTGAATGGACCCTTGTTCTCCATTTTTCCTAAGTCCCACCTTGATTGCCTGTGTGGGCTTCTGCTCCCATGAACATACAAGCTACCTTCCCACCCTGGGATTGCAGAATCAGTCTCAGTATTTACCAGGTCTAGCCATGCATCTCAGTGGGCTACACAGTAGTGAGCCTCACCAGGGACTTGCTCATGCCACGTGTTGCATGTGAATATAAACACCTGTCTAGATGGAGACAGACCACATTCACTTCCTTTATGCCCTTCATTAACTTTCTGAAGTAAGGCTGATTATCCTGGAAGATTTGGTTGACTTGAATATTGTGCATGATGATTTTACTTGTATGGAACGTAACATAATATGCCCACTTTGAAGGTATTATGCTATACTCTCCCAGTCAGTCCATGGACATTTAATCTATGTCTGTGATTTACTGATGTCTGTGGTTCTGTGTTTGGTGTTCTAGACAATAACTAGTAGGAAAGAGGGGAGATGTGTGGGTTGAATATCTAGTATGTGTCAGGACCTTTCTTTCTTCAACTCACTTTATAAGTAGGCAATGATTTAGAAATGGAGATGACAGCAATGGCAATGCCTTAGGGAAGAGAAATCATGGCGGATTTGAAGAAGCAAAGCCTTAGAATTGACTTGGATACAAAAAAAATTAGAAGCAACTCTATATTTGACCCTTTATGAGTCCTAAAAAGTTAAAAACAAGATTCCTTTTTTCGAAAGAGATGTCTTCACCAAAAAAATGTGTAGTTGGAAATAAGTTCCCAGAAGTGAGAGAGAGGGAGGGAGGAGTACAAAATACAGATTATGATCCAGAAATATGACCCAGTGGGTAAAGATGCTTACAGCTAAGCCTGAGGACCTGAGTTCCTTCCCAGGATTCACATGGTGGAAAGAGGGGAATGGCTCACCTAAAATGTCTTCTGACCTCCTCGTTGTGAACTAGGATGTTCACACATATATGTATATACACACATATAAATGAATAACTAAAAATGTAATTAACCAACAATATTATGTAAACCAAGGGAGCAGCTATCTGCTGAAGAGTTCTAGGTAGTAGAGAAACTCCAAAATGACTGTCCCACCTATCCTTACCTGCTGACATTGATATTCCATGCTGAGTCTCATCTAGCCTGTTTGATCTAAAGTGTGATGAATGTGATTCAAAGTCATAAGTGCAATCACTACTTCCTGTTGGCGTCACAAAAGACACTCCAGCATGTGCCTTGGCTTCAGAATCACTCACTCAGGGGAAGCCATTCATCATGTTATAAACATTTCTAAGTAGCTCAGTTTGGATACACATGTGGGGAAAAGAAAGTAGTTTCTGACTGAGAGCCAGCACTGAATCCTGTGTGTGAAACTCCTCAAGAAAGCCTATCACCCCAGGGAAGGCATATAAGATGAGAATCCCTGCTTATATCTTGGCTGGCTGGGCTGCACTGACTCAGACATGCCCAGCTAAACTATTTCTGAGTTCCATCCCTTACTAAAGCTTTTCATGCACCACATTAAACACTTCCCCAGAAAGCCATACAACCTGGGATCTAGAACAGGAGAGAGAAAACAGGGTAGTTATGAAAATTCCTTTCCATATCACAATATCTGACAGGAATATCTCTTTCAGTTATGCAAGTCAATGAGGAAGGTTTTCCTTCTACTCCAAGTCTGTATAACTTATTATTCAGCATGTCATTATAGGGGGAAGAACAATAAAGAGGCATTTCCAGGGAGTACCAGTAATGATACTATGCATGAAAATGATTAATCAGGACAAAAGAAATACCTCAAACAGTTCAACTGGTGTGCATATAAAAGAATTCCCATCTGGAAACCAGAGAGCTTAAGTTCTAAAGAAATTTCAGGCCTTAACCAGATAGTGTCTGTCATGCAGAAGGACCCAGTGGTAGAAGGAACAGGAAATGTCATAAAGAACTAATGAAACTGTCAAGTTTCTATTAGAATTAGATGAAAGTATGATTTATTTTTCCTGGGACCAGCCATGGTTAGAAGAGGAGGAGCCAGAAAAGAACATGGAGAATTGGATATATAAGACAGATTTTAAATGATTCTTTTATTCACCTATGCATACTATTTAAGAACAGTAACTTCAAAGTGTCTGACATCACAGAGTAGTTGATATAGCTCTTTGGAGAATGACTGATAAAAAAGGTACCCTCAAACCACCAATTCCAAACAGAAACGTTTAATTGGATCACATTTAACTTGGGATATTTGCTATTGTAGATTCAGATTCAAGGCTTTTATTCTTTCTGTAGCCATTCATTCAGGGCTAAAACCATTTATTCTTTGCCTAATTCAACCACAGGTCCCAGTTTGGAAGCCCTGGAGTGTTTCAGGATCCATATAATCTATTCTTCAAGATGCTAGCCCATACTGAGAAGGCTTCAGCCTCATCACCCATATAATCTAATCAACCTCTGAGACTTACTGCTAATTGACTCACTCTGACTAACTCCTTTTGAACTCAGAACTGTGCTGAACTCGACTGACTCTTCTGATTCAATTCATTGTTGTGGCTCAAACTCTGACCTTGTGAGTGAGCTGATCATTTCTAACTGAATTCTTCTGACTTTGACAGACTCTGGCTTATGCCACAACTTCTCTGACTTAACTGCTCTGTTGGGCTTTAAACAGATTTACTCTTCCTGTCTGATACTGACTTCTGCTGAAATGCCTTTGTTTCTCTGCCTCAGATTCCTCAGATTCCTCAGACTGCTTCAGACTCCTCAGATTGCCCCAGACTGCTTCAAACTACCTCTGTGTCTTATCCTCTGTCTGTCTGTCATATACTACCTCTGACTCCTATCCTCTGTATCTCTTCCCCAGCCTGCCTGCTTCTGCAAATGACTACTTAACTCTCTGAATTGAAAGCCTGCTTTTCTATCCTGAGAGTTGGGCATGCCCTAACTGACTCACTCTGCTAATTCTTCTTCTGATTCATCACTTTGCCTGCCCTAGACTCTGACTCATCTCAGATGACATCACTTTCTGTCTAACACTGACTTCTTCTGAATTCTTCTTCCTGTCTTGCTTCTTTCTTGGTGAATTGAAGATATATGCTACCATTGACTTCTGATACTGGGATTAAAGGTGTGTACCAATATTCTTTCTACCCTAGGGCAGCCATGCTGAAAGATTAAAAGATTAAATACTCCTCTATGGATGTTGATGCCTTTATAGGGATAATTATGAAAGATACTTTTTCAAAGACCACAAATCATAGCACATATGTGTATATATGAATATATCTGCACACTTGTAACTTTGACATACTAACTTTCTTTCTAAGCACACTTGAAGATGTTTGTGGTCAGATGGTAAGTTAGAACCTATCTTAGACTTTCAAATTAAAAGATACAATCTTTTTATTTTTTAAAATAGAATTTTTTTCATGTAACATAGTCTGATTATACTTTCAACTCTTCCAAGATCTTCATTACCTCCTCTACCATCTGAATGCATACGTGTATATTTCTCCTTAGAAAACAAACAGATGTCTAAAGAATAATGATGGACAAACTAATGTAAGTCAAACAAGCTAGAATAGGACAAAATAAAAAAAATCTGAAGAAAAGAATGAGAAACATATATAGATACAGAGACAAACATGTTTGCACATACAGGAACCCTATAAAAACACAAAACTAGAAGCCGTGATATATATGTAAAAGAATTGTATGTTTAAAAACCAATGCCTCCGAAGGTGCCATTGAGATTGTTTTCTGTTGGCTTTTGATGGTTGTATACAGGACCAGCCCTTAACTTTGTATCCCCAGAGACTCTGTTGGAGAGAATTATTTTTTCATTTGTGAATATTTATCATTTAGATATAGCTTCTGGGTTAAGGTTAGAAGCTTGTGGCTACTTCTCCTCCTAATGCTAGGACTCCATCTGTCTCAGACCCATGTAGGACCTGTGCATGCTGACATACTGTCTGTGAGTTCATATGTGCACTGGTCCTGCTGTGTTTAGAAAGCTTTTCCCTTGGTGTTATTCAACATCTCTGTCTTTTAAAATCTTTTGCCTCCCTTACTTAGGGTTCCCTGAACCCTGAAGGAAATGAATTAAGAGAGACATCCCATTTAGGACTGAGTAGTCCAAGGTCTCTCACAGTCTGCATAGTGTCTGAATGTGGGTCTCTGTTTTTGACCATCTGCTGAAGGAATCTTCTTTGATGATGAATGAGAAAGGAACTGATCTATGAGAATAACAAAATTTCATTACGAATAATCTTATAGTTATTTTCCTTTAGCAGAACAATAATGCTTGAATTTCCCCTTGGTGCCTGTCCTATCTTGTCTCAGGTTCTTGGCCACCCAAGCTGTGTTCCAGTTCATGGGTTCTATCTTACAGAGTGGGCCCTAAATCTATTCAGATATTGGTTATGACTCCCACAAGCTAGGTGCCACTATTGCACAAGAAAATCTTGCAGGCAGGTCATTATTATAGATGGAAGAGTTGTAGCTGGATTTGTATTTGTATTTCTCCTTTGGAATCACACAGAGTACCTTCTTGTACCATGAGTACTAGTCCACATGGATAAAGGTTCTAGGTAGGTTCTTCATGTTCAACAGGTTGTGTAAATGTTTTCTTCAGCCATATAGCCTTACTGTCAGTTTCTAGACAGTAACCAATAGCTTTGGTAATAGCCTGGGATGTTTGTGCCCTAATGGAGCTCCATGGGCCAACAAGTTGATTAGATACATCTAGAAGAAATTAAATAAGGAACAATTAACTTCCTATATATCGATGATTATTTCTATAATCATTAATTATATTTTTATAGGAATCAAAAGTGAATGGAGTTATCTGAATGCTTCACAGAATGCCTAGCATATAGTGATCTCTTAGTAAGTAACAACTTTATGGAAAGTACTAAAATTTTATTTAATTTTCTGAAATATTTGAACTGTCATCCAAATGCCTATGTATAATTTTGACTAAAGTTTTATAATTGCCTATGTATAATTGACTTAAGTTTTGATAATTTCAGGCTTAAAAATTAATGAAAATTAAAACATTTAAGTGTGTTAATTATTATTGTGCTTCTAAACACTCAGTCTTGACATTGAGATTTGATAACTTTTATGTAAACTTTGCATGGCAATGTATAAAGCAATGATCTTTTACATTTGAGTACTTGAAATGCATGAAGCTACACCAACAAAATATTACCAACATGACCTCCCAAACATGAACTAAACAAAGATAACACCAATAAACATGCCAAAGTAGATGGGAAAAGCCCAGCACACATAAACCATACATAAAAACCTACAGGCACCTGTGCAATGCTAGGAGTGGGAGAAATTGTCTTCCCTAGGCCACACATGGTTATCCAATACCAAATTCCATCCCTGTAAGCATACATATGAGTAACATTGTACACACTGAGCTGGTTAAATTTAGGAGTCTCTCTCTCTCTCTCTCTCTCTCTCTCTCTCTCTCTCTCTCTCTTCTCTCTTTCTCTTTCTCTGTGTGTGTGTGTGTGTTGTTGTGTGTGTGTGTGTGTGTGTATGCAATACACATTAATAAAAAAAAAGAGGCCAGAAATTTGAAAAAAGAGCAAGGAGGGGTATATGAGAGGGTTTGAAAGGAGAAAAGAGAAGGGAGAAATATTGTAGATGTACTATAACCTCAAAATATAATTTAAAATGCATGAAAGTTTTTAAACTGTGAAGAGTGATTGTTATTTCTAAGGAACAGTTGTTTCATTCTTCTAGGAAAATAGCAAAGAGTAGAAAGTTGGTTCTTGTTTCCTAAAGGAGGCTTCAATCTCCTTTGAGATTGTAAGACTGCATTGAATCAGTGGACCTGCGGATTTCTAGGTCAAGTTCAATTAAAGATGATTTCATCTTATTACATGACTGTCAAGGAAATGGGAGGTAGAGCAGGAAAAGGGTGTGTTAACTGACCATATTCATGAGCTGGCTAGAAAACTAAAATTAGTATGCTGTGTTGTGATACAACAAAAATGCTAGTACAAGGGAAACATCAAATATTTTAATAGAAACTTTTACTTCAAGGAAGATCCAGTTCTCGATCTCTCTTTTTTCTTATGTTATCTTCAATGCTCAAAATGTATTTAATATAACTTTGGGGAGTGTGAAATTCACTTCACCATCAGAGGTACAGTATTTGAAATGCTGTCATGGGTAGCACATCTCCGTCTTTCCAAGGTTACACTTTAGTTTTTCATGAAAAAAATATCTTTGCTGTCTGTGTCTGATAAATGAGGAGACTAAGCAGTCATCCAGGAAAGACTAGCTTGGGCATGACTCTTTGGCAGGAGATGATGAGACTAGTTTTCTTCTGCTGCATAAAAATTAGTTTGCAAATAATACTGAAAGAGTGTGTGAAAGGTTGAATTGTAAGTCTGTAATGGCTTATTTTATTCTACAAAATTTCCTTGCTTCAAAGTAGGCATCATCCTTGAGCTTGGTCATAAGGCATGGTATCTCTAATAACATGTAAGCATAAGGCTTACATGAAATGTTATTTTATACATTAGATTCATGTCTTAGCTCTTGCCCTTGGCCATGATAGAATAACATATTCAAATAGCATATTTCTCTACAGACTAGGTTTCAGAACAAGAAGACACATGAATCTAATTGATTCCAGCACGTTTAGGGAAGAGAACAACAGCTATATTCAAACCATTTCTCTTGGTTTACATAAACCCAGACTTAATATTATTTTGTTATAAGCAACTTAGATATTGTAGTTGAACAGGAAGAAAACACAACTAGTAAATTAAATGGTGCCAGAAGTATCATGATACCAAAAAAGGAAAAAAAAAAAGAGAAATCCAAGGATTAAGGAGTTGGCAGGCATAAAATGACAGTGGTAGAATGAAAAGTAAAAATAATGGCCCGCTTCATGTGTTGACAAAATATTTGGCAAATTATTGCCTGCAACAAAACAGAAGGCTGAAAATTTGTTTTACAAACCTGTGACCTCAACCAATGAGACAGAGTATGCATAGCAAGACTCGTTTGATATTGACTAAATTTGATTAGATAAAATGATCTAAGAGAAGAACCATCCTCTTTTCAACAATGGAGAAAGGTAAAAAAGATAATTCCAAATGTTTTAGCAGTTCTAGATTGAAAAGCCACAAGATTTCTTAACTGCTGCCAGAAAATCCTTTTTAATTATGACAAGTCCTGCAGCAAGGTCACTGGTCCTAAGGGTTTGACCAAAATAAGCTTGTTAAGATCTTTGATTGGAATAAGATGGAATTAGGAAATCCTTCCCATCCATCTGCGGCAAAAATGTATCAGAGACAAAGATATACCTAACAAATCACAGCATGTGTAATCTGAAAGTTTTAATGAAAGCATTTTAAAATTTAAAAAGAAACATGAAATTAATTCAGTAGGTCAACTAATTTTATTATATATTATATTTAGTCCATTATGCATAGATTGTAATTTCCCCTTGTAATCAACATAGAATATTAGACTTTTTATGCTGAATATTACTTATCAGGTATATGCTTCATGCTACAGTACACATTATTTTACATTAACTACAAAACAAATGATCAGGAACATTTAGACAATCCTTAGGTAACACTGACATGCAGTTTTAAAACATCAGAAAAATAAGACATGATTTGGTTCCTGGCAAAGGAGAAAATTACAAAGAGATTGATACAAACTAATAAAAACATATTTTTAGATAATTTTACTGCCAGAAGTTTGATTGGATTATGGTTATTTGAGATGTAAATTGACTAGTGTGACTTTCTAATACTATAATAACTGCATTCTAGTGATACATTAGAGTTGATTGTTGCCATATTGAAAGCTAAGTGCTACAAATTTTTGTACCAAATATGTGCTACTATTTTTCCCTAGTTTTAAAAAATAAAAAACTTTAATTTTTTAAAACTTATCAGTGACTCTGCTAGACTGTGCACAACTATCCTTCCTGATTTTGGCCTCTGAAATGTTTAGCAAAAAAAATTAGAAACTTGCCTCCTCATAGCAGAGATGACTAGGAGCACAGTATAAAATAAAGAGCATAAGGTTTTTGCCAGAAAGAGATGGGAGTGAACCTGCATCTTGCCAGTCTTTAATCACATGCTACTCAGATAATGTTCCATTAATAAATTGTTACATAAACAGTTCCCATCATTAAAATTTTCTTTTGATTGGTTCTTAATACTGTTGCTTCTTAATGGGCCTTTGAGAGACCAGAAAGACATATAAGTAGAATCCTGAAAACAATATATATTTGAGTTTATTTCCTTGGGGGAATATTACTATGCAAGGAGCTCTCTCTGCTGGAGAGACTTGACTTGACCAACAACAGTGTCAAAGAGATTTCCTTAGATTATTCACTTTAGATAAGTCATGTGATGACTGCAGCCACATGACTGAGGTAAATAAAGAGGAGCAGAGTAACTGCTCAGCCAAGGAATCCCAAGTACTCATCCAGAAACTTGTGACTATTATTTTAAACTACTATGTCTGGGTGTCATTTTTATTATATAGTGAGAAGTGTCAGATACATACGACATAAGGGAAGTTCCTAAAACCCCGTTTGAGTGTCTACATCTGTAAAACAAAGCTACTAATCACAACAACAACATTATGCTGGGAGTTCCAGGCATTCAGTAATCTGTTTTTTTCTTCTGTATCTTCATCCTATGTGAATATACACTTCACTTCTCTGTTCCCCATTTTCCTTCCTTTTTTGTAACTTTCTCACTCTGCCCATTCCAGGGGCATTCTACAAGAGTTTCTTTAGAATTGATATGTAGCCTACAACCATGACTGCTTTGAATGGGCCAAATTAATTTGAGTAAGTCTACTTTTAGTAGATGGTGGAATATTAACTCAACTGCATATCGATACATTTGATATAAAATCATATGAATGCATCTACATTCTTCATGTATATCTACATGTATTCTACATCTCTGTAGAATTAAAATGTTTGTGTAGATACTTCATCAAGTGCTTATCGTGGGTGATATATTTCTATACTAGCTATGCTTTTGAACTGTAGAATTATGTGTATAGCCTTGTTCTTATGTTATATAAGGAGTCCAACTTTAACAAAATCAAGAGACTAGGAAGAAAGTCTTTATTCTTCTAACTTAACCAAAACTTACGAGCAATGAATAAGAATTATATGCCTAGAAGAACTCTGAGCTTAGGAATGAATGACTCATGAGGGAACTTTGTGATTTTACCCTGTGCTTTGTGAGGTAATTTCCTAATCATATGTAATTATTTAAAATATTTTATAAATTACTGTGGCTTCTTAATAAGGGTTTCTAATTACCAAATACGATTTCTAGAAAGAATTGCTAAATGGGTAGTATATGTGTGATGAATCATTTGTCATCCAAAAGCTGGTAAAGTAACCCTTGTTCCTAAAAGTAAGAGCCTTTAGATTTGATACTGGCTATAATATTTCACTTAGGGTACCTATGTTTTATATCTTTGACTCCACTTTTGACAAGAAATCATAGTACATAACTATCCAAAACATAATGTAATCTCTCAAAGGGTAGAAATATACAAATTGTATGAAATCATATAGAGTATCTTATGCACCTCCCTCTAAAAAACAACTGGCAGGTGGATTCCTGGATAACTAGATTGCATTTGGGACATTGCCTCTACTCTTCCACTAGATTCTCCATTTCTAAAACCACATGAGACGTGTGGGCATTGACAATAGGAGGACAATCAGTTGTGGACATCATGACTGCAAATTTTTATTTATTATTGAAGAATTTCTATCACTACAAAGATTCATCCATAACAGGTTGATGTTGGCTTTTCTCCTTGATAGCTATCCACCTTATATATTGTGGGGCATATATAAGTGAGCAGGGTCTCTCACTGAACCTGGAGATCAACTGTTTGACTGGTCTAGCTAGCCAACTTGCTGCTGGGTTCCTTGTAACTAACTCCTGAGTATTGGGATTATAGGCAGGGTGCCATGCTCAGCCAACATTTATATCAGTTCTGGGATCTTTCTATAAGAGTTTTATAGGCTGGTCTGAACTATGCAAACTTTACTATCCTTGAAATTATCATTAAGAAAGCATTTGCTTGTATTGTTTTTATTGACAGTTTAATAGATGTATGTAATGAATTTTAGTTCTTTTCTCTTTTGAGATAAAACTAGTATCACATTTTAAAAGGGAAAATGAATATATAAATAGTGATTTTGTTTTATTGTTGTTGACTTTTAATATAGGAGTCACAGGTAGAACAGATCCTCTGTTTTGCAAATGGAGTGCTCTAAAATGTAAGGATGAAGAGGGCAAACCCATTCAGGATTGCATGGGAGGGACACACTCAGTGAAAGCCCTTAAAATCTAGATTTTTCTTTAAAAATCACACTTTATATAAAGAATTATTTAATATTTGCATTCTACTTTTTATCAGAATAATAATTTAAAATTTTTACAGTCTTAATGCTTCAGTTTTCATTATTTTTAACTTCAATGTACTTACTCAAAACCCATAAGAAATCCAATTTTAGAACTTCAAAGGGAATTAGAACACCTAGCAAAATAGCTGGTTTTGAGATACAGAAAAAATTCCAACAAAATATCAGGAGTGTGAATTTTGGAGACTAAGTGTTTCTAATAGCAACTAAGTTAGGAATCAATGTTTGCATTGCTGGTCCTAAAGAGGTATGCTCTAACTGATAAGAAAAGCTGGTACAACAGCCGTCATCAATATACTGAATTACCAACATTAGCTCCTCTACTGTTTATTTCCTTTAAGTAGTGATAGTGGTATCCACTGACAAGAAAAAATAAAATCTCTGGCAGTGGTACAAAAGAAGTCACCACTGGTAAATTCAAGGGTATGATCTGTACAGCACAGACATATGTGGCATAGGTTAAGTTTATTTTACTTTGGTAGAGAAAAGGGCTCTCTGGCCTCAATGTAACATGCTCACAATTGTAAGAGAACAGACAATCAGTACCAGGCTCCTATTGACCCCAGAAATCATATTAAAAGCTTGCATTTTGCTATACATTGCATATCCTGTGCTATGGAATGGTATCATTTAATAGCAGCTAATAAGCTGCATTCCTGAGGCTCTGAAATTATTTTTCTAGGGCTGAATTTTTCCTGGTTTTACAGTTTCTTTTAAAATGTTTCTTTGTGACATTGTCACAGCAGGTAATTATGAACAGAAGACATTGTCCTTCTATAAGGGAGCGAAGCTTGTGCATAACCTGATGTAAGCCAGTTTTTTGTGACATTTGAATAAATTAGTAATACTGTGCATTTTGAGAAAAAATTTCTCATAAAAGCAATTTAGAAAATCTCATTTAAGACAAGCTCTGAAATGGTTATATTCTAATATATTTTCTGATACTCTGACTTACTGATTAAGATCACTCTCTGATACTCTGTACTGAATAATACTCATAATAATATCCTGATCATCCTCAAACAATAACCATTGTCATAGTAACTATGTATCTAGGGAAAACAAACTGTGCAAATGAGCTTCTTCCATAGCTTTAATTATGCAAACAGAAAATTGAAGAAATACAATTAAGGAGTCAGTTTCCTATTTAAATATTGATTAAAGTAAATGATTCAACCAGTTTTCCACTCCTAATTGTTGGTGAGCTAAAGACCTGAGAATGATTGTGACCCTTTTTCTGGATTTCTATTGACATTTGTAACCAGAAAAGATTTTGATTTCTTCATAAAATTTTACTTTCATGTACTCTAATCAGAATCTAATTCAGTTATTTAACCAATTGTTCCAATTGCTTTTTGAGGGGTTCAGGCTACACTCCTTAGAGAGATCATCCCATAAGTGAGTTCTAATTTGTTCACTTCTTTTACAACTGACTTCATAGTTGTACAGGAAAAGTTAAAACTTCTGTTACAGATTTAGTTACTTGTGTACTTTTTTCTAGGCATATATGTTAGTTGTTTCTCAATATATGGAAGTGGTAGCAAGATGTTTATCCCTCTAGAAGTCAGACTCAGAAGAGACACATTAAAAAATAAAATTTAGGACAACAGAGTCTATTCTCAATTTTGGTATGAGTGACTGTTGAGGAAAGACCATCTTCAGCTGGGATGTGGTGGCTCATGCCTTTAATGCCAGCACTCAGGAGGCAGAGACAGGCAGATCTCTGTGAGTTGGAGGCCCATCTAGTTACAGAGTAAATTCTAAGATAGCCAGAGTTGCAACAGAGAAACTCTGTCTTGAAAAACCAACTCCCCCCCTCAAAAAAGACCATCATCAAGGACATGCTATTAACCTGTGGTCATGCAAATTGTAGAAAGGTTCACAGTACAGAGAACATTTAGGAAACAGAAGACAGATTGGGTGAATGAGTTACAGGTAGTCCCTGTGGGAGACAAGTTGAGATGAGAACCTATATGAATGACGCTGATGATTGTGTATAATTATGAATCAATGCATAGGACTTTACTTTTCTTTCCCTTCTTCAAGTAGAGAATATTAGAGTAACTCAGAAAAGCAGATAACTACAGATAAGATATTTCTGAAAAAGCAAAATGAAAACTAAATTATAGGCAGCAATTTAGGTAAGTATTGATGTCATATCCTTATTGGAAATCTGAGAACTTAAGGTAATATTGACAATATAGACATGCACAAACACACATCAAGATGAAAAGCCAGGCACAGAGATGGTATTGTTATGGTCTGTGTTATTCAGTGGGTGGTGTATCTGAAGGCTTCCCAATAAAGATAGCAGAGGCAGTAGAGGAAAACTGAAGCATATTCTACTAAAATCAGAGAATTTCATAAATGCCAAATTTCTCTTGAAAACCAGGAGACATTGAGAAAGGAGTAGCCTGGGGATAGTTCTGTGAACAAAGGTAAAATTACTTTGAAATATACTGTCAAAGAAAAGTAAAGAAAAAAATTCAGGGGAGAGACAGCACATAGTAGTAAGAGTTATGAAGGAAATTTGTGTTGCAAAGAAACCATCAGTTAGTGATAATGGGAGTGAGTTTTGTATAAAATTAAGATAGAGAAAAAGGTAAACTAGAATACCTTAACCAAGTTCTTATGAGGCAAATTTAACTGATAATCCAGTTCAGGAATATTTAGAGATTAAAAACTTGTTTGTCAATATAAGTGTATAACATCCTCTGCAAAGAATTTTTTAAATTGAGATCAGACAAAAATCTAAATAATTGAAGGTTAAAATGAATGAAACCTAGTTCAAAAATTTGGAGCATGTTTGAACATCACTTTCCTAAATCAGTATAATTTGTGACAGCATTTGAAAAATTTACCCTTATTTCCAAAATAAATATTTCTTTTCACCCACATCAAAGATGTTTCTTTTTGGAAGAAGATGGAGACTATTACAGAGGTCCTTGGCTGACCAAATGTAGAGAACAACAGACCTTGGGGTGCCCAAAGTCAGGTGATATATCTATAATACAACTCCTACATATATGATCAGGAAACATCAAGGAAGAGTGCATAGAGAGATCATAAGAAACAGAGGACCAGGACTTCTGTTGCAAATTCTGTTTTCTTTACACGACAGGAAAGCTGCACCCATGAAATCTAAACAGTATAGTCACAAAAATAAGACTTGCACAATGAGATTAGTCAACATGCCAATGCAGTTAGAGGAAATCTCTTGCAAGTTCCCATCCTTAGATGAAGAGCTACATGCACTTAACAGCTGCCAGGAAGGGAGAATCAGTCTTCTTCAGGGATGAGTTCCATAATAGGCTATCTAATCCCATGTGGTCAGCCTTAAATTTAAATACATAAGAACAGAACAAAATGAACTTATTGGTATACACACACACACACACACACACACACACACACACACACACACACACACAAAACACACAGAATCATGAATTTGAGAGGGAGTTAGGGGAGCATGGAAGGATTTGGAAAAGAATGAGGGAGGAGTGAAAATGACATGCATATAGCATATATGTAGGGAATTCTCCAAAAATTAAATAAGAAATAAAGTAGTTAAAAAAAAGAGTTTAAAAAAATCAAAGACTAGAAGGATTTTACATCATGAAAGCAGTAAGATAGTTTGTATTCATATCTTACCTGAGAATAAGAAAGTGAATAGTATGTGTGTATCACCTATGAGAAGATGGGATAGTGTTCAAACAAAACAGTAAAATGAATCTGTTTTTTACTGTGTAATTAATGGTGACCTTCAGTATATAAAATGGAGAACATATTTCATTAAAGACTGAATGAAGTCAGAGAGGTTTCCTCCAGCAGCAGATGCAGAGACCCACAGCCAGGTATTATGCTAGAGAGATAGTCTAAATGGGAGGTCTTCATCAAATCCCTCTCCTCAGGCTCAGAGATTCTTGCCATAAAAGAAGTGGAAAGATTATAAAAGCCAGAGGGGATGAGGGACATCAGGAGATCAAGGCCTTCTGAATCAACGAATCAAGGCTCATGTGAGCTCACAGAGACTGAAGCAGCAAGCACAGGGCATACATGGGACTACATCAGATCCTCTGCATATATAACTATTAGTTTACTATTTTATGAGGCTCCTGACTACGAGAATGAGTGAGTCTCTGGCTCTTGTGCCTACTCTTGGTACTCTTTTCCTCCTGTTGGGTTGCAAAGTCCAAACTAGATATGATAGTTTTTTTCATATTATATTTTATTTTGTTTGGTTGTTATCTTGTATTAACCTCTTCTTTTGTAATGAGAGACAGAAAGGGAGTGGATGCAGAGGGGATAAAAGGTTGGGAGAAACTGGTAGGAGTAGAGGTAAGGGAAACTATAATGTTGATATATTGTATAAGAAAATGTAGAGGAACATTTAGTATTTTTATCCTGGAGTACAGCTGTTCTAGCTAAGGATCATAGTAAAAGGCCTGTGTGAAATCTAGGAAGGGATCACATCCAAAGACCTGTATGAAGAGATCACATACAGAGGCCTGTGTGATCTGGATGAAATATTCTGAAGGCAATGGTAGTGAAACCTTTAACCTCAAACTCTGAGAATGAATCAAAGTAAAGTCTGAGACTATGTCAGAATGAGGACACTCACAACTCTCAGGATATAAAAGAGGTTCTCAGCTCACAGTCTAGCAGAAGAAGAAGAGTTAGTCAGTTCAGAGGGCTCAGTAAGGGAGTTGGAGAGTTAGGCAGTCAGTTCACAGACAGAAGGAGAAGCCAAAAAGAGGAGAGCCAGTTTAGAATAAGAGGGGAAGAATAGAGAGTCAGTAGCAAACAGTTTACAATTTACAGTTTGAGTGAAAAGATCAGAGAAAAGAGGTAGAGTTAGTCAGAGCGAATCCAGTTGGTATCAAGTCTCAGAAGTTGGAACATTCTAGGTTTAGTTATGCATATTAGATCATACAGAGGCTGAAGCCTTCTAGGTCTAGGTTTAAGATTAGATTGTATTGGGGCTAAAACCATCTAAGACCAGGGATTGACTTAGCAAAGAAAAAACTGCCTTTGTCATGAACCTGGAGACTAATAAATGAATCAGCAATCATATCTACACTTATAAGAAAAGAATATATTTTCGATAAAAGGAAAAAATGAAAAAAAAGACTGAATGAGAAACAAAAGGAAATCTTATTGGTATCATCAACCCCATAAATCAACTATCAGGACCAAGGGTTTTAGACAATGAGCAGAAGACATGGAACTATTATGTCAATGATCTCTGACATAATTCTAAAGATGTGGGTCAAATGATGAAAGTGAATAAATGTATCCCTAAGAGAGTACAAAAATGTACATTATTGAAATTGTGATTTTATAGGCTCTTTGCTGATAGTCTCACTCAGCATATTAGTGTCTGTTATGTTTGTCTTCTCTTAAGATGTGATGCCTCTGCTAGACTGAGGAAGACTCTAATTTGGAAGGTATAGAAAGGAAAGACTAATAAGCCTGGCTATGATTGCCAGGTAGCTTGCCACACCTCATGTTCAGCTCTGTAGCCTAGGTTCTATTACTTTCACCTCATCTTTTCCTCCCATATTAATGATAGTCACATAACTTGGTTCACAAAGTAAAAAAAAGGCTGCAATTTGTCATTTTCATTCCTTCATTCTATGATTCTTCTATTCAAGATTTAATGATTCTCCATTGTTATTGTATGTTTTTCATGCTCTCCATACATATTCATTCCTTTTACATACTGCAGTAATTTCTAAACCTATAGCCATAGATGCAATGTTTCTTGGACCACTAGTACCCTGTCTGACAAAGGAATCAGCCTAATAAGCAAATCTGTCCTTATCTCCTTCCTGAGGCCACCCTTCCTTCAAGGACAGATTCCTTAATTTTCAAGTAGTCTTCTTCATCATGTATTCACTGTATGCATCTCTGAATTCAGTGTTCTTGATCTTCTCCCAGAAATACATATTTGTACACACGCACTAGATCATGAGGCCAAGTTTCATTTACTTACAATAATATAAATTAGACAATATTAATGTTTAAGCCCTGGAGTTAAAGGTTATGGATTCAAACATTTTTGACCTCTGTGTTTATTCATTTTTGTTATTATATATTAAGTATACAAAAGAATAGACTCTACTATGACACTTTGTACTTGTCTACAATGTACTTCGATTATGACCCTGCTTCTATTATGACAAATTTTCATAGCAATAAAGCTCCAGTTCCTTCATTGTTAAAAGAAAAAGATATATTTTTTTACTCATTTAAAGATTCAGTGATATGTAAGGTGCAGATTATAACACCTAGACTACAGAAAATAATATTTGTGTCCTGACAGCTCATCCACAGAAGATTCCTTTTTCTGTCAGAGCCGGATCATGTTTGCTCTTCTGTGTTGTGCTCAGAGCACATTTGATAAACAATATTATTATAAACAATATTATCATACAGACATATTTTTAAACTCATTGATACCCCACATAACTGCAAAGAGAAAAAAAAAACTGTAAGTACTAGGTGCCTTGCAGGGTGTGCTTACACATGAGCATTCCATGAATATTTTAGGATGAATAGATGGATGAATGCATATTGAAAATCTCCTCTTGCAGTAGAGGGAATAGATTTAGTCTCTGTTGTACTAGGTGACAGTGTTGAAAATTGAAAGACAACTCCATTTCTGTTTAAGAAGAAATTATACTATGCAGCAAGCCTTATGGGCAAGATATTTTTGTCTTCTTTCACAAGTGAGGCAACTCAGGTTCACAAAAGGACAAGAAAAGTTGGTGATGGATTTTTAGGAATGAAGTATAAACCTTGGGATTTGAAACGTAATGTCTGTATTCAGATATTCTGTGCTTTGAATGGGCACTCTTTCCTGAGCTACTGTATTTTCTATATGTGAAAATGGAATTTTACAATAACTAAGATCACTAGTCAAACACTGCTATCCCTTTTAAAATCTCCAAGGATAATGGGAAACTTGCATAAATGGTATCATTCAGTTCAGTGAAGACTTTCTAAGGAGGTAATGAAAACGTAAAATTCTATAGCAAATTACTTATCCTCAACTAGCTAAGATGTAAGGAGTCTTTGTATCTGGGATTTTTAACTGACAGATTTGGCATTAGGTTTTACTACAATTAACAAGCAAAATTTTAATTCTCACTCAATAAGTCTTAAACAAAATTATTAATATCAGAAAGGGGAGAATACAGTAAAACAAAGCAAAAAAAGAAAGAAAAGAAAACAAGATTCAGAAATTTACTGTGCCTAGCTTAATCCCTGATACTGATACTATAAATATATTATTTTTTAAATCAAGTTTTCAACATTTCAATATGACAACACAGAGAGCTATGTATTACTAAGGACAAGCCCTGAAATAGGAAAGTTCACATTAAGAGGACATTTGTGAGATATACGCAGGAACCAAAAGGTGGGTTTAACTCATCATTGGCATAGCCCTCCTTGCCCAGTATTTTTCATACTTATAATTTATTTGGTTGTTAATTTGATCCCTGGGATGGATATATATATGTATGTATGTATATATATATATATATATATATATATATATATATATATATATATATATATAGTGCAATTTGATCAAATCCATACTCCATTCTTTCTCCATCCTTCCCATCCCACCATCACATTTCTCTCCCAATATTATATACTTTAAAAAACACTTTGAAATCCATTTAGGGCTACCAGTATTGTCATGGTGATGAGTGAGTTCTTGGTCAGGAATTTGGGATTATTTTGAGAGACAAATGTAATGATGTCTAGGAGTATCGCACAGGTGACATCTATGACTCAGCCTCCTTCAAATGGCAGTAGTAAACGCCTACTTATAGTTCACATCTGGTGCCTTATGTGCTTAATACTAACATAAACCAAAATGTGTAAGTATCAGTTTTCATTGGTATAGTATGGATTCTAGGCAATGTTATAGATCTGCTTTCTGTTTGTTGCTGTTCATTTGTTCTAATTTTTCATTAGTTCTTGAGAATTCCACACTATGTTTTGATTACATAGATCTCTTCTCCAAATCCTCCCAGATATACTTATTTCGCTATGCATCAATGTTTGTGTCTTCTTTTAATTATTTTAACATCCATAAAGTCCAATTTGTGATGTTCCTATATCTTTGCATAGTTGCTCTTCCACTGAAGCATGGTTGAAAAGGGATACATACATACATAAATATATATGTGTGTGTGTGTGTGTGTGTGTGTGTATACACATATATATATTTGTACATTATAATAATATATATTATATTTCATATTACATATAATTATAATATAATCATATATAATACTAATGTATTTCATATATGTATATACATATATGTGTTAGTAATGTATTACTCTGGTTGGCTGAAAACTCACTATATAGTCCAGGTTGACCTTCAACTCAAAGATATCTTTGAGTTTTTACTCAAAGATCCAGTTTTTACTCCTAGAGTTCTACTAGGGGCTAAACTCTTAAAAGAAACTGACACTTCCTATTCAGCAGTCTTAAAATTCTAATAGTTCATTCCCTGAGGCTGGGACTTTTGCTAATACCCCCTCTCCAGGCTGGAATTCTGTCTGGCTTGAGAATGTAGAGGTCTTCTGTATGCTGTAGCAATCACTGTGAGTTTGTATGTTCCAATACCCTGCTGGGCCAGGAAAACACTGTCTCGTTGCAGTTCTTACTTCTTCTGCCTCTTACATTCTTACTGTCCTCTCTTCTGCAACAGTCCCTGAGACTTACAAAGAGAGAGTCTCATTTAGAGCTAACCATTCTGTACTCTCCTATTCTCTTTACATTTACCAATTGTTGGTCTCTGTGTTAATCACTATCTACTGCAAATAATTTCTTTTCTGATGAGAACTGAGTGGTACATTCATTTATGGGTATAATGATAAGTCATTAGGAGTGTCCATTTGGCAAAATTTGTTTTCAAATTATTGATGTTGTTCAGATGAAGATATCAGATGAAGATAAAAAGTAAAGAAGAATCGAATTATTTCTTTGCCAATGAGTATGATCTTTAGTATGACTCAGAATTCACCAGAATATTGTCCTTCTTAATAGAAACCTTTTGTAGTTTTAAGTGACTCTGCAGTCTCTATCAGTCAAATATTTCTTTGTAACAAACATGCTACCAAATTCTTTTAGTCCCTGCCCAAATGAGTAATTGTGAATTGGACAGACGAGTTTTCTATTTATTTAGTCTGGTCTCATGCTTGTCACAATAGTGGGCTTGTGATCATATGAGTTGATTGATCCTCATGGTTTTACTCATGGCTGACCTTTGGTTAGAGTAAACAAACTGCATTTCTCAGACAGATTAACTCAAGCTTTTACACATGACAATAGGTAGTCCCAATGTACAAGTCTTTTTAAAGTTCTCGCCATGACTGCTTGTGTCCCACTTGCTAAAACAAACAAACAAAAAAGACCAAAGCCAGGTTTAAAAGGGAAGATAAGATCAAGTCACTTGATAAAATGTGCTGTAAAATATTGTCACATTTTTTTTCCAATTTACTACATAATTTCTCTATTCCAAAATAGTGATTAGATTTTATAAATCAGTGCCTCTTTCGAAGAAAGCATTTTTCAATACTCAGTGAAACCACTGTAAGGGCAACTGTTTGGAGACAGACATGTCCTAATAGTTCTGAGACAATAGGATGTCATGGATGACAAGAGCAATAACTATGAGCTGTTTCAGAAAAGGACACTTTGTTATTTGCTTGGGAAATCCTCTTTGCCACACTTCAGTCTGGGAGATCCATGCTAGTGAATGGAACTCTGCTTTGCCTTACTTATTTTGCTTCTGTTGCAGCATCATTAAAATCCACACCTGTTTTTTCTGGCATGGTGAGCCATGATCTGGTCTGTAGCAGTATTTGCCACCTGGGTAGTTGAACTGTCTCCCAGTGGCAGACAACTTTTTCAACCTTGGTGGAAATGAGCCACTTGCTTAATTTGAGTGTTTCCTGTTGGGTTTCACGAAGCAGGACAAAACAGGAAGTATTTGGCTCTCAAATTTGTTCTGTGAGCTTTCTAAAATACCTACAGTGAATAATAGTAGACGCATAGGGAGTGCCATGAGATATGCAGACACTAAACAATGATTTTCAGATGTAACAACAGAATATACCAAGGAACTTTGTGATGAGTAAGCAATCCATGGACAAAGGTCTCAGTTCATAACTAATATCTGATATGTGTAAATAAATTATGATACTTATGCATTATTCTCTGTTCATCTAATAAAGTATACTTAAATATGAGTGCATGTGCATGCACCCTTCCCGTATTTTCATGGAGTTCTAGTAAGATAATGATGCACAATCCTCAAAGTTCACTAGTTTCTGAAGGTGGTTGGGATGACACTGATGGAGAAGTCAGTATGTCATATTTCTCAAAGTTGTTTAATGGCTTTATGCTCAACTTTAGTAAAAGCCAAAGAACACACACCAGTGCTGCACATTTCCACTGATCTTGCTATGGTGTTCTATAGTCACAGGGACCTGCTTTGTGGTTAAATGTATGAAATTTCATTATCATATTTGGTTTTGCCTCTCCTGCATTCTCTTTCCACAGTCCTCTCAGATGCCATTTCATAGAGCTTCCAAGTCTTTTCTAACCATATCTTTGGTCACCTTTGCCTTCTTACTCAGTCTTTCTGTGAAACACTGTTGCCATTACAGTCTCACCCAAACCAAATTTCCTTTCTCCTATGACTTACTTGAATGATCTTCGGCTAATCACTTATTTTGATATTATTTTGAATATCGGTCGTTAATGATGACACTGACTTTTTAAACTGTAAACAATTGAATCAACTTTATTGAAATATACTTCATATTCAGTCAAATAAATGTGCTACATGGAGTTTTAAAAGCATACTTATACATCTATCATCAGGATTATGATAATAATGTGCCAATCAACTAAGAAAGTTAATTTTTTCTTCAAAATTCTACTTGTAGTCATGGCAGCCATCAGTCACTTACCTGATTTCTATTCATCCTATATGTTCTAAATTTTTACTTTGGTGAAATCATCTAACATGGTTTGTTTGTATTTTAGTTGTTAAAAAATCATAATATTTTTACATTTGTTAGTAGTTTCGTCTTATCATTGCTGAGTATATTTTGTTGAACATGGTTTACCTTTTTCCATTTAGTAACTGACTTGGCATTGCAGTTGCTTCGAATTATTTTTATTATTACAAATAAAATTACTATGAACATTTTTGAATGTGTCTTTGTGTGGATATAAACGTTCATTTCATTTAAATAAAACACCTAGAGGGAGGATTGCTATATTATATAGGAAATTATAATTATCTTGACAAATAACACTGGAGAGGCAGATGCAGGAATAACTCTGTGAATTCGAGGCCAGCCTTGTCTACATAGTAAGTTCCAAGACAGTCAGAGCCATGTAGTAAGAACCTGTCTCAAACACAACAACAATAACATAAGTTTCAAAAAGTTCTTTTCTCCTCCCACTCTTGGGAGCAATGGATTTTTCTTCAATGCTTGCAGAGACATTGATCAAGCTTCTGGGTTTAACTCATACCAATGTGGTCCTCCCATGACTGGGTCTCAAAGTTTTTCTCTCAACTTTGTCCACAGCTGGCCATTAGCAGTGTGTCTGTAATAATTCATGCTTCTCTACCTAGCCTGACACTGTTTTCTGCTGTGGCTGGTCCTCAGTGGTCTCTGATTAGGTAATTTGCTGTCTTCTCTACTTACCAGCATAAGTTATGAGTTAGAACTTCCCTGTGACCTCAGTCATCCTCTAAAACTAAGGGTTGTTCTTTTTTTTTTTTTCAGTTTCTTCAGCTGTTCATTTGTTACTACGAAATAACGACTTCCAAACATCCCACATATAAGACTAGAAACCATAAATAATCCCATGAACTTCCCTTCCTTTTCTTTTCTGACTGCTTTCATGATTGTGTCTTCATCTTTGTCTTTTGCCAGTGTCTTTTGCTAGTGTCCCTAGACAAACTTATATCCATCCCAAAAAAATGTGATCCCAGAAGCCAGTGAAGACTTGGTTGTGAATATCTAGATATGTGCTAAGCTACACGTCTGTTCTTACTGTCCTATCTCTCTGATCTTCAGTGTCTTGCTGAAATCTTAATTTCCATTTTTTCTTCTCTACAGTCTCTGCCTCCTCATCTGAGTGGTATTTCTATACCCTATTCTGATGCCCATATGCTGAGCCATAATCAAAAAATTTCCAGAGGCAGAAGTCATGAGTAACCGGGAGACTCAGCTATTCTGTTAATTGTTTCCTTTTTGTCAGAGTTTATAGGACTTTATCAATTTTCCAATCTCTGAGAACACTGCAAAGTTTTCTATTTGAAGGAACTCTATTCTAGCTATTTTATAATACTCCATGCTACAGTTTGGATCTTGAGTGTGCTTCAAAGCCATAAGCATCGAAGCCATGATCCCAAGCCTATAGCTGTACTGGGACATATAGAACCTGTAACAGCTGGAGACTAATGGCCAATTAAGTCAAAGCGCCATCCCTTGTCCTTTTTAAAAGACATTGTAACATCACCTTTCTCCTTTTTCCCTCATTCCCCAGCTCCCATAAAGTGAACAGCTTCATTTTTTGCATGTTCCCACCATGATGTACTGATTCTCATAGGCCAAAATCATGGTGGAGTGAAACCTCAATTATTATGATGTACAATAAACTTTTCTCAGTTTTAAATTAACTTGAATGTGTCATTTCTTTTCACAATGAAGGTAACTGACATAGTTTGTCTTAGTATGTTAATTTCCTCTTCTATAAAACAACTAAGAACTACCTAACAGATCCTTACTAAAAAGAATGCAGTTACTTCCTATGGTTCCCAAGGCTGTGACATCTACTGTCATGATACAAATTCCTGGTGAGAATACATCATTATTTGGGAAAGAGTAGAAAATGGCCACACAGAGTAGATCCAGTAACTAGGAAATCTCTTCATATAAACAGTACCTTCTTCACCTCATCTTGCTGTCATCACCTCTTGAAGGCTTCATCTCCAAATGGCATTAATATATGACATTGGGGATTAAGGATCAACATGAGCCTTAATTTCTGTTTCACATGGCATCTGTCACTGTCCCATAAAGTTGACTGAATTGCTGTGCCTGTATATAGAGTATGCTCTACTTTCATTGGAATTTGGGCCAGTTGTGATTTCCTCAATGATATAGTCTAAGTTCCCAGCCCAGTGTGAGACATATTTACACTCCTTTGTTGCATGAATGGCCTGGTGTAGAAGTAAAGTGTATAATCCAGTGTGCCCAAAATTATTTGACTTGCTTTAAACTTTAAATACAAAGTTTTAATTTACAAAAATGTTTTAATTGTTCCACTCAAGTCTGTCAGGCAAAAATGCTCTGGCTATTTTAAGAACTAAACATTGGATCATACACCAAAATCATAGCTATAATTTTTCATCTTAAAATAGCATGTTCCACTTTATTTTTCCTACCATGTTTTTATTGGATATTTCATGACAAGTTCAAAAATTAAGACAAATGGGGATTAATCAAAAGATAATGAATATTGCAGCTACAAAACTATGTTACCTACCTGAAAAAGATATATATTCCTTTGGGAAGAATAATACAATTTAAAATAAGCATTAATGGGGTGGCGGGAAGCCATCATTAAAGCCAGAAATATATGAAGTTACTTTTCCTTCCATAACATTCACAGACATTGTAGGATTTGTATATAGGTTTTAAAATACATATGTGCTGCATGATAGAAGCCAGTAGTGTTGGTTCTTAGAAGAATAAAGGGAAAATTAATATATAGAAAATGAATGATACATTATAAATGGAGTTTATTCTATCTTTGAGAAATAGAATCATAATAGTTACAAAACTTACATGGGATTTGTAAGAGAATTTAAATATAATCTTTTTTCAAGACAGAATTTCTCTGTTGAAACTCTGTCTGTTCTGGAACTCACTCTATAGACCAGGCTGGCTTCAAACTCATAGAGATCTGCCTGCCTCTGCCTCCTAAGTGGTGGGGTTAAAGACATATGCCACCACTGCCTGACATAAATTCTTACATATATATCACATATACATTCTCTCTCTCTCTCATATATATATATACACATACTCTCTCTCTCTCACTCTCACACACACACACACACACACACACCCACACACACACACACACACACACATATATATATATATATATATATATATAGTGAAAATCTAATTATCACTAATATCCTGAGTTTGATAGGAAATCCTCACTAGGTAGATGAAGATATTCTATAACTGTACACAAATCATAAATAGACAAGAAAAAATGAGCTAAGATAGATTAAGATCCAAATATTCAGGTTTCCTGAGTTAAAGTCATTAAAACATTAAAAAATGTGTTCATAAAAATCTTCAATTATTTTTTTACAATATTTTTATATATATTGAATGTCTTGACATATCACTGAGCAAAGACAGCCATCTTTCTTTTGACAACACAGGGAAGTAATATAATTCCTAGTACTTTACTGCTTAGTACATTAGAAATATCTGTCACAAGTTCTGAGTGAAAGTTTTGTGACCAGATATTCCCAAAGCATATAAATTTTAACAATATTTAGAGTAAATTGTTGACATGTTTCAAGAAGCATTTTAAAACCTCAGGATAATTATATAATCAATGTTATCACAAATGATTCAAAGTAATTAGATGTACATCTCCTGGGGTCATATTTGGCAGGTTCAAGCAACAGCCTTCATCAAATTTTCCTATGTAAAGATCAGCCATTGTCTTAAGAATTGTAGCAGGGACAGCAAGACAGTTTCACAGGTAAAGGCTTTTGCCACCAAACCAGATAACCTGAGTTTGATTTCTTCAACTCACAAGGTTGAGGATGAGAACTAAATTTTGCAAATCTGGCAAGTTATCCTCTGGTCTACACACATGTATTTGCACACACACACACACACACACACACACTCACACAGACACAAAGCATAAAAAAGGAGACATTCCCAAAGTAAAGATATACTTATCTGAGTGTTAATACTGCAGTCATCTCTCCTCCTTTGCCATGAAAGTAGCTGTTGTGAGATACTTGTGTGTGTGTGTGTGTGTGTGTGTGTGTGTGTGTGTGTGTGTATATATATTTATTTATTTATTTATTTATTTATTTATTTGTTTATTTATATATACCAGTATATATACCACACACACATACACACACATATATATATTTGCTATAGTTCCTCTTTTGGGCAAGATACCCAAATTTCTAATTTTTGCTTTAAAACTGGTGATTAACGTCCCCAAATAGTTTGGCACGCTAACTTATTTCCATAGGAGCTGAAATAAGAATGAATAAAACAGCTTCTCTCTCCATAATTGCCTTGTAATTACTTTGTAAATTTTAGGCATTTACATTTCATCAGCTACAAAAGTAATTTCATAATCCTGCATATCCTTTAAATTCTGCTTGTTTTGTTGTAATTTAATCACAAAGCCATATCTCTAGGAGAGACAGATCTAAAAAAAAAAAAGATAGGAAAAGAACAGTCTGATGCTATTTTCCTGCTTAATAAATCATTTTATCTGTCAAAATTTTGGAATGAATTTTTGAGCAATTTTCTTTTCCATCAATTAATCTGTAAGGCTAGCCCATAATAGAAGGATTAGAAAAATGATACATTTTTGAATTTTGAAAAGATACTATAATAGTACTGTCCAGACAGATTTATTTTAGTACATACTAGTTTGGTTTTACACGAATACTCTCCTGGCTTCGGCCAGTCCTCTGTGTCTCACACCAGAGCCAGGCTTATGGGCCTGCCACCTGCGCAGTCTCATGGGGCCCTGTGCTTTCGTCAGGCTCTGCTGTTACGAGCATGGGAATTTTAATAATTTTGAGCAAAGAATGTGAAGTTTCATTTTGCATGCAGCCTCAAATTTATGTAGCCAATCTCATCTCACACATATACACACACTGAGTGTTACAGTTTGCTTATGGCATTATTTTAAGTATTATTTAGATTTTTATAAGTCAGATGGGTTGCCGTAAAACTTATGTGGTATATTGAAAATGGGTATTTCAAACAACTTGGTACTCCAAATGGATGGAATGGCAGAAGACAAAAAGACAGGTTTGTTAGTTGACCTTACTTTGTCATCACATTTATAAATAAATGAATTGAATCTAAAATCAGTCATGAAATAAATGAACATATTTGGAGTGTACCCATGGCTTTCGTGGTGAGCATTGATCTGAGATGGTCTTGATTTTATTTCATGCCATCAGGTAAAAAGATTGCTCATATTTAGTTCCTTCCTTCTATATGCTCATTTAATGAACTCAAAAGCTCCATATATTTTTAATAGGATTATATTGTGTCTTTGGACAACAGTACAGAAAAAATCACCTTTTGTTTCAGCGCCAGGGCCAATTGGATATGTGGGTTGTCGTTTTAAGTATTAAGACTGAGGGTTTGCCCAGGCATTTCTATACAGCTCACTTTTGCCACTGCTCATTTTAGTAATTTTCTACAATCAAATATGACCAGATTTCATTTATTAATTTACTCAGAAGTTCTAGTGGCTGTGAATATGGCTGTATCCTCACAAATTCTAGGATACATTCTGCAAAAATATGTATAATAAGGCTTGCATTGTGAAAACACTGTAACAAGGAAACAGGGTAGAGTTTCTGCAAGTTAACTAGAAGCTACTTAACTTTTATATTGCCAACTAGGTGAAGGAACTATTCATTATGAGCCTCTAATATCTTAAAGGCTTGACAGAAAGGAGAGAAAGCTAAGGACAATGAGGTTTATAAATACTTAAAATATGCAATTGACATGATGATATGTTTTACCAAAAGATACAAGAAGTTGCTAAGCTATTTATTAAGGCTAGTTTCTGAAGTTTAAAATTTTACTGAATCTTACATACAGTAGACCTTCATTCTTATATTGTGTTATCTACTCCAATGTCTTCCTATTTTTAATTTTATTGCTATAATAAAATAAATGCATCAAGTGAGTGTGCGTGTGTGTGTGTGTGTGTGTGTGTGTGTGTGTATGTGTAAGTCTGTCTAATTTTTCCAGGCTAGAGAAAAATAATGGAGAACATGGATAAGAATGGCCATAGTTTCCCCTAAGTTTGATTCTGGGTTATCCCTCAGAAGAGTACCCATAAACTTTAACACTGTCTAGACAGGGTTACATTAAAATTGCCCATGGAAAGTCAGACAACAAACAAGCAAAATGTAAGCAAACCAACAAAGAAAAAAGCCAATTTTCCTCTGAATAAGAGAAATTTCATTATTCTTGATTGCTTTCAAAATGGAGCATTAGCTACATACCTACATACATACATAAATATTGAGTGTGAATTTAAATGAACATATCAGTTTTCTATGTTTTCAACTTTCAATTTCTATAGGAACATCACTATTGTCTGTCCTAGGACCCAGTATGCTATTGGTACATATGTGTGAGAGAGGAACAAAAATCAAAGGAGACAAATATTTTCCTGGAAATTTTAATGGGGATGGGGAGCCTGAATAGGCCATCTTTTGTAACTTGCAAGGCTTCCAGTGTAGGCAATGGGACATCACCCCAGCCACAAAAACTTTCACCTATAACCCATCCTTCCCAGAGGATCCACTGGGACAAAGGAAGGGCAGAACCCTATGCCAAAAGAGAGAACCCATGCCTAAATTCTGCAGGGTAAGCCAGGAACTAGAGACTAAATAAGCAGGTGACAATTTCTAATGATATCCTGTTTTACTCATGGATCTGTACCTAGCCCAGTCTCCATCAGTGAGGCTTCCGCCTGCAGCTGATGGAAACAGATGCAAAGGCCCAGTGGTGGGGTTGAGTGGATGGGCGTGGGATGGTATATAATTGAAGCAAAGGGAAGATAGGGGCATCTAGGAGTGGTGGTGATATGTATTATATGAGGGAAAATAAATAATAAATAAATAATAAAGAATATCTAGAGGCAAAAGGTAGAAACACCATCTTGAAATAAAGTAAACTCTACATCTTTAATTTCTATTTGTTTGTTTTTGTTTTTTTGTTTTTTGTAGCAAAGAGCATAGTGTTACATAGTTGTAACTTCAGCACTTGGATGAGACTGAAGGATTTTGGGTACAAAGCTGTTCTGGACCACAGAGCAAGAGTCTTTGAGAAACAAAACCAAAAGGTGGATAAAGGTTATTTTAGCCATACGTACATGTGAAAGTGTTTGTTTCCAGGGGAGGCATGTAAGATATACTAATGAAAGCAATTCACAGAGAAGAAAAGGATCAAAAAATGGAAATGAACTAACACAAAACAATGCGAAGCATCAAGGTAGCTACTACATGGATTTAAATAATAAAGCTGGAATTAAAAGTATGATAAATGAGAATTCAATTTTTTATAGCAGACACCAGTCTCTGGTATTCATTCTTAAATGAAAGTGTATATATTTTCACAATCCTTTTTCCATGTATTTACATCATAACCCATACAGAGACACACATTCTCTTTTTCTTGTTTTTTGAGGATTTCTTAACTATGGAAGTCTGTGCTATTCCTGCTCTGGCTTCGTTAATATAAGTTTAATAATTACTTATTTCCAAAACAGCTATTGACTTTTCTTCTGAAAGAAAAGACTAGTCACATTTTGGTTGTAAAAGTCGGGCAATTTTTTTCTTTCCAACTCTTAAGAAGAACAGGGTCATTCTGCTCAATGTCCTGGCTAATGCCAGTGATATGGCCTGTCAGTTACCAGCCTTGAAGAGTCATTAGTCCTACTAGTAATTGGCAGTGGGCTCTCCTGTCAGAAGGTTTCTGTTTTGGCTCATCCCATTTATGATTTGCATTCCTCTACTGTTATACTCAAGAGAGTAGCCACTTGATCTGTATGGTTTAAGCTTTTGTAAACCAAACTTTATAAGCATTTGTAAAGCTTCAGAAAATGATGCTTGACCACAGCTATCATACCTGGCTCACCTGCTTCTTCCCATCCAGACATTTCCTACTCTGTCTTTTTCACTGTCAAGGATTTCCTTGAAATGAAAGAGAAAAGTCTCACCCTCCTCCCCCCTGATTGTGTCTGCAGACTATTATGTCCAGGCTACCATATGTGCATGATGGCAAGGTCTTTATGGATCAGAAAACCACATCAGGCAATCTGTGTGTTCAGAAGCACATTCTACCCATGGCAAGGTCCCTCTTATGAATTCTGAAGAACTGAGAGTTAATGCAGGCTAAATGGAAATGGTAATGCAGGCTAATGGTAAATTAAAGAGGGATGCAAAATCTTTGAAATTTTCACTATTGGTAAATGAACTCAGTTTCCCTATGCTTGAATTTCACTGGCCTGTGACTGTATAGCTGAGATTATAGCCCATATGATGCTTTGCCAACTCTGGGTTAAACAACATAAATATATTTTGGGATCCAGAAGAACTAAGTGGACATACCAAAGTCTAGCTCTCATGTCCCTAAAAGGGATTCTACATTGCAGGAAGAATGGAAAGAGACAGAGGGGCTCAGCTAAGTATGACCAAGTAGATGAATAAAGTCACCTTGAACCCTCCAGACTAGCCTAGTTCTCAGTTGATATCCTGATGGGCAACAGAGTCATTTACTCAAGATTTTCCTGCATTCCTGATCTGAATATTGAATTTCTCCTTATTCTTTTTACTATTCTTAGTCATAAGTTTTTGCTAATTAAACCAAAACTAAAACAGCTAATCAACTAAATAATAAAAGAGTAAAAAAAAGGAAATGGTAGGAAAATGTCAAAAGGTAAAATAATGATTACTACAAGTGGTTCAAGATTAACCCACTCTATCTGCCTTAGATCTCCACATGTTCCCTCCAAAATAGAAAATGGTGTTGTATAGAATCATCTGAATTGACTAGTGCCAATATGGTCATCAAACGAGGATACTGTCTATGAGATGTTTGGTGCTCTACTGAGAAATAGATTTGACATATTATTTACACATAATCAGGACCCAGGTCTGTGAAATTGCATGTTAATCTATAGAAATTTGATGAATTGAAAAATGATAGTTGTTTCATAGAAATAAAAATTAATTCTGTCCAATAGAAGGAATAAACCAAAGGGTTATAATGGAACTACAGAAACTCAACCAGTTTCACAACTATTTTAGTAATCATATTTCTACATTTTATTGATTAATGTATTAACTTCTCCCTTTAGAAGCAGTTTTGTTAGTCTTAATGATAAGCTAAATAAGTTTTTGGATAATAAAACTATTAGGTTTTCAAAAGCCAATAGCCTGCCAGCCTCCTTATATCTATCCCCCAATGCCATTTCCCAAAGCACAGTGTATAAAGAGATGTTCTTTATAGTTACAATTTTACAAAATGAAAATCAGTTTGGTTTTATTCTATATATTTAAAGTTAAGGAACTTTCAAAATATCTAAAGCTTTTGACTTAATAAGATGTATAGTATTTCAAAGATATTCTGTCAATATTAGTATATCTATATAAACTTATGTAAATATTTCTTTGTAATATGTATTTAGTGAAACATTTTGTTGTGCTTTGACTACATAAGTGAGCAAGCGGCATTCATTTTTACTGTATTTAAAGAATGCTCTTTCTGCAAATAGGTAATATATTAAGACTTTTCTGAGTTTATGTTTATCCAAAACTCTGTTTATAAACAGTAAATCTCTTTTTGATGCATTCACGGATGATGTATCAATTTTACTCTGAGAACATTTTCCTATAAATAGAAATTCTAAAAAATATTTTGATTTGGGTATATTTATTTTTATTTTTATTTTATAGCAAATTACTTCTGTGTAATTTAATATTTTCTAAAATGGAACCTAGCAAAATTGTATTTATTTATTTATTTATTTATTTATTTATTTATTTATTTATTTATTTATAATTTGAGAGGACAGATTTTCATTCAGGAGCCCAGGCTAGGCTGAAAATTATAATATATCCCAGACTGGCCTGATATGCTTGGTCATCCTCCTGCCTCAGATTTCTGAGTGTTGGGACTAAGATATGAAGCATCATGACTGGCTAATTTAAAGTTTTTAATAATGTGCTTTCTTATCCCCATATTTGTAGAATGCATTGCTCTTATGTTCTTGCTTCCACAGAATTTAAAATTACTTAGTGCCATTGATATTAGTAGAAAATATACTTTGTTTTAATAAATGTGAGTTTTATACATCCTACTGAGGATAATTTTGTTGGACACCTCCTGTCTTACAGGTGCTTAAATTAATCTCACAAAGCATCTTGTACAATTAAGTTAGTATCGTGAAGCTATACATGTTGTTGACTCTGTAGCTAAAAATTAAAAGCATTTATATTAGATGGTTATGAATGAATAGATTAGTAAAGGTGGCCTTTTGAGTGTGAGCTGTTATCAGGAATGTTAGGAAACAATGCCTAAAGGTGTATGCTTGCTATTATCAACTGTTCAGGGAGCTTTTGTATAATGTTTAAAATATTTCCTAAAGTTGAAGAATTTGAAATTATTACTAATCTCTGTTGTGTAGCTGAGTCAGTTTTGCCATGAATTAAAATTTCCATTAATTAATATATTCATTTATTAATCTATTCATTCATTATATTGCCAACTTCAATATTTTATTGCAGTAAGAATATATCTACTTGGGGGCCAAGTTTAACACTTTCAGGATGGTGTTCTTTAGTTTCTTGCTATGTTGTAATAATAATTCTGTGGTTGCAGCTGGATCAGCTTTACAGGGTAAACCAAGTAAGGCCCCATTCCATAATAAAATATTAGATTTCAAAATATCTAATTGTTTAAAAAGCTTATATTCAGGAAAAGCAAAAATAATTCCTTGTATGACTCTGGAAATTAATGAGTCAAATAAAGGTCAAATGCAGGCTATGTTAATTATTTGTGTATGAATGTTTGTTAATGATGTAAATACAATTCCACTATGGAATGTTTATGTTGTAATTGCCTGATTTGACCAAGTCAGAATAAGACCCTGAATGTCAAATTACATTGTCCTACTATTGGGAGAACGGTGAATGAAGGCAGATATCATTATAAAAAGAACATAGTTTTCTAATAAGGATATTTTGAAAGAAATATAAACACATATGCAGAGACACAATACACAATTCAATGAAGTCACTTATTATATGCAACATCTAATGTCTATAAGATGAACGGGGAGACAAACAGATCTGTGTGTCACATTCTCCTTTCCTTGTGGAACAACAAGCTAGCAGGCTTTTCTTATGATCCTGGTGTTTTAAATCCAAATACTTGTTTGCAATCAGCTAATTACCCAGTTTCAACTTTTCTCCCAATTATTTCTCCCATTATTCTCTTGACTCCACACCACCTATGAATATAACTACCCTCTCCATGCCTTTGGAACCTTCCCACAGGAATGGTTCCTTGTGTCCCTACTCTCTCTGTGCAAACTCTGACAGGTTTGTCTCACTACAGCCACTATTATTTTTCAGTTCTCATTATTATACCTTTAATTCTATCTTACCCATTTATTTCTAGTTCTTTATAATTTCTCTTCCTAGTTACAAACCATTATCTCCCCTTTGTTATGATTTTTCTCCCCTAATCATCTTCTATTATCTCTTATTTTAGTACTTGGCTTTCCCTCTTTGATGTCTTTTGGTTTGAACTTCAAGTAATTTGACCCTTTTTGTTAATTCTTTGACTTATCACAGACCCATTATCTATTTTTTCCATCTTTCATCTTTTTTTTCTATATATTGAAATTCATACAATGGTATGGTTTAACTGCAGCCTGCAGGGTGATGAGCTGTGGAGAGCTGTCAGAAGGTGAACAAACAGGCTTTTATGATAAAAGGTTGGAGGAGAGCATACATGAAGTTAAAAAATAAGAAAAAAAGCTGCCATTAAAGGATTTAGGTAGTTCAATGTTCATGACATGCTTCCAAAGAAGAGAGAAATGCACTGAGCAGGTAATGACATCATGACAAGAGGAAAGCACTATTTATCTCATCAAAGCTCAGTGAGCTTAAATGCTAAATCACACAAAGCATGTGTTTTAAAGCAGTTTGTGGATGACTAGATCAGAAAAACCAATATTTGAAGTCTGAATGTATACAGCAAGGCACTGTGAGGTAGAAACAGAATCTGATGTGGCATGGAGTAGTGAAATGGGATTCACTGCCTGTTTAACACTTTCCTATTGACTATATGTATTTTTTCAGTGAAATAAACTGAACAAAACTGAGTGCAATAGTTACAGATCCTGCAGTCACAAATATTGTCATGCTTTAGTATGGCAAGGAGATCTGAAAAAAAAAAAGGATGAAAGTTTTTTCTCATGTTTTTGACCTCTGGTCATTCAACTCAGAATCTGGTGTGTTTTATATATATCTGCCTTATATCTGTATCTTATATCTTATATCTGTATATCTGCCTTAATTTTTGTATATTTAAGAAAAAGAAGATACCTGGTCACACTTAAGCATTTAATAAGAGCTTTTGAGTTATAAAATAACAAATCCTTTTGCAAACAAAAACATAATGAAAACTCTTAGCAAGAATTTAACATGTAATCCTGTTGGCTATCAATTATATTTATAAAAATAAAAATAAAAGAATAAAACCCAAAGACATAGGAAAGTTTATGAATCCAGAATGTGGCACTAGGTTTTCCTAAACATAAGGGCAGTTTTGAAGCAATACAAATAGTAGAAAATGCTTAAATATATTAGCATAAATGTATACAGCTGTTATAAAATTTGTCAAAATTTGAACATGAACATGAAAATACTTTTACTTTTAGCCGCAGAGTAAGGTGTCTTATAATACATCTTAACTGTGTGAAAGTAGAAAAAATAAGTCAGAAAGTTTATACATCGAAATGTAATAATATTAGAATTTCAATCAAAGTCTACAGTGCCTTTATATTGCCTTTAATTCTTGAAGTCACTGTATTCCATCTTCCCTTTCTTCAAATACCTGCCCTCCCCACCATTTCATGGATATTGTGCATAGAGCAGCAATGGACATGAATAAGCAGATATCATTGCAGTGGGACATCTAGTCCTTTGGATATATGCCCAAGAATTGTATAGCTGGATCAGCAGGTAGTCTATTTCTAGCATTTGAGGAACGTCTATACTGATTTCCACAGTGGCCACACCAATTAGCACTTCCAACAGCAACAAATAAAGACTTCTCTTTCCACTCCAGTATTGTCTTCTTTTGTCTCTCTCTCTCTTTTTTTTAATCACAGCCATTCTGAATGGGTAAGGATGTATTTCAAAGTAGGTTTAATTTGCAATTCCCTTGTGGCTAAGGATATTGAATATGTTTTAAAATATTTCTCAGAAATTTATATTTTATTGTTTGAGAACTCTTTGTCTAGTTCCATACCACATTGTTAATCTGGTTTGTATGCTTTTTAATGTTCAGATTTTTGAGTTATTTGTATATTCTAGATAGTATCCTTCTGTGTGATGAATATCTGGTAAAGATATTTTCTTCTCTAGACTGCATCTTTACTCAAACTATAGTGTCTTTTACTATACAGAAGTTTTTTAGTTGATGTGGTTCAAATTATTAATTATTGGTTTTATTTAATGCATGGGCTACCAGGGTTCTGTATACAAAGTCCTCTCCTGTGACTCAAGGTTGAAGCATATTCCATACTTTCTCTTCTATTAAATTCAGGATAGCATAGCTTATGCTGAGGTCCTGGTTCTATTTGGATTTGAGTTTTATAATGGGAGAGGGGTAAAGATATAGTTTGTTTGTTTTTTTAACATGTTGTAGCTTATCCAGTTTGACCAGCACCATTTGTTGAAGATATTGTCTTTATTCTAATATGTGTTATTTCCCTCTTTGTCAAAAACTAGGAGGCTGTAGAAATGTGGCTTTATATGTGGGTCTTAAATTCTATTCCATCAATCAGTGGAGGTAGGGATTTCTAACAGCAATGGCCTGTTCAAAATGAAAAAAACAAAAAAAAGAAGAAGAACAAAGAAAACCCAAAGAAGGGGGAGGGAGAGATTTTTAATAAAATTACATTATAATGGAGTGACAATGTTCCTACAAGTTACTATAAGCTAAAAAATAAAAAAAGCACAGTGTCAAAAATGGGTTATTTTTTGGTTTTTTGGGTTTTTTTTTTACCCAGTGAGACTCCATAAAACTTCATTCATTACAGGTGATTTCCAGTGCTCTTAGCTACTCTCCCAAACATGACAGTAAGAAGTTATTGCTGAAGATGACACATTCTGGAATCAGAATATGTAAAAATGAAACTGATACTGACCTTGAAACTTCAACCCTACAGGCTACGTTTCACAGTATTATGCACTCTACTTATGGAAAAAAAATCATCAGTCTTATTTATCTGAGAAACCTCTGAGGTACATTAAATATTGCCCTGGTAAGACATCCCTACTAATAAAATTTTGGCATGAATATAGTGGGGATGACCCATTACTTTCTGATTGGATCTCAAACCCCCTTCATGAAATGACACCCATGTATGGCATCATTATCAGGGTCAAGAACCTGTGGCTAGACTTAAACAGGTCCTAGGTCCTAGGGAAGATCCTATCATTATTATTCTGCTAAATCAACATCATATTAAAGTAACACCTTAATAGTTCTTTTTACATCCATAGATAAATAAATCTCTCAACCCTCATCAGAAGAGCATCTGTTTGCAATAAATGATGACCAATACATACAGAGACCCACAACTGACCCATGACCCATTACAGATAACAGAATGCTCACAAGCCCTAATGGAACATCTGTATAATATCCCCTCTTTTCAAAGTTCAGTGATCATTGTGGAAGAGATAACAAAAAGACCAAGAGCCAGAGGTCTTAGTTTACAACAAAGAAACAGTATTCTACAGACACAGCAAGTCAGATGTCCAAATATGAACTCACAGTGGTTATGACAGGATGCAGGAGCTCTGTGCAAACTCATTCCAGATCAAATCTCAGAATGGAAAGGGAAGGTAGGAATTAAGTCTCATCCCTAGTTGAGCAGCTATTGGCAATTTATAGCTACTAGGAGAGGAAGAGTTAATTTTCTTTAAGTGCGTGATTCTTTGTAGGTCAACCACCCTCCAGTAGAAGGTCACACACTTAAGATTATAAGGGCAAACCCATTTGTACTTGATGAGTTTTAAAACAAGCAAGCAAGCAAGCAAACAGGACACAATGTTGGGTGAGGGGATTAAGAGAATTGTCAGGAATTGGAGAGTAGAGGATGTATAAGATCAAAAGACAACTAATAATTTATAACTATAGATTTTCACTCATATAATAACCTAATGTACATCATGATATCTATATTCAACTACAACTTGCCTATTTGAAATTTTCTAAGACAATAGCGGTTCTCACTACATATGTAAATATGTGAGCTGTTATTTATTTTCATAGCTGCATTTATTTCATAATAGCTTTGCATAACAGAACATCGCATTTTATGCTCAACTACCTCAAAAAATACTTGTCTTAGCAATTTAGAAGAATTTGAATATTTCTCTTTTATTGTCTTCCATTTTTTATAATAAGATGCTAAATTTTTAAAATGAAGAGCAGTAGTATGTGTCTTTCTTTTTTAAATCAAATTGTGTGTAATTTTTAGGAAATTCCATGCATTCTTATAAGATGGCAAGATTTCATTCTTGAAGAACACACGAGGTGAGGGGTATTTTCGAACATCAATATAAAACTCAAATCAAATCATATCAAATTTCAAAACAGTCACATTTTACACTGTAAAGGAATATATGTATTGTCCTAAATTTTATTTTATTTTTGTCACATTATTTCAAGTTACATTATATACAAACAGTACAGTAATTTAGTGTTTTATGAAATTGCATTTGCTTAATGTATATGCATTCACCCTAGAGCTTTGTGTTAGCAACTTGATCATTCTACTATCTTGCACTTTCCTGTTATGTTTTTTTTTTCTTCCTTCAGATTTCACTGGCTCATTTTTCAGCCAAAACAAATTGCTTACTTACTGCCCTTTCTTGAATCTATTGCCTCCCCATTGTGTGTGTGTGTGTGTGTGTGTGTGTGTCTTGTTTTTGTGTGTTTGGTTTATGTATTTGTTAGTGTGGATGTACGCATGTGTGCATGTGGGTAAGCATATACTTATGTGCACGTGAGTGGAGGTCACATATAGACAGGAAGTGTTCTGTCTTGATCACTTTTCACCTTCAGTGTTTTAGACAGAGTCTAGCTAAGCCGAATTCACTCAAATCAAATAGACTGGTCAACTAATGAGCTTTTCGAACCTGTCTCTGCTCAATCAGTACTCGAGTTACAGGTGCACACTGCCACACCTGGACTTTTCTATGGGTACTGGAGATTAGAATTCAAGTGTTCATATTGCACAGTGTATACTTTCCCATCTTCCCAGTCCCCAGTTGCTGCTTGTTTATAATGTTCTTTCCTGGAAAATAAATAATTAAATGTAGTGACTTGGACTGATCCCCTTGGATGATGAGAATGGAGAAGCCAATATTATTGTTAACACAAGTTGACATGGAAATGCAGAAAATGAAAATTCAGAGCTTTTTCAAATTTTATGTGCTCTGATACTAATCTAAAAATTGTTGTTACCTTGGCAACTTTCTAAGATACTTAGTATCTAGGTATATACAACACAGTTACTTTATTCTCTTTATGCCATCATGCAGTTAGAAGTAGTCAGAAAAAGTTAAATCATATTAACTGAAGCTCACGTTCTCCATGTCTTTGAAGATAAACAGATAGTTGTAAAGAAACATAATTTCTTCTTACACATAATTTTCACTAGTAATCCTGTTCTTTTTGTATGGCACAATGGCAACACCAGTCTTTGTTGGGGAAGTTTATTTTTAGTTATATTTGAAGTTGTTTTATGTCCTCTTGGGTGAGGGGCTGTCTAGGGCATTTTGTATTGTTTTCAGGTGTTGCACTTCTGCAGGGCTGTTTAATTGCTTATGATCTGCATATGGTTTCAGTAGAACATCTGAAGAATTCTGAATCAATAAATATACCTGAGCTCAGACTCTTGGGTTCCACTGCCAATAGGTTATGGTGCTGGCCAGGATGGTGGTTCCCTCTGCTGAGGTCTGGCAGTTTGAGCTTATGAATATACCTCCTTTCTTCCATGCTGAACCACCCAAGCAGTAGGCATACTACTACAAATGGTGTCTACAAGGAGAGCCACTAAAGTACACTCAGGGCAGCTAGTAGAGGACAGAGATTATATATTTGCAAAAATAATGAGTAGAAGTCTCCTGACGGAAGAGGAGAAAGAATTAAGCCTCTGAAGAGAAAAGGCTGTGAAATTAATAAATAAATGTGAAAGAAAACTCCAAGATGAGAGTCACAGAATGGAGGCCATTAGAGATAAAGAACTCAGCTGGGAACAGGAAAAGCAAGGTTCTTACTGCTTTTTCTGATCATGGAGACTATGCTCCCTCCCACTGCTGGTGGTAGTTTACTGTTTAACAAATTGAGTTTTCTGATAGCTGTGTGTTTGTGTGTGTAGCTCAAGACAATGTATTTGAGATTTATGGAAGGGGTTGTATATTTCCCCTTAGTGGTGATGAGAAAGAATGCTAAACTGTCATAATGTTTTAACCAGAGATTCTTCCTACTGGCCCAAGATTCCCTGCTGTTGTGAAAGTCCAGTCTTAAAATGCCTCTTAGTTAAACTGGCCAGTTTTTTTTTTTTTTTGATTTTTTGGCTGCAAACCTAACTAAGAGAAAGACAAGCTCAGATACTGGTAATAATGATGAGAATTCCACCCCATGAGGGAAATCTTTTCTGCAGACAAGGACAACTTGTTTTTCCAGCAAACCAGACTCTGTCTTAAAACCTGACAGTGATTCCTCAGGGTCAACACACAGAAGCTGTCTTCCAGAACTGGCTGAGGTTATATCTCATGCTGGAAGCTGAACTTGGTACTGTAAAAGTAACCCAGCTGGTGTTGTTTTTGAAAGCATGAAGGGATCTTTGGAGAGCATCTGAGGCATGGCACTGTTAGAGGCCAGGAGAGGCTATTAGTAAAAGTGCAGCCTCAGCAGCAGTTAAAGTACCAGAATGAGAGGGTCATACAGAGAAGTTGAGATTGCTACAATGAAGAGAGCCCAAGAGAGGCTATTGATGAAGTGCAGCCCAGTTGCAGCAGAAGACTCCAACATTTTGAGATGCTAGTACCATGGGACAACCATGAAGAACAGCAGCAGCAGTGGAGGAGAGCCAGCTAGAGCCTGGAGGACAAGCTGTGTGCGCTGCAGAGGACAGAGCCAGAAAAGTGACCCAAGCCCTTTGGAGGAGCCCACAAGATCATTAGTGAATTTCATATAATTGGACATTGATAAAGTTTTTCTGCTGTCCAAAGAAAGACATTTTGAAAGGCTTGATAGATGTTTGGTTTTATTTGATTCTGTGCATTAGCAACACTCATGATTGTTTCCTCTTGTAAATAGTTTTGCTGGTAAGCATTAAATTGTATTGTAAAGATAAAAAGCAACTTTTTGATTGTCTTATACAGAAAAGGGGAAATGTTGGGAAAGTTTATTTTTAGTTATGTTTGAAATGGTTTTATGTACTGTTGAGTGAGGGCCTGTCTAGGGCATTTTGTATTGCTTGGAAGGTGTTGGATTTCTGTGTAGGATGTTTAATTGCTTATGATCTGCACATTGTTTCAGTAGAACACCTAAGGAATGCTGAATCAATAAATACACTTGATGTCAGACACTCAGGGTTCCATTGTCAATAGAATATGATGCTGGCCAGTATGGTGGTTCTCTCTGCTAAGGTCTGCCAGAGTTTGGATTTTTGAAATATACCTCCTGCCTTCCATGCTGAGCTGCCGCAGCAGCAACATTCAACTACAAGTCTTGTCACAACCACATTTGAAGAAAAGGTTTTTGCAGAGCTATGTGAAAAGCATGTAGTGTTTGTCTTAGTCACCGTTCTATTGCTGTGAAGAAACACCACGGCCAAAGCAACTCTTCTAAAAGGAAGCATTCAACTGGAGGCTTGTTTACAGTTTAATCATCATGGCATGGAGCATGGTGGGAAGCAGGTATACATAGTATTGGAGAAGTAGTTGAGAGTTCTACATTCTGGTCCATAGACAGGTAGAGAGAGAGAGAGAAAGGGGCAGGAGATTGGGCTTAGCATGGGATTTTGAAACTTCAAGCTCACTCAGTGACATACTTTAGCCAACAAGTCCATACCTCTTAATCCTTCTAATAATTACAAATAGTGCCACTCCCTGGTGTCTAAGCATTTAACTATATGAATCTATGGGGGCTATTCTTATTCAAACCACCACACTAGTTGAGATGCTCTGAAAGCATCTCAAGCTCTTTGTAAAAAACAAAATTGGCTTCAATATATTTAAAAGTCTCTGTGAAGGCTTTCTTCATTGTGTTTGTTTCATTACTTCCCTAATTTCTTTGAATACTGACCAGTTTTAGCCCAACTCAAATTGGTTTAAATGTCGCAGATCCACTGACACAATCTGCAATGTAATATATTCCCATCTCATAGATGCACACATTTCCATTTAAGATGAACTGATGGAGATCCTAATGCTATTTCTCATGATAGGCTCATGGTAGGTTTGGTAAATTCTTTAACTCTGCTCTCTCTCTCTCTCTCTACTTAACAAACATACATTGGCTTTTTGTTTTTTCTCCAAACAGGTGTTCCTGGCCTTGAAGATGGCCAAACAGCCATTCTAAAATACCAAATCTTCTTCTTACAAACTTGTGTATTTTTCATAGGATCAATTCTTTGGTTTTCTCTACAGTTAAGCACTTTAATCATGTGTCAAGGCTAAAATATACTTAATAACATTTAGATGATCTGGTATGAATGTTCAGGTTTTGATGGTAGTTTTTGCAAATACTATTTCTAAACACTGGTGTCTAGGAAAATGTAATTATGCTAAAATTTCAATGAACTACTTGGAAAGTTAACATAAGTATGTATAGATTATTAAGTAGATTCCACAATCTTAGAGATAATCTAGAGTCTAGTATGTTTGAACATATTGCAATTACATTTCAATCCTATCTTTTATTCCCTCTAGCAAGTAATTTGATTTATTTAGTTAGTTAGTTGGGGGAGCATCTTTATCTACTCATGCGTGTGTATTTGTGTGCTTGCATATATCTACATATTTGTGTGAAACCCAAATATCAATTGTTCTCCAACTCATTTATTGAAAAATGCCATATGACTCATTTTTGAGCTTGGATTGGGCTAAATTATCTGGTGAAGAAGCTTCAGAGTCTCCCTGAGTCTGCCCCATCAAATGATTAGGTTATAGTCAAGACTCCATTGCTCAGGAAAAATATAGGGATGATAAGAAAACAACCTCAGACTCTCATGAATACATAATAAGCACTGTGTCGACTAAGTCATCTCCTTAGCCTCACACGTTATATGTCACTAATATAACACTATAGTAATAGAGCTAGAGAAATGTCTCAATGGGGAAGAGATTTTACTATGCAAGTATGAGAACCTGACTTTGGATGTCTAGCAACCACATAAAATCCCAGAATGGCTGATAATACCTGTAACCTCTGCATTGTGTGACAAAGACAAGGGAAGTCTGGACTTGCTGGTGTAAATCCATTACTTGTGTGTAACACATAAACATGCACCACAGAGATACATTATACATATACCCAATGTAAAAAAAAATGAATCAGTAACAATACATCTGACTCAAATACAGGATCAGCGAGAACATCTTTTCCTTTTCAAAAATGAAAAATTAGTTTTTTAAATTTATGCTTAATTTTAAGGTTGTTTAAAGATTGCCAAACCTATTCCTCAATCCTTATCCTTTTCTTTCCAATTAGTCCTCATTTTACTCCACTTTTATTACATCCGAAGATCATGTGCTTCTTAAACAAAAAACAAACAAACAAACAAAACCACCCAAGCAACTTAGTGTTACTTGCATGTGCATGGGTGTAGGACAAGCTAATGGAGAAGGCATTTCCTCTCATGAAATACATTCCTAACAAAAATTAACTATCCCTTCCCAGGCATTCATCAGTTGTCAATGGCTCCTCACATAGGTATTTGACTGTATGACTTTAATCCCATCCATGCTTGACAGTTGTATCTCATGATCTTCTGCAGATATAGTTCATGTTGCTACATCCACAATGAGTTAATGTGTGCAATCAGACTGACATATGAAGATAACATTGCTCTTCTGTAGTCATCTATTATTTCTTTCTCTTACGATCTTACTGATCCTAATACAATGATCCCTCAGTCATGAAATGAAGGGGTGTCATATGAATATGCATTTAGCACAGAGCATCATAGGTATATCATTCTGTGTGCATTTTGACAAGTTGTGAGTCCCTGTATTCTAGACTATCTACTACAAAAGAAGCTTCCTTAACGAGGCTTACATGCTGCATCAATCTATGGGTTATAATAATAAGCACTTAGGAGGCAATATAATACTGTGGTCACATAGCAGAATAATAGCAGTGCTTTCTTTCCAAGGGCTTGTGACCAACACAACTACAGGCTTTTGACCCAGAATAAGACATGAGTTTCCAATAATGGATTGAACCTTAAATCTAATCAGAAATTTGTTGATTATTCCTATAATATTCATGACACTATATCCCCAGTGAACACACCTTGCCAGTACAGTTATTATTGTAGCTCACAGGGTTCACAGATAGGCAAGTTATTCAAGTAACTTGATTTTTCTCCCCAAGTAGTGTTCATAGCATCTTCCAGCACTATTAAAGCTGGCAAGTAGAGATAAGACTTTCAACAGTACAAGATTGCTTTCCCTAGGCTCAATGATTCAAGTATATGGTGTTTTGGGCAATGGGGTCTTACTATCATGTTCTGGAGGGTAACCAAGAGCAGTTTCAATAGCTTACATTGCCTAGTACATCTATGGGACCCCATTGACCAATAACTTGATATTTAGAAACCTGTATCTGGCACCAAACACTTTTTATTTGATAGCCAACGTTGTCTTGGAGAAGCATTGCTCCCATTATAGGTTAACATGTAAACTCCTTTTCTTTATGTATAGATGTTAGGGACTCTCTACATTAGTAGGTTTCCATATGGATTTTTTCAAAGGTTTTTAGTAGTAGTTATCCTTCCCAGTACTATCCTCTACCCTGCCTTCCCATCTCTCCTACTTGACCTCCCCTACTCCATTATTCCTCATTTTCTCTTCATACTACCTGTGAATCTCCTCTTTCTGAAATTTACCCTATGGTCCACTTATACGTTTCATGACCTCTATTGTTAATACAATTTAAAAACAAATATCTGAAGATTCAAAGTTAGCATGCACATATGAGGAAGAATACACAGAATTTATCTTTCTGGGTTTGGATTATATTTTATTCAGGATTATTGTTTTCAGCTACATTTGTTTGTCCTCAAGTTTCATTTTTCTTTAAGCTAATCAAAATATCATGCTGTATTGTAGCATATTTTTGGCATCCAATAATCTGTTGATTAGTATTAGGCTGTTCCCATTTCCTAGCTATTGTAAGTAGAGCTGCAATTAACATGGATAAGCAAGTGTCTTCATAGTGGCATATAGTGACCTATATGCCTAAGAATGGTATAGCTGCTTTATGTTAATTTTCTTTGAGCTCTTTGAAGAACCTCCAAAGTGAATTTCATAGTGTCTGCAAAAGTTTTTACTTCCATTAATAGAGAGGTAGTCTCAAAAACCCAACCAGAATTGTTTGTTGTTTCTCTTTTATCTCATACATTTTGAATAGGTTTAAACAAAGCTTTAAAAAAGTATTAATTTGCATTTTGCTGAAGGCTAAAGACATTGAAAATAAAAAATATTTCTCTGTCATTTATATTTAATCATTTGGGAACTCTTTGTCTAATTCTGTGTCCTGTGTTTTTTTAAGGGGCTATTTGTTTTCTTGATATTTATATTTTTCTGTTCTTTGTACATTCTAGATGCTAACTTTTTTGTCATACATATAGCTAGTACATACTTTTTTCTCACTCTGGGCTGTCTCTTAATTTCAATGATAGTATACTGAAGAGACTTCTTCAATTTTTGTTTTCTTCCTTAAATTTTCATTGTACAGGTCTTTTACTCCCTTGTCCTGATGGTTTGAATGACTAATAAAACAAGCATTTTAATACCTGTTCACCAGTTAGTGCCAATGTTTGGGGAGGCTATGAAACCTTTAAAAGGTAGAGCCTTGCTGGGACAAGTATGGCACCATGAGTGGGCTATGAAGTTCCATAGCCTTCTCCCACTTCCTTTATCTCTCTGCTTCCTGTGTGCAGGTGAAATGGGATCCCTCAGCTCGCTACTCCTGCTTTCGTGCCTTCTCTGTCATGACAGCCCTATCCCTCTGAAACTGTGAAGTAAAATCCTCCTACTTATGTAAGTCATTTTGGGTCATAGTATTTTATCATAGTAACAGAAAAGCAATTAATACACTTAGTTAAATTTCTTTCAGGATATATTTGAGGCTGTGTGAATAAGATTGTTTCTGCAATTTTCTTTATTAGTATCTTTGCCATTAGTATAGAGGAAGACTTCTAAAACTTGCATTCATTTTATTCATTAAGCTGAACAAACTTATCAGCTGTAAGACTTTTCTAGTGTATTTCTTATGGTCTTGCATGTATACAATCATAAAATCTGCAAATGGTGATCCTATTTTAGTTGGTTTCAGGCTTATTATACACTGCTATTGTTGTGTTGAGATATGAACTCTGTATCCCTAATTTCTCTAGGACTTTTATTTTGTTAAAATATATTTCTGAGTGTAATGAGCTGATCATGTGGCTTCTGTCCTTGAGTATATTTATGTGGTAGATTATATTATGTGGTTAAAAGATCCCTGAACTCCTGGCATGAAGCTGACTTGGTTATGGTAGATAATCCTTTTAATCTCTTCTTGAATTTTATTTGCAAGTATTTTATTGAGAATTTTGTGACTATATTAAAGAGAAATTTGGTTTATAATTCTCTCTTTTTGTTGCAGTGTTATCTGGTTTATGTCTCAATATAATGCTGACTGAGGGAAAATAATTTTGAAATATTCTTTTTTTATTTTATAGAATAGTTTGAGAAACCTGGGATTTAGTTCTACTTGAAAGGTCTGGTGGAATTACAAGATAAATTCATCTGGATGGTGGCTTGTATTTTGGGGGAAGATTTTTATTGTTGTCTGAATCCCATTTGTGATGAGTCTGCTTGAACTTCTTGGTTTATTTTAAGCATATAATATTAATTAAAATATTCATCCATTTCTTTTAGATTTTCCAACTTAATGGAATAAAGACTTTTGAAGTATACCCTTACAGCCATCTGGAGTTGATTGATATCTGTTATTTCTGTTCTCATCTTGATTTTAATAATTTAAGCTTTTTCTTTTATTTAATTTGACTAAACATTTTTCAATTGATAATCTGTTGAAAGAATGAATTCTTCAGTTTTCAGATTCATTGTTTTGTTTTTTATTTTGTTTCATTAATCACTATTCTGTTTTTGATTACTATTGCATTTGGGTGTTTTTTGGGTCTTGTTTTTGAAGGGCCTTAACATATGTCATTAAATTGTTTATTTGGATTCTCTTTGATATTTAGATATAGCATTTAGTGCTATAAAATTATTTTAGTGCTATGTTATTATTTAGTGCTATCCTCTTAGCTCTAACTTCATTGCATGGATAGATTTGGGTATGTTGTGATTTTATTTTCATTCAATCTAAATATATATATATTTATATTAATATATACTTAAAAAATTCTTCCATGACCCATTCATCATTTAGTAGTGAGTTATTCAAATTCTAAGGCTGTATATTTTCTGGTAATGCCAATATCTAGTTTTATTCCATATGCTAAGACTAGATACAAGGAACTATTTCAACTGTCCCATATTTTTGAAGAGGTACTTCATGTCTCCATTTTGATCTATTTAATGACTTTTCCATTGGCAGCTTAGAATCTGTCTACTCTATACTGATAAGATGGTATGTTCTATAGATATCTCTTTGATCTATGATTTAATTAATCCTACTGTTTCTCATATAATTTTTTTTTCTCTTGGGGAAAAAGGTTTGATGAAGTCACCTGCTATGCTGGGGTTCCTCTGTTGCTTTATGTCAAATAAAATTTGCTTGATAAAGTTGGGTGAACCTATACATTTAGAATTGTAATGTTATCTTCATTGATTGTTTTCTTGACCAGTAGGAAGAAATGATTTTTTACTTATCAGTTTTACTAATGAGTTTTGATTTGAAGTCTAAGTTGTCAGACACTATTAGAATATCAATACTTGTTCATTTGGTTTGTTTCATTTATTAGATATACCTTTTCACATTTTTAAACTAAATTTTCTGTCTTTCATGGTGAGATCCATTGCTTTGAAGAAGCATAATGATGGATCCCATTTTTTTTTTCTTTTTGCTGGATCCAATTTTTTAATCCAATCTGCTAGTCAGTGTCAATTGATTGGGGAGTTGAGATTATAGCCATTCAAAATAACTGTTGAATTATCTTTATTCCTATTTTGTTAGTTTTAACATTTTTTTTTACTACTCCTTTGCTTAACCACTGACTGACATTGTCATTTATCATCTATCTATTATCTATATATCTATTATTTATCTCTCTGTTCATGTATTTATTTTTTTATTTTGCTGACACATTTTTTTTTACATGTGTTCCTTTCATCAATATAAAATATTCCTTCAGGTATCCTTTGAAGGGCTACATTTGTGGCCATAAATTTCTTAAACCAGCTTTTATTGAGAGAAGTTTTTCTTTGTCCTTTGATTATAATGTTTAGAGTTTCTGGGCATATTAGTGTGAGCTGGCATCTGTAGTTTTGCAGAACTTGTAATAGATCATTCCAAACTCTTTGGCATTTAAAGTTTCTATTGAGAATCAGCTATTATTCTGATGGCCCTGACTATAATATGACACAGCCTTTCTCTCTTATAACTTTCAAAATTGTAGCAGTACACTGCTGTTAGGGCAGTTCGCCAAGGAAGACAAGGAGGCATTTTTCATATGTGGAAACCTTCAGCAGAGGTAACCACAGTCATGGCAAGCACCATATTCATAGCAGAACCTAGAGGATCTGAGCTCAGGGGTTTTATTGACTCAGAACTCCTCAGGTGTAGATCATAAGCAATCAACTTCCCACATATAAATACAACCAACACCTGCAGACAATATAAAAGGCCAAGCCTATGTATCCCTTTTACCAACAGTGCACAAAAACAATTATTTTAAACACAATTAAAATAAACTACTATAACAATTCGCCTTTTCTGTATAAAACAAATTTGCATTCTCTTTACAACACAATTTAACTCCACACCTTTTGCTATCTTGTAGACAGCAAAACTATCTACAAAAGAAACATTCACAAAGGTTACTAATGCACGGGAACAAATGAAACCAAACATCTATCAAGTTTTTCATAATGTCTTTAGACAACAGAAAAACATCAATGCCCAATTATCTGGAATTCACTCACTATCTTCTGGGCTCCTCCAAACATCTTTGATCTCTTCTCTGGATCTTCCCTGTGCAGCACACACAGTTTGCTTTCCAGGTTCTGGCTGGCTCCACACCACTGTTGCTGCTGTTCTCGGTGATCACTCCATGGTACTGGCATCCCAAAAACTGCTGGGGTCCCTTGCTGCAACTTGGCTTTCTGCAATTTTCACCAATAACCTCTCCTGGGCTCTCTTCATGGTGCCAAGCCTCAACTTTTTTACATGACCCCTTCATTCTGGGTCTTCAACTAGTAATGAGCTGCCATTTTACCAATGGTCTCTCCTGGACTCATAGTGCCAAGTCTCAGCTGCTTTCCAAAGACCTCTTCAATGTCTTCAAAATCAGCACCAGCTGGGTGATTCTTACAGTACCAAGTTCCACTGCCAGCAGGAGATACAAACTTCCCAGTTCTGGAAGATAGTTACTATGTGATGACTCTCAGAAAACACTTTCCAGGTTTTAAGATAAGAGTCTGTTGGAAAAATAACTGGTCACTTTGTCTGCAGTACGGGTCCCTCTTGGGTGGAGATCTCATCACCATCACCAATATCTGGATTGCTTGTCTTTCTCTTAGTCAAGTTTGCAGAAAAAGTTCAGTTTAACTAAGTGGCTGACTTTTTCACTCCAAGCTGTGGCTTCCACAACAGCAGGGCGTTCTGGGCCAGTGAGAAGAATCTTCATTTGAAACAATCTGGTGATTTTGCGATTTTTTTCACCACTGCTAAGGGGAAATATACATCCCCTTCCATAGATCTCAAACACAACACACAACATCTTGAGCTTCACACACATACAACATAGCTATCAGAAAACTCAGTTTGTGAAACAGTATGCTACCACCAGGGGCAGGTGGTAGTGTGGACTCCATGATCAGGAAAGGCAGTTAAGAACCTTGCTTTTTCCTGCCCCCAGCTGAATTCTTTATCTCTAAGAACTTCCATTCTGTGGCTCTCACCTAAGAGCTTTTTTCCTCATTTATTTTTCACAATTTTCTCTACATAGAGGTTTATTTCCCTTTCTCTCTCTCCTTTTCCTTCAGGAGCCTTCAATTAATACCTTAATCTCTATCCTATGGTAGCTTTCCTGAGCGTACTTTACAGGAGTCTGTGAAGTCTGCCGTTTCTTTCTCTTCTTCTTTATCTCCATGTTGGATTATCCTGTTCCACATTGGTACGCCATTTGTAGCAGTATGCTGCCATTGGAGTGGCTCACTAAGAAGACATGGAGGCATTTTTCATGTGTGGAAACCCTTCCAGACCTCAACAGAGGGAACCACAGTCATAGCAAGCACCATATTCACACATTGAGTTTCTGAGCTCAGGTGTTTTATTGATTCAGAACTCCTCAGGTGCAAATCATCAGCAATCAAGTTCCTTCACATAAATACAACTTCAGACAGTACAAAATGCCCTAGACGGCCCCTCACACAACAGTGCATGAAAAATTATCTTATATATAACTAAAAATAAACTTCTTCAACACAAAATTATGTCTTTGTTTTGTATATTCAGTTGTTTTGACTATTATATGATGTGGAGGTTTTTTATTTTGTTTTGTTTTGTTTTTTCTAGTCCTGCATATTTTGTGTTCTGTGTATGTGTTGTACCTTAATAGGGATCTCTTTCCTTAGATCTGGGAAAGTTTATGATTTTGTTGAAAATATTTTCTTTGCCTTTGCCTTTGCCTTCTTTTACACTTAATATGCATAGATTGCTCTTTATATTGTGTCCTATAGCTACTGCATTTTTAGTTCATGTTTTTGTTTGTTTGTTTTATTTTAAAATTATTGTTTTCTTTAAGTTATCTGATTTCTATTAAGCTTTATATTTGATTTACTGGATTCTTTTTTTTTAATTTTAGGTTTTATTTTCATTTACGTTTTCTTTGGACATTTTCTTTATTAAATTTTATTTTCATATCTGGAGTTATTTTTTCTACTCAATTGAACTGCTTTTGTGGTTGCTGTTTCAGTATTCATTCATATCCCTTCTGAGTTCCTTGAACATACTTTTTAAGTGCTATTTTGAATTATTGTCTGATGTGTCATGTAAGTTGCTTTTCTCAGGTAACATTATTATGCTAGTACTAACTTTTGGAGGAGAAACGTTATCTTTGTTTTGTTTTATCTGTTTGTTTTTGGTGCTAGTTCTGTTTTTGTGATGGACCCTAGGCTTCTGGTATACATTCCTTGACAGTATTTCCTAGTGTGGATAGCTCTCATTTTTTGCTGTGTGCACATTCAGACCTATGTTTTATGTTACTTCAACTTGTCAGGGTGTTGGCCAATGGGTTGGAACTTGAGATTCAGTCATGGCTAGATTCGTAGTTAATGTACAAAAGAATCGCAAGAAATGGTTCAGCTTAGCTAGAACTTAGTGCAACTTCTGAGCATAGGAATGAGCCTTCCTTACATTAGCAGACACTTGCTGTATCTCCTCAGAAATACACAAAGCTATGGTGGCTGGTGCCAGAGTCAGAGTGGTATTATGCTCCCCTTTGGGATATGTGTTGAACTCTGTATGGTTCTCAGGTAGCTAGGGTTCATAGTTGAAGTTTAGATGCACACACATGCATCTCTGCTAATTCAAATATAAGTGTATGTGAAATCTTTCTCTAAGTATGAATTTGCATAATTTATTATTTGTCATATCTTTTTATTTCAGGAAAATACCTAAATTGTTGAAAAATGCAATTAGATTATAGTTTTAAAGAACATACTGATTTAAATAAATCATTAAATTATTTCTAAATAAAGGCACTAGGAGACCTGCTTTAATGAAAACTGAAGATGCTCAGTAATTAGTATTTCTGCACATTAACAGTTCATTTTCCTAAATAAATTAAATGTTCTGTCAGAATATATTGTCTCATTTTGATGATATGATAGCAGAATTTTCTTCAGCTGGTCAGTAATGGTGATGATCTGTGTTCTCTGTTATCTACATTTTTGTTATAATCTGATTTCATCTCTATTGAAAGCTGTTGGTAGACTGTAGAGGAATATTTACCATTTAATCCAGCAACATGGCTGCTCTGGAAATAATCCAGGGGTCTATGTGAAGGTATCAAATCCAAGTATCTTTATGAAGGAACCACATTCAGAGGCCTGTCTGGTCTAAATGAAGTGTAGAAAGAATGTTAATACAGACCATTAATCCCAGTATTCAGAAGGCAGTGATGGTGCATGCCTTTAATCCCAGAACTTGGGAGACAGGAAGCAGACACATGGGAAGCAAAGCTCAAAAGCAGTCAGTATCAGACAGTGACATCTAAGATGAGTCAGTGAGAGGCAGTCAAAATAACAAATTAGAGGAAGAGTTGGCAGAGGGAGTCAGAGTCAGGACATACCCAATACTCAGGATGGAAAAACGGGCTCTCACCTCAGAGACACAGAGAATAAGCCACAAAGAAGATGAGACACAGAAGCAGTATGAGGTAACCAGGTTGAGGATAAGAGACACAGAAGATAAGACACAGAGGCAGAGACAAAAGAGCAGTCTGAGGAGTCTAAGGCAGAGACACAGAGGCAGTTTGGCAGATGTCAGTATTAGATGGAAACTTTGAACAGAGCAGTTCAGTATGAGACAGTCAGGGAGTCAGCCGAAGTCTTCCAGAGTCATGAGAATTCAGTCAGAAACAGTCAGTCATCTCATAAGGTCAATTTGAACTAGCACTTGGAGAAGTGGTTAAGCCAGAACAAGAAGTGAGTTGAGTTGAACCAGAAGAGTCAGAGTTCAGTACAACCCTGAGTTCAGAAAGAGCTAGTAAGAGTGGTTCATTCAGCAGGTATTCTTGGAGATTGATTCTGGATTGTATGGAGGCTGAGGCTGAAGCCTTTCAGTTCTAGGCTTAATCATATTAAATTTGCAGTTATCTTACTTACCACAGAATTATGAATTATAAAATACAGACTCCTGGGCAATTCTTTCTTATACTATTTAATCCTCATCTCAGGTTTTGTGGCTCTAACTTGGCCATTTATTTTTTTAGCTTATTTTCCAGAAAAGTAGACACTTTGGCTTGTTCCTTTCTGTACCTCAGTGATTAGAAGGGCAACTCTTCCAGATCTTTGGTGGATAAACAAACCGGCACAAATGACCATTTGCACTTCTTTTGCTTAGAGCAAGGTTTATCCAACTTGCACATTCAGTCCCATGTCTGTTGATGCAGTGTTTTTGCTCAGCTTTGAAGCAACAATTCAAGGCTAGAGAGAGCTAATGGTCTGGGAGCAGTACCATCCCATTTCTTCTTTCAGTAGATGAACCACTGTACTAATAAAGAAATCTCATTTTCTATGTGTACCATAACAGAAGATAAGGTTGAGAACCTTTCAGAAGATCAAGAGTAAGAAACACAAAATGCTAGTAAAAGACAGGAAGTAATTTGAATGGAGTGGACTTGATATATATGTCTGCTAGATGCTGACTTTATGCCTTAGAAATCATATGCAAAAAGATGTGAAAACATTATATTACAGTTGTTTCTTATATAAACATAAATTGTGAAAGTATCCAAAGGAAAATATAACATAAAAGGCCAGGTTCATTAAGTAATATATTAAATTTCTGAAAAGTATAACATAAAAGAATCATAATTCTGCATGGTGATTTGGTCCCCCAATTCTTCACTCTCTTGAGTGTTGGACCTTCATCTTTCTGTCACATTGCTCACCTATTATAAAACTACTAATTAGGCTTCATCATTTGTCTTACTTCTTGTCAGGTATATAAATAGGTATTAATTCACAAACATTTGTATTTATAATATTTATTTTGTGGTCTGTATTCAATATAACATCGCTCACCTCCTGTGACCTTATACTTTTATGCCAGTAAAGCAACTGGGAGCACAGTGATAATAGCAATAAAAAAAAAAAACAAGACTAGAAGTCAGTATAACAGTATCTATGTTTTAGGAATCCCCTGTTGAAAAGACCAAACTGCTCCTGTAATAAATCTTCAGCTGAGATGATAATAATCATTTTGTTGAACGCTAAGACCTATTCTAAGCAATTTTGCTATTTTGCAACATTTGACCTCTCTAAAGTATGGATCTAAACTGTATGTGTTAACTGTGTTTTTTATGTGCTATCACAGAGATGCTAGATTTTAAAGACAAATCTGAAGTAATTTACAATCTTTCTTACCTGCCAAACACACAATACTTCTACAATCTCATTTTGTATTTCTGAAGCTTTGTTGTGGTTAGGTAGGATATGTTTCCTGTCTCAAGATGCCAAGAAATCTCAGGCTATGTCCTTTCTTATTAAGGTGCTATGCCTGTGAAAACAAAATTTCATATTTTGAATTTCATATTTTGTTTAGCTGACTAATAAATTTTTATTCTCTTACACCCTGTCACTGTATCCAACATATTTACTCTTTCTCCAGCTCCATCTAATTTGAAAATTTAAACTTATTTTCTAACGCTGGCAATCTTGAGAAATTCAGCTTTTCTGTTTTAAACTTCAAAAAATATTAATCTCATTGGTTACTGTGAGGATAAAACCCATTTCATGAGCTTGAAATAATTAAAACCCAGTATATAACAGGTACTTAAATGTTAATAGCTATCATGTTTAAAAAGAAAGAGAGTGATGGTTAAGGGTTTTAAAAACAGCAGTCAACCGTCCTCTAAACTTTAATTAATTCACTAATTAGGATCATTGATTTTGTTTAGATTTTCATGGGTTTATTTCCCTGTCGCATTGACCAAGCTGTTTCTGTTGCCAGTGTGACAAATACCTTGTTAAATCCAGATGGACATAAGTTACCTTTTTTGAATACTTGACCCAGGGAGAATGATGTCAGTTTGTCCTGACTCATTCTGACTCATTCCTATTTTTTGTTTTGTCTTATTTTACTTTTAAAACTGTCATTTAATATCTATCCATATTTATTAGCTGGAGCAACTAATAAAATATTTTAATATGATGGGAATGATTAAATCAGGGAAATTAGCATTCCCATCTAAATCAAATATTATCATTTCTATGGGTCATAAACCCTCAGACTCATGTACTTAATTTAAATGCATAATTAATTGCTACTTTCTGTAGTTACTTGACTGTGCCTTGTGATACCAGAACTACCATTTGCAACTGTGTTTACTTACCCTTTATCAACCATATCACTACCCCATTCCCCATTCCCCTTTCCTCGCTGTACATCCTGTTGGCCTCTATGAAAACTCTATTCTATTCTCCCCCAATCCCCTAGGAGGCTTAGGGTATGCTGGAGCTTCTTCTTCTGGGTGGTTTGTGCTGGTTATTCTGGGTAAGGTGGTCTGAACTGGAGCTGGGAGTGTTACTATGAGTTGAAGGATCAGTAGCAAGACTGGTGGAAATGGGGAAGGACTAGGGAAGAATAGGTTGTAGGGATAGAACTCAGTGTTCTGCAAGGAGGTTGCCTCCATGGTTCTTCTGGGCAGTTTGATCTGAGTTGGGTCTAGGAGTTGGGTTGCAGGACAGGAGGTTGTTTCTCATCTTAGGGAAAATAAGTTCAGCACTAGAGTAATAGCTCAGCTGGTAACATGATGATCTGAAGGCACCAATTAACTTCTATGCTATAATCCCAGCTGTGGACATATTTCTGGCTAGCCACCTAGAATGATTGGTGCACATGCTTTGTCTCACTCAGACAATAAAGACAATGCAAACATGTACACACATTTGTACACACACACACACACACACACACACACACACACACACATACACGAAAAATATTTTAAAAAATATCTTCCTCTTTATCATGCTGTTAGCAGTCAATTTTTTTCTTAGATAGTTTTTATTATGTGGAATTTTAATTGCTTATATATTGAATTTATTGTGACTTTATCATGACAGGAGGTTGAATCATTTTTTCTACGTATACTTCAATAATTATATAGGTTTTGCTTTCAGTTTAATGTGTGTTGATATGTGTAATGTTTGTAGATTTTAGTACCTGGAAACAGTTTTGCATCCCTGGGATAAGTCTCACATAGATGTGTGTGTTTGTGTGTGTGTGTGTGTGTGTGTGTGTGTGTGTGTGTGTGTACAGAATTTATCAATGAATTCCTAACAACTTATATGTTTCTTTGTTGGGAGACTTTTTACTGTGAATTAAATCTTATTATTCCTTATAATACTGGTAAAGCATTAAGTCATCATGGTTTGAGGGTTTTTTTTTTAAACATTTCTATGCCATTTAACATATATATATATATGAATATAGAATTGTACACAGAAGTATATAGTATCAATTGTAATTCCTACTTATATATTGATTGATATTAAATGGTATCATTTAACCTAGACTTTCCTGAAACTCAATTAAATATGTAGATGAGGATGTCTTTAAACTAATTCTTCAAGTGCTGGGATTATACACATGTGCCACCACATTGGATTATTTTTTTCTTCTCTTTCTTTTCTTTTTTGATTAACCTAGCTAAAGATTTCTTAAATCATTATCTTCTGAAAATATTAACACTTTATTTCATTAGTTATTTTTCTATTTTTCCACTGAATTATTTTTTATAACTTTTTTCTAATTTTTAAGATTAATTTTTGTTAGCATGAGAAGACTCCATTATCACATGTTAATATGCAGGAGTCATTATAATTTATTCTTATTCACAATCCTTAACAACTGCCTCACACTTTATACCATCCCTTCTCAATCTTCTTGATCTTCTGAAGACACTCACTTCAGACACAGAGATCTCTTTTTCATGTGGTTTTGTCATGGTGGTTACTATTCTTTAACTTAGATGCATAATCCTTTCAGTAATCCTAGCATGGATGGTCTATAGAGATAGTACATTGCTCAATTTTTGCATCTCTAAGGGATTTTATTTCTACAGCATTCTTGAAGGATCATCTTTATGAACACAGCATTCTAATTTGACAGATTTTTTTTCCTTCTGCATTTTAAGAAGCATCATGTTATTCCCTCTTGAACTGTAAATTTTATGCTAAGAAATTTGCTATTATTCTAGAGAGGCATCAGTCTGATAAGCTATATTAGCTTTGGTACCATGAAGTTCCATAATATCGTGTCTCTATGGGTCCTTTAGGTTGTAATTGATGGCAGTATCAGACAGAGTGTAGGTACTGAGATGTACCTTCTCAGTGCTTGGGTTGTTTCCTGAGTAGTGTGGGTATATGTGCTTTGTTGAAGCACATATGGTCTTGCTGTGGTTTTCAGGCTTACATAGGATAGACTGTAGTAGGCACATGAAGTAAATAACCTTACTTTTAGTCATTTAACTGAGAAGAAAGAGGAAGCTATGGATCCTATGTCTTCAGTGGATATCACCTCAGCATCTTAGTTCTTGGGTGTATCACACTACCCTGCTGCCCATAGACACCTCCTTTTAGTGTAGAGTAGGACACAGACTTTCGTTCTGAAGTTATATTTGCATTTCAGGGTAAGTTAGTAAATAAGGCTACTTACCATTTTTACTTCTAATATGGAATGTCCCTGGGGCCCCAGACATGGAACTGTACAAAGGCAGCTGAGCTCAGACCAATGTGAATTCTTACAGTAGTCTATGATCACAATGGTGTCACATTGCAGAAGCTTTTACTCTGGAAATTTAAAGTTAGGTATAAGTTCCTCCTCTAAAGCTAAGCTTCTATCCATGCTCAAGGTATGTAGACAACTGGGCTTCCAGTATGTGACAACTTTACCTAAGATTGCCTGTGTCTGGCATTCAATGAAAGGGGTGAGTCTTTCTCCACCCCTACTGCACACTCTTCTACCCTCTACCTGGAGGTTGAGGCAAGGACTGTAATTGTCAGTACTCTTTATTTTCTTTGTGCTTACATTGCAGATTTCCATTCTCTTTATTTTCTTTTTCCTTTTGTATTCTTCAGTCACTTGCACATAATTCAAGTGTGTTCCTTCAGCTATGTATCTCGAGTACAGATTTTCAGTTGCTTTGGTTTTTGTTTGTGAAAAGAAGGTTAGGATCAGGCAACAGTTTTTCAGCAATCTTTAAATCTGACTTATCCTTCTTAACCTCATCCTAGCTCCTTATGATTTCTATAGACATTTTAAAATGTCCTTTATTTCTTTCATAATATATTATTGAATTGTATTTATTATTTAACTGAGAACTCTAAGCTCGTATGCTAGTAGTGTCTTCTTATTTGACTCAGAAATCAAACTCTCATAATTCAGTTGAATATTGATAAAAGGAGCTCAATTTTCCTGATATATACACTACATATATTTGGTAGAATACCATTTTTAAAGTGTAAAAAATAGGTAAATATAATCATTAGTATGACATAAGCTATTACAAAATTACTGGGTCTTGAGAGATGATTCAGTTGTTAAGATTACTGGCTGTGTTTCAAGAGGACTTGGGTTTAAATACCTCACATGATAGCTCATCATCATCTGTAACTCCAGGTCCAGGAGCTCTGATGCACTCTTCTAGCCTTGAAGGGCACCAAACAGACACATGGTTAATAGACATACATGCATCCAAATACTCCTGAACATAAAATAATAATTGTCATAAAAATATAATATTAAAGGTTCAAATTTAATTGTTAATGCTCTTCAAGTTGGTACCTGCACACCAGAGGTTATGTTTGCTTCTAGTTACCAAGTGGTTTACTGTGTGAATCATTGAGTTCTACCTACATTTCATTCCCAAAGCAGTTCTGTATCCTTTTATAATAGAACCAGTTTCATACATTTATCTGTACTTTATTTTTCTTGTCTTCTCCAATTTAATAATTGGTTGTGCCAAATAGACTGTAAACAAGATTATTCTCTCCTACTTTTATGAAAGTCAATTTCCATTTCCTGTTTAGTCAATGGAACCAAGTTATGGTGGTTAATTATCATAACAATTAATAATTTGCTAATTACTTGAGCATAATAATTATTTTACTCCTTAACAATAATTTTTTTGTGCTCATTACAAACAACTAAAACTTGGAGCTTTTCTTTACTGAATCACAAAATTCTGCCACAAATACCTGGAATAAGTCCAATCTGATTCAAATGAGGGGAAAAATCATGTCAGCCTCCCTGTGTGTCTAGGATGGGTGCCTTAGTCGTCTGTAATAATAGTGTTTAATGATAAACAGAACATTGCTAATGGAGGAAAACACATATTTGAGAACTAAATGTAAGAAAAAATTTTAGTACAAATCATTTTATGAAAGATTCAAAGAAGGATTATGATCACATTCTAGTGCACTTTACAGTGTGAAGACTTTTTTCCTTCTCTTTCAGGTTTCCTGCAGTACAAGATAATTGAAATCTGCTCACTGTCTTTCTTTGCCTTTTAACCTTAACCTTTCCACTCTTTGTCCACCTATTCCAGCTTACGGGGGGGATCAGGTAAAATACCATATATTGGCATTGCTTGAAGGGATAGAAAATGATGCCTTTAGTTTTGATACAGTTGAACAAAATCACAGATACAGACCTCAGAGCCTAGCATGTCTGAGTTTACTTGAAAGTAATGAAGAGAGAAAGAATAAATGTTGTCTAATTATACTTTTCTCTTACAGAGGTGATTCTTTATCATTTAAAGTGAAATTAAATTAAGAGTCTACCTTAAGAAAGAAAACATGATTCTGGTGAGGAATGAAGAAAAGCTAACTGTAGATCTTCACCTATTCCTCACCTTTTCTAAATCCAAACTCCCAGTAACATCCGCAGTTTGGTATCAGACCACTTGCTGTGGGCTCTCTCAACTTTCTGATCCAATCCCAGGTAGAACACCCTATTTCCTCACTCCTTTGTGCTCTTTCAATCTACCATTCCTAGCCCATGCCTATACCTAAGTATCAGCTCCCAATTACCTAGGAATACATTTTACTCCTATCAGGATCCCAGACAAATTTCCTATAAGACAACACACATCTACCACTCTTTCCTAAGAACCAGAGAAGGCAACAAAGATCAAGGAAAAAAATACTCAACAAAGACAAAACCATTTATTAGCACCTGGAATAAAAAATCTCTAAAACTCAAATGCCTACATCTCAGTATAAAAACATGATCACTAACAGCTAGGACAATATATCTCCCTTAGAGCCCAGGAACCCTACCATAGCAGGTCCCAAATATTGTGACATATTTTAAAAGACCTTAATATAACATTTTATAAGCATGTTAGAGATCCTTTAAAAGAAAATAAGTAAATATCTTAAAGAAAATTTTGAAAACACAAATAGTGGAAGTAAGTGAACAAAACAGTTAAAGATTTGAAAATGAAAATAGAATCAATAGAGAAAATCAAACTGAGGGAAACCTGGAAATGAAAAATTTAGGAACCCAAACAGGAACCTAAGAGACAAACCTCCCCAACAGAATACAAGAGATAGAAGAGAAAATTTCAGGCATTGAAGATGCACTAGAGGAAATGGATACTTTAGTCAAAAAAAATGTTAAATCTAAAAATCTTTTAGTACCAGATATCCAGGAAATATGGGACACTGTGAAAAAAACCAAATCTAGGGATAGTAGAAATAGAGGAAGGAGAATAAATCTAAGTCAATGGCACAGAAAATATTTTCAACAAATTTATGAAGGAAATTTTTCCTAACCTAAAGAAGATGTTATTAAGGTACAAGAAGCCTAAAAAGTTCCAAATAAATTGGACCAGAAAAGAAAGTCCCCTTATCACATAATTATCAAAATACTAAACATACAGAACAAAGAAAGAATATTAAAATCTGCAAGGGGAAAAACCCAAGTAACATATAAAGGTAAACCTATTTGAATAACACCTGACTTCTCAATGGAGCCACTCAAAGCCAGCAGGGCCTCTGCAGATTTTCTACAGAGTCTAGGAGACCATAGATGGTAATCCAGAACACTATACACAGCAAAACTTTCAGTCAAAATAGATGGCTTTCCATGTTAAACCAAATTTAAGCAATATGTTTCTACAATACAACCTTGTATAAGATGCTAGAAAGAAAATCCCAATATAAGGAGCTTAGCCACACCCAAGTAAACACAGGGGATAAATAATCCCAGACCAGCAAATAAAAAGAGGGGGAACATACAGAAGCACACACACACACACACACATGCACACACAAACACACACAACAACAATAGCAAAATTAAAAATAACAGGAGTAAAAATACTGTTCATTGATTTCTCTCAACATCAGTGGTCTCAATCCTCTGGCAAAAGACACAGACTGACAATGTGGGAACCAAAACAGGATACATCCTGCTGCATAAAGAAACATACCTTAACAACAAGGTTAGGCATTACTTTAGGGTAAAAGGATGAAAAATTATATTACAAGCAAATGGGCCTAAGGAGCAAGTTGTTATTGCCATTTTAATATCTGAAAAAATTGACTTCACATCAAAAACTAATCAGAAGAGATAAAGAAAGACACTACATACTCATCAAAGGGAAAAAAAGCCCACCAAGAAAGCATTATACTTCTTAACATCTGTATACCAAACACAAGGGACCTAAGTTCATAAGAGAAACACTGTGATTGCTTAAATCACATATTGACCCTCACACACTGATAGTGGGAGGCTTTAATGCCTTATTCTTACCAATAGTTATATAATCCAGACAAAAACTAAACAGGAATGCTGGAGTTGACTGACATTATAAAACAAATGGCCCTGGAAGGTATTTATAGAATATTTTACACAAACACAAAGGAATATACCTTCTCAGCATGTCATGGAACTTTCTTCAATACTGAGCACATACTTGGACAAAAAGCAAGTTTCAACAGATTAAAAAAATTGAAATAACACCTTGCATCTTATCTGGCCAGCATAGATTAAAGCTGGATATCACCAACAATGGAAACTACAGACAGCTTACAAACTCATGGAAACAGAACAATTCTCTACCTAATGACTACTGAGTCAAGATAGAAATAAAGGAAGAAATTAAAGACTTTCTACAATTCAATGAAAAATGAATCCACAACATACCGAAACTTATGGGACTCAGTGAAAATGTTGCTAAGAGGAAAATTCATAGCACAAAGTGCCTACGAAAAATGAACAGAGAGGTCACATATTAGCAAATTAACAGTACATATGAAAGCCCTAGGGGAAAAAAAGAGAAGTAATCACACTCAAGAGGAGTAGATGGTAAGAACTAGTCAAACTGAGGGATGAAACCAAGAAAATAGAAACAAAAAGAACAATTCAAATAATCAATAAAACAAAGAGTTGGTTCTTTGAAAAAAACTCAACAAGTAGACAAACCCTTAGCTAAAATAATTAAAGATGGAGGGAGGATATCCAAATCAACAAAATCAGAAACAAAAGGGGAACATATCACAGATACTGAGGAAATCCAATGAATCATTAGGTCATACTTTAAAAACCTATATTCCACAAAAATTGGAAATCTTAAAAGAAATGGATAATTTTCTTAATAGATATCACCTACCAATGTTAAAATCAAGATCAGATTAACAATTTAAACAGATCTATAACCCCCAAGGAAATAGGAGAGGTAATTAAAAGCCTCCCAACCAAAAAAAGCCAAGGGACAAATGGTTTTAGCATAGAATTCTATCAAACATGCAAAGAAGAATTAACATCAACATTCCTCAAATTATTGAACAAAATTGCAACAGGAAGAACACTGCCAAACTCATTCCATAAGGTCAGAATCACCCTGATACCAAGACCACACAAGATTTAACAAAGAAAAAAATTACAGACGATTTTCCTCATGAACAGAGGTATAAAAGTACTCAATAAAAATACTCACAAACCTAATTTAAGAACACATCAAAAAGATCTTCCACTATTATCAAGTAGACTTCATGCCAGAGATACAGAGATGGTTCACCATAGGAAAATCGGTCAATTCAATCCACCATATAAACGAACTGAAAGAAAATAACCACATGATCATCTCACTAGATGCCAAGAAAACTTTCAACAAAATTCAACACTCTTTCATGATAAAAGTCTTGAAGAGATTATTAATACAAAGGACATATCTAAACAAAATAAAGGCAGTTTACAGTGAGCCCAGATCCAACATCAAATTAAATGGAGAGATTCTCAATTCAAGTCCAATAAAATGAGAAACAAAACAAGGTTGTCCTCTCCATACCTATTCAATACAGTCTTGCTCTAGAGCAATAAGACAACAGAAGGAGCAAAGGGAGATACAACTCAGAAAGGAAGAAGACAAAATATCCTTATTTGCAGATGATATAATAGTATATATAAGCAATTACAAAAATTCTACAAGGGAACTCCTACAGCTGATAGACAATATCAGCGAAGTGGTTCTAAACAGGAACAATTAAAAGAAATGTAACCCTCCTATAAACAAATGAAAAATGTACTAATAAAAAACTAAGGGAAACAGTAGCTACAAATAACATAAAATATCCTGAGGTGACTCTAAACCAACAAGTGAAAAACTTATATGACAAAACTTTAAGTGTTTGAAGAAATAAATTTAAGATTTCCAAAGATGGAAAGATCTCCTATGCCCCTGTATTGTTAGGATTAACATAGTAAAAATGGTCCTCTTAGAGACTAAGAAATATACAGCTTCAACACAATCCTTATGCAAATACCAACACATTTTTTTTTTTACAAACCTTGAAAGCTCTTTATTCAAATTCTGGAAAAACAACAACAACAACAACAAAAACCCAAGAGAGCTAAAGTATTACTGAAAACTAAAAGAACTTCTGGAGGTATCAGCATTCCTGATCTCAAGCTGTACTAGAGATCTCTAGTAATAAACACATAAACACTGCATATTATTGACATAAAAACAGACATGTTGATCAATGGAACCTAACTGAAGACCCAGACATAAATCCACACAGTTATGGACAACTGATCTTCAATAAAGAAGCCAGAAATTTAAAATGGAGAAAAGAAAGCATCTTGAACAAATGATGCTGTTCTAATTGGATGTCCACATGTACAAGAATGCAAATAGATACATATTTATCACCCTGCACAAAATGCAAGTCTAAGTGGATTAAAGACCTCAACATAAAATCAGATACACTGAATCAGTTAGAAGAAAAAGTAAGGAATGGACTGGAACTCTTACTGGCATAGGGCTCTCCCTGGTAAAGGGGAATAGAAGAGATGGCGCAAGTGGGCTAGGAGAGGATGGGAATGGAAAGATAAGTGACCAGATAGGAGTAGAGGAATGAAGGGAGAGAATATATGGAGAGATGACCAGAATTGGAGGACATTTAGGGGGGAATCAGGATATCTAGTGCTGTGGAAACTTGTTGGAATTCATAAGAGGGACCCTAGCAAGGGCTTCTAGTGATGGGGGATAGAGAGCCTGAACAGGCCATTTCCTGTAACCAGGCAAGGCTTCCAGTGGTGGGACTGAGACACCATTCCAGCCACAAAATATTCAATCAAATCTCTCCCCTCAATATTCAAGGAATTCTAAAGAAAAGAGAAAGAATGTAAGAGCCAGAGGGAATGGAGGACACCAAGGAAACAGTTCATTTAAACTCAGGAGGATTAACACACATATGAAATCACAGATACTGTGGCAGCACACACAGGGCCTGAGTTGGAATATGCAAGATGGGGTCACGGCACTGAGACAAGACTTCAAGACAAGCCACAATCCTTAATCCAGAAGCTATCTTGAATTGATAATTACTCACAAATGAGAAATTACTTCTTTGACAGGGTATCACTGGGGATAGAATCTGCTTTTAAGTAAGCTGAATACCCAGCAGTACATGGCCAAAAAAAAAAAAAAAAGAAACCAAGGGTATCTTTAGAAGTTACGTATTTCAATGTTGTTTTTACTTTTTGTCCTTCAATTTTATCTTGCTATTATAATATACACACACACACGTATATATATGTGTGTGTGTGTGTGTGTGTGTGTGTGTGTGTGTGTGTATATCTGTCTAACTAACAAACACGTATATAAGTTGCTTAAATTCTAGTTGCATAGCATTAGAAAAGCAAATTTCTGGTGGGAAAGAAATTTTCCCCCACTTCTTTTAATTCTTTACAGTTAGAGTCTCAACAAGCTGCTATAAATGACCATCCTCAGCTCTTGATATATCTGAAATGAAGATAACTTGTACGCATTGTGATTGTTGAGAGGGTAATTAGGAGATGACACTGATTCTTTGCAATGAAGTAAAGATTATTACAACTGAGAACACAGAGGAATGCCTGATTCAGTAGGAAATTGTTCAGATGCTTATGTGAATTTTATGGGTCTCCTAGGCAAGAGGCAGTGATGCCAATAATTGATATTGGCTATTAAAGTATTATATAATCAAATGATATCAATCTTCAAGGAAACATGTTTAGCTACTTACTCAAACTGCTCTTAAGCATATCCTTCAAGGTGAGAATGTATCATTTTCAATATCTTGAAACAGTTAATGACACTAATTAAAGTATGAAGAAATATTAAGAAAACCACATTGTAAAAAGAAAAATAATATTTAATTGCATGCAAATCAGAATGACTAAGTACAGAAAGAATGCATCTGAAAGAACAGAAAAGCAAGAATAGTTGAAATGAATTGGAAGAATAAGGCAGTGAATTTGTGGTCTTTATGACATTTTACTAAACATAGTCCCCTATGGGAATAGAGTTTGACTGTAAAATGCAGGAATATATTGCATTCCTATTAAACTAAGTTGCAGATATAATGATGAGCTGTGTTGATCATCATGCAGGTCTTATTTATCTTAAAAGTTAAGAAATAAGAAAAAAAACACTAAAATTATGGAGTCAAAATTGCATTTCCAACTATTCCTGAACATGGGACCTGCCCTGAAGTGTAGTCTAGTATAAAACTGATTTTTCCATCTCTCAGAAGCTATCAATTGGAAATAGATTCTTGGCTAGGAAGGTGGAGGACTTTGTACTTTCTCTCTTTGGTGCTTGGATTTTGTCTAGTTAGAACTTATACAGATCATTTATTTCTAATATCAAAGTATAGAGCTTTTAATTTAATACTTAAAGTTAGAGGCAGTATCTAATATGTATTGGGGTGTATTAAAGGATATATTCTTTTTCTTCCTTCCTTTAAAAAAATCATACTTATATCTCTCATACAATACATCCCAACCACTATTTCCCCACTCTCCATTCATCCCACCACACCCACCTCCTCTCGCCCCCAGATCCATTCCTCTTCCTTTACTCTTCAGAAAAGAGCAGGTCTCCTAGGGATATCAGCACAACAGACTAACATGATACAATGAGGCACAAATCCTCATATCGAGGCTGGAAGAGGTAACCCAGTAGGAAGAAAAGGATCCCAAGAGTAGGCAAAAGAGTCAGAGACACCCCTCACTACTACTGGTAGAAGTTCTACAATAACTTTAAGCTTAATATCATTAATGTATATGCAGAGGACCTAGCACAGACTCTTAAGGCTACATGATAGCTGCTACAGTCTCTGTGAGCCCCTATGAGCCCTGTTTAATTGATTCAATCGATAGTGTTCTCCTGGTGTCCTGGATCCCTCTGGATCCTAGAATCCTTCCTCCTTTTCTTCTGTGGGATTCCTTGAGTTCTATCAAATATTTAGCTCTGGATCTCTAGATTAGGATCTGCTTCCATCAGCTGCTGGAGGAGGCCTCTCAAATGACACTTGGGCTAGGCACCAATCTATGAGTATAGGAGAATAACATTATTATGTTTGGCTCTACTCTTGGTCTTTGGGATATCCAGCCTTTGGTTTCAGGCCTCTAGGAAATCCAGGAAGTGTCAATTTGGGCTCCCTATTGTGGCAAGCACCTCAAGTAGACCACTACCCCAAGTTCTGCACTGTCATTGCCCAGCATATCTTGCAGGCAGGACAAATTGTAGGTCAAATATTTGGGTTGTATCCTAGTCCTACCACTGGAAGCCTTGTCCAGTTACAGAAGATGCCCTGGTAAGGCTCTGTATCCCCCATTACTAGGAGTCCTCATTGAAGTAAGTCTCCCTCATAGAATCCAGGGAGTTTCTACTGCATTTTGTTTCCAGATTGCCCCCCAAATGCCATGCAATTCCATTCATGTTTCCTCATATTTTTCTCTCCAACCTTGCCCCTATCTCTCCTGTTATCATTCCCACTTGCCCCCAGTACACCCACAAAATCTATTCTATTTTCCTTTCCCAGGGAGATATACCTATCTCCATTAGAGACCTTCTTGTTACTTAGTCTCTCTGGGTCTGTCAATTTAAATTAATGGCTAATATTCACTTTTAAGTGAATACATTCCATGTCTTTATGGATCTTGTTTACATAATTCAGGATGACTTTTTTCTAGTTCTATCCATTTGCCTGCAAATTTCACATTGTTATTTAAAAAAAAAGAGTAATACTCCATTGTGTAAATGTATGATATTTTCTTTATTCATTCTTTGCTTGAGGGGCATCTAGATTGTTTCAAGTTTCTGGATACTATGAATAAAGCCACTATGAACGTAGTTGAACAAGTGTCCTTGTGGTAGAATGGGGAGTTAAAGGAAGGATACTTACATATAAATAACAAGTGAAACTATTTCACCAGCCCTTCAGAGAAGAACACCAAAACTCCCCAATGTGTTATATAAAAGAGGAAAGGAAAGAACATTTGGAACCCTTTTTATGACTCCAGTATTACCATAATAAGAAAACTAGGCAAAGATCTAACATGCCTCCATTCCTAACCCAGAAACCACCTCCAAAATGATAGCCATTTGCAAAATGAAAATTTAGTTTTCTCTATGGGAGAGGAGAAAGTATGACAATGGATAGCTCACACCAAATATGTTTGAAAATTTACTCACCTGGAGTTTCTTATGGTATATACCTATACACATATAAATCTAGTTTAAATGGTGTTACTCCATAAAGGAGAGATAATGCCTTTCTCAGACATCAAATTTTATCAATTAAAAGTCCATTGCGAGATAAATGTAGTTTCCTTTGAAGCTGTTTGTCTGTGAAGTCCCATAGACCCTACCCAAACATTATAGGTATTGTTACTTCTCATTGTTAATCTTCAGAACTTGATAGTAAGAGCTTATTGCTGAAGGCATGACACACTCAAGTAGTAAGACATACAAAAAACATGTTGATACCAACCTGGACACTTCATCCCTGCTGTCTACCTTTATTGTTTTGTATAGTTCTATTTATGCTTCTGTGGAGAAAAGAACCAATAGTCTCTCCTGTAAACTTTAACAGCTACAGTCATGACCAGCCTGGTAAGATACTCACTGGTGAAACAATATTGCTACAAATACTATGAAAGTAACCAACCATTTTCTGATTTGGATTTAAAGCCTGATCCATAAGACAGAACTCATGCCTGGTACCATTTGCTAGGACAAAATCTATGGCTCAATAAGTAACAGTCCTTAGGGAAAAACCTAATACTTTTATTCTGCTAAATGGACATAGTAATAAACTGTTGTAGTTCATATATATACACACATCTTTGAACAATCACTAGAGAAGATGGTTTTTTTAGAAGTTGAAGATTAACACAGAAACCTACCACTGTCGTCATGCAGAGAATAGGAAAGTGAACTGCTAAGATCCAAATGGGACACATATATGTCATCTTTTTAGCCCAGTGATCAGGGGTTATCATGAAGGAAGAGAGAGAAAGACTTTGAGAGACAGGGTTATTGGGTATCTGCAGCAAAACAGTGTTTTCTGGGCATGACAAGGCTATTGCAGTCATGAACTTACTGCAGCTGTGACTGTACGCATAAGACTTGACCAAGATCAAGCCAGGGAAATTATAACTCCCCACTATCTAATACTTCATTCCTACTAACCTGTTTATCTCCCCTCATTGGTTCATAACTTCTCTGGAATGCCAATTGTTTTTGAGAAGAGATTTTCTATTCTCAAACATAAAATTATTAAAATTGATTGTTATTAAAATTTGGTAATGCAGCTCACTGTGAGGTACAGGTGTTAGTTGTACTTTAAGGAGTAGACTTCTACATGAGCATGGAATCAATATCAGCAATTCACATGCAGTGCGTAGCATGCATGAAATTAAGAAACACAATCATCTACTATTAGACTGCATCAATGTTCTCTAAACTTGGCAAATTGAGCATATGTGTTGCCATCAATCAAATAAACTTCTTTTCCTTCTGCTTTTGCTCTTCTTTGCAACCGTCTTTAAAATTTACTTATTTACTTACATCTATTTATTTATTTATTTATTTATTTATTTATTTATTTATTTCACAGACCACTGCCTGCCTTTGCATCCTGGTTTCTGGGATTAAAGACACGCACCAGAGTGTCTGACATTTCTCTGCATTCTTAACAAAAATACTAATTTTCAGTTTCCTTGATAGGACACAAGCACACGCACATGCATGCACATACACACACACACACACACACACACACACACACACACACACACACACACTTCAATTCAACTTATATTACCATTTTCTCATTAACCATCTCTTTAGGTTTACTTTATATTTTGGTGGTTCGATGTAAATTCACACTGAATTTACAAAAGTATTTTGATACATCTCTCTTTTTCCTCTAGTTTCATGAATATTTGTTTATTTCTACAATAATTGGGAAATTAGATTTCTTAATTAGGAAATTAAAATAACATCCATAATAAGTTGTTTGACAATGGGGACCTAATTTTAATGATACTATAATTTATTTAAAAACATTTTAACAACGTAAGATCCTAGTTTTCTGCAAAGACTCATATATAAATGAAAACGTCAATATAGGAAGGAAATGTGCTAGCTGAGTTTGGACTTTTTAGACTTTCAGAAAATGACAAAATATTCAACCTTTTAAAAGAACTTCACTTTGTGTTCCAGTATTTAATGTTGACACTGTTGAGAATGAATCATTAAATGTGAGGAAGTTAAAAAGAAAAATGTTTAACCAACTGTCCTTTCTTAGTGTTATATCTTGAAAAAATCTTTTGAATGTATAGAGTACACATGAATATCTAGGAGTTAAGAAAGATGATGCTTTTGTTGATTGCTTGGACTTATAATAGCATTTCCTTACTAGTAGAATTGAGATTTAATGACTAGAATTGAATTAAGAGGCTTGGGGAGGCTAGGCTTATTAATAAACAGAAAGAGAACTTTCTTGTAAACTGAAGGTATAGAGTTCATTACATAGCTAAAAATAAGGAAAGAAATTCAACATTGAGAAAATCCTATTCTTCCCCTCTTGTCATTTCATGAGGCTTTGTTGTGTGAAATAATAAACTTAATTACATAGAAATCAAATTAAAGGCCATTCAATTAATGAGTTCATGTTCTCAGGGCTCAATTACAAAAAAAAAATGGAATACTAAAGAACTCAAAGACCGTTTTCATGAATATTATATCGATATATGAGGAATGGTGCTGGAGACATTTATTTTTTAAGAAAACTTTGCAGTGCCTGAGATGAGACCAGAAGAAATGACATAGGATTCAGATAAGACTTTGAGATAAACCTTACTGAAGGATATGTTTGTCCTTGTAGAGTTAACAGTACAGTGGAAAACACAGATGTGGAAAAAATGCTTTGTAACAATTAGGCAAATCATATCTCAGACAGTTCTGTGTGGATTCTTAAGGAATCTAGGATACTGACCTTTAAGTAGTAAAATAGGAGAAAATTTTCAGTGATGGAACAGTAAAGCAATGAACTGAACCACGATGTGGTGGTTGATTTAATGAAGAAACACATTTTAAATATTTTTTGCTATTGCACATCATGTGAAAACATGTTACTAAATGCACGACTTTTGAAGTAAAATATTCCATCCTGCCAAATTCTTTTCCATTGAATTGTATCTAGAAAGATTATAGGAATCAGGAGGAAGTATGTGTGTGTGTGTCTGTGTGTACACATGTGCATATGAGCATGCACACACGTAGATATTCATGCCTGTATTTGCGCATAAAGCCTGGATAGTAAGGTTAGATCTATTATTGAGTAAGTGTGGACAAAACTAATACTAAAGAATACAGAAAATTTGAAAGAGTTCATGTGAGAATCCCAGTGGGGATGCTAAGAAGGCAAAGCCTTTTTCTATTACAGTGGATCCCTAGATCAAACACTTTGTTCTGAAAGGACGGAGTGGTAGGAACATGCTGACATGAAGAGAATTGTTTGTTGGTTGTGGTAAAAAGTTTGATTTTTATTGATTAAATTTGTTCTTTGGGTTGCTTCTAAATAGTGTAACAAAAGTGCTAAATCAAAAACAATTCACATTTCAAACTTAGTATTCAGTTCTCTATTACTTTCTAAATGTTTACACCATTTTCACATACTTCCATAAACATGATACAGATGTACTGCAGTTCCTTTGAATGAACCATATAAAAACATTTCACTTTTATTACTTCTGTTTTGGAATATTCCACTTAGATTCCTTAACATGTAAAAATTATATGTATTTAGTACTTGAATATTGGTGAGTTTGGGGATAAAAATGTGCTACCACTAATGGTGTTCAACAACTTACACATTGTTGCCCAAATGTTCATGTGCAACCCTTTAATACTGGATTCATGTTTAAACAGAACCATTGGAAATTTTAAGTATACAGTCCACCATTGTCAGCTCCCAGTCCTATGCTGTATCTTTAGTACTTACTAGTCTTGCATAACTGAAACAATTGCTTCTCTCTAACTGACATAGATAACTGCTATTCCTTTTTTTTTTTGATTTTGTACATTTTATATTCTGCAAAAGAATGAAGTTGTACACAATTTTTCTTTCAGAGTCCGTCTTATTCCATTAATTAAAATGTACAGTGAGCCTATAACAATTCATTATATAAACATAGCACATCCTCTCTTCCTATACACCACAGGTGTGGACAGTGATGCTGTTGTTGTGTATTAGGGAACAGTGTAAGGAGGGTGAAAGCATGTTAATGCTTCAAAATTTGCATTCCTTTAGACAGTTATCAAGAAGTGGATTACTTGATTTTATACTACATATTATCATTGCATTTGAAGGAAATTTCATACTATCTTCCACAATGTTGTTACTAAAAGTAAAAAAATAAAAAAAGTGGCTAGATTTCTCTGTTTCCTAGCAAATATTGTCATTTTTTGTCTTTTTATAATCCTGTTGTAACAAGAGTGAGATGCTATTGAATTTTGTTTTATATTTCACTTCTCTTGTCAAGTTGAATATTTTCACATACAAGTTGATTTGTAATGTCTTTATTTAAGAAATACCAATTCAGTCATTATTTTTCTACTGCTAATTTTTAAAGTTTTTGCATTTATTTATGTTCTCCTCCTCCTCCTCCTTCCTATTCCTGTTCCATCTCCCTCCCCATCCTCTGTCTACCTCTGTCCCCCTCTCTGTGCCTGTCTGTCTCTGTGTCTGTCTGTCGTCTCTGTCTCTTTTGTCATGCTCATACCAAAGTATAGTACAAGTGTGTGTAGGTCAAAAGAAAATGTTCTGAAATGAAATCTCTTCTACCTTATTCTGCTTCTGGGAAACTTCAATATTAATCCACTCAAGTCTGCGTTTTGATGAAGTTTTAAGGTTTTTTTCTCTACATGTAACCATGCCACTAACAAACAGATATTATAGTTAATATTTGATATTCAGCCAAGTTCAAGTTAATACTCTCTCTTCTACCAAAGTGACTCTGTCTTTTCAAATTCACTTCTACTTAATGTCCATTTGTGTCAACATGCTAAAGGTCACTATGGGTTTCATATATTTTAATGTTGCAGATAACCTCACACACTCAAAACTCAACACAAAATTAAAGACTGCATAGTCTTCTCAAAACTGAGAACAACTTGTGTATGAATAAATATTGTGCATGGAGAAAGAAAGCAATTCACAGGGACAATGATAGTACTGTGTTAGTAGTGCCCATGAATTCTAGCATATCCAATATGAAGCCAAACATAGGGATTAAATCTCAAGACAAAACATAAGAGAAACAAACATTAAACTATATGTGAATATGTGGGACAAATGTATCTAACATTGTTTATGGTACAGTCACATCTGTGTAAATTTCAGATTCATCTTCAACATATGAACAATTATCTTAAGTGTTCCATGAATACTCCAAAAAGGCCTCTGTGTCTTTTAGGTTTAATTTATTCATTGTATTCTACTAGTTTTTAGAATTCCTATTTAAGTAGGAAAGCAAGAGATATTTTATCTCAAGATATTATCAACTGTTTTTTTATTTTTATAATACTTTTATTTATAATTTTAGTTTCATACAATATATCTTGTTAATACCTTACTCCCATTCCTCAATGTCCCATCCTCTCACCCTGTGCCAAATGAAAAAAAAGAGCAAATAAAAGAAAATTAAGTCCAGTTTGTGTGACAGGAACATGGATCAAGAGCATCACCATGGTCTTTGGAGGCAACAGACTGCTCCAATAATTGACATTCACCTGGCCCATACTAGCCTAAGACCAAGCATGACAAAGTTTGACCTGAAGTTGGGCCTCACTGCTCTAATCTGCAGGAACCCAGGCCTCCAGCTGACACCTGGCCATGGCTCAGGCTCTTTGACACTAAGTAGGCACCCTGGTATCCTGCAACCATGAGGGTATCCTGCAGGTCCACTGACGTCCCACAGGTACCCTGAAATCCCACAAAGACTAGAGTATCCTGTGGCCACCTGTACCTTTTTCAAGCACCAGGACCTCTTGCACTCATCAGGGCATCTCACTGGGTGCTGGACATCCCACAGGCATCTGGACATTCCTCTGCCACCTGGGCTGCCAACAGGTTCCCAGACATTTCACAGGCACCACTGCATTCCATAAGCTAGGTTTCAGGGTGTCCCACAGATTCCAGGGCATCACACAGGGACTGGGCCAACTCACAGACTATGTGATGTCTGTATATCAATTGTTTTTGTCATGTTTTTACTTCTACCTTGTTTTACACCAGTCTTTTAACATTGTTTCTATTTCTTTCCTTAATTTCTTGATTTTATGTATGGGATTGTCCAAATGGCTGAATGTGTCAAAGCTGGCTTTGGAACCTTGCATCATCCCAGGAGATGAGAATAAGAGGCATTTGGCTGTTCCACCTCTTAGTCCCAGACAGAATCCAGCTAAGATTATTAAATTATTATTAGATATTAAATACTGTCTGCTTCACAGAAGCAAAGGAATGTGGTTGATGCTTTATCTGCCCTGTAGCTGGAAACACAGAGAAGTTTAAACTCCACATGCAGCTAGGCTACTTCCAGTATCCTTGTCTTAACCAATGGACATTTTCAGTGTCAATGACTCCTCCCTGCCTGTGCCCCTATAAATGTACCCTAAGCCTGCATTAAAGTTGAGACCATCGATGACACATTTTCTCCTCAGTTTCTGTGTTCTTGCCAATTTACCTAGCTCCCTGAAAGACAGGAAGAGAATGCAATAGGAACCGGGACCCCACCACTGAGTTCCATTGTGGCTTTTCCTCCTGGAGAGTAGGGACCGTGGGCTGTCGTTCCTCTGGGAAGAACAGCTGCCACTGGGAAAATATGTGTGGGAGAGGAAGATCAACTACAACATTTATGTATCCTTAAGAGGTAGGAATCGCAAAAAACAAATCTTGACCATTCCATCGGCATGACTTGTGTTCTCCCTATATATTGTTAATATTGTAGCCTCTAATTTCAAGTTCAAATCAGTGACTTTTGATGCTTATCTATAAAGATCAGAAGCTTATGCATTTTAATATTTTTACTTGTATCTTATATAGAGAAACATTGATACTATATATAAATAATATATATGTATTGATAATCATAGAGATAATTTTCAAAAGGAAAAATACACGTGGTTGAAAACATATTCAAAATCCTCAGACGTGTGTAGCTTCTGACATATTGAGGAGATGCAATCTCAAGACAAACTACTCATTGTTCTGGCTATTATGATATTTCTGCCCCCTCTTTGAAAATGATCCTGGAGCCCTATAGATATAAATATAGATATATAGATATAAATATAGATCTTATATCTTTCTTATATCTTGCTGTTCTATTTTTATTTATGTTTTTTTGGGAAAGTATTCTAGCCAAATTAATTTAGGGAAAAAAAAGTTTTTTTTTTTTTTTTTTTTTTTTTTTTTTACAATTTTTGACTTTGTCTATCATTAAAAGGAAGGTAAGTAACTCAAGTAACCAGTTAAATCATATAAACAATCAGAGGCAGAGGGATATAAATGTTTGTAGGACTCACAACCAGTTTTTTGCCATTTTTACAGTTCAGAACACCTTGCCCACAGAATAGTGTGCCCCACAATATGATAGGTCATCTTATATTAATTAATAATAAAGAGAATCTTTCAAAAACATGCCCACAGTTCAACTTGACTGAAATAAATATGTAAGAAACTTTTTCCATGTGATTCTTAGTTTGTCAAAGTGACAGTTAAAACTAACCTGCATAATCTTTTAAAATTATGCTTCATATTTTTCAAATACAAATTACTTATAATTTGAGTATTATTATTATTAGATTTATAATAAATTAAGTTGGTCAGTGTTCAAAGATATCTGACCTACAGCCAAAACAAACACATTCCTGTATTCTTTACTTCAAATATCTTTAGAAACTGGTGATATATTGCTAAAGAGGGAAAATTCAAAGAGAAAACTGTATATCAATTACATTTTCCTAATACATTTGAGTGTTAATGATCATAGTTTGAAGTGATAAAGTTTGACATCAATAAAATGCTGTATTAGCATTAAGCAACTCCTATTATAACATAGTTAAGAACATTCATAATTTATTGCCATCACATCAAGGTTTTATGACTTAAATGCAATGTGTAATCATTGAGTGAGTTTTCTAGAGACAGTCTACACAATGATAAGGAATCCTTGATATCTATACATCTGATAAAGAATTATTTCCAGAATTATGCCCAATCCTAGGAACTGAATACATAATTAGCCTTCCAATAAATGGGTTGATGAATCATAGAAATAATTTTCAAAAGGAAAAATACAAGTGATGGGAAGCATGTTCAAAATCCTCAGATGTGCAGCTTCTGACATTTCTACAAGACACAATCTCAAAACAAACCCTGCATTCCTCTGGATCTTATAATATTTCTGTCCCCTCTTTCAAAATGATCCTTGAAACTTACATGCAGGAGGAACGGTAGCAATATCAATTGGGCTGTATTCCAGAACTCTGTATTTTGATTGGTTGTAATTTTCTGTAATGGTCTTTGTCTATTGCATATACTCCTTGATGAGTAGTACTGCTTAAATATAAACTTAATGAGGACAATACCAATATATATAACACTGTGGACAGAGGATAGTTCACAAATCCCCAGGCCTAGATAAAGTACTACAGACAACTAAGGAATGCTGAGAGCAGAAATAGGCTTCCACAAGGAAAAGCATATCAACTTGTTTTTCAATAGAAAATAATCAGCCTTGGAAAAAAATATACATCCAATTGTATATTGTACATAGAGGTTTTGTTTATGTATTTAGGAATATATGCATTAATTATAGAGGAAAAATGTAGGGATTTGAAAGAGAGCAAAAAAGAGTACATGATAGGGTATGGAGGGAAGAAAGGGAAGGAGAAAATAGATATAAGTATATTATAATATCAAAAAATTAAAAATATAAAAATCCTTATACATCAGAAAAATGTAAGTTAAATCTTCTATAAGATTCTTGAATGTGTGTCATCAAGAAAAAAATATGATGGCATATTGTTGGAAGTATAAGGAAGGAGAATATATGTATATAAATATATAGGAATATATATATGTATATAGTGTACTGTTTCACTATTTACAACAGCTAAAAATGGAACTCTTATTGTTAATTAGTTAATGAATGGATAAAGAGAATGAGTACATTTATATATTGGCATATTTTTCATCATAGAAAATCATGATGTTTCCAGGAAAATTAATCAAATGGAGGTTACTATGTTAAACAATGTACACTGGACTCAGAAATAAATATGTCAGATGCTTTCTCTTATGTTCTGAATTTAGAAGTGTGTGTGTGTGTGTGTGTGTGTGTGTGTGTGTGTGTCTGAAAAGTTGTAAAGAAATTATGAGAGGAGTGTTAGAATTCATAAAGGATGAAAAAGAGAGTAAAGAAACATGTGACATAGTAAAGGACAGTCATATTTGGTGGAAGGCTGTAGGTGGAGTAACAGATGTGAATGTTGGAGCATATAGAATGAAGAGGATGTAGGATAAAATGGCATATAAAATCCATAATTTGTTATTATAACATTAATAAAACCTAAAAATGTTACCTATACAGTATGCTAGGGTAAATAGTGAAATAGATACAAAATGACTACAAACGTGTGTTGTAAAGGTTAAATGAGAGGATGAGATGTGAGAGTAAAATGCAAAGTAGTAACAATAAATCTGATCAATAAGAAAACAAATTGTTTAACACTAATTACGTAAAATATTACCAAGAAGCCTATTATAAAAAACAAAAAATCAGAAAAATATTGACTGAAAACAATAAGAAAAAAATGTGCTTACAATTTAACACAATGTACAAACTTAAATCAATACATTTAATAATCAAAGTGAAATGAGTAATTTTCTAGGAATTACTAATTCATGAATAGATAGAATTAAATTTTATTTTATTCAGTGGATATTGATTTTGTTTGCTTATTAAAAATAATTCAAGAAGTAAAGTATCAAATTATATTAATAAGCTGAGAATATATTTTCAAAGAACAAAAATGAACTACCAAAAATGAATAAACTAATTTCTAAACATATACAGGGTTATTCTGTATATGTATTCTGTATATTTATAATATAAAGAGAATATTCTAAAGACGTGCATATTGCATGGGAGGAAATTATTATGCTTGTTTTCAAAACTAAAGGATAAATTTGCCATGCTCAATTCTACTTATGAGATCTGAAAAATATATCTTATGAAATTACCAATAAGATTTAGAAATAAACTTACGAGAGCTAATATGCAAAAGAGCAGAGATTTCTTACAGATGAACATACAAAAGAAAAGATCCTGTTTTCATAAACAGATTAAAATGAAAATGACATTCAGAGTACAACAGCCTTACAAATCTGATAAGACGAAGAACTTTAAAACTTACCTGTAAGTGGACATCTATGGCAATATGTGCACTAATAAAGAAGTTCATGAAACTCAGGACAGAGTCTCTATAAAGTAATGCTAAAATGATGGTGAAGTCAGAAAAAAAAGAGCAAAAGCGTTGCAGTATTATTGAATATCAGCTAAGCAAGGATGTACCAAGTTCAACATAAAATTCTAAAGAATTTCAATTTCCTAAGGTATTATACTTATGCTAGAGAACTGGAAGTGGTTGAGTAATTGCAACATCTGTAACTAAAGGTCCTTCTCAAATTGCTTTTCTTCCTGCAAACTGACCTGTATACAATATATTAGTTGGGTCCCTTGACTCTTCAAGTTGGCTGTGGTCAGGCAGAACCCTAGTAGAGATTTCTTAGAGAAGAATGAGACAGTTCCAGGGCATCTGATACCTTCTACTGGCCTCTGAATGAACCAGGTACATACATTGTGCACACACTTACATATAGTCAAACACTCAAACACATAAAATAAAAACATATAAATCTTAAAATATACAAATGTTTGCAATTCATTGATTTATGATAAAATTTTAAAGATCAAACCATACAGAAATATCTTTTGAACTATTTTTAGTATATAAACTCAGTGTAAAATCTATCCGGAAATTTACTGGTTTAGATGCAAAACATACATCATTAAAATCTTCCAAGTGAACTCTCTATATATACACCAAAGTTACAGATATGCAATTCAGACTACATATTCTAACCATGGTGGAAATATGTTTGGCAGTATATATTAAAATAAAATATAGAAATATCTGATCATTAGAACTTTTAGCTCGGTTGTCAAGACTACTTGCTGCTCTTACAGATAACTTGCCGTCAATTTCCAGGAACCACATGTTGCTGAAAATTATAACTTCAGTTATCACTCCATTTATAACTCCAGTTCCAGGATAGATATGTGTGTGTGTGTGTGTGTGTCTATCTGTCTGCCTTTCTGTCTGTCACTCTTTCTTTGTCTCTTTGCTTCTCTCTCTGTGTGTCTCTGAGTCTCTCTCTCTCTCTCTCTTTCTTTCTCTCTCTCTCTCTCTCTGTGTTAGTGTGTGTGTGTGTGTGTGTGTGTGTGTGTGTGTGTGTGTGTGTATGTGTGCTTGATAGAAATGTAGGATTATTATATCAACCACTATATGGACTATAATGATTATAATAGTATTATCCATAATAAGTATATAATACATTCTCTTTAAATGAACATCTATAAGAGATTAGATCAAATTAACTCAGGGATACAATATAAATGTCATTGAACCAAATAAAAATTATTTCCATTTAATGAATACATTTTATAAACATCAGATAAATATCTCAAAGATACAGTATAAAATTATTTTTAATAAAATTCTGGAAAAAATTGCTAATTCTAATACTAGTTCACTTTAAAGAGAGTAATAGATTTATCACAAGGGGGTTCCCAGGAGGTTTCTTGTAGATGAAAGTGCTCTGTTCTTCAAAAATGGGGTACAGATCTAAACAGAGAATTCTCAACTGAAGAATGGATAAAGAAAATGTGGTACATTTATACAAAGGATTGTTACTCAGCTATTATAAAGATGACATCATGAACTTTGCAGGTAAATGGATGGAATTAGAAAAAAAAAAAAAGAACATCCTGAGTGAAATAACCCAAACCAGAAAGACAGACATGGTATGTATTTACTTATAAGTGGACATTAGCTATAAAATAAAGGATAATCCACAGTGAAGGATAATTTGTAATCCATAGACCCAGGCAAATCAATAACTAGTCTAACTTGAGACTTTACATGGATGACCAAAAACCAGAGACTAGATAGATATCCAAGAGACCTAGGGTAAAGTCAAACACAACTGGCAAAAACACTAACAAGCAAACAAACAAACAAACACCACAATGATATGACTCCTAATTATAATCTGCTATGCTCATATTGGTACATAGCCAAATTGTCATCAGAGAGGCTTCCTCTGGCAGCTGATGTGAGTAGATTCAGAGGCCCACAGCCAAGCATTGGGTGGAGCTCAGAGAACCCAACAGAAGAGCAGGAAGAGAGATTTTAAGAACCAGAGTGGACAAGGACACAAGGAACAGGAGTTGACTGAGCAAGGTGTATCGGGTGTCACAGAAACTGATGCAGCAGTCACTGAGCTTGCAAGGATCTGTACTGGGTCCCCTACATATACGTTACAGTTGTTTTGCTTGGTGTTCTCGTAGAAGTCCTGAAAGATGAAGTGGGAAGTCTCTACTCTTCTACCTGCCCTTAGGACATTTTTATTCCTGTTGGGTTGCCTCCTCCAGCCTTGATGTGAGGGTCCTTCCTGGTCTTGTTCCATCTTGTTATGCCCTGTTGGATTGATAACTCTGGGAGACCTGCTCTGTTCTGAGGGGAAGTAGAGAGAACTGGATATGAAGGAGAGGAGAGGTGGGGCCAGGGGAGGCTGGGAAGAGGGGAGGGAGAGAAGGATGCAGTCAGATTGTATTCTATGAGAGAAAAAAAAATAAATTTTAAAAATCAAAAAAGAGAAAGAATGAAAGAAATGAAGGAGATAAGGGAGGGAGAGAGAGAGGGAAGGAAAGGAAGGAAGGAATGAAGGAAGGAAGGAAGGAAGAAGGGAAGGAAGGAAGGAAGGAAGAGAGAGAGAGAGAGAGAGAGAGAGAAAGAAAGAAAAAAAAGAAAGAAAGAAAGAAAGAAAGAAAGAAAGAAAGAAAGAAAGAAAGAAAGAAAGAAAGAAAGAAAGAAAGAAAAAGAAAGAAAGAAAGAAAGAACAGACTTGGGCACACGGTCAAATTCATATTATTGTCATTTGTTGAACTGTAGCCTTAATTGCTGATTTACTATTGGGTATATCTGTCATACTTCAATAAAAAGAATTAGTGAAAGAATCAGACCAAGAAATGAGGCTTTGATATGGCACAAAGGCCTTGCTAAGGAATTTGAAAACTATATTAAAAATAGATAATTTTGATTTCACAAATCCAAAGTCTTCTATATTATGCAAATAACAAAACATAAATGGTACATAGAGAAATGATTTCTCAAATATAATAAAACATAAGCTTGTTACATTGGGAAATTTCTAAAAATTGTAGTTTTAAAATAAGGAACAAAGAAAAACTTGAGAACCTAGAATTGTTAGGCTACTAATGGGAGAAATATAATAAGCAACTAACCACAAAGAAATTACTTAAAATTCAGTAATAATTGAAAAGAAAAATTAATTCAAATACTACACTTTCATAAAAGATTTCCAAATTCAAAAATTCACTTTTCTGTAAAGAATGGTATTGAAGTATAAATGTGTATTTTTCACAGTTTTTATTAAAACATATTAATTTTTCTAGGTAGTTTTTATTATGATATTTTCATTCATTTTTCCCTTCTACATCTCTAGTAGTTTCCTTTTAGTTTCATGCCTTATTACTTCATAGATTCCACATATAACAAAACTGCATAAAACTTCTTTTGTGAATCTGGCTTATTTCAATTTAAATTGTAGTTGATCTTAATTCCATCTAGTTTCTTTCAAAACTCCTTGTGCATACACATCACATTTTCCTTGTTCATCTGCTGATGGGCACCTAGGCTGATTCCATATGTTGACTATTGTGAATAGCTCCACAGTAAAAGCCTATGGCAATGCCTAGTCACAGGGGTCCCTTTGACTAACAATTATAGTTTAAGTGATTCACCTATAAGGTTATGCATACAAATCAGTTGTGTGTGTGCATATTTTTACTCATAATTAGAAAAAATACACATTACTTAAATGTACTAATTCAGAGCCACATATATAAACTCTGATATATTATCCATTTCATATGATCCTCAAATGCAGTGGTATGTTATGGACAGGAAAGAACAAGGAACCTGGGAAAATGAATGTAGCAACTCATAGAGAAATATACCTGATTAGATTCTATTTCTCTGATAAAGGAAATAAGCAACGAGTATATAGCATATTTCATGTCCCTTTACATGTTATTTTTAATGTAAAGAAAATATCTAGAGACAATGAAGCAATGAGAATGGCAGTGCTGGGAATGGAATCAAGGAGAAAAGGATGCCTGGGGCTTTCAATTTTTCTTTACTATTTGAATTTGATTCACTTTTTATATAGTCTTTTCTTATATGACTTGAATAATTAAAATGGAGGAAAAAAGGATCCAATAAATTCATGACAATTTTTACTCTTATTCTGATTGTAATATCTGTATTCTACAACATATTTTTTCATTGGTATGCTGAGAGGGTTAGCATTTAGACAATATTGAGCCATGCAGTAATATGAGCAATGCAGAGATGATAAATGAGTGCCCACCTGTTGTGATTAGAAGTCAGTCTCACTGAAATCACACAGAAAATGTCAAGAAAGACAGTGTAATGAAGTCATTGAGCAGCTAAAGAACACAGACACAGCCTACATTTCCATGGCCTTTGTTGCACATATTTTTCAATTCCCTATAATGGTTTTTCCTCTGAGGAAGACATTAAAAATGAAGTCGTTTCTTGTCACTAAACTACTACTTGGGAAAAAAAAACCTAAGCTAGAATGCTAAATATGGATTTTGATGAGTGTCTAAAGGGTTCTCGCTGCCAAGGAATATTCATCTGAACATTCAGTATATGTATTTTAATTACATTAAGTGAGACTTTGAAACATCTGACATCTGTTTACTAGTCAACATTTAATTAAGTATTTGAGTATAACAATGCTAAATGAAATGTTTTAAAGAAGCTATTAGACTCTGCAGATTTATGTTCAAGCCTTACAAAGTCAGAGGAGGATGGCAGAGTCTATTTCCGCATCCAGAGACAAAGAAAAAAACATTTGTTTGCTGTTCTGTCTTTGTTTCATTGCTTCTTTGACTGCTTCATGAATCCTCATTCCAATTTTCCCTCAGTATTTCATCAACTCTTAAGTAAGACCAGGTTGGCATCTTTATATCAGAACTATGGGTCAATATCTTGTTAATTTAAAGACTATTTGTGCATGAGGTGTTCAAAATCATTTGTTTCCCAATAAAAGAGTGAGTCTACATAAATGATGTTTGCACTATTACAAAGAACACAAAATCAGCAGGCAGATGGCCTTATTTAATATCCATCTGTTCTCTACCTATGATGCTTAAATGTTCTGTGGCCTATATTTTACCTCTCCCTAAATGTCAGGTCAGTTTCTATATATTTTGGACCTATCTCCACAACAACTAATTATGATGTTTACGAGTATTTGGATTCTAGATGCACTTAAATGTTGCTTTCTTCTGATAATAATAAAACTAGCTAATATTTGTTGGTGTCTTAGATATACCATATACCATAGTTATTATTTATATGGAATGCTCTTTTTAAACCACAAGGATTAAATTCCATGAAGTAATTACTGTTCTGCAGATAAATGATCCTTAAGTAGTTTCAACTCATTTCCAGAGAACGGAAACTAATTGCTACTTAAAATCAATATCAATATGACAAGGCTTACATGTAAAATTCTGATATGTGTCACTGCTGATTACCCTGAAGCTCATAATAGCTACATCCTCCTTCATATCGTCACACGGTTGCATCACATCACATTTACAACATTAGCTTTTTTTAAAAAAAAAATGAGTCCTCTTAAAATTATCCTTGTGTAATCATAGCTAGACTTGGTAATAAAAAATGGCTGCTAGTCTGTCACTGCCCTAGCTATCATTGTTACAAGGGTCCAAATTAGTCAGTGTTCACAATAACTAGCAATGCCTTAATGTGGACACAATATTCCTGATGAGGTGTAAATAAGTTATCACGTGGAGACTATGATTCACTAATGTGGATGTCCTGGTAGATGAACTTGGCTCCCTGTGGTAATTGTAATTGCCTATGTCGGGTAAACTATCCTTTCTGCTTCTCGCTGCAAATGTGACTTGAAACATTTATATTTTTGTTTTGAAATTTCCTTTTCTAAACCACAAAATCAAAACAAACAAACAAACAAAAAAAACATGTCCTAGGAAGCTTTTCATGTCAGGAACTGGATTGTGACAATTTTGTGTCAGAGTTTTTTCCCTGTACTTTTAAACCAAAATGGGGATCTTATAACCTAGAAGAAAAGTCTAGTAAAAAGAACGCTCCAAGAAAGTTAAATAAACAAGAATGGAACTGGTTATCATCTGATCCTGGGGCACAGACTGGAGAGGTGATGAGATTTTGGTTGGTTGTTTTTGCTCTAATTTTGCGATGTTCTGGTTCTGCAGTTTTACTGCCATTTATTAGCCACCACTTTCTCTAGTGTAAATTATTGGTAAACTTTTTTGAACAACTATTCTATGAGATGATTAAAATTTACATGTGTAGCAAACATTTACAAGCTTGCCAGTGACTGAGGGGTAGGACATGTCCTTACCCACTCATCAGAGTGTGGAAACAGCTGTCTCTTTAGTAATACCATATATGACATTGGACTGATTAACTTTACTGCCTTTGTAAGCTTAATTAGCAAACATCTGCATCTACAATCTAGTCCCCAAGGTACTGACATTTTCATCATGTTGAAATATCTTTATTTTATTGGCTGAACTTTTCCCCAGCAGCTATTCTGAAAAAGTTAACAATTGGTTATATGATAGAGTAAAACAAGGTGGAAACAATCCTCAATGGGGTTCAATGTGAGACTCTCTCCTCCCTCTGTCTCCCTCTCTCTTCCTACCTCTCTTTCTCTTTTTCTCTCTCTTTCCTACATCCCTCCCTTCTTCACTCCTTCCCCTCCTCCCACTTCTGTTCTTCTTTCTTTTTTGACAGATATCAGAAAAATATTTCAAGCTCCCTTCCATGTCTGTAGTCTGTAGTACATGTATAATGAAATTTCAGGTCAATTCTGTTTCAGTTTCAAAAATAACTTGTGATTCACTATGCAGATCTTAGATGTATTTTTACACTCCCAGGAATATTCCTTTGTCCTTTTGGTGTTTCTGCAAAATCCATCCAGGGTTTTATCTTTAATAATGGCAGATTTATTGCTGTGATAACAAGGAATAGGGGACTCTTTCTGCTTCCTCTTTATATGAATGTAAAGACAGATGTAGATTTTGATAGAGGTGGGAAAATTATTTCACCTATGAATGACCTCTGGTTGGTCTAAAAGCTCTCTGAACTATGTTCCTCTGACTTAAAGTTATTTCAAAGTATGTTCCTGGCAACCAACTGATTATTCGACCTGCATTGTCAATGGTCTATGAAGATGCCACCATTTAAATTGCCCCCCCTGGTTTCTCTGGATAATAGCTAATATTTAGATGAATATAACCCCAGGCCAATGGAATACTATTTGGAAACGGAAAATTACAGACATATAGGTAAAAAAAAAAGTCTTCATTTTTATGGAAGGAAATATGCTCATTTAATATGCCCTGATTATTTTTAGATGTTGAGATGAGAGCATGACTCATCACCTTCTACTGCTTCCACTGTGTATGCTGGTCCCCACTCATCTTTCCTGACACATCGTGCTGATGAAGGGAATGACAGTCTGTTTCCCACACTGTGGACATCAGTGTGTGTTGCAGCTGCTTCTGGAAGTATAGGTACTCTATTTCTTAGATATGTAGTCCCTCAAACACATTAGTATTCTGAGGATCAGTGCATATTACAACTGACTGTACACAACAACCCAAAGGGCACTCTGTGGGAGCACTTCTTCCTAGTGGTTAACAAGCTTTCAAAATACCGGGAAAGGACTTTTGGGTCTGACCTTCTACTCAATTTACTTTTTTTATTGAAACATTTTTATCATATATAGTGAATAGTAAAAATCAGAGTTACTGGTATACAGATAATGAGATAACTGATATTAACTAAAAAATACTTCTTAGCCTTTGATAATAGTCATGAAGTGGTAAGAAATTGAAATAATTAATTTTGAGTTGAGAAAATATCTAGATGATATTATGTCTCTTCATGTGAATGCTAGTATTTAAATACTGTTATTGGTTCTGCCGTAGTGTGATGTCTTGTAAATATAGTCTTATAGACACAGATAACTAGATTAAACTTTATGTAGTACTTGAGACTCAGGGATCTATTTTGCAAAGTTTTCACTTAAAAACAATGACTGCATGAGCCTCTGGGCACATACTATTTTTCACATTTCTTAACCCTAATTAATATTGAATTTCTACTGTTGAAAGTTGCTTGATATGAGATCAGAATTGTGATATCTTTGATCATTTTGAGTCAGACAATATTACTCACAGAACAGGCTTATTTGAAGTACAAGATAAGATCACAATTATGAGAAATTTAGCAAAGTTTGCAAGCCATTGTTGCTGTAGTGGTTAAGATCACTGTAATGCTTGGGGCTCAGGTGAAATTCCCAGATGTAACACTTTGACAATTGAGAAATTGGCAGAAACAAGGTCACTTTGACCTTCTGCAGCTTGTCTTCCCTGAAGCACAGTCACAGAAGTTTCCTGGACTTATCTCCTAGGGGAAAGGACTATCTTGTAGAAACACAGGGAAGAACGTGAACAGCAGGCTTTGCAGAAGCTCCCACAGTTTATTATCCTTACTTTGTCTTGCATATGTCCTGTCATGATTCTGCATAACTATTTTTTTTCAGCAGAAAATAAAATGGATTATTTTCCCTGGACTTATGTGTTCAACTGTCTCTCTTCCACATCTTTCATCCCTTCATTCCTTGTTGTTTGTTTGAACCCAGGCCTGGATACATGCTAAGTATGTGTTCTACCTCAAAACTACATTCCTAAGAAATAATAATTTTTCTATGGCTCTCAGGCCTCATATAACTTTTATTTATTTATTTATTCATTTATTCATTCATTCATTTTTTGAGACAGAATCCCATGTAGCAAGATTTGTCTCAAATTGGCTATGTAGTTGAGATTAGCCTTGAACTATCTGATTCTCCTGCCTCTACCATTGAATGCTTGTATTACAGACATACATAGACCCTCTGATAAAATTTGTATAAAAATTTATTATATTTTTTTATTAAGCAAGCTTTGAAATTGAGGTATCAGTCATAAAACTGTCAACGTGTAACGATAAATATTAAATTCCTCCCTTATTTAAATGTAATGTTTCCAAGTCCAGTCTTTCCCAATTTTTTCAACTATAAAACTAAAATGCACCTATAGCAATCATTAAATATGAGAATATTAATTTTTCCACCATTATGTAAATGACATGATTTTTATTGGATGATTCCTAGAAAAGTCTGCATCCTTACAATTATTGGTACTCAAATATGATAAAAAATATTTTGTAGCATTGAAAAAATTGTTCTGTATGCCATTTGAATTTTCTCATATTTAGAGGACAATTATTTATTTGCAGTCAATTTTATCAAGACTTAGTCATGATTCATGTTCTACCCTGTCCCCAGCCAAGATGCCTACTCACCTGCTCCCCCACACTCCTCAGTTCTGTCTCATTGCTGGCCCACTGCTCATATTTAAAGAATTATCCTTTGCCAACTTTTCTATTATTTCTCTGCCCACCTTGCTCCTTCCCAAAGTAATCTGTCCTTAGGCAAATTTCTTAGACTGATCAAAAATACAATAACTATAAGTTATTCTTTACAGAATAAAAAGAAAAAGATGAATGTTCAAACTCTTTTACAGTCTTTATCTAGTCCATAAAACATTACTTGCAATGTCCATGGTTTTTATTCTTAATGTGACCTCTATGACTGATGTGTGGATAAATATTAGGATATCTTTATTAAGTTGGACAAAGAACAAATAATTGCCATGGTAGTGTAAACCAGATGATATTCTGAGAACCATTTAAACATAGTTCTCTTTCTTTAGATGTGCTTTTAGATATGAATTTTAAAGTTAGAAATGTATGGGAGATGTTTCAAGAAAGCATTCACATGGTGATTTGTATAGTAGTCCTGTCTCCTCACACCTCCTTTTCTCTGTCAGTGAAGAAAGTGAAGGAAGAGCCTGAAAACTAACAATAGGTTGAAAATAAAATTACAAAGCTGTCCTCTGTCTTAAGGAAGGTGAAAATAAGTGTGAACAATTCAGAAGTGAAATTTCAGCATATCCAAGCCCATTATAGAAAGGGAGATGGGAACCATAAGACTCAGAAGAAGGCCTTCAAAGAAGAAACTTTCTGTGTCCTACATTGCTGTGGGCATTCTCTGTGGGGCAATAAAGAGCAGTGATTGATCACAGCTTTTTGTCCTGCTGGTTTCAGTGCTAGAACATTATCCTATTTGTAAATATTAATTTCAGTAGTGAGTCTACTTCCTGATCAGGATCCCGTTTTGATATCCCAAATTCACAGTAGTCCTAAATAATGTAAATGATTCAGTACTGATTGCCACAGATCTGTCATATAAGCTCCAAACCTAATTGTACTAAAGGTTAAATTGTAATTATTGACTGAAATTCTTTCCAGAGTGAGCTTTTTTCCATTTTGTTGGCTAGTAATAATCTAAATCTGGGCTTTGTACACAAACTCACTCATGTAGCCTTGAAGTTCAGCATTTATGTGGTGATACATTTTACTATGAAAGTAGGGATATAGCTTCAGGATAGACTTTTGATCTTTATTGAGAAGACTGGGACACATTTTCTAAATTTAAATTTTTATAGGGATATAAAGATCATGATAGAACAGCATAGAGTCATAAAAATTAGTGAGACATTCTCACTCTATTTCAACTGTTATTATCCAGATTATTCAAGCTGCTACATCTTAATTTGATCACTATAAACAGTGTGGCTAAATACCAGAGTCACTTATATTTCTTCCATAATCCTTTAAACCAAATTTTTGTAACATGCAGTAATATTGTAGAGAGGAAGAGAGGCTTCACACACTAAAATCACTAAACCAGACACATTGTAGAGATATAAGGAGCCTCCACTGCCTTTTAGTGTTTCCTCAATTGTCACTGTGATTGTTTGGTTCTTGGATTGTGGGATTTAATTAAAGATGGTAAGGGAAGAATGCCATATAAATCAGAAAATCATTTCCCTTTTGCTTTAAGTCTTTTTAAAGATTCAGGGCTACCAAAGAGAGTCAGATGAGCCATCATGGGTGTGACTTACATTTTTTACAATCTTGACTGCATTTAAATAAAGAAATACTTTTAAAATAGTGAGTAAAAGTGAATCTGAAATTAGAAACATGTGAGGACCCAATAAGTTTAGCATTTTTCATAAGGTATGTTATCGAAAATCTGAAAAACAATGTCAAATTAAGGGTTTGAAAACTATGATAGATTGCTTAATTCATTTCTTAGACTCTCAAAGGCTATTGATTTCATATTAATAACAACTGACTTCTCTGCATTATTTATATGAATTGAATGAAATCAGCAAACATAATAATATGAATTTGATGAAAATAAAATAAAAATTCAGGATTGGCTAGGTAGATAGATGGCTCAACAATTAAGATCGCATGTGTTCTAACAGAGAACCCCAGTTCAGCTCTTACTAATACCAATTCTAAGTGGTCCGATACTCTTTTATGCTTCTCTAGGCACTCAACCACAGGCACATCCCCCCCACAGAGCTGATCACACATTCATAATTAGAAGCAAAATCTCTTAACATAAATAAAAATACAAAATACAAGTAAATGCTTAATATCTATAGGACATTTACATACACACATGTGCACGCACACAGACACACGTGCGCATGCACACAGACACACATACATGCATACAATCTTCTGAATCTGTTTAGTGTTGCTTGTATGCATATGATTCGGGGCTGACCACTCTGTATTGGATAATCAATTATGGGACTCATCCTTTTCTCTCTCTCTTAGCACTCCGTAGTTACTCTTTGTCTAGGGCTGAGGCTCAGTGAAATTTTCCCACTCTGTTTGTATGTCTATTTTTTTTTATTGTAGAAATCTTGTCTTGACAGTATAATTATATGTTAATTTCCTTATTTTGCATATGTTATGGCAGACAAAAAAAAAGGTTTAGAAGTTTTGAGTATTTTATAGGAAGGAAATTTTTAGTTGTTTTTTTTGAAATTTACGAAGTATATGTAGTTATAATTTCTTAGAAAAAGATGAAAAGTAAATATTAACATTTAATTTAATACTCTACATTTACAGAGATATATTCAATGCTCTTTCAATCAAAAAGTAAGCTGTTATTTCAAACTGGTCAGAGGGTTCAAAACATACTTCACAACTTTTAAATATTGTCATTTTAAAATCATTCAATTCCCATTAAATTTGAAGCAAGAGAGTAATATTTTTCTGACATGTCAATTTTTTTTTTATCCAGAGGCCCAGGAAATAAATTATTATTCAACCATTATTTACTGTGTCAACATATGTTGGCTGCTTCATATTTGCAACATATTTGGCTGCATCATATGTTCTGGAATTTAGGAAATGTACAATGAAATGATAAGTCCAAGGAAATTGGTTATGTGGCTCAGTGGCAAAGTGCCTGTCTAACAAGTGTGTGTGTGTAAGTTCCATCTTAAGCCTCACCAAAAAGAGAGTGCTGAGACATTGATTATTTACAAGTTATTTATTGACAGTTGCCCATAAAACTGTGCTAAACACACACACACACACACACACACACACACACACACACACATCATTCAGGTTCAGAATCTTGTGTACTTTTCTTGATACAATCTCAATCCTTTCACATTTGTTTCTCATTGTTTGGGGGGTGCAAAAATATAATGCAACTTTTTTCACATCTGATGTAAATGCTAACTTCTTTTGTTATTAAATGCTCAACATTTATATTTCCGAAGTTTTCCAATTCTTTTCTTGGGGTTTCATTAGATGGCAATGACAGAAGCATTGGGCACCACTATACAGTTCACCATTTTTTGAGGAGGCATAATATTAATATGACATATCACTTATTATGCAGACAGAGAAATAAATATTTGGTAATGCTAAAGGGTCCAAACTGATAGATAATAACCCTAAAGAGTACTTTTAAACCTGTATAAATATAGTCATTAATCTTTTAAGACCATATAGAATAAAACAAGGCCTTGACCATAGCTGATAATGCTTTTTTAAGAGATAACAAGCCAATGGTATTTCATTGCTTACAAGAGTCAGTTGAGTTCCATAACTATTGACAAGTGGCTTTATTCTTCCTTAATATAAAAACTTTTAGGTATCATTTTAAGAACAATACTCTGTCCATCATTTCTACAACACATCAATGTACACATACATATATTTTGTTTGTCAGTTTTAATAATACAAATGGATTAAATGGGAAAGGGACTGAAAATACACATGATCACTCTGGGCAACATGAAGGCTCTGGAATAAAACAAAATGTATATTCAATTTAAACAAAAGGGTATTTATATAAACTCCACTGAAATAAATCTTGAAAATAGTCTTGGTTAGCTTAAAAAGAAGAGCTTCTTTGTTTTTGTGGCACATATACCTAACAATAATGGTTTAACTCCGCTCCTAATCTTCCCATTTCATTCATGAGCACACACATGTTCACAAACACAGTAAAGAGAATAGACACATATAATCTGACAAAAGATTTTGTAGAGATTTATTAAAGTGTTCCAAGCATATGAAAATGTTTGCTCTCTACTTTAAACATATATAATCCATACAGAATGTGAAAGAAATGAATGAGTGCCTCAGGTAAAAAATGTTTTACATGTGAGAACAAATGAACACGTTTCTCAACAATGACATTTTTCATATCGACACTGGAAGTGAAATCACTAAGGAAGTCCCTGTTTTTATGGATGGAAACTGATCATATTACCTCTAACTTCATGGGGACACAGAAAAATGACTGAACATAAAGTGCAAGATTATGTTTCAAAATATGGAATTTATAAGTAATTATTTGAATTAGCTCTTGAACTTTTACAAGTGAAATTTTGTTTTAAATGTTATTTTTTAAAGAAAATGTAGTCTAGATTTATGTAAATTTAACTATAATCTCATTATAAAAATATCTTAAGCAGTTAGACGTTGAGGATAGACGAGGTCTCTTAACAACTACTCTTCATTTTAGCACAAAAGATCTTAACTAGAGCATTTAAGCAAGAGATAGAGAAACCATCCAAATTGGGAAGAAAACAAGCACATTGTTTTTATTTGTATATGATATCACATGCATAGAAAACTGAATTGTTTCCACAAATTTTGTTAGATAGAATAAGGAAATCAATTGAATGTGCAGTTGATAGAGTAGACATGAAAATTTCAGTAGTTTTTACATACTCAAATAGTGGCTTTTCTGATAAAGAAATAAAGAAAATAATCTCCTTTATAACTGAATCATAAATGCTAAAGTGTTTCAGAATCAATCTCATCATGGATATAATAAATAATATGTAGAATAAATATATATTTTATAAATATATATTTATATATAAATGTGTATTTATATATATAAAATATATATAATAAATATAATATAATATAATCAATATGCAACAGTGCAAGAAATAGAGAAAGATATAAATAGATGGGAAAACTTTACATTCAAGAATTGGGTGAATTCATATTATCAAATGATGCCCAAATGATGCCTATATTATCTTTGCAATGCTCAAAGTGAATTACAAACTCAGTGTAATACTTTTCAAAATTCCATTGACATTTTTTATGGAAATTGTAGAAACCCTGTAATTTATATGAAAGCACCAAAGTCTGAATAGTATCTTAATCGAAAAAAAAAAAAAAACCAAGACATACTATCCGAGTTAAAAAATATTTTGAATTTCCAGTAACCAAAACAGTGTGCGACTGGCATAAAAATAGACACAAACCAATGCAACAAGTTATAGATCCCCAAAATAAATCCACACATTGTAACCAAAATGATATTTAGCAAAGGAACCAAAAGTTCACAATTATAATGGGTAAACTGGATATTCTTAGTTAGAAAGATAAAATTAGACACGACACCCTAAAAAAAATTTCAAAATCGGTTCACAGTGAATATAAGAGGAAAGTGATGATGTGACTGGAGTGAAAAGTTGAGGTGATATTTCAGAATAATATTCTTTTATCTTTGATCCAAGACCATAGACTACAAAATAAAATTTAAAAACATGAAAAGGGGATTCTAAAATTTGACATGCTTTTGCATAGCAATGAATACAATTAAGAGCTTGTGAAGACACCCAAGAGAATGCAACAAATATCTATAAACTATACATCTAATTGTGACCTCATAGCCAAAATATATGAAGAAATTAAAAATCTACACTGTAGAAATGAAAAATTCTTATTAGAAAGAGAGTAAAGACATGGATAGACATATCTCCATAAAAACATATAATTACCCAACATATATTTCAAAAAATCCTAATAACTCTAATTATCAGAGAAATTGTGCTGTTTTGTCAACTCAACACAAACGAGTTACCCTGGAAGAGGGAATCTCAATTGAAAAATTCCCTCCATCAAATTGACCTGTAGCTATAACTATAGGAAATTTTCTTAATTAATGGTTGATATGGGAGTACACAGCTTGCTCTGAGATGTGCCACTCTTGGGGGCAGAGAGTGATACTATATTATATAAGAAAGTAGGCTAAACAACGCGTGGAGATCAAGCCACTAAGCAACATTAATTACTCCATGGTTTCTGCTACAGTTCCTGTCATGATTTTGGTCCATGGTGAACTAAACCTGGAAAGCCAAATAAACCCATTAGGCCTTCGAGTTGTTTTTGGTCTGTTTTATCAAAGCAATGGAAAATCAAGAAAGGGCAGAAATGCAAATTTAAACAAGAGTGAGGTATCACCTCTTAGACAGTTATTATTATAAAAAATAACTAGCTGTAAGTGATGGGAATGATATAAAGAAAATCACAGCCTATACCCCTGGCACAGCTATTTGGAGTGCACTATGAAGTTTATTTAAATACTAACAACAGAAGGAGCTTAAGTTTCCAGTCAGTAAGTACTGAAGACAAATCTTCCCTTACATCAACAACATTCTTCACAAAGTCCAAGTTTTATGTCAGCCCAAGTATCTACCAACAGATGAATGCATAACCTGTAGTTTAACTACAAAATGAAATGTTCTTGTTCCATAAAAGAACAGAATTTTGTCATCTGTTATAATGGATAGACAGGAAGAACATTTTGATCTAGGTAAAGGAAAAAAAAAAAAACTCAGCTAAGACAAACACATGATTCCATTCATATGTGGAATCTACAAAAGTTGATGCCATAAAGCAAAGGATAGAATGGTGGTTACCAGGTGTCTATGCAGTCGTATGAAAGACCAGAGAATAAACATAACTAAATTCAGTTAGACTCAAAACGTATGTTCAAGATATCTACTGTGTAAAGCAGAAGTTATAGATATGCGCATGTTATGTTTTTGAAAAATATTTAGTGGATATAAAGTATTCTCACATGATGAGAGGTAGTGTATTATTTATCCTTATTTAATCACGACAGTATGCATATTTAAATTTATCATGTTAAGCAACGTAAAACATGCATGTATAATATTATCATTGAATAGAATAAGATGAAATAACAAATAATTCATATTTTTCTGTTTTCAAATTTATGTGTTCTTTATTTCACCTCTTTTGCAGAACTGCATGATGTAGCACCTCATTATTGTGAATTGCATTTTTATACAGTCCTTGCAGATTGCAATCCCCTGACTCAGCTCTTCCTATATAGTATGTCTTCACTTTCAGATTGTTTGTTGCTATAATATTAATTTGATTTTTTAAAATATACTGTAGCAATGTTGGGGATATGGCTCAGTCAGTAAAGTCCTTGGCACAGAGCATGAAGTCCTGAGTTTGGATCTCTAGCACCCCATTCAAAAAGATGGCCCAGCAGTGCAGCATATCTGGTAAGCTGTACTTTTTCATATTAAACATTAATTCCAGTCTGTGAGATGACAGAACTAAGGCCTCCCTTGAACAAACAAAAACAATGGAGACTTTATAATCTCTTATTCTCTATTGGGAAAATGTCAAGGATCTGTCATTGTTCACTATCAGCTTTACTGTTTCTACTTTACCCAGATGGATGAGAATGTCGGATTCTTACATGTCTTACACGCAGTCTTAGCCATTATTACTAAGTTCTGACTAATATCTTCCCAATATCCAATCACTACAGCATGGAACTGTAACTTTGTTTCCTTCTCACTTCTCTCACTTGGGAATTATGGGACATTTCCTTTCTTAATTGCTTGCTTGGCTAGATGTTCAAATTTTCCAGTTGAATTAATTAATTTTCAAATTAAACTAATTCAGTGAACACACCTCATTCCTACAAACCTTGTCCAGAGATTGGGTGTGTTATTGGTTTTCCCATTACCTAATCTTGTATAAATTTAAACCGAATTACTTTTTTATATCAAAGGATGGAACATTCTACTTGATATCTGGATTTCATTTGACTAAGACATAACTTTTTCCTCAAAAAAACAAAAGATAGAGGTCACAGAAAGCACATTTACAGATTATATTTGACATTACAAAACACGTCACAATGAGATGTGTTTAGAAGAGCTCATGATGAGATTTGGCAGGTAAGCATGCTTGCCAAAAGACTAACAACTTGAGTTCAATCAATTTTAAGGACCCACATGGCAGAATGAGAGCAGTAACTCCTCCTTATCTTCTGACATCCACATGTACACTGAGGCATACACACACACACACATACACACACACACACATACACGCACGTGCGCCTCTCTCTCCTATTCAACCTCTCCCCTGTCTCTCTGTGGTGTGTGTGTGTGTGTGTGTGTGTGTGTGTGTGTCTGTGCGCACGCGCATGTGTGTGCTTCCGTACCCATGGGTGCATGTGCGCAGGGCTTAGTTCTTGAGACTGGAATGGGGTCACCTATGAGGCATCTCATCTCTGGACAAGAATGATTCTCTCTCTCTTCTCACTCAATAACTGTCTGTAACTCTTCATCTAGGACTATCTAGGAATGGGGCCTGTGAGACTTTTTCCACTATGTTTGAATGTCAATTGGTGTTGTCCTTTTGCAAGTCTTGTTTAGGTAACCATATTGGTGATATTTCATGTGTGCAGCTTCTTTGTCACATATAGAAGACACTATCTCACATGATTGGTTTTGAGCTATTTTACCACTGCTATGCAATCTTGCATTTGAATTACACTCCCTCATAATCACACTTTGATCATTATACAGTAGGCCTTCTGATATTCCTTCTGAATCTCAGAAGTGCTCAGATATTCTAAATCAAGAATATTTTATACACCTTACTTGTCATGTGTCAAATGTAACTCCTAATACCACATATGCCATCTTCTTTCTCATTAGCTGAGTTTCATACAAGCCTTGGGAAAAAGGAAATGTTGTCTATTGTTATATCTCCAGGACTTCAAAAACCACCAAATAAAAATGATGTTTCTCTATAAATGATTGCTAAATGAAGATTAATTTTTCATCTTGTATATATCTGAGACTTTGTTGGATGCCAAGTTCTTTAAATCAATACTGGAAGATGAACACTGTTCAGTTAAGGGCAATAGTGTAATAAAGATAGGTATTGAGCACACTAACATCTGTAATATCCCCAGAGAACTTACAGTTCTACCACAGGACACAAAGGAATCATTCTATAAATTAGAAATGAGGAAGAGATAGTTTGAATTTTAGCAGGATAAAGGTAAATTTTCAATTTTTAATATTTGGGGGGGTTGGTTTTAGTTGACAACTTCTCAGCAAAGCAAATTTTTTTTGTATAAGGAATGGATTTTAAAATTCACAGTCAGCTCAGAAGATATACTCTAGAATATAAACAGGGAAAAATATTTTAAATTATATTTTGGGATATTTACTTTGGGATATCTCCGGATGGATATGTTTCCAGTGGCAGGTAGATATCAGCATCTCATGTCACTATAAGTAACATCTGGTATGTAGTGAGCTTAATTATAGTTACTATTAACACCAGATTATTTTCTATGCTAAAAAATAGTTATTCAACCATTCCCTCATTTTCTCCTAGTTTTACCTGTAATAAAGTTAACTAGATAAGTTAACTAATATGATATATATTAAATTTCATTGACTTTATCTATGATACCTAGTTATACATATTGAAATTATGAGGGTTCAAATAACCCTGGTATTCATTCAGCTGCAGTTTATAAGTAACATGATGTCACAGAAGGAAAATAAAAATTTTGTACATCATCATCCTCATGGTAATCACCATTATTATCAACATTATGTAGGTGTTTTAAATGTTGTGTCTGAGGAATTGTTCAGTCAGAAAGAATACAGAACAAATGGCAATCCAGATAGAATATATATACGATTTCACATATGTGTATATATAAACAAAACAAATATACAAAGAACTGAATGTTCCAAATGCAACTGCAAAGTAAGTTACCTTTTATTTATATGCATATTCATGTAAGTGGAGAAATCCACTTTAGCATAACTGAAAACTGTCTTCATACCATGGGGAAGCACTCAGTAGATGGTAAACAGTTTTAGGCCTGATTCTGACTGCTCTCCCGTAGCCTTGCCATCCTGTCATCTAGCCACATGTGCTTCTGATGCAGATCAGCATGCATATGCATAGCCATATGTTTCTTCCTTATGAGGCTCTTCATCTCCTCCTTCCCATCCCATTCCTAGTATTCCACACATTGTATTTCACTCATCACACCACTAGCCAAACAAAAGAAAAACTGTTGCTCTCCAGAGGGAAACAGAAGTGCCTGGGCCACATGAGGCTCGATCTATTCTGACCTTGTATGTTATGATGATGTTTCTTAGTGACTTCTCTGATTTGTCATCATAGAGGATAAATTAGCATTTTTCTTTGCTTTGTGAGTTGGAGTGTAGGCTCAAGTTCTCTCCCACCCCTTCACTTTTCAAATGAATTGAGGTTCTTAGAATAACCTAGAGGAATTAAGTTTTGCATGTGTTTCTAGCAGCTTTGTCTGCAATGTAGGTGATCTAAACTGCTAGGACACCCAAGAGAGCGAGAGTGAGAAATGCCATCTGACTCATCATCACCCATGAGATCCAAGTGTGAAATGCAGGGTGGAGTCTAGTGGGTAGGGAACAAGACAAAATAGAAATGTGAATAGCATGGTGGCACTTCTCTTCCTCCAGGTCAACAGAAGATAGCATAAACATTTAAATGATAAATCACACAGTCCTCTCTTTAAGGAACATCACTAAGGAAACACTACTACCCATAAGAGCCAAATGCCATGTGGGTTTGCAGAAAAAGGAAACTTCTGGGAGGGGAACTAAGTGGTTAGAAATGACTCACAGATTTGTGTCAAAAATTTCTGTTCACATAAGAGTCTAAAGTGCAGCTACAAAACTTGCAGGGACCCCTGTAAAATAAAATATGTTTTTCCATATATATAGTAGAAAAATTACACCAACGTGCCAATTATTTTTTTTCTTTTATGTTCTCAGCTTAGTGTTGTGCGTATCACTGGATGATTAACATCACACTAAGTAAACAAATGAAATATTGAATGATTAGCATGAATCTGATCATCTCAATTTCGTGGAATTCCATTTTCAAAGCAATTTTAAAGGTGTTAACTTAATCTAATAAATTCTTAAAATCACACAGTTTAGATTTTCCGCCTTATCTATGCAATTGTTATCTTTATCTTGCCAGGCCAGTAGAAGCATTGCACACAATTAACTCATTTTTTATTGCAGTGCTAAAAAATGAACTGCATAACAGGCAAGAATGATGCCATGGAGTATGCCCTTAGGCCTATTTTACTACACATATATCAGCATGCTATTATTTGCATGTTGATGAATAAAGACTGAAAACAAACACAACTATGGAGTATCCTATATTCTGCTTTCTATGTTACCACGTTAGCGTTAGTGGCTAACTAACACAGGAAAAGTGATAGAATATCCTGAAATCTTCCTAAAGAAGGAAATAATATAATGTATTATAACCTGAATAAAGTTTGAGTATACTATGTTAAGTGAAATGAGCTAAAGAACAACAGATCATATATGACTCCATTTACATGAAAGACATTGAAATAGTCACTCATAACATCCAACAGTTCCCAGTGACTGAGGAAAGGAAATAGGCCAGCTGTTCAATGTGTATAAAGGTCCATTCATACAAGATGAGCAAACTCTGGAAACTTTCCATGTAACATCTACCTGAAAATTATAATAGTAAGTTATACATATGAAATTTGCTAAGGGATAAATCACATATTAAATATTCTGGGAAAAGAAGTGGGGGAGGAGAAACAGAAAGTGAAGGAACTCCATAAATATGTGGCCTCTTAGCAAAGAAGAAGGAAACAGTAACTGGAGTTCTGGGGCAAGAAGCCTGGTTCTGGCAGATTGAACAGGTAATCCTCAATCTCCCTTTCCAATACACTAATTAAATAGGCTCAGTAACCCATTCCAATACATTAATTAAATAGGCATGCAAAGAGAAATCACAGAGGAGATTTAATCAATATGCATTGGAAAGAAGAACAGATGAAGAGGTCAATTATTCCAAAGTTTGTGTTCAGGGTACTAACATGAGTTTTAGATATAGCAGAGAAAACTTTAGAAAACAAGTAGCCCTGGGCAAGGATGTCTAGATTGTCACTGTCTGTTCTACTTCTACATGGTGATCTAAAGAGCCCTAATTGCTTAAGGTGTAAAGCTGGTTCTCAGAAGAGAATTACTCATGCTCCAGATGCTGGGTTGCCACTGAAGATAATTGCCCTCATCTGGGTCATGTAGCCTGTGAGGCTTTCCTGTTTCTGGAATCCAAGGTGACTGCAGGAATCCAAGGTGACTGCAGGAATCCAAGGTGACTGAAGGTTTAGGAGCATTCTAGTATACTTTGGTTGTCTGGAACAGGGCACTGTAAAAAGATGACAAATTCTTTACTTCTACTTGTCTTTTTTCAGCCTTGAAAGAGACAGTTTCTAGATAGATAGGATCTCTTTGAATGTTTCACCTACAATAGGTAAACATGTGTCCCAAAGTAAAGGGGCATCAGTTCAAAATGAAGATAGAATGAGCAGGCTTTCACTTTGTTTTCAGTTACCTTACAGGCCAAAATGAAGAGTCAATGCTTTTTAGCAAAGGCAGCCTCTGTAAGATCTTTATCATAACAGATGGTGTTGAATGGATAAATACATGAAGCAAGTATTATGAAGACACCTTCCTAAGATATTGAAGGGATATTATTGAAAGAGTCCAATGTTTTAAGACCCCCTTTTTTTAGTGGGAGTGGATTCTTGGAGTTTTCTATCAACAGTGTGTACAAGTCAATGTGTGTTTTAAGCTTTAGCAATGTTTCTTTTACAAAATGGGAGCTCTAGTGTTGGTTGCACAGATATTTAGAATCAAAATGTTGTCTTAGTGGATTTTCCCTTTGATGAGTATGAAGTGTCCTTACCCATCTCTTTTGATTAATTTTTGTTTGAAATCTATTTTGTTAGATATTAGAATGCCTACACCTAATTACTTCTTGGGTCCATTTGATTGGAAAATCTTTTCCCAATCTTACAGATGCTTTCCCCTTACATGTACATTCAATATATATGTATATGTATGTACATGTGTATGTACATATAAATGTATATATTCATAAGTATATAAATACAGTTTACTCAATCCTTATAACATTATTTGTAAGTATATGTTTTAGGTTGTAGATATATCAGTGGGGACTGGGCACAGCACAAGCCCCTGATCTCTACATTTTGATCAATTGTGGTTTTCCATAAAAGTCTCTGCTGGAAAGAAAAGGCTCCTTGATGAGGAATGAGATCTACACTTTATATGTGAATATAAGGACAAATATTTAGAATGCAATTACTGTTCTAGTAAAGTGGCAGTTGTAGGTTCTCCTCCAAGATCCATGAATTCACTAACCCTGGATAGTTGGCTAGATTTCCATTGCCAGACATGGTTATGTGGTTTCCCATTTTCAGAGAGAAGGATGATTTTGACAAAAAAAAATTATATGAATGTATGAAATTCTTAAACAGTGAAATATTTAATAATAAAGTAAAATTAGAACAAAAGAAATATAACAGGAATGGCAGAGGAACAGCAGACTGCTAGGAAGCAAACATGTTGTGTGAGCAGAAGATCACAGAGAAGAGAAGAGTGTAGTGTCAGAAAAAGCCTTTATGGGAGTGAATGTTTCCAAAAGAATTAGTTTCCATGGCAGCTTAAACCATAAACATGCTTCCGATGTCAGTTTCCCTAGGGGAGACAAGCTTTTGTGCTTTTTTCCAGTTCACAATGTTTAATGATTTCAAATCCTATGAAGAATTGTTTTCCACATCCCGTTAATAATTCAGCCATTCAGGGGATAGATAAGCTACTACCTTTAATAGCTTTACCAAGAGGCCATGCGATGAATAAATAGGCTCAAAAAATTCTTATCACAGGGTCATTTTAATAACACTATATGAAATTCTTATTGCTTTATTTGAAACAAAATGATTACTGAAGTAACTATTTCTCAGCATTGCTTTTGGGACTTTGTGGTGAGCTCTACTCAGACCTGAGCAAATAGTCTCATGTGCTTTCTGTCTTGATCTTCCTGCCATTGATCCCCGCCATCGTGCAGTGTATCTTAAACTGTAACTCAAAATAGTCTTCTTCACAGAAGTTGTTTTTGTCAGATAGTTTGTTACAGCAACAAGAAAATAATCTACACTCACTAGCTACAAAATCTTCACGTTGTCTACATGAGAAAAGAGAGGATAGTGGTAATGAATTATACTTTAGTTCAGTTGAATACATATTATATCTAGCATATATGTGACATATATATTACACATAATCATACACACACACACACACACACACACACACAAACACACACATATTAGATATAAATTAAGGTGTATCACAGTACATTGGAGTGTATTAAATTACACATAATTGTTTGTATATCGCTATACCTATTACAGACACATTTCTTATGAAACTGGCTATAGTAAAGCTCACAGCCCTTCCGTTAAGAAAACAGGTGCTGTTCAGAAATTGCCAGTTCTCTCCATTACCTTAGGAATAAGAATAGAATTACCCAACTCACACTTAGGAACAAAGTTAGTTCCAAGAGTGGGTATAAAAGACACAGATTATTTGACTTTGCAGTATTCAAACATATTGGTGAATTCAAATCCATCTAAATTAATTAGACCTCCTGATACCAAGAATCAAAAGATTTACTAACCGAGTAATGTTAATGGCTTGTCCATGACCAACAAGGAATTATTCTTTCAAATAAAATGTTAGACTTTATTATTGAAATCTTTCAGGATCGATTTTTCTTTAAAGGATTTACCAAATCTCAAAAGAGGCAAAGGGATGAAGTGGCTTACAGTATTTCTTCTTCTTTTTTTTTTCTTTTTCTTTTTTAGAGGATTTCAACTAGAAAGCAATAAACTGTATCCGTAGAGAAAAAATATTTTGGAAAATAAACTCTGAGAGTAGGAAAATTGTGACACTTTGTTCACCATTTTCTTAGATCTTAGAACCTAATATCGCCTGGATCATACAAGCCTAAAATATATCTCAGATAAATGACTTATAAGTTTAAGTTTAATTCAAGAGACTGTCATAAATACATTTGTCCTAAGAAGACTAAAGTCTAGTGTGAGAATCTTTCTTATTGGCAAATGATTTTTCTCTACCCATAAATTTTGACTGAAATCTAACTTACCCTTATGCTGAACTGAAAGAAATACTCAACAATTTTAATAGCTGTGATAGATGTCTCTAACCTCCTATGTACTTCTATATATGTTAAAAGAAATTATCATTATGACCCTTTAAAATTAATTAGCACATTAAAGTTATCAAAGTTCTTTTACAGGTTTTCTGTGATTACTTAATTTTCATTTTGACCCAATTAGATCAGAATACTATTGCTTTATATCTGTTTATGTGATTATTTTTTAAGTAGACAGTGATTATGCACCAAATGTTTGAGTTATCCCTCATCAGATAAACAATAGATTATTAGTATTCAGCCCTGGCCCAGAATACTGGCAGTAATTTAGAAAATATAAAATATGACTTCATTAGTTTCTACAAAGACAGAACAATAACAAATAAATACTCTAATTGCATAACATAGCAGGAAAAAATCATGTCTGAGGTACTTAATAAAAACCTATAAATGGAAATGACATATTAATGACATTTTCTAAGGTTCAATAACTAACAAATTTGAAAGTTTAATTAACTTAAAAGGTAACTGTTTGCTATATCAGACATTGTAACAAATGTTGGATAGGTATAGAAAAATGAAAATATATGTTTTGAGTGCAGGTGGTCCAGGGTTAAATTTAAGATATAGATCATAAAAGAAATCATTTCCTATATTAAGACAAATTCTATTGATAGGTCAATACTACCATTAGTTTGTACCAATAGGGACCTTGCTTCAACTGCTAATTTAGATGGAGATGAGCCATGCAGTTGAATTCATTGAAGATGGAAACTTGCATTACATAAAGGAAGTCCCAGGGAGAAAGATGAATGGCTACTTTGAAAGGACAAACAGGAAAATTACTGCATTGAAATAATCACTTAAACTCAATAGACTTAAATGGCCAAGGACTCTTTCTGGTGGAGATATTTTCAATAATAAAAGTTTATTTCATATCCTTATTTCACTCAATATAAGCACGATTTCAAACTTACTATTTAAGTAATGAGTAATTTTTACTCCATTTGAATAGCATTTTGTGAGAAATATTGTTAAGATATATGTTTTTGATCCATCTGCAGTGTTACTAAAATGACACAAAGCTTGAAATAAATCCTGAATTAATTATACTTTCTATATTATTAAGTTTGAAGAATGGCTTTTATGTTTCACAGACATGGTTTTACTCCATTTATAGTAGGCTCAGCTAAAGATGAATGCTGTCAACAAAAGACCAGACACTACATAGAGGAGGAAACAAGATGCAATATTGAAAAAGCTGGATTGCAGTTCTAGTCCCTCTAGAAGATGTCTAGTAATTGGACTTTTGCACATTCATTTGCCTTCTGATGGTCAGGTATCACCATGAGTATAGGAAGGAGAAGATGGGTTGGATTAAACACAACGGAAATGCTGTATACCTGCAGCCATTTTTCTCTCTGATGATAAGAGTCATAGATGGTCACTGGTCCCTTTACTACTGAAAAGAGGTGCGGTGAAAGATGAAGCAATTTTGTATTCCTAGATTGTATAATCTTTAATTGTTATTTGTAATCTATGACTCTAGGCTTTAATTCAAATGATACAACAATATAAAATGAATTATCTTGAGTTTCTTAAAATGACAAATTTGCTTCTGAGCTATACACAAAAAATCTTTAAGGATTTCGTGATAAATCAAAATACCATTTGTTAAACAATTATATATAGTTAACAGACATTTTAGCCAATGTTTTCCAACTTTTCCAATTTGATCTTCACTTTCTTTATATGTTTTCTGTTGTTTTTATGTATTTAGAAATACTTTCACTTTTTTTAAATCCAAAGTTAGCAGAGTACCCTTTCATAGTTCCATAGTTTCATTCACTAAAGAAGTCAAACTGATTTCTCTGACATTTTATTAGCATACATTACATACAATAGTGAATTTTATACATGTACATAATATGTTCCTATTATACTATCCCATTACCTTCTTTTGTCCCTCTAATCTTCATGATAATTCCCTTCCCTTTTTCAACTAATAATCTTGAAGTCTCCCTTCTACTTTTTAAAACCTTTTATGATCTAATTTATTGCCAGTGTTGCTTATAGAACATCATTGAGAATGGGTTGTACACAAAAGCATAAGCACCTTCTCACTGACTACATCACTAAAAAAAATGCCTCCCAACATCAGCCATTAACTGTGTGTCAATCTTCAGGGAAGAATAGGACACTATAAGCCTTCCCTTCTTCATGACAGGGTTTAAGGGACCCAATCTTGTGAGGGTCTTATTAAGGTAGTCACAGTTGCTGTGGGTTCAAAGTACAGCCACATTATTTTGCACAGGAACAAGTATTCCACAATACTTCCATGCATACCTTGAGTTCTTCAATCCTCAACCCCGTCTTTTATGGTGTTTCCCTGATCCTTCTAGGAGATTATATAAACAACTCTTGAATGCCATGCCATAAACCTGACATCTAGTCACATAGATATTTTCCAGAGGTGACCTATATCTCCTGACCTACTAGTATATTTACAGAGTGGAAAATCTGAGATTTATAACAAGGAAAACATAGCTTGTGGCAAAATATTAGAAATGACTCGATCTTATATATTCCCAGCAAGTCCAAACAAATAAAAGAACTCAAATGTTATCACAAAAGATCTGTGTACTCAAATCACAATCACAAATGAAAATAACTAATTGATTGTGAATGGAGTGTTGCAGAACTGATATGTCTATAACAGCATGTAGGGCCAGCCAATATGTCCACTTTCTCTACAAACACTGACATATATAGAAAAGGCAATATTGAAGGGAAGGCCAGGACTGTCACAATAGTAGCAGTCACATAGATGTAGATCTCTGAATTTCATTAAAAATAGGGACAATGATTGTTCTAAAACAAATTTTAATAAATTATATAGTAGTCAAAACATGTTAAAAACATTTCAAAGTAGGAGAAATAATCTTCCCCAGGGAAAAGAATACCATATGGTTACTTAATCTCAAGTGGTCAGTCTTGAAAACATGTGCACAAGTAACATTACACAGAATTAACAGAGTGTGTTCATGTATTTAGAAATATATATGCACATGCATAGAAGTATACTTATACATTCATATAAATATATGTATGTAACAATGGTTAATGAATAAAGACACCATGAGAAAGCAGATGAGGAATGATTTTATATATCTTTCTTCCAAACCATATAAATATGGGATTTGGAAGGAAGAAAGGAATGGTAGAAATGATACAATTATGTTATAATCTCAAAAACTGAAAGAAATAATAATAAAAATATTCATATGCATTTTAGATAATTTACCTCAAAGACATAATCATATGTGCTACAATGATTTATGTCCATGGATATCATGATTACAGTAATTTATTATAACAGTTATAAATAACTTACCATTCAAATCATAGAGAAATGATTAAATAAAACATAAAATATGTTTAAGCTTTTAAAATGTGCATTTAATGAAACAAAACAGAAAGAATGCTAAATGGAATTAATTTTGTTTTGACCAGCTACTCCTGGGTATGAGGACTGCTGTGTGGTTGATGTAACTGAATAAAACTGTTTTTTGTTTGTTTGTTTGTTTATTTCGTTTGTTTGCTTATTTCTTTTTTCTGACATTTATTTGCCAAAAGTTCCTTGGTTAGAGGCATATTTGTTTGTTTTATCTGACTTGGGGGGACATGGGGAAGAAAGAGAAAGGGACATAAATTTGGGTGGGTAGGGAGGTGGGGTGGATGTAGGAGCAGTTGGATAGGAAATAATATAATAAAATATTTGTATGGAACAATTTAAATAATTGTATAAAATAATTTTAATAAATGCACAATCATACATTTAAAAATAATTTAAAATTATTATGGAATAAAAGTTGATAAAAAAGTTAAATGTATATAAATATGCCTACTTTATTCATTTTCATTTTGTGATATGCTGAAGATTATTAAGAAAAGGTGATAATGTAGTTGGAGCACAGGTGATAACAGACACGGAAAATGACAGTCAGAAGGAAGGTAGAATACTCCCTAGAGTAGATGCAGTTTATCTTAAGGCAGTCACCGAAGGCACATTTTAAAATTAATGCCCAACTAGCACATGCTAATTGTTAATTATAATTGAAATTAACTAATAAGTTAAAAGAACAAGCAGTAATTTCTGGTGGATTTAGAAGGAGTGTTTGTAGGTCATACACCACGGATATTAAAACATTTCTTTCCCAGTTAATATTTACTGGTCTGTCTTTGGTAAATTAGTGAAAAATTGAAAGTAGTACAAGATCATTCTTTAACATGAAAAACTGATTGTGAAGCAAATTAGATTTTAAAAATCTGTTAAACAGGCAGTTAGCTGTGTTCATAATGAGGATAAGTGAGAAGGAGGTAGATATTGTCCTAATTTTTTAACTAAGGCAATCTACTTTCTCATCTGCAAGATTCAAATTAACATTGCAGAAGAGAAGAAGTTAGAGGAATGCATTTTCTTTAATCCATTATATCAAAAGACCCAATGCAAACAATGTGTTCTTCCCTGTAGCATTCCACTGGTCAATACTCCCTCTTCTGCAGGAGGTCCAGCCTAAGTCGCTCTGTAAACAAGATGAAACAAAGCACACTACTGATTATCAAGCTCTTCCATATTTCAGAGGTTGTATGAAACATTGTCACAAGTTAAAACATTTACTCCTTACAATAGCCACGAGAATCATGCATTATTCATAATTTACCCTTCAGAAAACTGAGCCTTGTTTAACTATTTTGTCTCAAAATGAAAGAGAAGCAACAAAAGTGGAATAACACCACAGGATCCCTGACCCTCAATAGCAAGCTCACTCCATTAACCTCCAGTATGAACTTCCAGGATACAATTTTAACTCTGAAAATGCTAGCTTTTCATATGTTTTAGCACCTTTAATGTGGGCTTTGTCTCAGCATCTTTACCTTTAGAAGGAAGAATTCTTCATCAGCAAATACACATAGTAATTAGAATATATTCAAATGTCGATGTGACCACATACTCACCTTCTGACTACTTGTGAGCACAAGGCTAGCATATAGAAACTGTATCATCTCATTTAATAGCAAGAATGGGTAATTCAGATGCCTGTAACATTTCAGGCAGTGTTGTAAATGATTATGATATGGTAGTTAACAAGTACTTAATACCACTTATGAATAGAAGTTAAGGAAATGCACTCGAAATAGCCAAGGAAACTTGTAAAACGAAAGAAGAACTGAGATGGGATATTATTAGTAAATTGAGACCCAAATGTAATTCTTTTCAAATGTTTAACTTTGTTCACTAATATAATTAACCTTAAGTTTGCCTATGAGATTTCTGAGGCTTAAGAAATATGTATTGTATCATTTGGTAGAATTTTGACATGGAAAATATCAGGACACATCTTATTACATAATCATCTTCAAGTGTATGGTTTTGTGGTATAGTTTTCTCTACTTTAGTCCTTCCCATTAGAGCAAAGAACCAAAAATCTGACAAACAATTAATCATTACAGTGCTGTGCCATGTATATCTATATTCTTGTTTTACATAGAAAAATAAAGATATAAGAGATAGATTGGCAGTCCAATGCCATAACATCATGAAATAGAGAATCTGCTATTAGAATACAGGATTGTTAAAGTTGCTGTCATGAAAACTTAATTGTTGTATTTTATAGATTCTGTATCTAGTCAAGTGCTTCTCACTAAGCAGGCTCAGTACTTCACATAAATGTTATGCTATTTGATTAGAGAGTTGTTTTGTTCCCACAGACTCAATCTTCAAGGGTCTTTAACATAAGCATTAGCAACTTTGTTTCATTAGATAAAATTGTAAATATTAAGTACTAAAGGGGCAGAGAATATTAAATATGATGTTACAAAGATCATTTGAAATATTCTTTGAGGTTTAACAAAATTGGATAATCAGGTACACTAACTGTAAATCATTTGGCCACATCATGATATGACTTCCAACCACTGTAGCTTTCTTTTCTAAAGACATTTTTGCATTCATACATTCATTCATATTTATGAATGTGTGTGTGCATGAATACATACTCCAGTAAGTGTGTGGATGTCAGAACACAACTCCTTGGGTTGATTCTACTCTTTAATCATGTGGGTCCCAGAGATCGAATTTATTAGGCTCAGAAGCAATCATCTTTACAGGCTCAGTATCTATCCAGCTCCCACTGTTAAGGTTTCAATTGCACAAGAGTCATGGTACTCAAGTTCACTATTGGCAAGTTATTTTGAGAAAAAGTTGGCTTTCTAATACAGCTTTCAACCAATGACAAATGTAAACTGGCACACAAATGTTACAGTTTCTTTAACCCTTAGTCTGGTTAACTTTAAGATGCAAGTTCTTCATGGGCTCACACAATTTTCAATGAAACTAATCTATAGGATGCTTTAATTCCTTACACTCTTCTATTCTTTCGCCTTCCTTGTCTTCTCTGCAACCCTTGAGATGAGTCCTAGGATGACTTCCCTACTAAACTGCTCTGTTTAAATCCTTAATTCAGGATCTGCTTCTGGAAAATCAAAGTCTCCAGCAGTGTCAGCCTTCACACTAGAGTGAGTAGTTCTCAAGTATGTAAGAGAATACTATGAATCTCAAGGTTATCTCGTAAATCACAAAGGATAGCTCATATTGCTGCATTAAAAATAGCAGCTGTCAATCAGTGAAGACAACAACAAAATCACACAATTTGCCAATATGGGCATGCTAATAATCTTAAGACTGATAAGTCCTTCTTGTAGTTCCTTTACAAATCACATACTAATGTTTCTCATTAGCACTGACTGTAAAACTTCTGAAGACAGAAATGGTTTCAGATTAAACTCAGGAAAGTGCTGAAGTGTGGTCAACCTACCAGGAGTCAGGTCTTTAAGGAAATCTAACTCTCCTTGAAGAAGCTATCAAATGCCAACTTCTCCTCAGCTAGTAGATTTCATGCTCATCTCTTCTGTTCCATAATGAGACGTTGGTAGCTTGAGATTGTGCAAGTCTTGAGTATGCTGACATACTGTGAGTTCAAATGCACAAATGCATGTTGTGTTTGGAAAACAGTTTCCTTGAAGAAACCCTCATCGTTGGTTTTATAAGCTTTCTGCTTCTCCATCTTCTGTGAAGATACCAGAGACTTGAGGATGGGGTATGATATGTACATCCCATTTATGTCTCAAACTACAGTGTTTCTTACTCCCTGCATACTCCATGTTGTCCAGTTGATTTTCTTTGTGATTTTTGTTATTATTTTTTAGAAAATATTCATTTTTTTATTTTCCTATACTTTTGAGTGTTAGAAAATGCTAACTGCATTAACAACAATACACTGGTTCCAAGTGAAACATTATTATATATCAATGTGTGAATATTTTTTAATTTTTATTTGTTATAAAACAACAAGAAGAAGAGGATTTTCAGTTCTAAACAAAAGTATCTGCTTCCTTTTAAGCAAATTTCTACAGGCTCATCGTCTCTGCGTTAACTGTCATCTACTGCAAGAAAAGGCTTCTCTGATGAGGATTTAGAGAAGCACTATTCTATAGGCATAGCAATAATTCATTGAAAACCATTTTGATATTATGTCCATTTAGTAGAATAGTATTATTAGGTTTTCCCCCTAGAGAAGCAGTTCTCAATCTGTGGGTTGTGACCCCTTTGGGAGCCAAATGACCCTTTCACAGGGTTCACCTAAGAACACATGCATGTCAGATATTTACATTAAGATTCATAACAGTGTCAAAATTACAATTATGAGGTAACAACAAAATAACTTTATGGTTGGGGGTAACCACAACCAGAAAAACTGTATTCAAAGGACACAGCTTTAGGATAACTGAGAACCACTAGCCTAGATGCTATGACTTATTCAGACACAGGTTCTTGGCCCATTACCCATGCTAGAAATGGACCCCATGGCCCATTTCACACTGTGGAGGGGGTCCTTATGTCCGATATCAAATGATTATTTACTCCCATGATGTTTGTGTCATGATTGTACCAGTGAGCATACCTGTTTTATTTTGCTTTTTTGTTTGTTCATTTTGTTTTGTTTTGGTTTGTTTTTTGAGACAGGTTGTCTGTCTCTCTATGTAACCCAAGGTGTCCTGGAGGAAGTTGCCCTAAAGATCAGGCTTGCCACAAACTCATATACAAAAAGGAGTCAACAACTAACTTCAGAGATATTTGCTCTTCTACGTTAATTTTGGCCCTATTCACAATAACCAGGAATAGAAGCAAACTAGTTGACCATAAAATGATGAATGGATATTTACTGTCTTTGCCTCCTGAATGCTGGGAATAAAAGATTGTACCACTACTGCCTGACAGTGTGCATATCATGTCAGACAAGTAGTTATTGATCATTGGTAACAGTTGGGTTAGACCTATGATTACTTTTCCCCTTTGGTATCTTGGATAACACCTTCTAGAACTTTGAAATCTAGCCAATAGGACTGAAGCTTCCAGATTAGTATCCCCTTGATTTCTCCATGTTCTGTAACTTTTGTATGTGGTGTCTTCAGTGATAGGGTATTATAGTAAAATTCTAAAGGGTAACCAAGAATACTGATAATAAATATCCTTTAAGCTTGAAGTCTTTCTTGGATCCAACATCTCAAACAGAGATAACCCATTTCTGGGGATTTACTTGTTAGAATGTGGTTAGGATTTGGGATATTTCCCCTCCATTGTAGGACAGCTCCACTAAAACTATATATATATATGCATATTTAAAAAGCTTTCTAACTTTTGATCAGAAAAGGTTGTTATTTGTTATTTTTATTTGTTATTTTTTTCTCCCCTGATTTTACTCTCTATGCTGCCTTCTCATTCTCCTGCTCTAATTTAACAATTCCTGTTCCATTATTTCCCTCAATACTGTATATCACTCTGTGCTGTATCCACTCCTCTTAAGTTCCCTTCCCCACTTTTCTTTACTAATTTCCTTGCCACTGTGAGTATTCCAAATGAAACACACACTAAAAGATTTAAAAATAATGCCTACAAATGAAAGAAATAAGATTCAGTGGTTATTTTTCTATACATGCATTTCCTCACTTAGATGGTTGTTTCTATATACACCCATTCAACTGTTAATTTCAAATTTTATTTTCTTCACAGCTGAGTGATAGTCCATTGTATAAGTACACCACATTCTCTTTCTTATTTATCTATTTGTTTAGTGTTTGTTTTTCTTCTCTCATACAACTCATACAATACATTCCACTCCCCTTCCTCCCCTTCCACCACTCCTCCCAATTCCCCTCCTCTATCTCCCATAGGTGTACCTTGCCCCTTTCCCCTACCCACTTCTTCCCAGAAAAGAGCAGTCTTCCCAGGGCCAGGCTGGATAAATGGTTCAGCCATTAAGTGCTAAGCTCACAACCTAAAAGTATACTGCATTTTCAATATTAATTCATCAGTTGATGGACAACTAGTATGCTTTTATTCCTAATTATTGTGAATAGTGCAAAAATGAACATACAAGAGCAAATATCTCTGCAATAAGGTGTTGAATCCTTTGGGTATATGAATAAAAGTGGTATAGTTGAGTCATGCGGTAGATACATTTATACAAAGAACTCAAAAACTAAACAGTAAGAAAACAAACCCAATTAAAAATTGAGCCTTGCATTTCCACTGCATTAGGTCCCCCAGTCACCCCCTAATCATCCCCTAATTATGGTTCTCTCTCTGTATATTCACTCCCTCCATCCCTCTCCCCGCTTCTGTTTCCCTCCACTCCCATTCCAATCCTTCCTCAGCCTACCTACACCATCTGCTCTATTTCTGCTTTATCAGGGAGATCCCTATGTTCCCATTCAGACCCTCCATGCTACATAGTCTCCTAGATTCTATGGATGTTAGTATTTTTCTCCTTTGCATAATAATTACTAGCCACATAGAAGTGAATACATACCATGTATTTTTCTCTGGAACTGGGTTATCTCATGCAGGATGATATTTTTCTAGTTTTATCTATTTGTCTGCAAAATTCATGAGGTCTTTTTTTTAAATAGCTGAGTAATACTCCATTGTGTAAATATATCACAATGTCTTTATCCATTCTTCAGTTGAGGGGAATCTAGGTTGTTTCCAATTTCTGACTATTATGAATAAAGCTGCTATAAAGAGAGTTGAGCAAGTGTCCTTCTGATAGGATGGAGTGTCCTTTTGGTGTATGCCCAGGAGTGGCATAGCTAGATTTTGAAGGTGGATTTTCAATCTCCAGAGAAATTGTCATATTTATTTCCATATTGGATGTACAAATTGGAACTTCCACCAGCAATGAAAGAGTAATACCCTTACTCCATAACCTCATCAGCATGAGCTGTCATTTGTGTTATTGATCTTAGCCATTCTGACAGGTATAAGATGGAATCTCAAAGTGGTTTTGATTTGCATTTCCCTGATGACTAAGGATCTTGAACATTTCTTTAAGTGTTTCTCAATCATTTGAGATTCTTCTTTTGAGAATTCTTTGTTTAGATCTATACTCATTTTTAATGGGAGCATTTGTTTTGCTGATGACTAGTTTCTTGACTTCTTTATGTATTTTGGATATTAGCCCTCTTTTGGAAGTAAGTTGCTGAAAATCTTTTCCCATTCTGTAAGCTGTCATTTTGTCTTACTCCTACTCCTTTGCCTTACAGAAACTTTTCAGTTTCATGAGGTCCCATTTATTAACTGTCGTTCTTAGGTCCTGTGCTATCAGTGTTGTTAAGGAAGTTGTCTCCTGTGCCAATGTGTTCAAGGCTATTCCCCATTTTCTCTTCTTCCTGGTTAGTATATCTGGTTTTATGTTGATGTCCTTGATCCACTTGAACTTGAGTTTTATGCAGGGTGATAAATATGCATCTATTTACGTCCTTCTACATGCAAACTCACTGGACTCTACGAAGAAGACCCTAACAAGAAACTCTAGTAATTGAGGATAGGGAGCCTGAACAAGTCAACTCCTGTGGCCTGTTAAGACTTCCAGTGGTAGGACTGGGATAGTATGGCAGACACAAAACCTCTGACCTATGTCCTATCCTTTCTACAGGACCCACAGGGATAATGGAGGGCAGAGCCCCATGCAAAAGGAGGTAACCCCTGCCTGATACTGCAAGTCAGGCCAGGAACAAGAGACTGGATAGGCTGGAGATCATTCCTTATGATGTCCTGCTCTGCTCCTATATTGGTGCCTAGTCCAGTTTTTGTAATAGAGGCCCTCTCAATCAGCTGATGGGAGCATATGCAGAGGCCCAGGGCTAAACATCATGCAGAGCTTCAGGAACTCCAGGGAAAAGGAGGAGGAGGAGGCACTGGGGGGACCAGAGATGTTGAGTACACCAGGAGAACAAGCCCACAATGTCAACTGACCAGCACTATGAGGGCCTCACAGATTATGAAGTGGCAGACATGGAACCTGCAGGATCCCCTAAATATATCTTGTGTTTATCTGGCTTGTTGTTCTTTCAAAACTATTACAGGCTGGGGTAGGAGAGCCTCTGGCCCCTTTTGGGACCCTTTTGCTCCTGCTAGGTTGCCTAAATAACCTTTGATGAAGGAAGTGTTGCTTGACCTCGTTCTATCTCATTATGCCATGCCCTGTTTGAGGGATAACTCTGGTAAGAATATTGTTTACTGGGGAGAAGTGCATGAGGAGGGGTTTTGTTTGGTGGGTGGGGGCAGGGTATAAATGGATCTGAGGGAGGGGAAGACGGGGAGGTTGTAGCAATGTACGAAGGGGAAGATCGAATTGAGATGCATTGTATGAGAGAAGAAAATAATCTGAGTCATGCAACAAGAGAGTTCTCATAGGATAGAAGACAAATAGCAGAGAATATTTTTAAAAGTGTATAATATCCTTAGCCATCACAAAAATGCGAATGAAAACTACTTTGGGATTTCATTTTACCCTAGTCAGAATACCCAACATCAAAAGCACAAATGACAACAGACCAGGGGAGTGGGGGGGCACGTGGACAAGGCAAACACTCCTTCATTTCCGGATGGGAATGAAAACGGGTACAATCACTATGGAAAACAGTGTGGAGTTTGCTCAAAATGTTAACTCAGATGTCTTTGGTCATGTGTAAAAATGATCTCAAAATATGATTACATTACAAAAGTAAAGATTTATTTTCCTGAGACTTCATACTGGTCACAAATTGGCTGCTGATCCACTGTGTTTTGACACTAGAACATATATCAGTGAAGTCACCTGTGTCAGACACACATAACGGAGGTAATACTGAACATAACCAGATTATTTTAAATTAGAAGCAGGGTAATTTCCAAATAAGAAAGCAAAAGATAGTTTGTTACAGTATAGGAAAAGCTTGATTCCAGATGATATTAATTCATGAGCAAGTTTAGAATAATGATCTCATTTAAAATTGAATGTTTTGTAATTTTGACCGGCAAAGAAAAATATTTCTATAAAATTTGTCACATGGAAAACTTTCAGAAATGATATTAGTGCACACTTCCAATCACATGATAAGTAGAAATGTAATTACATCAAAAGAAACATAAATAAACATTTCTTTTCAGAGTCTGAACTTGCTATTTGAAGAAAAATTAAATGTCTTTCATTAAAGGAGGTGTTAAATGAGTTTTTATTTCTGTAGACTAACAATGTGCATACTATGACAAAGGAGAAAACCACTGATACAATTCACATGCTGAAGAAACTTCATCAAGCATACACAATTACTTAAAAATGCTTTCAGTAATGTTAACTGTCAGGCATTGTGACACAACACTGTCATCTACAAAGTTTACTATTTAGTACTTTATAATAATTAACAAATAAAATCACACAAAAACCCCAAAATGTTTTTAAGAAATTGCACTTCTGTGTTGGTACATATTCAGGGCTATAATGCATGTGAACCTCAAGCCATAAACTGGAAACTACTGTCTGAGAATACAGTTGCATCACATGTTTAAAGAGATAAAATAGGACTTTCTGCTTTCTTAATATAAATTTCTTGATTTTTAGATTCTTCCATATTCATTGAAATTAAAATAATAATATTGTTACTGAAGTGTGAAATGGTGAGCTGTGGAGAAGACTAAGTGGGTAAAAGGACTTTCCACATAAATTTTAGCCCCCAGAATCCATTTAAAGCTAGGGCAGTCTCACATACCTGTAATCTTAGCACTCCTGCAATGAGATGGAACACAAAGACCAGAGAATGCCAGAATTCCCTAAGCAAACTAGCTTGAAATATGCAGTTACTAAGAGACCCTGTGTCAAGCAAGGTAGAAAGCAATGGCTAATGCCCAACATCGTCCTCTGTCCTCTACATGCTGTGGCAGACATGTACCATTCACAGGGTGATAATCACATCAATACTTTGAACATTTAATGGTCTTCATAAATAGTAGATTAAAAATTCAAACAAAGCAACAAACAAACAGAACACTTAGAGGGGAAACGTACATGGGATTCCTTTTCTAATAAAGAGGCTAGTTGCAACTGATACCCACCAGCAAAAAGAAAACAAGCTGTCTACAATATCATGGCACTGAGTATATCAACCACACTCCGGGACAGACCTATGCACAGGAGTAATTAGCCAGCATAAAATGAAATCCATGTGGATTTCCCCCTCTTTGTTTGTGTGTGGGGGGGCCTCTTTTTTTTTTTTGGTCTTACTCATTTTTTGTTTGTTTGCTTCTTTTGATTTTGTTTTTGTTTATGTTTGTTAAGAAACAGACATTTGGTCTATAATGTCTATAATCCCAGCACTTGGAAGTCAGAGGCAGGCAGATTTCTATGACATTGACTCCAGGATTGTGTACAGAGTAAGTTCCAGGAGTTACAACAGAGAAACACTGTCTTGAATAAATGACAGAGAGAGAAAGAGAGAAGGGGGGAAGGGGAGAGAGAGAGAGAGAGAGAGAGAGAGAGAGAGAGAGAGAGAGAGAAAGAAATATAAACACTGGATGGGTGGGGGGGGTGACCTGGGAAAAGTTTTGCCCAGGGGAAAAACATGATCAAAATATGTTATATAAAAAATGATTAAAGTGAGAGAGAATAAGAACAAGGTGAATAGCTCCTAGGTAATGACAGCTGAGGTTGACCTCTGACCTCCACATGCATTCACACATGTGTATGTTCACCTACACACACACACAGGAACACACACACACACACATGCACATTAAATGTATGTCTGGCTATATATCTGGTCTTTGCATTCTTGAGTGATAGGAATTCTATTGCTTTTTATAATTTAGGCCATTGAGTACAGTAGAATTTGTACCATATGTGACATAGCAGAGATTCCTAGACGTGCTCTAAAAGAGTAGAATTTTCTATCTAAACTCATCAATATCCAGAAAGAGCTTTTGGAGACTGAGCCCTACAAAATGCTGAATACAATATATATATATATATATATATATATATATATATATATATATATATATATATATATATATATATTTACTTCTCAGACTGGCAAGCACAAGGAAATGCTGAACAGTGCCATACCTAGAGGGGTCATGGAAGTCCATGCTACATTAGTACTTTCCCTTAATTTTATACATTTCTCCCATTTGGATGTTTCTGAGGTACATCCTTCATAACAAAGAAGTAAATTAAACAACAAGAAAATAACAATGTGATGATGGTTTTAAAGTTTTAAAGCCAGAAAATAACTTAATGAGTTCAGTTTTCAGTTGATCTACTCATTAGCTATGTGATTGTGTACACAGTCCCTCGTTTTCTAATTCCGACTTCTCATCTAGACTGTATAATGTGATTTAATACATCCCTGATCTGACATTCATGATAATTAATGCTGTGTAATGTGTCTAGCATGCAAACTACATATGCATAGTCTATAACGGCAGGAGACAGCATTGTGGATAGGCAAAGATGACTCCATATGTGCATGTTTGTGTATACACATACACATAACACACAAACACATACACTCACACACTCATCTAAATCAGTACAGAAGTGTTATTTAAATAAAATTAAACAATTATCCCAGTTAAATAAACACAGGCATGTATTAGCTACTTTTGTATAACTTAGACCAAATAGCTAAAAGAACAATTTTAATTATGCAAGTATTTATGGTTTATAGCAAGTATTATGGTTTAAAGGTGTCATTCTATAATGGCAGGAATACAAAGCAGATTAGATCAATTCACATCACAGTGACGAGAAAGCTGAACAAAAGTGTCAATGAAGGACCGGGGGGTAAAATATTTCTGAGCATTCATCTCCAATGAAATATTTTCCACCTAAGTCTCACAATCTATTGTTTCCAGAACCTTCCACAATACCAGGATCAAACCTTCAAAACATGGACCTTTTGGGGACCATTTGATATCCAAACCACATTAAGGTATTTGCATTTATGTATTATATGAAAGGCATTATGGAAGGAATTTTGTTAATAAATGTTCTTGTTATTGCAATGTTAATTGTTAATCAATGTTCTGCAATGAAAAGTTGAAAAGATAAGGTATATGCACATGAAAAATTATATAACTGACTTTTAGTGATACCATATTCTGCCAAAATAAATGATATTATTTACCTAATAATTGCTGATATCAAGATGCAAAGTTTTCACCGAAATATTTCAACGTTTGCAAGGCAAAGAGGTTCATGTTTGCAATCCCATTGCTTGGAGGGCCAAGTCAGGAGGATAGCCATGAATTCCAAACTAGCCTGTGTCTTTGAGTGAGTTCCAGGCCATCCTGAGCTAGTGTGAAGTCCCATCTCAATGCAACAACATCAATAATAACAAAAACAACAGGAACATCTGCATCTCCAACGGAGTGATGACAATTTGATTAATATTTTAATCTTTAATAACCCCTGATTTTCAGACTAGAGACCATTTACTTCTGTGTGATAAAGTCAGAAACATGCCTCTATCAGGCCTATATCCTACTCATCTTCTAGCTCTCTGCTTTAGGTATCCTATGCTTTGAGTACACATCCAGTACTTGTCCTTAATAGCAGTGAAGGAATCTATGTTCTCTCAGAGCAGTTCTTCTAAACTAGAAAACTTTGCTTTGCTCCACTCCTTCCCAGGTTCCATTAATCCTTTAAGTACATCAAAGTCACCAGCTACTACAAGTGTGAAGTTGATACATCTCCATTATGCTTCACTCTCACTTCATGTGAGCTTCATTCACCTAGCTAACTGTGGCATACTCTCGGAGTGTTGGTCCCATAAATCATGAGGTCTGAAAAGAAGAAGCTCTGCTTTCATCTGTGTCTGACTAGAAACCACATGGGTAAAGTGTACTAAGTGGCTACTAAATGCTTGATTGGTCTGGACTGAAGTGATTGATCAGTGGATAAGGCCTCGTATTCCAGAGGACCAGAGTCTGGTTCCCACCACCCTCATCAAGTGTCTCACAGCAGTCTGCAACTCCAGCTCCAGAATATCTGAAACTGTCTTATGTTATCCATGAACACTAACAGGCATGTGGAATACACTCACAGGAACAAAAAATGCACATACATAAAAATAATGCCTTTTTTGGTGGAGGTTTTCTCAGAAGGTAGTACTTTTGATGATCTAGGTATGTGTAGAAAATACAGCTTCTACCTATTAACTAGCAGGATAAAGAAAAGTATGATAACCAGAATTAGAATTATAGGTTAAAAAAATTCCAGTGAGTGGCTGAAAAGCATTGACTATCTAGATTGGCAGCCTGGTGCAGTTAGTGAATATGCATAAGTTTAAAAGTGCAGGTGACATCTTTTTCAGGCTTGCATAGTCAGTATAAAAAATTTTATTGTTGAAAATTTTGTTATACTTTTGTAATATAATTTTTCATTGCAAGTGCCAATGGGGGGTCACATGTTTACCTCTTTCATTTTCTGAAACAAGTGTTAGTATCTTCATATAATTAGAATACTCACAAAAAATGACTCCTGGCCAAATAATAATTTAGCAAAAATAATTTATTTTTATCTTTACTACTATTCTGCATAAGTTTGGTTATTTTAACATTGACAAGAATATTATGACAGAAATAATATTCTTATTTTCCATAAAGACATGCTGAAGGTTTTAGAAGTTGCATGAATATTCGTATTATTCTAATTATAAATACATGAGATATGTATGTGTGTATATATAGTTTACTAAGTAGAATAGCTTACAAATTTAAAAAATTGCAACAACTTATTGCTGGAAAATTAAAGTCATTTTCCATTCTTATACCAAGCCAAATCTAGGAATTAAGAAAAATTGTAAATATTATGATTATAAATAAATAAAGCTCTTTTTTGTAAGAAATACACAAATTAAAGAATACCAGAATAGTTTCTGAATAGTTTTAAAAACAGAGTAGAGAATAACAGAAATAGATATTAAGAAAACAAATATCTGTAGATTTATCTTTGAGTGTCTTCTTAGTTATGTGATCAAATATGTGATGTAAAAAAAGACATTTTGATGAAAGTTATAAGTTCATACTGCACTAGATAATTTTATGTCAATTTGACACAAACTAGAGTCATAAGAGGGGAGGAAGCCTCAATTGAGAAAATGCCTCTAGGGGTGTAGGTAAGCCTAGAGGGTATTTTTTTAATTACTGGTTAATGGGGAAGCCCAGCCCATTATGGGTAATGCCATCCCTGGGCTAGTTGTCCAGGGTTCTATAAGAAAGCAGGATGAGCAAACCATGAGAAGCAAGCCAGTAAGTACCTCTCCTCTATTGCCTCCTTGTTGCTTTCCTGCTCAAGTTCTTGTCTTGACTTCCTTTGATGATGAGCTGTGATGTGAAAGCACAAGCTGAATAAACCCCTTTGTCCTCAACTTCGTTTGGTCATAGTGTTTCATCACACCATAGCAACACTAAGAAATATTGGTACCAGGAGTGTGATATTGCTGTGACAGACCTGGCCATGTTGGTTTTGGAACATTGGACTAGAAAAGTCATTGAGTATTGAGAGCTCAGTGAGGTATTCTGTAGGATAATGGAAGATAAGACTGTTGAGGGCAAGGTAGACAGTGGAGGCCTAACTTGTGAAGTTTCATAAGGAATCAAAGACTCCAAATTTTATTTGAAGAATCTGTGATTCTTGTTAGCTGGGATTGATGAATCAGCTGTGATAACAGAATTACTAAAGTGAAACATTTGTTTTGGTGGGATATTCAATGCTGGTCAGCTAGAGTTGAGGAATTAAAGATGGTTAAGAAGAGGACAGCATCATTGTGATGATGTCTTCTGGAAAGTGTTTCCTGAGAGTCACCACACAACAGAAGCTGTGTTCCAGACATGGCCAAGTTTGTACCTTGGGCTGACTGGAGAACTTGGTAGTGTAAGAGTCACTCAGGTGGTACTGCTTTTGAAGGTATGAAGGAGTCATGAGAGAGTGGCTGAGGCTTGGCACCCTGTCCCTGAAGAGAGCTCGGGAGAAATTATTCGTAGAAGTGCAGTCCAGTTGCAGCCAAAAACTGCTGCAGTTTTGGAGATGCCAGTGCCATGAGATGACCACCAAGAATAGAGATAGCAGTGGAGTTGAGCCAGCCAAAGCCTAGAATTCAAGCTATGTGTGCTGCAGAAGGTAGAACTGGAGAAGTGGCCCAGTCCCCTTAAAGGAACCCAGAAGATCTTGAGTGAATTCCAAATAACTGGACATTGAGTTTTTTACACTGTTGAGTTTGGTTTTGCTTTGTTCAGATTGTGACTGTACCCTGGTTCTCTTGAAGAAAGTATTAAACTTATTTTGTTTTTACGGGACCCCACAACTGAAAGACTTTGAAACTTTAAAATTATGTTGGATTTTTAAAGAGATTGGATATTTTAAAGAGAATGAAATTTTAGTGTTTTTGAATTTGTAAAGTCTATGGGTATGTTAAAGTTATTCATGTTTTATTATTATTTATTAATATTAACATGTCATCTTGGGAATAAATAAGAAAGGAAAGTTTCTGACTGAAAAGCTTTGTGTTTGTATATCAAGTTGACAAATGGTCAGTCATACTGGATAGTTTTATTCAACTTGACACAAGTTTGAGTTATCAGACAGGAAGGAGCCTCAAGTGAAAAAATTGATCTACAATATCAGGCTCTAGGCAAGTATTGAGAGTATTTTATTAATTAGTGATTGATGGGGAGGCTTGGTCCATTAGGGGTGATGGCATTCCTAAATTGGAGGTCCTGAGTTCTATAAGAAAGCAGCAGTGTAAGCCTTGAGGAGCAAGCCATTAAACAGCACTCCTTTGTGGCCTCTGCATCAGTTCCTGCCTCCTGGTTCTTCATCTTTCCCTGTGATGCAGAAGCATAAGCCAAAGAAATGTTTTCCTCTCCAGATTTCTTTGGTCATGATGTTTTATGAAAAACTAGATTCCAAATATTTCCCTAGTGAACAAGTATATTTTCATTCAGAGGCATTCTAATGCTCTGTGCACCATTTTTCACTCTGATACCCACTGTAAGAAGGCACTCTAGGGAACCTAAAGGTAGCCAAGTATTAAAGAATCCAAAGTCAAGGTGGTTCTTGTGGTGCTGGAAATTGAATCTAAGGCCTCATGTGTGCTATCAAGTATTCTACAACTAATCCCATTCCAAGATAAAATAAAATAAGCAAATTAAGCTATTGAGTTTATTTTTCCAATTGTTATTTTTCTTCCCTGATAATAAAATGCTGCTTAAAATTTTGCCAATACTCCCATGTCACTTCTTTTAACATGTTTTAGAAGATCTTCTAGCCTAAAGTATTAAAGATTTAGACCAGTTTGGCAAAGAGGATGACATAAGTCAAATGTCTCCAAATTTGCAACAACAACCCTAACAACAGCAACAACAGCAACAACAAAAACAACAAAAAACAAGCAAACCAAAAACCTTGTAAATTCACTTTGATTTACTTTGTCTCACATTCAATTCTTCCACTGAAACTTGAAATACTAACCTTTTACTTCTGTCTATGGGTTGTGATGCCAGCATGACATAAATGTTAAGTATCTTACACTTGCAATCAGGAGGTCAGTGACTAGCTGTAGGACCTACAGGAAATTACATAATGAAATTGAGAAGATTGCCTAGGCTATGGATGAACTACTTCTTAAAATACAGTTATCACAATATAGAATTTTCTATATAATCTTACTGAACATCCTGAGAAGCATGCATTTTCACAACTATTAAACACATTTTTAATTGCATCAAGACTCCAGGTCTCACCTTTAGAATACCTATTTAGGTCTTATATTCATGAGCACTTCAACCTTATGATGTGTTATTGTTTCCCTGGATCTCAAACTCAAAATACTAGAACATTTGGAATTTAGAATTTGTGTTACTTACTTTTTAAAACTGTGACCAAACATATGACATAAGAAATTTAAGAGAGGAAGGATTTGTTTGTGCTCATATTCAGAATTTTCAGTATGGTCAGTAGACTTCATGTTTCTGAGATTGTTGTGATGCAACAGGTCATAGAGGCTTGAGGCAGCTTTGTTTCATGGTCAAAAGGAAGCAGAAAGAAAGATGAGAAGCAATCAGGGACAATACATCTCCAAGACATACTTCTTCTTGCCTCTTTCACCCAGGTACCACCTCAACATATGCAGAACCTTTGTCAAATCATGAGCTTGTAAAGGCATTTCTATTCAAATTCTATTAGATTTCAACATATTAGAACTTTAATAACATTAAAGCATTCATTCCATAAGATTATGTAGGATGTTTGAAGTATAAAACTACAGATTTTATATTATTTATTAAAGAAAATTCGCTTAGAATTTAAGCCCTTAAATGCCACAAGAGGATCATTTTTGTATTCAATTAAATGGTAAGTAATTTACCAAATATCACTAATTTATCTCTAATTATCTCAGATAGTGGAAAAAGATTGAAAAGGTCTCTAACTCTATTTTAGGAATAATTAAAAGAATATTTAATCTTCATAAAATATATTTACAAATAGAGGCAATTTTAAGATGAAGTAAAGAAACTAAATATTTTCAAACTTGTGATATGTAATACATATTATGTTTGGAAATCATGTTTTAACTTTCTGGATTAAACAGTTAAATGTCTAGATTAAGCAGAAATTATGTGATTTCTTGGTGATAAGGTTTTCCCATGTTTAATATTATTTTGCTTGTGAATCTTTTTTTTAAAATAAAACTTTTATTAGTAATTTGAGTTTCATACAAAAGTATCTGGATAACACCCTCTTCCCATTCCTCCCTGTTCCTCCTGGCACCCCTGTGCTCTCAATAATAAAAAAGGAAAAAAGAAAAATAAAAGTCCATCTCCTGTGGCAGGAACATTGATCACGGACATCAAAACAGATCCTGGAGGCAGCAGGCTGCTCTGATAATGGACATTCACCTGGACAAAATGCTAGCCCCAAACCAAGCATGATAATGTTAGACCAGAAGTTGGGCCCCACTGCTCAAGCCTGAAGGCACTAGGTTATTGCCCAGGAACCCTGATTTCCTGCAAGCACCAGGGCATCCTTCAGGCCCTTAGACATTCCACAAGCACCCAAACATCCTGCAGGTACCAAAGCATCCTGCAGACTCCAGAACATCCTAGCTACTTGGGTATCATGCAGGTACTAGGCAAACCAACAGACACTCAACATCTCTCAGGCACCCTGGCACTACACAAATACCAAACATCCTAAAATTACCAGGGCACCCGGAAAGCACCCAGACATTCCACAGGTACCACGTCCTCTTGCAGATACCTGGATATCCTGCAGGCACCAGGACCTCCTGCAGACATCAGGGCCTCCTGCAGGCACCCAGACATCTCACAGGTGCCAGTACCTCCTAAGAATCAAGACATTCCATATGCACTTGGACCTCCCACCAGGAACCAGGACTTTCCATGGGCAGCATGGCATCCCCAAAACTCCCAGACTTCCCACAGGCACCAGGACCTCCTGCAGGCACCAGGGAACTTTGGAAATGCTCAGGTATCATGCAAGCACTGGGCCAACCCATAGATAACTGGACATCTTGCAGGCACTCTGACACCACACAGACACCCCTACAAACACCCTACACATCCCACAAGCACCAGGGTATCCTGCAGGTTCCCAGACATTCTACAGGTACCAGGATATCCCAAAGGGCACCAGGACATCCAACAGGCATCAGGCCTTCCCACAGGCACCTGGATATCCCACAGGTTCAAGAGAACCCCACAGATGCTTAGGAATCATGTAGCCACTGGGTCAGCCGGGACATCTCACAGGCACCAGATATCCCACAAAACCCTGGACATCCTGCAGGTACATGGGCATCACACAGGCATCTGGCCATCCAGCAGTCACCATGGATTCTGGCAGATACCTGAACATTCTACAGACACTGAGATATGTAGAGGAACTTTCAATCCTTTAATCTGGCACCATAGCTGTTCTAGGGTAGAAAGAATGTTGGTACACATCTTTAATCACAGTATGAAGAAAGAAGTGGTAGCACACTTTTAATCCCAAATTCAGAAAGCAGTGATCATACACCCTTAATTCCTGCTCTTGGGAGATGAGAAGCCTCAGAGGAAGCAGAACTCAGGAGATGATGTCAAACAGGAAGATGCCTGAGATGAGTCAAAATGAAGGGCAGGCAAAGTGATGAATCAGAGGAAGAGTTGGCAGAGTGAGTCAGAGTGCAGACACATCCACCACTCACAATAGAAAAAGCAGGCTTGCAAAAGAAAAGAGGCAGAGAGAGGACAAGGCACAGAGACAATGATGTAATATGACTGAGGATAAGGCAGAGAAGCAGAAAGGCTAAATGAGTCAGTATGGGGCAGTGAGAGCTCACAGACACAGAAGCAGTCTAAGAAGTCTGAGGCAGAGACACATGCAGCTCAGCAAAAGAAGTCAAAATCAGATGGGAAGAGTAAGTAAGTTTGAAGCTGAGAAGAGCAGTTTAGCCAGAGAAGTTGCAGGAGTCATCCAGAGTCTGCCAGAGTCAGAAAAGTTGGGTCAGAAATAGTCAACCAGCTCAGAAGTTCATTTTGAACTAGTCAACTTGCACTCAGTGAGTGAGTTGAGTTGAACTGGAAGAGTCAGAAGAGATCAGTACAACTCAGTTCAGAGGGAGCTTCAGAGTGGCTCAGTAAGTAAGCCTGAGAGGTTTGAATGCTTTAGATTGTAAGGAAACCAAAAGCTCTAGGGCTCCAGGACTAGGACCAGTGATTATATTCAAAAGAATAAACCTTTTGAACCTAAGCCTGAATCAAGGATTGCAAGCCATCTGTGGTCATCCTGCAGGCATCAGGGCCTCCTACAGTCACCAGAACCTCCTGCTGATACCAGGATATTCCACAGATTTCAGGGAATCCTGCAGAAACCCAGGCATCAAGTGGGCACTGGGTCAACCCACAGACACCCGGACTTCTCACAGGCACCCAGATATCCTGCAGGCACATGGATATCCTGTAGACACAAAGACATCACACAGGCACCCAGCCATCCCTCAGGCTCCTGGACCTCCCACAAACAACAAGGCATCCCATGGGCATCTGGTCATCCTTCAGGGACCAGACATCCCACAGGCACCAGGGCCTCCCACAAGCATCAAAGCTTCCTCAAGATACCTGGTCCAGTCATCTGGCAATCACCAGGACCTCCTGTAGGCACCTAGATGTTCTGCAGGCACCTGGACATCCTACAGGCACCCAGGTATCCCACAGACACCCAGACATCCTGAAGGCACCAGGACTTCCTGCAGATACCAGGACCTCCAGTGAACACCAGAGCATCCCACAGGTGTCAAGACTTCCCACAGGCACCAGGACATCCTGTGGATGCCCAGGCCTCACACAGGCACTTAGCTATCCCTCAGACACCTGGACATCACAGAGGCTCTGAGTCTCTCGATAGGCACTCAGCTATACCTAAGGTACCCGGACCTCCCACAAACACCAAGGCGTCTTATGGGCATCTGGTTATCCTTCAGGGAACAGACATTCCACAGGCATCAGGGCCTCCCACAAGCATCAAGGCTTCCTCAAGATACCCTGGCATCACATAGGCACTGGGCCAACTCACAGACACCTAGACATCCTGAGGGCACCTGGACATCCCACAGGCACACAGATCTCACACAGGCACGGAGACATCATGACTGCCATCTGGCAATCATCAGGGCATCCTGCATGCACCCAGACATCCTAAAGGCACCAGGACCTTATACAGGCTCCAAGACCTCCTATGATTAACTGGGCCTCCAATATAGATTTGGCCCTCCTGAAGGGCCCAGATATCCCACAAGGATCTGCCTCTCACAGGCATCTAGGCATCTTATAGGCACACAGATGTCAAGTAGTCACCTAGACTTCATGCTGGACCCTGGACTCCAGCAGGGTAACCAAACTTCATGCAAGAACCCAAACAGCCCTCCAGAATGAGTGACCCATGGAGCCAGGTTCAAGAACCTAGTGAACTCAGACAGTGTCAACAATGTAGACAGATATCTAATTGTCCTAGTCCACATGAACATTTTAAGGTTTCTATGGTCTCTCTCAAAAGGAGGGGACCCAACCACCAGTATAGAATAATCTTCAGCTGTGACATTTTGCTGTTGGTCAGGATTTGGGTGATCCCAAGATTTGGCAGAGTGTTTAGGGTCAGGACTTGCTTGAGCTCCAATTGTTGTACAAACATCCCTTATCAACCTTTTCATCATTGGTCTTTGTGCTTGCAACTCTTGGGTAGAGTCACACTCAATGTTTTCCCCAACGCCAACCCTATCATAGAAAGCAATATGAATAGTAGACGTGTCAATAGGAGTGGCAAAATTATCTTGGCAGATGATGAAGAAGTCAGGAGTGTCTGTTGGTCACCAACAGACAGGTATATTGTGTAGAGTAGCAGCTGCAGTCTAGGAGATGAAACACTCTTCACTCTTCAGCCAGGATATCCTGTCTTTGTTAAGGAGCAAGGTGATCCCATGATTTGGCAGCTAGTTTTGGGGACAGGATCTGGTCCAGCTCCAGATTGCTGCATCCTGCCCTACCCTCATCACTTAATCTTTGTGCCTGAAGCTCATGGTGAAGTCACAGTGCAGCATGCTTTCCCTCACCCATCAGGCAGAGTAATACAAGTGGCAGCTGTAGCCATAGGAACAGCAGAATTGGCCTGCCAGGCAGTGGAGAGGCCTAGATGGTCTGGTGATAGTCTGAGCACCTATCCTTTGTCTGCCCTGGGTGTGTACCCAGGCTTGTACCCACCTGCAGCAATGTGTCTCCTAGTAGCACATTGCTGTGTTTGTTACCTTGTCTGTACAATCCCCAGGTCTGCCTCAATTCATAGTATGCATGATCCATTCTCAGAGTGGTAGCTCCAGTGACAGGGTGCAACAGTGACAGGGTGACCAGTTTGTGTCCCCAGGCTCATGGAGTCCCAAGCACCCTTTCCTCTGTAGTCCTCTATCCAGTTAGTGGCAATGTCTGTGTCTCCAGTTCAGTTTCCTCTGCACTGGCTGAGCCTGCATACTAACTCCACTATCCATCCTCTCCATTCACAGCCAGCTGACCTTCCAACAGTGCATAAAAGAATATTTTAAACACAACTAAAGGTAAATTTCTACAACAATCCCCCTTTTCTCTATAAGCCAATCAAAAAATTGTTTTATCTGTACAATACAATTTAGCACTACACCAGCAAAACTATTTTCAAGATGAACAATCAGGAGGGTTGCTAATGCACAGGAACAAATGAAACCAAACATCTATCAAGCTTTTTATAATGTCTTTGGACAGCAAAAAACGTTATTAATGTCCAATTATCTGGAATTCACTCACAGTTTTCTGGGCTCCTCCAAATGGCTTAGATTACTTCTCTACCTCTGCCATCTGCAGCACACACAGCTTGTTCTCCAGGCTCTGGCTGGCTCTTCTCCAATACTGCTGTTATTCTTGATGGTCATCTCATGGTACTGGCATCTCCAAGAAGCTGGGGTTTTCTGCAGCACCTGGACTGCACTTTCACCAATAGCCTCTTATAGGTCCTTTTCATGGTGCCAAGCCTCAGCTTCTTTATGTGACCCATTCAGCCTGGGCCTTCAACTACTACTAAGGCTGGTACTTTACCAATGGCCTCTCACACTGCCAAGCCTCAGTTGTTCTTCAAAGACCCCTTCATGCCTTCAAAGCCAGCACCACCTGGGTGACTGTTACAGTACCATGTTCAGCTACCAGCATGAGATACAACCTTAGCCAGTTTTGGAAGACAGCTTCTGTGTGCTGACCCTGAGTAAATATTTTCCAGAGTTTAAGATAGAGTCTAGTTTGCAAGAAAGACAACCTTGTTGCAGTCAGAATTCTCTCATGGTGTGGAGTTATTATCACTGTAGCAGATGTGTCTTAACAGGACCACCTCACCTCACTAATATCTAGACAGGATTGCATAAAACAAAACAAAAGGATTCTGTGAGGTCTGGAGTTTTCTTCTTCTTCCCTGTCTCCAAGTTGGATTAGCTGGTGTGATGCCCTTCCCCATGTTGCAGGTGCCATTTGTAGCAATAAGCTGCTGTGGGGGCTCACCAAGAAAGACATGTTATGCTGGATTCCTCCTGAGGTGGGATCAACAAGATCTGGGCATAGCACACAGGTTCCCAGGGAGCAATTCAAATTAAAGAAAAGGGGTGGAAATGTAGGAGGAAGTAAGACTTCCCTAAGAACCGGCTGCCAGGATTTAAAACAGGGGCAGTGGTCACACAGATGTCAAAGTTGATACCTAGGAACAAATGATGTCACCAGAGCCAATTAGCAAAGAACATTTCATCAACATAGTGCTCAAGAGACAAATGGGAGAAGTATGAGGGTGATGAGGGGTCATAGGGTGTATAAAGTATATCTTTTGTCCCGAACAAAGAGTCTTGCTTGTCCAAGCATCTTCTGGAATCTGGTCTCTTGATTCCTCTGGGCCGGCTCATCCCCCAGGGCAGCAGTGGGCAGACAGGGCCAGAGGTTCCTGGCAGTAGCTAGGAGTGCCCTCCAGGGTGCCCCCAGAATCTACAGGCATGGAGTCATTTTCATAGATGCATACCCTGCCAGACATCAGCAGAGGGAACCTCTATCATGGCAAGCACCATAATGGACAGTGGAACCCCAAGCACCTGAGCTCAGGTGTTTTTATTGATTCAGAGCTCCTCAGGTGTTCTACTGATAGAATGCCCAGATCCTGAGCAATCAACCATCCCTCACGTAAATCTAACACCTACAAACAATATAAAATGCCAAGACTTAAAGAGCCCCTCATGGAACAATGAATAAAAGAATATTTTAAAAACAACTAAAAATAAACTTCTAAAACACATAGGTTCTTTAGGTACTCATGTCTTTTAAATCTATAATTAGACTCAAATGGTTACACTCTGAGTACTTTCTTTTTCTACCACTCAACTCCTAATTTGAAATATTGTTCCATAATATAAGATGTACCCACACATACATGTATATATATGCACACATATATGTGTATTTATACATGCACAAACATGCATATACACATGCAAACATGCACATACACATACACAAACTAACCTTATAATTATGTCAATGGTGCAGCAGCTAGTGATATTTTCATGGCCTTGAAAATAATTCAAATATTTACTTCATTGCACAATTGCACACTGAATGTTTTTCAAGAGAATTTCTTTCAAATTCCAGGTAGTTTAATTGAATCTTCTTTTCAAGAAGCATTTGTTCAAGCAGTGAATTATATTAATTATTTAAGATACCTTCTCAAGAAATATGACCAGTTTTAATCCATATTTCCAAATAACTCCCAAAGAATACATTTATTAAATTCTTCTGTTATGTTCTTGTCATTGTTATTGGTGTGTGTGTTCTGACTTTTGGAAAGGATGAACTATTTAGAAACTCAACATAAAAGAGTAGCACTTAACTCTGATAGAGGACAAGCTGTTTTAATATTATTGACTTTCAGAATTTGCTACTGGCTGTTACCAGTTTAATCTAGAATTCTCAATATAAATAAATAAATAAATATCCACGAATGTACCTATAAGGCAGATGTATGGAACGCCTGAAAATTCTCAAGCGGAGGCTTTGTGTTATTTTCTCATTCAAGCACAGAGGCTTAATAGCAGAATGCATTTTGAACAGTGACTCATAAAATCTACTTAGAGGTCAGGGGTCAAGATTCTTATCCAGAATATTCTGCTACCTTAATTTTATAATAACGAAGCAACTGCGTACAGATGTTGAATGCAAAGTCATGTTCTGAGAACTACAAAATTAATTGGATGTGGTTGATTTTTGAATACTCACATTACTTTTGGTAAGATGCTATAAAAAGCTACAAAATCAAAAGTATAAATGAATTTTATCCATTGAGTGATGATATGACAGAAAGATGTTATATATAATTACAAGGGGTCCTAGAAGATGAGATGGGCTTCGCAGGGTTGTGGGAAGCATAAAAGGGGAAAATGGGATTGTCAGATGTAAAAAGCAAATTTGTACAATTCCCTTGAGAGTACTGAACAGTTTTTACATTTGAAATTAAAAGGTAACAATGCACACGTAAGATTGAGTGACACTGGCTTGCACGTTAGAGGGGAATTGTTGAACAATACTTCAATTTTTTAAAAAATTTTTGTCAATATGAAATGCCACACATCTGCACTGGGTGAAATGAGAGTAAAGAGGACTAAAAGTTTGTGCAAATTGAAGAAATAAAAATTGTGACGACAGTTGTGGGAATCTGTACCAATTAATGAATAGTACGCGCTGAAAGAATATTTCTGTTTGCAATGAATTTTTAGCAAATTTGAAACAGTTTTCCTCATTCTATTATTTCTCATATATAGTTGATTCAATATAAGCATAAATGTATAGTTTTAACTTCAGTTTTACATATTTTATTATGAAATAAATAAATATGCAATTTAGTATATTTAAAAATACAGAATATATAATGTAGAGGGAAAAAAGCCACAATTACATAACCACACACAGATAATGTTTGTGGTTTTCCACATAAATAAGCATATTGACTAGATCTATGTACAAATTTTCTATTGATATATCGCTGTAGAAAGAATAAATTATTTTAAAGGTTTGAATACTGTTCTTCACCCAAGTCACAGGAAGAACATTTTATTTTATTAAAACAGCACAAATATCATTTTAAAGGTTAAATAATATTATATTATCTATATTGATCCTTATTTAAGCAAGTCTCCATTATTTATGGTTTAGATTACATTCCAATGTTATGAGTAATGCTGGAGTGAGAGAAAATAAAATTCTGATACATTCTGGAACATTCCTAGGATAAATTGAAAAAGTACAGATAATTGATATGTTAATTAAACTTTTTTCCAATTCTTTCCTTTCCTTCTTTCTTTCTTTCCTTCCTGTCTTGTGTTTCTTTCTTCCCTTCTTTTCTTTTCCTTCTTTCTTTCTTTCTTTCTTTTTTCTTTTTCTATTTTCTTTCCTTGTTCTTTATCCTTTCTTATTTTCCCTTTTTTTCCTTGTAGCTATTATTCTTAGACAGGTTCTAATGTAGCCCATGCTGGACTAGAACTCACTCTGTAGCTGAAGATTGCCTTGACCTTCTGATTCCATTGTCTCTAAATCCACATAAAGCCAGTTAAACAAACAGACATTTATTTTTATTGCTGTGAAAACTACTTGTGAAACTCATCTTAAGTTAAGAAATGTAAACCATGGCTCACTGCTTTGGATTCAATGATTACAACCAATAATTATATGTACACATTGCTTTAAGCATGAAGAAAATCAGAATTTCACTACCTGGTAGACAGATTATGTCATGTAAAGCTGCCCATTTCATTTCAGAATGAAATCAGATAGAGGATGGAGAGAGAAGAAATAAGGCAACATTCGGTGTCACACCCCAGTGACATACTTCCTCCAACTATGCCCTGCTCCTTTATAACCCCCTCCCCCCCAAATAGTGCCAATAGTTGGAGAGCAAACCTTCGTGGACATTTGATACCTAACCCCTATTTGTTGGATGGTTTATGCATCTTTTAGATGTCTGTATCTGTTTTTCCCAAATTGCTTTCTGAGATGATTTTATGACTTTTACTTCCTCTGAGAATGCCAGAGAATATTTGCTTTATTTTAAATTCACTACATTAACTGCTTTAAATTTTTTGGATATTTTTGAAATTGATTTGCCAGGAAGTTTAGTATTTTGTTTGAAAAGTTTCACATGTGTTTCTAATTCTATGAATTAACTGATATCCTATTTCTGCATTATCTGGTAGAGTTGTATTTATATTCTTAGTGATTTCCTGTAAGCCTTATTACGATAAAATTATTTACTCTTTATCTTATCCTCTGAGTATGTATTTTTCAATCTTGTATTTGCACTGTGGGAATATTTACGATGTCCAGTATTTTTAAAGTCAAACAATTTAATATTTGTGTTGTTTTTTTCAACAAAACTACTGTAGATAAAAAGAAGGTGTGTTCTAAGTATGACATGTCACAGATTTTTATGTATGAATATTTTGAAATTTATGTGGGGATATAACAATTCATGATAAGCAACTTTCCCAAGAATTCATTAATAAAGAACAATTACTTTTCAAAACATCTGTTTTCAATGTATTACAAATATATCAATTTCAGGTATAGATACAGATATAAACATAAATATACAACTTGTTAAATGAGTATGAATTTATTGTGTGCAAATATTCCACTACAGACAGCACAAGTTTATACAGAAGAAATTATTCCACTTAAGTGTGAGTGAGTCAGCTAGATTTGTTGTAAAAGGATAGGTATTATAGTTTGCTTTCTATTTCTATTTCTCTGCTAATCATGAGGACCAAAAGCAACTTGGGAAGTAAAGAGGGTTTTTTTGTTTGTTTGTTTGTTTGTTTGTTTTGCTTACATGTCTCAACATTGAGCAAAGTTATCTTAGTTAATGTTTCTAGTACTGTGATAAAACACCAAGACCAAGACAACTTATAAAAGAAAGTGTTTAATTTTGGGCTTACAATTTCAAAGGCTTGAGTCCATAATAACAGAGCAAAGGCACAGCCAGAAGCAGAAATGGCTTAGAATTTATATCTTGAGACACTTGTACTAGTGACCTTTCCTGGACTCTTATAGTTCCAAGCCTCATTTGCTCTCCAAAGACCCCTTCATTCCTTCAAAACCAGCACCAACTGGGTGACTCTTATAGTACCAAGTTCGACTGCCAGCATGAGATATATCCTTGCCAGTTCTGGAAGACAGTTTCTGTGTGCTGTCTCTGAGGAAATATTTTCCAGATTTTAAAATAGAGTCTGTTTTTTAGGAAAAACCACTGGTCCTTGTCTTCAGGAGGATTTTCCCCATGGTATGGAGTTACCACTTGTAGACAGGTTTGCAGGGGAAAAAATGTGAGTTTAAGTGGCTATTTTGCTCTAAGCCATGGGTTCCGCAAGAACCATAAGGGGGTCCTGGGCCGGTATTACCTATACACCCTCTTCATAGACCTCAAACTCAAGACCCACTTGGGTTTCACACACACAAAAAGCCATCAACAAACTCATTGTATACAACAGTGCATTCTTGGTTTCCATTTCCTGTGCCCTGGCTGCTGTCAGAGGCAGGACAGAGCATTGGCTCAATGACCAGGAAAAGCCTTGGAAAACTTGCTTCTTTCCAGCTTCCAGCTGAATCTTTTGTTTCCACCATGAAAATATCTTTCTCTAAAGGCCTCAATTCTGTGTCTCTCACTTTTGAGTCCTCTTTCTCACTTAATTTTCACAAGTTTCTTTTATAGAGGCTTATTTCTTTACTCTCTTTCCTCTTCCTTCAGAAGTCTTCAATTAATACCTTAATCTCTATCCTTTGGTAGCTTCTCTGAACATATTTTACCTGACTCTGAGGTCTGGAGCTTCTTTCTCTGATTTGAATCCAAGTTGTATTAGGTGGGGTGATGATATCCTGCCCCATGCTGGTATGCCATTTGTTATACGCCTACTGTGGTGGTTCACCAAACAGGACAACAAGGAGGAATTTTCATAGTCTCAATCCCTGCCAGACCTCAGCAAAGGGAAGCACCATTCTGGCCAGCACCAGATTCACAGTGGATCCCCCCAAGCATATGAGCTTAGGTGTTTTTATTGATTCAGAACTCCTCAGGTACAGATCATAAGCAACCAAACATCCCCCACAGAAATCCAACACCTGCAGACAATACAAAATGCCAAGGTCTATGCATCCATTTTTCTAACAGTGCCCAAAAACAATTATTTTAAACACAACTAAAAATAAACTTCCACATCAGTTGCCTATATTCTACTAGTAATATCAAAGTTTCAGCTTTTATACAAAGATCTCTGATATATTTGGGCTAATTTTCAAGCAGGTTCAGTGACATGGATTTAATATTAGTCTTTTACACGTGAACACCTGATTTTCCTACCAAAGTTTAAGATACTTCTTTTATTTGATGTAATTTCCTGACACTTTTTCCAAGTTTTATGTAGATGCTGTTTTGTGATCTTTTTTTTTTCTGGGTCACTTGTTCAATTCCATTGGCCTACATATCTGCTTTTACCCTAGTAGTATATGATTTTGTTACTGTGGCACTGTAATATAGTTTGAGGTCAGGTACTGTGATACCACTAGCACTGATCTTTCTGATTAAAATTTCTTTGGCTATTTGTACCTGCATATGACCTCTAAAATTGTCTTTACTAATTCTGTACAGAATGTATCTTAAATGTTAATGGTGATTGTGTTGAATCTGTAACTCATTTTTGATAATATAGTACTTTCTAAAATAGTAATTCTAGAAATCCATGAGCACTAAAAACCTTCCCACCTTCTAGTGTCTTTTAAGTTCCTTGATTCAGTGGTTTAATGTTTTCATTACAATGGTCTTTCACTTCTCCTTTTAGACCCATTATTGGGTCCATTTTCTTGAAGATGTGATGAACAGAATTATTTTTTTCTGTATGATTGATTTATTTCTTGAATTGTTCATTATTGGTATATAGAAAAACTGAACATTTCTAAAAGTATTTATGAGATCCAACAGTCTTAGTGTCTTATATGTTGAGGATCATTTCATTTCCTTTTTATTTCTTTGTCCTATTGCTCTAAAGGATGTTGAGTACCATAATGAATAAGAATAGAGAGTGAGCAACTTTATCATTTTTATATCTTTAAGGGAAATTGTTGTATCTTTTTTACTTAGTAATATTAGCTACAGCTTAGAGCCTTTCTAGGCTTTTACCATGTCATCATTTGGACTTTGTCAAAGGCCTTTTATTAATTCTTAAGAAATGTGTATAATTTATGTCCTTAAGTCTATAATAGGCAAGAAATTAGACCAATCTAGATGTTAACAGAGGATTAAATGAAGAGAATGCACTATATATACACACTGAAATTGTATTCATTTTTTAAAAAATTAAATTGTAGCATTTTTTAGGAGGAAAACAGAACTAAAGATGGTTTTGTTAAGCAAAATAATCCCATACACAGGACAAGTGCTGCATTTTTTCTCCATATCCAGAATCTTCCCAATTTCCCTTTTTATTGCCAGAGATATCATAAACCATACCAGTACCTTGCCTCTGAATGAGTACATATGTCCGAAGTCCTTTTCCACTTGACTAATAACATATGGCAAGTATTAGAAATATAGTAATTTTTATTCAGGAGGAGGATTTATCACCACAACTTCACCTAACATATTCTTCCCAATAAAATACCATGCACTATTTTTACAAGGTTCTACCCTACAATATTCATAGGCACTGGTGGTATTTATGTCTGTGTAAATTAAAGAATAATTTTCATAAATGTGTTTTTAGAATGCTATAATTATAGCATCAGGACCACTAACTAAAGTACTTTAGCATATTTTTGGTACTGTGCTTGAATTATGGTAAAATACCTGATGTGTATATTAGACTAGACTACAGCCATTTATATGAAGGCAAGTTAAATCTAAGAGAGTATCTTCTCATTGTCTTATATGCCTTTATACATATTTCTACCACTTGCAAGCTATGATACTATTATTTTAAACCCAATAGTCAAAGTTCTGATTTCCGTTTTATGCTTTATTGATTTGGATAGCACTTTCAGAAATAATGATGACTTTGCATTGTTTCTTATGTTTATAGGAATGAATATATGATTTGTGTCATTAATTGTGATGTTGGCAACTAGTTTACAAAATACATATTATGCCAAGAAAGTAATTCTTATTATGGTAACTTCTATACCTCCTCTTTACTTTTTAGTAATATTCAATGGCATCAAATGGCATTTTGGGGGGAAGATGTTGTTATTGCCTCTGTCAGATTGCCTATAGACAAAAGTGTAGAGTATAATTAATTAGTTAATTAACCATTAAATAATTAGTGATTTAGTGGGTGGGAGTGCTGGCAGCCATGAGTATGTAGAACTAGGCTATGTTAGAAAGCAGGATGAGCAGGCCGTGAGGAGGAAGCCAGAAAGTAGCATTCATCCACAATCTCTGATTTCGTTCCATTCTCCAGGAATGTCTTACATTCCTCATTGATTTCTCTGGATGATGAACTACAAGCTATAAGATGACATAAACTTTTCTCTTACATGTTGTTTTGGGTGTTAGTTTTTGTTACAATAATAGAAAGCAAACTAAGACAATTGGAATGACCATATTGGACCTGATATTAATGAGTATGCTTAGCATTGACGTGTTAAATTATTGCATTTGATATACTACCACCTAGATGATTGTTTTAGTAATACTTTTATGCTGAATACATTTTACTGTTAAGATGGAGATAAATGTATAGCCCTAGGGGAGGATAAGATCTTAGAATGACAAACATTAGAATAGCTGCTTTCAGATGAGAAGATGTAGAAACCCTTCAGTTTCTGAGATGAGAGATGGAGCTAAGTGTTTACAGAGTGATTAGAGAATACATGTTCCAAAGACACAGTCCAGATTCTTCTTTGTGCATAGATTACACTATAGAGGGGCAATAACTTTCTAACTTTCCAAAACTTAATATGGCCCCATATGAGTCTTCTGTAAATGAATAAATTTAAATCTTCAAATTAGTGGTTATTACATGTTTGTTTTATAGGTGCTAGCAGTGCTTAGATGACTTTCACACTTATTATTTGGATGATCTGTATGTTTAGTAAAATACTCATAAGTCTTTTGTTTTAAGAAACAGAAATTGAAATAAAGCAGCATAATGAAAAAACAGGACTTATTGGTTGCACTTTACCCTGTTTCTATTTTGGTTTGGAAACAGAAAAAAGTCTCCTTGGCAAATCCAAATATTCCAGTATATTTCCTGTCTCTTCTTTCATTTTCATCCTCAACCTTTCCTGCACCAAAAGTTTTCTCTCAGCTATCTAGTTGCTAGAAAGTTATAGTTACTATACAACTATAGTAATTGCAACAGGGAAGAATCAACTGATCTGGCTGAGATCATGTGTCTCTCTTTCATAGGCACAAATATTTTCTTCTGAAGAAATGATGCTATTGCTGCTTGAATGTGGGCCATGCATCTTTCCTTTGGTCATAAAAGTGAAAATACAGGATTGTTACTTCCCATGTGAAACCATAAGTGCATACAGATAAATACTTTATTTCAATACTGTACATGTGGCTACCAGCAAAAAAAGAGGAAAAGAATTTTGCATGTCAAACTGAGAAATGTAAGTTGCAATTGGAAAATAGGAAGAAAAAAAAATGAAAGTGAAAGATTAGTGATTAGGAGAAGTGTTACTGAGACCAGCAGAATTGACAATATGGTTTTATGGACAAAGTTCTATCAAGCCTGTGGCGAACTGAGTTTGTTCCCTGGAATATACATGGTTGAAAGAAAGAACAGACTTCCATGAAAGTTGTTCTTCAACCTCCACACAGTTGCCTTGGCACATTCATGCACACACACACACACACACACACACACACACACACACACACACATATACACACATACTCAATGAATTAATGTAAAAAAATTAGAATTGATTAGGATAGTTGATATTTGCCAATACTGAATGAAGGAATTCTTATATTGAAAACAATACAAAACAGTGAATATTTAAGTCTTTGCTGATAAATCTCAAATTAAAAATATGAGGCTGGGTGGTAGTGATCTCGCATGTCTTTAATCCCAGTACTTGTGAGGCAGAGGAAGGTTGATCTCTGTGAGTTCAAGGCCAACCTGACCTACAGAGTGAGTTTCAGGTCAGCCAGAGTTAAACAAAGAAATCCTGTCTTGAAAATCCAAAAAAAAAAAAAAAAGTGTATATAGTTTTATTAATAGAAAAAAATACGATGTGGTTTTAGGAAGTATCAGAATATTCTAGGTGAGATAGAAAGGATACAAGAAATCTCAAGAGTTAATTGCACTATTTTGATGGGTAAGGAATCACAAACACCAGACACAAGGAATATACACAGAGCCATCAGAGCCATAACTTGTTATTCCTCCTTCTTTTTCTATAACCTGAGAATTAACCATTGTTGAACAACCTCAAGAAAAAAAAAGAGAGAAGATTTTAGCAAGTTCATGATGGTGAATATGCTAACCTTAAGTTTCATTTGAATATATAAATCACATTATGGAATTACTGAATAATTCTAATCTATATGCATTTATAGATAACATTGTCACTGTGTAGGGAAATCCCATATAAACTAAGTCATGACAAAAGATAGATAGATTGAGTGACTTTTATATCCATCTCTGTGATCTCCCTTTTGATCATTTTATTATAGCTTTGCCTTGGAATCCTGCTGTGAATGCTCTGGCTTTATTACATCTCACCTTAGCTGAACTCTGTACATGCTTTCTACACTTAGAATTCCATTCAGCTATTTAGGAAACCCAGAAGAATTATTTGAATGTCAACTCTTGGCCAAAAGGAAACAGTATCTAAAGCTTCACTCTAAGGAGCCCCTCTAAATTTACAGGAGAGATTTCTGCATTCCCTTACATTTGAATGGACTCTTCTTTTGTTGAGACTATGACTGGATTATAGACCTGAGAGGTTTCTTTGAGTGAAATGGGCATCATGATTGAGTTCTAGACAATTAAAAACAGCAAAGTTCAACTCCTGAGCTTGACCTTTGAATATTTCCAAGACCACCAAACTTTCTAGTCTTAACTGATAAAGAGAATCTAATGAATTAGGGGTAAACACATAGCATCAAAGAGCTCTACTCTCTGAATATCTGCCAGGAACAAATCCTTGCACTCATGCAAACAAAACAAACAAACAACAAAAATAAACACAAAAAACACCCTTCCCTGCAAACATGGTATGAGCAAGACTTTAAGAGTATTAACTCACTAGATTTAAGACTTTATAATATAGAATACAGTATGTCTCTTAAAAATGTGTTTAAAAACCGACTAAGAAAATCACATCAGCTAAGGAATTATATAATTAGGCATTAGAACTTCAATCAAGAACATAGACAATCATAGATGACTCAGGTAGAGGGACAGGTCAATGCTCTAAGAACTATTCATCTACTAATCTGTTTACATGTCAAGGAACTCTTTGTGTGGATGCAGAAAGTGAGCCATGGATAGATGAAGAAACTTATGTCAAGTACTGAAAAAAGCAATGAGGAGAGTCAAATCCTTGTTTCTTATCACAAAGCCCTTTACTGTTTGTTATTGCCATTAAAGTGGTAATGATAAACACTAGATATTGAACCTCAGGCCTCACACATGCTAGCAAGTTTTTACCATTAAGTTACATTTCCGTCCAATTTTATGTTTGTCTTTTGAGATGATTTCTCATTGTGTTGCCCAGGCTAGTCTTGAGCTTTCCCGTAGCCCAGTTAGACCTTGATTTTACTATCCTCTGTGTCAGCCTCTTGCATAGAATAGAATCATAAGCCTGTACAAGGAGGAATGGCTTACATCTTTGTCTTGATCAATGTCTAGCACAAATGTTACTTATATTTTCATTTATTTATGTATGTATGTATGTATTTATTTATTTATTTATTCATTCATTTAGAGTGTAGCAAAATCTACTTGTGATAGTCAGAGAGCAACTTGCAGGAGATGGTCTTTCGTTCCATTATCTGGGTCTATGGATCTAACTCAGGTCAGTAGACTTGGCTGCCAGCAGCTTTACCCAGCAAACCATCTTACAAACTCCATTTACACTTTTATACTCTCTAAATCATACTAAGTTAAAAATGCCTTTTAGACATTTGTTAAGATCCTGTTGCCAAAGATGGGATGGGCACTGTGCTCATCTATTATATTTCTTACTTAATTGGTTACCTTATCAAAATGCTTTTGCTCCCTCACAAGGAGCAGTGAAGATTGATATCTTAAACTTCAAGATTCCAGAGCTGTCCTGAGCTGTTATTTTTGCTCCAGTCTTAAGATTTAAGAATCTGTATTCTCATAGCCACGCTGTGTTATCTGCAACCTGTGGAACACTATCTTCCTTGCAGCTAGTTGTCCACATGATTGCTTTGTAAGTGAAATGACTTATATGTGCAAACCAGGAAGCACTGAGCAAAGACAAGACACTGTTATTGCTGTTATTACTTAAGTCTGGGAACAAACCATGACAGCATGATCACATGTACTTCCTTATTATTCAGAAGGAGCACTCAGAGGAAAAGGGGTGCCTGGGGAATTCAGCACAATCTGACAGTACACTCTGTGGTTCATTCAGGAAAGTATGACTTGGTGCACGCCCCCCCCCCCCACACACCAAGCTTGGTTCCCAAGTAATTGGGTGATATTCACTTATGTGCAGTGCAGAAGGATCACCTCTGCCTCATGCATCATGCCTCATTTCCTCACTTAATGCCTTCTCAGTTCCGTTATTTATTTTCTTTAATATTACAGCGGTTCAGCATGATGAGTCACGCTGCCATTCCCAGCAGCACCCTCTAAGGCCCAGGGAACAATAAGGTGATTTATGAGGCTCTTTTCACCCAAAGAATGCACAATCAGGAAAGCTTGCTTTTTTTACTGCCTTGGTCTTCAAATGAGGAGCAAGTTTCAGTTGTCAGAACTGGAAAAGATCTTGGAACCCAGTCCTGACCATACAGTGGAGGCTCTCTGATAGAGAATGAGATAGCCAGTTGGGGAAGAGAATATGGAGGTAAGGTCTAGAGGACAAATAAAGTCTTCAGAAAAGAGATCATAACCGCACAGATTCAACAATAAAATATTGTGTGGCTCAAAATTCGCACACATATATACTATGGAGAACTTTGTTCCCTAAGGGGCAAATAGGATACTTCGGGATTTTATTTGTTACAAGTGTTGGTTATGTGTTACTTGTACCTAATAGGATTTTCTAATTTGTATATTTATTTGATTTTTATTTTTATTACTTTTAATTATGCATCTATGTGGGAGTGTTGTGAGTGTGTATATATTAGTACAGGTTCCATGGGATGCCACAATTTTAAGATACCCTGAACAGGAGTCATAGGTGGCTGTGAACCACCAGACATATACACTGGGAACTGAACTTGGGTGATCTACAAGAGCAGAAGTAAACAATCTTAGTCATTGAGCCATACCCATAGTCTCTGTATTGTTTTGATGTCTGCAGAATGCAGTGTGCTTCTCCAAATCCCGCTAATGAACCTGTCCATTGCCTTATAAAACTCTTGGACATGTCCATCATCTTACACACATCCTTTGAGTATACATTCTTTTATATATACTTTTAGCTATTTTTAAAGCACATGATACAATTTTACTGACTACATTGACGATGCTGTGCCAAAAGTCATTTAAAATAATTCTAACTAATCAGAAATTTGTATCCCTTAATCAATATCTCACAAATCCCCACTCTACATTCTTCAGATCAGTTCTTGGTAACCAGTACTTTACAATGTTCCTATGACTTCAATAATATTTCTGTATATGCCTTATACGCAAAATAATGCATTGAGGGTTATTTATGTGGTCACAAATGATAGGTTTCCCTTCTTTTAAAACATTGAATCATATTCTATTTATGCATAACACAGTCTCTTTCCTTTTTTCTAATCTCCTTACCTATTCATACACTAGTGATCTGTAGTATATTACTTCCATATTGTCAGCCATCGATAGTAATACAAAAAGACCACAGGAATATGATGTCTCTTAGACAAATGGCTTATCTTGAACATGACAGAACTCCCCAAAACTTGATCAATGTCAACCATTAAGTACTGAAAAGAAAAATAACCGTCTCTAAAACCAAGTGTGGTTTAATGCTACCCAGACTAAAGAGAACTAGAATAAAATGGGGGGAGTAGAATTTCAAGGTCTCTCCATCTATGACAATACCAATATGGTTTGTATATGTAATACCTATTCTTAAGGTGCAAGTATGTTACTTTACTATCTCAGAGAGTCTGGCACCTAAAGAAAAGTTAAGGACATTTTTGTTAAACAGATCCCAATTTAAATTCTAGCTGAACTACCTAACCCAAGCCTCAATATCTTTGTACAACACAACAGAGATAATAATTAAATCTTATATCAGTACTAGCATTCAATAAATTGATGTATTTTAGGATTTAAGATTTTCTCAGCTAAAGTACAAGTTCTTTGATTGGGATGTGCTATCTAGACCAATGAAGAATGAGCAGGTGGAAATTGATTTACATGTTAGTTTATTATTATGGCATTGTCCTAATATTCTCTACTGCTGTCTTATTAATATTCATTTTTACACTAAGTGAGGTAATGCATGCAAAATCATGCTCTCAATAGCCATTTATTGTGTTTTCAGCTCAAATATGTATTTTAATTGCTGTTAATACTATTTAGCATCTGCCTTCAGTATTGCTCAGTTGTTAGAAAATACAGATGTCAATCTACGCAGCATTGTAGTGACATTTTGACTCTGGCATGTGCCATATTTTAGTTAAGAATTAACATCTATTAGCCTTCATATTTGAAATAGAAAGAATAATAATGATAACATTGAACTTTTTGATGATTAATAAATGAAAAGCTCATTGGAGATCCTGACATGTGGTTAGTGCATAATAAGTTTACGTAGTGTGGATACTTTAAGCATAACTGTATCTAGGTAAAAATAGCTTTCTTCTGAGCTTTCATTATCAAAAAGGAAACATTCCCCCCTCTGTCTAGACTTCTATATTAAAGATCTATTTCTCGTAAGTCCAGTACTGGTTTTTTTTTTCCTCTGCACTCTCTGCTTCTGCTTTAGATCATCCTTTATCACTGTTTACCTTGATTAGTATAAACTTCTAGAGATATGCTTCTCTTCTTGTACTCCTTCCACTGTCCTATTGCCCTAAGTCATCCAAAATGTGAGCTTCTCTAAAAAGTGAAGCAAACCACAGCCAATAAAAGTGAATTGTGGAGCATAGTCCCAATGTATTCATCTACACAATCACTCTTTAAGGCTCAGAGAAGATTGAGGAAGTGGGAAGTTGTAAGAAGAAAGATTGTAAGAAGCAGAGAATCAGGTAGTTTGTTATGAGACTATGTCTCCTAGGAATGTCAGATGCTGTAACCATGCAGTCTTATCAGCATTACTGCCGAAAAATAAGATGAACTATGGGATAACAACAATAGATATGCCAAGTGGATGAGAAAGCCCCATAAGCCTCAACCCTACACAAAGAGCTACAGTCCACTGTAGACTGCTGAGAGGGGGATATAGTCTTCTTCAGGAAAGAATTCAACATGTTTTTATTGAGTACCAAATGGTCAGCCCTAAAAACATAGATGTGAGTAACATTATACAGAATGAGCAGGTTACATTTAGAATACACACACACACACATAATAGAATATATATATATATATATATATATATATATATATATATATAACATACATACATATATTTTAATATGTGCCTGTAACAACAATTAATGGCAAAAAGGCCATGAAATTGAAAGAGAGCAAGGTGATGTATATGGGAAGGTTTTTAGGGAGGAAGCAAAAGGGGAAAATAATGTAATTATATTATAATCTCAAAAATAAGGGAAAAAGTGAAAATGGAAAAGATTAGTTCATTTTATTTTAAAAACATTATTGGTCTCATCTGACTCCCAGAGCACAATCGAAACTACTCTGTATGTAAGTCTTGATGGTTGGTTACTAATTTCCTTTTCATACACTTGCTCCACTTGGCCAGGTGAACTGCAACCTTATTTCTCTGCCCCAAAGCATTTTTATCATCTCCTTAGAACGCGGAATGGCCCCTCCTCTGTCTTTTCACCCCAGCTCCTCTTTAACTTCAGTACTCATTAACTGTTGTAATTACATGCAATGTGTCTGGCTCAGTGCATTGAGTTTATAACAAGAATTTAATCAACATTTGTTTGTCAAATAAATCACTGATGAATGAATTTGTTTTCCAAGATTAAAGTCAGTATTGACTGGTATGCTTGCCCTTGGGGTATAGCTTTACTTCAGTACATTGTATTACCTATCTTTCTTCACTAGACTGAACAACTTAAGGAAGACTATCATTATTTATTCAGGCCTGGGTTTTGTGGGTAAAGCATAGAGAATAAATCATACATTTGTATACTCTTACATTCATATATATAGAATCCCAATATCAATGTAGCCAGTGTACATATTTGATAAATAGCTTGTGAATTATGTAAAATTATCATTCATATGTGCAGTCTGTATCTCCAAGGACTGATTGCAGGGAATATAATTCAGCCTTCAAAGGTGCCTTCATATTCTCACAAAATAAAATTGTTGAAAAAAATTAAATGTATGTGAGACTAAGAGTGCATGGTTATAGTTTCTTTTGGTACCCCATGCTTGTCCAGTATAGCCTGGTACAGAAGAAGGCTCCAGTTTGGTTTTGTAGCAGACTAGTTAAGACTCAAATTATACAACTTCCTAAATTCATGAACATAGTTGTAAGTTAATCATATTCAGTGACCTCATCTTCCAACTACTTGTGTTACCATCATATGACTTTGTAAGATATTTCAGGGTTTCTTGACGTTATTATTATGGGGGTTTGGACTGTGTAATTCTGTGTCTGGGACTACTTTTTTTTTATATATTGTAAGGGTGTTTAGCATCTACTAAATAAAATTAGCACATGCGTGCCAAATATGACAGCTAACACTATCTCCAGTCATTTCCAGATATCCCTTGGAAGATGAATAGGGAGCCGTCCTACATGGCTGATAACCATGTTATATATTGCAATAAATGTCACGTTCCCACACTAGGGTAGATGTTGTATTTTTCCCTTCTCCAGCAGGGAAAATCAAATCCCAGTCACATCTACGTGAAACATTGTTTATATCTAATAATGATGACCTCTCAGCGAACATTTTATCTGAGATTTATCCTGATATGTTATTTTTTTTCATACCTAGCTGTATACAGCAATGTTGCTTAAAAAAATCTAATTACCAGGCAAAGAGATAGTATGAATTTTCCAGTGGTAATGGTGGGGCTCTAATAAGTGTTGCTTGTTAAGAAAGAAAACACATATTTTAGTTGAGAGGAAAGAGAAAAAAAGAAAAAAGAAACCACAGGCTGAAACAAATTGGAGGCTGTGGGTGTCATGGCAATGTGAGTTGAGGGATGATCGATTCCCCTAGATTCTGAGTGGCACATTCTGTGCACGGAGCACTGGCTGACGTCAATCGGATTAAGTGGCCTCAATGGGAGCACTGCATGCAAGATGAGTACAACACAGGCCCTAGGATTTGTCACTGCCTCCAAAAGAAGCTTCTTGCTTCACAGTGAGAGGAAAGAGTGTTTGTGAATGCGAAATGAGGCAAGTCATATTCTTGCTTAGGAGAAAGTTCTGGCTTGGATAATCATTGCAATTGTGGGTAAAATCTGAAACCATTTAACCTTTATGCACATGCATTTGTTCAATGTCTTCCCTTCAGCTAAGTTATATACTCTGCTTTTGAACACAAAGAGTATATATGTTCTGCTAGTACCATTTAATTAAAAGCTGATGAATTTTCACCATAGTTTCACCTTTAGATATGAATTAAGAAGAACAAATGATCAAAAATTCTTTCACAGATATGCCAGAACTCCTCAACTAAAGATTCAAATAAATTTATGTGTTCAAAGTACTTATGACAGTGCATTACATAATAAATTTTATATAAATGTTAATCTTCTTATTACTATTTCTGCAATGATGATACTACTTCCATTTCATGCTCAATATCATTTTTCAGGGGTCATATGAAGAAAGAGTTCCCCAGACTCCCACTATGGATATAAGGCCTATCCTTCATGAAGCTACAGTTATGCGATTCTATTTGTACCTTATCCAGTTGTACTAAAATTGTCTGCTTAGATATTTCTCCTTTATTGAAAAGACTTTTTGGTTGTAGGCCTTAGTTACAATTTGCACATGGATATTGTTTGCTCTACGTGCATGGACTTAGGATTTTTCCAGAGCTATGGTGATACAGGAGGGTCTGGGAAACTGCATAGGATAGTCCAAGAAGAAGAATAACTGCTAACTTTTGACAGAAGCACAGATTTAGTTTCTAGCACTTCACTTGGGCTCTCTGACTTTCATCATGGAGTCACTAGTGCCTTAGGAGCTAGAACAAGTTTAGGACAAGTTTAGTACAATCTAGGACAAGTTTAAAATATGTAAGTCAGAGGTGGTCACAGGCCTCAAAAGTCAGTGTATACTGAATTCATTACTCTGTATTGATTCTCTCTCAGGCTTGTAAAACATTGGCTTGGAGAAATTTTCAATCAATTTATCCTGAAATGTATAGTAACTTCCACAGACATATGTACAGGTCTGCTACTTTGTGGAAGAGAATGAATTAATGATTTTAGAAATACTTAAATATGGAGGAATTATTCATATCTCAAGCTATATTAGGGGTTTGATTTGCTTCTCTGTGACTGTGAATCTCATTGCTGGTGGGAATGCAATCTTACACAGCCACTATGGAAATCAACATATAATTTGCCAGGAAATTGGGAATGACCTACCTCAAGACCCAGCTATACCACTCCTGAGCATATACTCAAAGAATGTTCCATCCTACCACAATGACACTTATTTAACCATGTTCATAGTAGCTTTGTTCATAATAGCCAGAAACTGGAAAAACCTAGATATCCCTCAACCAAAGAATGTGAATAGATCTGAGGGAAAGGGGAAATGGTGGAATTGGGAGGAATAGAGGGAGGGGACGAAGGGAGGTAGAGATGTATTATATAAGAAAAATAAATAAAACAACAACAACAAAAAAGATAATAGGCATATCACCTGCATCTCCATCAAATGTAAATGCAAATGTAAATGCAGAAAGAAAATATCCATTTCTTCCTTTTTAAAAATGAAAAGCAAACTATTTAATTTAAAAAAAGAAATTACAATCTAGAGTATATAAAGAATTACTGTCTCTCTAGAATACGTAAAGAATGACAAAATGAAGAATCAAATAAACAAACCATCCAATTAATGAATGAGCTAATGAAATGATAGCTGCCAATAAAAAAAAAGAAATATAAATGGTCAACAAATATTTGAAGAAGCATTCTACGTTTTTAGTCACTGGATAAAAGAAATTAATAACTGCCATGGGGTTCCATTCATCCTAATCGGAATACCTACCATCAAGAAAACAAATTCTGATTGAAGGTGCACTCATGGCATAGCCCTTACATTGCCTGTGGGAGTGTAAACTGGTGAACCCGCTAAGTTAGTGTAGTTTCCTCAAGTAATTAGAAAAAATGACAAATGACCCAACTACACCACCCAGGATAGATATCTGAAGGATTGTAAGTCACCATAATGATACCGCAGAGAGATACACACACAACCGTGTTTATTGCTGCACTAGTTACAATAGATAAGAAATAGAACCAGTCTAGATATTTGTCCATTAACAAATGAATAGCTATTAAAATGTGGCACATATAAGAATGGAATTTTTTTAATTATAAATAAAAATGAAATCAAAATACTTGCAGGAAAATGCATTGGTCAGAAGATAACTATGCTTAATGAAGTAAACCAGATTCAGAGATTTTTATTAGATTTAAATTTAAAGGCATGTGCACCCATCTACATCCAAACCCAAATATATGTACACCATAAAGGTAAATGAGAGACCATGACAGAAAAGGGAGAGTTTTTAATGGTGTGGGAAGAGAGGAAAATAAAATAGTTCTTGCATGGAAGAAGAAGGGAGGACTACTTAGGAGAGAAAGCACCATTCAAGGAGGGGCAGTAAGACAGGAAAGGGGATGTGGAGAGGACAGAGGAAGAAGATCCCAAGGATAATGTTATACGTGCATATCACTGTTACCTAATAAATTTCATGTCCTAAATAACAAATCTCTCAATGTTTTCTAAATCACTTCTATTCTACCCTTAGGACTAACAGACCAAATCATATCGAAGAGACAGAGATACATATATTTTAGATCACTATTGGACTGTGGCTCTGATATCTATAGCAGTGCAACCAAATGCTCAGTTTGTGTCCTCATAAAATAATTATTTTTAGTCAAACATTTATGTGGCAATGTTTCTCTCCTGCCCTCTCTTTCTGTGTGTGTGTGTGTGTGTACGCATGTGTATGCAGGTAGGTACTCATGGAACACAAAAAAGGGCATCAGATACTCTGAGCTATATTTACAGGAAGTTAGGAGCCACCCAGTGTAGATTCTGGGAACTGAACTCTGGTGCTTTGAAAAAGCACTTTGGCTCTTTATCATTGAACCATCTCTCTGACCCCTTGAAATAAGCATTCATAGTTGTCCCTTTATGTCACAAATATATTCTAAAGTGCATTATTTTATTCATCTGTTAACCTATTCTATTTAGTTGTTTACTTATTTATTAGCAAGCCCATTCATAGAACATTTTGAGCAAGTGTTGCAAATGGAGCAGGAAAAGAACATAAACTTTTTGTTGAGTTCACAAATCATCCACCTAGCTAAATAATGTAATAAGCACTCAAGTTGTGAAATATGGTATATAATAATAGCTTCCCAGTGTGACCGGTTCCTATGGTGTGGGTCCTGCAACTTTATTCTAGGACAGAAAGTGATTTGCCTTGAAGCTGTGGATTCCTTTGAATGAAGATGAGTCAGACAGTCTTTTGGGACAGGAGCAGAGGATATATATTACTGTGTTTCCTGTGAATATTCTCTTCCACAGAAACAGCCTTTGTTCTTCAACAATTATTTTAAGATACTTTGCAAGATGACACCAGATTTGGCATCTTCACTTTTAAAATTTTGCTTAACTTGAAGCATAAAACTACCTAAACCACATCTTGGCTTGTATATGGCTGGTACATCAAGAACTCAGAATGTTCTTCTGAAAGATGGAAACAAGCTGAGGATCAAAATTCACTCATTCACAGATCTATTTAACAATTAAGCATTCAGAAGCATCTCCCGTTGCCAGGGACTGTCTCATGTAATTTATATCTATCAATGAATTTAAAAAAAAAGTGTTGGGCAAAAGATTTTGTACTTTTAAATGAGATAATAAAAGCAATCATCAAAGATATGAAAGGAGTTAGGACTCTTCTTTTATAGATGTTTTGAGAAAGCAGATAAAGTTTCAGAGATGCTGTCTGGCTAAACATTTGAAGATCAGTGGGCATAACAGAAATTCAGTGTTCAAGGGGAGAGACTATCTGGAGATAGGCCACATGAGCTAAGAAGCAGAAGAAGAAACCCTGGTCTATTTAGAGTTATAATTATTTTGGATATAGCACATGAGACATGGGAATCATGGGCTGATTTTACATGTAGGCTATATTATAAAACTTTATACATCATACTCTGGCACTGTGGATTCAGCATAGACTAGATGGATGCAGATTTGGAATTTATCTTAGTTACCCAGGAGACAGAAGATAGGAAGTCAGAACAAGATACTTAAAATGATGAAGGTATCTTTCTTTGTTTTACTAACAGAATTTGTATGCATTTGTATGTGTGTGCAGGTATACACATGTATTCACGTACACTGATGTTGATGACAGAGGGCAGATTAAGTTGTTACTCAATACATCATCTGTCTTTGATATTGAGACAGGCTACCCAATTGGCCTAGTGCTCACTAATTAGGCTAGGCTGCTGACTATAAAATAGCCTCTTGTCTCAGCCTTGCAGTAGATTATGAGCATGTATAACCATGCTTGGCTTTTTACATGGGTTCTGGAAATAAAACTCAAATCCTAATACCTTTAAGGGAAATGTTTTACTGACTAAGCCATGTATCTTCTCTGTCCTAAAAAAAAAAAACATGATTTCTCAAAGGATATAAAATTTGAGAAAAAAAATGTAAGTTAATTTCAATATGTTTGTTATATTATTAACCAACTAGAAGCATGTTATTGCTATCCAGTGATAAAGCAAAACTGGCTTAGTAGACAAGAAGTAGAGAATTATGTATCAGTATGCTGCTGTGATTGTTCAGCAAAGAGACACAGAAGCATGCAAACTCTTCCAGACCCCTGGAGAGGGAACCACTATCATGGCAGCATCCTACTCAACAGGGGAACCTTGAAAGTCCAAATTCAGGTGTTTTATTAATACAGAATGCCTCAGGTGTTCTATTGATAGCACATGCAGATGATAAGCAATCAAACATAAATCCAACACCTGCAGACAATACAAAATGCTAAGACCTAGGCAGTCCTTCACCCAACAGTGCACAAAACAATTACTTTATACATAACTAAAACTAAATTTTTGCGTAAGAATTAGAACAACTTTTACTAAGCTCAACTATATTTTGAATATCAAATGACAATGGCATCTTGAAAAACAAGTATATCAGTCAAAAATTCACATTCAACTTAGTTTTATTACCTGCATAACTGTCTTATGTACTTGTGTGAAATTATAGAAGGCACTCACTCATCCTTTTTGACACCACTGGCTACAGATATATTTATTCCTCAAAATTAGGGTTCATTCTTAGATCCTGTTTGCACCACTACTCTTATTCTGCAGTTCACTGCATCCATACTGCTTCCCTTGCAGTTCTCTAAAACTGATGTTACTAACCTGGCATCATACATTGTCACTGGAAAGGTTCTTCATTCTTAAATTTCATGACCTTTCTGAAATACAATTTTTTTCCTTGAAACTGTGCTTCATTAACTCATGAGAAAAATTTGCATCTATTCATTTTTCATCTTTGACCTTTAGGTTTTTAATTATCTTTTGATGTGTGGCTGCTTCTGTTTAACATATTGAAGTTATCTCAAGGCAGAGGGTTAGTCTTCAAAATCACCTGATTCTACATGCTTTAATTATTTTCCTTTACAGCTTCAATGTTCACTAGGTAAATTAATTAATAATAATAATAATATGTTTATTATACATAGTTCTTTTTTCACTAGCTATAGATTTATTCAGAAAATTACTTGTTGGTATCTATGATGGTTTGAACTATACATATGTCAATGGCAACAAGATCTATCTATATGATTACTCTCTCTGTGGATGCAGACACACGCAGACTTACACACTCACACATCCAAAAAGGTAAAAGGGAGTTCCTTTCTTATTTCATACCATTTATTTTCTATGGGATTCCTTGACACAGATATCTCCAAATTATTCTGATCCCTCTTCTTTCCACCCAGTACATACTATTAAGATTGTTTTTGTCTGTTTTGGTATATTTCAAATCTTTCCCCTTGTTTCAATTTTCATTTACAGCTTTTGTGCTCTTTGAATCCAGCCCCATATGCATCCCTCCAGACATTTCTGTACTTGTCTCTCATAAAGCGTCTATTGTGTGTTAAACAGCTGGGATGATGATATACATATTATGCTGTGTTTGTTTACGTTTTCAAATATCTCTTTTAAAATCCATTTCCTTAAATTGTTCATTGTGCAGTAGATTTCCATTGTCTCAGGAATAACGAAAAAGAGACCAAAGGTCTAAATCGTCCACTTTTAATATTCAAAACACAGTTCCTGTTTTTTTAAAAAATGAGAGATATTTAGTGAATTAATTTTGTTGTTTTGAAAGCTGATAAGTTCTCCCAGAGTAGAAAAGTAGATTTTTAGAAAACAGTGGAATGTAACATTTCTCTATTGTATAAAATGTTTTTAAAGTACTTGTGAAAAGATGTACTTTTCAAGCATACATCAATCACAGTGTGATGTACGTTGCTAAAGTGTGACCATGTGAGCATACACGTGCATTCAAACAGACACATGCAAACAATTGATATTTTTAAGATTCAAATTTATTCTTCCTTCTTATGACTCAGTTTTCTGATATTTTCTATTTGTATTTAAAATGCTCTTCATGACACATTAAATTGTTTTCATTACTTACTCATTAATAGGTCACTGAGACCTGCAGCTTGGAAAATGTTGGTGGACAAAATGACACAGACATATGTGAGTAGAGTAATTTCAATCCAAAACTCAAGGCATTTACTTAACATTTGAATCACCTGAATCCTTCCATTAGTCTATTCTTTAAGTGTTGTAGAGTAGCACAAAAAGAACCTTGATCAGGAGTTCATGCTCATCAGACTTCCTAATGAGTTTTTAATTCCTAAATTGCATTAGCACATTGGACAATTAGATTAAGGGATGTTATAAATTTTCTTCTTGAAATAAATAGTAATCAGATGTAAGATGGCTTCAAGTACTATAGAAGTATGCTTTTTCTTGAGTAAATGAATTTGCAGATCTGGTTATCCAAGAAACTAAACTTTGGTATTGTGTATGAAATAAAAAAAAATCATTCTCCATAGATTTGTTCCTTCTGTTGTCTTTTATGGAAATTTATCTTGTCCATACTAACTAAAGTCATACCTGAACTCTTAAGTGACTCTCTTATTATTAATTGGTTTTGGTTCTCTTCAGCCTACTTCTTCTCCATTTGCTAAACTACCTCTGGAATGCAAAACTCTGTTCATATCCATGGAAGTTTAGACACTATATGGACAATCCACCAGGAGAAAACTTTGAGGTTTTGAATTAAATAAAACAGATATCTCTATTACCATGTGTACTATTACTCAAATAGTTTCTTCCCTCTTGAAAAAGCATGAGGTTCTACCTGAGAATAGTGTCCCCATGAGATAAGTAGCTTTTGTTTTTATAATTTATTTGTTGCTACAGAGAGTGGCCTTCTCCCTTGAATATACATATCAAAATACCGAGCATATGTTGCTTTCAGTCAGTATCTAAAACACTTGACGTTTCCCAATACTTTTATTTATTCCCTGTTGAAGAAAGTATCTTGAGAACAAAATGTTAAGTAATTAAGCCTTTATACTACTTGTCAAGCTCAGATCAATTTCATGATGGAAGTGGGGCTTATACTCTAAGGCAGTAATGTTCCCATAAAGTAATAGAGGAAGGTTATTCTGAGGTTAAGGACAATTACAGAATGAATTGACAGTGTCCTACATCCTGTGTGATGCCGGGTCTGTATAGCACAGGGTCTGATTTGCTTTCACTGTGAGTGACCACTAGTCTGAGCACATTTCATAGGTGATAGTGCTTTGATCACTGGTATTTTCTTCACTGCTTTAATAAGGCAATGTTCGAGGAACTTCTTTGAGAACAGGTATTCAGAAAAAAACTTCATAGTTATTTCTCAACACCTCATTCACATTCTGAATATGGTTGTTACTAAATACAAACTTCTGTCAAACGAAGTCAAATGATAGAGCCACTTTCACTTAAGTGAGCTAACACGCTAACACTTGTATGCTACAGGTGTCAACTCTCTTCATATACATTCAGCCCCAGGTGAGAGTCACATTTCCTCTCATTCTGTTTCCTATCCTTATGAACTATTGACACTCATTTTCTAAATTTCTCCCGACATTACTGCCATCATACTGGAGTATATTTCTTCTGATTTTACACTGTACCCATTAAAACATAGTGCATTTGGCCTTATTTATGAGTCTATTGCTAATGAGAGGTGTTTAGACTAAGTTTCCATAAAATAATTCCTTTCAAGATAACTGCTAGAGGCAAGCTTATTATAGGATCTTAAAAAAAGAGAAGAGCAATTCCTTCAGGAAAAAGATGATGGAAGTCTTCTCCAGGCAAGAAACTTAGGGTTCCACTTTTCAAGCTGCATATGAATTCATAATTGGAATTCCTTTCCAAATGATGCTCCAGTTTGTTACATGAGAGCAATGTAAGATTGTGGAATCCACTTTAATTTTTAATGCACTATCCACAAATTAAATTATTCGTTTATATTTCAATTAAGTCAGCCTTTAAGTTTATAATTAAAATGTAGAGGATTTTGAACCTCCATAATGCTTTTTGACTCTGTGAATTTTGTTGTTCTTGTTTGTGTTCTGTGTTCCTAACATGAACAGAGTATTTAGAGAATATAGCTTGTGATTTGTTTTGGAAAGGTGTAAACTTTCCAATGCTTATTCATAAAACCAATCTCTCCAATCACAGTCTTTGCTGTGGTTACTACTGTCCCACTGATTCATCACAGGAACTACCCGATAGACCTATACACTTACTTCAGTTGGAATTCCAAAACACAAAACATACACAATTACTTTATCAATTAGAATGCTATAGCACACATCATGGAACATAAATGTGATAGTTTTTAAAGCATATCTAGAAATTCTTTGATATTCTTAATAAAGAGCTGTACACCCTGACTCCCAATCATTTAAATCTTGGTTGGACCGGATTACCTACTTGTCATGAATAAAATGCTAGAGAAATTATGGTTGGTGATTTTAAAGTTTAGAACAACAACAACAACAAATTTCTATCTGCCTGTTTTGATGATTGCTTGTTTATGTATGTCAATAAAGACTGAGGGAAAATTCATTAGACATGAAAATGTGTTTCTTCATGTACTAAGACATTTTTGTGAGAGAATATTAAGTTAATCTATTCACAAGATTAATGGAGTTGGGATTCTTTTGTTAAAACTATGCCAGTGTCTCATGTGCTTCAGAATCTTCTATAGTTGCAATGTACTTGTAACCAAGCAGAGAGTGTAATGGATTTTGTGACAGTGATTGTGGACTATCTATCTTTGCTGATCAGATATTTATATAAACCAAAGCCATAGACCAAGCCTGTCTCAATAACATCCTTAACAAGTAGCACTGTACTATGGCTTACACTAAGTATAAACAAAGTGCAGCTTCTAAGCCAACCCTGTGTGCACAATCCTCTTGTAAAGAAACGTTTTAGTAGTTCTAGGCTTTTGCTTTGTGATATCTGTATTAGTTGTGATATCTGTGATATTATTGCATTATGATATCTGCTGTGTGGGAAAAACTGATAAAAGCAGTTTAAGGAAGAAAGCATATTTTGGCACAGGTTTGAGACTACAGTCTATCATAAGGAAGTCATGGCTGCATGACTGGTCACATTATTATCTTTATGTTACTATTATATTTTCCTTTTTTTATTCTTTGAAAATTTATACACATATACAGTATTTCTTGATAATATTGACCACCCATTTTCCCAGTCCAACTCCCTTCCCAGAACCTCCTATTACACCTGCATTACAAAGCAATGTCTTCCTTTGTAAAACTAATTAACTTTTTAATGCATAAAATCCAATTAACACAGCTCAGCTCATAAGCATATGAAAGTGAAGTCATCCCCTGCCTCCAGGACTAGGAAACTTACTAATGGTCATATCCCCAAGGAAAAGTAACTTTCCCACACCAGCAGCCACTAACTAGCCAAAACTTTTAGGTGTAGGGTGGGGCTTTGGGAACCCTTCTTACCTCCATGTTGGAACTTTTAACTGGCTTGATCTTGTGCAGGTTTTGTGCAAATAACCCCAGCTTCTATGAGTTCATATGATGCGTGCATCAGTCATGCCATGTACTGAAGACAGTAATTCACAGCTCTTGTAGCTATCCTTCAGCTCTGATACTTTTTCTGTTCTCTCATTCCAGATACTCCCTTAATCCTGTACTTATTTGAAGCATTGATGAAGATATCCCATCTTAAGCAAACTCTTAATTTCTTATTCTCAGCACATTAAAGAGAGATGTTCCTCTGCATTAACCACTACCTACAGCAATATGAAGTTTATTTGACCAAGATATAATGCAAATAGTTATAAATCAGTTTGAAAACATGATCACTTAGAATGACAACATCAAATTTTTTTCGGAATGTATGAACTCCCTAGCCATGGATTTGACCATGTTAATAGTACCAGCAATAAATTTCTTCCTCTAGAGAAGGCCTCAAATTCAATCAAGAAAACAGTTGATTACCCCTGTAAAAACTATTGCCACTTAGTACATTAATGGGCTCTTTTTTTACCTGGTATGTTGATATTTTTTAGCATACAGTGTACAGCACCAGATAAGAGCATTGATATCTTTTCTCCCAGCTTTATGATCTTAGGTCCATGCTTTTGAGATTCTCTTAGTTTTTAACTTGATGTACTTATGATGGTTAATTTCTATTATTAGGTTGATTGGATTGATAAGTGCCTAGGAAATATGTAGAACACATCACTGTGCATTTCTCAAAGGATATTTCCAGGGAAGTTTTACTAACAGAAGAATGTATAGCCTAAATACAGATGGCATCTTGTAACAGATCCCAGGACCTGGATGAAAAGGAGCAAGTGTATCCTCTCCCTGTCTCCTGTCCACCGAGATATGAACTGTTCTATTTGGCACAATTTCCTCATCAGTCAAAAGGAATCTTTACTTCACCAGTTGTTTCTTTTATATATTTAGTCATAGTAATAAGCAGGTCTTCCTGGAATAGTCCTCTTTTTAGCTCCATGCTCCATTCTGGGTCCCATATTATATTTATCATAACTCTCAGTCTGTGACAGTTTCATAGATTATATTAATGACTTGTAGTTTTGAGAATTGCTAATCATGCATCCAATACATCTAGAGACAAGTACCTATGACTGATATTCATCTGCTGTTTTTCTCATGGTTGCATCAGCACTGTTGAGTTTGGCAGAAAGGCCAAAGAGATATAGTATATAAAATGTGTAAGCAAATATCAATACATGTCTATGTACATAGCTACTAATATTTATACACGCAATTATCTATATTGGTATTAAAAGAGGAACACGAGTTCAGACTCATACATTACATCTAACTTTAATTCACTGACTCAAGATCTTTCTAGATTATTGCCCTTGCATATCGCTAACTACACTAACCGTGATAATCCTGACACTCACATTGCCACACATTTACATAATTGTTCAATTCTTGTTCACATTTTTGGCAGTATCAGAATCATTAATAGTATTCCCTCAGGAAAATACTTTATTAACTGAAGTATTATTCTTATGTACAATTAGTGTTGGTGTTAGTTTTATAGATTCCTCTCATTTTTACGTAGGTCAGCACTTTCTACTTCACATTCTTTAGTGATTCATACATTTTTAATGCAGTTAGCTTGTTTTATTGCAGTCAGAATTCCACCATGAACTTCTAAATAGTTTTTAAATTTTTACAGACATTTAGGTTGCACCCTGGTGCTGTAAACAAGTGAGGATCTGGGGAAATGAATGGCTTCCTAAGTCCACCATTAAATGTTTTCCATGCCTTTAAAATTCTCCAGTGCTACATCTCTTTAAAACCAGCTTCACTCCTTGAATGAGCTAGATTTTTTTACCCTTAAATATGATGTTTTCTGTAGGGTAGGTTTGAAGCTATTTTACAAGTTAAGGATCTCTCTATTTCTGTTTTTCTGATAATTTTAATGTGAATTAATTTTGGAATTTGTCAAATAATTTTCACCAACAATTGACACAATTTTATGATTTTTTTCTTGTTTACATTTATGTAAGGAACTTACAATTGTTCCTTATATAGTGCTAAAGAAAAGTACCTCTCATATACAAAATTTATATTATATCAAAAGAAAATTGATATATTTTTAATTCCAGTATGACATGTCTGGAATAAATTCCAAAATTCCCATCAAATCACTCCTAATATAATAAGTTAGCATGGTACGGACACAAAAATATAGACCAATGGAACAAAATAAGAAGTCCAAAAGAAAACTAATTTACTTAAGATCAGTTTCATTTCAACCAAGATGCCAAGGCCACACAACATGAAAAAGATAGTCTCTTTATTTAGTGATACTCAGCAATTTATGTGTCCTATTGCATAATAAAATTTGGATTATCCCTCATAATAGACACACACACAAACACACACACAAACACACAAACAACCTTTCAAACAGATTAAAAACTTAAGTGCATGATCTGTAACTATAAACATAGTAGAAGAGAATATAGGAGAAAAGTTTACACTCGTGCGTGAATTAATTTCTGGATACAAATCCAAAAGCACAAGCAACAACAAAATATACAAATGGAATTATTTTTTTGCATAAAGGATTCTATGTAGCAAAGAAACAACCAATAGAGTGAAGAGACAGTTCACAGAATTAAAGAAAAATATTAGCAAGCTTGTTGTCAGCAGGAGAATATATACCGAAGGGTCACTTTATAACTGTTAAAAGTATATATTATCATAAAGGTGACAGCTGTTGGTAAAAACGTAGAAGAAGTGAAACATCTGTACTGTATAGTTAGGAATATAAGCGTGGATCTTCATTATCGCAAGTAATACACACATGTCTCAAAAACGTGAGCGTGTATGTTTAATAGACATCTGTGTTTCCATGTTCATTATAACATCATAAACAATAATTACGTCATAAAGTCAACTGAATGATCAAAATATTAAATTTAATGCTATTTACCCATAAACATGGAAAATTTGCAGTGTTTTTTATTTTATCTGGCCACCCTTGATTGGTGTTATATCAAAATAAGGAATTTGGGAATACTTTTTTTTTTTTTTTTCCTGAGAGGAACTGCTTTCTATGTCTGGAAGTTCCAATTAAAACCATAGTAAGAGTCATTCTGAAGAGAAGACAGACTGCTCAACTCTCTAGGACCTTTATGTTTAGATAAATATCTCAATGTCATCATGCAGAAAGGTTGCTATTTTTATATCCTAAGAGGTGGTTTTCTTATACCTCCCACTATTCTACATGGTTTATAGTGTTCTCAGCTGTAAACCTCAGTGGAATTAATCATAAGATGCTTAGAAATATACATTCTATTTTTTTTCAGCTTTGATGGAGCAGAATTTTCTGTCCTGATTGAGACATTTCCTTAAGAAATAGCACATAAATATAAATTTCTCAACCAAAACAGTAAAAAAAAAAAAAAAAAAAACTGCTCCATCAAGTTTGATTCTAGTTACTTTTGATGAGTGGATATTTTTATTTATTTACAAGTTTCTTCTATAATAATGTTTATTAAAAAGCATTTATGATCTTTTAAAGTTTGGAAAAAATAGGATACACATTATGAGTGGTGGGTCCCCAAGCAATGTGTCCCCAAGCAAAGATCAAGGTCAAAAAATAACTTGGATGACAGTATGAAATTTATTATTAAAATGTGCTTATACATTATGGCCCCTACAAGAACAGTCACTGGGCTTTTCCATAGAGTTAGCTATCAAGAGTTACTGACTCAACCAGGGTAACTGTCTTCTATAACTTTATCTCTTAGGCAGCAAAAGCATATTCAGATTTACTTCTAAGATACCACATCCCAGAAGCTAGGTTGTAATCCTATTTCTAAGAGCCTCTGGCATTGCCTCTTTTTACATGATTGCCTACAAAAAAGACAATTTCAGAAATTTCTTTTTTTTTTTTTTTTCCTGATTGCAAGGTAATTGTTTACCTGTACACATGACTTTAATTTTCACAGGAACTTTAATCCATTGAAACTGTATCTCCATTTTATAAAGAATTTAGGCTCAGAATATTTGAGTTACTTAGCTAATGTCAGTAGCTAATACAAAATGAGTATGTGATTGAAACCATTCAGTCCTAAATCTTTGAAATCACACTCATAGTACCTACAAAATGCCAACTATTTCTTCACATATAGGAAGAAGTGAAGAATTTGAAAATTAAGTGGCTGACCTGAATTCACACAGCTACTTAGTAACAGTAACAGGACTAATAAATATATTGCCTCTTGGCTTTATTTCCATCCAGCAAGCATTCAATTATTCTGTCAGCATTCCTTTTTCATTGCTCTCAGCTGATGCTCATTAGGCATCAAATTTAGAGAAACTGTTTCTAAAGTCACAGAAGCAATCAAGCTGTGGAATGATGACTTTCTCATACAAGTCATGATTCCTCTTAGAGTCCTCTATCTAGAAGACTGTGATCATTAGCACTTAACATGCCTGTTCAAAAAGTTACAGCTAAAAAATTCTAAATGGTCAAGAATGCATGCAGGGCCCCAAATCATGATTGTAAGTAAAATTTCTAATCTATTTTCAGTAATAAACATTGGGTTTTATGACAGTCCTCAGAAGTTTACATTTCATTTGTAATCATAATTCTGTCTCACTGGCAAACTAATGAAAATGAGCATCTCTTATACTTATTCTGTAGATTGTTAATTGTTCTGCTCAAAGAGACATTAACAATGCACACATTTACAAAATGTGGCACAATGTAACCAGCTGATACCTGTTGATAAAATCAATTGAAAGGGCAATAGGGCTGTGAAAGCTGAAAGTAAAAGGAGTTCATTTAAATTTAAACAACCTGGTATTTGACTCTAGAGTGTGTATGAGTATTCATTGCTATGAAAAAACACTCAGACTCATCAGTCTTGTGCTGTATCCCAGGACTTTATCACATTTAAAAGCTAGAAGCTAACAGATTCCCATAGTATATGAGGATCTGAGTCCACTGGACTGGTAATTCTACGTGTAATAAAATAGTTCCTGATTTTTCTGATAGGAATAGACAGGTTTAACAGAAATAGGTGCTAAGGAATTACCAGGTCAATCAGTATGCTGTAGTAATATAGAGAGAGTCAAAATCCAAAGTTTCAACAGTTTGTCTTATAAAGGCCAGCTCTCACATACACTGTGTTCTAGAAAAGTGGGACTGTTACAACCACCCAAAGTTGTATGCTTTCAGCAAGGCATATTGTAATTTATAGTTTAGTCTATCTTATCATGCAATGAAGACAGAAAATTTAATGTTTTGCATTTTAATGATTTTTTTCCTAACAAAATCTGGAGAAAATAAGCACCATGAAATAAGCACTGTACTTCCTTAGTGTCACTCATCAGATTATAGTAATATTAAAATATATTAGTACTTGGCATTCAGAGACAATCAGATTAGAAAAGTCCTAACACAGCCTTGACTCTTGCATTTTAGTATATAATCCATTTTAAATTAATTTTTATATAGCAGGCCATGATAATCTAAGTTAATGTCTTAAGGATAAAATATATAATAAAAGAATGAATGTTCTTGTTTTGATTTTTATAAAGGTGTTAGAGGTTCAACTAAAAGCTAGAAATTTCAATATGTGTATCTGGCTGAAAGAAGTGACTAGCCACAGGCAAAACAAGATCCCCATACTACCTTATATAAACACCAACTTAAATGATAATAAACTTAATTGTAAAATATAAAACCAATAAAAATTTTAGGAAAAATGTACTTGAGAACATCTTTGATTACCACTAACTTGGCAAGAAGCTTTCTCTTTTCTCTCTCTCTCTCTCTCTCTCTCTCTCTCTCTCTCTCTCTCTCTCTCTCTCTCTCTCTCCCCCTCTCTCCCTCTATCCCTCTGTCTCTCTCTTTCAATTTCTCTCAAGCTTAATAGAAAAGCACAAAAAAGACAAATTAAATTGGATATTATCAAAATGATACACTTTCACCTGTGAGAAAACCTACTATAAGTAAAATTAGGATAAATGAAAATCACTTATCTGACAAAGTATTATAGATGAAAATATCATAAGACTCAACAATCATACTGTAGTGTATTTGGCCTAGATAAAGGAAAACTCGTACTCACATAGAATTTTACACAAGTTTGTTTGCAACAGCTTTGTTCATAAAAGCCAAAACCTGAAAGTAACCTAAATGTCTGTGAGTAAGTGAATTCCTAAACCAACTTTGACAAATCCATATCACAAATGCCTCTTAACCACCAAAAGGAACACACTGCTGACATCACAAAACTCTTAACAGATTTCAAGGCATTTGTAGTAGGTGTGTATGTGTGTGGGGGGATGATTGCAATGCGTTTATAAGCACTGTGTTAGACAAACTGGACAACCACAGGCAAAAAAAGATTCCCATCCCAAGATTTATGTAAATCATCATATACAAGTGATCATATATCCCATGTGATTCCAGTTATATAAAATTAATGAAATGGTACCATTATAATGTATAATAAGAGTTTTGGTTGCTAGTGCTTAAGGACGACAGAGGAAGAAGACAAATGGCTATAGTTGTAATAAGTAATATTATAACTATTATTGCAATAACTGTCACAACTGTCATGATGTAAAGGTGTTTACCTTTATCTTGTATTACTATTTTTATTTGTACTAGGATGATGGTCACACAAGTGTATGCATGTCCTAAATTGTATAAAACTCCATGAACACGCAAGCATTCAAACAACTTTCTGAAACACTAATATAATTTGGATCCACTCCATAGACAGCAACTTACTGGTGTCCTGGTTGTGATTTTGTAGTTGAGGATGCTACCATTATGGAAGCAGGATGAAGCACATGATGTTGCTTAAACTCTCCTGAAATGACATTTACCTCAAAAAGAAGTTTTTCTGAAAAAATATATTAAGAGTGGAATTTTGGATTCTGAAACAGATATTACCTAGAGAATCAAAGTATTTATGACTATAGTTTAAAAGATTGTAAGAAACAATACACTGTTTCTTCGGAAGATAAATTAAATTTTAGCAAAAACATGTGATATACTGCCAAAACCTCAGCTAGGCCGATTTTCTTAAAGCAGTCAGTATAATCGTCCTCCAATACAATGTAAAGCTACCTTTCCTATACTTCTAAAATCTACTCGTTTCCCATTATACCAGTTTCTTTGTTATGGCCCAGAAAGGCTAACAATTGGCAAACTCTGATCTCATACTCATCAGTTATTGTTTGTATTAGTTCTCTATCGGTGTCCAACAACATTCCCCAAATTTACCAGCTTTAGAAAACATGTTTTATTTATAAATTCTGCAAGGTAAGAATTTGGGCATGCGTTGTGGAACTCTATGCTTTGAGATCTCCCAAAAGGCCACAGTCAAGGTGTCAGTGAGTACAATATCTAAGCTCAATTTGTGAAAAATGTGTCTATACCCCTGCTTCTGTGGTTTCTTGAAAAATTCAGGTCCATGAAAGATGTTTGGTTGACAGTCTTGGTTGCTCTTCATTGGTTCCTGGCAAGAAGTCATCCTTACTTAGTTCTTTGCCACAGAGGCATCTGTAACACAGTAACAAGACTGAGAAGAGGGAAAGCTAGGACTGCTCTCCATGTGTTTAGCTGCAGCCCTAGATAGTAAAGATGGGAATAGTCAATGCAAGTGGGATTGTATCAAAATAACTATGAAAAATATAATATTTATTGAAAGAATTTTTATGATTCAGCCAACATGACCATCACTTTGCTCACAAAAGAAAGTTTAGGAATCTTAAATCATGTCATGACCTTGATGTTTTAAATGGTAGAATCCAAGACCAGGAACATGATGTAAATCTATTTTTCTGATGTTTATGAGTGTTTCTTTTTTTCCCACTTTACCATTTCCTTTTCCTTGTTTGTGTATATGTATATAGGTGTGTGTGTGTGTGTGTGTGTGTGTATGTTTGACATACAAGCATGTGTGTGCATGCACATGCATGAGCATATATGTGGAGGACCAAGGTTGATGTTCAGAATCATCTTGTATTGTTCCTCAGTCATCCTCCATCATTATTTCACTGTATTGAATGAGGCAAGGTCCCTCAGTCAAATCTAGAGCTCAACTATATGGCTTATCTTGCCATATCTTGCCAGCTTGCTCTGGGGAAGTCATTAATACCTTCTGAGATGACATTTCAGGCAAGCCACCACATCTAGCTGGTATATATATGAATTCGGAGGACCTGAAGGCCAGCCCTCATTCCTGAATTGAGAGCACATTAACCACTTAGCCTTCTCCCCAGCCTCTCACTGTTCCATTATGTCTTCTGGTGTATCAGAGTTGGGGAGGTTGGGGAACAGGCACTCCACTAAAGGCAAATATGCCAAATTTCTGTTTTGGATCCTCTCTTCCAAAGCCTTTTCCAAAATGCAATGTTGCTCCTTTGCAGTTTGCTGTCCCCGGCTGGCCAAAACTGTTAACTACAGCCAAGCCTACAGCCACAGAAGAAATATCCCAGAGTGCCAGGAGCCAGAAATAACAAAGAGCATGAACTACCAATTTTAAAAATAAAGTATGTACAGGTGAAACTCACAAGCAAGAAGAAAGAAAGAGAGAAGAAAAAAGTGAAAGTAAAAAAAAAAGAAAAGAAGAGTGGGGTGGAGAAAATGAGGGAAGGAGGGAGAAATAGAGTGAGACAGACACAGAAATCTTGTAGTCACTCCCAATGATGGTATAGAGAGGTGCTGTGCATTCCCCAGGCCTGTCTAGGAGAAAATCCATCCAGAAATGATGGGAGTACCTTAACAGGATGGTGGAGATTCTTACAGGAATTGTATATATGAAACGAACCTTCCTTTCCTAGTTCAGAGGGTACAGAAAACTTGATAAAAAGCCACATATCCTCTAATGAATGAAAACTGATCAGATAATTTGTCTTATAATAAGAACACATCCAATACAACTCAATTATAATACAATATACTATCTATAAAGGCAAAAAAACAAGAAGATGAACTTTGTTCAGATGAGATATCGATAATGCAAGATTTTCATTATTAACATTTAACAGGAAGACACTGAGGTTTAGAGAAATTCAGACTTACCCTTAAGGCTACAAATTTAAAACATGCCAGATCCACATATCTTCAGTTCCACTATTATTCCCTTTGTGTCTCAATTACTTATTATACTTACCTCTCCATCTTAATGTCTAGTCTAACCTACTTGTTATTTTACTAGATGACCTACCAGACTTCTGTGATTTTTCTTGGCTGCAGTGTCTATTTGTCTTTAAGGTATATATGATTATGAAGTGAATTATACTTTTAAGTGCTATATATTTAGACTCTTTGAAGGCATTCTGAACAGGCATTACAATCAGAGACATTAATGAACCATCAGCTACCTATATCTTTGATAGCCTAGAAGGATTAAGAAATCTGAGAATTGATTGGTTACCTATTTTATTTCTAGTCAAATTTCCCTTAACATGCCACAATCCTATCACAAGGATTATAAAACAAGTACTTCCAAACCCACCAATGAGTCATCAAATTAGACCAGAGGTAGTAACCATGGTTGAGGATGTAGGAATGATATCACACAGATAGAATAAACAAAGGGAAGTTTGAAAGGGAGGACCTAGGCTGCTTCCTCATTGTTTTTCCTATCTGTCTACAGTTCATTGTGTTCTTGAAAGTGTTGCTTTTGCAGTACCTAATGAATGATACATCAAGGCCTGCCATGAAACTGTAGGGAGAAACTTTATGGTATGACTCATGAGCTGTGCTGAATTACAGATCTTTTCTCATTAGTCTGATTAAAAACCTAAGCTCATTATGGCTCAGGAAGTGATTTGGTTTCAATGCCTTTTGGTTATGTTCCTTTTCTTATTTTCCAGTAGCACATATTTGGCTAAGAAATCATTTTCTATTTTAAATGGTTCTAAATTTCAATTCTTAAATGTGTGTTCATTATCATATCATTCAAACCTGTAAATGTTCTTTTTTGTACTTTCAAGAACTATTTTTTAAAGTAATTTTGATTTTTTTTTATGTAGCATTTTTCATCACAGATGAGAATCTTCCAGACAGTTTTTTGGCATGTTTTTTACTTTTGGGGGAAAAAGGCATACTTCTTAATTGTGGAAAGAGGATGTTGACTTTGAAATTGGAATTAAGACAGAGCTATAATCTCTTTTAGGTCAGATTATTTGAACTATAAAAGTCTAAATCTTTGAATGAAATAATTAACAATCTTGGTAGCAGATGTAGCAGTAAAGATTGAATAGCTAATATATTTAAAGCATGTGGGAAACTAGAAGCCCAAATGTTGGTATCTCTTATTTCATTTACAAATATGGAAACACGATTTTGCATTTTAGCCCAAACAAAGCATTCTTTAATCAAAGAGGATAGTCAAGGGATTAGAAAATGCTCTGTCTCTGATATGAGGCCTTAAACATGTTAGCATGACTCTTGTAATAAATGCATAATTTTAAATATCCATCAAGGATTAACTGAAACTTCTGGGATTTTTCTAAATTTGTCTGGCATAAGTCTAGCAAGAGAAACTTAGTCTACACATGAATCAGTTCACAAAGTGCTTAGCTTCCCAGTCTCAGTATTTTCTGAATCAAATCTCAGTGTAGGGCTTCTCAGAGCTAGCCATCTATTCTTTAGTCATAAGTGGAATCATCCTGGTGATAGCCATGGATGTCTCCTACATGTGAATAATTGAGTGTATCTAAATAATAAGCTGAAGACTATAAGTCTGGCTCTGGCATATAAGCATGTCCCTGGCCAACTGTGAACATGTAATACATAATATATACAGTGAGATAGCCTGTATGGCCATATCTACAGTCTTTTTGAGTATCCAAAGTGGAGGGACATCGTACGACTACCAAGAATGAGATTGTGTGACTTATAATATGTAGGATAGCCTCTCATTAAACACTAGTCACACAGTCCAGTAGGTCTGCTGCATTGAACTCTGATCTAATAAAATACTCATTACCCAAACAAATAAAAATTTGTTTGGATGATATATATGGAAACATCCAAAGACATAGATCTGAGGACTGTCATGGCTATTAAATTGGTAGAGAGGCTGCTGTGTGTTATTTTTTTGGGGGGATTGATGAACAAAATATAGGTCTGAGGTACAAGATATCAAATTTATACTATGAAGAAGTGTAGTGTTGTTACTGTTGGAACTTGGATTTTTGGATTTTTCAGTTGTTTTCTTTGTGTAATTTCACTGTGATAGTCATTCTATCATCTCACATCCCAGTTGACTACAACCAGATAACTTAAGAGTCCAGGGAGCTCTATGAGGTTCTGTAGACTTTTGCTAACTGGTGCTTCTACTGCCATAATATCTTGACTTCATAAAAAAGCATCTTATCAACAGTAAATACTAGACTTCATCTATTTCCAGTTAGTACAACACCTAATATGGGATAATTCATGAGGAATTTTATTGAAATAATACTTCAAGTCCTACAAAGTCAAAGAACTAGTGAGAGCCATGAGCTTCTTCAACTCAGAAAAAAAGTATAAGGGGTAATAGCCCGGGTGTAAACTAAAATACAAGGAATAACCTTCCTGAAATGCTGCTTGCTTTCCACCAGATTAAATCAATCCCACACAGTGAGAACCAGATCTTTAAGATATGATAAATGAGCTCTTAATAGTAGGCTCCACACTACTCTACAAACCTCCACTGTTACCACAGTCCTACACTGACAAAGCTAAGGCCAAGACACAAATCCTAGGCACACTCAAAACTACCTTTTCTTTTTCTTAAAACCACTATCTACTGGTTTCATCCAGAATATTCTTTTAAAATATATATTATTGCTTAATTTTTTGTGTCAGTGCCATGATACAGAGGGCTCTTAAACTTAAGAAAGAAAGGAAGTTTAGATCATGATAAAGATTTCTGAATCTCTATCATCTCTTATTTTAATTTTCTTGTTTTAATTTAATTATAAGGGCATTCAAGAGCAGTAAAAGGAGAAGTAAAGGGGCTACAGTGGAAAATATTTTCTTAGATACATATGCTGAACCATCCATATATATTTCAATTATTTTCATGTCATTGTTGTTTTATTATTCCTCCTTATCTTTTTGTTTTTATTAACTCTTAATATTCAATCTATTCTAATCTTAAATATTCTTTGAAATCAGGGTTTTGTCAACTGCTATCTTAGAGCTTGAAGTTCTTATGCCTTTAAAACTCTACTCAACTACCAGAAAGAACTACTGTTTGCTTCTCAAAAAATTGTTACGCTTTCTTTATAAAAAAAATTTCTTAAAAAAATCAAAAACATTTACAAGAATATACAAGCCAGTTTCCCAGGTTACTCTAAGACTTGGTAATAGAAGTATTTATCTTAGTATGAAGACACTCCTCTACTGTTAATGAAAGTTTAAAATGGACTTTTACAAAAGTAATTTGAAAACAATCCATTCTTATTTTAAAAGGCATTATGTTGATTATCAACTAGTATTGCTAGAAATGTATGTAAATACTGAAGAAGTACACAAAACCAGGACAGAAGTAACAGGCATTACTTACAATATGGATTAAGCAAACTGTGAATTAGCCAGGAGACAGTAAAACAAATAATAGCACATCTATTCAATGGCATTCTAGACTCATGTCAAAAACATAAAATGATTTATATGTAGTTACTCTTCATATCATATTAAATGGAAAAAGAGAGTATCTACATACTATGTTCTTAGTCATCCAAAAGCTATGCATCTGTTCACTACAGAGAAAAATAAGAATTTAAAGGACTCACATACAAATGAAAATAGTTGCTATTTTGTAAGAGAAGAGAATGGATTTGTAAGATTTTTATGCTCTATATTATGCATTTTGGTAAAGGCAAAAATGTAATACTGACCATAATGTCAATTAATTGTAATATGTAATTTGACAAACATTGACTTAGAGAGAATACATTTAAAAATCACAGTAAGACAGCATCAAATAGTATATTTGGCATTAATTTTCTTAATAAATACATAGTTATACTTTAGACAGTGAGGTAGTAACCAGTAACACATTACTTTTCAAATAAATTTCTAACTTAACCAACTGTAGTAGGAGAGACAGATATTGATCAAGCAGTTATATGAATAAATATGCGTTGTATCTTATAAACCAGAGGCTGCTGGTGATGTTAGAGGATATGATAGCAGATCATGACCTAGATCACAAGCTCAGAGGAATCTTTTTCTCAAGAATGAAAATGTTATGTGAACTATAAAAGTTAGATAGCAATTAAATGGGTGAAAATGGAGGAGGAGACTGAGTACAGTGAGACCCTGGCAGGAGTCAGACACGTTGATATACTAAAATGGTTAAGAGATTATCAGTGCTGTTAGATCATAAAAATCAATGGGTAGACCATGATAACAGCTGAGACTGATAACGGCCAAATACAGGACATTTAGCTTACGATGGAGGTTCTGAGAACAAAGAACAGCCTTCCATCTCAGAAAATATAGCAAAAACCTGATGTATCAAATTAACATGTGTGGGGGGCATTCTGGCTCCTGTATAGAGAATGATACTAAACTCAAAAGGACTTACAGAAATCACCCGGGAAAACATCAGAGTATTCTTTTTCGTTCTTTTGTTTGACATTTCAACAATCTTTTCTTTTTTTTTAACATGTTTCTGGGCTTCACTTATTTCTCACATAATAATCACACTCTTTGTGACCTTTTTTTTTTTTCCTTAACATATTCGAAGTGAGTGAGAGCTGAAAAGCCCTAGGATTACATCCAAGAAACCAGCAGTTTAAATATCCAGAAATGTATGGACTTAGGTATCTGTGAAAGATATGTAGTTAGTGCTATATAGAAAACCTTGTTTACAGTTTCTAATATCCCAGTCAAGGTGTTAACCTTCCTTGTGAATTAGAACAGACTTAGAATCACCTAGGATATACACCTCTGTATCTATTTGTCGTAGAGAGCCACTGAGGAAAAAAGAGCAACACTATCATATGCTTTGCACAATTCTGTAGGCTGGGGTCACATTCTGAATAAAAAGAGAATGGGAAGAAAGCAGGCTAACAACAGTATCCATTGATCTTTGCTTTCTTAGTAGAGATCCAATATGAACGTATGCTTCAGGTTCCATATGCCACACCTACTATTCCATGATGAACTTCACCCTCAAACTCTGAGACAAAATAAACTCACCCATTTACAAAGTTTTCTGGTTTTTTCAGATGGTTAGCATTAACTAATACAGATGGCTTTGACTCATAGACAGGCTTGGAATTTTTCCTATAGTCAGTTGCTCCAAAATAAGTAGATAAGTGAAGATGAAGCCTAAAATCAATCTGCAGGGGCTAATCTGCTGATAGTTGCATCCTGTTCTACCTCTAAAGAACTGTAGACAATGAGTATCTTACTCATGGCAATATGGGCTGTTAAACTACAACACAGGGAGAATTTTGATCTCAAATAAATGCTAGTAAGTATTTTAATATATCAAAATTTCAAAGCAATAATGCCTGATTAAATATGCTTTTTTGTATTGGCACCATTCTTGCTGTCATTCTTATTTACTTTGTCATTCAAAACTGCAATCTTTCCTCCAAAAAAAAATTCTATTATTTCTCTGTCACCTGTGCCCAAGAATAGTAAGCTGAACATGATGCTGTACTTTCCAGATACAGTCAATAATTTCTGTCTGATTGGTCCCCTAAAACGTCATATTTTCCAGGTTGGAAAATAGGGACATTCTCTCAAGACTTATGACAATGTACCATTTACAAAATTTCAAGTAGTGAGGAATATAGCTGGAACACAAAGGGGTATTGATACTGATGAGGACATTATAGCTTGAGGGAATTTATGGAGTGCATGTTAAGGTTCTACTTTGACAATGAACAACTACAAAATAAATAGCTAGAATGGCACATCAAATGTAAGGAAATCAAATCCTAGCAAACACTAGGGTGCTTTCTCTTTCATCTGCCACATGCTACCCATTCCTGTCTTGAGCTGCACACCAGCTATCTGGCAAGCAATACTTTTGCTCATATAGAAGAACAGGTGCAGTGGTTCATCACACAAGGAGGGCAAAGAATAATGAAGCATGTTTGTAAATGCTAGGAATATGAGAGGCAACCATCAGTCTCTTAATAATACTTGAATTGACATCGATATGATGCATTAACTAACCCTCTGTAGTGCATTTAGAGTCATTCCCTGTTATTCTTATCAGCAGCTGTTCAGCTACACCAAAAAAAAATCATTCTTGGTTGGATTGTAATAATCACAGAGTCATAAAAACACAAGCAACATTATTGCTTAATTTGGCAGATAGGAGACTGTCAAAAAAAGGCAAGACATAAAACATTTTAAGTGTAAATATATTTAAGTCATTTCCTACATCTTGCATTGTACCAATCTTTCTAGTACTCCTACATATCAAATGTTATATGGAACCTCCACAGTCATTTTTAATGCTTCATATCTTCCTTGTTTAAGCCCTTGTAGTTATGGCATAAAGCAAACTTTTCTAACTTATTTCTCAGTTTTCAAAGGCCAGCTCAGTTTCCACCAATTACTCAAATATTTTTCATTGTCAACAAGGACACCTTTACTTATGTTTCTATTGGTGTATTCCTATTCTTGCGTTGCTTATATCCTTTAAATGTCTAATTAAATATATATGAAATTTTCAGTAGAATAAGTCATGGAAGTTGAAGGTATAAGAGTCTACATTTTTTATGTCTTTAGAGTCTAACACAATTGTTGATATCTGACAACAAACCCAAATAATATGTGTATTAAGAACAAATAAAATATCAATTAGGAAATTGTACATAAATTAAGATATTTTGTATGAGTCAGTATCCTTTAAAGTCAACAGTCCACAAAATAATGAAAATAATATTTCTAGAAATATTGTCTCTTAGAATAATTGGGTCAGAAAATAATAGTCTATCAGCCTTTTCCACACATCCAGGTAATAAGCACTCGCTCCATTTTGTTTACCATGACAAATAGTTGTGCCAATGCAATGGATAAAATTTCTACTAAATGTCATAATTAATCAGTAAGAAAGTAAGGCCAGATGTTAGAAAATGAATTTGCTTTCTCAGAATATTTCCCAGTGGTTCAAGATTTTAAATATTCTTCTCTCTTTTCCTGGATGACCCATTCGATCAGTTATTACCACCTTAACTGGTTTGAAGTTTCATGAAGCAGACCATCTATGACAACTTTTACATATACTCAAGCAACAATCTTGACTATTAATTATTTAAGACTTTTTGGTCAACTCATATAGTGACTTTTACAAAGCTAATTTTATTTTAGTGAGTATGTTTGTATGTGTGTTAGAGGTGCGGTGAGGGGAGTTTGTGTACATAAGTGCAGGTACCTGCAAAGACCAGACTAAGGCTTTGGATAGTCTGGAGCTGGAGTTACAGGCAACTGTGAGTAACCGAATATGGGATATGTGTTTTCAGAACCAAAGTCAGGTCCTTTGGAAGTACACTAGATATTATTTTTGTTAAATAATATTTATATGGGGGCATATTTTTAGATGGACATGAGTCTCAGGCATTACAGAGTACAGACAATTCCTTGAAGCTGGAGTTACAAGTATTGGGAGCAACTTGACAAGGGAACTAAGAACCAAAATAAGGTCTTGAATGAAACAGTATCCTTTTTTTCTTTACTTTTCTTTTTTTAGTATTTTCTGTTTTAATTCCCTCCCTTTCTCTCCCTCATTCTATATCACTCTCTATGTATGTATGTATGTGTGGTTGAGTGTGTGTTTGTGTATACAAATGAAGGCTAGAGGTTATTGTTAGATGTCTCTCTAATTCTCCTTTCACATTTTTTTTCTTGAGACAAGAAGTCTCACTGAACCTGGAGCTCACCTATTCAGCAAATCTAGCTGGATACAAGGCCTTAGTTATCCACATGTCTGTTCTTCCCCCAGTGCTACGGTAATAGATTTATGCCTCCTTGCCTGACATTTGCAGAGTTCTGGGAATCCATGCTCACATCCTTATGCTTAAGCAGAAAACACTTTAGTAAATGATTTATCTACCAAGATATGTTCTTTTTTTCTATTTATTTATCCCTCCAGAGCAGCTAACATAGACTAGATCTTCTGTAAATACTTGACGAATCAAAATGAGTAATCATTTAACATATGCATTGGCTTTTGTTTCTGACCATGTTTAGTTTCCATGGTGATTATAGTTTAGCAGTAGCATTTTCTTGTCAGTGGTAGTAAATTCATTTAAATACAAAACTGGGTATATGAGAAAGGCTTTGGCTTTGCTTGGGTTCCAGTGCTCCATCCTTTCTATGTTATTTGTGAGTTGAGCTCACAGTCCCCACTCTGTTGTGTTAACTTTTTCCAGAGAGATGTGAACAAACATCTACTCACCCAAGATAAGGCATTGACCACAGGTTGAAGTAATGAATCCATCAAAATCTAACTTTGTGAACCAATGTGTTCATTTGGATTACTTAAAGAAGTATTGATGAGGTGTTACTTATAGGATCATGGATGACTCAGACACAGCTGCCTCATCCAAAAGCCCACCCCAGCGTGAGCATTGACTCATGAAAGCTGTATCACTGAAGCTCCCAGTACAACTTGCAGGTGGCTCAACAGGTCGTAGTGTTTCCTTTCACCAACAATTGTTTACTGCTTCTGTAATCTTGAGGAGAAGCCTTGCGAATCTTAGCTTTCCTAGACTCAGAGGTTCATTTATTTCTTGAGCCTCATGGTCCTCCCTTCTACCTCCTGCCAGGAAGTAATGTATGAGTTCAGAGGAAATTGCTTCACAATATTCTACCCCTTTCTATGGCTCCTACATTCTCTCCATCTCCTCTTTTATGATGTTCCCTGAGCCTTGGAAGGATGATTTAGTTGTCCATCTCTAGCTAAGCATTGAGCCATTATGCCATAGCAGCAGTCACTTGTTATCAGGAATGTTGTCAGTGGTTATGATTATCTGTAGTTACACCATCCACCGTAAAATGGAATTTTCTTTCCATGGTTGTCTAAGGCTGACAGAAAGTCACCTGTGGACATAAAAACAAATGTTTAAAGATCAGTTTGACAGATGTATTACATCCTTTAAACAAACTATAACAATTGCAATTGTCTTTCCACCACTACCTGTAACTTCTCAAGCCGCAGGTTTCTGCCCTGGCTGAGATGATCACATGTGAGTTGTCTCTTGTGGGATGGGCCTTAAATACAATTAAAAGGCTAGCCTGATTCACTCTTAATAGTTGTGCTATTATTGCAAAGCAGGCACATCTTTCTTGGGGTGTTGCTACTATAGCACAAAGGGTCCATAATCAAACAGGTCTCCCCCAGCTCACAGCAGAGTGTGTGATGCTTTCTAGCACTTCTATCCAACAGGGAAGGAGCTTCCATTTAAGTCCCAGCTTGTTTTCCCAAATCCAATAGTCAAAATATGTAGTGCTGTTTTAGGAATAAGGAGTGACCAATCTAGTTCTGGTATGCAACCATCAATAGTAGCAAGAGCCATTGTGGTCTGTGGGACCTCAAGAGCCTCCTTGGCCACCATTCGTAGGAAGTAGCCCACCCTTGGAAATAGAATGTTCATTTTGTCCAACAAGGCCACACCTACTCCAACAGAGCCATATCTCTTAATCGAGCCACTCCCTATGGGCCTATAGGGACCATTTTCATTCAAAGCACCACTCTGTGTTTCTACTTCTAGAGCACCCAGACTGATCTCATCCCATGTTCCACATCTAATAAGATGGGCTATGAAAACTCATTCATTGCTTGTTTAGAAGTCTTTCCCAATCCAAGCAATTCAGGGTTTGAGTATTCTTTCTTTACTATATATTTTTTAAACTAGGTCACCGGGGAGGCCCCTATCTGCATGTTGAATTGTGGATTTTCCTTTTTTTCTCTATGAAAGGTTAGAACTGAGAAGTGCCTTCTATCACTTCTAAATGATCTTCCTTTACATTCTTTATCCAAACCATGTACAAACTGAATCCTGGGTTTTTTCTTCCATTTTACTAAAGGTTACACATTAGAGATATCTTCTACTACTTTTACAAGGTTCTCATATTCCATAATGCTCAGTTATTCCCTTGATCTTCAAGGTTTTGATCCCAGGAAAACCTCTTTAGCACAGATCTTTTCCTCCTGGTCCCTCAGCAATAACATGCAGCAAGCCAACATTGCTGTGTAGGATTCTTGCTGCATGACCCTGCCCCTTGTAATTTTTCCTAGCCATGCAAGTTCTCTCTGAGTAGCCTTCTTGGCATCAGTTTCACATCTTATTATTTATAACATCAGCTATGCAACTGGCATAAGGTCTTACTACCATCTCATGAGTGCTTTGATAAGGGACTGTAATGCGTTCCTTAAACCTTTAATCATTTTAGTGTATCCCCAGTCTCAAACATCTGATCCAACTCATCAAGGATCCATGCTATTCCACACCACATAGAAGAAGACAACCCTACAGTCACCTTGGGCCTTCCCTGTGCAGATACTTCACCTCCCAATGGCTCAGCCACCATTATACATTCTCGTCCCTCAAGAAAATAATATCTCAATTCAGAGGAAATTTTTACACAACACACAGTCTTATATCACTCGGTAACTTACAACTCCTTATAAGAAGAATCACTTAGGTATGCAAAGAGTGTTGAGTAATAAACCTAATAGAAAATTTTAAGTAACTTCAGTTCTATAAGGCCTTTCACTTTCATCAGGAGGTGGCATTTTGTAGCACAGCTTTGCTATATCAGCTACATGAAGATTTAAAGAAGATAATCCCCTGACCATTTCCATAGCTTTACTCTTGGCTTCCTTCTTATGACATTATCAGACTTACTACACAACAAGCTCTTTGGCATTCCTCACAACGTGTGGGGCTTGATTTTCACCATTCACCATATAAACTGCGTTTCCTTCTTCATCCATTTTTGCTCCCAGAAAGTTAATAGTTCTCAGAGTCATTGTCAATACAATAAATTTGTTCAATTGAGCAACTGAGCTAAAGACTATTTAAACTATTTACATTTTTTTTTTCAAGACAGGGTTTCTCTGTTGTAATTCTGGCTGTCCTGGAACTCACAATGGAAACCAAGTTGGCCTGGAACTCACAGAGATCTCTTTGCCTCTTCCTCAGGATGCTGAGATTAGAAGCATGCACCACCACTGCCCAGCTTTTCTTTTTTTTTTTTTCTTGGTTTGGTTTGGTTTTGCTTTGTTTTGTTGGTTTGAACTATTTACTTTTTAATTGTGCTATTATAGTTGACCTTTGAGAATATAGCCTTTATCTTATTCATCTTTGTCATCACACTTTGCAATATATAAGTATTTGATAAATTGGAGTTTAACTTTGAATTGAACACCTCATTGCTATTGATGTTATTATTACTGTGGGCACCATCACTATCTCTATTTTCAATATATTAATACTGTTATCAGAAGGCACCACAATCAAACTTCTCTGTGGAGATATGTTTTTATAGAGAGGATGTGATTCTAAAATCCTTTGTCTCTTTTCTTAATTATCATGTAGAGCATGGATTTTTAGCTCTCTGCCCAAATCTTGATGATAAAGAGAACAGGTTAAGGTGGGCTGGGTTTATGAAATGCAAAGTTTTATTAAATCTACTAGAAGGAAAAAATAGATTTAGGGGTTGATTAAAATGTTGTAAGGCCTAAAGTTCTTTTGGATCAATTTGCAAACTTGAATAAAAATAATTAGAATAAACTAAAGCTGAGAGACCAAACAAACTTTTTCACATTCCAGAGAGAGCGAGAGAGCGAGAGAGAGAGAGATGATTGGAGCAATTAAGGGCAAACTTGCACTTTTATTTCATTAGCATAGTATTTGATTAAATATTAGAGCCTTGTTAATCTGACAACTGATTTTTTCTGCTCACAATTTTCTTTCTTAATCACTGGTATGGAAAGTGATTCACAATCCTCAAGTAGTAAGAGTGTCTCGGCAAAATCTAGCCATTTGAGGCACCCGTCAAAATGTATTTATCCTTCTGGTCATTTCCTAGTAAGCATAGGCCTAACAGCAAACAATCAGTAGCTTGGGAGGTCAAACTTTGGAGGTGGAATAGGAATTAGAATGTGTAGTCCTGAAATTGCGTTTGTTTAGTCTTTTCAGTACATCTTCTCTACTGCTTTTGAAAAGTGATGCTACAATACACACTGAACACACTGATTTCCATCATCTCCTAATAAACACTTTGGAACTGGTATTTAATTTAATCTAGATGATAGCTATAAGAAAACAATCCCCCTGTTTTACATATGAGGAAACTGAAATTGAGATTTTTGGGACCAGATTTTTCCAAACAATATTCAAATTTGTAGGTCTGGAAATAATGCTTGATATTATGAATTTCAGACAAACCTCCACTGTGTGGTCTTGTTATTAATGATTAAAGAGACTTGGCCAGAATTTTTTGTTGTAAAGCTTATGCTAGTAATCAATCATATTTTAGCCATTTATATTGCACTGTAATACAGTATGAGTTTGCTACATCTGAATTTGTTTCAGAGAGCACCATGTCAGACCACTCCTCAAGGGAGAGCCACCTTCTTGTGTTTCTGTATATTAGGCTATGGATACAGCATGGTGCTTGGATTTAAAGTATCTCTTCTGGCTACACAGCGGCATGTGGGGCAAACTTTCCTCAATCATCATAAAGATCATGGACTTTCAGCTCTCTATGTAATCTATAAATATCAGAGTCAAGTCAAAGCTGGTAGTTTACCTCTTTAATCTCAGCAATGAGGGGGCAGATGCAGGAGAATCTCTGCAGACAAAGTTGATTTCAAATCAACCTTGAACTAAACAGCAAATTCGAGGCTAGTCAGAACTATATAGTGAGACTCTATCTCAAAAACAAACAAACAAAAACAAAAACAAAAAAATTCCTCAATATCAAATGTTTCCATAAATTGTCTATGTAACTGCTCTATTCCATAACTATTTATATTTCCACATACAAAGCACAAAGAATTACTTCTTCTTTTTCTATTCTCACCTCCTACCCTACTCCCTATTTTGCCTTCTCAGTTGTCCTAGTTATTATTCTTGGAATGACCTTCTGTTTAAAACCTACCTTTGCTCGTTTGAAAAAAATTTCCCAACCCCACCTTTTACAATCAAGTCTTCCAGAAATGAATTGCTGAGACAATCCTCTTCATTAAGCTGAAGAATGTTGAAAAGTTCCCTCACTCTTCATTTCACAAGCTACCAACAGAATTATGCCTTAACAAAATTCCCTATGTAAGTTAATTTTTATATTTTCTATAGTTTTCTTTTTCCATCTGCAGGTGTTTATAGTAGTTTAGAAAGTACCTGAAGTTTTACCTGTCTTTAATATGAGCTTAGTATTCTCAAGGCAGGCAAAATTTAACAGTGACAATTTTGGGTTTAAATTTATCATTTGTGGGTATAAATTCCATCTCTACCACTGATTATCCGCATTATTATATCATGACACATACACTTTACATACATATATCTTAAACTTCATTTTCTGGTTTTGAACACCTCAAATACAATATACTGTCAACTTGAGATACATATAATAAACATGAAAGATGACTGAGAACATAGATTTATATTCACCATGATAAAACAAGACTAAAAAGCTGCAGAATGTCAATATTATCATAAGGATTAAGTCAGAAAGAGCTTGGTGGCATATAATAATCTCAGCCTGTAGTAATATAAGGCCCAGAAATCTGTCCTAATGTCAAGGTTGAAGTGGGAGGATCAAAAGTTCAAGGCCGCCCTGGCCAACATAGTGAGTTCAAGCATGGCTTGGATAAGTCAGGTAGACTATATTTCAAATTAAAAAAAAGTGAAAAGATGACTTGGAATATAGCTCAGTGGTACAGCACTTGTCTACCTTATTCAAGTCTATAAGCTGAATCCTCTGCACTAAAACAAACAAAAGCATTAAGATGATGTTGTCTCCAACTCCTCGTCATCCTCCCACTCAAAATCATGGCCTTTTATTCTCTAATTATAACCATAACATACCACACACACACACATATACACACATATTTATCTATAAATACAATATCTTGAGTTCATTTAATATTGTCCATATGTGTAAACATTTAAGTCTGACAACTCAGAATTGTGTGACCGATCATTGGGCTCATTATTGGAAAGTGATTCTCCCTATCTCAGCAGCTCTTAATTTCCTACAGCTCTCCATCTAGGGGTAGGCACTTAGGAGTTTTTCACCATTCATCGGCATGCAGATTTCAATCTTGTTTAGACAACTGTATAGTTGAAATTTTATGAGTGTAGTTTCTCTGTCTTATATACAAAACAATATCTCACCATAGACATCCCGGTCCTCTTGTTCTCATGATCTTTCCATCAGTTTTTCTGTGATGTTCTCTGAGACTTACGTGTAGATGTTGTGTTGTAAATTTATCAGTTTTAGCGGGGCAACCCACATTCAGGTGATCTCTGCATTTTTACCAATTGTGGATTTCATAAATGGAGTCAATCTGTTAAAAAAGAAATTACTTTGGTAAGGGCTGAGAGCTATACTTACCTGTGGGTATAAGGAAACGTATTTAGAGTGCAGTTAGAAAAATTAGAAAAATGACAGTAATAGGTTCTCCTCTAGGGTTCATGGTCTCATCAGCCACTGGTAGTGGGTTAGATTTATAGTACCAGTCAGGAATTCCCTCTTACTGAGTGGATATTAGATGGTTATGGTTATCCCCTGGACACAAGTGCCACTATTGCGCATTTTCAAATATCTTGTTATGTGGTCATTATTGTGCTTTATAGACATTAAAACTGAGTAGAACTGTTGTCTGCTATCTTCCTTGCAAGTTTTCATAGCTTTTTCTTGGAGAATTGGACTTCAGGGAGAATGCTTCTAGATCAGTTCTAGTTCAATTCCCCCGAATGTTGTGGCCAGAGTGCATAGTGTCTTAAGCAATAGGGTCTTTCCTTAATTTTCTGTGAGGAACTCAAAGGAAATACTAATAACCTATATCATTTAAAGGTATCTTGTACAACACAAATGAGGCTTTCCATTATCATGCCTGCCACTGGACTTTTGTTAAATAGTGTGGCTTTTAGGTAGAAGCATTGCCATCCTAAATGGTAAAACTTCATTGTAATAATATAATAATCATATATGATGCCATTATATGTAGTATACTATATGTACATATATATGATTTATTTTTTAGTTGATTTGTGCAGGGTGATGGATACAGATATAATTTCATTATTCTACATGTGGACATCCAGTTAACTAAGAATGTAGACAATAAAACCAAAACCAAAATGAAAATAATAATCACATACCTTACAAAAATAAATTTAAATAGTATTGGCCTCAACTCCCAACCAAAAACACAAGTTAGTTGAATAGATTAAGAAATGAAATCTGTATGTTGTCTATAATAAACTCATCATTTCATCATACCTTTGGACATAGGAGCCTCAAAGTGAAAGGATGGAAAATATTATAAGCAAATGGGATGAAGAAGCAAATTGGTGTCACTATTCTAATATCTGACAAAATAGATTTCAAACTAGAATAAATCAAAACAGATGAAGAATACTTCTTTCTAATAATGAGAAAAATTAAACAAATAATAATACAATCCTAAACATATATGCATTAAACTCTTGTCCACTAAATTTTATAAAAAAAACATATTATTAGGCTTAAAGACACAGGTTAACTACAACTCAGTAACAATAGGTATTTTAATATTCTACTTTCTCCCCAGACAGGACATCTGGACAGAAACCAAACAGGGAAATATCAGAAGTAAATGCTATCATGCATCAAATAGACTGTACAGATATCTTCAGAATACTCCATTCAAACACCAAAGAATACATTCTACTAAGCATCTCATGGTGTTGTTCTTGTTAATCCCTGGTAATTCCCTCTGTCCATTTAATCACATAGTAATATATGGTGTCACTGATTCTAGATCTTTATTTCACATTCATTTGTTGATATCTCTTTCAACTATATCTATACTAATCTCATTATTTCACACTTAGGACTTCAAAACCCATAAAGTAGTCCAGATGCTCTAGATGTGATTTCATTTTGTAGATCACCATAATTATTTCATTTCCTAAAACAAGTCCGAAGGTATCAGCTTTTGAAAAATATTCCCTACTGGCTCTTTGCAATTTGAGTACTTGATTTCATTGCCCCTTATTGGTAAGGAATACTTTTTGCTATCTGGAAAAATAAAAATATCTGTACATAATGTTAACTACACAAGCATTATAAGGAACAAAAGATTTGAATCTGGCATACTAGAAACAATGGATATGCAGCTGACTTCCTTTTGTTGACTTTTAGATGCTATCAGTATGTCTTTACTAAATTATATTTACTGAATATATTATATATATTTTATAAACCTTGAACCAAAAGCCAACAAGTGAAGACACAAATGTTTATATGAGCAACCACTGGATGACACATTGTCAAGGAGGTAAGTGCCATACTAACTGCTTGAAGCAGATTGAATAGGAAAACTCTGAATTTATGTTTTGATATCTGCTTGTGTTCTTATAATATTTCATATATTTGTTGGGTTAGAAAAAAGTTAATTTCCTTTAGTTTTCTTTTAACTAAGCATAAAAATTTCTATGTGCACTACTTGTTAATAAAAGAACACTTCTTAGCTTCAAAGAGTTATTTGACTTTAACAATTGTTAGATAAAAAACCAAAGGAAAGAATCATTCTTGGCCTATTTCTATAAGAAGTACATTTTCAGAGATTTATGAAAACATTCATTAGAAGTGAATCACTTTGTATTCCCTTCAAGTAATTTTTCCATTCAAGTGACACTTAATTCATAGTTTATGTGTTCAGGGCCAAGTAGCTACAAAATCCACATTCCAGGAGAGGTACCAATATTTTATAAGGTGCTCCAGGCTTCCTGGATGTAGAGGATATTATGTCTACATAGATGATAGCAAGAGGAGTGAAATAGTGAGACTGTCAGTATCTCTTTGATGTCTTTTAAACAAAGCTCTAATGAACACTGACTCATTCTTACTCAGTGTGATCATATGAAAGAAAAATTTCGTTTGGGTCTTGGGATCTTAGGTATGCAATGAATCCAGATTTCTTTCCAGCCCATTTTTATTTTTGTAGTGGAAATATTTTCATTCTTTAGATTTCAGTCTCATTAAATTTGTAAGCTTCAAAAACACATAAATGGCATTTAATGCATTTCTCCATGTGACAGTCTCAGTAATTTCAAGAGGCCTTTACCAATTTACCACACTACTGTATCCAGAGTAGGAAATTCATGCCTTGCAAATCATGTAAGTGCTTAAGCCAGAGACCACTGAGAACAGCAATCTTCAGTGCATTTGTAAATGTATAAGTATTTTCCTAAAAGAAATATACCATGACTCTATCACCCTATAAAATAATTTTCTAGGTGGAAAGAGCCACCTTGCCTCCCTTAAAATATCATAAAAAGTGGATTTTTACTGTTTCCTAGTTTAAATGTAGAAGTAGGTTATTTTTGTCATTTTAGTATTTTTCTCAGACTGAAAATTAAATATTCAATATGCTTAAGGTTTTCAGGCTACAGACACAAGCTAAGAGAGCTTGAGGAAGAGTGTTTTTCTTGGCATAATATAATTGGAGCGCAATAGTGTGATTTCATTGTGATTCCAACAGCATCTCAAGTAGGATGAGGAACATAGGTCTGAACACTGGAAAATTGAATATATATATATATATATATATATATATATAATAATAAAAAATATATATTATATATTTACATTATATATACATACACACATATATAATAAGCAAGCATTCCCATGATTTAATGATGTTTTAAAAATTTTATTCTTAATATTTTATTGAACTGGTTGTCTCTTTAGTGAATGAGCCATTTGTTTTCCAATCAACCACTTGTTCTATAACCTCACAGAAAGTTTTCTAAAAAGAGTACTACAGGAAAGAAGTAAGAAAGGATACTTTTCTTCAAACTTCCCTTCTGGCTTGAAATTTTACATTATTCTATAGTATTTCCCCTCCTTGTCTCTTCTATTCTATAAGGAAAGTAAATGCCTCCTTGACATTTTCTGTGTGGAGATTTCAGAAGATTCCCCAGACTTCTCTCTCTGGACACTTTTATACATCCATCTGAATGTACACAGAAGAAGCAAAGGTCTCAGGGAGTATTGAGTACAAGGCAGTAAGCACTGAAGTGCTCTAGGTAATCCTCCAAAGAGCTCAGTAGTTCTTTTAAGACTAACCACAATAAACTTTGGATGCATGGATGGCAAAGGAAAACATGTACTGTGTTGGACAGGAAGCCATCTAGTAGGTGCATTTTCTCTAATCACTGATTTGGAGCTAATTCCTGCCTTAAGTATCCAGATGAGACTCTCAGAAGCTACAGTGATTATGCAGCAGTCATGTACAAATTTGTAAATATCAACCTCTATCTATTTCAGCAGGTTCTAGGGGTCAGTGAAGAAGTTCTAAAATCTGTTCCTGATGATATGAACAAAAAGGCACTGTGGCATAACTTTGGGCCACTGAATAAGTTGCCATGCCATGCCAAGGTTTTAGGATCTGGACTCCATCACTAAGAACTTTTTAATCATCAGAAACAGGCTCAAACAAAGTTTCCAATTGTGGTCAGACACATCTGAGCTGAAACACTAGATTTTCTACTATTCTCCCTCTGCTTCTTTAACTTTCTTTTTTATTAGAAACATAATACATCTTGATTTAGCTCATTCAGCCAGAGGAACTTAAATATAAGACCTTGAACTTAGAACCTTCTAGGCTTTGGGAAATGTACTTGTCTGTACTGAGTTAAAACTTTTTGCATTTTTAAAGTGGGAAAATCCACTCTCTTTGTGGGTGAGTTAAGAAGAGACACAATGCCAACAAAGAAATGCCTTTTGTGTCAGTTTGCTTTGTATCATTTCAAGCAACTCTACCCCAATAGGAGACAAAGCCTCCCTTCAAACAATCCAAGTCTTACCCAAGACTTTAAAAATATGCTTCTTCCTTGATTTTTTTAAACTTATGAGCCCATTTAATATCTAATAGTAGTGCTGTTTTAAGGGCCCTACTGAATTCAACATTGCAGTTTTACCCTTAATTTAGGTATATAAACATTCTGCAATTGTGACAGTACTGTAGTGGCAATTGGTTGGGTTTGATAGACTTGATAGAGCTTGGCCAGATCTCTGCCTGTTTGGAATTAGCTGAAGCGCTTTCTTTTAATTTCAGCTTAAATGTCTTTATCTGCATTATCAATCAGTTGATTTCATTCCATTTTAGAGATCTGTAGTAGAAAAGGAAATCAGTGGACAGGATACTTGGAAGCTCCCAGTTCTGGCTCTAATTCCCCTTCTGAGTAGAATGAGGAAACTGAGGTAGTTGTGTGCATGAATTAACCTCAGGCTGGGACTGGAAAGTAAATCTGTAAAATCACTACCCTGAATTGGTGTACTGAGCAGGTTTCACAGCGTTATCTGAACTGTCCTGCATTTGTTTAAGTAAAGGGATATGTCACAAAGCATACACCATAACTCTATTATTCATCTCATTACAAATGACACATTCAAATGTGAAGAAGGAGCCCACTTATGCAGTATTCATCACACACACCTTGCCGAACAACCCACATCCACCCACCATTACATTTCCTGATCCAAACTGAGTATTCATTCCACTCTTCATCCTATGTATTCCACACCTCCCTTCAGGTCAGCATACAGATGATCTTACTTCTCATAATTTGAGAAAATAAATCATACTCCCATACTCATCTATAAAATATTATTCAAAGTCTTGAGAGTAGCAACTCTTTCTTCCTACACAAGGAAGAATAACTTTGCCTTCTCACAATGGATGTTCCTTGATGTTTGCCTTAAAATATTCTTTTGACAAAAAATAATAATAAATTTCCAAAAGAGAATAAATTCAAGTTATTCTGTCCTTCGGTGTTATGTTAGTATGACATAATATCTCAAATTCAAGGACTTCTTAAGTCCACTGTAACACTTAGTTCCTTATTGTAGCTGGACCCAGGAATCACGAGAATCACTTTGAATAACTATTTTGTAACCTCTGATCCTCACTCTTCAATATTATGGTTAAGATAATCTGGGCCAGGTCGCAAGGAAAATGATGAGTGCTTTTAAACAGTTAAATCTGTGGCCAGGGTCAAGAATTACTAATCTAGAGAGTATGACTCGGAGGCTAAGAATGGGAACATTGGAGTCAGGCTTACTGGAGGTCAAACATTCATTTTCTCATCAGCAATTAATTTTAAAGGTTTCTAAAACCCGTCTTTAGCTTTCATTTCACCTAGAAACTGGTTTAACAATGCTTAAAGGCTTTAAGGGCAGAATAAGATAATAAATTTAAGGTGCTTAGTAAATGCCTAATAACTGGTTACTACTAGATGTATGATTTTTGGATACAAATTCTATTTTCAGAATTTTATGATATATCTTTTAGGAAATAAATACATATTTTAGGAATACATGAATATTTTAGGAAATAATTAGCCAGGATCAGGGATTTTATTGATTGAATTTTATTTAAATCTCCAAATTTGAACATATCATAAATAACCATGATAATTTAGAACATTTGTGTGCTACAGTAGCATGAACCAGGCTCTATGTTCAATTTTTACCTAAACTGCATTTTTTAATTTGATCAATTTTTTAAACTATTTTTCTCAATTTTACAACAGAAGGTAATTTGAGATATTGAAACCTGTCCTCAAATAACCTTGCATGAAATCTTTGTATGTAAATTAAATCACTCTAATTCTAAACTCAGAATTTTTGTCATTACACTATATTACCCAGAAATCAATTGATCTGCACAAGATAAATACACAGATGTTCAAAGAAACTACCCTTCATCCTACCCTGCCTGGATAAACTCAGATAATACAAGTCAAAGCTAGCTCCCTAGACATCTAACCATGCAGTACAACACACAAGATGCACAGAAGTCCTAACACTGTGCATCTAACTCAAACACTATCTTGAAATTATTACTTATTTTAGCTTCTAGTTTATGTTTAGCAAGTAAAATTTCATAAAAACAACAGAAGATGCACTAGTCACTTAGAGGCATAGCTCACATCATAGCTCCTACCTCTTCTTGGTGACTGGTAATCGTGAAGCCTCTAGTACAAAGGTCCTTGACCTTCCTAATGCTGAGACTCTTTAATACAGTTCCTTACATTATAATGATTCAGAGGCATCTGAAGCATTAAGACATAGAAGGAGTCTGAGAAGTCTGAGGAGTCTGAGGCAGACACATAGAGTCAGTTTAGCAGACAAAGTCAGTATCAGACAGGAATAGTGAGTCAGTGTGAAACATAGCAGAACAGTTCAGCCAGGTAAGTTACAGGAGTCAGCTAGAATCTGTCAGAGTTTAAAGAGTTCAGTCAGAAATAGTCAGCTGGGTCAGATGGTCAGTTTGAACCAGCAGCTTGGAGAAGAGTTTAAGCCAGAGTAGTGAGTGAGTTGAACAGAAGAGTCAGAATTCAGAAGGAGCCAGTCAGAATGGCTTAGTCAGCAGAAAGTCTCAAAGGTTGATTAGATTGTTCAGAGGTTAAAATGTTTTAGATTATACAGAGGCTAGAAAGCTCTAGGACTCTCAGGACCAGAACTGGTGATTTAACTAGGCAAAGAATAAACTACATCTGGCATGAATCTACTTCTACACATTAAAATATGCCTTGATAAAACCCTCTTCCTATTCTTCCCTATCCTACCCTTCTGCCCCTGTGCACTAAACAACCAAAAAACAAAACACACAAAACGAACAATAATCCCCCCACCAAAATTAAGTACAATTAGTGTGGCAGGAACATGGATCATATGCTTCACCATGGTTCTTGAGGCAACAAGCTGCTCTCACAATCCAGAGAAGAAGCACCATTAAAATTGACAAGGCCCACAGGCACCTGGGCATCCAGCAGGCATCCAGACACTAAACAGGCAAACTGATATCCTTCAAGCACAAGAACATTCTGCAGACCCCCAGACATCTAGCATCTAGCTCGATATCCCACAGACACCCAGATATCCAACAGGCACCAGGGCCTCCCGCAGACAACTGGATTTCCCACAGGTACCTGAACATCCAGCAGGCACAAGAGCCTCTCATGGGCACCAGGGGATTCCACAGGCTCCTACACTTCCCTCAGATACTCAGATATCATGTAAGTACCAGGACATTCCGCAGATACCAAGACCTCCCACAGGCACTAGGACATCCTGCAAGAACCAGGGCATTAAAGTTGTTAGACCAGCAATGAGGAAGGATATTCTCTAAAGAAAAAGTGTCAGTCTTACACATCTGATTACATTTCAAAATGCAGTTTTTCTCAGAAATAAATACATAGGATATGGAAAGCCCTAGGAAGCTTGAGACCTATATTTTTATGACAGTTCTAAATAACAGATACCTTAACATTGGATATAGCGCTCCTTTTTTCCACTAACATATCATCTTTCTTATCCATATATCATAATTTTAGGCTTTTTTCAAAAAAGATTATGTATCAATTCCTAGACTTCTACAAATATTGTTGTGCACAAATCAGGATATACAAATGTACATATGATAAATTCTATATCTTAACTTGAAGTAAAATAGAAATATATCTTCATTGCTCAATGAATAAAATAATGTGCAACATCTTTGCAAATTGTTTTTTCAAAGAAATATTTTTTGTGATGTTAACCTCCATAGTGAAACGAATTCTTGATTAGGTGCTAAGCCAAGGCTGAAAATATAAATGTGAATGAAGTACTTTCTTTGAAAATTCTAAGTTAAATAGCATATGCTTTTGAAATAGGTAAGTAAACAATGGTAATTTGTTATATTGCTAGTTTAGCTCAGGTTGAAATTCAAAGGCTTCTATCTATGTATTGTTATACTATGCAACATTCATTAATTGAATGTGTACAATATTATGACAGCATAAATATTACACATCATTTCTGACTTGGGATCAGAAAGTACTTTCCTCCCACAAACAACAATTATCTGATTAAAAAGTAAAAGCACAAGGAAACAGAATAAAAGAGAGGAACAGTGATAGCAAGAAAGCAAAAGGACAAGTTTTAAATGACAATATGGAGGGAAAGTAAAATGGTTCATTCACTTTGGAAAATAATGCTATAGCTTCTTATACAGTTAAACAAGGGTTTTATAATTTGAAATCTGGTAATCCTACTTCAAGTTGAAATATATTTGAATGCAAATGATGATTCTATTCATAATTGCACCAAACCAGAAATAATGTAGGTGTTATTTAATGATGACTAGAAAACAAGTAGTGCACCCACATAATTGCACACAAGTACGAATAAACATGAAGAGATTACTGATGGATTTCATATATATAAATATACCATACTATTTCTGTTATATATATATATATATATATATATATATATATATATATATATATATATATACATACTTCCCAAAAACTTAATTTCAGACACATTAGATTACATCTGTAATCCCAGAATTTAATAGCCTGAGGATTTCCATGCATTCAAGCACTCAAGAAAATTCTGGTATTCATAGTTCATTCCATACCTGGCTAGGATACAGAATGAGATATTGTCTTCAAATAAGCCAAAGGAAGAATGAGGAGAAGAAGTAGGAAGAGGAGGAGGAGAAAGAGGAGAGGAGGGGATGAGAGACAGGGAGAGAGAGAGAGCATGAGCTTTCATACTCTATGTTCTATGGATAAAAAGAAATCATAAGAACATAAAATTCAACAGTTACTGTGGACACAGAGTAAGAGACTGGCTACAAAATAGTATCAAAGATATTTTATAGAAATGTTCTATATATTAATTTCTATACACAAGATTTACCATTTTTTAAAGTTTATAAAACTGAATGTGAAAAAGTGAATTTTATTGTTACTCTATTGTACATTCAGTAAAAGTAAAGAAAGACAATGCTTCTTTGAGAGAATGACAGCACAGTTACTGTAGCATTAGAATGAGAGTCAGGGAGTGGTGGACAGAGAGGCAGGTGAGGTAGATAACAGGTCAGCAGCTCAGGAAGGTGCAATTATCCTTAAAGTAATCTGGGCTTCAGTTGGATTAACTTGGATGACAATCAGTCAGCAGAAACTCTTACCCAAGTGAGTGAAAGCTGGAGACTAATTGAGATATTAGGCAGAGATGTAGTCAACCAGGGATGAAACTGCTTAGTTTAAGAAGTGCAAAGCAAAGGTATTCATCTTTTTTAAAACAAATATGTTCTGAGAATCTATCATGTTACTGACAATGAGCTTGTTTCTGGGGAAAAAAATTGGTCAAGAGAGCATAAGCACATATATTCTTCCCTCAGACATAATGTTTGCCTGTGATGAATTTTGAGTTAAAGACATAGTTAATACTATGAAAGTATATGTTAAGAAGGACTGTTCAAGTGCCTAAGATTTATCCTCCCACTCTGATTAATGGAAAGTATCACTGGGACAGGGTAGATATGTGTCTTTATTGTTTTAACATTCAGTGGTATTATGTTCCCCCCTCCTCTCTCTCTCTCTCTCTCTTTTTGTGTGTGTGTGTGTGTGTGTGTGTGTGTGTGTGTGTGTGTGTGTGTGTGTGTGTGTGTTTTAACTTCTGCTGCAGTCTTGGAGAGTCAAGTGTCAAGTGATAAACAGTGGAGGAAGCTGCTTGTTTCTGGGAAGGTGGTGCTTCTCTGGAATTCCCTGTTCCTTACTGCATCTCTTTTTTTCTTCTTCCCATATAGTATATGTGATGATAATAATAGAGTTTAATGGCAACAGAAAATTTGCATTGCATGACCACTATTGAAGAATTTTGACTTTTTTCATCAGGAACAAAGTGATTTTTTTAAATTACTTTTATGGTACTGTGGCTTATTCTTCCCTCTCTTTTGTTCCTCTCTGTGTCATAAAAGGATAGCCAAAAGATGCTTCTATTGTGTTCTCTTTCCTTTCCATCTTCTCTGTCTTATTCATCATCTAAACAATGACGTTGGAGGACATGAGCACCTCACATTTAAAGCAGGGTAAATATGTTTCAAATGATTTTATCATGGTTGTTTTGTTTCATTGCAGCAACACAACTCAATTACCACTAGCTTCCCCCAACACTGATGAATATTCTTGTATCTACTGACATACTGACAGACTCAGCAGGAAAACACTGCCCTAATTAGTAATGTCTGTCCTTTTAACTAGAATATATATTTATATTTAATATATGTATTCTCTCTCTCTCTGTCTATATATATATAAATCATGGAACCATTTACTTGGATGCACAGGATGTGAGGACAACCTTTTAGAAATGGCGTGTATAGTTAACAACACATAAGCACCACTGTAAAATGTTAGAGTAGTTCATTTTAATATGAATGAGGCTAACAGTTCCTGTGTAGACAGATTTGTGAACAGTGAACACTTTCCCCAGATGAAGGCAGAGAGTGACCCATGTGAGGAACAAGTGGCATAATCCGAATACCAATTCCTCTTTTGAATTTACCCACCATTACTGTCATGAGTTCAGGGTCATACTCATTGCAGAACTTCTAGTGGCTAACCCCATTTTCCATCAATGGAAGTCGTTTTCTTCTCTACCCGAAGGAGGTGAGGAGAGGTGAAGAAGTGGGATATGAATCAAAGAAGTCTCCTTTGCCAAGCAATTCAGTTGCAAACTGAAAGAACAAGGCATAAGGTTAATTTTGTCTGGTTTTAGGTACAAATTACTTTATTTTAGTTTTGGGGGAAGTAAAATGAAGCAATTCAGAAGGAAGAAAGAATTCCGGAAAGAAATTCTATTCTTACCAACCCAGCAGGGATGTACATTTCAATTGCTGAGAGGAAACAATATTAGATGTAATACTAGAGGCTCATTGGAGGCGGAAGCAGAGCCTAATTTGAAGCAGGAGCCATTCATAAAATGACTCACAAACGTGCTCACAAGAATTAAAGCAAGTTTATAAAGAATAATTCTTGTTTGTACCTTTTTTTTTCATTTCAAGAAGGTAATGAACAGGAATGTGGCCCATACCCGAGGTTGCATCAATCTTTTTCTGTTTTTCAAAAATGGTCATTATTAAGGCAAGAGACAGACAGATAAATCTATTGAATAGCCAAGGGCCGATTGACAATAGACAGGCAAATGCCCAAAATCCTGGCTCATTGCCATATACCAGAGTAATAACAGAGCAGACAGCTAATGATATTTTATGTATTAGGTAAATCTGAGTCCCAGATTTCTCCCAGGAAGGACATTAGGCAGAAGTTTAGCCAATGACAGGTCCTTACATAAGCCAGTGTGGCTGCCTCAAGGGATCTGTATGATGAAAGCAGGCAATAAACAGGAAGCATGTTTTCATTTGAGTCTTTTACACACTTCCTGCCCTACAGCTCTGGAGTCTGAGAACATCTTTTAGCACCATGCCATGCCAGATTCTGTCTCTGGAAGGGAAACAGCTTTGTAGGCAGTGAATGCCAGCAAAACTTGAGGATTCCTGAATAAAAAGAGCAATCCCTCTTCTGAAGTAATTTCTCAAGACTTTAACTATAGCCACTTTGTATTCCATCATGGAACAACCAAGCCGCTCCAGATCAGAGTTGCTAAGCATTCTCAAATATTTTTGAATAGAGAACACATGGTTCAATGTCACATCCTGGGTCTCAGTGAACTTTTGCTTTCCCTGCAGATTGTTGTTCTCTCCCATTAGTGCCAAGGAGAATGAACCCACACCACTTTAGTTCCTTTAGGGGGCTTCTCTTGTGTATCAAGACTTGGGTTTTCAGAGTAAGAATTGAATATTCATGTTTTTAGTAATCTAATTCCATTATCAAGGCTTCTCACCTGAAACATAGGTCAACTGTCAAGTTTGTCAGAATGGTACAGGTCGGGGATCAACCTGTATCACGGGTGTAACATTCTCTTTCCTCTTTCCCTTCCCTTCTTCCTTTCCAAAGACACATTTTTCCCTAGTGTCTTAGGAGAAATATTAGTGCATCAAAAAACACTTAACAGTTGCCTTTCATAATTCTTTTAGTTTAGGGTTTCTTTTTTGTTTTTTGTTTTTTGTTTTGTTGGGACAGGGTTTCTCTGTTGTAATGTAACCCTGGCTGTCCTGGAACTCACTCTGTAGACCAGGCTGGCCTTGAACTCACAGAGATCTGCCTGCATCTGTCCCCCAAATGCTGGGATTAAAGGTATGGGCTACCTTGTTCAAATCTTATGTACAATATGAGTGATATAGTCATAGCTACATCACCAGAAGAAAGGACACACAGAAAATATTGTGTCCATTATAATCTGGAGCATGGGAAAAGAAAAAAAAAACAGGTTGCCTAACTTGAAAATGATTACCCTGGTATAGTTCATGTTCAGACCTAAGTAATATGGCTACAGGAGATTCTTATATGGGAATATTTCTCAGAGCATTCTTTTTAAAGTTTATTATTGAATGTTTGTGTGTGTGTGTGTGTGTCTGTGTGTGTGTCTGTGTGTGTGTGTCTGTATGAAACAGAGGGAGAGAAAGAGAGAGAGAGAGAGAGAGGGAGAGATGAGAGAGGGGGGAGGGGGAAGAAAAAGGAGTTTATAAGTGTCTGTGAATGTTAAAGGCTTCATGTACCCTTTGTGGTGGAGTTATAGGCACTTGGGTAACGGTTAATCTGGGTACTAGCAATGGAAATCCGGTCCTCTGAAGGAGCAGCAAGTACTTTTAATTTGGGTTATCTCTCCAGTCCCATTAGAGTATTGTGCTAATATTACTAAAGACTTCTGCGCTAATGACCTTATGGGAACTGAAAGACGTGATCTCTGTCTCTGTCTCTGTCTCCCTCTGTGTATGTGTGTATGTGTGTGTGTGTGTGTGTTTATGTGTGTTTGTGTGTGTGCATGTGTATATATATATGCATATATATATATATATATATATATATATATATATATATATATAATCACTTTAGGACTGACCTTATAATAATTTTACCTAACTAAAACATCTATTTTATACTTTATTTGATATTATGAATTGAAGACAGTCTACAACTAAAAGGGATACTTAGAGCAAACAAGAGCACAATACAAGAATAGGGTAGAGATGTTTTAGTAAGAACCTAGGCCGGACAACAGGTTTTATTGTTTATCTCTTTTACAAGGTGCATACATAGATACTAGCTATCAAAGTAATAGGGTAATGAACTCATGCATATATGCACTTATTGATTATTCACTATTTCCTTCATATCATGCATGTGCCACTGTGGAAATTTTATCCAATATTTTTAAGATTTATTCTTCTCATTAGTCAAACGGGGATAGTAAAAGTAAATACAAGTTTATGTAAATTCAATTAAGATGAAACATGTGAACAATAAACATGGTCTTGCCCAGAGTATGGTTCAATCGTTATTTATTTTAACTAATTAATTTACTAAAGATTAAAAACAGGAACTGCAAGGAGCAAATACTAGCTGAACCCTATGACACACTACTTTGGCTAGAAAACATTATATGGCCTCTAATTACTATCTTCCTCTCCCCTCCCATCTCTTCCTTCATTGAATTTCATACCTTTGGAACACTGAGCTTGATCATAGGCCAGTTTTTATCACCACCTTTCTGAATATCACTTTGGACTCCTAGCTCCTTTCATACTTGGTGTGTTTTCAAAGGGCTGACTTTACTTAAAGGTCCTTTCTCATGACCTGAAGCCTCATTCAGACTCTAACCTAATTAATTTCAGTTCACTGAAAGGAAAACAAATCGTGTGTTTTCTGATCCATGATACAGAGATGATTAAGACAAGTTCCTGATTCAAATTTCTTGCAGTTGTTCTTTGTTTTACCTCAGGATAGGCTGTTGATAATCTCCTTCTATATTGGGACTTTACCTCAGTTTTATCACGACATCTTCTTGCAGAAATAGGCCCAAGCAAGTTAGAAATTGGAAGACCGCTAGCTGACCCTACCAGAGCAAGAATAGCTGTCTGAGATTCCTTCTTTATGTAGAAACAAGGGATTCTTCAAAAGAATTGTTAATCTTCAACTGCATCAAGAATTTAATAAAGCTGTATGAGTCAGGGGTATTTTTTAAGGCAATAATGAATCTGACATTAACTGGCCCTGCTCTCTAAGAGCAAACAGCATTCCATTTCCCTCCTTTAGGAGACTAACTCAAAGGATTGTACCAGGACTGCTTTCTCCCTGCAGTCTCTAAGCTCCTACAATTTTGTTGAGGACATTATCACTCCAAAGTCATTTAGGAGCCTAAACACTTCCCTTTGTTTGCATTAGAGGAATAACAACCCAAATACCATGCCCATGAAGGAGAATGAAGTCTTTAAAAGCAGGTATATAATTCTGCCCAGATGCCATTGTTTTCCAATGACATAACATGTTCATTTCAGTCTAACATTTCTTAACTACCCTTACCATATAAAGTAAAGAGTAGATGTCCAAAGGGCAACAGCCTCATTGACTTAGATTCCTTAGGTCTCAAACTGATCTGAAAGCAGATAGCTGAAAGAGAAAATGGAAACCGTGATGCCAGAAACCAAACTGAAATATTTTGCGGTAAGACCTATTGCTCATGTTATACTGAGATATTCTGTAGAACTGCTTACACTGCAATTTAATGCCTTTGATATTAAAAAAAAATGAGTCCTATGTATCTTGAACTCCTGTCTCCCTAAAGCAACAACATCCTTAAAACACATAGTTGATTGTCAAACTTAACATATTTAAAAAAAAAAAAACATGTGTGGATTTGGGAGAAGGTTATTGTTTCTTTTCTACATTATTAATTTATAATTTTCTATGTTATTTCCTTACTCTGTTTTTTCTAAATCTTGATCTATTCCCATTTTCCAATGCTTTGAGATGTGGCCTAGATAATTGACTTTCAGTTTTTTCTTTATTAATACATGCATATTAAGGTAAATATTTTCCTCTAAGAATTGTTATATCTGACAAGTAAAATTTTGCATGTGAAGGACCTGAGTAGCAAAGTATGTCATAAGATGATGTCATGAGTATTGTGGGTTGACATATAGTGTTGTTTGCTATATCTTTTGGCTAGAAAACATTATATGGCCTCTAGTTGCTATCTTCCTCTCCCATCCCATCTCTTTCTTCATTGAATTTCATGCCTTTGGAGCAGTGAGCTTGATCAGTAAATGAAAGAATGTGATTCATACATTCTCCTCTAAGTTGATAACCTTGTTTCTATCTTTATTATTAGAGAGAACACTGCATTTTAAGTAAACTGAATTTCTGTCATGTACTGCCTCTTTAGACCTAAGGCTACGAAAGCATGTGAGTGTTGCCACCACTTCAATAAAAGATCTACGATATATTTTGGGCCTCCTACATTTACTGCTGCTTTGGATTGTTCAACAACCAATAGTCCAATCACCTTTAAAAGTATCTCTTCTTTATAAACAACAATCTTCCCATCCATCCTTTACTTTGGAGATATATATATATATATATATATATATATATATTTTTTTTGTTTTTGAGATAGGCTTTCTCTGTTGTAACTCTGGCTGTCCTGGAACTCACTGTGCATCGCAGCCTGGCCTCAAACTCATAGGGATCTGCCTCCCTCTGCCTCCTAAGTGCTTGGATTAAAGCATGTGCCACCATCACTGCCTGGCTTGATTATATTTTTATTATGTTGAAGAAGAGGTTAGAATGCCACTAGCAGGATACAACTAGAATACACAACCCAGATTGTATCTAAAATATACATTTTAGAAATGGTAAGAAGAAAAAAAGCATTAGAAATATGCTGCAGCCTCAAATTCTACCCAGTGAAATAGAAACAAAACCCATATCCCCACTGCACAAAAAGCATCTTTTTTCTTGAGTGAAATAAAAGAAAAGCCTAGGGGATGGTTAATCTTGATTGTCAACCTGATGAGATTTAGAATCACCATGGAAACACACCGCTGACTGTCTGTGAGGGAGTTTCTAGGATAGGTTAATTGAATTAAAAGGAACTACCCTAAATGTAGGCAGCACCTGTGGGTTGGGGCTTGGTCTGAATAAAAAATGTGGTGAATACCAGTATTCATTCCTCCCTGCTTCCTTACTGAGATGCAGTATGAGTACCTGCCTTGAGGTGAGACTATGGATTTTGAGCAATCTGGGAACTAGTATTAAAGATTGTGCAGAATTTTAAAATTAGATTGAATGCATTTTTTCATTATCAGATTGCCATTAGCTTATGGGTACAAGAGATGGAAGATTGCCTTTAAAAGTAATGTGTTTGGGTGTCGCTTTGATAAGGAGTAGAATAGTTATTGTTAAACCTGACTGTCAAATTAGTGAAATTTAGAATCACCATTGGAATAAATCTATAGACATGTTGGCCAGGGAATTTTTATATTGGGTGAACTGAAAGGGGAAGACCCATTCTAATGTAAGCAGCAACATTCCTTAGGCTGGAGTCCCAGAATGAATGAAAAGGAGAAAACCAGCTGAGTATCAATATTCATCTCTCTCTTCTCCCTAAATGTGAATTTACATAATGCGAGGAGCCATCTCAACGTCCTGTGCTCACACCATCATTCCTTCTTCCTCATGATAGGCTGTGAGAATTGCAGAAACCTAAGCCTACATTTTTTACTAAGTTACTTTTGTCAGGTATTTGAAAGTAGCTAATGAAGCCTAAAAAGAAGGATATGCTTTTTCCTTTTATGGAAATAAAGCCTCCTGTCTTTACTCAACTTACCCCAATTTTCCTGTTTAACAAATGCAGAGAGTTTGGAGTAATAAGCCCAAATCACTGGTATTTAGAAAGTCAGGCACCACTTCACCTTTGAAGGAATGATGATATTAGACAACAGCATTATAAAAGGCATTTGTAAAAAGTATTTTCTTTCTCTCAAAGGCATATTTGATTCATTGCCTAAATGCTTAGACTGGGTCACACCTGTTGCCTCTTTGCCTGTGACAGTCATTATTGATCATGGTACTTGGAGCCAGGTCAGTCATCTTACAACTATGGAGCAAGAATTGAAGGGCAAAAAGCTAATCCATAGAACAAATGTCAGATAACAGGTATAGATGATCCTCATAACATAAGCAGCTGAGTCAATGCCAGCAGCCAGTTTTCTTGTTATGTGAAATCAGTACACCCCTGATTATTTGAGACATCATTAGTAGAGCTATCCCATTATCTTTCACTAAAATGAATTCTTAAGAAATAAATAATTTTGCCTCTATGACTTTTATCTAGTCTCAGAATCAAGTCAGTTCTTTTTCTTTCTTTTTTGTTTGGTTTTTTTTTTTTTTTTGTTTTCTGTTTTTTGTTTTTTGAGACAGGATTTCTCTGTTGTAATTCTGGCTTCACTGGAACTCACTCTTTAGACCTGGATGGCCTGAAACTCACAGAGATCTGCCTACCTCTGTCTCCTGCATGCTGGAACTAAAGGTGTGTACCACCACTGCCTGACATATCAGTGATTCTTAACCTTTCTAATGCTGTGACCATTTAATACAGTTCTTTATGTTTTGGTGACTCCTCAACCATTAAATTATTTTATTTGCTACTTCATAACTGTAATTTTGTTATTGTTACAAGGTATAACTTAAATTTGATATTCAGATGGTCTTAGGTGACCTCTATGAAAGGGTCATTTGACTTTCAGAGGATCTTGACTCACAGATTAAGGGCCACTGCATTCAATGTTGATGGTGAATAGTGGCTTAATAAATTGCCTTATCTTATCAGACATTTATAGCTTAAAAGCTGAATTCAAAGTTCTAAGAAAAACTAATGAGTACAAAAAAGAAAGGAATGTCTGAACTAGTGAGGGACATGTTTTGGCACCAAACACTGAGTCCTATACCCACCAAAATTTCTTTACTGACTTAACATTTGGAGTCAGTTTAAAGACAAAAGTAGAATCATTTTGTGACTTCTGAGAGTCTGAGTACATGTTCAACAGGTAGAATTCAATATCAATGATGACTGACAGCTAAAGAATGTTCAAATGTTATGTGTTATATATTCCTCTCTTTTATTATTATTTTCAAAATACAATCTATGATCTTTAAAATAAGTAGAAGCAGAAGATGGAAAGTGCTAGGTAGCTAGACTAGTTGTATATCATAAGTTTTGCATGACATCTTGGTGAGACAACTCCTTCATAGTCTACATCTTGTAAAAAAAAGACTAAAATAACAAGAATTTAAATACTGGTCAAAAGCATGGGACCTGGGTTACATCTCTGGCCCACGAAGGAGATGTGACATTCTGAACTGACTAAAAGATCCTTAGTAGTTAGCTATCTGGAGCTATTGGCTCCAGAAACCCTAAGCCTTACTCATTTATAGCAGGATTCAATAACAGGTCAATCTAAAGGGCTTGTAAGAGCCAATCTAAATGGGTCTGTCAATTTCATTGACAGGACAAAAATTCCTCAGAAAAAGCTGCTTATTCTGGAGATTCTAGAGGTTGGTATAGAAATATGTTCAACATATTGGGACCCGGATCCATTGGCTACTGTCCAAATTCAGACTGGAGATTGTGCTCTGTTCTGCAATATATCATCTTCTACACTGCATTCTGTGTATTCCTGAGAAACAAGGGAAGTCCAGAGCACCATCCTCCCAAATGAAGCCTGTCCTTTGTATAGGACAGAAGACAAATGTGGAACACCAGTTTCAAATAACTATCTATATGTAGTTGAGAGTCAGTGTGTTCACATCAAAATCCACTTTGCTGAAATATCTTTTCCTCTCATATTGTCTGAGCAGGTGTCTTCTGCTCCTAGTAATCATTTCATCCAGTGCTCACCTCATGCTGCTTGGCCCAATGACTTCTCTCCCATTTGTATCACTGGAATTTCAGTGCATCTTTTCACTCTGACTTTTTTTTTAATGGAAGTTTGCTCTGTTTCTCTTTTGGCCATTTTTAAAATGTCTTCCAATGTCACTACTTTTTATGCCATACTCAATGACCTTTCTAAAACACAAACCCAATAATGTTATTAACTTAAGTCAAATCCATCCACTTTTCCCTAAATTTCCTTTAAAGTCTAATTACCATTTATTTCTCTTCAACCATTTAATTTTTACACCATATATCCAATCTTCATCAAATGTACTGGTTACGTTACCATATGGACCTGAGCATAAGGGATACTGAACACTAAGTGCTAGTCCTTGTAGCTTCTGAATTTAGGAAAACTGGCAGGAAATTAGCATATAATTCCCCAGCTTATGAGTGTAATATAGCTACTGGCAGCTTCTTAGAACTCATAGGCATTCGAAATGCAATAAAATCCTATTAAATATCAAAAGTGTGATTTGAACTTAATCGAATGAGAAGCTAAGAATATATCCTATGGTCTCAAAAGAAGAGAGGCTTAGAGAGGCTAAGTGGGTATCAGCACAGAGCCAGAAAGTAGCTGGATGAGAAAAAGATGTGCACAAGCTCTGTCACAAGCTATGCTACACCTCAGTGTTCTATGTTCTCTGACTACTAGTGGTGATGTAGGACCCACACAATAAACATATTTAATTCTAGTTGAATTTACTAGTTTATATTATTAACTTAAATTCCATCCAACTGATGTTTTTGTCCTTTGAGGAGCTGAAAGGCTGAAGCCCTGTTTATTTAGATTCATGAGAAAGCTAGGTGATTATACCTAACTAGCAATATAATTTTCAAAATAATCTTGCCCAAATAAAACTAAGTGTTTCGAATTCATATTGTCAAAAGAGAGCACTGACTTTGATTTTTATACATCACAAGAGGCTAATTTGTCTTTATTTCAGCAGGCTTCTGCTGTTTGTTCAACCTGTCATCTAAAAAGATAAAAAAGCTGAAACTTGTTGACATAGCCTTGAGATTTCTAAAGTTTTCTCTGTTTCTGGTGCTGTTTTAAGGAAATATTTGAATGAATCTTCTCATAAATGAATAAAGAAAAAATATCACCATGAACAGACAATCCATGCTAGCAAATACAAACAACAGAACTAGGAATAGGCTACTACATTTTGGTCTGTTGGCCAGTAGGGACACAGAATATGACAGACTAATGACAATATTCCTGTCAGCCCTAAAAGCTTGATGGTAAGACACTGTTGCTGAAGATATTAAGTACTTGAGTCATAGAACATGGGAACTTCAAACTAGTTCTCATTTGAAAGTTGCATCTCTAATAGCTAGAGTTTGTGTTGTTAGAAGGTGCTAGACAAGTTACCAGAGTAGAAAAGTAGGTCTGGGTCTCACCCAGATGTGAGCCATGCAAGCCACAATGACTGGCTTGAGAAGACAGACTCACTGGTGGAATAGTGGCATGAATGTTATGGAGTAAACATCTTCCTATGGTCTATCCTCTCTGCAGGATTCACTGGGACAATGGAAAAGCAGAATTCTATGCTAAAGGAGGGAACCCATACTTCAGGTCAGGCAGGAACTAGAAGCTGGATAGCCAGGAGAGGAGTTCTAAAGTTATCTTGCTCTTCTCATAAATTGGTGCCTAGCTTAGTATTCATCAGTGAAGCTTCCTCTGGCAGCTGATGGGAGAAGATTCAGGGGTCCAGGGCCAAAGAAAATACAGAGCTCAAGGACCTCAGAGTAGAGGTGGAGGAGAGTTTATGGGGACCAGAGGAGTTAAGGACACCAGGAGAACAAACCCTATGGAGCCAACTGACCAGCATTCTTAGGGGCTCACAGAGTGTGAAGCAGTAGACATAGAATCTGCTGGGTCCCTGAAATATGTCTTGAGGTTTCCTGGCTTGGTGCTCCTGTGGAATTCATACAGACTGGAGTGTATATGTGCATGGGGGGGGTGTCTCTGAACCTTTTGCCTGCCCTTGGGATCCTTTTCCCTTGCCGTGTTGCCTTGTCCACCCATACAGTAGGAAATAATGCCTGACCCTCTTCTACCAGTTGTGCCATGCTTAAGCAGTAACCCTGGGAGGACTGCTTTTTCAGGGGGATAGTCAGGGGTTGTGGTGGGAGGATGGGATGTAGATCTCAGGGGAGAGGGAGACTGGGGAAGCTTGGAGAAGTGGAGGGAGGGGAGGAAGGGTGTTGGGATATATTATAGGAGAGAAGAAAAATAATTGGATTAAAGGTACATACGTTGAGATGTAGGGATCCCATACCCAACACTATTAAAGGGGCCATGAAACTGTCTTAGGCCATGGGTGGAAGCCTAATACTCTACTAAATGGATATGATATTCAATTGATTCTCAATGATTTATTGCTAGGCCCACAGATCAGAGCATCTCTCAACTTACATCAAAAAAAAAAAAAAAAGCTTCTCATTACAGTAGATGACAATTAAGACTGAGATACTCCCAATGGGTCAAAGAAAAAAAGATCGTAGAAACTTCAATCCGGAAACAAACATTCATATAATAAACCTTCCCTAAGGCTTGGGGATCTTTGTGGAGGAGGAGGCAGGATAGTCGTAAGAACCAGATGTGGATAACATCAAGGAAATTGTTTTTCAGTCACAGCAAGACTTTTGCACATACGAACTCACAGTGTTTGTAACAGCAGGCACAAGACCTTTGCAAGATCTAACCAGACAAACTCTCAGCATGGGTTGGGGGTGTTAAATAGGTAATTCTATCACTAGTTGAGTAGTACTTGGAATTGAGAAAGACTAGGAAAAGAAGAGTCAGTTTTCTTTAATGTTACAAAATCCTTAGAGACTATGAACACAGTAGGGCATGCCCTGATCCAAAGATTCTCTAAGCAAGATAAACTGGACTCAATGGGAAAAGACAAAATAAAAAGAAGTAATCTCAAACTTGTATGGGAAGGGTGGAATATGGGAAGGGGCGTGTTGAATGTACTAAAAAATACAATTTAAAAAATTCTCAATTAATACACGTATTGCCACCAAGATCCAGTGATGTAAAAGATCAGAATAGTAGCTAACAACCTGACTCATATGCATTCTCAGAGATGTTAAACAACTTACAGAGAAAAGCAGAAGCAGGACATTTTATCTGGTCACACACTGGTTTTACCTGGAAAACTTTTGCGATAGTTCTGTCCCCAAGGTGGCAGTCCACTGTGTCCAGATAGCTAGCTTCTGAGTTAGGCACTAAATGGAAGAATCCATTTGTGACTGGGATCCCTGCCTCCAACCTCACCTTACTTGGAGAGTGCCCCTAATCTTGCCTCCTGATCTTATTTGGAAAAGGACCCTGGCATAGAGCCTCCTGTAAATTCTAGATAACCCTGACACAGAACTTCCTGCAAACTCTAGATGACCTTGGCACAGAGTATCCTGCGAACCCGAGGTGATCCTACACTTTCCAGCTCTGCCCTATATGATAATTAGAAGACATATAGTATAACTAATCAGGAGCTGACCACTTGCCTTAAGGAGTCTGTTTTTTTCTGTTGGCTCTCAGCATCCTACCAAGACCTCTGAACTAAACCAAACCCAGGACCAGGCCCTGCCTGCATTCTCCTCCCAGAGGCTGAGCTGGTGGCCAACAGCTTGGCTATCCCCCTAGGAAGGGATGTCAGAGGGCAAAGGAACCACAGAAAACAACTAAACACTGATTCCATTCCCTTGAGATTTTGATTTAATAATCCTTCGGTGGCACCTAAGCATTGTTTATTAAAGATAACCATGTAAAATATGTACAGGTAGGACTAAAATATGGAGCTGTAGCCAAGACGGTGCTTCAAGCCAATAATTCAATCACTGACAACGCTGAAGCAGGAAGACAAGAAATTTCAGGCCAGCCTGGGCTACACAAGGACACCTTGTCTCAGTAGTCTAAATAGAAACAAAAATAAAGCAAACCAATGACCTAAATCCTCATGAATAAAGCAAAACAATCTATCTCTACATGGACTTAATCAACAAAGAATCTTCTGGAAATAATACTGTTGGTTTTAGCGATTACAAATCCTGATTGTATTTTTCTATGCAATTCTTTAACAAAACTTACTGTTCCAACTGGTTTCAAAAGAAACTAATCATTTCTTTGACTAAAAAGCAAATTACTGAATGTCGCACACAGAGGAATCTGAAAAGAAATGAGAGCTAAACATGGCAGGGTGTTTGGATAGTTTTCTGGAACAGAAAGGAATATTGAGTAAGACTAAGGAAATCAGAATTACTTACTATATATACATTTCCTACTGACCTGGACTGTATAGCAAAACCTAGTCTATTAAAAATAGACTAATAAAAATGTTATGCTAATTTTAAATGTCAATACTATGGGTTATTGTTAGTTGAGGTGAAGATTAATATATGGAAACACTTTTACTATACTTACAATTTTCTGTAAATGAAAATTGTTCTAAAATAAGGCTTTTTTTTTATTTTAACTTTAATTTAAATTCAATTTACAATATTTCTCCTTTCCATTTTCTCCCTCAATACCCTCTTATATACATCTCCCCACTGTCCTTAAAGTTCAATGATTCTTTTTCCACTAAATGCTATTGTATACATATATATGCATATATACACACATATATATGCTCATATATATTTATATATATATAGTTCAGTTTTTATATAAACATAATCTGTTCAGTCTGTATAGTGCTATCTTTATTTTAAATCAAATCTATTAAAATTATATATTCTATATGCAGTGACACCTTTATATTTGCAATATTAAATGTGCATTTATTTCCAGGTTAAAAGTAGCATATAGTAATCACTCCTTATAACTCAGCGCTGAGAATTGAACTTAGGCTAGGGCCTCATACCTCCTAGTCAAAGTTCTACCTCTGTATTATTATCAATTTATTTATAATTTATAGCTATTTTGCTATATATCTGCATGCTTTACTCTTCTTTTGTTCATAGATCATCTGTATTTATAAGCTGTATAAACAATTCATAATTTCAGCATTCTTTCCAAATAATTTGACATGATATATAATATGACATATAAACAATAATCTATGAAAAATAAAAAACAAATTGTCAATAATATTATAAAGAAAAAGACAGATAAATATAATATTTGTGTGGCAGGGGAAACAATTATCCTTTCTATTAGCATCAGTAGAATTAATTCATTTAGGAATTGTGTTATTATTGCCCTAAATATCCCCTTGCCTGCTAGGTTGTTTATACCTGTTATTGATATATTAAGTGTTTTTAATAGCTAATTGTCACTATTTTCAAAGTTGGAAAATTGAACAGATGGAAAGTATTAAATAGTGTGGGTGGGTTACTTGGCTTGGCATTAGAGACTGGATTTTATAATGTGATAAATTATATTGAATTTAATGTCACCTATTCTACTGGTGACCCAAAACCTCATGCTATCCTCAGGAGGGAATGGACTGAATGCTTTGGGCCTCTCATGCATACAATTACCAATATAATTTCTTTCATTTTCAGGTTCCACTATCCTTTACAATAGAATTAAAAATAAAGCATGTGGGCAGTCGCACAATCTTTCCACTCAAAATATTGAAACCAATATCAGATTAGTATAATGGCAAAGAACAAATCCATGAGAGTCCAGAAGAGCCTTAAGGTCTGGTTACTATTTACATGGGAAGTCACTTGAAAAACCCAAGAAGTGCTTGATTTTTTACCACAAATCTTCTGAGAAGACTATCAATACAAGACATACAACAGAAATCTATATTCTTTTCAACCAATTTTATGTATGCAGGAAAATAATTTTTCTAAAGAACATAAAACAAGTCATTCTGTATATATCAGAGGACACTAGACTTAATCTTTAATCCTGTTTCCTATACATGGTACAAGTCTTATATTTGAGATGGTAAAAAGTGTGTCGTAATGTGAGGTGATAAAATTCTTGTAAGAAATACATTAGATGCTGTGTATTAAGTCTTGAACATTGTGCTAAAAATGTTGGATGGTAGAAAGTCCATGAGGCCTCAGTCCTACACAAAGAACTATAGGCAACTGAAGAAAGCTGGCAAAGGAAGAAGTGGTCTTCTACAGGGAAGAGCTCACCAATTGGTTTCCAATGCAGAATGGTTACCCTAAAGACGTACACGTAAGTAACAGCATATAGATTGAACAAGTTATATTATATTTAGAAGTTTAAATATATATGCATATATGCATGCAATAAAAATTACTTTTAAAAGGCCATGAATTTGAAGGAGAGTTGAGATAGATATATGGGAGGGTTTGGAAGGAAACAAGGCAAGAGACAATGTAATTATATTATTATCTCAAAAATTGTTGGCTTGAGTTGCCAAACCAAGATGATTTCCATGTATACATCCTTATTTAGTAATACAATTGTCTTTGCATTGGGTTTCCTTGACCTGAATTTGGTGGTCTATTTTGTATCATGTACTGTATAATGATAGATTTCTCTGAAATAAGGTACATCCTAGTGGATGTGTCAGCGCATTCCTAATAAACAAAAAATACTTCTGAAAGAGAAACTCTTTCAAATAATATTTACTACTGACTGTGTTGGCTTAACTAATTTTACTCTATTTTTGGAATATAACAATCCCATTTGTGAACATATAATTAGTTCCATTCCACATACCAAAAGCTGTCACAGATATGTGTGGCAGGCCAGACCAGAACCCTACAGACTTTTTGTTTCTGTGTGAATTCTTGTATATCTACATGACACATAAAAGCCACCTTTTTAAACATCTCTAGTACTTTGGATACGCATTGTATTATTTTCACCTGATACGTTTGCCCGACATTTGCAATATGGAAATGACATAGCCCATGTTTCAAAGTCAACTTAAATTCTGCCAGATCCCTGAACATTTTTATAAGCAGTGTGATCTCCTTTAGAACCAATGACCGTATATTAGAAGAATATTTAATGCATTTGTATTAACGATTTTTATTCACTATTATTCACTTGTAATACTGAAAATGTAAGGTGATATCTGTCAAATGATTCCGACACAATAAATGTTTTTTTTCAAAATATCACATTTAAATTTCAAATTAACACTAAGTAAGTTAGTTAAGTAGTTAGTAAAATTATGGTTCCAACTCTTGTGTGGTTTAATTATTGAGTCTAAATGTCAGTTTCCTTACTTAAAATGGACAGCTTCCTCATCCTTCTAATCCTCATTTTCATCCTCATGCCCTTCACCATCCCAACTCTATTAGTCACTGTGGAGATTAGATTAGTTGACATATAAGTACATTTAGAGAGAAAAAGAACATCATAAGCACTCTATAAATTCTCAGCTACTATTTTCATTTCATTTTGTAGGAAGAAAAGCTAACATTTTGAAGACATTCATTTCCTGCAGGCATTCAGTTACTACCTATACAGCAGGAATTTGAGGGGGATTCAAAAGTGAAAGTAGACCTGTGTCCTTGGGCTCGGTTCAACTTAGATATTAGATTACATCTCCCTTGTGGACAGAGAATTTTTCTTTTTACATGTTCTTATATTTGAATTCACATTAGTAAGATATTCAAAAAGTAATTATCATAGAAAAATTAACCTGTACTGAAATATTTGTATTTTTTTCTAGTCAGGTGGATGGCAAATGGCATTATCACTCTGGATCTTACCTGTACCAGAAAGATCAGTATAAAAGACAATATCTCAAAAGCAATATTTACATTTCCTAGGGTGTTGATACAAATGATTTCACTTCTTCCAATATCATTTAGATAATATGTCTATTTTATTAAAGAAATAGTATGCATGCATTTTCTCTAAAGTGTATTTTGAAGGTAAGGAAAATGAAAATAGTATAAATAATTAATTTAAGATTTGTAAACTGCCATTATAATCATCTTGCTTAAGCCAGTGTATTTTCTGTAGCACATATGTTGTTTGACCATGTCTACCTAGTATTTGTCTTTAGTGATGATATAAAACAGAGGAACTTTTACAAACACAGCTAATTAAAATCTAACCAAACATCTTAGATTTTTCAAATGGGAAAAGACTCAGGAAATTAAGTGAACTTCCTGTAAGAATGTAGCTTCAATTCACATTTTATCTGGTATCTCTTTTCATATTTTCCTGCCAAAACCATTGTATTATGCTACAATTATCCAGTGGTGCTATTTTACACTTGGGTTATTATTTCAGAAGCCCTGCTTCCGATGTCTAATAAGGTTTCCACACATAACTCCCACAGCCCAGAGCTGCCTTCAAAGGTCATTTCTTCATCCCGTTCTTTGCTGGTATAATTGCACCTGCCAGGTGAACTGCAAAACAAGTCCCAGGCGCACATGGTGAGTCAGTCGCTGTCATCCCAGCCGCTTTCCTGTTTATGCTTGTGCTGAGCATTATGGGCTGGGAAGGCTCTGGGGCCATTCAGAGCTTCTCTTTTTGATAGCCAGAATTTTCCATACATTGGTCCTCAATTCCCAGTTTCCCATAACAGGAAGTCAAAACAGACTTGATATCAAAGAATGCAGTTTAAAATGAATTAAAACAAAGAAGAAAGAAGGGAGAGAGAGACCCCTATCGTTTCTAAAACATCTCAATTTGAAAGGGGAAGTGTGTCATGTTCCTGAGATGGTTTTAAAGGCTTGAGGCTGACTGCCAAATATTTTGCTTGCATCTCCTAGTCATGTTTACCTTTTGTATTGTCTCCCCTGGGCTCCCTCAGTTAACATTCACATTTTCTTATTGCTAGTTCCAAGTCTCACAGCAGAACTGAACACTTCTCTGATCAAATAGATGTGCTTTTATTTTCCAAGTTATATTTATAATTTAGGGAAAATGTCTTCAAAAATCTCATCTTGTCCTTAACATATATATTAATGTGACCTACATCACAAGTGTCTATCAGCCTGAAATGGAATAACAGTGTAAAAGGTATGATCTCAAAACCAATGATGTCACCTGTTTCTTGCCAATTTACATTTTTAGAAAAATGAAGAACTTGTAAAGCCTTAGGTAAGCAAAGATAATCAAAATATTGTTCATAGACTTTATAGGCCATTGCTAATGCTCCTTGTAAGTCTCCAGAATTTGACAGTAAGTTCCTATTGCTGAAGTCACATAACACTTGAGTCATGGGACACAAAGAAATCAACCAATACTGAAGTGGAAGCTTCATCCCTAGTGGCCAGCTTTCATAGTGCTGGAAGGTGCTATGCATCCTGCCAGGGGCAAAAATAATCACCAATCTTACCCAGTTGTGAATCCTGCAACTACAATAATGACTGGCCTAGAAAGTCGTGTGTTGAGGTACAATAGTGCTACAAACACCAGAGAAGGAATTAATCACTTTCTAATTGGATCTAAGGCCTGATCTACAAAGTGAAATCCATATCTGATACAACAATTGGGTTAAGAACCTATTATTAGATGGGTCATAGGTTCTAGTAGAGAATCTAGTACCATTATTCCTGTAAAGGGATATAATATTAAATGAACCCCTAATGAATCATCATTATACTCACTGATTAAGTTACCTTTTAAGCTTCATCAGAGAAACTTCTGTTTGTAGTACATAATACTCAATAGAAACTCACAGTTGGTCCAAAAGCAGAGAATAAGGCCTTAAAAACTGTTCATCCCTAAATAGAACATATATTCCTTACTTTTACCTCCAGAGGCTTAGGAATTGTTGTTGAAGAAGTAGGCAGAGTGTAAGAGCCTGAATCAGTGGAGGGTACCAAAGAACCCATGTCTGTTAATCAGTAGAATACACATTTGTGTCTTTCTTTTTCCCCATCAAAGCCAATCTGTACTGCTAAAAGTTTCGTGAATGCATGGCCTTGTACTAGAGTATGTTTGACTTATTCAGGGTTACACTATAAGAGAAAATGACTGTATGCACAGGCAAGCCAAAGCCAGATCAAATTCTAGCATGAGGCTAGAGGCATGAGGTTCCATCCCTAGCTGAAGAGCTATTGGCAATTGCTAGCTACCGGGAAAGGAAAAGAGAGTGATGGACCAGGCAACAATTGGAGGAGGGGGGTAATTATGACCAAAACTCATTGTGTGAAATTCTCAAAGACCTAAAAAGACATATTTCTCATGGTATAAAGTATTTTGTTGTTTTGTTGAAATTGTGTGAACAACTGAAGTTTGATATCATATTTTAGTTTTCTTTTGTTGTGGTAAAATAGCCTGTCACTAACAACTAAATGGTGGAAAGTCCTATTTGCCTCACAATTCCAGGTTACTTAATTTCAGGGATATCAAGGTAGCAGGAACTTACGGCAGCTAGTCACATTTTAGCCATAGTAGAGAGAGAGAGCAATGAGTCAATGTATGCATACTAGTGTTCAGCTCAATTTCCCTACTCATATATAGTCCAGTGTCCTCTGTAGGGAATGATGTCATCCACTGTGCCTGCTTCTTCCCAGTTCAATTAATGCAGTCAAGATAATCCACCACAGACAGGTCTGTCTCATATAGTTAACAGGTGACAGCAATAGCTCAAGTGGTTTCAGTTCATAACATTAAAAATAGTCTTTCCAATATTTACGAATCCCACTGGGGGAAGGTTTCTGATTAAATGGACATACGTACAATGAAAGGGTGCTAGGTACTTTATTCCCTTAATTTCCCTTATGTGTTCCCCTGAGGTAAGTACCAGTGTTCTCATTTTATATTTAAGAAATACTCTCAGTGACAGTGACTGCACAAATAACACAGCTAATAAGATATCTCTGTAGAATATGCCTCCAAAGAGTCTGACACTAAATCTTATGCTCTTCTTCCACTGCCTTGTCAAACTTAAGTACTCTATCATTAAAATTAAATCATGTTTCATTATCACTTTAAAATCATTATATAATGCTACTAGGATAAGCATTAATTTCACAATAAGCAATAATTTCACACCTTATCTAAATTTAAGTTAACTTGATATCAGTAATAACAATAAATTCAGTTATTCTGTGAAAGGTAGTGATTAGTTGAAAGAAAGATCTCAAAGTAAAGTTTAATCAACAAAAGGCTAATAAAAGTTTCTCTTGGGTTATTAAATAATAGAGGTAAATAAATGCTTCAATAAATAATAGCCAATCCTAAGAATAAGTAAAAACAAAATGAAGAAAAATTGCCCACCCCCAAACTAATTCAGGAAAGAAGAAAGAGATAAGTTCTCTTATAATCCAAAGCTCAAATAGTGAAACCATTTTTAGGCAATTTTACAACATGTCATGGTAAGTTCTTTACTTAAAAGTCCCAGCTCATGATGATTTACTCACGGTATTTATTACTTGCTTTTCTTGTTGCGACCAAACAATCTAAGAAGTATTGTTTGGGAAGTTTATTTCTAGTTATGCTCATGTAACTTTGGAGCAATTGTTTTGTACATTGATGGGAGCACGGCTGCCTAAGCCTTGGCAGTTTATATTGTCTGCAGGTGTTGGCTTTATGTAAATCTGTGATTCCTCTCTTCTCTTCCTCATGGCCTGCACCTGCTCCTGGCTCTCTAGCAGAGCCATTGTGGCAAAGAATAAAACTAATGTGGAAAAATTCTTGTAGTCTCTCTCCCACAGTCTCAGGTAACAAGGAGAGAACACTCCACTTAGGCTTTGAGCTCCCCAACTATCTAGAAAGGTGACATAGTTCAGCTGCTAAAGGATTGTGGGATAAGACTAAGCTACAGGCTTCCTTCATTATGCATATAGGACTCTGGATGAGAGGTTGGAGTGTTTGCAGCAATAGAACACCTGAGGAGCTTCTGCATCAATAAAAACATCTGAGATCAGACTCTCAGGGTTCCCCTGTTCAAAATGGCATTTGCCATGATATGCGATTCCCTCTGCTAAGATCTGACAGGTTTTGTATCTGTGGAAATGTCTCCTTGTCTTTCTTGCTCATCTTATACAGTAGCTATTGGCTACAAAGTACACTAAAAGAAAAGGGTGCATTTTTTCTTGCAAATCAAGAGTACTTCCATCTGTTGGTACAGAAGGCATGGTGACAGGAGCACCATGGTCCATGGTGACACTAAGGAAGCATTCAAAGTGGAGAGATAGTGCTCAGCTCACTTTCTATTTTCTCCTTTTTGTTTAGTCTAGGAATCCGGCCCATGGGACAAACTTGTCCACATTCAGGGTTAGCCTTTCTTTCATAGTAAATTTCTTCAAAAATGACTTACTAGATATATACCTAGAATCAGATCTTCTGGGTGAGTCTAGATTCCGCATCAAGATCCTCTCAAACAAATCAAGTCATCAGAAGTCGTGGGTCAGACAATCACCAACTGGTGTTCGGACTACAACATTCATATTAGTTGGCTTAAGGAATCCTTGAATGAACTTTCTACTGTCTACGTTTTCTCCTGTTTTGATTTCCAAGTTCAACCTCCTCTTTCTTTAATAAATCAAAAGATGCTGAACATTTAAGAAATAAAAATGGAAAATGAGAAGATTACTGCTTATTCAGAACTAAATGCAAACAAGGAGTTCAGAGAGACCATTTATACAGCTCATTACCAATTTTCCCATCCATGCCCTTTCTTAAAAGCTGGCTTGTTGTTAAACTACTGTAAAGAGCCAGGGACATTCTTACTCAAAACATTTCACAGCCAAAATTTTATCTACACTCTGTCCCTTATTCAAACTCTTCTCCAGTATGTCTTAATTATGGTCTTTATAAAATGAAAATATGATAAAGATCCTATACTTACAACCTGAAAAAAAAATCATTATATTTTCTTGTAAAATAAATTGTGGCTTCTAAGCTTTCAGAAACAGCCTTTGGCAAAGTCAAATCCCTTTCCCCCCCAGATTACTTTTATTTTTAACATTTTAGTACTATTAAAATACGTGTATTCTCTGAAAATAGCATTTTTTATCTATATGAATTACCAACTGCTATTACCTTGTACTGTTTTTAAATATAAAGACTTGTATTGGGTTTTCTTTAAAGCTTTACAAATTCATTTGATGAAACATGACCATATTCACCCTGTCATTATTCCCCTAATGAGCCCCCAATCTTCCTTAGAGTCCTTTTGTGTTTTCAGTAACCCATTAAGTTCAGTTAGTGCTGCCTATATGTGTAAACTTATGGGGAAATTCACTGGAGTATGGGGAATCTACCAGTGGCCACACATTCAAGAAAGATTGATTCTGTCTTGTCTAGCATCAATTAACTGTCAGCAGTTTCTCAGTACTTAGTGAGGTATATGGCCCAGTGTGTACCTTCTGTCTTTATTGGCATCTAAGTGATAAGTATCAATAAGGCATTTTTGTACAAGTGCACATTTTGGTTTGATGATAATAACTTCTAATCCTTTCTTCAAATTTCTGTCTTCTAGTATTTTATTTCATTGTCTCAGTTTTACTTCTTTGTTGATATCATACATGAACATACATATGTCTGTGTTTCTGTGTGTCTGTGTCTGTATATGTGCACGTGTGTGTCTGTATAAATGCATGCATCTAGGGTCAACAAATGAGCAGGAAACTTGCTGTTTGTATTTCTGAGTCTGATATATCAATCATCAAGAGGATTTTCAGTTGTATCCATTTTCCAGCAAAACAACAAAGTTTAAATATTACGGCTCAAAAACTCCATTCTGTACATATACTAAAAGGTAACTTTTAGTCATAACTTTTACTACTTCTGAAAGCTGGGAAGTCCACACCAGGTGACCTGGAAAATTCTATGTGTGATGAGGATGATCTTCACTTTGTATCTGAAAAAAATTACCAAGGTTTCATTTATTGATATTTTTGAGTGAGCTATTAACTGGTGAGAATGGCATATTAATGTCACTCACTGTTATTATGTTAGGGTTGTCTTAGTTCTTATAATAATTATGTTTTTTATGAAATTGAACGCTGCAATGTCCATAATTGTTCTATCCTCTGGATAGATTGTTGCCTTAATAACAAAAGTGAAAGCAAGTTTAGTTTTATCATATTTTAGGGTAGTTAGATGAAGTTTTAATAAATTTATAGAAAATTGTATTATAAAATACATAGAGAACAGCGTGTAGAGAGAGAATTGAAATTAAATAAATAGGAAATGAAAGTGAAAGTGTACAAGTTGCAATTAAGAGAAATAGGGACAATAGAAAGAACAAGTATAATAGCTAATGAAAGAATATAGACTAAACATAAATACTTTAAAACATTTTAAATATTTTTACTAAAATAAATATTTATGGAAAAGTAGAAATTTTAAGACAAAGTAAATTTAACAAATTTTAAAGGATTAATTGCCATCTGTTACAGAACAAAACTTCTTTTAAGTTAACTTAGTGGGCAGTAGAATAATAATATATTAGATTCTCCATAAGGCCAATGACTGAGCCAGTCACTCTTTTTTGGCCCAGTTAACAGCAAAACCATGTGTTTGCTCTCAAAAAGTAAGCCTTAAATACAATAAAATGGTGTTTGGATGATCCCATAACACTTGTGACCCTACTGTACCAGTGAGTATGTCTTGCCAGGCCATTCCTTATTGTTGCTCACAGAGTTCATATCTTGGTTAAAAGTGTTGATGACTTTTCTCTACCTTCCAGCACTGTGATTGCTAGCTAGTATGGATGAAATGCCTAGGTTGTTACAAGCTTGGCATTACCATTCTCTATAACTCAACTATGTATTGTCTTCTGCAATAGGGTCTTGCCATCAAATTCTGGAGGGTATGATGTTAATAGCCTGTCAAGTTTGTCAGGATGGACTACGAGACCCCACTGGCCAACCGTCTGGAAATAAGTAAACATACCTAGAAGCAGACTTTTTATTTGATAGCCTGTTGTCCGGAAAAGGCATTGCCTGCACCCTGCCCCTATTATAGGATTACTCATTTAAACTGTGATATCTGTATATGTGTAGGTTTGGGGAAGCTTCTACCGAAATTGGTTTCTACATGGCTATTTCAAAGGTCTTCTGTGTTACACCTCCGTATACTTTTTTTCTCTACCATAGTTTGCCATCCTCCACCCTATTTAATCCTTCCATGATTCTCATCTCATATTTATAGTCCCTACATTTTACACTCCTTCTTGTGAAATCCTCCATGGTCTCTTAATAGTTTCCTGACTCTGTGTGTACTCAAATGTAAACATACAATTAACTATCCAAATTAAGCATCATCCACATAACATTGCAGAAGTTGGGGAGGTAATATGGCTAGATTCAAAGGTAATGGGTGTCTGAAACAGAACAGTATGTGTTGGCCATCATAGGGTCACTCACAACAGCTGTGATTGCATACATAAGATCAATACAAGATCAAGTCAGATAAAATTTCAGCAAAGATGGTGCAGAAGCTCAACTATTTATCTGTTGGCAATTGATGACTGCCAGAGGACAAAAGGTTAATTCTCTTCATGAATGAGGCCTCTGAGAGGGGACTCATGCTTGATAGGTGGCCCTACAGAAATGTACATATAGCCAGCACTAAGTAGACTTGCTGAGATAAAAAAAAAATAAAGCAGATGAAGTAGGAATGGAAAAACAGTTGTGTGGTGTAGATGAGGGAATAGGGGAAAAGGAATGGTCATTGAGTTCATGTGAAAGCACATATGCATTATGAAATTTTTAAACAGTGAAATAATTAAACTAGTATCAGCATTCAATAATTCTTCTTTGCTTGCAGTATCAGATAATGTCACTGTCTCACCTGAGCTGGCCTGTGGTGGCAATTCTGCTGTAGTCAGAACAATTTTGTCATCAGTCCAAACCTTTTGTAGCAGCTTAGTAGGTACATAGTGGAGCATAGATCATATGCAGAGTTAAACCTCTGCCTGTGTATCTGCAGGAGTCATCAGTCCCTTAGTCATTTTCTAGCTCTGAGAATGGAGTGTTGGTTCAGAGTAGCTGGTATCATATCAGCTTCTGTTTTCTGAGTTTTAAGTGGAGCTATTTTTCCATGGTTGACTTCAATGTCTAAGACTCTGATGTGGCCCTGCTTAAATATATATATGCTTGTTCTTTGCTTTGTAGCTGAATATTTTTGTATCATGCTCAGGTTACAGTTTTAGCTTAAGTATAGTTAGTTAACCAAGTTTCAGATCAATGTCCATGTGCTGTTTACAGTTCTTTGGTCTTTAAGACCTCCTATAATCTTAGTTGAGGAAGTGAGGGCTTTGGAGTTTAGAGAAATTAGCTTGAAGAATTCTGTGCCCTTCCTATACAGTTCCTCTTGCTTCCTTTGTTTTTCTATCTAAACAAATAGTGTCACAGTACAACAGCACTGAGTGATTCCCTGCATCACCCAGATGTGAGGTCCAGCATTTAAAATGATGCTTTTACTGTATTGGCTTCTGGATGGTTTTCTTTTCTGTTTCATTTGTGGAACATGATATTTGGGGATGGGTTTTTCTCCCTTCCCTCTTGTTTGATTCAGATATCAGTTTTAGTCTACTACTTTCTTTACAGATTTCATCTCCATTACATCCATGTTTTAATCTACTATTTCAGTACTGTGTACACTATCACACTCCCTTGCTTCTCTATGCTTCTCATCTCTTTTTGAATCATGGATCAGCTGTTTTCTTCTTGATTCATGTAAACTTAGGAAAGTGTACTGTCTCTAGTCTGCCACCTGCTGGTTTATTACCATGTTTTTAATGACTATTACAGGACAACATATGAATCCCTTTGGGGCAAAGCATTGTTTACTATGTACTTGGTGAAGTTTTACATGATTTTATTACATTTATTAAACTAGCTATGTTATTTGCTGACTTTGGGGACTCATTTCCTAGAATGATAGGACTGTAGGAGTTAATGCTATCTTTTATATCTCTTTCCTCAAAATCTTAGTTTTTAAAATTAGTGTGGGGATGAAACCCAGAGCCTAGAGCATGCTAGAAAGAATATTACCACTGAGTTATAACTCAAGCTCTGGGCTGAATTTAATTGTATTCCTAGAAAATTCTTTCTAAATCATCCTAGTAGATCAACAGAGTCATTACAACATAAGTATGGAGCCATGAAACTACCTTTGCTTAGTGACTCCTTCCTTGACTTGTGTGCAACTTGTCTTTTCTGAAAGCTAATGACTTTCTTGATGAGCTAAATATCTTCAAACAGAGACTGTGGGTGACTTTGACCATAAAATCTTCTCAGATGTGCTGATTTGTATTAAGAAAATTACATGAATATATTGGAGAGAAACATATTCTCTCTTATAATTTTTAGTACTCTAATTTAGTGTACTTATCACCTCTTTCAAAGATGGTGAATATATGACACAAATGTCATTGCTCTCATCCATTGTAAGTATAAATGGTATCTGAATCTATTTGTTCCTTTGGCTTATTCAATGGGTCATTTGGAGACATCCAGTTTATTGAAGACCTAAATATAACAAAGAGAAAAAACAAAGAAAATACTGACTTTTGTACATTTTGTTTTAGGTGAATCAAAAAGTTTAATTCGTCATAATTATGCTATGTGTCTTAGGGCTTCTATTGCTATGAGAAAACACCATGACTGAAGAACAAGTAGGGAGAAAAAAGGTTATTTAGCTCATACTTCCACACTCTAGTCCATCACTGAAGGAAGCCAAGACAGGAATTTAAACAGGGCTGGAACTTGGGAGGGATGTTACTTACTGGCTTGTTTCCCATAACTTGCTCAGCCTGCTTTCTTATAAAACCCAGGACCAACAGCTCAGGGATGGAACCATCCACAATGGGCTGCACTCTCCTCCACCAAGTACTAACTAAGAAAATACCTTACAACAGGATCTTATGGAGACATTTTCTCAGTTAAGGTTTTCCTCTTTCAGGTAACTCTAGTTTATGTGTCAAGTTGACATAAGATTAGCAAGCACAATATACAATTATGTAAAATATTTAGACAGAAGTAACTTAGTTTGTGATGTAATATTAATTATATAGTAACACATAGTTAATTTGGAAGTTTCTAAGGGAGACCTCAACAAGTGGCATGTACCCAAAGGTTGGGAATGTGGGATGAAGATACAGTAGATATTAGGAATGGGCACCATTATTACGTTTAAAGAATGAGCTTGATTAGGTGATTGCAATTTGATGTAACTGACCTTATTCATAGTCACCGCAAGAATCAGGGACTTCTGCCTCTGTCCTTCAAAACAATAGATTTTAGTTGCATGCTTAATTTACCAAAGTAGAATTCATACCATGAAGTGCAGGATATGTGTCTTTATGAACACTGACTTTCAAGGTCAAACCTTTCCTAACAAGACTAGTTTATCCTACCAGGATTTACCAGACAAATAATTCATCTAACAAATAATTCCAACTTTTGGATGGAGAAGAGAATAAAGTAATGAACAAAAGTCATGTAATGAACTTAAAGATGCATTCCTCCTCTTACAGTGTGGGCAGGTTAAAGGATAATGAACTCCACTATGTCTACAAGGGTGTTTCTGGAAGAGCAGGACAAGATTCAGAAAAACAATGGGGTAAAGAAGATCGATGCTTACTCTGTGTAGGCATAGGAGTTATCTGGACATAATTTTAAAAAAAAAAGAAAATAAAAGAAAATGAGAAAGTCAACACTCTCTCTTCTGACACCGACATACTCTCTTTTCCTTCTATTAGACGTCAAATTCCAAGTTCTATGACTTTAGGAGTTTGGGATTGCACTAGTTTGGCCCTGCCTCCAAAAGAGACTTCATGCCTTTAGCCTCAAACCGAGAGTTGCACCATTAACTTCCTTAGTTTCCAAGCATTAAAACCCAGACTACACTATTGGCCAGCAGTTTCTCTGGCACTCCAATTTGTAGACCAAATAAGGCAGGACCTTTTAGCTACCACATATTTCTTCCATTTCTCCAATATACCACACCTGATCTCTCTTTCCTCCCTCTCGTACTCCTTGCATCCCCCCTCTCTTTCTTCCCACCCACATGTGCATGGGCAGATAGATATGTTTTACATATATATATATATATATATATATATATATATATATATGAATAAACATAACATACACCTATATCCTAAATCCTAACACATATTGTACAAGTTTCAGAAAAAAAGTCATTACTTTCTATCAGTTCTTACAAACATTTTAGTGGCTTAAAACATTCAAAGAATCCATTGATACATAATATTAATGGACATATGTATACCTCCAGGAGATAAGCAGGGCATTTTTTAAAATTTATTGTTCAAATAGTAAAGCAGAAGTGCAGTGTTGCTAATAATCCAATCAAAACATTTTATATGACTTGTGATAGGCATTTAGTCCTGTAAAATGCTTATGTATCTTGATTTCCTTTCTACTTTTTTCTCATCTCACTTAAAATGAATTTATCTTTGCTCATATTTTACTTATTTAATGTATAGAGCAGCATAACAAACATAGTATATACCCCATCAAGTCATTTGATGATAAAAGCTTTTCATGGAGCGTTAATGTTAAGGAATCACCCCTGGTGCTTATCGTCAATTTTTAACTATATCTTCCTATAATGTGTGAAAATATCCACAAGAAAGATATAGGCACTAAAAATGTGTTTTATTTTTCGTAAGGCTTATTTTATTTTTACTTACATGTTTATGTATATGTCTGTGTGTGTATCTGTGTGTGTGTGTGAGTGCGCAGGTATCCATGGAGGCCAGAAGAGGGTGTTAGGTCCACTGAAACAAGACTTATCAGCCATTGTATGCCAACCAATATATTTACTGAGAATTAACCTATGTCCTATGCAAAAAAGACAAAAAAAAAAGGAAAAGAAAAGGAAAAAATTTAACAGCATATATGTGTATATATGCATATGTACATACACACATACACATATGCAAATGCACACACACATATATATGTATATACTTGTTTGTGTATATATAACAACTGAGCCTTCTGCTCCTCTCAGAAACACTTTTTCATCATTGTTACTATCATCGCACTTTAAATGGACTTTTAAGGAGACTCTACTAGTATGTAAACCCTTTGCAACTCTTCAATGGATTCAAGGAAAATTCTTAAATTTAGCCAAATTCATTTTATGTTTTTTCAATTGTTGAAATTCCGGATGTAGGGAATCATCCCAGATTGCAAGGGTTTAAGAAATGGCACATTCATTTTCGCCGGAAGTTAACTCCGAGTCATAGTTTGCAAACTACGTCTTCAGGAGGAAATTTGATCTTTCTGAATTTTGGATTCTATGACTTTGCAAAAGGCCCAATGATTTATTTAATCTCAAAATATTGATGATATTTTTTTACCAATTATTTACTAGTTCCCGCTGATTTGAAACAAGATATTCCTTGTGGAAGTCTTATATCTCTGTTGTCTGTTAGTTGCTGGTTAATCAAAAATGTTATTCTTTTAATTCCCCTATAGATATCACATTTCATCATCTCTGTCATGAAGTAATGAAGTAATCACCTTCTGAGAAATATTATTCATCACAAACTTACCAGTATTTTGGCGTTTCTGTTACTTTATGTTTTTTGTACTAGGGTTTGAATCTAGGGCCTTGCACATGCTGGCAAGCACCATGTCACTGAGCTATATCTTCCAATTACTATTATTATTATTATTATTACTATTAATTTCGAGTCATGAGCTAATCAAAACCCAGAGTAGCCATGAATTTGATCAGTGGTCTAGGTAGACACTGAGCTTCAGGTCTTCCTGCTGCAGCTTTCTGAGTATCTTGGATAACTGAATTGGGTCACCAATCCCTAGTATCACCACAGATATTCTAATCATACCTCAAATGCTAATGATCAGTAGCAGCTCTTTACTCTCTATATTGCTGCACCATGAACCATTTTCATTGTTAATTTTAGCATTAGTGTTGCCGTAATGTAACAGTTATCACAATAGATGTCACCTGCTTCATCACCAAAATCACCTCAGTAACCATTCTCATTATTAATGACGGTGGAAACAACAGCTACATATGCCAAAATTGTGTGTAGATCTCACATACTGATGGTAACTGTTGAATAGATTTTCTTGTTTCTTACCAGAACTCTTCTTCTTTAGAGATAGTGCCTTGTTATACAACCTACTCTATCCTAAACCTTATGTAACTCAAGACAGACTTGAACTCACAATTATTTTTGCCTCAACATACCAATCCTAGGATTATAGGCAAGCTACACAACCTTTTAATAATCAATTAAAATCTTCATTTTAGTTAGGAGAATCATTATAGAAAGAAATGTGGGGTGTCTCTTAAATTTAAAATCTTAGAAATATATAACCCTACAAGCTATATGTTCAAAGGATAACATTATATGTAGAAAATATATATACCATCCATGTTCATTATACAGTAGCCAAGATGTGGAATCAACCTATATATATCTGCCAACAGATGAACTTGTAAGAAAATGGATAAATACATGTTCATTTTACCATGTAAAATCTAAGTCTATACTTGACCTGAACAAAGAACAGTGATTACTAGATATTGAAAGAATGAGGAGGGTATTTGCAAAAGAGAAGTTGTTGACAGGTACTAATCACACTGAAAGAAATAACTTTAGGTGTACAACATGGAGGAATAACCATTGTCCATATAACCCATTTTATTGAGACATAAAGGTTCAGGACATAGGTTCCCAATAGAAAGAAATAATAAAGGGAAGTGTTAATTGGATGTTTTGTTTTGATAAGTGTATCTTGCATGTGTGCTTTTAAATATCATTCTGAGACTCATTAAGTGTGCAGTCAATACATAATCAAACTAAAGTTAAGGAAACAGAAAATATAGTAAATATGCACATTAAATTACTCTTCAACCTTAAAAATAAAATGTAGTCAATAGTGATAATATTAATGAAACTCAAAGAAATTATGTTAAGAATAACAAAATCAGGATACAGAAAATCAAAAGCCACATGAACTCAGTTAGATGTGGAATATGTAAAGGTTAACTTCAAAGAAAGAGTACAATGATCATTATCAGAGAGTTGGAATTGTGAGGGCTAGGCAGATGTTGGTGAAAGAACATAAAGTTGAGTTAATCAGGAGGAGAAATTCAGAAGCAGTAGCTACATTGTGCATCTTGGTGACTATATTTAATAGCAGTACACTGTTGGTTGTATTCAATTATATTGTGGATATATTGAATAATAGCAACTTGTCATTAAATATTGCCATATATTATGGTCAATTTTAAAGTTCTTACCATAGATTTTATGTTACTACAAAATACAATCTTCATTTTTAAGTTAAACACTTTAACAGGGCAAAATATATAATCATTTGTTTACCTCTTCTTAATAAGTATATGACAGATTTTCTTGAAGGAACTCAAAGGATATAAGAAGGATCTTCTAAAAATGATATAGTTCATGGAAAATCATAAAGTATAAATAATGAGAAATTAAAATGTGCACAGTCCTAGCAACTTCGAAAAAAAAAATCCTACTGATGTCAGTTTAAAATCAGTCTTGGATCATAAAACAGCTGGTACTCCTTGTTCTTTATATAGCAAACTTAGAAACAAAGATCTGCCACTAATTATAAATCTAATGGTTATAGTGTTGACATTGCACAAATAGTTTCATGGAATGCAGGTGGGTTCATTTGCTAATATGAGATATGGTCCTTACAGTTTAAAAGTATACATGCTGTCCTACATGGCTATAGTTTCATTAAACAACAGACTGTGGTCTTCTTAGAGGCAGAAGTCCCTATTTGACTCTCTGAAGCATCTAGCACAGGTGTTTTCTGCTAATAACCATGTTTTGTGCTGAATGAAGACTTATCGGTGAATTTTTGAACAAAATGAACAGAAGTGTTGGTACAACTTAATTGAGACCAATAAACATAACAGCTTAAGTAGAAGATATTTAACTTGGAACCTATATTCGGGAAATATAGGAAATTAAGATGAAATCTTATCGTTAGAAGTTAAATAAAATGTTTGTTATGATAAGCTTTAAGTTACTACAGAAAACAATATTCAAGATAAAAATCCATCTATTGCATTTAATCAAAGCAGCCCCTATTTGAATTTCTCTAAGATAGCATCCAAAGGAAGGTGATTTTTTGTTTTTGTTTTTCTTATTTCAAGTTGTCAAACTCATGATCTTTGCAATACAACCTCTATGGCTTCTTTTTTGTTGTTGTTGTTTATAAATTGAAGCCACTAGGATAAAGTCCACTGCTTTGACAATAAAACAGGAATTTGAATAAAAAGTTGGGAAAATCCTACTTTTTTCATTTGCTATGGTCTTCCAGTCAAAAAATTGATCTTGTGTTCTATCTTCCTTCCCCCATGGTTTCCTACATTTAACCAGCTTGAAAAAAGTTATTGAATAAAGAAATTTCTACAATTTCTCAAACTCTCCAGAGTAATTTGGATTTTACAGAGCTATTGGTATGTCTTCTCTCTTCTTTCCATTCCTTGCATCTTCACTTCACCTTTAGTTTTATTCTGCTTTGTAAATGTGTTATGTTCCTATCTCACTCAGAACATGTACTAAGAGAGATGATAATAAATCTTAAGATGTTTTTGTATATAATATAGAACATGTCAAATATTTCTGATGTCTACTACAAGTGAAAGTACAATAATTTGAGAAAAAGATGAGTTGAACTTGTGATTTGAAAGTATAAAGAGAAATACTGAAGGTGGAAAGCTTTAGTAGGGATAAGGAGTATGGACCTAGGGATAAAGAGAATGATGGAGAAAGGTCAAACAACATATGTATATAAGCAAAAGCCAGAAGCAAACTGCAAACCTCACACTTAATAAGCTAGAAGAAATATAAAACTCACAAAAGGAGGATTAAGCACATAGGTAGGTAAAGCTGCCCCACCACCGCCAGTATCCATGGGCTGATAACTCTAAATCTTTATGTCAGAGTTGGGCTATTTTACCTCAATTAATTGGTTGAAAAGGATCCTAAGACCCCTCCTCCAAAACAATATAGACTATTGCTACTGTTGGTTTCCTACTACAATTAGATGATAAGATTTAGTTGCCAAAGACACCACATATTTTAGTCACATGATATAGAGAAATCATGCTGGAACTGAGCTGAAAGTTTCTTTACCACTATCTAGCCATCATAGCACTGAAGGGATCTATGCAGTCTTCTGTAGAAGAACTATCATCAAGAGTCTTATGCATCCATGGATCCTGTGTGCTAACTTATGGACTGGACAGGGAAGATATGCTTTCTGATGCAATAATGGCATGTCCATCCTGTTACACATTATCTAACCACTTTCTGATTGAGCTTGTGGCCTACTCTACAGAAGGGAATTCATAGCTGGCACTATAAATCAAGCCCAAAGCTAATAACTAAATAGGTTCTAGTGAGGAAGCTATTGCTAGTGTTTTTTTTTAAATAGATATGATGTGCCTGTGAAATTGCTTTCTACTTATTTTTGTTTATGCCCATATGTTAGTGTTTATGTCAGCTTTGGTCAGAGAGACTTATTTTTGAAATGAGCAATGTTTACTACAGACATTCATAACTGTTCGAAGTACTTAGAATAACTGACTGTTGAAAGTAGAGTCCTAAATGGAACATCTATATCACTCTAACAAACATCAAAGAACATTGAAGAAGAGGGGGTGGAAAGAATTTAAGACATGGAAGAAAGAATGGAGTGTTGTACAACACTCTCATTCTAGTCACACACACGAAAAACAGATTGCATTCTTGATCTCTGAGCAGCTCTGATTATCAGCACAAGACACTGAGAAGATTCAGTCCGTTTTACATTAAAAAAGATAGGGTTTGAAAATTGTAAGAAGTAGAAAATCAGGGCATTGGCTATGAGGCTATGTGTTCTATATATTTCAGGGAAATTGCACTCATGAGTCTCAACAGTCTGGGTCCCTAAACAAGACGTGTAAAATGACAGAATGAGAAAAATAGTCAACTTGCTTACATGTATGAGGAATAAGGCCCCATCTCAATATCATGAATTATCTGCACCTTGATCACGTGTAGGTCTCTCTAATAACCTGTGAGTGATACAAAATGAAGCTTTATTGATAAGAAGTGTAAGCTGCATTTATCTGTAGGCATAAAAATGAATATTTAGAAGGCTGTTTGATACTTTATTAATTGAGTGTCGTGGTGGTAGTAGGTTCTCCTCTAGAGTCTATGGCCTATCCAGTCACAAGATTCGTGGCTAAATTTATAGCATGAATGAGTTTTAGGTCCAATTAGAGAGTTGTTGGATTCACTCAGGGTACAAATGCCATTATTGCACCATTATGAATATTTTGAAGTCAAGTCAACGTTGTAATTCTCAAGATTTACAGTTAGGTATTACTATTGATGACTTTTCCATCTTAGCAGATCTTATAACATATTCCTATACTATGAAAGCTAAGTTTCATAAAGGAGGTTTCTGGGTAAGTACCAGATCAATTTACCTTTTTAGGCATGTCACCAAAACATGTGGTATGTTCAGGAATTTGAGAGTCAGGATGACTTCTGTAGATTATGTATTCTGGACAAGGAGGATGTTAAACACATGAGCTGTCAACAAGAGGGCTGCCTGAGAAAAGACCTGAAAAAACCACATGGCTTGACATGCCAGCATGTTGGGGAACAATTTCACAAGGCCCCATTCCTAGATAGAGAGCTACAGAAATTCAATGGCTACTTAGGGAGGAGAACTACTTTTCTTTCTTTTTCTTTTTTAGGGAAAGGGACCCTAATCTAAAGTGCCCAGCTATAACCACATGCAAATGAGGAAACACTAATTATACTCATTAGGTTATATATATATATATATATATATATATATATATATATATATATATATATATACACACACACACACACACACACACACACACATGAAGAGATCATGAATTCAAGAGGGCAGGGGGTGGAGAGAACATAAAAGGAGTTGGGTGGTATTAAAATGATGTTAATACAGTATACTTGTTACAAAATTCTCAAACACATTTAATAAAAGAAAGTGTTGGCTTTATGATAACTTAAGGCTTTAATATCCAGCATCTCATCTCTGTGTAGCAGTCTAGTGAAAGGATATTTAAAGCAAATGGAAGAGTCCATACAAACACCCAACACAGAAAATAATGTGGCATGTATGGGAAGCCATGATAAAGTAAATAATGTATGACACCTGCTATCCATGAGGGAGAAAATATTAGTAGCATGCCTGTATTATCTTCTCAGCAGCATCCCTGTCCATAGCTATTTAATTTTAATAGTAGCTCTTTTATTTCATTGGTGGCTTTGTATGGACAATAAATTATATGAACACTTTCAAAAGTGTATAGGATAAGACTTGAAATGTATAAAAACCACAGGGAAAATTATGATATCCCTATTCTACTGCCTCCAAAGTTTAATTCCATTCCCTAATAGATCAGCAGAAAGTGGAATTGCAACACAGATGCCAAAAACATAAAATCAGTGGATTTGGTGTAGCTATGACTAAGGTCAGTGGGAGTGTTGTTAAAGCACTAGATCACCAATAAATTACACAATTTTCCTCTTTATGTAATTTATGTTTTGCTGTACAACCTCGAAAAGTGCTTCTATACACTTTTGTATAAAATGTAGCTATACAGACCATGCTTGAATTGTGGCCTTTCTATTTATTACATAAATATCATTATGCTAGCATTTCGTCACCAAGGCAACAAGATGTGGAGCATGAGCAGTTCAACCTTGCAGATAACCCAGATTTATTTGGTCAGTTTCTGCTTCTGTGGTTAGAAGGATGTAAATATTCTGTAACTCTTTATCATTTATATAATAGCTTAGGTATGAGCACATTTTCTCATGAATCTTCTTCTTTAATTTGTATCATTTTATTAATATATTGATGTGTTTCTTTTCTAATACAGTATTCCCTTCAGATCAATAGGCGTAAGAACAAGCAAAAGGCTGTCAGCTTTGAAAACCAGGATAAATGATTGAGATTGTATTATGTCAGAAAAACCATGGTGTGCTAGAAACAGAGAAATAATATGATCTTATAATTGTTCTTACAACAGTGAGAATAATGAGTCAGAAGAAAGTAAAAGTGGAAACAGATGAACAATATACAATGGTAGCAACATTGTAACTGAGAAGTGACATGTGGCTTTGAATAGAATAGGGCATTAGATATGAATAAAGCTAGACAGAGTCAATAAATACTTTGAAAGTCCATTGAACAAGACTTGCTTATGGTTGGCTCTGGGAAGAAAAGGTAAAGTGAAAAGAAAATCCAGGACACAGCCTTCATTTTTGTCTGCTATTTGAGGGGAAGATGTGACCAATTACTTACGTGGGAACAGCAAAGGATGATACATACATGCAAATTGTCTCAAGTATACACAGTATACATAAAGTACTAGGAAAATTAAATTTAAAGTACGGTTTGATTTTATCAATTCTCTACTAGCCTGGTATAAAATGGCTGATTAAAAACATAGAGTTCATAGGCACCATACCAGGGTAAGACTGTTGATTGTCTTTCTCCCTTGGAATTTTGCATGGTGTCTTCTGGAAAGCTAGGCTTTCAGATCAGTTCCAGACAAGGTATTTCTAAAGTGCATGATATCATCAAAACAAGGACTTACCTTCCACTGTGGGTGGGGGCGTGTGCCAAAGGCAACAGAAAAAAGCTGTATATTTTGGGGATTTTTGGATAGAAACATTGCAATTAAAATCTCGAAAAACAAAACAACAACACCAAAAAGAAAGAAAGAAAGAAAGAAAGAAAGAAAGAAAGAAAGAAAGAAAGAAAGAAAGAAAGAAAGAAAGAAAGAAAGAAAGAAAGAAAGAAAGAGCTTAAGTCAGTGGAATTAACATTATTTTATATTCTCTGATGGAATGGATTCCCTGAGTAAAGGAAGCTAATAGAAAAAAGATGACATCTCTCAACTGAGTCCTGTGTGTTCCAATATAGTGTAGTAGACAGAGTGAGCCAAGAAAGTCCTCCTATCTCTATTAAGTAGTTGAAAGTCACCTACATGAAATACATAATACATAAATGAACACACCAATCCCAATACCTAGTTTTCATGACTGTAGAGTTGTAAGACAAAGTAGGAGGGTAAATATGAACCTACCCAGGTTATTATGAGTGATTTTTCCAGCTATGATTTTCAGAGAAGAGTACACTCTCATAATCTGTAAACCTTTGCGGTTATAAACAAAGAGTGTTAGAAACAATACAATTTCCTGCTTCAGAAGAAATCCAACTTCAAAGAAAGAGGAAGCATTACATTAATTATTTAATAATTCAATGACTTCTAAGAATATATGAAAAATGACTGATTTTATATTCTCTGTTAAAATGAAGATTTCTTTGTTCTGAGATATTGTTTTTTTATATGTTTCTAGGTACCTCTGTGGTATCTGCCAAAGAAGAGATGCCCAACAAATATTCTTGAAATAATGAAATATCTGTATTGACTAAAGGAAAAGTCTCAATATTTTAACTAAAGTATTTCCCTAAGAAAGAATATATATATATATATATATATATATATATATATATATATATATATATATATATACCTTATATGCCATACCATTCCTTATATCCAAAATTCTTTTAACGTTTCCATATTTGTTTGACCCCATCTCACTTCCAACCCCACAATCAAGTTTGTTATTATTCTAGTCCATGTTTTGTTTTGTTTTTATCAACAGAGAACTGTTACCTAATTGTTAATATTGCCCTGATATCCTTTTCCTTCTCCTATATAAATATAAGCATATAAGAATCTTGTGAATAGTAAGTATATGCAATGATCTGTGTTTTCCACATTTTTCTAAAAACCTCACCTTTTCATAGTCCAAAGAGAAATAGGGTTAGATACTTCAAACTAAACAAGTTAAACTTGCAGCTCAGTCACTCTTTCCTGTTAAGTACTGGACACCCTATCCAATGTGCTTCCAACAATCAAATATTCTCTGAAGAGGTAATTTCAAGTGAAAAGCTGTGACACAATCTGCCTTTATCTGAAGCTGTTAGAAGCCAAGGTTATAGTCACATCATTATAAGGCAAACATGGAACCTCGTGTTAAGAGAACAGGGCCTGATGAAGTGTTTGACATGGAGAAATGCTGGTGTTAAAGAGAGATATTTATTTTGCTTCTAGCAGCTTCCTAGCTCCCAGAAATCTGAGTTATATTTTGTTTTCTGCCTTTGGTATGTGAGATTCTTTTGTGTTTCATTCAGTGAAACTCCCCTTGTTCAGCAAGCTCAAGTGGATTGTTTCTTGCAGAAATCAGTTTTACCTGAAAAAGGAGATGCTAGGTTATTCATGTTTTACTTACTTCAAGTCTTTTCACATAGTAGGAGTCAGTAAATTAGTGGTACTGTGTTCATCGCTTTATAATCCATGCTTACACCACCTTAGCAATTAGTTTTATTGTTTGTTTACAAAGATCATCGTTGTCTTTTTCTCATCTCAAGTACTCATGCAATACAGAGAAGCAGTCCTTATTCATGGTTGAGTCACCAGATTGATAACACTCAAGTTCAACCTGATGTTTCAGTTGTTAGTAATAAAATATGAATACTAGATTTTATAAGAGCCGACTAAAAATATTTCTTTTAAATGTCAATGCAAAAAAAGACACTTTGAAATAGTCTCTTCACATAATACACATCTCCAGAATCCTGTAGCTACAAAGCCACCTTTACTTGCATACAAAAGCAGTTAAGTTGTTTTCCCCAGTGCTGGCAACGTTCGCTACATCTATTTGCCCAATGAAGTATTCTTTATGCTTATTTTTGTTCTTTATCAAAACATCTCTCGTCCTTGCTGGGCTGATAGTTGAGGATCAGAAAGCAATATTCCAGCTGTTCTTAAAGCCAGTATTTCTTAGCAAGGTTAAACAGTGCCTTTTCAAACTCCCCATGCTGTATGCGTCATCTCCTGGTGAGTCAAACTTGTTATATTACTGCATCTCACAGAGAAAGGCCAGCAAACTCAAACTTTGAAAAAAAGTCTCACTTCTAGGTCTGCCTAAGGTGGCTGAGATGTATTTATCTCAACCGCCCCTGCCATCTGGCATTCAAGAAGGCTTCTCAGTTGGTACCACTTATTAATTATCAAGTGATCCCCCAGTTACCTCTACACCTTTGACTAGGTAGAGCAAGACTTTAGAATCATAGGCCTCTGTACTGGTGACTTGTCATGTTGTCACAACAAAATACCTGACAAGCGTAAATCAAGGAAGGAAGGGTCAATTCTGACTTCTAATTCCAAAGAATGGATTCAGTTGGAAAAGGGAAGATAGTAGAAGCAACTTGGGGCAGGTGGCTATATTTGCATCTGTATTCAGGGAACTGGGACTCTGCTCTCTGTCTCCTTTCTGCTCCATCCGAGGCTCCATCCCCATGGAACAGTGCTGTTATATGTATCTCTTTACAGGCACAGCTAAGATTCATTTCCATGGTGGTTCTAAATCCCATCAAGCTGACTGTCAAGATTAACCATTACAGGGTCATTTGGGAAGAAACTCACTTGGGTGAGTTTCCATTATTTAGTGTTTACCTCTGAGAGAAAGCTCTGAACAGCTAGGCAGTGGCCCTTTCCTGCTGTAATGCCTGAGCTTTTTAATTGTGCTTCTCAACACTTCTGAAATTTACCTAAATTCTACATACACATTCCATCTCTCTAAAGTATCCCATGCCCCTAGTGTGTTGTCTGATGGAGTGCAAATAAAGAGAATATTCCAACAATAGCCAAAGAAAGATTACAAGTTTCTTAAATGCAAAAAGTCTGTATGCTTTAAAACATTAAAAAGTATGCTCTGTGTTTTTATGAGACTGTTAATGAGTGTCTGTTTCTGAGGTTTGTCTAATGACTGATCTCTTTATTTGGTATAAATATCTTAGGAAACATTATTGTTTGGATGAGAAATGCCCCTCCCCCCCAAAAAAAAACCAGGCTCATGTATTATACTACTTGGGCACTAGCTGGTGCTGCTGTTTTGAGAGGCTGTGAAACATTAGGGAGGTGAGATTTACTGGAGGGAGTAGTCCTCTTTTGGGTGAGCTTCGAGGTTTAGACCTAGCCTCATATCCGGTCAACACACTGCTTCCTAATGCTTTGAGGTATAATCAAGTAGCATCATGATTCTGCTGCCACAGTTATTAGCCACAATCAAGCCATGATCTCTCCTGCATGATGGGCGTATAGCTCCTCAGATAATAAGCAAAAGTAAATCTTTCCCTACTTTAATTTCTTCTTCTTGGGTATTGGCTCACAACAATGAGCAAAAGCTAATTAGGGGGCCTCTGTTTAGTGCCATTGCCAACCTTGATCTTAGACGTTTGATGTGGATTGGGAGAATAAGTTTGGTTCTCACGAGGATCCCTTGTGGTTTCCGGAATCTATGTTCCACTTCGTCAAAGCCTCCTGTTTCTCCATGAAGCTCACATTGATCTTTGATCTAAATTCAGTCATGTAGTCTCATTGGTTTCCACCCACAAAACATCATTTAAATGCTACTATTTACATCATGTCTGCCTAATTCTCCATTCAAAATTATTGTATTCATTTTCTTTCTGGAAAAGTTCAATTTATCTTTTAAATGTCAACTCAAATGTTATCTACTTCATTATGGATTCATAGACTACTAGAAGTAGAAAAGATCTCCTTAATTATCCTGCTCTGATTTTCTTAAGATTGGAAAAACCTGGAGGAGCTGTACAGCTCACCCCAAGTCACATAGGGATGTAGTGCTAGAGATAATTCACTAACCAGACCTTGTGAAGAATCACCCTTTCACAAGTTATCATAGCGAAGTGAGAGGCTGGAAAACAATCAATGAAAGTGCAGGGTTTGAATACTATACCCCAAGAATCAAGCGAATTAGATATTGGGTTCTGATGAGAAAATACAAAAATTGGAGTAGTATAAGGCATAGCAGCAATTCCCACAGTCAAATCAGAGATTATGTTATCATAGTTCTCAAATAGGCAGCCCATAGTTTCTAGGCCCAGGAAAAGTTACACAGTAAGAATTGTTACTTGAAGATCCTAAACCAACAATTCCTAAAAAAATACCAATCTCTGGTATATATGGTTTCTTGAACTTTGTTTCTGCAAGCACACAAAAAACATAGACCTCATGACTCCAGGGTAGCTTACTTTTAATTATATCATATTCTCTAATTAAATGACACCTTTCTAAAATCTCATCGAAAAAACATTATTTGTTCTCAAGGAGACATGACATGATAATTAAGTGACATCCATTCTGTCACAACGACCACAGTATGAATTTAGCTATCCTTCTGATGAGAATAACTGTTCCCCAAACCATCCACATCCTAACATAGGATCCACTTGTTGGTGGAATTAAAAAAATACTCCACTGGTTTTCTTTGGCAACATAGGACTGATATTGATGTCAGCATTTTAGATAACAATGAGCCACTATTTCAAATGGTGTCTTGCTCCACAGATACTTAATTTATACTGCTACTGATATTTTGTTTCAGTACAGTTGAAATATATGATAATATTCATAGTTTTTAGGTCAATGATCCTTGATATACTCTGTCAGTGAGACTGTTTGCAATGATCCTCATCCTTAAGTTTAAGTGTCAATATGCATCTTCATGTCAAATCTCTCTATCTAATGTTCAGCATTTCCAAGGTAGTTTCTCTTTGCTCTTGAGTATACTTGTTCTACTAAATTTCCACCTCATCCATTCATCAAAATGTAACAGTATTTCATATGAATTTTTGTCTCTTAATAAATCCCCCAATTTAACTAGACATGAAGATGGCCTGTTTCCTTATCATCAATGTTTCTTAAATTGATTGACTACTGTCTTAATATAAGGCTTCTAAAATATTTTTATATCCCCTTGAGTTATATTTGAGTTATATCCCCTTTTAGTTCCACTTCTGCAAAGTAGAAATATAATCTAGCTGTGTCTTAGCTCATGACTTTTCCTTGATTGAATACATACAAAAATAAAAATTGACAATCCAAGTCCAGCATAGTGAACCAATGAGTATTCTGAGTTTACTTAGAGGGGGATTGGTGTAAGGTTGCTTACAGCATGAGTGATTTGAAGACAATTAGAATCCTGAAAATTTGTACTCTGACATGGGTGAAGATTTATGAAATCCATGTCTTTGAAACTCCAAGGCCCTACTTACTTTCATTTATTCTATTCTCAGCACCCACAAGGTCACATACAACCATGGTGGCAGAGAAGTATGAAGGCTTGAATCTCAGCCAAGAACCTGCATTCCATGGGGAATACTGACAGCCTCATTGTCATTACCAAATACTTAGTTTTCATTATTATTTTGTTGAATTGTCATGACTGGGGGTCAAAGTGTTTTGTATCATTCCTGATTCACAATAGCCAGTGGTCATGTCAAGCATGAAGGAAATAACTATGAAATATCACTTCCATTTTTACCCTTTAGATGATCTTTGGCTAGTGTCTGTGTCATTTTAATCAACCAATCATAATTATTTGCAAATCTCTAATGTTGCATGTTTCATTTTCCATATTGCATTCTTTTTACCTTTCTACTTGGGACACCATTTCCTTTTTCTGTCTCATGCTTAATTTCTAATTTATACCTCCATTGCTATAATAAAACTACACATATGAGATTATTTGCCCTTTTTTTGAACCCTATAATTCTAAGATATTAATCTTTAACCACATTAATAACTACTCTTAAAATAGCCATTTATCAATATTACTTGAGATTCAGCATGTTCCCAATTCTACTAATACTACTCTCTGTAGGACTTATAAAACTTAGAAAAATCATACTATTTATATTATGGGTTACCATGAAAGAATGTATATTAACAGAGTCATTTGGAAAAGAGAATGTAAGTCAGGGCATTGGAAAAATCCAAGAACAACATTCCTGATTCTCACTCAATTCACTCACAGTGGGAATCTATACATAATAATTACTTTTCCCAAGATAGGATATTACTGGAGACTAGTTACACAAACACCAATGATCATCCTCATATCTGACCTTAGCTTTCAATTTTTCTTCAGGAGCTCATAGCATGACCCAATGTAAATCATAGTTTTAGCATAGACTATCCAGCCTGACCCAGGAGTTTTAGTTAAACAAAACACTATTTTGGGCAGACTATCATGAGACATATAGGTTAACTCTTAGGAACTAGGAACAAAAGTATAAAATCTTGCTTTTGGCAATTTTTATAACTACAATATAACTTTCCACCAAAGTAGGAACCCCCTAAGAGCAAAAGCTTGCACAGAACTCTCTGACTTTCCATATCTAAGAGGGTTCTATCCTTCACATGTCTATGCAATTTCTAAGAATTCACAATGAGTGGGAAACTGAGTTAATAGATATTGAAAGAATTATGCTTATTAACAGCTTCCTCTCCAAGCCCTACCATTCCTGTAGTACTACCTTCTATGAGGTAAACTTATCTTTGAAAAACTAAATTTTACATAAATGTTAATAGTCCTTCAATTTCTTTATTTTCATATATATTTTCTATAGCATAGAACCTCTCCTGTAAGTGAGATTGAGACAAAGCTGAAGAGTGATAAGATGATTCACTGGGCAAAGCCACTCACTTCTAAGCCTCATGATCTGAGTGCCTTCCCTGATACCCAAATATTGGAAGCATAAAAAAATGATTCCCTCACGTAGTCCTCTGACATCCACATGTACGTCATGACATTCTCTCTCTCTCTGTCTCTCTCTCTCTCTCTCACACACACACACACACACACACACGCACACACCTACTTAAATACACTCTAAATAAATACCTCTTAAAAGGAGAAAGGTGACTAATATATGTCTTGCAGAGTCTAACCTCAACTGCTTCTCATTGTAACCATTGTTCATCTGTTTTCTTAATAGAAACTTACAATTATCCAGCATTATCACAATCATTATTTCTCTTTGGTATATTTCCTAGCTTTGAATGAAAGCATTGTGTAGTCATTACTTTAGTATCTTGCTTCCTGCTTATACATTCCTTGTTTTTATGTCTGGAATAAAATTGGGCATATGACATCTCCTATTTGTTGACTATTGTCCGTCATAGAGAAACATGAATAGGTTTTACAATAAAGATGGAGAGCAATCCATTTAATGCAAAATCCTAAAGAAGAAATGGAGGAGGTTCACACAAATCCTCAATATGACATGGGAATCTAAGCTTGCTGGACCTTTGGGCATTCAGAAAGTATTCCATGTTACCCAACATATGAAATGTGCCTGTTTGCAAAGTATATGAGTGTGGAAATCACAAGAATAATGAATGATGTCATTTTTAAATGTTTTAGTTTTAATATGTTTTTAATTGAAATAGAATTGCATCAGTATCCCACGTCTTTCCTCCAGTTACATTTCTTAAACCTCTACCATAGCCCCAAACAAGTTGATAGTCTCATTTTCTTTGATTATTAGTGTTACATATTTAAATGTGTGTGTGTGTAAACACATAAATAAACAAAACCTACTGAGGATTTTTTGTTGTTTGTGAGTACATGAATTTAGGGCCTACCACTCTGCTCTGTAGAACAGATAAGGGGTTGATTCATAAGCAAGGCTAGTTCACCTTCTTCCTGCAGTCATTAACTTCATGAGCTCTTTGTCTAGGGGTGGGACCCCATGAAATTTCTTCCCTTTCACAGTACTATGCCCATGATACTGTCATTGTCATGATCTTGTTCATTCAGGCATTTCTATGAGAGGTTGTTTCACAACAAACTTCTTGCCTCTGGTTCTTACAGTCTTTCTGCCCCCTCTTTCATGGTGTTCCCTGAGCCATTGAGGCAGGAACTGTGGTGTAGATGTATCTGTTAATGATGGACTCCCCATGATCTGTTGATCTCTGCATTGTGTCCAGGTATGGTTTTCTATGATAGTCTCCATTTGCTGCAAAAAGAGATTTCTTAGTGATATCTGCAGTTATCTAGGAAAGGTGGCTCACTTATGAGCTGTGCTGTTTTTACCTATACAATCACCACGCTTTTTAGCATCTTCCCAAATCTCAGCATTCTTTTACTTGTTTTTTTAACTGAATATCGTTATTTTTCATTAAAATATATTCTGGTCATTCTTCCCCTCCCTAAATTTTTCCCAGATAATATCACTCTCATCATACCACTGGTATCAAAAGAAAATAATAGGAAAACATATCTCCCCATCACAGTACTAATATTTTATTGGCAATCAGAACTTTTTATTTTAAAGGAACTTTGTTAGTTACATATTACCTATGAGATTAATCATGACACCTATAACCTTTAATTATATGAAGCTAAGAAATGATTAGTAGCTCAATTAATTTCACTATTTTTAATGAAAGGGCACTCAAGAGTCCCTAGGAAGGATACTGATAGGAGTTTGGAAATACAATTATATATCTCCACAAGGCATGTGAAACAGAAAGGAGACTGACACAGAAGGATTCTTTTGCCCCAACCATGCCTGGGAAGAGAACAATACAGAAAGTGTGTAGAACCCATGCCATGCCCACAGTATCCTATTTTTCAAACAATGAAATAGGTATTAAATAGAATAAAATTTTTACTGAACTCATTTTTTTTAAAGGAAAAGGCTGGTTTCTATACCTGTGTTTGTTTGTCTCCAAAGTTCTTCTTCATTTAAATATAAACTGAGACCAAATACTAAACCAAAATACTAGACTGAGACCAAATAGAGGGAAGACTGTTAGAAAGTTTGTGATTATATTTAACAGGATGCCTTCAGTCCCTGAATATGCACATATAGAAATAAGGCACTTTGGATGTTAGAAACCTACATTTGTACACTGATTTATTACTTCTTTGAAGAGAGGGAAGAAAAAGAAACACTAAATTTACCACAATGAGAAGGAAATATGCTTGCCATGTTTCCCCTTTCTTAAACCTGTAGAGAGAGGATGTAGAGAGGCTGTGGCTTCCTCTCTGCCAGAAACAGGCTCTGCCCTTCAGTCAGGCAGGCAGACAAACAGCACAGAGCTAGCAGATCGATCATCCTGCTGCAAGTTGCTAGTCTAAGGCCCTCAAGGAGTTAAGGATAGCAAATGGTTTTGGTTGCTATGTGCAGACAGAGAACAAGCAATACAGAAAGGAGCACCTCCCTAATAGGTGAAGGGTGGACTCAGCCACCACGCACTTGCTGACGTGCAGTCAATCCCCAGAGACTCATAGAGGCTGTTTTTGTGTGTGATCAATGCAGTATCTACTGCTAAATTTAGGGAGCCTGCATCCAATGACACTGACACCTCACAATGACTAATTAGCAATGAAAACTGTGGATTTTGACAGGTTTAATTATTTAATCTCCAAGGTTTTGATTAAATTAAAGCTTTGTGCCACAGGGCAGAAATTTATATGTACACAAGTTAATATTATAAAGAAATGAAGCTTATACCACAAACCATGAAGAAAACAGTCTAATAATACATGTACTCTGTGTGAATATAAAATAAGTTGTCTCTCTCTCCTCTCTCTTTCTCTCTCCCTCTCTCTGCATGTGTGTTGTGTGTGTGTGTGTGTGTGTGTGTGTATGTGTGTGTAAAACACCTGTGATACCTTTTTATATATGTCGGAGTGGGCATTAGTGTGAGTGTTCACATAATCTAAAAATTATGCATACATATGCATTTATACAAATTTTTGGCATTATAGAAAACAGCATACATGCATGGTTGAATGTGGGTTATTCATAAGTATATAAACAACTCAAAAGATGCATGTGTGTACACATATCATTAAGAAATATGAACAATATTGGAGTTTCAGATGTATACATAAAATGGAAAACACAAATCTATATTGATAAAACACTAATTAATGTATGTGAGTGTATTTGTGTGTGTGAGTGTTTGTGTATGTTTTTGTGGGTGTGTATTGCTATTTTCTGTATGTATCATGTGTATTTAAAATATAAAATTTGATGGTTCATATGTAATTCGATTTTCAAGTTTTTTAGGACACATTATATATTTCACATAGCCAATAAACCAATTTGGCAGTAATTATATCATGAATGAATATATTCACAAAATAAAACACATTTAGTTATATATTAATGTTTTCAATTATAGAATCACAGATATAAATGGGAAAAATATAACTTATGAGAAATAGGAGTGTGAATATATCCCTACTATACAACTGTTTGTATAAAATATTTGAGTTCTCCTTATAAGTCCCATATGTTGACAGTGACAGTGTTACAACTGTGAATTTGTACCTATTGTTAGAAGCAGGTGATACACACAATAGCAAGTCTATTTGCAGGTGACCATGTTTCTAATATTTGAGACACCTGAATAAATAGTTTCAGTATAACAATTGGGCACACAACTATAGATATGCTGTGTTTTCGTGTAATAATTTCCACAAGTACATAACATTTAATATTTACCCATGTTTCAATGTTTGGTTCAATAACATTTAAAGTATTAACACTGCTTTGCACTCACCATCACTGTCCATCTCCAAGACATATTTTGTCTTGTAAAACTGCATGGTTTTCTCTCTCAGTTAAGTCAGAAATTTTCATTCTCTGCTGCCTCAGTCCACTAAATTATCCTCTGTGTCTCTGTGTACCTCTAATGTGCCTTAAAAATATAAAGTCACATAGTATTTGCTATTTTGTGACTATCATATTTCACTTGGTCATAGTGTTTTCATAGATAAACCACATTGCAGCCTTCATCATGATCACTTTCCTCTTCAAAGTTGAATTAAATAAGTACATACATACACACATGAGTCCTTGTCCGTGGATGATATTCCAATGAGAGGAATTTTGAATAATAATCTGCCTGATAATAAATGTTAGTAAGAGCCATACAATGAGACATGAGCACAGTAGGCATTGGAGAATTACTCTTTTATATAATGATATCTGTAAAATAATCTTCAATAAAGTGGCTTTGAGCAAAACAGAAGAAATTCATGTGATAAACAATCAGCTTAAGGTCATCAGGAAACAAAAACTCTTTCAGAGTTATGAATAATGGCCTTGACATACAACCACATGTAGCATGTCTTAGAAACAGCAATGAGGCAGGGAATGTATAAAGAAGTGAAATGAGACATTGCTGGTGTCAGGTCTTCTTTAAAGAAGATATTTCAGCCAGGCAGTGGTGGTGCACACCTTTAATTCCAACACTTGGGAAGCAAAGGCAAGTGGATCTCTATGAATTTGAAGTCAGCCTGGTCTACAGAGTGAGTTCCAGGTCAGTCACAGTTACAACAGAGAAATGCTGTCTCGAAAATCAAAACAAAACAAAACGAAACAATAAAATAACAAAAAAAGTTGTTTCTTTCCTGTTACAAAAATAAGTATCACAAGAGGAAACAGACAACTAGTAACTTATTTCATTTAAACTGCATTGTCTTAGTTTCAGTCACACATCCTTTAAACAAATGCCAAACTTCAAAGAGCCAGAATCCCTGTGGTAAATTTCAGGGCATTGGCCTTCATCAGGAGCTGTAGGAAGTTGGTCAACACATTGAAATTGCTTCTAGCCTTAAAGGGAGAAATTCAGGTCTCAGAAGACAGCGAGGGCTCTCTCTGAATCTGTTCTCTGACTACTTCATGGCCCATCTGTTCACGTAAATCAGGCAACATACTTCCTGACCTGAATTGCTGAGACAATATTGAAAATGGCTTTTAAGGTTTAGGTTTATAATGAAGAAGTAGACTTTCTGATGATTTTGAAGATTGGTTTGTTTGGCCTTCTGTGTATTCTTCTGTTCTCCAACTCCCTAGTAAAACTGAGTGAACCTTTTTCCTTGTTACAGTAAAATTAGCAGCAATGAAAGGAGACTGGCTGGCACCACAAAAGTAAACCACCAGGTACATACAGTGTGCACATACTTGGAAACTTTTCAGGGTCAGCTCTTTCCAAAGCTGGCTGCATGCCAGCAGTACCCAGAGAGCTCCAATCTCCTCAAAACAGATATGCTGCATTGGTTGGCTATCCAAGTTATTCTACAAAATCCATCCACAATTGAAAACCACTGCCATTGCTGTCACATTATACTTTACATGATGGTGTAAGGAGACAGACGTTATATTTTTGCCATAGTCAACACCATACCACATAGGTTATTTTGTCTTAAAATTAAAAAAAAAAAATCATCTAAAGTTTTAATCTCCAGATGGTCTCTGTTAATTCATAGTATGTATATGAAGTTCTAAGCCTGTCTGTCACCCAACTCTTTTCATTAATTTCGCTCCTCATCTTCTTTAAGATAGCATGCAATGCATTTTCTGAAGACTATGGGCAAAGTGAGCCTCATTTCTTTTCAAATGTCTCCAAGACTCTCTTTCTATCCTTCAGTATAATCCTAGACTTTAAAATACACTTTGGTGGATTTTAAAATGTGTTATTTTTTATTTTTTTTCTCTTTGCATTTTTCTTGACTGATTTTCACTGGCGAAGAAGTTTGTTTTTCAGTTGTAACAAATAAGTTTAAAACTGTGATTAATTTGTACAAGCATGTGTTTTAATTATTTTTGAGGAGCCCGATGACAACATATTAGTGATTTAAAAAAACAGGTCACAATGAGTATAAATTCGACATAGTAATATGTAAAATCATTTTTTATTATGTCTGTTCTCATTCTTAAGAAAAAAAAAGATATGATATATGAGGCTAGAGAGATTGCTTAGAGGTTGGGAGCTTTGGATGCTTTTGCAGAGGAACCAGGTTCAGTAGCCAGCACCCATATGACAGCTCAGACCTGTTTGTAACTCTAGTCCCGGGGGCTCTGATTCTTCTTAAGGACTTCACAGGTACTGCATATAAGTGGTCTACATTCAGGCAAAACACTCATGCATAAAAAATATAATAGACAAATCTTTCAAAAGGATGTTGGGTACTTACTGAAGACCCATCCAAACTGTATTGCATTAGCTCATCAATTGCTTGTCTTCCTCACAGGTCTACAGTGATATCCTGTTTTACCCTATAATGTGCAAACTTGATGTCAACTACCCAGCCTTCTACCCCAAGTATGTCTTTTGTCAGTGTTAACATGCACAGCTTCGAAACTAGAATGTTTCCATCCACATCCATTCAAATGGCTTTGAAGTATTTTATAATGGTTGGTTCTCAGTCAAAACAAAATATTGTTTTCAAAAGAAAAACAAAATTGCTCAAGAACTTCATAGCCACAAACCACATTATTTTAGCTTCCTTTTTTCCCCCTTAAGCTCAATGACTATACTTCAGACAGTTCAATGGAATGCTAAATAATATGCAAGTTACTTCAGTATATTACCCTGTCCACATTAAGTTACCAAAGCTTGTGCATCTATTTCAGCCCAATTTCTGAACAGAGATTTTCCTTCATTTCACAAGCCCTCCCTCACATCTAAAACAATGCTATGTCCTCTAGTCCTTGTCCCGTGAGGTCCATCATCAGTCATTTTCTTTCCTAAATAAAGCAGATTACATCAAACTTTCTCTACCTTCAGAGATGTGGTTGCCTTAACTTCTAAGTATTGTGGTCAGACTCTAAGACAGGTTAAACTGCTCTTATATCTATGCTCTAGCTTATTATCAATTAACTTACTACAATTCTCTGAAGGTAATCACCCCCAGACTCTGAATGCCATAACAATGTTAAAAAAGGATTTTTGTCAATTTTGGTTAACAAAAAGTGACTTCTAAAATTGTACTTTTATACACAAAAGTTGTTCAGTATTAAGTTAAATGAACAAATGAATAAATACACCCTAAACTCCAGTAACACGTAACTTGATTATGATTTATTATGGTTTTTGTCTTAAATATCCTCTAAACCATATGGGTTGAAGGCTTGGTGCCTAATGAAGTGGTGTGGTGTTCATTGTTACATCCTATGAGAATATGGTTGGATCCTGAGAGCTCTAACTTAATCAGTAAATACATTCACTGATAAATCAATAGTTTAATGGGTTACTGGAAGTTTGTAGAAACTTAGGAATATGGTCTTAGTTGAAATAAATGCATCATTGATGGCCGATGTGCTACTTTGAAGCACTAGTCCTTTGCTTACTCCCTTTCTATCACCAATAACCATAAAATGAGCAGCCAGATGCTTCTCCACCATGATTCTCTACCTGTCCTAAGACCAAAAGCAATGGGCCTAGTTGACCTTGCAGTGAAACTTCTAAAACTGTGGTCTCAAATAAATCTTTTTGGCTTTGAATTGTTCACATTAGAAATTTTTACATGACACAGATAAGAGAAACTTTAAATAATACATGATCTGAATACACTTATTGCTTCTCTAATATATTTTCATGAGAGTTGTTTCTTCTGCTTGGAGCGGCATCCCATCCCACCACCTTCTGCTTCCAGACCTCTGTTGCTACCTACGCTGGAAAACCTGCCATTCTTTTAGGCAACCTTGGATCAGACTAGCTGCTGTTTTCCAAATAGCTTTATGAATATTAGCATCTGTTATTTGCAGTATCTGTTAGAACACAGCAACATGGTCTCATAATTATTTGTTTCCATGTCTCTCTCTCTCCCTTACTATAATGCATAGTTCATAGTGACAGTAACTGGGTTTTATTTATTTTTGACAACCTAGCATACAGAACAAAAAGTCAATATATATTTGCCAAATGCAGCAATCAATTATTCAACAGCTCAGATCTATATATCAGCCTGTGACTTTCCAGGAATGCTGACTGGGAACAAAAGGCAAACATGACAGTAAGTTAAAGAAAGGATGCAGATGAGATTTCTTCCCAATAGCAAAAGGTATTCGTTTTGTGAATTTTATTTCCAGAAGACAAGGAGTAATAGAAATTAAAATTAAAATCAGCCAGTGGAATTTGAAAAAGCAAGTCTGGGTCAGATTTGAAACTGATTTTTCCTTGCCAGTAAATATGTTGTCTGGTTGGAACACAGCAGTAGAAATGGTTGCTAGAAGATATACTAATGAGATCTGGGTCATAGGGGAGTGTAATTTTCTAACTGCAGCACAAACTTTTGTCTCAGAAATTGTGACAATTATTGTTAGTAGTCTTATTGGAACATTCTTGCCAAACTGTAAATGCTTATTCAAGCAGACAAAGCACAGGTGTGTGGGCTCTGGGAGATGTCTCTTTTTAATAAAGTACAGGTGTGAGTATAAATGTATGTGCTAGGAATTTTCTAAGTCCCTGCCATTCACAGGATGAGTGAAAAAGCACAGCTGTCAAAGCAAGAGGGAGAGCTACCTCTAAGATACACAGTTCCATAGCCACTATATTGAAGATGGTGTTGCACTCCAAATATACTCAAGATTCACCAACCGTAGACAGACAAGATATTGTTGACCTTCTACCTGTTCAGGAAGAAAAATAGTACTAGAAACTTCAACCACTTACATTGTCCAAAATTTTTGAAATCCTTTAATGAAGAAGAGATTTTGGAAGTTATATGTAGTAGAATAAAATAGAATTATATTCTTGGTAGTATAAAATTGATTCATGGCATATGAAAAAGGCTAATATAAGATTATCATAAGTATTTTCAAACATACATGATAACTTCATGTATGCCTTCAGGACATAGCTTTATGAATAAAATATAGTTCCATAGAAGATACTAGGCAACAAACATGTCAGTCTTCATAACATATTCTAGATAACAGCATACTGACTGTCAGGTTGTTAGGGGATCATTTTTATGTTTAGTTTTCAAAAATATATTAAGCCAAATAGTTGATATTTCCTTTTTCATTATTGTAGGCAATAGCACTTAGTGTATACTTCAGTAAATTTGCTAAATACTTATGAGCCATGAAATAGCTCTAAGACTAAATTATACTGTATTTCCATTATCAACAATGATTTGCCAAAATACACTCTAAGAATCACTGCTCTGAAATCTGTGTCCTAGCCACCACTTATTTTGATCTGCTCTATAACTTTTACCTTCTTTTTGAAATTTTTATTTAAATGCAATGCACAATATTTTGCTTTTGTACGTGACTTCTTTCATTTGGAATGATGTTGTATTGTGCTAAGAAGTATTTGAATGGGTATTTACATTTCAATTTGGGTACCCTGTCACAAGTTGGAGATATTATGTTGTTTTGAATAATGAACCTCCTATGAACATTTGAGCAAATGATTTTATTTTCATTGTTTTTGACAAAATGCTTAATACTAGAACCACTAGGTCACATGATAGACCTACATTTACACATGCATACTTTTCCTCTTAGGAGAAATTATGAAACTCTTTCCAAACCTCTGTTGCAAAATGTTACATTACCATGAGCAGTATTCCAAAGTTCTAGGTGCTTAAAGTCCTTTTGTCATTTGCTTTTGTTGTCATTCTATTATGTTTGTAGCTATATATGTACATCTACATTTTTAAAAATAATTAACAATGTAAGACTTTTTTGTATAATTAATTGTCCCTTGTATATTTTTGGTAAAATGTCTCCTAGAAATTTTTGCTCATATTTACAATCAGTGCCTGCTTTCTTAGTGTTGAATTTTAGCAATTCTTTGTGTATTTTAGACACAGCTTTTATAAAACATTTACTTTGCAAATACTTCCCCCATTATAACGCTTCATCATGTAATCAAGTTAAGTGTTTTATGAGGACTGAGAGCATTTTGTAGATTCCTTGGTTTCTTTTTCATAGGTGTTCATAACTTGCAGAAACGACAGGTTTTTTTTTTCATTTTGACATGTATGTTTCTAATTTTTGCTTTATTCTGTTGGTAATAAACTTAAATGACATATTTTACTGTTGTTTAAATTTTACATTATTTCTGGTCTTTTGAGAAACTAATTATGTTGATCCTGAATAAGGTTGTTATGACTTAGCTTTGTTGTTGTTGTTGTTGTTGTTAGATGAGAGCACTTTATGCTGAATCACAAAAACTACGAATGAGTATTGGATTTGTCAATTGATTTTTCTATGTATATTGAAATTATAATATAGTTGTTATGCGCTTTTATTATATAGCTGTATTCAATTTAAACACTTTGACTGTACTCATGAGAGATGATCCTCTGCATATTTACTTTCATGTTATATATTTGGTTTATTTTAATCAGTAAAATCCTAGTCTTATTATTGGAAAAATAAGTATTTCATGATTTTCAAATGTACTTGAATAGAATTACAACTACTTATTGTCCCAATTTCTGAGAAAAGATGAAAGTGAAGACATTTCTTCCTTTGTTGGAAATAAGCTAACTATAAATTATTTTTACTATGTGAATATTTATTCTGATTTTATTAAATCTGATAGTTTGTGTCTTTTAAAAAATATGTGTAGGTTGATAGCACACCATATACTTTTAGCAACTGTAAAATCTGGGGCAGATTTCTTCCTTTTTGAAAATGTTTTCTTTGCTTTTGAGACTTCCATATTTCTATACAATGATATATGATTGTACCTGACCCACAAGTCCCCTGTCCAACTCTTCTACAATCCCCCTAACATGTCTGTATCCAAATTTCTTGTCTTTTTAAATAAAATACTAGAACTTTTTTAACATTTAGAGGTACTCATATGTCTATGAGTTTGAGATCATCCACTAGAGCATAGGAACATACTAGTGACCATGTACTCAATAAAGAATTTTCCTGAGAAAATATCCACTGCTATTAGTGCCTCAGTATTAGGTAGGCCCTACAAATCATCTGCCCCACTCTGTGGGGATTTAGCTAGCTTGACCTTGAGAGTTCAGGTGCAGGTAAACACAGCTGCCTAAGCTCATGTAGTCACCTATATCTGTGTTGTGTCCAGAAGGCAGCACTTCACATCACTCTTCCCCAACGTCCAGATATTACATTTTTCTGCAACGTTTCCTAAGACTTAGTAGATATGTTGGGCATAATAGAGATGTCCTTTTGAACTGTTCACTCAGTCTCATACTCTCAGCACTTTTACCAGTTTTTCATCTATCTGTAGATTGCTACTTATTGCAAAAATCAGGTTCCTTGGACAAAGTAGGGAGAAGCCCAAGTCTATGGGCATAAACATATATATGTGGCAGGAAAATTGACAATAGGAGCATTTAACAAATAGACAATAACAGTTATACCCTAGGGCCTCTTATTTCCATAGCCACAGGGTTTTGACTTTCTGTTTTGATAAGTCTGTATTTTCACACCTTATTTTAAGTCCTTAATTTCTTTTAAAAATGGGTAGAGCTAATGTTTTTTTACCAAAATAACATAAGTAATAGAAATAATGCTAAATACAAATCAAGAAGGCTAAATAATGAATTTTTAAATGCAATAAGTCTTTTGAGTCTTAAAAGCAGATGTAAAAAACACACAGTTAAATTATAATTTGGTGGCTGTAAATTTATCAAACTTTCCTTTATCTGCATTAACTTTAAAAGTAGCATCTGGTAGAAAATACTACTAAGGATTATAGTAAGTGTTGGTAGCTGAGCTTGACTAATGATACAAAATGATTTATAGTCAAATGGGGAAGATGAACTTAAGGAAAAGTCTGCAATGAAATATAGGATGAGCTACATGTCATAAGATCCTGTGAACAACCAAGTGTATGATTCATTTCACTATCTTTTGATGCAGTTCATTATGACTCTGGACTAGGATCAGTCCAAGAATGAAGGTAGACCTAAATACCTTCATTCAGATCTTTAGCATGTTTTTTTTTTCCTATGTTAGGTGGAGGTCCCGGGAATCCAGTAACATCCCCAGTTGCATATTTGCAAACATCAGACACTGAGTATAGGATGAAATGAACAACTAGAGGGGGATAGGGAGAAGAGCACAAGTCATTCACTGTATTTGTAACAGTTACAACATCCTAGATAAAGTTTTCAAACTTGTAAGGTGATATCAACTAGCAGCCAAGCAGGAATCTTTTAGGTGCAATACAATTATGAAAATATTTGTGGGATTTTACACGAAAATTTACTTTTAGCAATACATTTGAATAAGAACACATTTTCTGATCTGATAATGTTCAATGTTAATATTTCTCTGAGGTGCAGAGGTGATTGTTTTAGTAATTATTTATCTGTGTGTGCATGTGTATTTATCTGTGTGTGAATGTGCACACTTGGGTGAGTTTAAGCACACCAAACTAGTGTAGGAGTGCACAAAGGCTAAAGGAGAGCATCAGATGCTCTAGAACTGGAGTTATAGGCAGTTGCAAGCTGCCAGATATGAGTGGGGGGAACTGAAATGGGTCTTCTGCAAGATCAGTAAGATACTTTAACTTTTGATTCACAGAAATATATGTGAGTGTGTGTGTGTATTTCAGTTAAAAATGTAACCTGCTTTGGGTTGTTTTTACCATTTAATACTATAAAAGGGAATATAAATGTCTTTTAAACTGTCTGTAATTGGTTTGACCTGTTCAGTACAGTTTCTGCTATGCTGAGAATGTAGGCACAGCTCTTAAAAGAAAATCAGAGAGCATTACAACTGTTAAAATATATTACCAAACATTTCATTTTTAGGAAAAATGACCACAGCACATGTTTATTTATGTTACATTGTTCATAAAATATAAGAAAATGATAATCTATGAAATTTTAAGAAGATAAAATACATTTAAAACTAGCTAATATATACTTAAAATATCGCCAATTTTATCTCTGGTGAGAGTAAAACATAAGGTTATGACTTTTTAAATTTCTAACCCTCTAAATATAGAGTTAAACTAAATGTGCCTATTAAGAATTTATAATTTAAAAAGATCTCACAATGAAAGATTAGCAATGTTATCTAAGTGCCTAACCAGTAGATTCTAAAAAAAAAAAATCATTCTTTGTCTCCTGAGTCTGTAATTTAATTTGCTGCTGTTATTCTCTTATAAAGGTGTATCCTCTGAGTGTACAAATTTATCCTTCAGATGATTTGTTTAGCTTCAGCTGCTAATGCTAATTTCCCATGTTGTCTTTGATCCTACCTATTTAAGTTCTGTTCTCCAACTGTTCCAGGATGCACACTCCTCTGAGTGAAAGGATTGAAATGGGTACTCTCATTTGACTCATACAGGCTATCACATCTTCTCATATTACTATGTTTTATTTGTGGGGTCCAAGATTCAAATGTTGCAAAGTTAAACCCTAATGCCATAGAGTTGAGAGTTGGGGACTTTATAGATGATAAGGGTTCTGATATGACAGTCCATGAGTGAACTGATTAGTTTAGCATTACATTGGATACCAATTAAGTAGTGAACTCATGATAGAAGAAGGATAAGTGATCTCTTTCTCTCCTTCTAATGTCCATGATTTTCTTTTAATTTCTTTGTAGTGTTTTGTTGTTTGTTATTTTTTTAATTTATTTTTTCTTCTCTCATATAATACATTTGGACTCCATTCTCTGAACTCCCCCTCATTTTTCCTTTCCCCCATACACACCCTCTCCCCTCAGGAAAGAGCAGTCCTCCCAAGATTACCAGTCGAATAGGGTCTAACAAGATGGAATGAGGCATAGTATGAGCCCCTACATCAAGGCAGGACAAGCAGTCTAGCAGGAAAAAAGTTCCCATGGGTGTGTAGAAGGGTTAGAAACCCTGTCGCCCTCCAACTTTTAGGAGTTCTATAAGAACTCCAAGCCAGAAAATCTTAAGAAATAAGTAGGACAGACCCATGCAGGCTCTGTCTCTTCTGCTTTAGTCTCTGTGAGCCCCTAAGTGTCCAGTTCAGTTTACTCTCTGGTCTCTGCAATCTCTCCTCCCACTCTTCCTTAGAATACCATGAATTCTGCCTGATGTTTGGCCATGGATCTCTGCCACTGCTTCCAACGGTTGCCAGAAGAAGCCTCTCTGATGAAAATTGGGCATGACACTGATCTATGGCCATAGCAGAGTATCATTAGGAATCATCACTGAGCTATCCAGTCTCTGGTTCCTGGACAGTTCTGCAGTGCAAGCATGTGCTCCCTCCCTTGGGATGGGGCTCTGCTCTTCCATTGCTTTATCAGATCCTATAGGCAGGATAGGTTATTGGTCAAAGGTTTCATGGTTGGGTTGGTGTCCCAGTCCCACAACTGGAAGCTTACCTTTGTTACAGAACATGATTTGTTCAGAATACCTATGGCCCATTACTAGGAGTCTCCACTTGGGTCACCCTTATAGATTCTAGGAAGTTTCCACTGCACTAGGTCTCCAAATTACATCTAAAATATCACCCAGTTCTGATCATCTCTCCCTATATTCTCTTGTTCCATCCCTCTCCTGGACCTAATCCCTCCTGTTCTCATTCCTATCTTCCCTCAACTCACTTGCAATGTCTATTCTATTTCCCCTTCCCAGGGAGATCCTTATGTCCTTACTGGAGGACTTCTTGGTTGCATCATCTATCTGGTTCTGTGGATTGTAATATAACTATACATTACTTAATAGCTAATTTCTGCTGTTATATAAGTGAGTACATACCGTGTTTGCCTTTCTGGGTCTGGATTACATCACTCAGGATGATTTTCTTCCGATTTCATCCATTTCCCTACAAATTTCATGTTATTTATTAACAACTTAGTATTATTTCATTGTGTAACTATACTAGATTTTCTCCATCCATTCTTCAGTTGAGGAATATCTAGGTTGTTCAGTTTCTGCCTTTTATGAATAAAGCTTTCATGAACATAGTTAAGCAAGGATCCTTGTGGTAGGATGGAATGTCTTCTGGGTATGTGCTCAGGTGTGGTGTAGCTGGACCTTGAGTTAGATCAATTCCCAATTTTCTGAGTAACTGTCATCTTTATTTTCATAGTAGGGGTATAAGTTTGCACTCCCACTAAAATTTAAGGAGTATTGCCCTTGTTCCATACCCTCAACAGCATGAACTATCACTTGTGTTATTGATTCTTGTGTTATTACATTCTGACAAGTGTAACATGGAATCTCAGAGTAGTTTTGATTTGCATTTCCCAGATAACTAAGGATGTTGAACATTTAAGTGTTTCTCAGGCATTTGTGGTTCCACTATTTATAATTCTCTGCTTAGATTTGTACACTATTTTTTAATTAGATTATTTGTTCTGCTGATGTCTAGTTTCTTGAGTTCCTTATATATTTTGGATATTAGCCCTCTATCAAAAGTAGAGTTGGTGAAAATCTTTTCCAATTCTGTAGGCTGACATTTTGTTCTGTTTGTGGTGTCCTTTGGCTTACAGTGATTTTCAGTTTCATGAAGTTCCATTTATTAATTGCTGATCTTAGTGCCTGTGCTATCAATATTCTGTTCAGGCAGGTGTCTCGTGTGCCAGTGCATTCAAGGCTATTCCCCACTTTCTCCTTTATCAGCTAAAGTATACTTGGTTTTATGTTGAGGTCTTTGGTTCACTTGGACTTGAGATTTGTGCAGGGTGATTAATATGGATCTATTTGCATGCAAACATGCAATTACAACAGGACCATTTGTTGAAGATGCTTTTTTCCCATTGCGTATTTCTGGATTCTTTATAAAAAATCAGGTGTTTATAAGTATATGGATTGCTGTCTGAGACTTCTATTCAATTCCATTGATCAACATGTCTTGTTTCTATGCCAACATTACGCAGTTTTTATTAGTATGGCTTTGTAGTACAAATTTAAATCAGGGATAGTTGTACCTCCAGAAGTTCTTTTGTTATCCAGGATTGTTTTTGCTATCCTGGGGTTTTTGTTTTTCCAAACTAAGTTGTCCTTTCAAAGTCTGTAAAAGAATAATTATTTCTGGATTTTCATGGAGAATGCATTAAATCTGCATATTGATTTTGATAAGATGGCCATTTTTGACTCTGTTAATCCTACTGATCCATGAGCATAGGAGGTCTTTCTATCTTCTGAGATCTTTTTCAATTCCTTTTTCAAAGACTTGAAATGTTTGTCATACATATCTTTTACTTGCTTGGTTAGAATTACCACAGTGTATTTGATGTTATTGTGGCTATTGTTGTTTCCCTGACTCCTTTCTCAGTCCATTTGTCATTTGTATATAGTAAGGCTACTGATTTTTTTTAATAGATCTTGTAATGAGACACTTCACTGAAGGTGTTTATCAACTGCAGGAGTTCCCTGGTAGAATTTTTTTGGTTGCTTATATATACTAATTATATCACCTGCAAATAACCTTACTTGAGTTCTTCCTTTCCAAATTTCATCCCCTTTATCTCCTTTTATTGTCTTATTTCTCTAGCTAAAACTTCAAGCACAACATTGAATAGGCATGGGGAGACTGGACACTCTTGTCTTGTTCCTTATTTTAGTGGAATTGCTTTGAGTTTCTCTTCATTTAATTTAATGTTGGCTGTAGGCTTGTTGTAAATTGTCCTTATTATGTTAGGTAAATCCATTTTATCCCTAATCTCTGCGAGACTTTTTCATGAAGGGGTGTTGGATTTTGTCAAAAGCTTTCTCAGCATCTAGTGAGATGATCCTGTGTATTTTTTTCTTTGTTTGTTTATTTGGTGGATTACAGTGACTGATTTTCCTATGTTGAACCAGCACTGCTTCTTTGAGATGAAACCTACTTGATCATGGTGGATGATCTTTTTGATGTGCTTTGGATTCTGTAGACAAGTAGTATTTTATTGGGTAACTTTTAGGTCTATGTTCATAAGGAAAATTGGTTTGTAATTCTCTTTTCTTATTGAATATTTGCAGTTTGAGTACCAGGGTGCCTGAGTTTAGCAGTGTTTCCTCTGTTTCTATTTTGTGGAATAATTTGAGAAGTATTGGCATTTACTCTTTTTTGAGTCTCTGATGGAATTTTTTCCTAAAACGATCTGACCCTGGGCATTTATTTGTTAGGAGATTTTAGTGACTGCTTCTATTTCCTTGGGGGGTTATAGGTTAATTTAAATTATTTATCTCATCTTGCTTTATGAAACCAACTTTGTTTCATTGTTTCTTTATATTTTTCTCTTTGTTTCTATTTTATTGATTTCATCCTCAGTTTGATTATTTCTTGCTGTCCATTCCTCTTATGTTTGATTACTTCTTTTTGTTCTACAGCTTTTATGTGTAGTGGAACACTTGGAAAAGTTTTTGTTATTTTGGTTTCTTTATAAACACAAAATAGTGTTTTGATTAGGCTTGAGTGCCCACCTGAGCTGTGGTTTAGTTGTTTACGAATTGGGTTTGGATGCTTGATGCAGGTGGCTATAATTTGATTAGGTGCAATCATTCTGGCCTGTGACTTGTTTTGTAGGTTAGGTGCCTCAGGGGTTGATGAGAAATTTGGCTTAGGATATAAAGATTAGGAAGACCTAAGAGTGGTGGTGGGCATTGACTGGTAGTTCGTTGATTGGGTTGCTGTTGTTTGTGTAATAATTACTAAAACAACAAAGGTTGGAGAGATTGAGTTTATAGACTATGAGCTGAGATGATAGTCTGACTCACTGTCAGCTAGTTCTCTTCAAGTTTAAGGCAGCCTAAAAGAGGCTGTGAAGATTTCTACCTTTCCCTCATTCTATATCAAGTCCACTTGCAAAAGCAGTGAAGATTTCTTTTTATCCTTTCTCTCTCCTTCCCTAAATTGATGGTAAAAGATTATAGTGTACTGCTACATTCAGGTGTGTTGTTAAATTGCTAGTAGAAATCTCTCCATTTTTTTAAATGTAGATATTTAGTGTTATGAATTTTTCTTTTTTTAGTATGGGCACATAGTGATATGAGATTTGTTTCCCATAAGTTTGAGTATGTGTATTCAATTTCATTGAATTCTAGGAAGTCTTTAATTTCTTTATTTATGACTTGACCCAATAGTTATTCAGAAGTGAGTTGTTCAGTATCTATGAATTTGTAGACATTCTGTTGTTTCTGTTGTTGTTGAAATCCAGCTTTAATCTATGGTGGTCTGATAGGATGTAGGGGGTTATTTTAATTTTCTTGTATCTTTTGAGAATTTTTTTGTGACTGAGTATGTGATGTATTTTGGAGAAGATTCTATGAGATGCTGAGAAAAAGATATAATCTTGTGTGTGGGTGAAATGTTTTATAGATATATGTTGGTCCATTTGGTTTATAATGTCTGATAGCTCCAGTATTTTTCAGGTTAGTTTAATTCTGGATAACCTGTCTGTTGGTGAGAGTAGGATGCTGAAATTTCCCACTATCAATGTGTGAGGGTCAATGTATGTTTTAAGCTTTAGTAATGTTTCTTTTACAAATATGGGTGCTCTTGCATTGGGGGCATAAATTTTAAGAATTGAAATGTTATCTTGGTGGAATTTTCCTTTGATAAGTATAAAGTGTCTTTTCCCATATCCTTTGATTAATTTTCATTTAAAGTCTATTTTACTAGATATTAAAATGGCTACACCAGCTATTGTCTTAGGTCCATTTGCTTAGGAAATCTTTTCCCAAACATTTATTGTTAGATAATGTTTATCTTTGAAGTTGAGGTGTGTTTCTTGTATGCAAAAGCAGTATGGATCCTGGTTTTGAATCCATTCTGTTAGTCTGTATCTTTTTATTGGGGGATCAAGTCCATTGATGTTGAGAGATATCAATGGCCAATGATTGTTAGGTCCTGTTATTTTGTTGTTGTTAGTAGTGGTTGTGGGGTGTGTGTGTGTGTGTGTGTGTGTGTGTGTGTGTGTGTGTGTGTGCCTCCTTTCAACTGATTTTGTGAGTGTGAGATTATTTATTTCCTGTGTTTTCATGAGTATAGATACTTCCCTTCTACTGATTTTGTGGGTATGAGATTATTTATCTTATGTGTTTTTATGAGTGTAGATAATCTCATCGGGTTGTAGACTTTTTTTCTAATACCATCTGGATTTATAGACAGATATTGTTTAAATTTGGATTCTTCATGAAATGTTTTGTTTTCTCCACCTATGGTTATTGAGAGTTTTGCTTTCTCCACCTATGGTTATTGAGAGTTTTGCTGAATATAGTAGTCTGTGCTGGTATCTGTGGTCTCTTAGTCTGCAACATATTTGTCCAGGTACTTCTGGCTCTTAGAGTTTCTGTTGGGAATTCACTTGTATTTCTAATAGGTTTGCCTTTATTTGTTATTTGCTCTTTTTCTTTTAAAGATTTTAATATTCTTCCTTTGTTATTTGTTCTTTTATTATTATGTGGCAAGTGGATTTTCTCTTCTGGTCTACTTTATTTGCTGTTCTGTATGCTTCTTTTACTTTTATAGGTATCTCTTTCTTAAGTTAGGAAATTTTTCTTCTGTATTGAAAGTATTTTCAGGGATTTTCAGTTGTGCTTCTCCTTCTTCTATTCCTATCATTCTTAGGTTTGGTATTTTCATAGTCTCCTAGATTTCCTGGATTTTATGTGTCAAGATTTTTTTAGATTCAACATTTCTTTGACTGATGAATTTATTTCTTCTATGGTATCTTTAACATCATTATAATACACAACAACCTTGTCTGTATCCTTCTTTTGTAATAGTATTAAACACATTAAAGCAACTTGTTTCATAGTAAAATTATGGAAGAGCAAATTGGCATTTTTAAATTCTTCTTCAGACAGATTGACAGCACTGTATCTAAATGAGAGATGGTGTTTGTGATAGTGACAGTTTTGAAATAAACTACAACGTACGGAGTCCATTCTTCACTACCTATGTAACCTGGACAAATTAATTCACTTCTTCCTTTTTGGATTATCAGTATTATTACCCACAAGATTGCTCTAATTATAAATGTGTTAACTCCGAATCTGATGTCTGGGATCCCAGTGAAGGCAGTCAATAAGAGTTTATTCTCCTCTGACTTTACTTATGAGCAAAGCCCATCTGGTCATTCCAGTACTTCAAAATAAAAATCCACAATCCCTACAATCTTTACAAAATTAGAAAGTCTAACAACTTTATTTTGGTATATACTTTTTTCATTTGTATACAACAGAGATATTATAATTCTTTAGGGAGTTGATGTTAAATTGCTTAACACTGTATCTTTAGTATATTTTTCTAAGAGGATCCCAGAAAATTTACAGGAGTTCTAAATTCTCACAGAGAGGGAATCCATTGAACACTGGAATTAAACAAAAATAAATAATAGAAAAAATGAAATCCTTTCATTTTTTACTTACACAAGAGAATTTAAATTCACAAGAATCAGAGACTCTGCAAGATATAAAGATATTTACATTTTTCTACCATGTTTTCATGAAACTAAACCCATCCAGGGTTTTTCTGTCTTTCAGGAACATTTTGCATATTTATGTGCAAGTCCTGAAGTTTTCATGACTTTGCAGTTTGCTATTAACATTTTGTGTAGACTTTGTCCTGACTAAAGTTATATGAACAAATTTTGCCTAGAGCCCAAATGCTTGCCAGACCTTGCTTTTGCATAAAAGACAGATCTTTTTTTGGAACTGTTTTTCCCTATGATATACCATATAATGTGTATCTTTTTTTTCCTGGCTAGCAAGAAGCCATGCACAATTCATGAGTGAGTGAGCTGAAACACTACAATTTTTCAATTATCTTGTTTTTTGTTTTTTGCTTTTGTTTGTTTGTTTGCTTTTGCCAGTAAGGAAATGAAGCACTTTTCACTCCCTAAAAACAGCTTAACATCCTTAGTCATCAGAGAATTGCAAATCAAAATTACATTGAAATTCCATCTTACACCTTTCAGAATAGCCATGGTCAATAACACAAGTGACAGCTCATGCTGGCAAGTATATGGAGCAAGGGTAACACTCCTTCATTGCTGGTGAGAGTGCAAACTTGCACAAACACTATGGAAATCAATATTACAGTTCCATATTGGGAATCAATTTACCTCAAGACCCAGCTATACTACTCTTGGGCACATACCTGAAGAATGCTTCATCCTACCACAAGGACCAATGTTCAATTCTGTTCGTACTGACTTTATTCGTAATAGCCCAAAACTTGAAACAACCAATATGTCTCTCAACTAAAGAATGGATAAACATATGTGGTACAGATATACAAAGGAGGATTGCTTAGCTGTTAAAAAAAATGACATCATAAACTTTGTAAACAAATGGATGGAACTGGAAAATACTATCCTTAGTGAGGTAACCTAGACTCAGAAAGACAAACATAGTATGTATTTATTTAAGAATAAATCCATTCTTAAGAAATGTTAAGGAAAGGTTCATCATGCTACATTTGGCAGGTGTAGAGAGGTTACTAAACAAGGAGGGCTTTAGGGGAGACAGATGGATATTCCTGGGAAGGGAAAATATAAAAGATTTTCTGGGTGGACTGGAGTGGTAAGAGAGCAAGAGGGATCAGAAGTGAGGGGAGGGGTGGAGGGAGAGAGTATTGTGAGAGGCAACTGGAATAGTGGGGGCATTTGGGGGGTAGAGTGGAAACAGTGCAATAGAAACTTCCTGCAACATATGAAGGTGACCCTAGTGATGACTCCTAGTAATGGAGGATAGATATCCTAAACAGGCCATCTTCTGTAAACAGGCAAGGCTCCCAGTGGGTGGACTGGGACACAAAGCCATCCACAAAGCCTTCAGCTTATAATCTTTCCTCCCAAAAAGGTGTGCTTGGAGCAATGGTGGCACAGAGCTTATAGGAGTGGTCAACCAATGACCAGCTTAACTTGAGGCCCATGCGATGAGAAGGAGCCCATATCTGGCACTGCCTGGATGGCTAGAAACTGAACATTAGATAGCCCAAAGACCTAGAGTAGAACCAATCACAACTTCCTAAAAAATATCAAAAAAATTATTCCTAATGATATTTTGCTACATTTGCTATCTCATGGACCAGTGCCTTTCCCAATAGTCATCAGAAAACCTCTCTCTTTAGGCAGATGGAAGTAAGTGCAGAGACCTTCATCCAGACACTATGAAGAGGAGGGGCCAAAATTTGGAGATTTCCATTTGGTCCCTCTTCTTGGGACTCAGGGAACCCCATGAAAGAGAGGGAGGAAAGATAGTAGGAGTCAGAGAGAATTGAGAAGATCATGTGAACACAGCCTACTAAATCAACCAAGCAAAATTCAAGTGGCCTTACAGAGACTGAAGAGGCAAGCATGGAGCCTGCATGGGTCTTCACCAGGTCTTCTATGTTTATACCAGATCTGTTAGCTTGGTGATTTGGGAGACCCATTTCTTCTTACTGGGTTGCCTCATCCAGCCTTGATATGATGGTTTGTTCCTTGTCTTATTGTGTCATTTTTGACTAATATCTCTTGGATACCTGCTCTTTTCTAAAAGGAAATGAAAGGGGAGTAGATCTGGGTAGAGGGGAAGTGGGGGGAGCTGGGAAGAGAGAAACTGTGGAGAGAAAACTGTGATCTGCAAGAATCTATTTAAACACAATAGCTTATAATTTCATTCTGGGTGGATAATAAGAAGCTTAGAAATTAACATCTCATCCTATCAGTAAATGAAAAGAGCAACACAATTTAAAAAAATATCCACGCATCTCAGATCTATCCGAGAAGTGACGTCACAGACCACACTGATTCTCACTAAATTGGAGAGACAGGTAGGCAGGTACAGAGAATCATAAGTATCAGATAAAAAGGCAAAGATAACAATCTCAGTGTTGTTCAACACTTCCAAGACTTCAAAACTCCAGTGAATCCCAGTAAAGCAGAATGGAGGACATACTGTTTTTGAGTTATCTCCCGTAATTTACTAGGCCTGATATTAAATATTGTTTTTCATGGGAGAAGAGAAAAGGAATCATTTTGAAGTATACTCCTTTTCAATAAAGGCTTGGAAGACACTTCTGCATTATAATTTAACTGGCTAGAGCTGATCAAAGCATAGCTGATCTGTAGAATGGAAACATCAGCTCTAGTTGTCTCTACTCATCATGCTTCATATGAGAAAGAAAGGAGACACAAGTACATATTCAATCTAGTTAGATCTAGTAAGAAAAATGAGGCATGTTAAATGGGGAAATACATTTGATGGTTCCAGAATAAGAATTAATGCATTAATGTTAGTCCCAAAGATGAAGAATATGCAGGAATTATCAGACAAGTACTTTTATAATGTATCGTTAATATATAAGAATTCCAGTAACTGGATAAAGCAAATGGTATGCAAGAACAGGTCATGTAAACACAAAGATGGCAATTCTAAGAGAAAGGCCAAAAGGGAAATGATAAAAATCAATCACTATAAGAAAATATTTGCTTTGAAGGAACAAATAATAGATAGACATACCTTGAAACAACACCTCTTACCCAGAATATGTCCCACAGATTACTTCAAAATGCAAAAGGACAGAGAAAGAGAGAGAGAGAGAGAGAGAGAGAGAGAGAGAGAGAGAGAGAGAGAGAGAGAGAGAGAGAGGAGAGGAGAGGAGAGGAGAGGAGAGGAGAGGAGAGGAGAGAGAGAGAAGAGAAGAGAAGAGAAGAGAAGAGAAGAGAAGAGAAAAAGGAGGAGGAGGAGGAGAGAAAGAGCTGGGGTGGGCAAAGGGAAAAGATACATGCATAATAGGAATCCCAAAGTAGGAGAAAGAGAAGAAAGAGAGAGAGTGGGGGGTAGGGGAGAGCGAAAGGATGGGAGAAAGAGAAGGGGAGGAAAAGGTGGGACAGGAATAGAGGGGATGGGTAAGGCTTTGAAACAATAATCAGTGAGAAATAACACTCCCTCCCCCTACACACAAAGAAACTGCAGCTCCCAAATAAACATCCAAGAGAACACAAAGGAAGATAAAAGCCCAAAAAAGCCTTTCCAAGTTATAGACATTCAAAGACAAAAATAAAACCTGTAAGTAAATCAGAGCATGACACTATCTACCTATAGAGGAGCAAAAGAAGGTAATTTCTCTTGATTCCTCCTCAGAAGTTGTGCAAGAAACACATATAAAAGGATTTATTTCAAGTACTAAGGGGAAAAATGACTAGTCTGAAATTTTGTACTCAATATTATCCTTCAAAAGTGAAGGGAAAAATACTTCTCAGACAAATAAATATTCAGGAGGTTGTTGCCCTTTGTCCTTCCTTTCAAGAAATGTTAGAAAATTTCTTTAGGGAGAGGAAAATGCTATTAAATGCAGAAAGTATTGAAGCATGTTAAGTTGAGAGACCAAAAAAGATCAATGGTCAAATGAAAGACCAAGAGTAAAATTACAGGGACACATTGTCAGAATGTGGAGAGTAGTTGTGAATGACAGAGTTACAAAAATGGGCAAAGTAGACAAACTGTGAACAGCCTAAAGAGCAGGCAAGTTTACCATCAAACCACAGGCTATACACTTTCCTAAGCAATGAGGCCTCTCTGGGTACCATATGAAGAGCTATATAATAGAATTATTTATAGATGGAAGAAACAGGAAACAAACATAGGCTAGGGGATGTCTCCATGGCTCATAATATATGAGCATGAGCCTCAACTAGATTAGAAACGTTAAAAGATGGAATGAGGTAAAATGAACTTCTCAATAAAAGAGTCTGGATTGGAGTTCTTGACATCACCACAAAATCAAAAATGTTCTCTATATTTTCCCTGTCCTTTTTCATTCCATATTCCCTTTTCATCAAGCACACTCAATCTTTATCTCAGTGGTGCTGAAAGCAGATGTCCACATGCAATATAGAAGCAACATCCATAAACAGTTTCTTAGATGAAGGTGGGCCTTCCATGAGGCTGGATCTCATGATCTATCTTAAGGATGTGGTAGCTAATATGGCCCCAGGCAACAGCTGCTATAAAGAAGTGTAACCCAGCTCTACCAGTATCCCTCACTTTCCAAAGAGAAGTAGAAAAATTTTATGTGTTGGTAACTTAAAAAAAAACAAAAACAAAAACTAAACCTCACTAGGGCAAACAAAATATGGTTATAATCCAAATGTAGGATACAGGTCACCAGCTTGCAAAATCTGTCTCACTCCACTATCTGACAAAGTACTGAAGTGCTCTGCCTGAGTTAGTCACTTTCAGACTGTTCCCACAGACTTGATAAAAGACTCCCTTCCGTCCTCTCAGTTACACTAAAAAGAGAAGTTCTAATAATCATTTAACAAAATCTCTTCCTCTTGACTCAAACATCTATTCACTCACCAAATACTTAGTGTTAATCATAGTTTGCACACGGTTACCATTAGTGAGGGATACATAAATAAAAATTAAATATGCCAAACGTGTGTAGTTTCATGATTTGATAAAGGAATAACTACAAAACATTTTTGTGGCAACACGAATCATTTTGATGATTTTGTATAATTTAATATCTTAAGAGCATCACTGTTGCACATGTAGAAACATGTATAATGACCTACAGTTTTGTCACAGAGACAAGTTGTCAAAGCAGTTCTGGAACACATGGAACCATTTCTCAGAAAGGCTGCATGGGACTCTGAAGTTAGATTATCTATTCACTCTTTCATGTTCCCAGTGGTTGTTCTTCAGACATTTCTATCAAAATCTATGAAACAGAATCTTTCTTTAAAAGATAAATAAGCCTATCTATGTTTCCTGGGCTTGTGCATTAATGCTATCAGTAGGAAATAGAGAGAGGAATCACTCTGGTTTGTCTATGACAAATATTCTATTCCTGTTTAATTCACATCAACATATTCCCTCCTGAGGCAATTCTTCAATGCTGCCTTAAGAAGAGACGCACATGATGTGTGTTCTTCTGCTCTTGTCAGTGTTATTTAGCAACTTGAGAAAACACTACACAACTATTAAAATAAATATTGTGTTATTCTGTCCTAGCATTAATACACAACTTCTTTGACTATATGCTTCTCCTTTTTACTAGTATGAAATTAGTAATTCTCCATATTTTTAGGTCTTACAAATGAAAAGGAAGATTGCACAGTTTTTATACTCAACTTAGACAAATACTAGCAGGAAAAAAATCTAAAATTTACCTTCTTACTATAAAATGAACAAATCTCTTTCAATCCTTTCTTCAACTTCCATCTCTGAGGGTCTTCAAAGGCTATTGTAAAAATAGATATTGTATAAACAAATCATGGACAGTGCTGGTGCATGCTTTTAATCCCAACACTCAGGAGGCAGAGGCAGGTGGATTTCTGTGAGTTTGAGGCCAACCTGGTCTACAGAGTGAGTCTGAGGACAGCCAGAGTTACAACAGAGAAACCTAGTCTCAACAAAACCACAAACCAAAAACGAAAATACTAAATAGTTTGAGAAAGTAATACCTAAATATATAAATTGCTTTATTCAATTTTATAGGATATAACTATTTATATATTGTAGTATTTGTGAGATTATGTACTCCAAATAATTAGAAAACAGAAAGTGAAAATGCAAGATTAATTACTATACTGTTGTCATCTGTAGTTAAAAACTACGCAGAAATCAGCCCTGCTGTGAAAGCCTCTCTAGATGTATTTGTTTGCTTTTGCTATAAACTTAGAGAAGCATCTAAGTAGAGGAAAAAAAATCATAAAATTAAGTTTGTGCCTTGGGAAGAACAGAATTTGCTGTTACTTTCTAAATGCAAGCAACAGGGTGCAAAGCCAGTAAGAAATCAAGCCAGTTTTTGACGTCAGTTCTTCCTAATTTGGAGAAATTGAATGCATCTTTGATTTATGCACAAGGGCTCATCATTGATTAAGCGGCAGGGGTGTTTCCTACCGGTACTCCTCTGGCCTTGTTACTGTGAATAGCAATGTGTTGTCAAATTGATGTATTTTTCCTTTTCCCAAAAAGAACTGAAATTAAAAAATCCTCAAATTGGTTACAACCAATCTTAGTATCTTCTTAATCATTAAGGACATTTTGTTTTTCAATTTTTATCACTATCTTTGGATAAGCAAATATTAAATTTTCAGGGTTCCACAAATGGCATGAAACTCCTGAAACTTCATTTTTATTCAAGATAGGATGCATGCTAGCAAAATATAATTATTTTGACAAATCAGATATACTCCTCAATTCTCATTGTGTGTTTCAAAATAAATATAATATTGCTAAAAAGAAAACACAGCTATTATGAATCTTTTGTTGCTGTCAAATGAAAGTTAGAGGTCATTGTCACATTTGATAAAAAGTATCATATATTGTACATCCTTAAAAGCATGACCAATCTCATAAAAGTTCTATGTGGAAAATGAAAAGTATCTACAGGTCTAGTAACTATTTAGAACAATTGCTTTAAACTCATAGCTTCTAGTCACTCATAGTGAGATTTTTCAGCTTAAAAGACTTCATTTTAAGGATTCATCATAAATATTCCACAACCATCTATATTTTCTTCCAAACATGAAGTTATCTAAAACCAAAATTGATAATCTTTCATTCTGTTAAAATTGATGAAACCATTTTTCTATGCCAACCATCATGCTTACCACCTCACACCATTACCTGGTATACAGTCCTTAAAGTTATGCTCTATATTAATCACCATAGAGACCACATTGTTGCTTTTGAATGGAAGAAACTTTGAATTCTGGAGATTGAAAAAAATGTGTCTATGTCCTCACAAAGCCAGGATCTTAAGTTCTGTCTTTCAAATTATTACCTATAGAAAATGTCTCCTAGCTTAAGTGTGTCTAGAGTTAAAAACATAGAAATTACATCTATTTTCCATATCTATTCTGATCGTCTCACTACCTGTTGGATATCACGTTCCCCAGAACTCCGTCTGCTTCTGGATATTGAGATCTGCCCACCATTTCACTTTTAAGCTAACGTGACTTAAACACACATTTCACTTCATCTAACAATCTAATGTCCTCTTCAAGGAATCTTAAGATGCTTTCTGATTTCAGTTGCTACTTCTGCTGGATTTAGTCAGTTCAGTTCTTGAGATATCTTCTGAATAGCCATTGCTAACTCATAATGAAATTTATTACTTTGTATTGTTTATGTAATTGTCTGTCAAAAAGAGGCATGTGGTACATAGAACATTTTTATGGAATTTAGAAATCAAAAAGGGGACTTATTAAAGTGAGAGAAAAATAAAATTGAATGGTAGATTTTTTTTAAATTAAAATCTATTATCATATATTTGCCAACGGGTATCTTATTTTGCAAAATCACTTTCCTATTTTGGAAATGTCCATTGTATTCTTGCTCATCCTTTCTGTTCTCTCAGCTTTATAAAGTGTGCCCTTTGTATACTTTACATCTATTTCACATACAATTTACTATGTATTTAAGTATTTTGCTTTTTTATTCATATGAAAGTGCCTTATGTAGCTCAAACTGTCTTCAAACTCACTGTGTAGCTGAAGTTGGTCTTAAACTCCTAGTTCTTTTGCCTCTATCTCCCAGTTGCTGGGATTATAGTTATGTACAATCATACTTGGCCAAAGTACCACAAATATACTATTTTAACTTTGTTTATAATGACACATACAGTAAACACCATATCTATATGTAACATTTTGCCTATGAATATATTATTTAAAAAATATAGGCCTAAAAATCTGTCTCTGGTGCTTCTAGAAAGAAGTATGGAGATTAAGCAGGAGAGAATTTTTTCTTCACTTGGGGCACAGAAACAGACTAATATGAACCAATAATAAGGTGTATTACATAAACTAAAAACAAACTAACATGGGATACTAATTCCCAAAATTCTAAGTTCTACCACCCTCTTTCTAAATTTCTCATTGGCCAGCTCTACCACCATTTGAATGTAAATATTTTGGGACTTACCTAAAGATTAAAATATGCTGAGAATCTATTATGGGATAAATAATGGTAACGAATTTTTCATTTACCTCTGCTCCATCTTATGTATATGCAAGGCTATTTGCAGTCATTATTTTAATGAATTATTGTTATTAATTATAATTATTAATGAATTATACCTAGACAATAGAAACAATTTTCAACAAATTTGAGAAATCTGAATCTTGGTAAATTAAGGAAGTTGCCGAGGTTCTACAGGTCGCAGGTGTTAACACTGTGACTTCCAGTCAGCATCATTTCATGCATGTGATTCTAGAAGAGGAAGCCATCCTCTTCCTCTATCTCACCTCCAATGTTTCTTAGTAAGAGATCAGAGGAAGAGAAAAACGATGTCTTGTTAACATTTTGTTTTTTTAACATAAATGGAGCTGGTTAATTGTTTCTAGGATTAAGAATAGTTGTAAAAACGGTTTTACTCCATGTAAGGTTAAAGGAAAACAGAAAAACATTGAGCAAAAGGGAGGCAGAGTGACAGACGCAGGGACAGATTGTGTACCTTCTCCCCAGCCTCAGTCTAGAAAAGAAACAGCAAGGGTGGGGGGGGGAGAAAAAAAGAAAAAGAGAGAAAGAGAACAAATCTGACTCATTAAACCATGGCATATTTTTGGCCTCCTTTGGCATAGCTGATGCCTCTTTCTCCTATCTCTTACCGCATAGTAAAACCTTGTTTTCACAAAAAGTTGATCCTTAATTTATCTGTAACACTGGAAGGGTTACGACTCCCCTTATAATGCATATCTTCCCATAGCAGCCTCTTCTTCCTACCCAGGTATGACAAATGGCTGTTGACCAAATGTCTTAGATTCCTAATATTTCAATATTACAATGTTTGGTGATACTTATTTAAACAAATCCCACATCTTTTCCTGTCACTTGACAGACAGGGCCTATTAAAATGCTCAGACAATACGATACCCTCACCTAAATATTCCTCCATGCTATCATTTGTACATTTTCCATTAGTTTTCTGTATTGTCTAGTGGGAAGCCTCTAGTTTAGTGTCTGTGGCTTTTATTGATTTACTCTTTATTCTATCTTATTTCACTTAGCTTCATTTTTGCTTTTACAATCTGCAGAAATAAGAGAAATTGTAATACATCCAACGTTATCTGTGCATGAAAGACTAAGTTTTATTAGATTGCATCTCATGATACAGTACCGGGTAGCCTGAAACCATCTATGTACACTAAGAGGACCTCAAATTTGTAGTGAACAATTTTGGGTCTTGCTTGGAGCAGAAAGGTCCTTGTGCCCACAGATCTCTAGGAAAATCAGGAATGTTAAACACTCAAGATTGTCTGTTCTATGGAAAGGACATAGAATTTTTTTTTCACCTAGAAAGCTAAGAATTGGAATGTATTAATAGCCTGGTGATCTGCATTATCTGTTGGATCATGCCATATCAAGCTTCCACAGTCATTACCAGAGGTAGCTAGTACTCTAAAAGATCCTTACATTACCTGTATAGACAAGGGATCCCCCAAGCTCCCTCTCAACCAGGACCTGTGGTAACTAGTAGTCTAAATAACTTCCTACTATCTGTAAAACTGAGACCATGCCAGATTCTTTTCTAGGCCTTTAAGCTAATGCATGTAGCCTAACTCTAAAATCCATCTTCTTAGAAGAAGTGAAATGTACCTTTAGTTTTGATGTAATTATGGTTTCTTGTACATCTGGAATGGTATTACATTAGTAAACTCTTTCCTCAATTGTACTGTGTTCAAATATGGTGACAAGAAATTGCCTGTCATTAGATTCCTGAAGTTCTATCCAGCATGACCAAGTCAAATTGAACTTTTTCATTCTCACCTCTTTGTGGATCTTTTCCTTGCCTGCCATGACTCATGTAGGGACCCCCACAGGCTCTGAATACAGAATATTACGATTATATGTGTGCAAAATCATCCACAGCCTGGGAAAAACAATTGTAAATGAATGTTAAAACATTTGGCTGAAAGGACAGATAAGGAGGTGCCTACTTGTAACACCAGCCTCAGAACTCTGTGAAGTTAATTTGTGAACTTAAGTTGTAAAGTTAAGGCCTTTTCAAAAAATAAAAAGTCATGCATGCCAAGTTTAATCAATAGGGCCTTAAAAACATTGTAGTTTTCTTTTGTCATATTTCTAGGTTTACTTAATGTATTGGAAGACTAACGAGACATGATATATAACTCTTGTCATAGACTGATTTTCATGCATTAGAATCTTATACAGAACTTGTACAAAACATAAGTAGAACTGGTTTTATTTATTATTATGATGTCCATGTGCAAAAAAATAGAAAGCAATTGATTTGTTTTAAACCATTTCTTGATATCAGGTATCATTTTAGAAATTTACATATGCATATAAATTGCCATAATAATCAATGAAAGTACATTAACTTAGTGATTTTTTCTGTTTAATACTACCCATAATTCTTAATACCTAATCTACTATTATTCTCACCAGAAAAGTGTTTGTAAAATCATATCTCTATATTTCATGAATTAAAAGTTTAGAAGTCCTGTCGAATTTGACTTCTAGTCAGAATGATTCAAGTATGAAGCTGAATAAGAATTTTTCATTTCTAGAATTTCAAAACCTAGATTTTTCATTATACCATTAGAACTTTAATATTATGTTCCAAACCTACATAGAACTGAATTTAAGAATAATTTTCTTTTAACTATATAATTTGAGTATTTTCAATACATAGTAGGGGAATGAACAGCACTCACTCCTCAATGGATGACCTATAACTGGTTAATGATGTTTTAATGCATCTCTTATAGTCTTTATACCAGCAAAATATTGAAGAGAACAGAAAGATATGAGTATATAAAATCAATAATTTGGGAATTGAGGGAACAGTGTTTTAAGAGAAAGGATTATTAAAATCCATCAAGGAACTGATATGTGTGAACACTCTTTTTTTAAAAATAGACCAGGAAGACTGCTAGGCATTGTCTGTTTCATGTGTCCTTTAATATTTACAATGACCTTGGGTAGCATGACACACTAATTATTAAACTCACTTATCCTTAAGGAAGTAAAGTTAGTGAGTGATGAAGCTGGAACCCAGTTCCCTGGCCTTTCACTTTGTAGTAGTTCACTGCTACTGGGAAGACTCAGCAAGGAAGACAAGAAGGCGAATTCATAGGTGCAATCCCTTCCATACCTCAATGAAGGGAACCACCTTCCTGGCCAGAGCCATACTGTATTGGACAGAGGAATCCGGAGCATCCCAACTCAGGTGTTTTTGCCCATACAGAACTCCTCAGGTGTTCTACTGATAGCACATATAGATCATTAACACTCAAAGATCCTCCACGTAAATTCAACACCTGCAAACAATATAAAACATCAAGACCCAGGGAACCCCTCACCCAACAGTGAAAAAAATATCTTATACATGACTAAACTTAACTAAAATGAATTAAAATTCTAAAACAAAGGTCATTTATCATTATGCTGAGAAATAGTGTCTTAGACTTTTAAAGTATGTTCTGCTCATAATAACTGCACAGTTGCTTCTTAGACAGCACTTGAGCTGCTAATTTTCATCACTTTAAAGACTCACTATTCAAAATTTTCATTTGTTATTTAATTAAGTCATCCTTGACTAGTGCTTGTATTTGTCTAGCCTTCCACAGACTTTTTGTGTTGTGGACAGGTCAACTGGCAGAGCAATTTTCATCTGACAAGTTCCAATTGAACTTGTTTCCTTGGATCATTAAGCACATTGGCATTTACATTTGCAATCATTTTCTGCCTTGTTAGTTTCCATCAACCTCATTCACAAATTAATAAACATAAAGAGGTTTAGTTAATGTCCCTTTGCATATCATTGCCAGCCTTCTTGGTAGCAAGTTAAAAGAGTAAGCCCACAAGGAACCAGAATAGTGACCTAAATCTAAATCCTTTTAGGCCAGGAAACTATGCCAATAGGAATGAATCACATATTTATTAAATGTTATTTAGACATTACTAGGTTTCTTATTATGAACTATCTAAGCAAGGGTTTGTTTACTCAACAGTATTAGTATTCTGGCTGAGCACCTGTGATCTAAACTGTCCTGTGTGTAGCCTTTTTGACCTTTTCCCAACACTAACTACTGGATGTCAGTAGTCCTACCATTCATTCTTTTATATCATTTATTTTATTTTTGAGATTATAACATATTTACATCATTTCCTTTCCCTTTCTTTACCTCAAACCTTCTATATAACCCCCCTTTCTCTATATTTCAAATATATGGCCTCTTTTTTATTATTTTTACATATATATAAATTTAGAATATGAATATCTATATCTATATCTATCTGTGTGTATATATATATATATATATATACACACACATATATTTCTAAATTTAGCCTGCTCAATTGGTATAATGTGTTGTAAAAGGGAAATCATGCCTGGCACTGGAAACCTAGACAACTAACTAAAACTAGTGAAGTCATGGATCTTGGAGGATAACCTACAACCACCATGTTATCAAACCAGTGTAATTCCTAACTACATCCTAAATACATGTCCTTATACCTACAGATAAGTGTAGTCCTCACCTGTTATTAAGGAAACTTCTCTTTGCTACAGACAAAGACCATTACAGAAAGCCACAACTAATAAAAATGAAGATTTATGCAGTTCAGTCCCAATGAATACATCTATAAAACGACTGCACCCAAGGCTCAGGAAACATTGCTGAAGAGGAGGCTGAAAGATTTTAACAACCAGAGGATCAGGGAGTTTGTTGTGAGACTCGTGTCTCCTAGTGGGAAAAATATAGTCTTCCATACTTACCCAATTCCAAATTATCAATTCTACCAGCCATGCTTAATAATCAAAAGTATCTCCAGACTTTGTTTTCTACTTAAGTAGATGAATAATCCCATTGAATAACTCTGGACTAGATCTATAACTCTGTGAGTTCCTTTGGATTCTGGAACTAGAAAAAAATCATGGATATCAATGTTGTCTATGACTGAAGAGGAATCTAAAATCTAAAAGAAAATGTCTGTTGCTTAAGTGTAGAACATTTCATGATCACACTCATGCTAAAACTGTTAATGTCACTAAAGGATCTTCATAAGGAAATTCTCACTATTCTTACTTTGTACACAAAGAGACAAAGAAGCCCTTTCAAAAATGTTCAGATGGAACCTAACCTGCTACTGCCAAGTCACATATCTTTACTCTATAATAGGATCAAAGTGGGCTACAAAAAGAGAGATAGAAATGGATTACTTCTTTTAGAGTTCTTGATCATTGACATACCATAGACCCCTAAAGATTACAGGCTACTGTCAGTGCTATTGGTTATTCTCCATAACTTAAAGGCAACACCATATTGCTGAAGGAACCATATACATGCTTCACAGAACAAGGAGATATTAAACTGATATTGGTCTAGAATATTCTTCCCTTTTTAATAGCTTTCATAGATCTGTAAGTTCCCGTGTGTACCATCAGAAGATTAAAATACTTACTAACCTTTCCAGCTATCAAGTCTGCAAACTACAATTACAACTGGTTTGGCAAAACATGCTCAACAGGCAGAATAGTGACTTGAAAATCATGGGAGTAACCAAATACGTTCTGGTTGAAGTTAAATTCCACTCTACAAGATGAAACCTATACCTGGCACCAGTATTATCATGGTGAGCACATGTGGCTAGATAAGTCATGGGCCCTAGGAGAGAACCTACTATTGTTACGATGTTTTGTGGGCACAGTATTAAACTGACTCTTAATGATTTATTGCTACTCCTATAGATTACTGCACTTCACAATGCCTATCAGAGAAGCTTCCATGTGAAGTAGCTACAGCTAATATAGATATTATATAATTTTTTATAATTATAAGTGCGATAATCAATGTATAATAATAATATACCTAAACTGGTCAGGATACAAGTAAGAGCTTGCAGAATTCTCAGGCCTAATTGGACTATCTGTATCATACACCCTTTTCCCAAGGCTCAGGGTTCATTGTATAAGATAGGACAGAAAGACTGTGACAACCAAAGGAAGTGAATGAAAACAAGGGAACAATGTCCTCCAAACACAAGAAGGAAACTACACGTCTAAACACACAGCAATAATGATAATATGTACAGACCCTGTGAAAGCTCAAGCCAGACAAAATCCTAGCATGGAGCAGGGATGTATAAATGAATTTTCATTAATAGGTGTTAAGCTACTTATGATTGAAAGTGGCCAAGAGATGGTTGGTTCTATTTATGAGTATTGCCACTGGTAGATTGACCCTGCCACAGGGGAAGGCCACAAATCCATCAGCATATGGGCAGCACAAATTGAACTTGATGCATGAAAAAAGAAGAAAGAAAGAAAGTAAGAAAGAAAGAAAGGAAGGAAGGAAGGAAGGAAGGAAGGAAGGAAGGAAGGAAGGAAGGAAGGAAGAGAGAAAGAGAGAAAGAAAGAGAGAGAGAAGAAGAAAGGAAAGAAGGAAGAGAGCAAGAAGAAACAAAGAAAGAAAGAACACAAAGGAGGGTGTGGATGTGGGAAGAGTTGGGGAAAGGGTGAATACGGTCAAAACAATAACGCCACTGTTCCCATGTTCATTTAAAAAAAAAAAAAAGGTGCAGATTCCTCTGTAGTCATAGCTCGGTTGTTGCTTCTTAATGGCTGTCATTCTCTGTTCTGCTGCTTGACATTTGTTTCACTGCTCTAGCCTTCTTGCTTCTGATTCTATTCTTCATGACTGATCTGCTCATGTGTTTCTTCCTCCCAGCTTCAGAGATGCTACCGACTAGTTCCAAATCATATATTACTTATGTATTTAATATCATATTGTTTCTTTTTTTAAACATCATTGCAATAGAGGAGAAAATAAATGCTATCTGATTTTGGTGACAGCATGGTAGCGTACTGTACAAATATGTGAACTCATTCAGTATTAAATGCATTCATAATTGCCATTTTAGAGGTTATACTTGCTGCTGAGTCACTAGTGTTTAAGAATGTTTTAGTACTCTATAGAACTTGCTGATGGCTTGGGATTTTTAGCTGTTGTTACCATTGTTGTTTGAAAGACTCTTACTCTTTAGCCCATGTTGGCCATCACTCCCTTTGCAGCCCAGGCTTGCTTTGAACTCATGCCAGTCTTGTCCATTCAACCTCACAAATGCCGTGAGCTACCACTCTCATGAATGAGTTGACAATTCTATTGTGCTTGGTCTTGGGCTAGTTTGGGCCAGGGGAATATTCATCACTAGACCAGCCTGCTGCATCCAGGAACCATGATGATGCACATGATCCATGCTACTGCCACATTAATTGGACTTAATTTTCTTTTTCCTTTCCTTCCTTCCTTCTTTCCTTCCTTCCTTCCTTCCTTCCTTCCTTCCTTCCTTCCTTCCTTCCTTCCTTCCTTTCCTTCTAGGCCACAAGGGCAGGGGTGGAACAGGAAAGAATGCAAAGAGGCTGTTATTGAGATACATTGTATGAAATTTAAACTAGTAATAAAAGTATTAATAAAAATAACAGAAAATATTACACTAATTGCCTGTTTTCAAAGTCTGAAAAATTGTATATGCAGAAATTAAAAACAAAATCAAGAGATCTCTCTATTCTTTCTCTAAAGCAGCAGAAATTTTCACAATTTTTTTTTCCCATCAACATCCTAAAGTTTCACAGTCTCCACTCACCTAGATTCTGACCTAGAATTTAATGCCAATGAAATATAAATGATAGTTTTAAAATATACATAGGTTTAAATATGTTAGTTATCCTTTAGTCAAGTTTCAAATCTATCATTCTTCCCTTTGAATGTAAGTGAGCTTTTGTCATTCAGAGTCAAAAAGATTTGGAAGAAGTGATGTCATAAGACTTGAACTATTGGACCACAGCTGTATGCTTCTGGAGCTATTCTATCTGAATCCAGCTTCTATATGTGAGAAGAGTAAGCCACAGAAAGAGGTCATACATAGATTCACATCTTACTAGACAAGCTGAGGACAACTGAATAACTCCAAGTGGGGGCATGCGTGAAGTGACTAACTCCAACTCAAAAGAGATAAAATTTACTTCACTATGAGTACTTGAATTGTAGCATCCTCAGTTTTATAGGTTATTACCAATAATTCCTACTTCTTTTATTCATTCAGTCAGAGTAAGTAAGAGAATTTTTTTTCTCAGAAAACAACAGAAATCTGCTTTAAGTCTATAATGTAGAAACCCTATAAACCTTATATGAATTTCTTGATTAGTAGCTTGCTTTACTGATTTCAGTCTTGTCCACTCCAACTGAGTGAGCCAGTTCTTAAACATCTCTGTATAGCCTACATATTTATCCATTTATCTATCCACATATATGCCTACCTACCCTTCTAATCATCTATCTGTCATCAATAAGATGCATGTGTGTATACATCTGTAGAGAACCCTTGAAAAGTAACTCAGTTAAACCCACACACATGCACATTTACATATACACATATACATACAAGAAGTGTAATTAAATAAGTCTCAAAAATACAGAGATAAGCCAATATCTGTAATGTAAATTTTTTTCCCAAACTTGCCATATTACCATACGTGTCACCATATGTTCTTGTATATACTAAGTCTCTCACACTTATTTTAACAAGGATACTTTTGTTAGAAAGCATTCTGTGAAACTTATGTTATATGGAAACCATTTTCAGGAAGCCTAGGTTAGCAGAGTGAAGGAATCTGCAAAAGCCTGGAGTACCTATCATATGTAGTGAACAAAGTATAAATGATAGGCAATCCAAATACTTTCTGAGAAGCTCTGATATCCAAAGCCATTCATAAAAACATTTTAGAGTTGCCTAGTCTAGACTTTTTCCATTTTTGTGTTAGTAAAGACAGTAGATATTGAATTATATTATTCTTACTATTAGCAAGATGATATGGGAGAAATATATTTTTGTATAAATCATGCATATTATAATATTCTGTTATATAATTTGAAATGAAGAGAGATGTCTAGATTTTTCCATAGTCATAAATCAAAGACTTCTCTGCTGTAGCCAGAATGGCATTATTGGGATATAACTTGCAGATAATATTTCCAGGACTTAAAACTTTTACTTTCATGATACGATCTAACCTCTGAAAGACATGATAGAGCTATTCATAATTCATGATCTTTATGAGCTTGGATCATGTCTTGCAAGTAATGAAGCAAACTGAATGAGAATCTTCCTTTCCACTCACTCTTAACCATATTTCCACACTTAACCAAAATCCAAGCAGCAAAATGTGAGATGGTTTCCTAATTCATTATGCTCCAATACGTATTTTGTATACATTTTCTCACTACTTAGGAAGTTAACCATTATGCCATTGAAATGCAAGTCAGAAATAACGTCTAAAAAATATACTCACAGTTGGGTAAGTAAAAAGAAAACCCATTTAGGGAAGTAAAACCCCACATAATTGCTTTCCATAATAGATGACAGACTTTGAAATAGTTTTCCAATTAAATCGTATATGGAAGTATATTTAGCTACTCATGGATTATCTGTAAATTGTAATTAACTTAGGTCAAGTGCTAATAAGTAATACTGTATCTCTATTTTCTCTTTTATTGTCTTAAAATTCCATTAAAGAGGATGTTAATGTACTCTGAAGCTACACGGCATGTACATAATTATTGCAATTGTAATAATTGCATGTACACATATGATAAAAACACAAAAATGTAATTCTAGAAACCTAAAAGTGTAAGATTTTGCTATTTAACCATTTGTTTCTCATTTGATAAATTCTATTTCCTTATCAGAATTCTAACTGAATCCTTTTTATGAAATTCAGAAGTATACATGTAAAAAGTAGAAAAATTTTAAATTTATTCATGCATATATTATTATTAAAAAATAGTCATTCAATTTTGCTTTCAATTACATACATCTAAATTTTAATTTCTTCCAAATATATTCTTTCTGTTATAAAACTGTTAAATGGCCATATTTTATAAACTAGCTTTCTTAAACTGTTTCTTTTCAAGAGACATCTCCTATTGTTCATAGAATCATTTTTAAAAGCTGCATAACAAAAGGAACTGCTACTATTTCGAAAATTTCCCATGACACGACATTAAAATTATTTTCATTGGTTCACTCATATAGGAAGAAAACTTGGGTGAGCAATGTATAACCATATCTTTGCATGTCACATCCCCCTTCTCCCCTTAGGATTGATTCCTAGAGGAGGAATTGCTGAGTCAAGAAGTATGCAAATTTAGTGTACAGTTAATTTATTGCCATATTTCCCCTCAGAATTGCTGTAGCAATTTTAGTCCCATTAACAAGGACTAAGGCCTCCAATTTTCTGCATTACCAGTCCAGCTATATAACTATTTACAAAGATGACTGTTTATGTTCTGTAATTTGATTTTCTTTTCTGTAAGTGAAAGAATTGTCAGCGTGGAAAATATGATTTATTAGAAACACAGGTAACTTCTCAATAAACACCAAAGATTAAGCAAAAGAAACAAGGAGTTCTGAAATTGTTCTAGAATTAAAATAGCAACTGAATGATGCAAGAGTAATAGCTATTTTACAATATTTATGCTTATGATTTTCTTAGTCACATAGTTTCACAAAATAACCTATAAGTGTGTGGGTGTATTTATGCACTGGCTCAATATTTTGGTGGACATAAATTACCTTCTCAGATAAGAATTGGGCTTACAGTCATATGATAGAGAAAGAAGTCCTAGAACCAATAACATTCACATGAGTTCATAAGCATGGCCTGTTTGGGTAAGTCAACTGACAGGTTTCCAGCTGCTGTTGGAAAACAGCACACACCTAACCACTGTGTACAGCAGTTAGACAACCGATTCCCGAGTATCTTAAATCTGCTCACCTTCACTTTACGTATCTTCACTGTACCCATTTTATTTTCATTGCCAGCCTTTGCATTCACCATTTGGATTTCTCTGTGACTACAAACAGCACCCTCTTCTGGTGTGAGTGCAATAATGCCACTTTTACCACAGTCTTCATTTTCTGTGGCTGTCCAGTTTCAACAAAGCCTGCTGTGCCAAAGGATGGGCAAACTATTGAATTCTGTGTAATCAGGAATTAAATTTTGCACACAAATGTTTTCTTTCTCAAGGAAGTTTCCTGGAGCTAGAGAACACATCTACTCTGCCCAATCAACTTGCAGAAATGCTTGTCAGTGAAATGAAAGCAAGGCATATAAGGATTTCAACAGCAAGTGGTAACAGTAAAAAATAAAAAGGAAGTATTATTATCTGAACAGGTGATATGGCTTCAGCAAGAACTGGCCATGCAAATAAAAAGATCAGCCAGGAAAGAAACATAAGGTGCCTAAACAAGATGCCAAAGCACAAGGTCCTTTGATTCCTCATCACTGATTTAAAAATGCACATCTAAATCTAGTATAATGAGTGACCATGAAAAGAGTTGGAGTAGTATCCAGACAAACAGTTTCAAGACCACGTGCTGGACTCTTGAACAGCAAGCTTTTCCATGCTTGCTCTAAAAGCAGTTCAAAGAGGACCCTTCATTGTGAAAGCAGGTCTGGAGACAGGCAGAGAGGCCTTTCCAGATTCACATTAAAGAAAGCGACCTTGAATTCACATTAATTTGCAGGTTGTATTTTCCAACTAAGACTGTAATTGAATTTTCTTTACTCTTTTCTTGTTTAACCCTTTAATGGTGCCAGGAGGGGGTATAACACTTGTTAAATCCTTGCATGGAGATACCTGCAAGTGCCTTTTGAGGTCCCCTGCATCTGAACACTCTAACAGTGGCAGAATAATTGACCATCACTATCCTTTACAAGCTATATTCGTGGGGAAGACTGATGAAGCAGGAGCTTGATTTTCATAAATAATCTATTTTTCCATTTTGCATGGCAGGGGTTTTTTAGAGTTGCTGTGTGATCACACATTGGCAGCTTTATTCCTCAGATTTGAATGTTGAAAACAGGCTGTCATTAACACTTGTACTCTCTTATGCAGATAGAGCATAACAGTTTGCATTTCAATTAAAAGGGCTATTGTGGTGAGGACCACATGGGAGATAGGGCTGGGTTTTAGAATATCAGGATATCCCATGTCCAAGAATACACTGTAGTACATAAGTTCTATCTTTAACCCCTTGCAGTTGGTGACCATCAACATAGGAAGGAAGCCAGAGACAAACGATATGTTTTAAAAAGAGTGAAGGAATTGATTTACACATCAGTCATTTGAAGGAGTGATTCTCTCTCTAGTGCAGGAGGCAGCTCCTCTCTAAACACTCGGAGAGTCTATGGATTTGAATAATGGATAAGGAAGTGCACAAACATCACGATTTTCAGATTTCTCCTGCTGAATCAGGACAGCTTGTCCAAAGAGTCAGGGAGAAAGCTATTCTTTACCTTGGAAATACTGCAACAGGGGAACTAAATAATGACATTGCAACAGGGAGAGAGAGTCCCAAAAGGCATACATTGGATGAGACTGAGCTAGAATGATCACAGGCAGTTAGCATGGGGTGGGTGGGCCACGGAGCATTTTACTGCCTGTCATTTTCATTCAACTGGGGTCTGTTTGGAGGCATAGGGAAGAGAAACTTGGAATGCTGCAGGGAGAGCAGGTTGTGAAGTGCAGGATAGGGGAGGGACCCTAATTATCTTTTCTGACTATACTGCTCCATTGTGCTATACCCTTAGAGACCCCAGTGCTGCCAGCCTAACATTCATTCTCAGAAGGAATATTCCTTGAGTTAATGTTCAGAGTTTGTTTGACTTCATAACTGAAACATGAAAAATATTTTAATAATAATAATAACAATTAATAAATGGCACTGGAGGCTGTAAGAATAGAATGTGTGCTAAAGCCCAATCCTACAATTTAAAAGAAGATTGCATAATCATTAAGAACTGGTTGTAGGGGCCCAAATAAACAACCCAGACCTCAAAACTGTCTTTGAAACTATATTCATATACTTGTGCCCTCAAGGATTAGAGGAGGGTGGGGGAGAGGTCAGCTGGCTAGAAAGAGCAGAAATGAGGGCTAAGTCAGAAGAGGACATACCAGGGTCATTTTACTTGTCAGTGAAGCCACCAAGCAGGCACAGGATGGAAGCAGGCAGCTCCTTTAAAACAAAAAAAATGAGCAAGCAGCCATATGTAGGGCTATGTAAACAGGACACTTCTTCTGATCCCAGGAGTTAACAAAGACAGTGCCAGAGAAATGAGTCACTGAAGCGTGGCTGTGAAAGCCAAGGCCTAGACTGGGGCTGAGTCATCTTAGCATCAGACCTAAATCACCTCCTCTGCCTCCTGGTCAAGCTTCCTCAAATAAGATAGGTGAGAGGGACCCCTAGTCGTGACTCCTAGAAATGTGCTCAAATGAGCCTGAATATTTAAAATTTAGAAAGTCATTTTGGATTTGTTTTTTTTTACATTTTTTTCTCCTCTTAAGAGACAAATGAATCTCAACCCTCCTTTGTTTTCTCTGGTGTGCTCCAGTTGGTGTCTATGTTGGGGAGAGACTACTCAGCAGGATAGTTAGCACCTTTTGAGGACTCCTCCATCTGCATGCAGACAGCAGTGGGTGATCACCTCTCTCTACATCCCACAGCTGTTAGATGAAAATCAATCTGCCTCCTGGAGTAAGCCTTTAGGTCCTCAAAGGGTTCCAATACATTCCTGAACACCATGATTTGTGCTTGGCACAGCCAGTCAGTGTGTCTAATACTAGTCACTGGCTAATAAATACTCACTGTCCTAAAGGAGCCAATAATCATTTTGGTAAGATAAATTATTTAAACATAACCTTCAGAGATACTGAATTACAAAATATAGCTTCTGTTCATTCTGTGAGTAAGTTTGTATAGCTGATATTATAGAATGGTCAAGGAGGAAATGTAAATTATACATAACTTATAAATGAGAATGTACACAAACACCAAAAGAGGAATTATGTGTGTTATGCATGTACTCATGTATGCACATGTTGTCTGAGATATGTTTTATGATGGAAACAGGTAATCCCGAAATAATATTTATATAAGTAAAATGAATAATGAAAAGAGAGGCCTACATTAGGACATGGGTAAAACTGAAGTAGAGGAACAATATTGAGTTTTACCCACAATAAAGCAGCATGTGGACTACGTTGAAAAGTTACTTTTGTTAATCCCCACAACTTCCTGAGAGCTTGCAGCTAAGGCACTATTTGGTAGAATGGACAAGGAAAAGTGAGATACAGGAGTCAAATTGTGTGATCAAGTTCTTCCTAGGCTAAAGCCCATCTACTAAGAAATCAACAGCATAAAATTTCCTACCAAGGTCAACTAGACAACAAACTGCCTAGTTAATAAATTTTTTGTGCATACCATGCACAAATAAAATTTTTACTTGACATCCAATTGTATCACTTATTTTTTAATTCATGCTCTTCTATCATTTCATTTTCAAATTCAAACTATACCCATTGCCATAAGTTCAATAAGTGTTCAATTGGGGTTTAAAGATCTATTTTTATTAAGTTAAGAAAATCTACTTGCTTCAGCTAGCATTACTAATTCTGTGATTGGGAACCATGACCAAAAGTAATTTGGGGAGGAAAGGGTTTATTTGGCTTACACTTCCATATCATAATTCACTATCCACAGAAGTCTAAGCAGGAACTTGGAGATAGGAGCTGATCCAAAGTCCCGGGAAGAGTGTTGCTTACTGAGTTGCTGTTCATGAATTGCTAATCCTGCTTTCTCATAGAACCTAGGACCACCAGCCCAGGAGTATCCCCAGCAACAATAGGCTGAGCCCGTTACCTATCAATCACTAATTAAGAAAATGCTTACCTACCCGTAAGCCTATATTATGAAGCAATTTTCTCAATTGAGGTTTTTACCTCTCACATGTCTCTAGCTTTTGTCAAATAGACATAAAAACTAGCCAATATACTAGCATTTATCACTAGACTCAACCCGCAGTCTTTTTATTGTGGTGGTTTTTAGTCTGACAGTAAAACATGAATACATCATTGGTATAATTGCACTGACACATTATCTAGAATTAGTGATACTAATCTTGCTATTCACTGGTCAGAAAAATATCTCCTATATAATATATTTTTCCCTTTATTTGGGATTTGACTTATAAGTATTCCAATTCCAGATGAATAAAAAAAATCCTTACTTCGGCAAAACAAACATATGAAACAAGTAAGGGTTGTAAGCAAAGTATTTTATTATTGCTTATTATGAAATAGACCCCATGGGTTTCACATTCTGGAAATGTGCAAAGCAATATTGTCTAAAATAATTTGGATTTAATTCTTTTGTATATGGTATTCTGATAAATATATAAAAATAAACAAAGCAGGGTTCTGGCTTTAAATTGCTTCTCTGAGCCACAGTTTGGAAAACACTCTGAAACTGTTTGATATATGATGCATGATTCATGTATTAATCAACAGAACCATCATGTCTTTACAGATTGGATATGATACCTGAATTCTAGTTTCTTTACTGCTTTAGTATACTGTTTCCATCATGGAACAATAAGATTACTGAAACAAGTGGCCATGAATTAGTTGAATTGATGTAATAGAAATTCTTACACTATATCTATATAAATCCCAAAGAAATATGTATTCATAGTTTGTTAGAGCCAAACTGAACATCTATGGCTAGCCCTCACAAGAGATATCAATGAACAAAATTATGCAGAATCTTATTAATAGTAAACTATATTTTGATTATCCCAGATTAGAAATATTTGTCCAAAAATTACTTACCTCTTTAATATATTTCCAGTACAAATATAGATCTGTAAGTAACTATTTGTAGCTGGTTCAATCCGAAGACAAAATAGATATCATAGCTTCTTTACCCTCCTTAAAACAGCTTTAATATCTCATAGTGAAATTTTTAAAAAAATTGCACTTTAAGAAATTTGGAGACTCTCTCCAGAGAATGATTTAAAAATGGATTTGACTGAAGTCTTAATCTACGGAGGTTGTCGTTTTAAAAATTGCTCCTATGACTACATGATGCTGTTGTCAACTGGTAGTTCCTGCCATCTGTCCCAAAGTGCTGTTTTCTGAGACTTCAACATGGATGAACCTAGAATGCATAATGCTTAGTGAAATAAAATGAGCATAGAAAGACAAATACTGCAGCAACTATCCTATGTGAAGTCACGGAAATCTGAGCTTACATAAACCAAAGGGTATTCACCAGGACTCAGGAAGAGAAAAGGAGGTGATGGTCAAAGAACAAAATCTTTCAGCTGGATGATAAGTAAGTTCAAGGGGGCAGATTTGTGTATGATAGCTGTAACATATGATGACTGTTACACAGTGTACACTTGAAATTTGTTAATAGTGTGGTCTCCAATGCTCTTACTATTCACAGGAAGAGGTAACAAGCAAAGTCATTGGATATGTTAAGTATCTTTGTGATCATTTCACACTATAGATTAATATCAAAATCATGTCATGTACTTTAAATATTAACAATATATATCTGTCTATTCCCCCTCAGTGTAGTGTAGTATAGAAATACTCTTCTCTAAACCAGTTCGGCATGGTCTACATAGAAAGTCCCCTATGACCTCACTTTCCAAGCTGCTCCCATTTCTGAGGTGTATAGTATACCACCAGTCTCTGCCACTCCAAATCTAGCTTCTCATTACTCTGAGGAAAGGTGAAGTTTCCTCTCTGAGAAACAGCTGCTAGCCCTCTTGAAAATGCTTTCTTTCATTTATTCCTTTCATCTTAGTCTTTAGAAACACAGAGCTGTAGTCATTAACTTCCTGTGTCGTGTATAAAATTACATAGTGTATAGCTTTAAAGTTTACTGCTCACAACTTCACTCTGAAAAATGTTTGAGAACGTTTATTGCATTGAAAAAAGCTGTAGAGCTGAGGACACAACTAGGTCATTGGGAAACTCACAAGCAATGCTTTAAATTTAAAGCATGTTTAGCAAAGCAAAGACGTCGGATACCAGCTACTTAAAGGACCTTCTTAGTTAGCAACCACTATAGAGTTCACTGATCTGTCCTTAAGCCTCCTCCTTCCCTCTCTCCTTAACTCTCTGGATAAAGAGACCAGAGGTTGAGCATGCAGTTGTGATGGATGTTCTTGCTGAAGTGGATGCCCTCACTAAATCAGCATAAAGGTTATTAAATGAACCACCAGACTACTTGGGTTCAGACCAATTGTTCCTCTTCAAGCATCACTTGAAACTGAATATTGGCTAATGTGATTTGGATGTGAAATGCTTCCACCCTTAAACCAAGTGAATCACATATTTAAGGATTAGATCCCTAGGTAGTGGCATCATAAGAAAGTGATTGGGTTGTAAAGGCACTAACTTAATGAATGGAATAGTCCTTTGACGATTTTATAATTTCATGACAGTATTGGGAGCTAACAAAACTTTAGGAGGTAGAGCCTAACTGAAGGAAGTAGATAACTGGAAATATATCTTTGAAGAACATATCTTGTCTTCAGACAGAATTTTTCACATAGTTCTCTGTCATGTTTTTGGTAGCATAATGTGCAGAACATCCCATATCAGATCAATAACATTCAATGTACCCTGGAATAAAAACTCTGATTGCGTGAGCCAAAAGATGTCTCTCCTTTTTTATTTTTGAGTGAGAGACTGAGACTGAAAGAGAGTCTCCTGTATCCCAAAGTGGCTTCAAATTCACTGTGTAACTAAAAATAACTTTGAGCTCCTTATACTCTTGTCTCTACCTTCCAAGTCCTGGGATACACAGCATCTACCACCATACCTGGCCTTTTCATCTATTTAAGCTGTTTTTTTCTTATGTATTTTTTTTACAAGTGTTAATGACTAGCACACACACACAGTGGGTTACTCAAAATCTTAAAGCACAGCAAAAGGAGCAGTATTGTTAAAAAACAAAAACAAAAAAAAAAAAAAAAGTTTTCTGTAAACAGAATTTTAACTCAAAACTATAAAATAAATACATTGTTTTAAACCTATTGAAGTTGTTTTAAGTATGATATTTCAGAAGAACAACACCTGTGTTTTCATAGTCACTGTAATATTTAAAATGCCCATCAACATAATGAAAAAATCCAATGAGTTTTGTAATTGTAATTAAGGACTGAAAATATCAACAACTTTTAATATAGTGGAGAATAAAATTGAATGTTTTCTAAACTCTATATTATGAATGTGCATACTGATAAATAACAAGTTTACAGTAAAGATAGTTCTGAAAATGGTTTCCTTAAATGTTGATCAAAGAATTAGCCTATAACCATTTTTTCTTGAGAACATGTAGATGTTAAACTGATGCTTATGCTTGTAAATTATTCTATATACATGTATCAAAGTTGAATAAAAGTAAAATACATCTATCCATAACTGGAAAATAAACAACTGGTTTTTATCTATAGATAAAGATTTTGGCTCATTTTTAAAAGCTAGTATTTTCATAGAATCACATATTCGTAAATGTTTGAGCATTTTGATTTTTAGCCTTAATAAACACACTTGCATTTCTTTCTTATTACACTTCCTCTCATGAATGAGACAGTGTTTGGAGAGAAAGAAGAATGATTTGTGAGTTGCTCTAGGCAGCAGTTTCCTAATTCGTTTGATAGAGATTTATTGTGTTAGTTACTAAGTATATATCTGCAGATAAGAAACAGTTTAAGCCCATACACATTCAGAAGCAGCCTATGTTAAATTAACAACGATTATGCTTCAAATTACAAGTAGATATACTGTCTTGTTTCCCACTTAATAATTTTTCTTTCTGGACACATGTCTTAATAGTAAGAGTACAAGGCTACATAGACATAGTATTTCCATCAGTTATCTTTGCTGACGACTGTTGCTTTCATCTCATATTGTATATATCTCATTGTACCTATGGCTTTATTACTTCAAGAATACTAGAAGATGCTTCCAAATGTAACTAGAGAATTCAAATCTGAAAATCCAACAAATTCTGTGAAGGTGTTCCTTTAGCTTAAAAATGGTTTATACTACTACATAAGTGTTACTACCCCACGTATTTTATAACATGGCAGCCATAAAGTCTCCAAGAGTGAGGATACATATAGACTTCGAAGGGCAGCAAAGTTAAATAACCATCATTTCCTTTATTTAATTGTTAAAAATTAAGACATGGTTTAATTAAAATGAACCACTATCAACTAGTCCTATAGTCTAAAGTTATTTAGGGAAAGCATTAACTCACTTTTAAAGTTATATAACATTATGATAAATACTCATGTATCAAAACATTTCTGAGCATTATTTTCTTTATTGTATTAGCGACCCTTTATTTTTAGTGCCCAATTTTTGCATCCGTTTTAATTTCCTTTGTTTCAATTGATCCATCCTTTGAAATTATAAGGAAATAATCAGATATACATACTGTCAATAAACTTTTATTTTACAACAAAGTAGTGCTGATCATGACTGATTTTAGAATAATTGAACTGATTTTTTAGTTTGTATACAAAATGCAGAATAAACAACCTTCAGCGCTAGAATATATATTTCATGTTCTGTGTGTGTGCTTGTGTGTGTGTTTACTTTATTTCTGAAACTATTGCTATTAGTACTATTATTTATGGAAAAAGGGACTTATTACAAATTTGCAAATACTTATGACTGAATGCTGCATTCATAATTGATAATTTTCTCTAACTAATCTCAAGGACAAGCACAACTACAAGATGGTTAAATGAACAGAGTGGCCATATTTCTCAGACATCCTAAATATCTACAATTTATACTAATGCTTCTAGAGTAAGCAATAGAATAATTCGGCTTTGTCTCAAGAAGACTTGTGTTTAGACAATGAATTCTATAATCATATTGCTAGTAAAATATTGGGGAAGTTAAATTCTATATAAATTAATATATATAATAAATTATTTGAAATATATACATACATGCACACACACACATACTTTAAAGAAGTTACAGGTGGTTAACACAAGCCACAAGAGAGTAAATGATCAGAATTTGGGTCTTGAAAAGGCTTCCTAAATTAAGGTTTCTACATCATACCTTCACTTTTCTGTTGTGTAACTGCATATGTTTTGGAGAAGGGAAGTAATTGTGCAGGGAGAATCACTGAAGGTCATACTGTGGAGGTTGAAGTACGAGGGAGATCAACTCTATTATTCAACTCACATACTGTAGCCTTCTATGCAAACTAAAACAATCTTCTAGGCACAGAAAATGAATAAATGATGAGATAGTAACACTGGAAGAATCATACCCATGGTCAATCCATGCTTTTCCTGGTGGAAATGCTACTCAGAAACCTTGGAAAATATTTGGGTCCAAGTTTCATCAAATAATAAATGAAAATACTAGAATGCGGTAAAGGGCCAGAAATCTAGAATCTCTTTATTCTGTATCTTTAGAAATAATCCAAAGGAAAAAATAATATAGGAGACTACATTTCCTACTGATGACCTTTTACTTCTATAATAATTTGAAATAATAGTATATATATATATATATATATATATATATATATATATATATATGTATATAACGATAACTGATAAGTAACTTTTTCACTTCAAAACCATGTAAGCTCAAAGATTTCATTAAAATGTTCTACCATGTAATCACATAATTTAGAGGAGTTTGAAGACTTCAGCCAATAGTTGTCATTTGTACAAGGTAACCAATTAACAATCATGTAAAGATGAATAACAATGAGTTATTGAGTTTGCACAGTGCTGAGAGCATCACTCTCTTCTTCTTCATCTCAGCAGTAACTGCAGATGGTTGATAGAGAAAACAACTAATTTCTCCTTTACAATGATGAACCTAGAGCTCAATGATATTCACAGGCATATTTAAGGTCAACTATTAAAGAATACATTTATTTACAGAAGAATTTTTCCATATACTTCTCCATCAAACATACCTCCTTTTATACTCAAAAGAATAGCATAATGGAGTTGAGAGATCCAGGAGAAAAAACATCAAAAATTCACCCATGTGTACTGTAGAGCCATGTTTTCTTGGACATAGTATTAGCTATCTCCTCAGAAGTATATACGTGTCTTTTATCAAAAATCCTGCTCACTTCTCGTGATGTTTATTCTTTGTAAACACATTTTAAGTGGCAGAAAACAGAGCCCAAACCAAAGTATTCTATTAAAGGAACCCATTAGCTCAAATAATCAAAAAGACTCAACTTGTTATGCTAAGACATGATGTAGAAAACCAGAAGCTGAGGGAAAAAAAAACTCAGTTCTTGACCCTGCTCACCTCCATACGATGCGTTCGTTTCATGTTTGTGTTGTGTTAATGTGGCAAACAGTTTTGAGACTTGGATTTCCTGGAGTTTTCCCAGTATCTACAGTACAACTAACCAGAATTCATAGAAATTAGAGCAGTTTGAATTTATACATTTTTATACTTTTCTAAGTCATTCTTGCCTGAGAAATGAACTTCTCTAACTGACCAGGTCTTCAAAAGAGGTAAATACTAATGTCCATCAGTTTTGTTATTTATCTAGTAGGGATATTTCCTCAAATTAATTTGAAATTACTATGTCTCTGTGGACAAAAATACTGTATAAGCAAAGCATTTACTTCTTTACTTCTGTAGTATCATTAAGTACATGACATACTTAGTTGACACATTCATTTGCTTATTATATATCTATTCATCCTTAACGAGAACAAAATCATGAATAAAGTAGAGATATTAATATCCAACCCAGAAAAGTGCATGACAGTTAAGATGTGAACATTAATGAATAACATATTATCTTTCTCAACTAAAAGATAGACATTTGGGGTATAAAATTGTTAAATAACATATCACAAATGCATACCACTGTTAAGTAGCTGAGCAGTAACTCACTCCAGAAAGTTTGATTAATGGACTAAGAATCTTGAATCTTTGTACTAGCAACTACCAGACCTTTGTGTCATGTTCAATCATTTGGTTCTTATAAGAATTTTATCAGTAAATGAAAGACTTTCCATGTCATGTTTGTATTCCAAACTAAGACAATGATCATATTCCTGCCAATTTCCCAGGTATATGGAAATGACATTCAAACTGTAGAGGGGTTTATAAACATGAGCCCTGGATGTTTATATTCTTGAAAATGTGGTAGTCATGAGAGATCCTACAACAGAGAATTATGACATCTTGATAAAGGCATGATCCAACTCCACAGGAAATTAGTTCCAATACTAGATTCATTTGCACATCAAAAATTGAAGTGACTACTTAAGCAAAATCAGCATCGTTAACATTCACTTGATTGAGCTCAGACACCCCTAGGTAACTTTCTCAAACTTCTCCCATTCATAGATGACACAGCTGGGTAGAAATTAGTCTCTAAAAATACTTTCACACAACCGGCTTGTTTTCTAGTCACTGTCTGCTTATGTTATGCTCATTCCATCTGTCAATAGATGTGAGTCACACATTCGACCTTTCAGTTTCACTTGCGCACATAAATTTCTTCCAATTTCCTGTGAAACAAACACTTTTAACTCTTTAGGGTTTTGTAATTTGTGCACAGGTCATTTGGGGATGATTCAAAGCACAGAATAAGCCCTTGCCTATGTGACAAATTTGGCTTGAGCACTTTATTATTAGGATAGAATGTCTTTTCCTGTTTGACTGATAAATGTAGACCTATATAGAGGGACTGACATTAATGCATATTTTTATTTGTATATTTTTATATGTACATGACAAATCTTCCATGCTGTAGGATAACAGAAATCCAACCAGATTAGAGAGGTAACTCTATCCACCCACTCACACTAACCCTCTCTTCTTGGACTTCTTTTATGACTCATGTGAATAAACACTTGGATACTCAACTGAAGTAGCTAAGCTTAATCCTCTTTACTGTTAGCCTGGGATCATGATTACTATATCACATTTGTCTGATCTCGATTTTATTCTCACTGCACAATAAATAGTATATTGGCAGAGATGCATCTATATTTTGAGAAATTATATTTAGACTGAGTTTAAATTAAAACTGGCCTGCTATTTAACAAAAAATGCAAGTTTTCCCCCCAAAAAATCTTTTATGATAGAGAAAAAGCACAAAATTACTGAATAATAGAAACTACAGAATTGGCAAACTGAAAACATGGCAAATGAAACATATGTTCTTATCTCGAACATGAATCTTGCCTCAAAGAAAGAACAAGACCACGCTCTTCTGCTGCCTCCTTGGTAACAAGTACCACAGTGCCTAAAGTAAGGGAACCATATCACAACCATTCTGGGAAACTAAGAATAAAACATATTTAAGTTTTGTGTTGAAATGGTAGGGACTCCTCTCCACGCACATTGGGCCTTCCTGTTATTTTGTAAATCTACCAACTTAAGTTTTTGAAATTCACTTCCTGTCATCTGAACACTGGCCTAGTGCCATGGGACATGTAGCTACTTAGGGAAAAATCCACAATAAAATCAATCTGTCCCATGTGTGAGCAATTAGAAGGAAGTATCTTCTCTGGTTACATTCCACATAGAACTCAAGGATCCTGGTTCACTGATTGGTGGCCACTAAGTTATGACATGCTGTCTATGCCATGTCTCTATCTATACAAGTAAAAGAGGATATTCCAGATCATTCATTCTAGAAGAATGTCTACCAACACTTATCCTTAACATATAAGTTTTAAATCCTGGTGCAATTCTTTTTTTCCAAAATTTTGATCGCTTTTGTGATTGAACCTGATTTACTGAAACAACGGCAAAATAAACAGGAACTTAGGATCAGCATATGGCTATTAAGTACAAGAACAGGATAGAGGATCATTTTAATATATAGGACCATGTGAAAGCTGATGAGTGGAAAATACATAAGGCCAACAGATTGATGGAGTCATATATGCCAGATTTACTTGAAAGAGAAAGGAGACATAGCTCCATGGGGTTTAGCAGAGATAACTACAAAGGACCATTGCACACATAAACACAAAGTAGCTGCTGCTCCACATACAAGACCTGCAAAAGACCAAGTCAGCCAAAATGCCAGTATGGATAGGGGAGGAACTCATTAAATTCCACCCTTAGCCAAGGATCCACTGTCAGTTGAAGATTGCTGGGGGAGGGACAGTCAGTTTACTTCAGGGACACCACCCCTAAGAAGCTACTCATGCATCAGTAGATTTTCCTATACTTACCTACATACGGCCATCATTACGTTGGCTGAGTGGGATTTAGGAAAAAAAAAAAAAAAAAAAAAAAAACATCTGAATTGGGAGGGAAAGTTGTGTGTCTCCGGTGAAGTAAGGTAGGAATTCCAGTGAAGGAAATGAAGGGTGGATGGGTTTTGTTTAAACCAATAATTTTTAAACTTTAAAATATAATTTTATAAAGAACTTGTGTGTTTGCACACAGGAAATCTGACTCCAATCCAAAATGCAAGTAAGTGGACTTGCGCACTAATTGGATTGTCTTGACTGTGGCATGGAAAGAATGGTGGCCGTTGGTAGCAATGGCTCCATTTAATTGTGATTCTGATCAACTATTACAGACACTGAGACTTTTCTCTCATTCATCATGGTATCCCAGTCTCCTCTTTGAAGCCATGCAATCATCTCCCTGAGTTGAGTTCCTTATAGAATGCTCTATAGATTAATTGTTTATTTTTTGCTTTTTCCAGTAATTTCCTTATTCCCTAAAGTACTGAGTCTACTTATCATTTTATTCTGATTCATCATCTTGAGAAAGTTTAGAAATAGAAGATACATTATATGGTTAGGATATCACTAAGAAATGGAAAATCCTTACTAAGAAACAAAGCTGGGCACAAAATGTTGGAGAGGCCCAGGAGACAGACTGAAGTGCAGAAATTAGAACAACTACAAGCCAAAAGATCAATTGCTGAAAGGCACTTAATTAAGTAAATAGAAATAATATACCTCCATGAAACATAGGCAATAACTTGAAGCTCACTGAAGATATAAAAAGACACAAAAGTTATCAGAAAGAGAAAAAAAAAGTCCAATGCTGGATAGAAGTCTTTTTAGATAGAAAAAAAACCCACATACAAACATTTTAGTGTATAGGCAAAGTTTAAATAAAAAAAAAAAAGATGTGAAATATGAGTTTGGGTCTATCTATCCAATAAGAATACAAGCTTCTTTCCCTATTCACACAAAAACCAAGGAAAATTAACCAGAAGCTGAAGAAAAACAAAATATTGGTTGAAAATAAAACAGCAGGAAAATCTATCAAAATGATGACCCTTTCCAAGAAGGTGACTCAGCCGACTTCCCAGGAGTAATCTGAACCCAGGTTGTGCAGAAGTAAATCTTGGTGAATAATAACTTCCCCACATTTCTTCTGTGTTCACTGTCTCAACTGTGAAAGAAGTTCTGCCTTTACTATCTGCATCTGCAATATCCATTGTGTAAGAGCCCATGCTGCAACTCATGAACTTTTCAGTAGGTAAATAAACTGGTAGCAAAGCAGAAAGAAAGGCGGTGTCCCAATCAGATTACTGCATAAAATCTAGATGTTCCAGAGGATCCATTGTGTTTGGGCATCATGTAATTCAAAGAAAAAAGTAAAGGAAATTCATTCTGCAGGTTCCTATCTATGTTTATGACTGTCTGCCTACTGTCCAGTTTTTAGTGTTTTAAACAAAACCCTCTGAAATTTATTTTGTGATCCTTTAGTCACGTTGTGAGGTGAGTCTTCACAGGTGGTGAATTGAAGTGAAACAGCAAACAATATGACTCTTGGTTGTACACTATTTGGTTTTCCGATACCAAATGATCAGTCATGAAAACGTACATAGGATTGACATTTTATAGGTTGAGCAACTTGTATTTATGTATTTAGAAATATATGTGTTTGTCTTTGTGTGAAGAAATAAAGAAAAAGAGGCCATGAACCTGAAAGAAAGCAAGGACTATATATTGGAGAAGTTGTAAGAGGGAAAACAAGAGGAAAATGATGTAACTATTATAGTCTTTAAAATGACAATACTATAATTTTTAAAACTATGTGATTTGCTCACTTTCACTTAATCTCTTTGATTATTGTATATACATTTATACAATGATATAACCCTACTTTCCAGGATCACTGCAGTTGAGTTCTATTCATATAGAATATACATATTCACAAATGTATGTATGCATGTGCATGCATATGTATGTACGTAAGAGATATGTGTGCAGGTGTACAAATATACATGTATTTGCTGGATAGTTGTATGTCAACTTGACTCCAGCTATCATCATCTGAGAGGAGAGAAATTTAATTGAGAGAATACCTCTATAAAACTGAGCTGTAGACAAACACATATGGCATTTTCTTAATTAAAGATCATGGGAGAACCCATGTGGGTGGGGACACACCTAGATCTGTGGTCCTGGGTTGTATAAGAAAGCAGGGTTAGCAAGCCACAAGGAACAAGCTAGTAAGTAACACTCCTCCGTGGCCTCTGCATCAGCTGCTGCCTCCAGGTTCCTTCCTTGCCTGAATTCCTGGCCTCATTTCCTTCAGTGATGAACAGTGATGTGGAAGCATAAGTAAAATAAACCCTTTTCTCCTCAAGTTGACTTTGGTCATGGTCGTTCATCACAACTAAGCAATGTACATATACATGTATAAATATTTATGTAGTTATACATATATATGTGCTGTTATGTAGTTACTGAATGCATATGGACTGCTACAAATAGAATCCCATACCCTTCAAAGGCATTGTGAGATATATGTGTGTGTGTGTGTATATATATATATATATATATATATATATATATAAAAATATTTATTGGCTTCAGTATATCATATCCTTAATCATTTTGATAATAAACATTTAAATACTTGTTTTGGAGAAAAATTTGTCTTCACAATGATCACAAACCTGGAAAGTAATGGTTTCTTAGACAAAATGATATTTTAAAATAAGAATACAGAAGAATTACTTAATTAACCTTTAGACATTATATGTATGCACTACAAATTGGAAATTTATGCTAAACTATACCTAGAAAGTTTGCAATTAAATTATACATTGTTTATTTGTTAAGATATTAAAGAAGAAATGTTTCAATAAAATGTTAAAATTCAGAAATTCAACTAATTGACCAATAAAATCCTCTCTAATTAATCTTACTCTTTTTATGAATTATTTCTATCTTGATAACAATAGATGCCAAATTTGTCAATCATGTGATTATATTGGATGGGTTGTTAGACATTTCATATGGAATAAGTATTATATCAGAAAATTTCAGGACTAAATTATTTTGAAAACTTATACAAAATTTAAGAAAAATTAAGGGGTAGTCTCAATCTTTCCATAATTCCTAGAAACTCCAAATGCTTCTCAAATTCCTTTGGGATTTGTTTCTGGGTAACATATCGTAAAATTAATGTTGTGGTATGTTTAGTTGTGGATAATATCTTAGTTAAGATTCGTCTCTTACTTGTTTACACCTCTGTGCCATCCCCAGCTTCCACCCCCCACAGGAGGTTCCTGTTATTTGTTGATTGAGCTGTGTGAAAACAGGAAGAAAACACCTGGGGATTGAGGGGTGGAGCAAGGAGGGAGTGAGGAGTAGGAGGTGGAGGAGAGGAGGAGGAAGAAGGACAGAGGAGAGAACGGAGGAGAAGAACCAGAAGAAGAGCATGGGGTGAGGAAGCCATTGGAGTGAGCTCTCTGCCTAGCTGCCCGGGCATTAGAATTCCCTGAGATTTGACATGGTTTGTCATTAATAAAGAGCATTGGAAATTTCAACGTCTGGACTCTCCGTTAAGTGCCCATAACTTTATTTTAACAAATTAAAAACAATCCAGCACACTACACACCATCCCAGCCTGTATAAGTTAGCAGCAGAGCATACTTACTGCAAGGTATTGCTTGTTTAATATTCTGATCTACTGGTTATCCAGGAATGGCCACCATTGCCACTGCACAGGTCACTAAAGAGTGTTTGAAGTTTTGTCACTAGCCTAGAAAAAAGGTTTATGTTAAAAATAAGAAGCATCATTTTCACTAAGTATTAACTACATAACACAATTGTAAATTTGAAAATCCAAGTCAACTTGACTTATGTGAATGATCATCTATATGTAATTTTGTCTATTTAACTGATATCTTTGCCATTAAGAACACAAGTAAGTTTACATGCCTCTTAGGATAGTAAATTTAAGAAGAGCTGATGGAAAATGTACTTAGTTAATCTTTATTCCTTTATGTTGAAATTTGTCTCCTTGTCCCAACCTGAAAATATATGTATGTGTGTGTATATATATATATATATATATATATATATATATATATATATATATATATATATATATATATTTACTGTACTAATGGAAATTATGATTAATATCTTCTCATGAGTCCAGAGTTTAGTTAATCCCATTTTTACGAACTGTGATATTCTTGAAATAGATTATCTTACAGATTCTATTCTGCAGTTTACCTTACTCTGACAATGACTTGAAAATAGTTATGCTCATGGTACATACTTTATAGATGAATGGTTCTGAGAAGAATATTTGCTTTATTTTTCTTTGCAGTCATGCCAGTAAGACTTCACCACCAAGTAAGGTATTAACTGTGATCCAAATTTCTTCAAATTCATTTCTGAATTAACATGCATAATACCAAATACCCTGACAATAGTTATTCTTTACATTATCTGACAGTAGATAAAAGAAGGATACAGTGTTAAATTAGCATAGACCCTTCAAAGAGTGTCCTGTAAGGTGTTGTTTACTCTCACTGGCTAGCTCTTGTTTCTCTCTTTATGTTGAATCTTAATATAAACTTCAGAGTTCAACCTAACCCTTCTCTTTTCTATAGTGACAGACTGCAACATTAACTAGTTTTTCTTCTTTCTATTTCACATTAATCTGCTTTTCTTCATTGCATGTCACTCTCTCCTCCCCTATACACGTATATCACTTCCTCTATCTGAAGATTCTAGTCTCAGCAAGTCTTATAGTACTTGGATTATCATTATGCTTTCATCTTTTTTCATTTGGTGGCAAATGTTAGTTTTCTCCAATTATATGATCCCCTGGTTAACCTTAATTGTCAACTTGGTAAAGTCTAAAATCATTCACCTTAAGAGAAGCCCATATTGAGTATTTTTCTAGATATGATAAGCCCATGGGCATAACTGTGGAGGACTGCCTCATCAAATGATTCCTAAGGGCTCAGCCCACTATGGACATCATCATTTCTAGTTGAGTCAAGCCTGTGAGGGAGACAGAGAGTGAGCCAACAAACAACATTCTTGCAATGTTTCTGTTTCAAGCTCCTACTTGAGTTCCTACCTTGACTTCTCTCAATTATGGACTGAAATGAAATCCAAATAAACCCTTTTCTTTCCCGCTTGTCTGTGGTCAGAGTGTTTTATTGCTGAACAAAACGATAAACAGAACATGTGACTGCCTACCTTCTCATAGTTTGTATTTGGACATTTTATCTGGTAGACTATCAAATGTATCTCTTATGTTGGTCGTGGCTTGAAAATGTGCCCATGTTCCAACAGAAGAGAAGAAATGATGCTGAAAAAGTCTGAATTGTACCTTTAACAGGAAAAATTGCTCTTGTTTAATTCCCTATCTTCAGATCTTTTATTATGAGTCATCTATAGCCCTCAGATGGCAGCAACACTCCAGGAAACAATGTGCCACATATAAAAGAAGGCCAATACAAATTTTAAAAGTTGTTTGTTGAATGATGTGATATTAATTATCTTTGGACACTATTCATTATAATTATCATTATTCATTATAATTATTTTTCTTTGAGGAAATTTTCTCTGACCTTATAGTCTTGAAAAAAGTTAATATGAGATTATGATCTCGTATTTAGAAAGTGTGTTTTTATGACTACATTAATGTAGATCCTTGACTAAGTTTTAGCGTCATAGTCAATAGATTGCCTACTGTACTATGATTTCTATGAATATAGAACTATTGGAAAAAATTCTGATATATATATAACAAATATTTTATAGACTCAGTAATTATTTATAAGAAAAAATGAGGGATATAAAGAAGAAGAGAGAAAGAAAGAACATCTACACTGCCATGAAAATGAAGAAAACCAGAAATCCATAAAATGTAGGGCAATATCATTATGAAGGATAGAATTTTTAGTTATTGATATTGATTACATCTAATCTCCTCTTCATTACATACAATAGGAAAGTTATAACACTATCTAACACTATCTTCTTGTCTTAGTTCCTTGACTTTTTGCCAGGTCCAAATAAACCAAATTTTGAAAACTTTGTACATTTAGAAATCAGCAATTACCTCCAAAATCCCTCTATTGTGGGATTTTTTTTTTTTGCCCAGGTTTTTTCACTTTCTTTTACTACTTGAAGAAGAATTTGCCAAGATGGATTTGATCAGGCCCACCTTTGGTGCTGCCAGCCTGCCTGAATCTCCCAAGCCTCTAGGTTGTATTGGAAATGTCACCTGGAAGGAGCACAGCCAAGTTAGAAAATCACTGTTTACATTTTCTGCATGCAGATAGGGACAGGTGTCTTCATCTGTCTGTTGGCAGGTTCTGAACCAGGAGACAATTTTGTAAAAATAAATCAGAAAAGTTGCTTTTGAAATAAAATATTTAGAATTCTAGTATACTCCAAATCATGTGTATCTGACAGTTGATATTTTTCCTTGAAATATCTTCTGTAGTTGCATGTCAGAGTCTGGCCTCTGCTGACTCCTTCCTATTTTGCTAGTCACTTCTTACCAATTTTGTTCATTAGAGGGTGCTGTAATTTAGTCCAAGGGCCAATTCTGTATCCTACCTAATCTTTATTAAAGATGTCATCTACATTCACAGTTCTGAATTCACTCTCAATTCTGTATCTTCATCAATATTCTAGACTCGTAAGCAGTTTCCGATTTGACATTCCAGTTGGCTATTGATGACTATGGAAAATTCATCAGATCTGAAACTAGACTTCTGTCCTATTATCAAATTTTCATCATCTCCATTCAAGACTAATTTTGAAAACAAAAGTGATATTCAGGTATCCAACTTGATATCTATCCTTTGGCTGTCACTTGTCAGGTTATTAAGGCATTTTGCAAACTACATTTCTACCTTCAAAAATATGTGAGGCATGTGACCATGTATTCCCTCATTACCACTCTTAGCTGAACTCATTTTGTTTCAATTAACCATAGCTTAAGTCCTCTTCATGTAGCAACCAGAGTAATAGTTTTAAACATGTTAGTCAAACCATGTTGCATTTATTTCCCAGCACTTTTGGCTTTCTAGTTCACTGACGATTAGACCCCAATTGCCCTCATGGCTTTCCTAACCTCATTTCACTCCCATCTTCCTGATCACTCTTCAAATGGGCCAGACACACTCCAGCCATCCACACCACTGTTTGGCCAATGATGCTCATTTTCTCAATACTCTATCCTACTCAACAGTAACAGAGCCTCACGCACCCCAGCTTTCTGATTCTAATTTGTTTATGTTAGTTTTCATTAAACATAGTAGTTTCCTTTTCAAATGCTTCAGGTCCGATTTGTGCTTCCCTATATACCCTTAGAAAAGTGGCTACCCATTGGAATACGGCCCACATACCAGGGACCAATCTTTAAAGAAAGTTAACTCTCCCAGCAGTTATCAATTACCCATAGTTCCTCAGGAGTAGGATTTCAAGCCAACTTTCCCCACTAATACTGAGGTTTTGTTGGCTTGATTTGCCCAGGACTGGTGGATGCTGTAAGAACCACAGTTCATACACTGATGTGCAACTGTAATGTTATATCTGGAAAACACTTTTTTTGTTGTAGTCATCCACCATCTTTTTCTCTCTTATTCTTTTTGGCCAGTTTTTCACAATGATGCCTGAGCCTTGGGAGAAGGGAATGTGACATAGCCGACCCAACTAGGGAAGAACACTGCAGTTTCTCAGTCTCTTATTCCTTACAGTTTGATGAGTTGTGGGTCTCCATGTTAATCACAATCTACTGCAAAAAGAAGCTTCTCTGATGAGTTTTAATATGATGTAGACACAAAGTTGGGTATGGAAGGGGCAGTGGATTGAAGATGAGTTGAGCAAGTGGAATGAATATGATCTAGATACATGTAGGAAATTCCTGAGTATCAGAATATTTTAAACTAAAAACAATAATGCGTTAAAAGTATTTCAATATTATATTATTTTATAAAACATATATTCATAGTGGATGTTATAATTTTTCTGAATTACCAGGATATAAACTTCAGATATTGTTTAATATGACTATAAGTGTTTTCAGTACATTCAACGGGAATTCAACAAACATTGATGTAATAAATGATATCATCTCACTAAAAGCAGGAGCAACTCAAGTTCTCCTACTTCTACCAGCCTTAGTTAGCCTCCTGATCCCCCACTGATACTTGTGCAGACAAATGAGTTTACAAAGATAGAAAGAGATAACTATATAAGGCAATTGCTATCTGTGAAACAAAAGCATCCCTTTCACAGGTAGAAAAAAAAACCAAAACTATCCATCAAGTCAATTCTACATATCTGAAACTAAAGGAATAGATTCCCCTCCCCCTCCCTCTCCCTCTCCCTCTTTCTCTCTCTCTTTTTTTTTCTCTCTCTCTGTATTGTATACATTAATGAACATTAATCATTTTTTCCAAATAGAACTAAATGTCCTCTAATTTAGTTCACAGCACACCATGCATATACCACATCATGCATAAACCACATATACAAGTACACATACCTATACACCCATCATTATCCACACACAGCACAAACCACACATGCGCGCGCGCACACACACACACACACACACACACACAACACCGTTCACACATACCACACCACATATACATATTACACATACATACACACAAGTTCACTCACATCCCCCACTACGCTACCACCCCCCCACGCTATATATACACAAAGATTCCCTACTCCTCCCTTATAGCCTAATAACCACCACAACACACCACACACTCAATTCTGGACAAATATTGGTGCGACTAAACAGTTACTACAAATCAAAAGGGAACAAAACAGATAAATTTCTGGGATGACCAATATAAAGTGACAGTTCAAAGCAGAAAGAAACAAATGCAACTATGAAATAACAGCTATTTTTATCTATATCAATCATCCAGGAATTACAAACTCAGTGAATTACTTTATATTTTGTATGTTTAATGAGTATAATTTTAAGTTGTTGCCAATATTTATCATTATTAAAATGTAGAAAAGGAAACATAATATTCACCCCAGTATAATCAGTGAAGATATTCTGAGGCTGCTTACTTAGCTTTTTGCCACTTTCCTTGATTATTGTGTTACCTATAAATCCGAAGGCTCAATATCACTGGGTTCATTTTTTTTATATTGTGTAGGAAGTCATAATGCTTTATATTAGACTCTCTTTCTTCTCTTGTAAAGATATTATCTTATTTTCTTAAATTCAATTATGGCAACTTAATCAACATTTGACAAGTAGTTTATATGTACTGAGACCCTAAGTTATGCATTCTATAACAAAAGAAACAAACAAGCAAAACAAAAACAAGCACTATCACCAATAATAGAAAACTGTAATGTCAACAGAAACAACAAAAGTGGTAGATAGACAGTCTTCAGAGTGCTGAAAAATGCTATCCAAACTACTGGGAATGTGAAATAATCATATCTTAACTGTCTGTTAACCACACGAGATACATTAAAAAGTGTCATGGTAAAATATGCCCACTCTAACAGTAGTGACATGAATGTTACAGGTATAATCAACCACTGTCTAAATAGACTTAAGGCCATTCTTTAAGATGAAACTCATATCCTATATCTTTAATGGAGCTAAGAAGCCATCTCTGGGTATGCTCTAAGGGATAACAAGCTACCATTACTTTATTAAATGTACATATTATTAAACTGCTCCTAAGCACTTACCTTTATATTCATAGGTTAGTGCATCAAAATTCATCAGATATGTTTCTTTTTATAGTAGTGATTAACAAACAGACTCACAATTGGCCAATATGCAGAAAAGAAAAGACTACCTGCTGCTTAATCTTAAATGAGACATCTATATTACATCCCCCTTTCCCATGGCTCAGATATCATTTCAGAAGTTCATGAGAAACATGGAAAGATCCAGAAATAGTGGAGGATTGCAACAAAATGATGCTTTCCAGATGTGATAGGACAATCATGTAGGGGTAGGAGAATCCATTTCCTTCAAGTATGTGATTTCTGAAAGACTACCCTTTGATCCAGTACATCCATAAACACATGGATAGTACTAAGTTGGCTCAGTTCCCTTAAAAAAGCACACAAAAATTAAAATAGAGGTAGGGATATAGGATAAGAAGTGGAAAGGAGGAAATGGTGGGTGGCTTTGATAAAAAATTTACTATGTGGATGTGTTAAATGTTCAAATAATAAAAAGAAAAAAAAAGAAATACCAGAAGTGATTCAGTTCAGCTCTGTTCATTTCTAGGATGCACAATCTGTTGAATGAGGAGGACCCTCCCATAGGTACCTCCAATCCCAGATAGATTGTTAAGTGCTTCAGTAAAGGCCTACACCAAGTGCAATGGGGCCAGGGGGAGGAAGAGATTAATCACTACCATTACCACATCTTTCAAATCAATTTATCAAGATCTTTGCTTTGCAACTAAAGGAAACTTGCCAAGGCACTTAGATTTAAAATATGTGTCTATAACTTTCTCTTTTTAACCCTGTACTCCCAGGTTTCTTTCCCTAGTTGGTTGCATAAGATTTTATTTTTCTGTTCACCTTTTCTTTCTGCTTATAGATCAAACTATGGCTTGAATGGAAGGAGAACTCTTGATAAAATATCAGTTCCTTATATAGCTTCTTTCTTGCTATTTTTAATCTTTGAAATACAATAAATAAAGGTCATTCATTTAACTAGAATAACAAAATTGTTTGGAGGGAAATTTTGCAGTTCTTATAGAAGTTAGTGTTCTCTAAATGATTTCAAGTTTCCTCTCTGGTATAAGTTACATATTTTATCAAAATTTATCCCAAAATGTTAAGAAATAAATTGAGTGCAGGAAATTTATTTTTGCTTATCAAATAATAAATGTAATTTTTTTTCTGTTTTTACTCACTATTTCTGCTTATATTTTGAGCACTTGTTAAGTCCACAGCAATCTTCTGTGTGCTAAGAATTCAGAGGTGAACAAACTAGACAATAAACAATAAAATATTTTGTATGAAGAGGAAAACAACAAAAATTAAAAATAGCACAGAGCAAGTACTAGGGATATAGCTCAGACGGTAAAAGGCTTTGCCAAAGGACGTAAGTTCAACCCTAGAATCCGTATAAAACGAAACTGTCATGGTGGCTTGTACTCCTATCTTACATTGAAAATGTACAGATAGGTGAATCCTTGGGGATCCCTTGCCAGACAATCTAGTATTCTTGGTAATTTCCCAACAAATGAGATACACAGTCTCTAAAACAGATGGATACTGACTTGAAGAATGACATTTGAAATTGTTGCCTGGCCCCTGCATGCTTAAGCACGTATGTGCAAATGCATCCACATACCCACCAACACCCACCCTCCCACACATATCCACATTTACACCTGCACTCATACAAACATATACATATACACCCTTTACGGTAAAGATTGTAGGTATTAACAGGTAAAGTACAATGATAGATTTAGGAGATGCAAGTACAGGCAGAACAAATATCTATCCTAAGATATATTGTTGGTAAGAAAGAGATGGATTTGAGGAGTTCAGAATAAAAGAAAAGTAGATATCATATGATGACACAGGAAAACAATATGCCAGATAAAAGAAATAATGGGCTTAAAGACCTACAGGGAAAATTATGTATGTTATAGAATGTTCCAGAAACTCTAATGAGCAAGCCAGCAAATATCAATGTTTGTTGAAGATTAAGAAAATTCTCCAAACACTATCCATCCTTGCTAATATTAGGAAAATCATAGAAAAAAAATGGCACAAGACAGCCGTCCTGCTAGAAAATCACTTGTAGCATTGGATAAAGAACTTGGCAAAGTGGTTTGAAATAGTTTCAAATTGGTAGGTATGGGATGAATAATGTGGAGCCTTTAGCATGTGGTAAAGCTTCACTTTGTAGAGTGGCAGAGCCTTTGTGAAGATATTATCAGGAGACATACATGCTCTGAGTAGTGGTTGCAATTCTTATCTCTTTTACGAGAACAATAACAATCCATTTAGTCAGGAAGAATTTCTGCTTCCTCTAAAACAATCAACTGAAGGTTGAAAGTCAATCATGTCAATCAAAAGCCTTTGCAAAATCAGAGTCAGAAACTCTCCATTAAAGACTCACCTTCCCTCAGCAAGCTTTTAAGAATGCACTTCAGCTGGGCCGTGGTGGAGCACACCTTTTATTCTTAGCACTAGGGTGGCAGAGGCATGTGGATCTCTCTGAGTTCAAGGACAGCCTGATCTACAGAGTTAGTTCTAGGACAGCCAGAATTACAACAGTGAAACCCTGTCTTGAGAAAAAAAAAAAAAAAAAGGAAGGAAGGAAGAAAGAAAGGAAGGAAGGAAGGAAGGAAGGAAGGAAGGAAGGAAGGAAGGAAGGAAGGAAGGAAGGAAGGAAAGAAGGAGGGAAGGAGGGAAGGAGGGAAGGAAGACAGAAGTTAGAAGCACACAATATTTCCCTTAGTTTGAGTTTTGGGTCCTACATGAACCTATCACAGGCCATTTCTGATTAGAGCATAAAGTGATTTCTTCTTAGAAATAGAAGCTGGCAGAGAAATATGCAAAGCAAAAATGATAGGAATTAAAAATAACTGTATGCAAGAGGAATGATTTTATGACTTCTTAATACTCTAAATCTAATTGATGCTTTTATTATTATAAGTTAAGTTGAATAAAAATCAGCATGCAAGAGGATGCATGTAAATAAAGCCACTGTTGAATATATCTATTGCTTCCCTCAGAGGAATAGCCCATATATGGAATGTATTTATCATCAAAATCTTACAGAAAGAATAACTTATGTATGACTATGTTATCCAAGCAAAAACATAGGATAAACACAGGCAAACTGTGAATATTACACTGAAAATGGTATTAAGAGACTCATTAAAGCAACTTACTTAAAATAGATGAGTATTGTCTTGGGAAGATACAACAGTAATTTAAAGAGAAGATGGGACCAAGGCAAGATGTTCATAAAAGGAGCATAACCAGAGGACTCTTCTGTTCAAATTTGCAAATCAGTGATAGTCATCCAAGCATGTGTCCAATAACAAGTAGCAAAGAGGAATGTGCATTATGTCTTTTAAGAAGTCCTAATAAAGGAAATGGAAATCAATTACCATTTATCTAGCAACTTCTATGTGCCAGATAGCTGGCACTTACTGTCTCATTTTATTCATAGAATCAATGGGGGCATCTCAGAAAAGGAAATGTAGTTTATAATCCAAATCATTAGTGATCATGCTCACGTAATTCTCATCTTTGCAGCATGCAGCAACTCTTCATTTCTGAGGTACCTTGAAATCAAATATGACTGCTTGACAGTGCTTCCAATGTTGGGCAGGCAGAAAGGAAAAGGACCAAGTAAGATAGTGTTAAATGAGTGTGATATTTCCACACCTTTTAGTCTTTTGACTGAAAGTAGATATTGTATTCTATGACAGAGCCACAGAATGGGATTCACCTGTCAGCCCCTCAAGAACTGCTCAGCTCACACTGAGCTTAGCAAATGCAATCAATCTCATATTAAATCACTAAGATCTCAGAGTTATTTCCATCAAGGCAAGCAACAACTGTCCTAAGATATTTATTAGATTACACAATGGGCAAATGATGTAGTTAAAATAGTGCTTGCCTGGCTCCAAAACTAGGGTCTTTCCAACCTTTCACATAAGTAACCAGAAATCTGATTACAGATGTACTGACTAGACACAGCATGCTCTATAAACTCAAAGTAAAGTGTGATTAACCATGGTTGGAGGAAAGTATGATTGTAGTAGAGTGAATTTTTACTTATTTCCTTAGTAGCTTAATACTACAGAAGATGGGCATATATGAAAAAAATAAAATAAACCAAGTCCTAGAGGTTGAAAAGCCAGTAATTTTCAAGCTAAGTTAGAAAACTATCAGATATTAGACGTAAGGTGTAAGAGGGGTTATTTTTCCAGAATTATCAATGTCAGATTGTGGAACTTGAAGTCAAGGATTTAAACAAAATAAACAAAGCAATAGAGTTAGAGATGAGGATCCCAAAGCAAAACTGTTTGTGACGATTATGTTTCTGCCGACCACAAATACTTATTACAAGTGTGGGGTGTCTTGGATGTTTTCAGAGATCTCTTCAAGGTCTGTCTTTCTCCAGATTATCTTTGGGTTGGATTATTAGTTGCTCTATTTGTGCTATGGGCAAGTGACAAAAATCAACTTTTCCCCCTTTTTTTGTGTGCATTTGGTATCAGTTTGTGTAAATGTTCATATGTGTGCACATGCTTATATATGTGTGTCAGACAGAGGTTGAAGTCAGATATCCTCTCCTTCTTTTATTGAGACAGAGTCTCTGAATGAACCAGAGCTCACCAATTTGTCTAGACTAGCTGGCCTCATAGCCCCAGGAATCTGCCTATCTCCCACCTTTTTAGCACTTGGATTGAAGATATGGGCTATAGTGTCCTGTTTTGTGTGGATAATGGGTATCCAAACTCAGGTCTTCTTGCTTGACAAAGATAATTTTACTGACTACTATGTCTACCTAGCCAAAGTCATTAGTTTTAACAGCCTAGTGATGACTAGCATAAGATAACATAAAAAGATTTTTGTCACTAATCTTGCTACTTTGAATACTGTTAGTAGAGTGATCCAGCTTTTACTCTGGTGAAAGATAGCAACCTCCATACAGAATAATTAAATAATTAGCTTTTCCATTATAGGTAATCACTGCAGTCATTGACTTTTAAAATGCTTTTTGAGACAGGATATCTCTATGTAACTGAGGATGTTCTAGAACTTGCCAAATAGTCAAGACTGAGCTTGAAACTAGTTGATCTCCTGTCTCATCACAAGTGATGAGATGATTATAATGAGGGATTATAATGGCCTTCTGTTGCACAATGTTCACTATCACAGATTTCCAAGAATTCTATCTCCTTCTTCAAGTTACCTTCTTTCTCTTCAAAGCCTTTCCCTCTTAGAAAGCCCCACTCTAGAGGCAGTGGAAAGGTAGCATTCATGACTGCATATGAACATATGTATATACTGACTGTCTTATAAATGCCAGCAATCTGTTGAACACTAAAGATTATATAAATTTTAGCAGCTTTACTGATGCTTCATACACAAACAGCTGTTCTTTCTTGATCGCCTGATTAAATATGCTGTAAAATTTCTCCCAAGAAAATCTCACCAAAGTCGATTCCAGCAAATCCTTCCTAACAGCTTGCTAGCAGTTTCAGTTTCTAAGCAATCTTAGGAAAGACCCAATCAACAGCATTTTTTGCCAAGGGGACTGGTCTTTATTTTCTGGAGGTTAGACATTTATAATGTCAGATCAAGTGTAGTAGTCTTAGCTCAGTCCCCAACCAGCAGTCAGTCACTCAATAGTTCTAAAATAAAAGGCTGCCAAAACTTTAGTTAAGACAAACTTTGTGGTTTGACATGTGTTTTTAAAGTATGACTCTCTCAATCTCTGAATATGTTTTCATATTGTATTTGAGTCATTATACTATATTTGTCACATTAAACAGAACAATTACAAGCCCCATATCTAGGAAGTCAGAAAATATCTTCACTGAGACTAAGGTTATCAATCTGATATTAATTCCACTAAACCATCAATACTCAAAAACATTCAATGTGGAATGCCTCAACCATTATTTGCAAGACTGGTGATCACAGGAGCAGGGATCTGCTTAAGCCTATTCAAGAAATTTGTGGACTTTCCTGATGCCTGATCAGCATTCACATCTCAAAAGAGGTCTTGTTTCCATTGATGAGGAAGCCAACATTAGATCATATACCTCTTATTTACGGAGCTATGGTGGCCTAAAGTTTGCATTATCATATTTGATTCTTCAGTAAGTTTTAACTTCCAGAGCCAAGGGTGCCTATTTTGATTATTTTATCTTCAGAAATTATCATTCTTCTTGCCATAGTATGTTTTCAATGAGAAAACTACATTGTTGTTTAAGTACAAACTAAAACTTTAAAAGATGTTACATGTGCACTATGATCTTGGGAGAAGTACATACAAATCACAATACATTTTTGAGAGAATGAAACAATTGTGTCATATTCATTTTCCTGTGATATAACACTTCTTTGGAAAACCTGTCTTTGGCCAGCCTGATGAATGCAAATCTTATTATTGCAATTTCTTTATACTCACTAACGTATTTCAAAATATGTTGACCTTTGTAACTTAATATATCATTCGATTCATGTTTGTGTTTAATTCCTCTTCCTTTACTTGTCAGCAAGCCCCATGAAAGGACACAGGACAGTTTAGAAAATAACTGCCTGGGGCTAGCATAGTGACTGTAACATCAAAGAAATTCAATTATGATTTTATGGGTGAATGAATAAGTAACTAATCTCCTTTTTGAAAAAATGATCATCTCACCTCATAACCCTGGCTGACCTGAAACTTACTACATAGACCAGGCTGCCCTTGAATTCACAGAAATTCACCTGTCTCTGTCTCCCAAGTGTTGGTGTTAAAGGTATGTGACACTGTGTCAAACTGTAACTAATTTTAAATCAACAAAATATTACAATAGTTAGAAATTGTTAATAATACTTCAGTTTTAGCTGGAAAATTGGATATACTTTGTTAATCAGTAATGATATTGAGAAAATTTCAAAAAAGAAATTTTCGAGATTCTATAATTGCTGGGTATGATCTATTAAGAGTGTGTTTTCATCTTGTTATTGCTTAATCTAGTTTACTGAATACCCAGAAACCCTCTGATATGGGTTTTGTCTTGAGAATTAATATTCAACAAGAAAGAACAATGCTCTGTGAAACTGCCCCTTACTAGGTCATTTGTCCATATTATCACATGCTTTCTACAACATTTTAATTGTTCCTTTGAATTTATTTGCTATTAGGTGATAATCCTAAGGCAGGCTAAGTGCTCATGGACACACCCATTCATTGACACATATGCTCATTCTTCATTCTTTTGTGAGAATTACTAGATTCTAGTACTTTCTCCAGTATTGCTTTGGTGTGCCTAACTATGTGTAAAGCTAAATAGCAGGCTACGATAGTATATCATTGAAAACTCAGCGTCTGCTCCCTCACAGAGCTGTTTCCTTGGTAACGACAGAGTTAAGATAAATGTAGAATGTTGTGTCTGCCTCGTCTGCTATGTGGGACTACACCTGGATTAAAGCAGCTGGGATTTGACATGAAGGTCTTGGACCTGTATAAATAGATACACTGAAAATAATACAAGAGAATCAAGCATCATTTTTCTGAGTCAAATGACCCTCACACTCTTGGAATTTTAAAAATAAAGAGAGCCATGTTTATCTTATAATGGGTATGTCCCCACCCCAAACTGTGAATTTGGGTAGCTGTGGAACATCCTAAGGGGAAAAACTTGCAATCAATACATAACCTCTTGTAATATTAAACTCAATAATAAAATCGACTTGATTTTTATGTCATGAGACTCTGTGCCTTCTCAATCCTATAAAAGCAATTATGGAATTACATCACAACGTATAGAAGCTGAACCTCTAAAGCTAGAAACATATCATCTGAAGAAGCTGTTTTAAAATTTTTTCTGTGAGGCCCCATTGTCACAAAGGCTGGCTAAGTATCCTTTTGTTATATATTGAATAGAAATCATGAACAGGCAAAGAGAAGCTCCTTCAGTGTTGAAAGCCCTGAGGTCCCAGTAGACAGTGGCCAGAGGGTTTTATTTATTAACCCAAAGACTATGGCTCTAGACCCTGATAAGTAAAGATTTATGATATCCATCTTAAACCCCAGGAGGGCTATAGTTTTATGTGCTCAAGTCAGAGCAAGATCTCATCTTTCCACAGCCAGAGGCCTATGTCTCTAGGCAATGTTTTTAAAGACAGAAACTTACAGCTCTAGATGATCAGGTCAGATTCTTATTGCTCTAGTGTTTGAGTGAAAGCAGCCCATTCCTCAGAAGATAACTTTAAAAAATCTTGAAGTTCATATGTTGGGGCCCTTGTATTTTAATAACTGAGCATCCTCCAGACCTTTAACATAGATCAAGCTTTGGAGCTCTCACATTCTGAAGGCTCAGTTCCCTAGTTTCTATTCTTGGATGTTCACCATGATGCTGCTGCTAAAAGCCCCAGGAGCTCTTTGGTACTTTGAACAAACACTTCACCCACTCTTCCATGATGAAGATCACAAGTAGAAACTTAAAGGCCATGTGAAAGAAATCTTTACTGGGGTTAGTATCACAAAACTGGAGGTGGAGCACAGGAGAGAAAGACAGCTGCCACACTGAAATAAGACTGAGAAACTAGGCTTATAGAAAAGAGAGTTCCACATATGCTCAGATTATGACTCTATAATCACAGCCTTACTTGTAGATTCCTTTTCATTCTATCAGAAACAAGTCTGTTTTATCCTCTTCTGGTTCTGAGTAAAAAGAGCTGTGGGGTGACCAGGGTCATCTAGAGTTCAATGAAGCTTCCTTGATCAGAGGAGTTCTCCAAAGTGAGTGCAAGTTGCCCAGGGTAGTCATGACTGGAGCAAGACCTTCTGAAGGAGGAGTATGCTAGCAGCAACAGGAGCAGCAGCCTTAGTGACAGAGGGCTCACAGTCAGAATCAAGTTTCATCAGAACAATCAAGGAATGTTCAAAAGAATTGGTATGTCATGATGACATTCTGGCCAGTTGCCAAAATAGGGCTGCGGAGTTGAAAAATCCTTGCTCAAGGGAAATAGACACATGGGAAGGGTCTGGAGCTATCCAGCAAGTGACCATATGGCTGGAACTTAACTAGATGTTTAAAGCAAAGGGTGCTTACAAGGACTTAACACAGAGTTAAAATTTTTAATAATATATCCTATGCTTGGACCCTAGTCAAATATTTTTAGCAGAGTTGAGTTCCTATTATCTATCTCATCATGTCATACCTTTCTGGCTTTTCCATTAGTCTCTATCAACTCTATCACAGTATCCGATGCTCAAAGGAGCTTATGGTGATCATTGTCATAGTAGAACACAGAATTAGAACATCTCCCAATCATATCACTCCCTGGCTTTATGGCTTTAGAAACTCATTTACATTTATGTCAGCTTCTTCATTTGCAAAATGAACTAACACTTAAGAAATAATAGAGCAAACCAGTAACCAGGATTCAGTGTTGAAAGACCATTAATAAAGAAAGGGGTGGGAGTCCATGGCCATAGTCAAGAGACTTAACATCGGTGTGCATTAGAGGGAGACAAAAGTGGAGGATGGAGATGAATATGGTCAAAATACATTACGTAGATGCATGAAATTAAACACTTTGTTATGTAAAATAAATGTATACTAATAAAACATTAGGAATGAAACATTATATGTATGTATGTATATATATATATACATACATATATAACATATATACAAAGATGCTTCTATGTATATAATTCTAATACAATACTCAAAATATACTAAACTCTCAATAAAGGCCAATTTTTAACTATAACTTTAACCACATTCATATTACAACTTAATGCTTACTAACAGTATCATTATATGTCATCCACAATAAGAAACATATTAGATCATTAGCTCACAAAGACAAAATTGAACAGAAGGGTTATAAATTCCAAATTGTCATAAGAAAAAATAAAAATACGTGTAACCCATGGTATTTTTTCTTTTAATGAATAAACAATATATTTATGATACAATGAGGCAGCAGAATTCACAAAAAAAAGGAAAATGTAGAATTTACCAAAATCACCATGGTGACCCAAACAAGTCATTTTAATTGGCTCAATCTGTATCCTATTTATTCCTCCCTGTTTTACAGAGGATCTTATACAGATGAATATGTCTTCCTTTCTCAGGGATGAGAGGATGCTCCATTTTCTGTTCTCTAGGTTGAGTGGTTCAGATGAGATGAGTTATACTGTCATTTGTAGTTCTTCATTTTTTAAGTAGGTGTTCAAAATAACAAAAATCAAGCTAAGAACTACCAAGGGTTGCTCCATATCACTAAAGAACACAAACACACACACACACACACACACACACACACCACCCCACACTCAGCGCATACACACACACACACACACACACATACACACACACACAGCACATGCCATGCATGCACATATTTCTTTTGTCAAAGGGAAAAAAGTAAAAATGTGTAAGTCAACCTCCCTGTTAATTAATCATCTCAGAGCATTTTATTTATTTAAATATATGCGTAACTTATATTTTTCATCTAGCTATTTTAAGTTTGGTGAACAACTTGTCATTTGCCTGTGTCGAAACTGAATGTTGAGCCAGTCCCAGAATCTAAAGTCATGTTTGTCTCCCACACAGTCCAATTCTGAAGTGTTTTCATGACATTTTCATTGGTTCAATAAATTTCTCCACAATATATGCTTGCCTTTCCTTTACTTCCTGTGGCAGAAATAAATAAGTAAATACAAATGAATCTGTCCCCAGCTACGGAGATGCTCCTAGCAGCCTCTCACCCACGTTCGCCTAACTCACCTGGCAGCTGTTTGCAGAGATTATTCAACTGAAGGTAAAGTCACTTTTAGACAGGGATGTTGGTTGGCTTTGTCTGTTCTATACTGTGGCAAACTTTACTCAAGTTCCACAGATGTGCTGTAGATGATTCAAACTACTTTGTCATTCATTATGTTCACACAAGGGTTTAACTTGAGGGGGCTGGTTTAGGAATAAGTAATTGCCATTCCATAGCTGAGTAGGAATTCTTTAGCTAGAGCTCTCTGAGGATAAGAGGATATTATGGGAACTGGGAACATTCTTAGACAATAGCCTGTAGTTATCTGAAACCATAGTCTTGAAAGACTCATCTATGAAAAGTCTCATTACAGCAATTAATTATGATCAAAATCTCCTTTCTTCTGGATTCCAGTTGGAAAGCTAACATGATGCCTAGCCTTTGTACAAACTCGAAAATATGATGTTGCAGAGAGATGTGTAGCTTCAAGTTCAATGACTTCAAGTTTATTCTTACTGTTATTCTTATAAAAGTTTTAAGGATTAACTCATGAATGTGTCCAGACACCTGACTCAGTCAACTTCACACAGTAAAACAACCATCCCAATGGTCTCAGCTGTGTCTTCCAAAACATGAACTTGTCCATAAGATAAATGTAACAATAGTGTCAAAACTGATAATGCACCCAATCCCCTTTCCTCAGAGCAATCTGAGATTAGTTGTTTATTTGTGAGTATGATTCAAGTAACCTCTTTAATTTGCTGTCTATTCATGAAAATGAATACTCTAATGGATTTAGAGCTAGAACAGTGAACTGCCTAGTATACTTATGTTTTTGCCATTACCAGGAACCCCATTTTATCACCCACAACATTCTAAAGTTTGTCAAGACAATTCACATTCTGAGACTCTATTAATATTTTGGCCTACACATGTCAGTGCTATCACTTCAAACCAAGCCCAATTAGTCAAGATGCTGTCTCCAAAAGACAGCACAACTGTTCCCTTCAAATAGTCCTACTAGCAAGGTCTCTTATCACAAGCTAACTACAGGGTTGTTCAAGATCACTTCTAAATATTTATAAAGATATAGCAGAGGTTGATATGCTGTTAGAAACATACACACTTTTCGGTATAGCAATATAATTTGCCTACAATCTATGTGAGGATCTGGTTTGTAATGTTTTTATGACTTTTAAAGTGTTGATAAATTTGTACATCTATGAAAATATCAAATTCTTTGTGGCACATTTCTAGCTTGCAAATAGGCTAAAGAAGCCTAAATAAGGCTATCTGAGCCCATCTTTCAAGTGTGAATTTTGCATATGGACATAAATAGAACAAAGATATAAAATCAGGCACCCATACGTTTTCATCTGAAACCTTGTTTTACTAAGCATCTTCTGTTGGATCCCTCTAAATTGAAGATTCTGAACTATGCATGTTATATACACTCATTTCATATATGTTTATATCAGCACTGGAAATGCTATTATTTCCCCATTTTAAGGATAAGAGAAAGCAAGAATGGAGAATATAACTATTTGGCCCATGATCTCATAGCTAAAATGCCAGAGCTGGATTTTAAACTAAGTGCTAAGTCTGATCTCTTCTTTTCTGATTTAAAAAGAGAGGAGGCATTGAAAATTGTAATCTGAAGGATGATGAAATCATGATACATCTGTGGATCTCTGCCTTATAGCTGGTAACTCTTCCAGGCCTCCTAACAATTATACAAGATAGCATAGCTTTTTCAACCATAAATTTGTATGAGTTTGTACTATCTTTAGCCCTGCCCTAGGTTTGTCCTAGGCATACCTAGGAGACAAAAAGTAGAAGGAAAAATTAAATAAACAAGCCTATAAACAATAAATGAATTTATAGAGCTTCTAGACTCTATACTAGAGTCTAGTATCTAAATCTAGTACTTTGCCTGATGATAAACCCTTTGGGTTATATGCCTGTTTGGAAGCAAGGAAAGGATCCCTACAATGAACACCTAAGCTCAAAATCTACTTCAGTCTCCCAAAATGTTGAATTCTTCATGTTGTAATTGTTGTATAGGAAATTAGAGGAATAATAATAATAAAAATAATAATAATAATAATAATAGCTTTTATGTAATCTTGCTACTGAATAAAAAGTTGAATTTGTACAAAAACCAATCAACTCATCAATTACTGTATTTAAGACTGCCAATTTAGTTTTCCCATTGAATGATTTACAAAATAACCTAAAATGTGAGGTAGAAAACAGACAGAAAATTAAACCCACCAAACATAATGGGAAGCAGTAAAAATGCAAAACAGCATCACTACACCATGGAAACAACTATCAAAATAAAGCTTAGCATGCAGACTTAATTACTGATTCTTGTAAATTATGTATATAAATAATTTGACTTTGCAAATAAATACTGATATCTGACAGCTACTTAGTAAAATAAAATTTCATTATGAATCCTTCCATTTTATTTTACTATGTATTTCAAACGTAAAATTAGTCCAGAGGACAACACGACACTCTGCCATTTATTTATAAAATTGCCTATGCCCTTATCAAGTGAATATGAACTGATTTTGCTGGATTATCTTCACAAGCAGATCTTAGTTCTTAGTTTGTTTTTTGAGAACTGATCTCTTTCTTTAGAAGCTATCTATCTGGGTTCCTCCACAGACTCTCTATTTACAAAGTCATCAAAGTTGTTTGTCTTTCTCCACCTCATCCTACCCAAGAACTTCTGACATAAAGGTTCCTTTCTTACACAATCATTCCCTCTCTTCTTTGCAGGTGGTTCCTGTTCTGAAACATTGTTATTTACTTACACGGCTTTTCCCATCTATAATTGTCTTGAAAGTGTATCCGTTATAGAGGATCACCACAACATTAAGTGGTGCTGCATAAGTTAGACGTCATGTTCCAACATGTACATGGGTTACTGTATGTAAGTTTCAGTGCACACACGCACACCCATACTGTGACCAACCACAACTACAAGTAGAAGAGATTTGCTGGAAACTCAGATTCTGTGAGATTGGTTGAGTTTACTATGTAGTCTCAAAATAAATTAATGTAAGATCAAGGATACAAGCAAAGGGAAAATCTTCTCTGGGGCTTTTATTCTCTTCAAAGACACACTGAAATTTAGTTTGTTGAGCAACCCATTCAAGTGACAGTCTACCAACAGTAGCTGAGAGCTACGGTGCTTGGCTGGGGAATAAAACAGGCACAAGACTCTATTTATTGACCTGTCAGATGTATGACTGACATACTTTCATGCTCTTGCACCCTCTGGTCCCTTGCACCAGTTGTTAGTAGCTGCCTCTGCAGTGGCCTATCCTATAAAAAACAGAATGAGCCTACTCTAGCATCATAACCTCAAGAGCATTCACTTAGTCAAGGAGGCCTCTCAGCTAACTCACCACCCTGACCATGACTCCTGAAATATTTCCAAACAATTTCAAGATGTTTCAAAGTCATTCTCCAAATGCAAAAAAAAAAAACTATGTAAAGTTTTCTAGATGTTATATTCATTTATCTTTTCTGCAGTTGAAGGTAATTTTTCTCTCAAAACCATTGGATTTCTGTCCTGGGCTCTCATTTCTACTTTTCATGGAGAATATATACAATTTTCTCTACCAGGTCTGAGTTTCCTTGGAAACAAAAATTCAGGTTGAATATTTACTCTTTTGTTTTTTTGCTTTTTTGGCCTAGGCACTATTAAAATGCTTTTTAATGTCACAGATATATGAAAATACACAAATATCTAGCACCATGGGCATGAGTAAATCAAGTAAAGTACTCCTCAATTGTTTTATTTTTCTATTTCTTAAGAGGAAAACAATAGACAGGCAAATGTGTGTTGATTTATTTTCCTAGTTAAGGAGTAGATTGGTTCACCTACTTAAGATACATACCACTGCTATTCAACTCTGAATCCGTATCTCACAGTTTTCACAGCATCCAGCATTATGGTTACAGAAGCAAATAGGAAGTCACAAATGCTGACATTAGATTATAGGGGCTCTTATGGAATCCATGTACATGTTTACTTAGTCTGGTGTCATACAAACAATTTGAAAAATGTATCTTCCTCTTAAGAAATGAAATAAAGACAACTGGATTTTGAGAACTACTTGAATGGAACAATGCATCAAAACACCAAAGATAAGCGCTGGCCAAGATACATGAAAGGGGAATCTTTGAGTACTGTTTTGTGGAAACATACATTGTTACAGCTGTTGCTGTTTGAAAACATTGTATGTTATTGAATCAAAACACTACCATGCCCTCCTGAAATCACACTTCCTAGAATATTCCCAAAGAAGCAGAAATTATTATCTCATACTTATTGAAGCAGTATTAACAATAGCTAGGGTAAAATAAAAAATAAAACCAATAGAAAAATCAGGTAAGCATACACTGAGAATATTTTTCAGCCCTTCAAAGGAAGAAAATCTTGTCATTGGTAGAACCACTGATGAACTTGGAGGACATTCTGTTTAGTGAATTATTCTGTGGACATGGAGATAAATGAAGTATGATCTCACATATGTAGTAGAAAAATGTTGCACTCAGAGATTCAAGGAATGCAGTGGTGTTTACTAGAATGTGGGATGTGAGGTAGGTTAGGAGAAAAAGGAGACACTGGGCAAATAATCTTAATGAAATGATCGTTACAGAGCATGGTGACCACAAAACAAAAATGATGATTTTGTGTGGAAATGTATGTGGTCATTGATTTGATTTAGTATTTCTATAGTGTCTCTGTAGGTCAAAACATCAGATTATATGCCATAAATACGTAATTTCTACTAAAAAGAATAATTAAACAAAATAAGAAAATGAAATGAATAATTGTTTCATTTATGTCTTTAGCAGGGTGGGAAGTAGGAAAGAAGGAAAGGGAATAGCACAGAAATGAATTGGCATTCGCAGTTGTGGTCTGGATTCATTCAGAGTACACAGTTGTGGTCTGGATATTTGAATGGACATACTAGAGTGTGCAGAGTGAAATCCTTTGTGCAGCCACATTAGGTCTTCATTTCACCAACCTACATTACACTGTAGGTAAAGAGAAAGGAATTTGCCCACATTACAACAGAGCTGACACCCAAAGAAGACATTTCTGGATCTGAGTTGCATACTGTGTGGTCATTGTCAACTAAGTGCTGTGTTCTTGCATAATAGCCATCAGAAGATGTTAGAATACGCAATGGCTATTCAAGGAGAAATGTGAAACTTTTCTGAGAGCCCCAAAATGAACTGAGGTTGGGAAAAGGTTCTGGTGCCAGGGAGGTTAATTAAAAGTAGATCTTTAATAAAATTTTCATTGAAACAGCAAAATGGTGGCTGTAATAAAATCCAATAGAAGAACAAACTATACAGACTCCAAGTGTGTGAAGGACAGAGCTAGTTCTGAAATCAAAGCAGTAGCATGAAGAGATTACAGTTTGACCCATTTCCTGGCATAAGAATTTAGTATTTCCAGATTGCTTCAGAACAACAATAACCTTATAACAGCTCTAAAATATTATTTAGGATCAAGAGATCTGCAGGCAATGAATGTTGGGAATCAGTGATGGGCTCATGAAACAGATTTATCTATTACCTAAATTAAAAATCTTATTAATTCCTTATATGCAGAAACATCCTCGGGGCCAGACGGTTATACAATCTCATAATATAAATCTCACAAACCTCATTTGATTTGAGCTTTGAACTTAGTTTCCAGATTCTAGAAAAGAATTTTATTGAAGCCACATATCTCTCATTCTCAGAGATTTAAAACAAACAAACAAAACTTTCAAAGACTTCCCGGACAGTCTTAGAGCAGACAGGAAACATAGATACATATTTTGATTGATTTGTGGGAGCAAATAATTTGGTGTAAACAGTTTTTTGAATATCTATATTTGTGTGGGTGTGTATACAGATGTGTGTATGAGTACCTTTGTTTATGGGTGCATGTATTTATACATGTGTGTTCATGTGAGTCTGTGTGTAAAGACCTTGAGTGTTATTCCTCAATGCTTTTTTGATAGTCTTTCAATGAAACTTGGGGATTATCATATGGCCTAAGCTGATTGTATGGACAGTGAACTCTAAGCATGCTTTTATCTCTTCAGTAGTGGGATTGTTGGCTTGTTACACCATACTCAGCTTTTTATGTGAGCACTAAGAATAAAATTCAAGTCTTCATGTTTGCATCACAAAATCTTTATCAAGTGAGCTCTCTCCCTTGCTTTTAAAGAAAAGTTGACTAATTACTTGAGAATTTTATACATTGAGGTTTTACCATATTAACTCTCTCCTCGAGGTGTCCCAGATCCAGCCTTGCTTCCATACATACCCAAATTTGTGACCTTCTTTTTCAGCCATCAGTTCCAATCTGTACTCTACATGTGTTCATTGGTGTGTTATTCCACTGGAACATGCTTGACCTACCAGTGACAAAACTCTTAAAGAACTGACTGTTCCTCTCACAGAAACTATCAATTACTAATAGCTCTTTAGCTAAAGCAGGACTTCATCTTAAATTCTCAATTCTGTGCTAGAATTTGGCCTGTCTTGAGCTTTCATAGGATTTGTGTGTGCTGTCATAACTATTGAGTTATGGAGTATTGAGTATGGACTGTTGAGTCCATATGAGCAGCTGCCCTGAAGGGCCCAGAGAACACTGTTTCCTTTTATTTATTCACCTCCACTGTATCAAGCAATTCTTCAGCTTTCTATCTGCAGTAATCCCTGAGTCTTGGGAGAAGGAAGTGCTGCATGGATGCTCTATTTAGGCCTGATCATTCTACAAGCTCCCATTCTCTGCACCTTGACCAGTTGTAGACCTTTGCATTAATGTCTACAAAGAGAAGCTGCTATGATAAGGTTTGAGAGATGCACTAATATATGAGTATAATATTAAGTCATTAGTAGACAGTTTGCTATGATGTCCATTCAGCAGAACAGTAAAAGTAAGTTCTCTCTGAGGATCTATGTCAATGCTAATCATAGGTTCATGGCCTAACAATGGTATTAGATGTAGGTTTGATTTTGTAGATCAGTACTTAAATCCAACTAGAAAATGTTTGATCACTCACATTATATTTATGGTACTATTTCACTACCGGGCATATCTTGCCAGTCCAGTTGTTATTATAGCTGAAAGGGTTCACACCTCAAAAGACTGATGATATTTTTATCCTCTGGTAGCATGTGCAGCACCTTCCAACATTGTGAAAGCTCAACAGTAGGGACAGAGCTTTCAGGCCAGTACCAGCTTAATATCTCCATGTTTTATGATTCAGTACATGATGTCTTCAGCATCAGGTCTTTCTGTCAACTTCCAGAAGACAACCAATAGCATTGCCAATAGCTTGTTATGTTTGGGAGTATATAGGGACTTACTGGAGAACAATTTCAAAAGAGACAAACCATTTCTAGCACTGGGCTTTTTATCAGTGATTTCAGAAACTCCATTTTTTAGAATATACATAGTATTGTGTCCCTAAAAGAACAGATGCTTTATAAATGTATAGGAGAATGACTTTAACCATGATGTAGCAAAATAATCCAATGAAAAGTAAAAACTGCATCATTTGTGGATCAGATGTTTAGAAACATCTGGATATATGCTTGAGTAAATCTCTCAGAAAACATTTTATGTGTGGCATTGAGCATACGAAGTGTAAAGATGTTTGTCTGAGAATATCATTATTTTAGTTAATTATAAAGGTTTTCCTAAAAATGGAGTATTCAACCATCAATTTCTAAAAACTTTAAGATTGGCAAAATAAGATATTACTCTTAAGCGAGAGTGTGGTGCTTAAAAAATAAAATTTGGATGGGATCACAACTAGATTATATCCCAATCTGCCTATTTACCCATAATTTGATAATGTACATTTATTCTAATTTATATTTCATTGCCTATTTTATGGTTTGAAAGTTTTTAGTAAGATAACATATCTAAAGCATAATATAATATAATATAATACTTACTTTTTAAGTATTGCCTATTGTTTTACTAAGTTGAAAAACATGAAATTATTATATTAAATGTGTGTGTGCGTGTTTGCTTGTGTGTGTGTATCTGTCTGACTGTGTGTATGTATGTGTATGTGACAGGAGATATTTAAACCTGGAATTATAAATTCCAAAGATTTTGAAATAGGGAGAAACATAAGAAGACCTGTCCTGTCCTACTGAATTAAAAGGGCATATTTTCCCAAGAAACAAAATACTATGTGTGTGTGTGTGTGTGTGTGTGTGTGTGTGTGTGTGTGTGTGTGTGTGTTTGTATGTACCTGTGGTGCTTTGAAAATGGCTCCATGGACTCATCTGTTAGAATTTTTGGTATCTAGTAAATGGAACGGTCTGGAAAGGATTAGCAGGTATGGCATTGTTGGAGTAGATGTGTCACTAGGGGTGGGATTTGAGGTTTCCAAAGCCTATGCCAAGCCAAGCTCCCTGCCTGCCTTTACTATCTGTGGGCTGCCTGTAGATCAGTATGTAAAGTTCTTAGCTACTTCTCCAGCACCATGCTTGTCTGCTTCCAGCCATGATGATTATGGACTAACTTCTAAAACTGTAAGGAAGCTCCAAAATGAAATGCCGTTATTAATGAATTGCCTTTGTTGTGGTCTTTTCACAGCAATAGAGCAGTGACTAAGGCAGTACCTATATATTCAGAATTGATACCAAAGTTTCAGAATGCCAAGAAACAAGTAAAGAATGGAATTGACAAAATTTGAACATCATGGCTAGAGAGCAAATACCAATGAACCTATACTTACTTCTGCTGGTGAGTAAAAATGTTTTAACAAACTGAAATAGAAGAGAATACATGTTAAATAATTAATTCAGAATCAACTTTTGGTTGGGTAAATCTTCCAGAAGATACAATCAGAAAGACAGTTCAATAATAACAAAGAAGATTCCTTGTCTGAGATTATTTTTCCAACATTTTAAGAGCTATATTTGAACATATCTGTTTGAAGGTTTTATACCCACAAAGAATAGCTGTGGTAATATTTTTTAAACAGTATAAGACGCCATCAATGCCCATTCTGCTTTTTAGAGGAATTGAAGACGGTTTACCTAGTGGTTAGGGCCTATTATGGTAACTACTTAGAAAATGCCAAAGATATCCCCCCCAAAAAATGAAAAAAAATGTGGATTTAACTCACTTCATAAAAAGGTAAGTGTCCTTTAAAACATGAAAGTCCCTAGAATTTTCAACCTATCTGTCTATACCCTCCAAATCAATTTTTATAATATAATGGTTATGCCATTCTTTAAGTAGAGGTGTCCTTCTATTCACAAAATGCATGTGTCCCTGAGATTGTTTTATATAATAAAGTATTCTCCAAAATGAATATGTTTTCCACATTTGATTCAAAAATATAAGATTTTCTACGAAGTGTATGATGGTAACTAGACACATTGTACCAGACTTACAGTCACGAAAAGAATAAGTATCCACAAAAGATAACGGAAATTGAATTACCAAGTAGAACAATAAAAAGTCTCCATAGAATGACTTCAGGCTCAAAAGTTGTTTGTTCCATTTGTTCCAAGTACTCATGGATTAATTCTTTAGTTCATTCAGTGTAAAGGTACTTGGTTTCCTGCAATTGTGCTAAGATGTTGATTCTTTCATAAAATTTGCAGCCTGGAGGGAGACTAGGTAACAACTAACCATGAATTAATAAATACCTCAAACTGAGATAAGTAGCATGCAGGAAAGAAGCGAATTACCACATAAGAAGATGTTCTCTTCTTTGGGTTTATGTATTGATTTCCTGAGGTAGCACTGAGGTAAATGGTGAAAAATGAAGGAGTTAACAGAAAGTTGAGAAAGGACTGTTAGAAGAGCTATAGGCTGAAAAGAAACGGTTTCCCTAGAACCCAAAATATCAGAGTGTATGTAGCAGAGAAGAGGCTGGAACAGGGTTCTCCGAAAGAGAGATGTACAAATTTCAGACAAAGGACATAAAGACCATACTAATTTATTTCTATTTTTATTCTTTCTTATAAGCAAGATGTCTTTAATGAATACAACGTATCAAATTTTTATTTTTAAGAGTTATGGTTGGGTAGAAAGTGGCCAAATTTTCAGGTGAGAGATCAGAACCATACTGTCTTTTCCAGAGATGGTGTTGACAAAGAAACCAAAGGTCTTGGAGCCAGTGATTCAAAAATGTATCTTTTCACTCTCTTTTTTCATCTGCATAGGGAGCATAAGTATAAATAATAGAATCAGAAATTGGAAGGCATTTTCTGAACAACTCTAGAGAACTGACCGAATATTATCTCTGACCTCTACTTAACCTAGTTAGTTGTGCTAATACAACAAGTGAAGAGGAAATTTTGGGAAAAAAAATTTTCACAATTACTTTTACTATTATTTTAAACTAGAATTCCACCATGTTCCATAAATTCAAATATATAACTTTAGAATATTGATTTGCCTTCTAATTAAAAGTGCTTTCAAAATATTAAATTACTGGGAACACAATGTCTGTTCAGGAGTCTTATATAATTAGCTTTAACAAGGTATTTAAAAGTTAAGAAGTTGAAATTGAAAAGATTCATCAACACGGGGGATTTGACTGTGAAATATATATAAACACTGGAAAATTTTTAGACACTTGTATTGTATAACTTTTTGAGATAAAATTTCCTCTAATAGATTTTTTATATACATTCTTTTCATCTTTGAAGACTTACTTTCCTTGCTATTCACAAAATAAGCAGCCCCACTTATCAAAGTACCAATGGCTTCAGTCTACCTGGGTGATCCTCCAATTCTGACTTGGAATGTCCTTTTGACTGCACAGCCATCTTCCTTTTGAATTCAAACTTTTGATTTGGTCTCTCAGTTCCACTTCCTTTAAGCATTTAGAGGAGGGCTACGACTTAGGTAAATACTTTCCAAAGAGCCCAATGTTTATGTGTTCAATATTTTCTTCCTTATCTAACAGTCCTGTTATAGGAGGTGGAATTTTAAGAGGGAAAGCATTTGCCATTGAAAGTGGACACTCAAATTAGGTAGTGGAAATCTTGTCCTTATATCTTTTTCCATATTTTTGCTTTGTGACCATCATGAGGTATGCAACCTCAGTTGAAATCTTATAAACTTGGGTGTCATTCCTTTTTCCTTTTGTCTTGGGAATTGTGTTACAGTAATAAAATGATAGATTAATACATGAGTCATTTCTGTAAAGGACTATTTTTCTTTTGGTTCAAATGCCCCCTTAAGAAATGATTCATTGTCATGCAGAGAGAACACCATTTGATGTGTTTCTGACTTAATAATTGACTTCTTTGATAAACATGCCTCCCTCTTTAGAAGCTACAGTTAAGTTAGATTTATTTGGAAGAGATATCTGAGCCTATTAGGAAAAAAAAAAAAAACAACAAACTGAGCTCCCAGAACAGATCAAAAGGACTTAATTACAAAGTCTACTTTAAAAATTCAATTCAAATACAGCTTTGAGTTTCTGATCTAACAACACCTTCAAAATAGATTTAGGATAATAAGGGTTAAAAAAAATGCCTAATAATTTATGTTTAAGCTCAGGGTTTAGCAAGATTTGGGCATCCAGTATTTTCAATCTGATTCTGAGCAGGAAAATTCCCTGACTCACAACAACCTTTGCTTTAAAATACTATGAAATTTAAGGCTAGAATGTTTCTTCCCATTTTCAGTATAGTAAATCACAAGCTTGAAAACTGGCATTAAGGTTTAGAAGGTAGAAAAGTCAAGCACTTAACAAATCTGAAACATTTATATTTTCCTTTTTGAAACCATCACCAGGCCACTATGGGATGATGGTGGAGAGAAAATGAGACATTACTTTTGGTTGAGTGGGAGTCAGTTGTGGAGGAAGATGACTGGAATGGATCACAATGTACAATTCAAAATGTTCCCTGGTTTCTCTGGTTTCTCCTGTACATGAGAGAAACTGGAGCCATCTAGTGGCATACCATCTTAGAAACAGAAGGTGTGACAAGAGCCTGGTTTTAGAGATGATCAAAAGTCCAACTGCAACTCCAGCGGAAACCAACTCCCAGAACAGTCTACCTCCGATGTGTCATCATTTCAGGAAAGCAGACTCTGCTGCAGATGCCTGATTCTAGGAAAACAGCTAACCTCCATCACCCTGCCCCATTCCCTCTGACTACCATTTCCTTGAGCACTATTCTGAGGCATGTATCATCTGGTGACCTAGATTTGGTGGAATTTATAATCAATAGCTATTTTTAATAGTGAACCCATTAGGCACACACCAAAAAAAATTTACAGGATTGCATCCGTCCAGGAGAAATTTAACATTTTTTTTATTTAATTATTGAGTCCTAATTTAACACCACCTATCTTTAAATAGTCATTTTGGACCAGGTTCCATTGTGAAAGGGTTGAATTGGCTAGAAACAGATTGCAATAATAAGGGCATTGCCTTTCTTTGATCTCTACTTATGGAGCTTGAAGACAGGAGTGTGATGCCTTTCCCTGTATCTAAAGCCTAAAGTTTCTCTATGACATTTGGGGGTGGAATAGATTAAGTTGCAATCCTTGGAAAAGCTGTTACCTAGAGCGTGAGCTGGTAATGTATTAGTTACTTGTCTTGCTGATGTGACAAGTTACCTGACAAAAGCGATTTCAGGAAGGAAGACATCATTCCAACTCACATTTCTGGAGACTGCATTCCAACCTAGAGAGGAAGGGATGGTGACAGAAGCATGAGGACAGCTGGTCACATTACCTCTGTAACCAAGAAACAGAGATCCATGAACATGACTGCTTAGTTTTGTTCTTCATTTCATCCAAGGTGACAGACAGCTCATGGAATGGTGTCCATTCACATTTAGATGGGTCTTCACAGCTCATTTAAGTTAATCTAGATAACCCCTCACAGACAAGGCCTGAGGCTCATCTCCTTGGTAAGCCTTGAGTTTTTCCAAGTTGCAAATATTAAGCACCTCAGGTAGATTATTTCTTCTCATTTAGCCTAGTTTCTTTTACTTTATGGATGTTGTTATTAAACTTAAGTATGTATTACAAATGAACATAGGTCTTGTTAAAATGAAATGTTAGTTGGGATGGGGCAGGAAGAGAGATGGTATATCAGTTAGGAGTACTGACTGCTTATCCGGAGGATCCAGGTTCTTCAATTCCTAGCACGCACATGGCAATTAATAAGGTGATTTTGGAATCGAAACAATCACTTATGACTTTCATGGCTATTTCTCACACCTCTTTGTGGTGAAATCACAGACACTCATACTTACACAAACACACAATCTTACACACAGAATCATACATACACAAACACACACACACACACACACACACACACACACACACACACACACACAGAAAGGAGAAGAACAGAAAACAGAAAAGATATTCTCACCCAGAAGCAACTTTTCTATTTCCTATGAAAAAAATTAAGGTACTAATAGTGCGCTGAGGAAATTTGGATAGTAGTCCAAATATATCCTCTAAGCCGACAGACTTATGATTTCTCAAGGGCTGTTACAAAGACTGTGCCCTTCAGCCAAACAAGCATCATCTTCGGGGAGATTTTATTTGTGTGATCAATTCATATCTGGACAGGTCTTCTGTTGGTTGGCATAGCAACTAACTGAAGTTCATTGAACTTTTAGATATGTGTGCTAGCAGACTAAAACTGATTTCCCCCCATGGGCACCAGAAAAAGCTTTCTTTGTTAAACCTCTCCAGTTGCATTTAAAAATACATCATTTTGCTCAAGCCTGAAAACATGCACATGTGATATTTGGAAAATAATATTAGAAAAATTGCATCGATCATATAATATCATGTTTTCCTCCTCTATTTTTCTATATTTCTCTCTCCCTGAAAGAAAGGTCACTGTGTAGTAATTTTAGGAGAATCCTTCCCAGATTTTGTTATTTTTAAGAATGTGGCTGAATATATCTGGACTGTGCTTTTTACATCTTGTTAGTGTTTAGCTTAGTCTAGGTTAGAGTTTTAGAAGTGTTAGGTCTTCACTTAGGTAAAGTTCTTCTAATGTAATTTTAGGTGTTTTTCATTAGGAAAGATTTAATAGATGTACATATTGAGAGGTAAATAGGGTACTGTCATGAGCCTGTACTGTGGCCTGTGGATAAAGAGGAAGAGAAGGTTCTAGCATTGACAGTTAAATGATTTAAAATAAGTTTCAAAAACAGACTTAAAGGTAAAGAAATATTAACAAAGAAAATGTCTCAACTACAGAGAACAGTATGAAAAACAAAAAACAAAAAACTTTGGTGGAAGAGATGTCTTAGTGTTTAAGAGCACTGGTTTCTCTTCCAGAGGTCCCTGGGTTCGAGTCCCACCATCCATGCAGTGGCTCACAACTGTCTGTAACCTCAGTCCCAGTGAATTTGACACTTTCTTCTGATCTCTGTAGGCACTGCAGGCATGTGGTACACAGACACACAAGCAGTTAAAACACTTATATACCTAAAATTAAACTTGAAAAAATTAAAAGACATAAAATGGATACATTTATTGTTTTAGACTATCTTTTTCCTGCCCTCCCCCAATTTTGAAAGCCATGTTAGTATGAGAATTGAAGAAACTTAATGAGCCAGTAAATACTTTTCCAGAGACATATCATATTTGAAATATGTTTGACACAGGAGATTATTATCATTTTAGAAATACGAAAGGGGTGGCCTTTGAGCTCTGCACTTGCCAACTTGGAGATGCTGCTTTATGTGTTAGAGAAGCATCCTCCAATCTTGTTTTTTATTGGATGCCTGTAAGGGCTAGCCAGTATTCTCAGTGTAAGAAAAATTCCATTTGACTTTATTCCTTCTTTCTTCTTGTTCTCTCTCTCTCTCTCTGTCTCTCTCTCTCTCTCTCTCTCTCTCTCTCTCTCTGTATGGGTACAGATGTTTCAAACATGGATTCATATTTCTCCACAGCAAATATGTTGGAAGCCACTACGCTCTGATTAAATAATTACCATCTGAATACTCATGGAGATTATTTCCTTCTATCTTGGATTTAAGCCATTCCATTGCCAATGAAGCAATTGCACTTCAATGACTTTATTGATTACTGGTGATTAGATCAGGCATACTGACAATGCCCAACTAAACACTGTTGTTTATATATAGCTAGGCAGCAGCCACAACTGTGGGTTAGTTGCATGTGTGGTTTTATGGACAGCTGGACTCTGGCCTTGAGTGGCTGGGGGTCCTTTATAATGAAGCTGTTGTACAGATTTTATTCACAGAAGTCCCTTTTGAACTAAAGGGATTGTCCTTGTTTGATTCTGTAAAGGGAGAAATGAGGCATGTTTAGGGCTGCGGTTGCAGGAAATTGTGAAAAAACAGAAATGAGTGGCCAATTCTGGATTTTGAGAAGTGATGTACTTTGGGGCTTCACATTAACTTGTACTGCCATCCTGTGGAGGAAAGGAGAATTCTTTGTTTTAGTGACAGCTGCAACAATGGCAGAGAGCTTAATGATAAGCCAGAAGCCAAAGGCTAAGGCTTCAGGCAATGTACTTTTGATTAAAAATATACTGAAGGCCACATTATTGCTTTAAATACAAAGCTGTGGAGAATTTTCAAGAGCATAAAGCAAAGCAATCACTCAGAATTTCTAACAGTCTACAGAAACTTGAAGCAAAACCTCTCATGCAGTGAAAGTCACAGTTTTGGCCAGCCACTTTGTCTAGTCATCCAAGCCGTGTTCAAATAACAAGAACTACAGAAGCCAACTTTCTATGTGTTAGGCTAGAGGAAATAAAAGAAAAAGTAATGACAGTGTACCAATAACAAATGAGTATGAACAGTGTGTTTTAAAGAGAGCAAGGATGGGTATATGGGAGGGTTTTGGAGTGAGAGAAGAAAAAGGGGCGATGCCATGATTATATTACAGTCTCAAAAATGTGAAATTTATGAAAGAGCACTAAATGTGAACCCATTGACTCTGAATTTGTATATAAGCCCAGGCAATTATTTATTGAGTGATCTCATTTAAATAATTCTTAGATTCATGTCAATTGAAAAATGTACTATATGGAGTTCACCAGGCAACAAAGAAATTATTGAAGGGTACTGCAGTAGGGAATCTGTCAATATCTGGAGGGAAATGACAGAAGCACTCCAAGAAAAGGTTAGTAAACTTTATGAAGCCATTTATGTCTGCTGACGTGTGCTTATTAAGTTAGTCTTAACTCTCCTACAGAGACCAGAAAATAGGGATACAATGTCTTTTTATAATTCTACTTGAAAAAGAAGGTAGCCTTCTGGTCCTTGAAAAGGATATTTCTTGTCTGTAAAAAGGGTAAGAGTTTAAGAGAATATTTACATCCTAAAGTTATAGAGAAAGAATTTGCAATTACAAGACTTGTAAAATAAATGATCAAAGAGCAGGAGGCTCGGATCCTGCAGTATAAAGCTTAGTCAAACTGAGGGCAGCAACGCAAGCCCCTTGTTGAATCACATCCTCCAGAACTATAAAATAGCCAGTGATCTTAACTATCTTTCAATATGAGAGTTAATAAAAGAGGGAGAAAATATATTGAATATGCTATGAACAATAACAAAAATATAATAGATGTTACTGTAGGATTATGGTCTTTGTCCATCTTGTTTTAGAATACGCATACACCCACCTTTAAATGACTTAGTTTAATAGAAAACAAATACATCACAAAGAAGGCTTCTTAGTAAATCAGATTCAAGTTTGGCTTGAAAACTTACTAACAATGGGAATACGAGAAAACAATTTAATCTCTCTGAACTTTAATGATCTTAATGCAACAACTAATACATTGCATAGGTTTTATAAATTTTAAATAAGGAAAGATGTGAGCTACAGTCACCCTGTTGGCATTTGAATGTACTAGTAGAAGCTGAAAAGTTGAAGAGAAGTTAGCTTTTTATTAGAGTATTTGATCTTTCCATTCCTGTAACTTTTAGTCATTTTCACACACACACACACACACACACAAATGTAGTATAACAAGGACCCTGAAATTTTACTGCCTTATAAAAGTTAGCATTTCCATATTTGTTGAAGGAATAATTGAAATAAGTGATAGGGCTCCCATTTATTTGTACAAAGATGTGATCCAGGCCAAAAAAAAGAGACTAGGTCTACTGGGACTTAAAGTCAAGCTGTGCCTGATTCCAGGCCTCATAGATGTGTCTCTCTTGATCTTAGATGGGATATGTTTTACATGATGAAACACGTGCAAAATTACAAGCTTGCTCATAATACATCTGACAAGATACAATTGGCTAAATCAAACACTGGAGCAAGCCCCAAAACAAGTTGTATAAATATGGTGCCCACAGAGAATAAAAGGGGGAACATATAAATATACATTCCTAGAAGGAGAGAGAAATAAGATCAGCAACTCGGCCTATAACACTGTATATTGTCCAGCTCCTCTTTATATTATAGCTTTCTTATACCTCAATGACTCAAGTCTTGAGATCTCTGACAGTGATTAGTCATGTGAGTAGAGGATATGGGCCAGAGTAAAAGAAGTTCAAAGGGGAGAGGCGGACATCTTTTAAATACATCCCCACAACAAGTTTAGAAGAAGAGATGTCACAAAGAAAATCTTGTATCTTTTAACAAAGGCTTGCATTGTTCAAGTGTTATACGTTCTTCCTTAAGTTGAAAAATATTTCCCATGGCAAATTAAATGACATGGACAGACTAGGCTAAAAAAAGCAAGGAGTTTGAGTTTGCAAAGTAAAGGAGAAGTAATCAACAATCAGAAGGCAGGAGTGAGATGGATAAGAATGAATACTCACCACCCTCTCCCCTTATCTCCCTACCTCCTACTCACACCCCAACTAACAAACCTGCGTCATTGGAGCTGAAAGAAGAATTCATCTCTGAATATAGATCTGAGCTGAAATCACTCGGCAATGGTCCTACTGTGGCTTTTGAGAACAATGCCATCTCTTAAAATAACTGTGTTTGCAATTGTGACCTTCAGTGTGTCTGAGTGTTTCTGATGATGAATAGTGAATAGTGAATGGCACGCCACAGAATGCAGCCCCTTAATTGCTTCGAGAGAAATCACATAGGATTTTCAGTCCTTCTGTTTGTGCCAATGCTTGGAAAAGATCACTGAGTTTGGATCTATGTAGAGATACCAGACTGAATCAGAGATGAAAATTTCCATTTGAGCCAGCTACTCAGTCTTTCATGAAACAATCTGGTGAGGTAGGGGGTAGAGAGCACACTGTATAATTAGAATGCGCACAGACTTTGGCATCTGATGTAAGCAGGTTTGAATTGTGAAGATATTGTTTAATAGCTATGTGGCCTGAGGCAAAATTGCTAAGCCTTTTGATTATAGTCTCACAAAAGAAGTATCATCATCTCTCATGAGGTTATTGTAAGGCTTTAGCATATTAATATATGTAAAATATTGAACACGATAAGCACATAAGAGAGGACAGCTGCCCTTGGATCTATTATAGAACACTGTAGAATTTGTTTTCAGCAAAGATGAGGGTAGAAAAACAGCACTATGGCAATGCTGAGCCATGGAAAGGGCAGAGGTAGAGGGTACAGTATGCTGCCTCCCATAAGGCAGGCAGCAGGGTGCCAAGGGAGCAGATCTAGAGAAAACATTTACCCCCAAACATAAACAAGTAACAGAAGAACCTCTTCTCTTTTAGCTCCTATTTCTTCAAAACTGTTCAGTAAAGGTTGTTTCCTCAGACCCTGACTTTGTCTTCATTGCTTTCCTTGTCACTGTTGGAAAATTCCTGACTCTAGCAACTTAAGGAAAGGTGTGATTTGGCTCACAGTTTGAGAGTACAGCTCTTCATGGTAGGGCAGTCATGGTAGCAGGAGTAGAAAGCAAGAGGCCAATGGTCAGATCTCATTCACACTCAGGAATCAGAAAGACACACATGCTTGTGTTCAGCTTACTCTATAGATTTCATTCAATGTAGGACCATAACCCGTGGAAGGGGATTGCCTACAGTTGGAGTAGGTGTTTCGCTTCAGTTAATACAGTCTAGAAAATCTCTCATTGGTATACCCAGAAATCTGTCTCCTTGGTAATTCTAAATCCTGTCAAATTGACAGTCAATATTAACCACTAAAATATTCATATCGATGAACACAAATTTAAGGATTATGATAATGGAAATGTCACTTTGGGTCTCTAATGAAAAAATGGAAAAATTGTGTAGTAGGGGGTAGCCATCAGAACACATGAACAAGACTTGATACCTAACTCCACAAAAAAGGAGTGAAAATAATGGTTTATTGTTAGCATTTGAACTTAGCTAAACTACAGGGTTCCCAAATTTTGATTATATATTACTCTGAGAGTGCATGCGACTATATGTGTGGATGAGACGAATGTTTGAATAAGTAAACTAAGAAGACTGCCCTTAGCACACGAATGGGCCCTTTCCAATCCATCAGAGGCCTGAAAAGAAAAATAAGCATATAAAAGGCCGAATCAGGAAATTTGTTGTTTCTACTTTGTTATTTTCAAGATTTAGCATTGATCATCTCCTGCCTTAAACATACTCAGACTTGAGTTTCAACCACTGGTACTCTAGCCTAATTGACTATAGCTCTTTGGATCCAATCTTTATATCTACACAATGCAATTCCTTAAAATCACTCCTTTCTTTCTCTCCCCGCCCCCCATATATATATTGTCTCTCAGAAGAAGCAATGAAAACACTCTAATACTGAGGACATGGTAATTCTAGAATTATGCTGTTAAAGGCTGCATCTGAAATAACTGTTCATAGCCATTGGGGGACTTTAGAAATGAAGCAAATCACATTGGTATTTTCCCCTCCAGCTCTTCTGTTCTACAGAAACCATGAAACGACCACCACTGGTAACTCTGAAGAATAAATGGCCAGTAGCTTGTTTGTTAAGGAGTCTATCTACATGAAGCTCTGGAAGGTATTACCAAAAAAGCAGAATAAAATGAATCTTCTCTGAAAGTAGATTGTGGTAGCGGGGGGGAGGGGGGGTGTTACTGAAGCAGCATTGTCAATATTCTGGAAAACAACATAGACTTCTGAGATTAATCCCACAAAATCTGGCTAATTCCAGCGTGATGGTGAGGAGGCTCTCTACCTCAGAAGAGTATATTTGACTATACTAGACCTTACTTTAGTATGTCAGATCATATATGAAAATGAAGGTGAAAAATAAGCTTCCATTTAGACAAGAGGGACAAATTGTCTCCTATTACCAGAAACTAGTCAGAAGCTGGGCATCAGAATAGGAACATAAGGCACAGGAGGGCTGGAGGCCAGTGGGACTTAATGTGAAGCATCTAAACTGCCGGAAGCATCCAGAGTCCTACCAACACACCCAGGGGGAAGAGAGCTCCGACCCAGGTTTTTGCACTGCCCTGGATCAAAAGACCTTGAAGAAACTCTCATAATGTTCAGACTCCTGCCAACTGGGCTTCTGAGCAATGATCTTGGAAAGTCTTTCTTCCAAACTTTTGCAAAGGGTGATACTCCTGTCCTATCTATCCTTGTCCAGATCTTTCTACCTAGGGACAGTTCCCTAGTGAAAATCCATATGACAAGACTCTAGCAGTTCTTCCTCTCTTATGGACTTAAGCATTGGCTGCACCCAATATAATAATGAGATCATTTTGGACATTTTTACATTGCTGAGTAGTGGTCCCCTCTGCTTTTCTGAGATGAGGAATCACAGTGTAGCCCAAACTGCCATCCTAGAACTCATTCTGTCATCCAGGATGTTCTTACCCACACTCTCTTTCCCCAGCCTCCCAAATATTTAGATTAAGGTATGTGGTATCACATCTAAATAGCTTTCTCCACTTTAATTTACTAAACTTTACTTTAAACACTAGACTCTTGATACTATCTTGGAGTTATCCAAGATAACACAATTGTGCTGACACACAATCAGATCATGGGGATTTAATTACTGGAAGAGAGGTGTAAACTGGATTTCCCCAACCTGTGCCAAAATTCTTGAAGGCCAGGCAGGTTTATTGATCATATGAATGAATAGTGGACCTTTATGTATCAGTTACAATATTTAGAATGTAACTGTTTATTAAAGACTTTAACAGACAATGATGAGCAGCAATGCAACACACTGGTGTTCTCTATCAAGAAGAATATGATCTTATGTTTTCTAGGTATAAAATCTAGAATTTCACTTTTTAAGATCTCATGTGAAATGAATGACCTATCAGCGAATCGTTAAAAAGTAAGGTATTAAATCTGATGATTCCATACAACAGGTACAAGTTATAATAGACTGTGTCTACTCCTGTTATAGATGTCGTACTGTGTGCTGCTATGCATTTGAATTTGGAGGGGGCATTATGAGAAGTTATTAACTTCATGGAAGTCAAAAATTCACGATTAATATCTCTTCCTTGGAATTAAGTTTGGAAATAGATATTTTTTTTTTAAATTCAAATGTTACAAAAACAATATGATAATGTTAACGATCAGCAAGCTACAAGATTACTCTTAATTAATGCTGATGGACAGCTGTCTGACCACCGTGAAGTCCTTCCCAGGCTGTTCCAAGTGGTGATCAGTAGAGTTGCAGGCACACTGAACTGAAGCAGTATTTCTGTCACACAGTATCAGTGTGTGTTTCTCTCTTACTGAATGTGTTCTGATGCATTGGGAAGAAGTTCAATAACATTTTTTTACCATAAACTGAACTTCAAGAGGTTAAAAGCCACGTAAACAATTTGTAGAACTTTTCTAGTACTTTCCCTTCATCTGATTTTTACCACCTTCTCTAAGATAAATAAATCTAAGATAAATGAATATGATAAATTAATGACGTATCAGCAAATCACTAAAAATTAAGGAATTAAATCAGATGATTACACTCAACAGGTGCCAGTTAAGACAGACTGTATCTCCTAATGCAATAGATGTGTGCTGCCATGCATTTGAATGGATAAATAAATGAACTAAGATAAATGAATTTAAACAGAGGTAATATAACATATAGGGGTTTTTTTTGTTTTTTGTTTTTGTTTCTTTTGCTTTTACTTGAAACAAGATCCAATATTGCAGGTTATCCTCTACTTGGCAACGACTAGATCACCTACCTGAATGTGGTAGTACTGTTCAGGTCTTTCACACTAGAGTAGCCTTTGAGATACTGTTTCAAAAGATACGGCACCTTGTAATCAGAAATAAATCTTAAGACATCCTTAAGGGTGACCATTAGTTCCAGAGTGTGAGACATCCTTTCCTCCTTCCCAATCCAGTAATCAGAGTCTATTAGATGGTATTTTTCCTTCATACACTGAGATTGTTTTGAAACCAAATGGGTTCTATTGAAATTTATAAAGAGATGCTTAAAGAATATACTTAAGTGAGAGTTATATTCATCCAGTCCATCGGTTCACAAAAAGTATTCCATGGACTTGTGGGTGGGGCTTATAATAATGTAAAATTATTTATCACATTTTTGGAAGGTGTCTAGTTCACAGTCAAGATGTTGACAGATTTGAGTCTGATGAGAGACTGTTTCTTTGTCTTTGGCTATGCACTAAGAAGAAAGAAGCAAGGTTGGGTCCCCTACAGAAGGATTCCACATTTGTGACATGATTATCTTCTCAAGATTCCATGGGACTCCCAACTGATTTTCAGCAGAGGGATTTTTTTGGGGGGAGAGGAACAACACAACCTTATAGTATGATGAGATAATTTAGTGCAATAAATGTTCTCTGTGCATTTAAAGGCTGAACTTGAGTTATGCTTGTACGTTTGTAAAAATCCTTGATTATTTGAGCAAAACACTCTAAAATGTAAACATAAGCTATCTTGGTGTTGTATAAATATGCATGGTATATTCTCCTAAAATATTCAATGGTTTTTCTGATTTTAAATTGTGTGTTTTGTTTTATAACCTTAAAATGGTATAAATGGACATCCTGTTCACTTAAGCCTTTTTCTATGTAACATGTCTTCTCTCTCTGTCTGTTTTGTGTGTGTGTTTTTCTGGCTACATATTTGTATTACTATGCTGCAACTGTTTCTTTTCTTATATTCTTATATTATGCTTTGATCCACAAAAGTATTTTAAAGATTTATTTTAGTTTTTATTATGTGTATATGTGTGCGTACATGAATGCAGAAAGCCACGGATGCCAGAAGAGAGTATGGGATCCCCTAGAGGTGGAGTTACAGGCTGATATGAATCCCATCCCAACCCCATGAGTGTCGGGAACTGAACTTGGAGTTTCTGAAAGAGCACTATCCCCTTGTACATATCAACCTAGCCATCTCTGCAACTCAACACAACAATATTTTAAAGTTGTATCAGTCAGATAAAATAGAAAATTATTGTCCATCATAGATTAGCTCTTCCCATGTCCAACCACCATTTTACTACCTTTCTGGTAGACCTGCTATATGGCACAATTGATCAAGACAGCATTCAAGAGACCGTCTAATTCTTGAGTAGTATCTTGTTTAACATATCTTCTTTCAAAGACACTCACAGAAATGCAAACAAATTTAGTAATTGGGCTCTTCTTTATGAAAACCAAGCATCATGAGTTACTGTTGACACCTATTGAACAGAATCCCCTAAAAAAGCAGGAGCAAAAGATCTGAGAGAATAATCTAGATAAGAACTGGAACCAGCTACAGTGGAAGTAACAGAACTACCAAGGATTAAATGACTTCTCAGGAAACGGTATGTGTGCTTCCGGTTTGTGTTAATCCATAAATGCTCTATTCAGTACACCATGCCACTCATAGGTAGCTAGAATTAACCCTGTTATTTAAGTGGAAAAATGGAAGATCAAGAAGTATCATGGCTTTCTATGTCATATGTATTCAGTATGTAGCATTTTGGTCTTTGAGGCTAAGTCCCATCATTCCAAGAATAAGTCCAGTCTATGTAGAAAAAGTCAAATAACACATGGAAATACATAGAACAAGCAGTTCTAAGTGAATGTGAAGTAATGAAAGGTCAAGGTCAACATAGGGAATATGGAAGAAGACAGAAATTATGAATATTCAGTTTTCACTTACCCCTAAATCAAGAACTCTTTTCTTCTCCTCCTTATGCTGTGCACATCTTTTTTCTGTAATTCTCTCATGTCCAGTTTTCTCTTAAAGTTAAGGATAAAGAAAAACATCATAAAATAGTAACTAGACCTCAAAGAGTCTGGATGGCTTCTGAACTTTCTTTATTGCAACTAAACAAAACAATAAAAATTATCTTGACCTTTGAGCAATGTAAGGAGGATAATATTTTGGATTAGGTAGGTCCATAGTGGGAAAACCCAGTTCAGGGAAACAACTTTAAAAGAAGTAAAGGAATGTGTTGCTCTATAATGTGCATAAAAGGTATGTGGGGATTTAAAAATCACAGAAACAAAATGTTCGGAGTCCATCCCTCTGCAGATAGATAAAATTGAACAAGTCGTTCTGCCTGTTTACATACACAAATACATATCTAAAACATGTGCTTACCTAAGAGCCGATTCTATTATCATAGAAGAACGAGTGTCCAGTCAGATCCATTGATTCTTACTCAGGCATGTTATCTGTGAATAACCCTAAATAAACCCTAAAGTGTTGGCTGCTGCTTTCTAATTTTCACTTTCATAGCCTGAACTCTTTTCCTGACATGACAATAATAAATCTTTTCTACTTTATTGGTAAACTCCCAAGATCTTAGAAATCCCCTGCAGTCCTCAGTCCTGACCTTTTTCTCCAGCACTCAGCACATTGGGAGAATGGGAGTATTTCATCAAATAGTCCAACAAATGTCACATTATCTTCTATTTCACATCCACTATCCTAGGCATCCTGCCCATTCATCTCAAAACCACGACTATTCTCAATTTAAAATTGAATTAACTGAGGCCTGGAGAGGTCAAATAATTTACCTAGATTGTAAGTGTAGTATTCAAATGGGGTTTAAAGTCTATGCTGTTTCTGTTTTTCAAATATTCCTTCACGGAACACTGAGAAATGGTTTGCTAGATGTGTGGGGTTTCTCCTAACCTATACAGTTTCATGATCTTAGCGCAAGAGTAAATGGAAGAGCCCATTCTGCACACTGGCCTGCATTGCTCTTGTCTTTGCCTCTGTTTTTACCTAGGGCATAAGATAAAACTGCTTCTTTTCCTTTCACATCAGTGAGTCAGATAAAAGACAAATAACCAGAGGACAGAAGCTCCCCTCCCTGGAGTCTGCTGAACATCGCCCTGGCTGCCCCTTAATGGCCTGAGTCCCATGTGTTTCTCACCAAGGGCACAGCAGGACGCTAGGAAGAGTAGGTTAAGGAAGCCGCTGTGGCTTTTCATTCTGGTTCTTTACAACACAATATAATTGGTTCTGGTTCACCTGCCTCACAAATGAAAGCATGCCACAAAATAACATTAGGAAGAAAAAGCAGGTCAATTTGACAAAGGGCAAGAGCACAGAGATCCTGTCTTGACAAATAGGTTTATGTGAGTTCTTGAGGCCTGAAAAATAAACAAACCACCAGGCAACCTTGGTGAAGACAGAGGTCGCTAGGTGGCAGCACACTCTCCATCTGGCTCCCTTGTCCACTGGGGAAGACCGCTTAATCTTAAGAGAAAAGGTGCAGGGCAAGCAGGATAGAAGAGGAAAGGAGTCAATATTTATTTCTTTAGAGCCACATGTGTAGAAACATTGAAAATACATTATAACCAAATTAGTAAGCCTCTATTGTTAAATATTTGTATTACTTTTGAACATGAAGGGATTTCTTTCTGTCAACCTTTGACACCAATTATCCCTTAAAAATTATGATCTTCATTAATCTGCTTTCATGAACGTAGAACATGAACCATAAATATATTAGGTGAATAAAAATCACACTATAAGCCAGGTATGGTGTCTTCTACCTTATCTCAGAAATAAGGAGTTTGAGGCAGAATTACAAGACTCAGGCCAAGTATGTATGTAATACAGTCACAGGATATTCTGGACATCTTAAAAGCCCATCTTATTGGGGAAATACTACACACTAATTAAACTAAAATATACAGGAATGTGACGTCTAAGAGGATGACCTTAGAGTCTATGAAAGTCTAAGAATGGCATTCCACAAATATAAACAAGATTAGATAACTCAAAATATTATCAGACATGGAAGAAAAAGAACCACTGTTCCAAATAATAGTGTTTATGAATATAAAGTAATTCTAATTTTTTTTCAGGGAGAAATGTTGCATGTGAGGCAGTGGTCAAGAGAATGTGATCAATTCTGATAATACAATGCAGAGATAACGATCATTAATTTTTCACACTGTGTCCAAATGTTTATTATAACTCTAATAACTTGATCTATGGTTTTGAACATGTCCCTAAATAAACAAGAATTTTTCTAAGTCAGTAAATTACAATATCCAGTGATATGCATACCAAAGAATGAATTAACTATACAAAGAGTGAATTAGCTATATATATACTTTAAAACTGAATTCTAACTTTCTATTACACAAGTTTGGATTATGGTGTACACCCATGGTCATGAACTGGTTGCCTGTCTCTAATTTTTAGTAACAATTCTTTGATAACTTGAATTTGCAAGTTCCTAGGATCTAAGCACATTTTATCTAGTACTTACTACTGAATTATTACTTTAATAAATATATCAGTTTTTTTTTTCCTTTTCAAGAACTGTATGAGATTTCTGAGTTTATTTACTATCATCTTTGACTTCCTAGTCCTATGAAAGATGTGGATTTTTTTTCTTTCTTTCTTTCTTTTTTTTTTTTTTTTGTTTTTGTTTTTGGTGTGTGTGTCTACAAGACATACCTAGCTATAGTTTTCACTCTAGTTACTGTTATAGAGCTATGAAGAGACACTATGACCAAGGAACTCTTATAAAGGAAAGCCTTTAATTGGGGGCTTCCTTGCATTTTTAGTGTGTTAATCCATGTTCATCATGATGGAAGCAGACAGGCATGGGGCTGGAGCAGTAGCTGAGAGCATTACACCCTGACCCTCAGGCAGCAGGCAGAAAGTGTGTATGTGAGGGTGGTGGAGACTGGGCCTGGTGTGGCTTTGGAAACTTCAAAGCCCATTCCCAGTGACACACTTCCTCCAACAAGGCCACACCTACTCCAACAAGGCCACACCTTCTAATTGTTTTCAAACAGTTCTACTACCTGGTGACTAAGCATTCAAATATATGAGTCTATGGGGGTCATTCTCATGCAAGCTACCAGAATATTTTGGTACATCTCCTCTAGAAGACTAAAGCATCCTTGATTTGAATTGAAAGTTTTCCAAGCTCATGAGTTATCATGAGGTATCTGCAACACGACTGGCTTGTTTATGCAAATGAGCATGATCAAGTTTTTCCTCCACATGTCACTCATCTGAACTTCTATTCTGTAGTCATTCCACACTGTACTTTTATGGATCTGTACTATTTCTGCTGGAAATTTCTCTCACTTGAAGCTATTCCACCTTCATAGAAAAGTCCCAAGCACCTACCAAAGTTCATTTTGTCGATGTATAGCAAATATGTTGCTCTCCATTTTTAGCAAAATACAAACCTAAACTTTATAAAAGATTTTACCTTCTCAAAACAAGCAGGAAACTTGTGCAAATAGAGAAGCAAAGATATAGAGAACATAGTTAAGCAAGAACCCTAAAGTAAACTTTTAAAGAGGGAATATACATACTACATTTATACACAGAGTAGCTGCCCTCTTCTTGTCAGCCTCTTTGGCAGGATTTTATAAACATGAAAGAGGGAAAGAACAAGAGTCTTTAATTCAAACTTGTTTGGGAAACATGGCACCTCTTCCCCAAATTTCACATACAGATTTTTAGACTAAAGGCTATACAAGGGTCCTACAGTATAAAGAAAGACCTGTTTAACTGAATCGTTCCACTCTCTCTTTCTCTGCCTCTCATTCTGCCTCTGTTTCTCTCTTTCTCCCTCATGCCCCTAACTTCACAAGTGATAAGTTAAGCAAAATTTAAATGTAAAAAATGCATTTCAATATAAATGTTAAATTTACATGAGCAAGATTCCATTATGTTGTGGTATGTTTAGTTGTGGATAATAGTTAAGATTAGTCTCTTACTTGTTTACACCTCTGTGCCATCCCCAGCTTCCACCCCCAACAGGAGGTTCCTGTTATTTGTTGATTGAGGGTCTGTGTGAAAACAGGAAGAAAATCACCTGGGGATTGAGGAGTGGAGCAAGGAGGGAGGGGGAGTAGGAGGTGGAGGAGGAGTAGGAGCAGAAGGACAGGAAGAACGGAGAGGAGAGGATGGGTGAAGAAGCCTCGGAGTGAGCTCTCAGCCTAGCTGCCCGGGGATAGAATTCCCTGAGATTTGACATGGTTTGTGATTAATAAAAAGCATTGGAAAATTCAACGCTGGACTCTCCATTAAGCACCCGAACTTTATTTTAACACCATTATATGTAGAATTATAAAGAAATAATTAAGTTTTAGAAAAAAAATAAGATTTACCTTGTGATCTACCCATGGTAGTATAGCATTCTTAAGGTAGAGGCAGACAGATCTCTGTGAGGTCAAGGCCAGCCTGGCTTACATATCATGTTCCAGGCCAGTCCAGACAGAACAATACAGTGAGACCCCATCAATAAAAAAAAGGAGGGGAGATTTATTCGTGACTTAGAGTAATACATAATAATTATACCTTTATTGAAGCCATCTCAACAATTGTTGACAGTGTATTCATAATTTGTTCCTAAATCACTTAGTCTATTATGCATTATATTATTGTACTGTTTCTTTTATTTCTGTAATGAGGATAAGAAGCAACTCATCATTACCTGAGGAGCACAGCATTCTATGACCAGAAGAAATCTATTGTCAAAGATAATCAGCTTATTTAAGTTAAAATGACACTTTATAAAAAAAAAAAAAAAAAGAAAGAAAGAAAGAAAAGAAATAGAGAGGCAGTGTGGTATCCAAAGGGAAAAAGCACCTCTTTGCTGCAATTTTAGAAAATTGAATATAACGACCGCTTTTGGTTGGATGTCTGTGCATGTTTCAATATTTTTATAGAAAATGGTAATAGGATTTCTAGTCTCACAAGTGAGCTGACATCATGAGCAATTTTTAGTGCCCTGTAAACAGTGGTAAGGCTGATGTGAATTATAGCTTTGGAGTTATGCGTACACTCCCCAGCATTAGTCACCGAAATCAAAGTCAGGTAGGTTATCATGGAGTAGGAATGTAGAAATGGACAAACCACTTGTTCTCGCAAGATTTGTCTGTTCAGGGATAAATAACAAATCAAATTATGAAGTGTGCACTTAGCTGTCGGGTTGAGGAAAATCCTGCACAGAGGAGACTGAGGACAGTGATGTAGGAGCAAATGTGTAGTAGTCCCTCTCCACCATGGTCTAGCGACGTTAACATGGAGAAGACTTTTTATGTCTTCAAACCACAATTTCTAGTTTAGAAAAATGAAGTAAATAGTGACTGTGCGTCTTGTATAAATGCTACAAAGTTTTAAACAATGACAATGAATATCTGTCAAAGAAGGATCCAATAACTAGTAATCATCTTCCCTCACCACCTTCAGCGGACTCTAGCTTCAAACTGAATCTTTTTTTCTTAGAACAGATATATGGTTATTACTCTCCAGGAGATTTTAAATTATCTGAAGAAACCAATTAAAAGTAATACATAAATGAAGCAAGTATTCATGAGATCTACCCATGAAAAAGCAGCAAGCTGCTTCCCAGTGAGCCTCACTGAACAATGCATGGGTCAGATGTCACTGAACTGAAATGGTAGCCCTGCATAAATCTCAATCTATGTAGTAACAAGGTCCACAGTGACATCGAACTGCAAGATAGAAACCTCTGGTGGACAGACGGTTTCAGCAGATACAATGCCAATGCATTATTATATTAAAAACTCTATAATGTGTATGAGTATGTGAAATGCTATTTGACAGTAGTCATTTCTCAGAGATGCTGTTTATACTTTTAGTTTATTAAGTTGTATGGACTGAATTTTCTGTAAAAATCGAGTGTCCCTTATTTAGTGAGTTACAAAAATAAAATAAATAATTAAAATCCCAGAAGCAAATGAGAAACCATTACTCAATGCAATTTTTACAATTTTTATGAAATGTGTAAAAATATAGAGTATGGTATAATGATCCCCATAGTCAGACATGAAAGTAAGAGAAGTTTTAAAGGTAACTCAGGCAGGATGTCTTAAATTATCTTTTTCTCATTTTAATACATGGCCTGTTAAAATGATTAATATGTGTCTTGACACAAATACACTACTCTGAACTGCAATATTATATTAAATTGTGACTGCAGTGGGTATTATATGAAGTTATCACAAGGACAGAATTTTCCTATGAGTAATTTGATTATGTCACTACACATCATCCTGAGAAGAGGTGTCAATGATAAGCATAAATTACATTTGAGAGTAACTCTGCATATCAATTATGCAATATCTATTCAAGGCAGATCACTAATTACATTATATGTAAAATCTTCAATACTTCCAAGAATAATTGTTTCTTACAGCAATTCTAAGAGTCTATCTTTGATGGAACTCCTTCTGCTTTCACTGAGCATTTAATAATATCTTATTCATTGTAGCATGGCCTTAGTTCTGCTATGAGGCATTAAGAAAGTTATCTGCATGCAGCATCATGTCTATGGAAGCTACCTGACATAGAGAGATGAGTGTCAATTAGATGCAAAGAAAATTTACTAACTGGGTGCCCAATTCTGTGTCAGGGTGCTAGACAATGTTGAAAAATATTCATGAATTATGATAGCATCTCTGAGACTTTAAATGACTCTTCTGTATCTAAACTGCAGGCTCATATCCCCATTCATGGGAAACAAAAAGTGGTAAGAATTAAGAGCAGTGGCTGCTCTTTCAGAGGACCTGGTTCAATCCTCAGCATTCACAATGTGGCTCACAACCATCTGTAACTTGAATTCTATAGTACCAGACATCTCTCCTTGCCTCTATGAGCACCAGACACACAAGTGGTGCAAAAATCACACATGCTGACAAAACATCCATTTACATTAAATAATTTTTAATGTGAAAAAAAGAATCATAATAGTTTGAAAACCCAATTTCCCATAAAGTTGGTAATATCTAGAAAACTCAGTTTGATTGTCACATCACATAGCACTACTCTGAGCACAAATGTGTCAGTTGATGGTAAACCAAGAATACTGTTGGCTACTGATTCATAAAAGTCATAATGTCACTGAAGGGGGGTGGAGAGATGGTTCAGCACTTAGGAGCACCTACTTTTTTTGCAAAAGACCTGGTTTTTGTTCCCATTACCCATATGGTGGCTTACAAACAGGTATAACTCCTGTTTCAAGTGACCGCTTATTACCTCTGTCCTGAACATACATACCACACATATGCCTGACCAAAGTATACATATAAATGAAATCACATTAATGCTGACTAAAATTTTAGAAGCCCATTTCATACCTGTATTATGAATGGTCTCCACTTTTTTTTCAAAGCTTACCCTAATTTTATTATCTACTTTTTCTGTTATCAAGTACTTGACAAGAAACCAGTTCAGGGAGAAAGGATTCATCCAAGCTTATAGTTTAAGAATACATTCCCACAGTGAGAGGACATGGAAATGGTAGCATGTGGTAGCTAGGTTGCACTGTAGTTTCAATAGGGAATCAGGGAAGAGATAGGAAATGAGAGCAGCCTATCAAACCTCAAGGTCCACTTTCTCCATCATGGCTCCACCTCCAATAGGTTCCAAAACCTCCCAATACAATGCAATGAGCCAAGGGTTAAATATACAAACACATGGGCCAATAGGGGACTTCTCACATTCAAACCACACCAATCATTTAAAAATCTGCAGCACTATTTTACAGCCAAGTGATTTCAAATATTTGGACTCTGTCTGTTCTCTATGACATCAAAGTAATGAATTCATGTGCCACATATGTTTTTTCCAGACATTCCTATTCCAATCATTGTATTAAGCGTCATGTGAATAAAACAGAATTTCCTACTCTCATGGAGCTCACATGTCAGAGAACAGTGAATAAATAAATAAAAACCTGGATAAATAGGTATCTCATATACAATGTCATGATAAATACAATGAAGGTAAATGATGCATAGTATAAAAACGCAGAATGACAGAATAGGAAAAATATTTTTGAGTGTTTTAAATAGAAGAGAGAGCCTAGTAGATAACTTCATGAAGATCCTTAGCAACAGCAGTGTCAGGGAGATCACACAGAGTTTGGAGGGACCTTGATATGGCGAGTAAAAGTCTCAATATGGGCAACAAAGCCATGATGATAGAACAGCTACTAATGTACCTAATGCAACACCATCAATTACAAAATCCTCAATAAACAGGCGCAGCTGTATTTCATGCCCGAAAAGGAATAACACTGGTTTCTATACTCTATTCAAATTTGTCAGAAGAAGCCTTGAATAAATAAAAGTTGGTTTTGTTGAGAAACTCATCCTCCAGAGATTTCTTCAAGTTCTAACTTCAGAGTCTTCCCCACCCCTATTTCTGACTACAGCGTGAGTCCAGGGGCCAGCCTGAATTTAAAACACATGCACTCTTTCCCTTTCTATGCTTATCTTTCCCTTACTATATAACTGAAAAGTGAATTACAAAACTAATGTTTTGCTCAATCCACCACTACCATGTAGAACTGTGTAAGAATGTAAGATTAATATTCTAAGTGAAATCTAAATAAAGAACATAACCCAAGCTCATCAACCCAACAGTCATACCCAGGAATTTGTAATTGTCAGTCATGAGCACCTTGGTGTTAATTTCACTAGAAATTGTTGAAATTTTTCTCTGTTTGTGTATGGGAGGTAAATAACAGGAGGACTGGAGAGTCTAGTCCTCAAAATTCAGTGGATCTCTTCCTGCACATCCTTCCTTGGGGAAGTCCCTTCTTTCCTATTTCCATTCACTTATGGGACACATAGAACCATTTGAGTCCTGTAAAGGCACAAAGTATTCGATAATAAATCAATCAGCCAAACAGTCTCTTGTATGGAAACACATGTTCTAGTGACCAAAAGAGAAAAATAGGAAATTAGTATTTAGTTATTGCAATTAGTCTTCAACGTCATTAACTATGAAAATCGATCATGTTATCTGCTTCATTAGATTATCTGACAACTAATCATTTAAAATACATAAATTTCCCATAACAATGTTTAACTCATTCCCGAATCTCAGTAATGATGAACAGCAAGAGATAAGAGGATAGATTTTGTGTATACATTTTAAAATTCTAAAGCTCATCAGGTCCTTTTGGAGGACACATCAGACAGACTGTTGAAGCCTGCCTCAGAGCCTTCTCTCAGTAGAATGGAGTGGCACTCATGGATTTTACCTTCTGATGCTAATGCTGATGGGTCAGAAACCACAGATGAGAATCACTGGCTTATGGAAAGTAAAATTCTTGCTATTTCATTCAAAATATGTTCTTCATGGCTTCTATTGCAATAAGCAGTGGACTTAATTCCTATTAATCTTTAATTACACATCTCAAAACTGAGAAAATATAATCAGGGTCAGTGATAGGCTCAGAGGGTCCACCTCCTTCCTGATGAACCTTTGGCTATGGATGGATTCTGGGGGAGGGACAGTTAGCACCTTTATGTTTGCACCCATTGTTGATCTCACCAGGCTACAGTATATATTTCTGAACCCATGGTCACATAAATGATCTCTGTTAAAATAAGTGGTATACCAACACACAAAATCCTAAAAACTGCATGAATGTGAGAAAGGACCTATGCAGAAGAGGAGTGAGATGACATAAATAGAGGGAAAATAAGAGAAAGTAGAGGAGTAACAGTAAGTAGAATATATATATATATATATATATATATATATATATATATATATATTTGTCAAAAATGTTTTTTAGTATTTTTATTGTGTGTGTGTATGTGAGCACAAGCACATGCATATGTGTGTATGCACATGCACAGATTACATTGTATGTGTATGTGAACATCAGAAAACAACTTGAAGGTGTCAGTTCGCTTCCTCCCTCCCTCATGTGAGCCCTGAGGATCAAACTCTGGTCTTTAGTGTTGGCCACAAGTTACCCATTGAGTCACCTTGGCAGGGCCAGGCAATTTTAATCTTTTTATAAAGGAAAGAAAGAAATTGTTTGAAGGAAATTGTTGGTCCCACAAGTGGAATCCTCCCACCATGTGCGTGTCCCTGTCACTGGCCCCTTGCCTGTTGTCAGAGGCCACAACGGGAAGAACAGTGTGGCAGGGTGACCACGGGTTATGGCATCCCATCCTGTTTTGTCCTTGGTGGATCTCCAGTGAGTCAAATGAGTGCTCAGACACTCGGTACATACTTCAGGGGACATCTCAATTTTAATGTGGGGTATAGGACACATATATAGGACCACAAGCAAGGGAGGGTCTTTGATACCCAGGGTTGGGATTCCATTGGTTAAGACAAGGATATTGGAGTAGCCTCATTTGCATGTGGAGCTCAAGTCTAAGTGTCAAGGTCTTACAAGGGCACCTTCTGCATGACGTGTGATCTCACAGGGAAAAAGAGGAAGATACTTTATCAGTAAATGGTCTGATCCCTATGCTCCCAGCTACAGTGCAGATAAGCACCAACCAAGCCACATTTCTTAGCCAATGACCTTCTGTGTAGGAGGCAATTTAAAATTTAAATTTAGCCCTGGGTTCTGGCCAGGGCTAAAGTGAGGAGCAGCCAAACGCCTGCTATTCTCATCTCCTAACATGACTCAGGGTTCCAAGGCAGCTTCAACTCACTCTTAGCTCTATGACAGTCCCACAGGAAATGATGTCTTCATTTCTCTGCACTCTGAAGACGTCAGCAGTCCCTGATTTTATGACAGTATTTTTTAAAAAACTGTAATAGATGGCAATTTTGTTTTCACACCTCACAGTACAAATGAAATTTGCACTTATTGTCTCATGTCTTCCCTCCACATCTGTTCTCTTGTTAGAAATGAAAGCAAAATCTTCTTTAACTGTAGCTAGAAAGTACTCAGGGGACAGCATCATGTTCTGCTGCTGAAGCAGAACACCAACTACAAAACTACTACTAAAGAGCCCCTCACCCACAATCCAGGATATTATCTCTTTGCCCAAGCCACTCCTAACAGAAGTTGGCATCATCCTGGGTTGAACTAGAAATACCATCATTGGAAGTCTGAGCATCACTGGCATGTAACCTTCCTTGGGTTTCTAATTCAAGGAGCAGTTCCATTGGGCTCCATACCAGGGGATGAGGCCCCATTACTGGCATCACAGAAGGTCATTCCATGTGTGGTGCTAATACCAGGATGAAGAGGACCCAGAATACTTGGAGGGGCTGGGATTATGGTCATTGCTCAGGGAGGAGAAAAAGTATTGGAATATAGCTATGTTTATTAATTAGGCTCTAAGACAGCTCTTCAATCCATTTCTGTTATTAGTCCTTTACATTCTGTTTCTTACCACCCTTTTGCCTTCCTGAGATGGAGACGATTGGGTAAGATAGATATTGAAGTAGTTACAATAAAACTTGGGCCTGATCCTCTGCAGCTTATTGGCTACCCTGGTAAAAGTAACTCTCAGATTATCTTTTTTACTCTACAGAAAACCTCTTCAGGAAAATGGATTTAGTTTCAACATTGCTCTCTGCACATAGTACAGCAATATGTTACTTACTCTACAATAAAGGGTTATATTATTATTAATGCTGTGCCCTTCTGAAGATAGTCTGTTTCCTGTCTGCTTTATACCTTGTTTTGTTTTTCAATTAGAAATTTCAATAAGTAGAAAGTTAGATTTGTTTTTCCTCTTAGAAGAATTACCACTTATCACTGTGTACTCATTTGTTAGGCATGTCACATCTATAACATTTAAACATTTGTTCAGAAATAACTACATAAACAGTTTCAGTTGTAGTAGACCTTCCTCCTTGTTCTTTAGTAAGGGTTCATAGAGTTGCAGTTTCCAAGTATTTCTCCACACCCTTTATCTTATTGTTTAAGCATTTAGTGGTCATTTTGTGTCTTCCAATACTAAGTGCCACATTTGTAGACATGCCACCTGTTTGGTGAAACAAGGACACATGTTGTCTAGAGAGGCTCTGTACTTGTTTCAAAGTTCTATAGTCAGTGTCTTTAATTTTTTAACTTTTGGACAAGGAACATTGAATTTTTATCTTGTAGTTGATCTTATAATATGCATAGCTACTCCTACTGGCAGTAAAACTAGAATTCCAAGGAGATGTGAGTTCTACCTCAAAATATTCCTCCATCTTCTGCCAGTTCATTTGTTGGTTTCTAAAAAACCGATATAGCTTTATCTATGAAACCTTAATTTCACTAGATGCTCTCTTGTGTAATTCTAGGCCTAAAATACTATAGATCTGCTAATTTCTAAAAATTGTACAACTTAAGAAATATCTATTTTAAGCAGATGCATTTTCTAAAACTATCTAAATCTATTGAATCTATTTAAGAAGAAAAACAGATGGTGAATGTTTCCTAAGATGCCATTATCTCTGAATTTATATAACTATATACCTTGCATTTTCAGGCAACTTCCTGGGGATAGTCAGTCTTTAAACCTTCCCATACCTTAGCCTGAAAAATGACACATCAACAACACGCTGAGCCTCCTAATTACCAGGAATACAGGGCCCATTAAACTGTGAGGATGCATATGCACACCTAATTATGTTTATGCCTACTTATAAATCAGCGAAGTGAAAGCATATGCATGCTTGAAATTACCCATCATTAACTTTCCTAATTGCACCCAAATAAAGAGGGAAATAATTCACTTCAGAATATGTTTTCATCCTTTGGGCAAAGCCTAGTCTCATCTTGTTTAGGTTTTGAAAAATTGTCTTCTTGTTCATAAATAGAAATCAATTATTTGGGTGCCAACACACAACATAGTTCTTCCCTGGGTGTTCAGCCAGAGAAAATGAAAAGATTCAGATATGAATGTCAGAAGACTAAAGCAGGGATTTAGGAGGCAAACAATATAGAGTGGAAATACTGCAGAAAGAAAACAATTCCATCATTCTGATGGAGAGGGCAATGCAGATGGTGACAGCCCAACCACAGATACGATAGAAGGCAACAACCAGGGACAGATCCTCAGGGAAAAAGAAGCATTAAATTTAGATGTCGGACAGAAGACTCAATTTCATGACAGTAATTGAGATCAATTGGAGCACTGTGTGTGCTGCTCACTCACAATTTCCTCTGTAGTTTCTCTGAACAATTACCGTTCTTTTACTGGCAGGATTAAGATAAGACAGACAGGAGTTGTGCATGCCTAATTGGACTTCCAAATATGCTTTATTACTGTCCATAGAGACAGGAAGCAGAAAGAAAAGATGCTTGGAGGATGGAGTAAAACAGGGCTTTTGATGTTCACAATAATGGAATCCCATTCTGGTGCTAATTCAGTAGTGCAGAGTGCTGAATACAAAATCAATCACAGGCACTGCCTTCTCTCAGATAGATGTTTTGTAAGCATGATCTCATGCGTCCCTCATGATACTGTAAAGCCTTCTGCTCTGGTACTTGCTCTACAGATGCAGATGGCAATGAGGATGTCAACTAGAATGACCCAGTCACAGTGATGGAGTATAGAGTCAAACCCTAAACTTTTTTCTGTCTCTAACATATATTTCAATCTGCACTGCTGCTCAAGGGAAGCAAAAGTCACAGATTTAATCCTTCTAATTTTTGTGTATGCAGATGTGCCCCCATTTTTAAAATAAATTGAATTTTTTAAAGGGATGCCTGTTTTGAAAGATCAATTTGTGCCCCATCACCCTAATTGGCTACTGTGAACCAACACTAAAGTATTGTTTTCATTTGAATTCACCTAGTGTCTCTGAAAGCTCTCATTTATTTTATTATACCCCAAGTAGTAAGCTCTTTATGAAGGTACTGGCAGTGCTCATGGGAGGTTAATAACTCAGTGCCTCAGGTCTCCTAACACAGGATCTCAGGTAGGGTGGATACTGATGTGGGCTATACGAGTAAGTGTCTGCTTCCCTGACTGTCTAGAGAATGTGTAAATTATTGCATGTTCATTAATAAAATTCTGCCTGTTTTATCACCTATAACAGTGATCTCTAATTTCTCTAGTGACCTTCTACACAATGACTTCTCTAGACTGTATGTATGGTTGAGTCTTTTCATGACTTAAAGCTTATAATCACACAGAATAAGATCTTAAATTTTTGGTCTCACATTCAGAGCCATCATGATCTAGCCCAGCTTGCTCTTCTGTCTTCATCTTCTATGACCTCCCACACAGAGTGTAAGAACCTCTGAAATGCATGGACTTCCCGAAACAATCCTGCTTTCCACCTCCTTGCCTCTGCTATGTTGTGCCTTCTTCACACAACCTGTATTCATGTAGCACCAAATTTCTGGCTCTATGAATTTCAACATCTCTAGACTACAGTTCCTCTGTGCAGCCCATACTCTCAAAGCCATCTATCCTTTCATTTCACATGAGTTGTCCTTATATGCATATGATTATCTTTTACAGACTCTGTCTCGACACAATATCTTCCAGCTAGAGGAGAATCAATCCTGATGCCTGTGCTGCTCTCTGATTGTGGTCAGTGACTGATTCTCAACAGCTAGAAAAAAAAAACTGCACTTTTCCAGATGATGTCTGTGAAGTATTTTCACTATTAGCATAGATGTTTTTAGATCTTTTAAATCCTGCAGAGTCACACCCTAGTCTTCAATGAATATACCTGTGTTTGCAGTAGACAATGCAAAAGATATTCTAATGGTGATTACTAAAAATAATGTTGATTCTTAGTAAATATTTATGGAACATGACTATATGACATCAAGTTATTTAATCCTATTAGCTTGTCAACGAGGAAAATAAAGGATAGAAAAGCTAAGACAGTTACTCTTTGAATCACAAAGCTCAGCAGAGACTACAAATAAAATTCCGTTGTTTGGCTCTACATACTATGCGTTTTGTCACTTAACTTTGTAGACTAGAAATGGGCAATTTAGTTCATTGTACTTGAAAGGATTTCTTTGTTGCTTTAGCAAGTTGACTGAGATAATTCAAACATGATAGGGGCCATCTATTTAAAATATAGAATTCTCTTGTTCTTAGTACATGTACAGTTGTATACAACTATCCCCATTGTTAGGTGTAGGTCATTTTTTATCATCCCCAAAAGGAATTTTGTATATATTAGTGATTAGCTCCCAAGAACAGTATGTGATCTTAAGAGTTAAGGCAAGTCTTCAACCCCTAATGTGAGTTTGACACCTGTATCTATTTTTATAAATCTAGGTAGGAGGAGGAACTGATCCGTAGGGACAAAGAACTGGGTGGATCCTTGATCTGACTGACAGATGGGTTGTTATATAACTTTGGGAATCTATGATGTGTGAGTTGTATTTGTCATAATTTTAAGCATGCATATACCCCCTCAGGAATTCTCTTTAAATAATATTTAGGAGTTCTCTCATAGAGATTTTCATTGATGTATTACTTAAGTGAGAGATTTACATTCAATCAGCTTATACACTATACTAGCTTAAATATATTTTGTTTATCTGTCCTTCTACGTGGAAATACCTGACTCTAAGCAGCCCACAAAAAAGGAATGTGCTGGGTTTTGCCCTATCCAGAATGGACAGATTGATCTTTTCAAGGGAGTTGCTCTGGGTCCCTGAGATATTCCTTTGTTTTCGTATTTTAGTAAAGTTTCCCACAGGACAAGTCCTCAGTCCACATTCCACATACTTTGAAGTAAAGACTTACTGCTCTATGGTCCAGAGTCTATGTTTCACGTAGAGCCCATCTCCAGAGAGAAAACTTATAAAGTGGCTGTCTGCTTTGGAGTTTGTTTTGAACTTAAATAATGGAACTGGTTCCACACATGCAGGGAGGCAAGGTTTCTAGCTTATTGCAATGCAATTGAAAGGGAAAAGGAGAAGCCAAACAAAAGCAAGAAATGAAGAGGCATTTGAGGATCCAAAGTTTAAACTTGTCTATACTTGTCAAAATCAGGAGTAAAGCAATGTCTTTAACAACTTCTTGTTTATCTAAGCATGGGACTGTTTACTTATATGGTATGCTAGTTTTGTACTCACATTTCTGACCTTGCAAAATGTTAAAGGTAGGCCTTCCTAAAACATATTCTAACTAGGTTAGTTATCTCAGTTTATCTCCTCTCCTAGGTGACAAGAGGATGGGGAGTGTGATATGTGGGGAGACAGAAACTCAATGGATATTCTGATGATGCTCTAAACACCAAGGCAGGAATTAAGCTCAAGCTCGTAGGCCGTAATGGTGAGGCCTATGGTGACTTTTTAGCAACACACTTAAAACATGTGACTCATCCTTAAATGAAAGAATGACTCCCCATATTTTGGTGTATTTGGTCCAGATGAATGTGTATAAAGTATATGCACTCCTCACTGTTTTGTGCTCTCAGTTTCTAAACTATGCCAATCCATATAAAGATGACCTCTTTCACCATCTAATTCCCATCCTATGTCCTCTAAGTGACCACCTGGGCAAGGCGCCAAAACAGCCATTCTCATATGGAACCCCTCCACTTTTGGGAATTATTTCTCATTTTTCCTTAATAAATCTGTTGTCTCTATCCACCCCTTGTCTGCATATCTTGTATTATCCTTGGGCACGAGACAATGAACTTGGAAGCCATTAGCTTGGGGTAGATTTGTGACCACTGGTCATTTAGTACCTAGTCTCAGAGCTAAGTTCATCAAGAGCTGAGAAAACCTCTACTGCACTCAAAAAATCCAAAGCAGCAATGATTTCTCCATAGCTTCCTCTTTCTATTTCATACATGTTACCTTTCAAATCCCCCAGAAATCGTGTTTGCTGTGTATTGTGTGTACTACAATCTGCATCATATTCTCATAAATGTTTCGGAGGCATAACCAACTCTGTGGGGTCTTCCTGACACATTCTGTTTTATATGTGATTCATAAATATCCTTTTGTCTCATTGTTTAACTGTCAAAGAATGCTGTAGAAGTTTCATAAGTGTAACCCCTGCTAAGAGCATTGACTTTGTCCATTGTTAGTAGTAAAATTTCTTGAACGATTAGCATATTTAAGCCCCAGGGAAACAAACTATGTTTACTTTTCCTTATTTAATATGGTACCTATTTAAACATATGCTTTTAGCAAAGGTGCTAGAAAAGTTAGATACCCACATTTAGAAAAATGAACCTTGACTCCTATATATTACCCTGTGCAAATCAACTTAAAAGAATGGACCACATAGCTTAATATCATCTGATACGGTGAAATTTCTGGAGAAAATATAGGGGAAACACTTTAAGATACTAGCATAGGTGATGGTATTTTGTCTAGGACTCTAAAAGTACACAATGTCAAAGCAAATATTGATAAACGGTTGAGCAACAAATTAAAGCTTTTGCAAAGAATAGAAAGATGGTTCAGGACTTAAGAACATATGTGGGTCTTACAGAGGACTCAGGTTTAGTTCTCAAAACCCATTTGGTGATTCACAGACTCCATAACTTGATTTTCATGGGATCAAATTCCCTCTTCTGACCTTTGTGGACATAAGATATGTATCTAGTGCCCAATATCCTTAGCCATCAGACAGAAGTTAATTAAAACTACAATGAATATTACCATCTTATCTGAGGTAGAATGACTATTATCCAAAAACAAGACAAAGAAAGGCTGCAAAGGACATGGAAGGAAAGAAGTCTTATGCACTGTTGACAAATATAAGCTAGTAAAACAGCATGAAAAGTTTGATGGAGTGATCTCACCTTTCTGAAGACAGAACTGCCATGTGATCCAGCAAGCCCATTCCTAGGTGCATATACTAAGGAAGTCAGAATATAGGAGGGATACCTGCATGTTCTGTGCCATGATTGTGCCAGTATTCCTAACAACTAAAACATGGAATCAACCTATGTGTCCAAAAATAAATGATTTTTCAGCCATAAAGATGAATGAAATGTTGTCACTTGAAATTAATTGTTTTAATCTAGACATTTATATATGATAATAACAAAATATATTCTGTTAACAATATTTTTCTGAAATGGCTGAATAATAAAGAAGAAATCACTTATAAGTGTCATAATATTGCCAGTGAGTATTGTTGAAAGAAGGCAACAAAGAATTATTTCTCAATTGATGAAATATCAGCCAACAATTACTTTCTACTCTTAAAGTTCTATGTTTATACACTCCAAAAAAAATAGCAGGAGTCTTACACTGTTCTTAACTGCTAAAATGTGCTATTAATATGTGATTTGGAGGCTACCAGAAGTAAAATTCAATCTCAGAGAGGGCCATGGTGGGAACAGTTTGCCTAAAATAATTGTGAAAATCTACCTTTTAGTGTTAAAGCAACAGTAGTTATTCACACACACACACACACACACACACACACACACACACACACACAACCTCCCTGCGTCCTGCTCTGTGTCTCATTTCCCTCTTGTTAGGGAGACAAGCTGCACTGTCTCAATTCCTTAAAAGCCTCTTGTAAATTAATGTACCAGATTCTGTTATTTCTAGTCTCACTCTGGGTGCTCCATCACCGGCACTATAATTTTTCTTACATGTTATCGATATTCAGAAGGTCAAGTTAAATCACCAAGGACACAGTAACTCATGTTTCCACCTGCTCACTCTTGTGTTATACACCTCTCTGATTTCTGATAGAATTCAAGTGAGATGAATAGCTAGTGCATTGTTTTTTATTCATTAGTCTATATTTCTCTGATCAAGTTCCAACTCTTCTTTCTATATTCTCAATTACTTACTGATACACAGTAAAGTAAAAGAGAAAGAGTAAAATTTCTCTTACAAAATTAAAGCATAATTTAAATAAAACCCAAAATGAGTCACTCACTGAAGCAATATTTATTTTCGAGGTTATTAAACCCATATTCTATTTTATCCTTTTAATGGACAAAAATACTTGTGCATCAGCCTTACAATTATTGAGTAAAGCTTAACCCTCATGTATGGTATAGGTTTGAATATTCTGGTACTTCTCTCTAACACAGCTCTGTAAAGTTTTATGCAATTGAAGAACATTCTGTATTACTATAGCATTTGAATTTATTGGACAAAACACTTGTTTATGAGTACCATAAAAGATACAAGTTTTCCTCTCAAAATGAAATGATACACATAAATGCATTTTTCACATACAATTTTTTAGGGCAAAATTAGCCAACAAATAGAGAGCTTTCTAGATATCTGTCCTAATTTACAGTGTTGTTACTATGATAAACACTGGAACCAAAAACAACTTGTGGAAGAAAAGGGAAAGAGTTTATTTTAACTTGTAGAATACAGTCATCATTGAGGAAGAATTTAGATGTAGGGAAAATGTTTGGAAGGAATATGTGGATGGATAGATAATATCAAAAATTAATTGATGGAAAATGACTAAAGAAATTTCAAAGATCTACTGGCTCTAATATGTCGATGGCTTTCTGATTGGAATGGTCATGTAAACCACTAGATTTTATCCTTAATTTCTGGGAGAGTACCTGTACATGCCTACCTCACAGGATGTGAATTTGTGTGTAAAGAGTTCAAAAACTAGGTTACGTCTTCAACATTCATGTTAATGTTGAGGCATAAACATAGGAACAGATGTATGATGTACAAGCCAGAATTCTGAGCCAGAGAGAATAGGAAGATTTTTTTTTTCTTCAGAACATCAAGAAATCTTGGAGTATTTCAATTTTTTTTAATAGAACATAGAAGAGGCTGTGAAGACAGTTTTGTCTTTACTCTGAGCAGGTACATTACCTCAGCTGGTGAAGTACTCTGACTTTTGATTAACTGTTGGAATTTTTTAAAAATCATGTTAATTATTTCATTTTATCTACTTAGTCTGTGAGGTGGGCCACTGAATTCCATTACAAATGAGGAACCTAAGTTTCAGAGTGCAAAATATCAATACAGAGATGTTACTTGTTAAGCTGTAATTCCTAATCTTCCTCTAAATGATCTCAAACCTTTCTTCTTTCTGGGCCTTACTGCTTATTTGGAAGCAAATGTAAAATGATAACAATGTTTGACCTTCACTGCCACTCCTTCCCATGATGCCCTTATTTCCTTCGGAGCCCCATTAGGGTCTCAGCGCACCACCTCAGGATGTAAAATCATTTGAGAGTTGGTAGCTGAAGTGAAATCTACTTAGGGTTACTGAAATGACTTGCATCAGACTTATCCCAGAAATCCACAGGACCTGACTTCACAAAAAAAAAAAAAAAAAAAAAAAAAAAAAAAAAAAAAAAAAAAAAAAAAAAAATCAGATGTAGGAAAGCTTCACAGAAAGTATTTCATCATCATCATTTTCATTTCTACCTCCAGCTTTTGCATTTGTGCCCAAACTTTCAACTTCAAAGTTAAATTCACCTCCCTCCAAGATACTCTCACACACAGCTACTTGTGAGCAGGAGCCCTCGCAGGAGCCTAAGTTACAATGATCACTCACTGATGTTTTATGTCACAATTTGCATTTGTGTCCAAAAAAATTAAACATTTTCCCTTGTGGGAGTCTACTTTCCTGACTCTTGTTAAAAAGACATTACTTGTAGGTTAGCACCAGGCTTCTGCATATTTGAGAGAGAAATCTATGTGCTTTTGCCACCCAGCTAAAATATGCTTGTCCAAAAGGCCATCTAAGCCTTATCTCTCTGTCCTTATCCCCACTCATCATCTTCCACCACTTACCTCATTGCTCTTATCACGAAGATCAATTATGTGTCACTTACTGATAGTCACCTCTACTTTACTCTCCCCACCAACAGTCAGCTGTCACATCTGTTTCGAGTGTTATAGTATCTTCTGGCAGAGCACCAAGAGGTACCAGGTGCTCAATTAATATTCTTGGAATCAAAACATCTCTGAATTGTATTCAGGAATTAACAAATGGAGGTGCCTTCTCTGTTGAAGAAGAGGAATTATTCCAACCAATCAAGTACTTCCCTTACTTTCTGTTTTGGTAATCTGTCATTCACCACTTTCTGATTTCTCCCTATTCCCAGTCATCTACTGGTTGTAGTAGCAATTTCCCTCTGTCCTTAGTTCTTTTGTCTTGGACTGCCGCCTGGACCTGGCTTCTTGTGCATTACATTTCCAAGGTTTTGCAGAAACTGACTTATGACCCTGGGTTCAGCCAAGATGCTTTGCATGTAATTGCTAATTACTTTGTTTGCTTTGGGTTTTGATGTTATTGTTATTTCTTCTCTTCATCCTTTTGTCTCTAAATAAGGTTTATTCACCCTTTTCAGACACAGGAAAAGGCAGAGATTTTAAAACCCTAATTAGCACAGATGAGTTCCATGTCTAATAGCTATTCAAGGTCAGAGCTTATAAAAGTGGAATTTTTATGGTTAGACATAAGCCATTAATATTTTTAATATATATCTAGTATTATTATCACTATCAAAGGTTTAGGAATAGAAAATAGCTTACAGCTTTGAAATAAGCTATGAATTTTAATCATTTCTCAGACAGATAAACTCTGTTACTTCACAAGTAAATGAACTTCAGCTTGTTTCCTGCTCAGGAAATTGCAAGATGAATCTATTTTCAAAGAATATTCCTACAATCAAAAAATACTAAATAGTAAATATAATTAATAATAAAGTACCATATATTGAGGATGGTATAATATTGAATATATCATATTCAAGTCACTTATAATCAACCGATAAGCAATTGTGTTAATGCGCTATTCATAGTCTTTCCAGAATCTCCTGGCCTTTCTTCCCTGACCACTACTACTGCTGGGCCTAACTCCTTGCTCTGCAGACAGCAGCCGACAATGAATGTCCTTACATCTTCTGTGGATTGATACCTGCCATTAAGCTGATCTAACTCACTGGAATTAAAAGGCAATATTAACTTACCGTCTAAGCATGAGAGTCACTGAATATCAACTCCTGCCAGAGATGCACTCAAAATACCTTGACCTGCAATTCTATATTAATCTCTTCCAGTAAGAATAGTAGTATTTTAACACCTGTTTGGATGGTGTCATAATTCACTTATAGTAAAAATTAGATATTAGCTTTGATAATTACATTAACTATGCAATGTCTAGTCCTAAATGTAACACTAAAACTGTTTACCTGGGTAAGTCATGTTTAATGACATTTTCTGAAACCCTTGACCAAGTAGGTAAAATAAAGTCTGTCATTTTCATTATTACTTGTGGTAAAGGATAGACACTCCTTCTTTACCTGAATATGACATAGCTATGATTCCCTCCTCTGAGGAGACAGGGCATATAGGCAGTTTCTGTTTTCGCCTATCTTATGAGCACCCTTCTCCCACAGCTAAAAACCAAATAAACACAGTCTTCCTGCATCAGAGAGTCAGTAATTCCTCCTGGGTGAAATACTCCTTTTAAGTCAAAGTCCTGTTCACTGTCCCCAGCAACCAGTATCTTTAGATCCTAAATTTCTGAAGACAGACATGAATATGGCTTTATTTAGAACCTCCACAGGGACTGATAGTGGAATGAAAAGTAGAATTTAAAGTAATATCAAAGAGGGCTTTGCTTACTTGAACTGTAGCAGCAGCAGTGGTGGTGGGGAAATATAAGGCAGAATCATTTTATATCTCTTTGTATTTTCCAGAAATGAGCTGATTTCACTGAATATTTTTTTTGCCACATTTAAATAAAAACTTTATTTGTAGTTGGTGCCTCATACAAGTTGAAGGAATGTTGAAATACTAAAGATACAACCAACACCAATCAATACACTATTAATATATCCAATTTATTAGTGTCATAGACACCATTTTTACAGGACTATAAGGTTCTAAAATGTTTGCAGAAATTATATGAGGTATGTCTCCTTGCCATAACTAGTTTGTTTTCCTGTGAAATAATTACTGGAAACCATGCTTTTGGGGAGACATAGATCTGTTTCAAGGACAATTCCACCAAATACTCATCAGTCCATTGTTTTCTAGTACTGCTTGTGACCCCATACCCCAGAGATGAGCCTGTATTTACTTATATCAGAGATTTGATAGCTAGTTTGAAATTTTCAACTATGTAAAGATACTAGGGCTACTGGTGATGGCTCCCCATCATTTGCAATACATTTCAGTCTTGGTAGCTTTTCTGCAGAGATACAGTGGGGATATTGGCAGAACTAAATATCTTTGCTCCAATCTCTCTCATGTTTGCTCTGAGAAAAAAGACAGTGTGGTTGGGAAGTAAAAATAGGTCCAGAGATTGTAAATGGCAAAAGCAAAGTGAAGGGAGGCAGAAAATGATAAGAGATGTAGCTAAATATTTATATATACAAAAAATGAAAACACAGGGAACGTTCTTTCTGAGATGCATAATTAAGCTGAAGACAGAGTAGGCAGATGGAGTCAGTAATTACAGGTTTCTAATGTATTTAAAATTCCCAGGGAATGAGAGTGTTGCTACTAATTTTGTAGCTTCACAGTTTACAGTGTGTGGCTGTTTATAACACTGGCCCATTAACACTTCACGTTCCAGTCAAGAGAGATTGCATTTTAAAAATCAGCTAAGCAGAGCACAATCTCTGACCTACTTAGACTATTGATGTGAAACTGTCATAAAAAATAAAGTGATTAAGCATGACTTGCAATTATTAGTCTTTCAGTTATTCTCATTATTATCCAAGGCAGCTAGGGTGTCATAGAATAGGACTTAGATCTGGAAACTAATTTCCTCTCAACAAATATTTGTGTAATGCCTACTGTTGGTTAAGGACTTCTCAGAGTCTTTAGCTTATACCCATTATAAAACATTTTCTGAAATTTCTACCTGAAATTTCTGCCTTTCCAGAGGGTTTTTTGTGATATATTTTGGAAACAGCCAATACTGAATAATTTTGAAGTTCTATGGTATTTTAGAAGATGGTAGGTGCTATTAAAAAGAAGAGATGGTCCTGGGTGACTGAGTTTATAAATACATCAGTCACAGTAAAGCTCATGAAGAACATGATATGTGAGCAGAAGATATGGTACTTGGACACATGGGTGTCTCTGGCAGGAGAAAGAAAGATGGTTATTACTACAGAAGCTAGAGTGGGAGGAGTCTGTCCTGCAAGACAAGAAAATAAGTATGAGTGGGAGAGCTGAAAGAGATAAAGGCAGGGGCTAAAGAGATGGCTCTGCTGTTAAGAGCACTTACTGCTCTCAGAAAAGGCCTAGGTTCGATTCTGAGCACCCATATGACCGCTCATAACTATTTGTAACTCTAATCTCAGAGGTTTGATGGCCTCTTCTGGCTTCTCTGGGCATCAGGCACACACAAAGCTACACAAACTTGTGGAGAAAACATCAGTACATATAACATACACAGTATTTTTAAAGAACTAAAGTCAGAGATCATTGAGCCTCTTGATCACCATAAAGTTCTTGCATTGTAGTGTGGGGGAAATAGGAACTGGTCTTAGGGGGAAACAGGATGGAAGTTAATACAAGCTGGAATGAGCTCTAACTGCCATGATGGTTTGTCTTAGCTCCTGTTAAGACTACAGAAGTCCATATTTTCCTCTATAATTCTGTTATCTACTTTCCTTATTGCTGTGACCAGTTAACTGTCAAGAAACAACTTAAGCGTTGTGGGACTTGCCTAGAGCTAAGAGGGCGTTGAAGTATGCTTTGAACCCTGTATTTTCTCACCCTGAGAGCTGAAGGTGTTTCACTGCTCCCTTTTTCTTATGCTAACAGCAAGCAAAGCTCCCTCAGGTGTTGACATGCCCTAGATCAGTAGTAACTGATACAATCCTGCCTCTACAAGGTATGTGACTGGTTAAAGTTTATCTGACCACTGAAGCTAGTGGACCCCTAAGTGGAATTCCTCTGTACCTATGTGACCTTATAAGGTCTCTTCCCCTGACCCCTGTGAGGCCTCTGCTTACACAAAGGAGGCCTCCTCAAGATTTTGGTCCCTGATAATAACACTATATCTTTGTGAGCTCCCACATGCAATTAGAGCTCTCCTGGTTTCACTGCCTTAGGCAATGTCTTATGACCTCATGACTCATTCCCATTTTCTTTCTACCTTATATATGTCACTCCCCTTGTTTCAATAAACTGAGCTATTTACACTGACACTGCTTCCTGGAAAGTCTTTTTCCCATGGGCTCTCAGACTCTATATGACATGGAAAAAAATGAGTTAGGAAAAGCAAGGTTGTGGGAGTAGTTAGAACAATACAGAATAGAAAAACACTTCAGTAAAATATATATATACACTTCAGTAAAATTTATATACATATATAAATATATAATTTATCATATGTATGTGTGTGTCTATATGCATATATGTGTATATATGTATATATACACATATATATGTAATTTACAAAAAGTTTTATGTCTTTTAAAATATTAATATATATTAATTTTTACAAAGTAATGAGTTTCAGTATGATATTTTCATATGTGTATAAAATGTATTATGACCATCTTTATTCTTCTATATTCTATCCTCTACTGCCTTCCACCAGATCATTTCTCTTCCAAAATAAACACCTTTTCTATTTTCCCAATTTTTGTTGTTAGAATCCACATGTGAGAGTAATCCAATAATGTTTTTCTTTCTGAGACTGGTTTATTTCACTTAACAAAATGATTTGCAAAAATTGCAAAACTTGTCATTGATACACAAGACTCCCACTGATGGCCTAATAAATATTTAATTTCTTTCTATAAATTAGGTATATAAGAAAAAACAAAAAACATGAAAGAAGGCTAATGGTACCAGAGAGGAAGAGAAGAAAAATACACGTACAAAATGTCTTGTACCATAAGAGATGACTTAAGGTCTGCTGCTGCCTTTCATGTCTAGGAAATGAACTAGCTAACAAATGTCATGTTCATCTACAGACAGATCTCTGGAAGACAGACTACTGACATGTCAGGCATCTTTTAAGACTTCTTCCCTTAAATGTGACAAAAAGACATTTTTTTTTCTGGAGATCAGAGTCCCCACCAACAAGAACCCCAAATATTGTTCCCAGAATGAAGAGGACCTCAGCTCCAATTAACTTCTGACTTATCATCATGACCAATGGAATGAAATCTCTAGTAAATCTGGAAGCTGCAGACAGGGCCATAAATTAACTCATTGATGGAGTAGTCTCCTATATAGAATATCTTACTTTGTATTCTAGTCAAATGGCCTCTGACTCTTGTTGGGTTATGGGAATAAATGTGACTCCTCTAATCAAATGATTTGTTCCTGCTTCATCTTGCCTATTGAAAAACATTCCCTTTACCCACATTCTTTTATTAATATCTAAATGCTTACTCTTTTTATTGAGCAGAAAACTATGGACAAAACTGAAGGCTCAAATTATCATCTAAGCTACGGACCATGGTTTGCATATCTCTGTAACTTCATAATAATGGCAATTGTCAAAGAGAGACAGTGATTCTATTCACTTAGTCCTCCCTATTAAACCCTGACTATAGACTACCAACGTGCCAGGTAGGGCAATGGCAAGTTCCATCCTCCCCAGTGAATTAAAAGACATTCATGCATTTCTAAGCCATAATATTATTTTCTTCAGCCTGAAGCCTGGATAGGAAATCAACCTAAATTTATAAATTCAACTTTTACGGACTTTGACTATAATAGTGTTTACCTTCAATACCTAATACAGTTTATGCAGAAGCATAATGAGGCTACCAGATAGATCACAATCCTGCATGCTGTAAATGAAGCTAGTATCCTCTTATAGCTGGTGGCTCATTATATTATGCTTTACTAACCCAATATCTTCTAATAACCAATAGTTCTTGTTTCTGAATCTTAAAGACACTGTCTTTTGTATGTCAATAATCTCAGAGTCTCAGTTTTTGTTTGATAGATTTGCTTTTTTATGTGTTGAGGCACAAGGTTGGAATAGACAACTCACCTACATTGTTCCTTCCCAGGCCTTCAAAGCAGGAACCTACATGGCTTAACTATAAAATATGGAGTGGTTTTATAGTACACAGATGCTCTCTTTATCTATTACCATTCTTTCAAAGAGGCATGAAATCACCTAGTAAGAACTTTGCACTCTCTAGTCCAATGCTAACAGTAATCACCAAAGGAACTAATCTAGGATTCTCCTTGACTCCAGGACATAGAGCGCTAAGCTACTCATCTGCAAGTCACTTAGGCTCTTCCCACTCCCAGCACAAGAAAATCTGCTTCCACTGAAGCCTTTTTTTTTTTTTTTAACTCAGAGGTAAGTACACTTGGGGTTCCTGGATATAGCCTTATAGCTAAGCATCTGTGTAAATCCATAAATAAAAAGAATAACCGTGTTCCACAGCTATGAGAATAAGAACAGAAGACTTTTCATTGTTAAAATATGTTTTAATTGGGCCTCCAGATTTTGGGTTACGGTAATCTGACAGGCTTTCACAACTGTATCTTACCAAGTGCAACATAAAGATCTGGTGGTCTCCACTCAAGCCTTGAATCAAACCCATATACCTATCACATATTTCTCAAAACAAATGGACTTAGCAGCTCAGGAGTGGCAGGGATGCATCATGATATTGGTTGACACTGCTGACTTAAGGGAAGAATCCTATAAAGTTATTTTGAGCTCTCCTTTGCTTGTTTATACTTCACATCAAATAACCTCATGGTTCTACTGACTTGTGGGTGTTCACCCTTTACATTATTAGGCTTTACTATTTGAAGTCTCTAAAATATTATTAAATTAATATTTCACACTTCAACCCGCCATTTTACTTTCTACCTAAAGTATAGTTTGCCTGCTTTGTAGCTCCTTCCAGTAAATCCAATCACTATTGTCATTAATCTAGTCAACTCTAATATCAATAATATAGGAGATAAGCCTTTTTGATAATTAGGATGTAATATGTGTAATATGGCTTACTGATAGGAGGTTATATGTAAGAAATGCTATCATTTCTTTTACAGATACCATGGAGTCCTGGTCTCTGCCTATGTGGAATCTTAGCACAGTTGGTTGGATTAGTCATTTAATTATTGCTTTGTAACTTATTCATAGATAACAGGCAACTATAAATACTAACTGTAAGTGTCCCTTCTTGTTATTCCAAGTTCCTTGAAAAGAGGGAGATAAACTTGTGCTAAAAACAGTCACATTCACTGTAGGTCTCAGATCTAGTAGTACACACCATGGCTGAAACATCAGTAGTCTATTGCAAGGACCACAAAGCACGAACCTATAGAAAATTTTAGGAAATCAGAAAGCAAATGTGGGAACCTGATGGGCAACTATATCTCTCAATGTTATGTTTCCTTTAATTCCACCTATAGTTTCTAATCTTCCTCCTGTAAGTTATATTCCAGAAGAAAGTAACTCCAGATGGGTGGCCTGAGTCAGACATCATCCTCCACTTTTCCAGATATATGCAGTGGAATATCATTAAAGTATTACATCATTCTTTCACCTAATCCAGGACTGATTTATCAGGATTATAACAGGTGTTCAGTGGGAACACATTTCATAAGACCATTGATCAGATTTTTTGAAAACCTGTTCTCTGTGTTCTACTGATCATTTTCAGGTCTTTTATATCTCCTAATGGTATGGACAACTTGAACGTTAATATTTGAAAAGAAAAATAGTTAAACAGGTTGTACATTTTAAAATATTGAATATATATATATATATATATATATATATATATATATATATATATATATGCAACATAAGTCTGTTTAAGCCCAGATATAACTTTTATTTGGGGAGTAATTTAATTAAATTATTTCAATATATTATAATATCATATATCTCAGAAGTATCCGTCTTGATTTATGTCATAATATAATTCTTCTTCATATATTAGAAAGGCAAAAGGAATGGCTTCTGGTGCTCTGGATGTGTTCACCAGTGACTTAAGGAAACTAAGATCTGAAACACTAATCTTTGACACTGGTTGTACCCAGAAGAGACTGTAAAATATATTAGAAGTCTTCCTTGTGTGCATGGATGGCAAGCAGGGATTCTAGACCACTCTGTTTATATATCTGTAACAATATTGCATCTGAACTGTTTCTCACAGAAAAATGTAAATGTAAATAAGAAACTGTAACAGTATTAGAAGGAAACCTGAAAATATGTCTGAATTTGAGTTTGATTATTGAGTTTAAGAAAAGAAGGAACAATGAAACAAACAAAACAAGATTAAAATTTGAAAAGTAATTGTGCCTCAAAAAGCATTGTCTGTTAAGTCAAAAGATAACAGAAGAGAAAGCATTTGCAGATAATAGATTTGAAAAATGGCTTGCATTTTGGACACCCAACAGTCTTGCACACAGCAATAAGGAAATTTCATTTGGGGCAAAGATAAGAGTAGATATTATTTTTCTAAAAAGACACACCAGTGGCTTAAAGTACATGAAGATATTCTCTACTCAACTACTTTATAACTACTAGCTATATATATATATATATATATATATATATATATATATATATATAAAAATAAACTATGGTTAATGTCAGGTATGGTAAGAGTGCAGAGGAACTGAACCTAACACAGCTGGTGAGAATTCAAATGGCAAATGGTTCAGATTTTCCTTAAATTACTAAGCAGCGGATTAGTCCTCTACCCGGTAAATGCATTCTGAAGTGGAAATATTACCAAATGATACAAAAAGTTATGCACAGAAGAACTTGTACATTGCAACTGAAATCAGTGTTATCAATAACAGGCAGAATCTGTAATCAACAGATGAATGGAAAAGGGAAATGAGTACATCCACCTGATAGAATATTATTTGGTGATAAAAAACTAGTGGTGTATACAAAATATGGACGATCTATGAAAACATGATAATCTAAGTGAAAGAAGACAATAATAACAAGTTACATGCTATAATTCTGTATTGAAACATAGACTGGAGGAAACTAGAGGGACAGAATCAGAGTAATGGCTATTTAGGAGTTGGATGAAGTTAGAGGATATGGGGGAGATGGTTAAAATCTATAATTATTTTTGAAGTGATAATAATAATATAAAATTGACGGTAATAATAGCTGTATTTAACAATAAATTTATTAAGACTACTTAGATTAATTATTTTATTTTGGCATATTGGATATGTGAAAATTTCAAAGTTGTTAAATAGAGATTTTGAAAGTATATGGCCTATATTAATAATGCTCTAATCTTTATAATTTGAGAAGAAAATACCTCTTCAACTAGGAAAATAAATTCTTAAATGAATATAATTAAAATTAGAAAAAAAATGCTGCGTCCTCATTTGCCTAAGTTCTGAAAAAAGACCTAAGAACAGTCAGGAACGTTTTAGAGATACTAAGAGACACCTTGTCTGACTTAGCAAAAGTCATGATGTGTGACTATAATCCCAGCAATATTGTATTAGCACAAGTATATTTGTATATGTTACAAATTACATACGGAAGTATCCATGTGAACATAGTTACCATGTATAAACAATGGATTTCATCCTGGGGAAGAAAGGTAACTTAGTTGTTTTTGGCAGGCCATGAAAGTATTCAGACAAGAAATTGGAGTGCATGCATAATATGCATGAGGCCAAGAGCCCAGATAAAACAAACAACAACAAAAACAGGTGTGGTGAGGCACAATTGCAGCTTATTTGTCATCTCTGAGAATAAAGACACTGGCTGATGCCTGTGGCAACCTGGTCATTCACTCTAGCTGAACCAATCAGATGTGGACACCCTGTGTCAAAAAAGCAAGGTGGACAGTGCTAAGGAAGTATCCCAAAATTAGCCTCTGGCCTTCACAAGCGTGCACACAAATTGACACACACAGACACACACAAACACAAACACACAACAAACTGATGTTGGCACAAACAATTAGCAAATTACAATGGAATGGACCAGTAACTATCCTTCATACCTAAACTCAAGCTCCAGGTAATAAACTCAATTGAAAATTAAACTAAGTCCTATTTAATGATCTTAAGCATGTACAGATCAGGGTTGTAGCTGTTTATTGAAGCAAAGAAACAGAAATTCTGATCCTAAATTAACAACAAACAAGTTATATTTTATGGATTAAAACATTTGGCAGTTATTTGATTGCCTAAAACTTATTGTCTAAGATATAATATGTAAGTCCCGGAGCTACAGTGACATTTGAATTATAAAAACAGAAAAGATACAGAGAAACAGGTAGAATCTATATTATATAATGAATTTTCACAAAATAAAGAAAAGAATGAAAAAAATCCAATGGAAAAATGTGTGCTGTTAGATTTCCAGGACTATTATGACAAAACACTCCGAACTACATCCTTTTCCAAATAAACGAAATTCATTGCTCACATTTCTAGAGTCTGGAGGTCTGAAAGTGACTTTGGCAGGATGGTTCATTCAGAAGCTGCCTGAGAAGGAGGCTTGTACCCCTCCTTCTTTTCTGGCAAGATTATCCCTCCAAGCAATTCTTAGGTTTTAGTGACCCACCTCACTTTCAGCTCATTCTCTCCATGGAGTTTCCTGTATGTCTCTTCCTCACATCACGTTTGCATGAGATATCAGTCACATTGGACTTCCCTATTCCATCATATCCTCACTTTCATTCAAAACACTTTCAAGGTCCTTCTCCAATAAGGACATGTTTTGGAACACTGGAAATCAAGACCTCAATAATTTTCTTCAGAGACACAACTAAATGCAGGTAAGAAATCATAGTTTTCAGTACAATGCTTGTTAAGCAAAGTTAAATGTATGTCAGAATGTCATTTTGAAATCACTAGATAAGCACGAAAGTGTTGTTTTGGGAAACTGTCACTTGCTTACGTTATCTAAATGCCGCGAGAGCTTGGATTCCTAAAGCCGATGTCTTCACAGTCGAAGAAAGGGGCTTCCCAGGCAACTGAAAATTTGAATAAGTTTTATTTTTCTCCATTTGTGTTTGTATGTACAAGTATGTGACCACTTATATGTGTGGTATGTTCACATGGAGGCCAAAGTTCTACACTGTGTGTTTTCTTTAGTCACTATCTACCTTACCTTTTTCCTTTCTGAGACATGGTATACCATCTGGTTTGGAGTTCATAAGTTTGACTATACTACCACTAGAACTTTAAAAAATAAATTTATTTGAAAATTACTTAATTAGTATATTTATATCATTTGTATCCCTGTCTCTCCCAGTTCAACTCATCCTGTGTCTGTCCCACTCACTCACACACACTTATACATAAGAATATATATATATATATATATATATATATTCTTATGTTCAAATTCCAGGAGTAATTAAGAGCACCCACAGAACAGATGTCTCTTTGAGTCCTCTGACCAACAAATGAAAAGAGATTTCCCATGACTGGTATATGGTCTATGGATCTGGAGAAGTGGACATTATCACCTCAAGTGGCTTAACTTCATTTAAATTGACTTTATATGCTGAATATATTACATGTTACATGTTATTATATGATTATATATTATATATTGTACATTGTATACTGTATGTTATATATTGTACACTGTACATTGTATATTATATGTCATGCATTCACATATCACATATCATATATCAATCATATTATATACCACCATCACGAACATCACAAGATGACCACAAGGATGCAATAGTGGCACTTATATCTTGAGGTAACTGACAGCTTTTTAATTGGACTTAGGTCATATATATATGCAGATATATATATATATATATGCAGAAAGGAAAGGCAATACAAGGGAAAAGAAGGAACCAGGGATAAATACCACTAAGGTACTTGAAAAAGTCATAGAGAAACATAGCTTTACACTTGTCAAAAATGTGCATGTGTATCTAGAAGGGAACAAACAGTTTCACTAACATCGGTTGATTCCTTTGAGAGGCTCTGCATTCTATTTAGGCTCTTCCATGGTACCTGTTTTGACCAGATACCAAGAGCTGTGAAAGCCTCTTCTAGTTTTAGAAAAAAAATGGTGATTTAGAACAAAATCTACCTTATTTAAATAGTTCTATGCATCCTCCTGATTCTGTTACCCACTACTTATGCATTTTCTTTATTCTTATAGCAAATGACTTCTCTTTATGTGCATGATACCCTGGTTGTATTGCATGCTTCATACTCATTAAGAAAGGGAAAAGGGAAAATGGAGTTGGCTTATGAGAGAGAAGATGGATCAGCTGCTCACGCTGCACCCAGGCAGAGGATGATGGGTTTGAATTTAATGTAGTTTAATATTTATATTTCAGGTGTTTTTAATTTTTATTAATTTTATTTTTTGTGTTTATAAATTTTTATATTTAAATAATAATTTATTTAATTTAATACACTATTCCTTCATGTCTTCATAGGGTTTTGTAGGCACAAAATAGTATACTGAATTTGAGCTTTTATCTGATTTTTGTGAAATGTTCATGGACTGAGATTATTAGTGTAGTAGATGTGTGGTTTCAAAAATGTGTACATAAAACTAATGATCTAAGTCTTACGACTGTTCTAATACTTAAGATCCGATTCCTTTTTTCTCTTTGGATGCTTCTAATACTTAAGATCCGATTCCTTTTTTCTCTTTGGATGCTTCTAATACTTAAGATCCGATTCCTTTTTTCTCTTTGGATGCTTCTAATACTTAAGATCCAATTCCTTTTTTCTCTTTGGATGCCTGTCTATGAACAACTTGTTAAAAAAAAAAAAAAAGCTAAATTATCTGAGTTTGAAATGTTTGCCTACAATGGTTGATTTCCTGCATTTTAGCTGTCAGTGATTAACCTTATGTTAGTCAGTCAACAACATTCATAGGTTCTGTTATGTGGAGCAGGAAGGAGTGCTGATCAAGGAGACCTTGGCTGTAAGGAACTTGGAGCAAGGGAGAGAAATATTGGGCACAAAATTGCTAAATATTGTCCATTAGTTTGAATAAAGTAACAGGAACTGTTATTGGTTGGTAGCAGTGTTCTCTCAGGAAGGCATTATATTACTTTTGTCTTTGGATTGGGGAACTATCTTGCTTGCTGGTCAGTTAGTTTTCATTTTGAACCACAGGGAACCTTGTGATCTCTCATTCTCTATCCTCCTTTTTTAGGTGAGAATGATGTTGAATTTGACGTAGTGCACTGCTGCTATCCATATGTGACACTATCACAAAAAGAAGAAGCCTGAGAAGAAGAAGAGCAGAGGGCAGCATGAGGAAGAAAGGTCCTGAAAGGATGAACTTGGAAGGGCAGAAGAATGGAAATTGAGGCCATTAAATAACGGCAATGAAATCCTCAACCTTCCTGTTCAGAGAAGGATGTGACTGTCATCATTTTTCAAAATGTTCAGTGGAGGATAAAGTACTTGCTCAGTTCTTCACAGGTCACCTTGGAAGGTGGGAAAGAGTATTTTTATCTCCTTTATGGTGTGAGTTTGAATAGGAAGAGCTTTTGACCTTGACAGGTGTTTGAAATACTTGAATACTCTAAGACCTTTTCTGAAGCAGAATCACAAAACTTGACAAGGTCGCCCAAGAAGGGCTTCCTAAAGTCACTCTGGGTACACTCATGTATTTACTACTATGTGGTCTATGGAAGGTGGCATCTAATATCTGAGAGCCTTCAGAACACACATGCGTGCACACACACACACACACACACACACACACACAAAGAGAGTAGGGGTGGTCAGTGAACTCTGACTAAAATATTCCATCACTCTTCCACACAGGCAAGTCTAGACTTAAAAGCACCAGTACTCAGTAAGGCATGTCTGAAAGTCATATAATACTGTGCTGAGAAAGGAAATCAGGAGCAATGGAAGCTCCATGCTTAGGATCTGCTGACTGAAAGCAATCTGTGCAGTTGCATGTGAGCTGAGATCAGTGTTACAGATTGGCAGACCTTCCCTTCCCCATCTCAGTGGACCTATGGGATAGGAGTTTTTGTTGTTCACTAAACAAAAGGGCAGTTCTGACTATCAGATGACTTATATCTAGAAAGTATCCAAAGTTTCTTTTTATTTTATGGTCCAGCTCTCTTCAAAGTAAGGCTTCCAGTTCTGCTCATGTTCTAAATCCAATCTTTCACATATGCCTCTGTGCCTGCAAAGACACCAGGGCACTGGTCCGTCTGGCTAGGAGGAAGAGGGAATGACTGAAGCTGCCACACCGAGTGTGTGGCACTCAGTTGTCAGGAGCACTCCATACAGTAGACAGCACTGCCATGCCCAGTTTACAGCTGAGTATGTGTGAACACAGGAATATAACTCATTGGGGATTTCAATCCACTTCTCTTGGTGCTGAAGAAGACAGTATACTCACGTTCTTCTTCCTCCTGTAACACAGAAAAGTACCTGATCACTACCCCTTCATTCTTCCCATGAGGAATTATTTTCTTTCCTCCTCATTCAGCTTTGCCAAACTCGTCTTATCGTCAACATTCAATTTAATCATTATGTACTTTGAGACAGTACAATAAATTAGCCCATATCAAATTATTTCTTTGTTTAGATTCTACATTGCATACTAGAGCACTTGTATGTCTTACTTTTTATTTTATTATCTTTGTATATCTTAGTCTTTTAAATGGTACATTAATCGGATGCCACATGGATTCTGCCAGATATGTTTTTTGAACAAATATGTATATTATCAAGTATTCAGAAGATTCTCTACTTTCTGAGAGGTGATTCCTGTTCTGTAAATTGTGTATCTTGGACCTGTCTGCCTGCCTGCCTGCCTGCCTGCCTGCCTTCCTCCTTTCTTCCTTCCTTTCGTCCTTCCTTCCTCCCTTCCTTCCTTCCTTGCGTTTTGAGAAATAATATCATTTCATAGTCCAAGCTAGTGTAAACTCATTGGAAATCTCCTTGCCTCAGCCTCACATGTGCTGGGATTACATACATGAGCTACTACACCGTACTTTTTTCTTGGAATTTTTTTCTGTAAATGTGATAGAAATTTGGCAGAGGGAAAACAAAAACAGGGTTAAACCATAATATAAAGATTATACATGAGGTTTGGCTTAGTCACATGAAGGGCTGAGGCAGGGAGATCACACATTTAGGCTAGCTAATATCACTTTTTCAATGCTTTGGGTTCAAATGCCAATACAGGAAGGAAAAAAAAAACTGTTGCAAACTAAAGTTGTGCAAAAGATCCAAACTCTAAAGCGTACATGGGGAGTAATTTACTCCTAAGGTCAGTAAGACTCTCTCTTTGGAGAGTAGCATGGAGGAGTTGTGTTTCAAGCATGTAGTTTTAATGTAAATAATACTATCTTTGTTTTTTATAGTAAAACAATTTCTAAAATTGGAAGGGAAAACTCACTAATGCAATCTCCTATTAGCTAGTTGGACTGGGCAAGAATAGCAGGGTTTCTCATGGAAGTTTCAGTTCCATAAGTGAGTAAGATCTCACTAATAAAAGAATAAGTTATTTTATCTAAGGCCTTCTGAGAGGAGGAGCTAGACAAAAAAGAAATTTCAAATGGTGATATAACTATGGTGAGAGAAGGTTGCTGTGACAGGAAAATTTCAGGTTACAGAGCTTGGTTAGTTCAGCTCTCTTCCAGGAAAGACTTACTGAGTCAAGACCTCATCAATGGCCAGGGAAGGAGAACCTGGTAACCATGGTCCACACTCCATGAACAATTTAAGGCTCTTTTTGCAGCCACTTATTTTTTCAAAACCTCATTCGCCCATCACCAGATATGATCATGAATACTGACAGCTCTCAATAAATTGTTAAAGCTGTTTTAATTTGCTTTTTTAATTGGCATAATTTGGAAGCTTTTGAAGGCACAGTGCACAATGTTACAACACGATGTTCTTTCTGAAAACTGTAATGAGTTTAATCAACCACAGCAGTCAAAACCCTGCATAGAAGGTCCTCCAATGATTTCTCTTTACCTGACAATTTTACCTTTTTGAAAATCTTCTTGTAGAGTCCCCATAAAGGAAAAGGATCAGACCCTTCAGAATGGCCTGATAAGCGCTAATAAGACTGTCTCCTGAAATCCCACTAAGTAGGATCATGGTGAGTCAGGTGATATTGAGTGTGGAAACTATATGTTCATAAATTATTCTGACTGCTGTGGGTCACACAACATGAAAATAAGTGATGGATGCTATCATGGGGAGTAAGAATTAAGATTTCTGAGTGAGTAGGTTTTCCAAGAAGGGAGATAAAACAGTGGTAGAAAAGGGATGAGAGTTCACATGAGAAGCAATGTGGTTCCCAGAAAGAAAGTCAGAGAGGGAATGCAGTAGTCAGAAATCTTCATGAGATAGGGCCTTCATGCTACTACCTCATTCTGTTTTAAAATAATGTACTTGATTTTCTTGCCTAGAGGGAAAGTGAGGGTCTGGACAGTCTGTTGCAGGGCAAACACTTAGACTAGTTTGAATGCTGCAAGATGATTCAACATGACCTGGTGCTACTCTATGATCACCCAGCTACTTATGCACTCTGTGATCCTCATGTGCTAATGCCATTCTATAGTCATCCTGCGTTGATGCCACTCTATGGTTACTCCTATGCTGATGCCACTCTATGGTCAACTCCATGGTGCTGATGCTACATAGTCTCTATGCCACTCTATGTCACTTATGTGCTGATGCTACTCTATGATCCCTCTGTACTAATGCTACTCTATGATCACTCATGTTCTATTGCCATGCTATGATCACAAATGTACTCATGCCAACTTGGGATTGCAGATGTGCCGATACCACGCTACCATCTCCATAATGGAACCACTTGACTTACTTCCTATTAAGAATTAACAACAAACCTTTATTTTATTTCCTTATTATGAGTTAATGACAGACAATATTGAAAGCAGACAACCATATAACCTTTAAGTAAATATAGCTCTGGCCCTCATAAGGATGTTTTGCTCAGAAACAACAACATATACACAAAGGTCTCCCCACAGAATGGTAATGGTATGTCATAATGTCATCTGAGAATAAATTACTCATGTACTTGTGATGGTGGTGAAACAAATCTGTTTTTCCAGTCATATAAATACACATATAAGCTATGGGCAGGAACTATCACTCAGTAATGACAAAAGATGACTTCCTGATTCATGCATTGCTGCACTACCATTTTTTTAATTATTTTAGGATGTCCTTCTACCTTTAGTTTTTAAATAAGGTTAACTGTGAAATAGCATGAAACGGGTCATTCAGGAAAGATTAGAGAAAAAGGTCATGTTATCACTGAAGAATATGACCACAGGCATATCACTGTGCCTAAAAGCCTTCCAAGATAAGAGTTGGAAGGCATGGAAAAGAATTTCCCTGGCCCTGCACAGTCTTGGTCATACGTATGATTGAACAAACAGTTAAAAGGTAAAAATAAAGATTTTAAAGCCAAAGACTGGGGAAATGGTTCGGTCAACAAAGTATTTTCCTTGTGAGTAGCATTTGGTCCCCAACACCCACAAAAATGGCCAGAAGTGGTGACACCTGTCTCCATTCCTACCATTGGAAGGGCAGAGACAGAAACCTTGGGGTTCTCTGGCCAGCTAGTTTAGCTTACTTGGTGAGTTCCAGACTAGTAAGAGACTCCATCTCAAAAAAAAAAAAAAAAAAAAAAGATGGATGGCTCCTGAAATTGCCCTGTGGCCTCCACATGCCCATGAGTACATGTAAATGTAAGTACATTTATGTGTACACACACACACAAACACACGATGAAACCAGGTAGAATTTTATAAAATAAGGATATGAAAAAAGATTATGCTGCTCAATTATACAATGTGTTTATGTTTTAAGCTGTAAGTTACAAAAATAATCAAAGTTTAATACAAATATTCATGTAAAAATATAATGAGATAAAGTTGATTTACTGAAAGAAGGAATCTTGGTACAACTGTTGTGCAGTCTGAAAGCACAGTGCTTGGTTAGAGAAAGCAGAATACCATAAAACCCTGCTCTCTTTAGACATCACTATTTACTGACTATGCAGTCAACTCCCAGTCCCATGAGCTCTGGGCATGGTGACTACATGGTATACGTGGACAGTTTTTTAAAATACATCATGTTTTTACTGTATCTTTTATTTGTTTCAATCTGTTTACATATGAAAATGATTGCCATCACCTTACAATTGCCTACACTGCTCAGTAGAGAAAGACTACACAGGCTTGCTGCCCAGAAGCAATAGGCTACACCATGTGCTAACAGACATAATCAACTGATGATTCATTTCCCTTAACACATCCCTTTCATTAAATTATATAACTATGCACCTGAGAAGCCATTATCATAACCAAGATAATGAATTCATCAATCACAACACATAGTTCATTTGTGCCTCTTTGTAATACCTTTCTTTTACACCAACTCATTTCTTCTTGACTTTTGGCAATAATTGATCTAATTCTTTTGCGATTAAGATTAGTTTTCATTTTCCATATTCTTATAGAAATACTTTTTGTGGGAGTCTGGCTTCTTTAACTCCACACAATTGTTTTGAGAGTCATCAACATGGTAGTATAACTGAACAGTTTATACTTTGACTATGACATCGTAACCTTACAACATAAGCTATGAACGCAGGCTGCTGATGGAGTAGAGACATGAAGCTTTACCTAGCTATGAACCTTGTGAGCTATAATAATAATCAGATTTCTAAGATGTACACATTGTTGCAATGGGAGCAAGGATGTTAGAGCAGTAGCCGACTGCATTCTCATTGGATTACTGTCCAGCTATCCCTTGAGGAGGGCATACATGTTTGGTATTACCTGGTCAAGAGATGGTGTCTTAAGTGATTATATGGAAATTATGATTTTGCTTAATGAGCATGAGATCATATTGTCTTCTAAATACTCACATTTATATCCCCAGATGATTGCTGCTCTCCTCCTTTGTCAGAGAAGTTTCTTAGTGCAGTGGGAAGCAATTAATGCAGAGCCTCATAACTGGTCAAAGCCCACAAGAATAAGGGGTAACAGAAGTGTTCTGCCTCCAAAGCTTGAGGATTGCCATTTTAAATGGGGAGAAAAGAACATGATATGGCCACAGCACTCATAAACTTGTTTTAGCTATGGATACGTGCACAAGACTTGCATCTGATTATGTTCTGAAACAATTTATCATGGAAAAGGGAAAGATTCATTAGGCCATACCCCGCCATGCTCTTGTAAATGTTTCCTATCCAAGTGCATGCAAGCAACCCTAATTAAACTTCAGGTCACACACAAAGAAAATAATTAAGAGGAAGGGTTCCAGTAAGAGAAGAAGGAGGATGGGAGAAAGTAATAGGGAGTGAAAATTAGTAAAATTATGTACATGTATGAAATAGTCAAAGAACACAAGATAATTGTAAAACAATATTGAAAAAATTTATTTACAGAAGTTGAAAATTGGTTCAGTCTGTCTGATTGTTCTCCCATATGCTAAAAATCATTTTGCTTGCTGAGACAAAACTTGCTCCCTTAAAATTATTTACCTTTTAATGAACATTTGGGATATTCCATTTATGTAAAGTGACTGTTAATATTTGTGCATAGGAGTCTCTGTATACATAGTCTTTAATTTATTTTCTTATAAATGCCACTAAGTGGAATAACTAAATCACACAGTAGGTATGTGTTGAACTGCTTAGAGGCAACTATTCTACTTTTGAAAAAAGTTTTGTGTCACTTCATTTTCTTCCATATATGTGTGTGCATTTTCACAATTCTCCAAATCCTTACAAAAACATAATTTTAGTGTTATATTTTGGTTTTAATTTCACTTCATAAAAAAGTAGATGAGTAGGTCGATAGGTAGTTATATGATTGAAAGAAAGGCAGACATGATAAACAGATATATTCCCAAATATTAACTATATTAAACTTAACAAATTATCCAGTTAGCTATGTGAAATTACTTTAGATCAGTTATGTCTTAAGAAGACAATGAAAAAGTTCTGATACTTTAGATAAAGTGTTGGTAAAATATATCTATAAAATATTCTGTTATTTTAATTTTTCATTAGCTTATAGATATTGGGTACAGCAGTAGCAAATTGCCTTTATTATCAAAACTTGATTTTACTTATCAACACAAGATAATACTAGTTTTCCAACTTTGTTGTACTCTTTAATGGTTGTTAGCTATTCTAGGTCCTTTGTCTTCCTGTAATAATTCAGAAAATACATTTCCATTTCTACAAAAGAAGTCAACTATGCGTTTTCTTGAGATAGTACTATAACTATACCTAAGTTAACAATAGAGCCTTCGATTCATGAATCGTTTTTAGATTTTTTAAATTGCTTTTGAGGATGTTTTAGAAGTCTACAGGTATTATGTGATTTCTGTACATTTGTTCTAACTACTCCAGTTTTAATAATTGGTGATTTCATAACTTTCATTCCTAAATGTGTATTGACAGTCCATAGAAATTCAATTGATATTTACAAAACAGTTCATCTTGTATTCTGCAACCTTGTTTAACCCATTGTTAGTTTTAAAGATTTTTGTAGGTTTCGTCTGATTTTCTGCACAGGCAATCATGCAGGTGAAAATGTTTGTATAACAAATGACTTTGTGTACTTTCCATATTGCAGGGAGAATTCAGAGTTCAGTGTGGTGTAGAACTCACCACAGGAGGAATTACACAAAGAATTCAGTCTCTCCATAAAAGGTTCTTAAGTGTTTTGTCATTTGTTAAGTCAGAGACATTATTTTCTCTGTTACTTTGTCAAGAGTTTTGCAAAAGAATGGATATTGAATACTTTTGTGCCTATTGAGTATGACAATATTCTAGTATGACTTCTAATACAGTAAATTTTATTAATTTTATGGCTACACTAAACTTGTGTTTCTTACACAAAGTTCAATTGGCTATGTTGACTACTTTAACTATAAAATTGATTTTTTAATAGATCCATTACATTAGTGTATCTTTTCTTGATTGAGCATCAGTTGTTAGAGACTTTAAAGGATTTACTACTTAATTTTTGTCAAGTGCATTGGCATGAAATAATCTGTACTTTCCCTGTAATGTTTCGATAGCATTGCAGATGAAGATTACAGACTGAAGGAAATTTGCAAACTAGAGACCTTGTTTTCCCTACGATTTCCCTACAAATTCAGCCAAGAATGACATCTTCTACAACTGTAGTGCAGACTATTATATCAACAGCCCTGGAGGCCACTGTGGATTTTTCCTTATGGTTGACTTTAATCTCCACCTCCACTTTCTTTTATAATACTAGAAAAGCAAACATCATCTTTACCCCTCCTTATATAAGGAGGGTAGTGGTAGTTATCTACCAGATTTCCCAAGTTTATTCCCTGACATGGACAAAGAATTGAATGTCTGGGAAAGACAGAAGGAAGAGCCTCAGAGAAAGGAAAAATAGCAGCTTATAGTACCAGGACAGGAGGATCCCTAAACCTTCAAGTCCACTAACTGAACTCTGACAGGAGAGTTTCACAAGATTTCTTAGTCCTCCCATCTCCCATATGGGTCCTGTTAGACAACTGTCCCGTATCTTCAAGCAGTTTCTCCTCACTATTTTTTGGGACTAAGAAGTAGTCATCTGTGAGCTTACTTTCACTTTCTTGTCTACCTACATTCCTCTAATGCACTCTGAGGTCACTTTCTGCTGAGAATACTTGCCTCCTTCTACATCTATACTAACCTAACTCAGGTTCCCTTTTGCAAAATGGATGGTTGCATTCATTTAATGTTTTCTGGGTGTCACTCTTGCTATGTAATAAGGTCGATGAACTCCATATATCAGTGTAAGGAGGTAAGATCAGACTCCATTATGGATTATTTTGGCTTTTGAGGCACTTACTTTACACAGTGCATCGAGTGGGTCCTAAGAGGAACTTAGAGCCTCCCTTGCAGCTATGTGCCTCCACTAAATCATGTAGAAGAGGCAGCTGATTTTTCCTTTTTTGCTTCTCAATCACTACAGATATTTATAGGAAAGAAAGGGAAGAGATTAATGCCATATCTTTAAGAGACAATAGTACCTCCTCTATGTTTAAAAAAATCAGATAAAGATTAATATCTGCCAATTAAGGCAACTTTTATGCTCTGAATCTCATCAGTCAGGAAGCTTGATCCTCACTAACTGAGGAAAATCCAGAATTGTGGGGGAAGCATGCTACCTTTATTCACAGTAAGCTTTTGGGCCTTGGTATCTTCCTACAAAAACAACCCTGGAATAAGCAGAGCATCCTATTGCTGATTCCCAGACAAGTTGTAGGTCCTGACTTGCACTTGTCAGAAAACATAGCACAGTGACTAAAATAACTCAGTGTCCCCAGGTTCCCAATCTTTATTCCTATGGGTTTTGCAACTCAGATGTATTATCTATAATTGGGAAATGAATCTCTGCTATATTTTTCCCTTGAGCATTAAATCCAAAGGGAAAGAGAAAACAAAACTAAGCAAGACAAGCTTCTTTAAACCAAATGATGGCTTAAAACAAAATGACTAAAGCCACCCATGTAGGCAAGCCATCTATTGTCCAAAACTAACATCTTTATATTTCAGACATTGCAGGATTTTTGTTTTTCTTCTTTCATCTTGTTTATTTATTATTATTTATTTATTTATTTACCTATAAATTTTAGGATAGAAACTTTATTTGACTGAAGTAAAAGAAATGTGTCTAAATTGAGATTCTTGAAGCAGGGACTTGCACCCAACATTTTGGAATTTAATATCTGGAAATATAGCTAGGGAATATGTGGCAGTTGTTCAAATCCTAATGATGGGGAGAGTAAGACCAAGAACACTTGGAGCACAAATCAGTTTCCAGGCCTTTTGTGTTTATGCTTAGGTTTGCTCTCACAGATACTTCAAATCAAATCTAAAGATAAGAGAGAGGGCACTCTGTGTGGTCTGTGGTGATTTGAGATAGAATGGCCCCCATAAGCTCATATATTTGAATCCTTGTTTCCCTGTTGGTAGAACTCTTTAGGAAGTAATATAAGGTGTGACCTTGTTGGAGCAGGTATATCCTTGGGGGGTGAGGGGTGGGCCTTAAAATACTAGTATCATTGCTTATGTCATACTTCCCTCCCTCATAGTTGAGTATGTATATAGAGCACACATAGTATGTGTGCTCTCACCTACCGCTCCAGCACCATGTCTGCCTGCCTACTAGCTTGCTTCTTGCCATGATGGTCTCAGGATGAAACTGTAAGCCCCAATAAACACTTTCTTTTACAAGTTGCTTTGGCCATGGTGTATCTTCATAGCAACAGAAAAGTAACTAAGGTATCATCTCTTTGAGGTTGTAGTATTCGCAGAAGGACCTACGCTTTTCTACTAAATAGTTTCAAGTACTGATTTCTCCGTAAGAATTAGCTTTCAGTTTCCTTGGATTCTCTGCTACCAAAGTATCCTCAAGCAATAGGACACATTTGACCCTAAATGATGACTGGTCTGAGTGTAAACTGAGTGACGGAAAAATTTAACCAAAAAGACAAAATCTTAAATTCTAATACCATCCTGTAACTGGGCGTATTTTGTAAGAATCAGAGGAATCAGCCTAAAGTGCTTTGTATACAGGCCTTTGTGGCTCTCAACCAGGATGACCAGCTAGGAGGAGAAATAACAAAAGCCCTAAAGCCATCCACTGCATATAGCTTTTTTAGACTCATCCACTCCTGTGCTTATAACACTGTCCCTAAAGAAAATCGCCTAGATCCTTGGGAACAAATAAAATCCATGTTCCTAGCCTGGGTTCCTGACACAGGCCTATAATCCCAGCACTTAGGAGCCACAGGCAGATGAATCTCTGTAAGTTCAAGACCAGCTTGTTTTACAGAGTGAGTTCCAGGACAGCCAGAGTTACAACAGAGAAACCCTGTCTCGAAAAACCAAATAAACAGATAGATAAATAAATGAATAAATAAATAAAGTAAATAAGTAAGTAAGTAAGTCCATGTTCTTTTTAAATCATAGACTCTCAGCAGTTCACAAAAGCTAGGCATCTTCTCTGGGTAACCCCAAACATCACTGGCACCTCCACCACGTTTGTCTCCTATCTTGATTCTGCCTTGATAAGACATGGGGACTTCAAAAACTGAAGTTCTCCACTTCCATTTTACAATGATTCCTTCTAATCGTCCTGCTATCATCTCAAAATGGGTAAAACTTTTATTCTTCTGATCAAAGACTGTTCCTAAATCCCCAAACAACTATCTTAGCCTGAAACCTTCCAGTTGTAGAATATCAGGCCCCAGAGACTCCATTGTTGAACATTTTTCTTGACATTAAACAACTGCGACCTAAGAATCTACTCTTGTCATGGCTGCCTCACAGGGCTAAAAGTACTTGAGAAGGAATGATAAACATGCAGATCACATAGAGAGTATTACAGGTCTCCCAAAAGTTAAGCTTGTTCCTTCCAAAAGCAGAAGTGAGAACTTTGCTCTTCATTGATAAAATTGTGTGATGTGTTCGTTTTTATTTTTATATAATTGTTTTCTATAATTCTTAAATGGAATAAAAAAGTAACAAAACTTAGTGTTCCCTAAATCCACCACCCCCAAAATTTATAGTAACAGACCTGTAGCCATTTAGATATGTTCTGTTCCATAACTCATTAAAAAAAGTCTTGACATAGCTTGACTTCCTCACAGAGATGATGGAATATAGCCTGAAACCGTAAACAAACTAAAACCCCTTCCTTGAAAATAAGGTTTCTATGCTTATGTGTTGTTAAGAGTGTTTGGGGACTATATTAAACGGCCTTATACATATACACCTCTGAGTTAATATACACATTTACCACCGTAAATGAAATGGTATCTTTGGATCTACTAAATGTTTCACAAAACCTTCAATAGCCAATTATGTATAAAACAACATTTATTGCATTTAGAAGACAAAAAAAAATCATTAGACTATAAAATTTAACATTGAATGTAGATATTTCAAACAAGTTTTTAAACATATTAAATTTATTGCATTTGCAATAGTAGCAATAATAGTTATAAGTAATAAAAATAATAAGATATAAAATATTTTATATCTGTTGAGTTAGAAGTGGGCAATATTACTATGAGTCTTTGTTATACTAATTACCACAAATTTGTTCGTCAGGAATAGTCTTAATATGCAAATGTGGTTTGTATACTCTAGAAATTCTGACAATGTATAATGACATCTATCCACTGTTACAGTATTATTTATATTTCCATTACCTAAGTAATACCCTATATTCTACTTCTTGATGCCTCTTTCTCATTTGTGAAGTGAGTATATTGAAGAGATATCTCTGCTTCTGTGTTTACTGCAGCATCTTCATGTTAACCAAGAAATGGAAATAAACTAAGTGTTTAGCTGATGAACACATAAGGAACTTCTTGTATGTTAACTTTACTAGTAGTAAACTCTAAGTTTTGTGTACATGAAACTGTGATTTTGTCTCTATTGATAAAGGATACTTCCACTGAGTACAAAGTTATAATTCTAATCAGAAATTAGTTTATTAATTTTAGCTTTTTTAATTTTATGTGCATTGTTGTTTTCCTTGCATGTGTATCTGTGTGAGGGTGTCAGATCTGCTGGAACTGAAGTTATAGACAGTTGTGAGCTGCCATCTGGGTGCTGGGAATTGAACTGGCATTTTTCTGGAAAATCAGCCCCTGCCCTTTGCAGCTGAGCCATCTCTCCAGCCTCTAATTTTAGGTTTTGAAATGTTATTTCTTATTAACACTATTGCCAATGAAAACTATATTGTATTTGTTATTTATTTTCTTTTTTATATATGATCACTTTTATTGTCTTTACATTCAAATGCTGTTATTTATCACTAATTTAAGCAGTTTGATTATAATGAACATTAGTATAGCTTATTGCATATTTTGTACATATGTTTTACTGAAATACTTAGGTTTGTGTAATTTTACTTTTCATTTAACTTGGAAAATTTCCAGCTATTATTCCTTGAGTAATTTTTTAGACATGCCTTTTCTCTTCTTTTGGAACTGTAATTTTATTTGAAATTATCTCAACAGTTCCTGATGTTCTCTCTAGCTTCTGTCTCTGTGCAATTTTACTTAAGATAATATCTATTACTACATCTTCAATTATTCAAATTTTTACTTAGCTTTTACTTTGTTTCTTGTCTCCTATAATAAACAACATGGTAGTGCCATCACCATCATGGGAGGACATCAAATTCTGATCCTTTGATTCTTTAGTCTTCAGATGCAAATGTGGCTTTCCAGGGAATCTCGAAGTCTTTAACATCAGCCCAAGGTTGCATCATTTGCTTCACTGTTTGTGAACTGTCCAATTTCTTTGGCTGAGCAGCCACTGGTTTTCTTGGTTCTCCAACCTGTGGGTGTCTATCACTTGATGGCACAGCCCACAGTCATCTAAGCCAATATAATAAATCCTTTACAGTTGCACACACATTCCATAGGCTCTTGTCATATACAAACCCTCATTAAAGCAAGTGATCCTTGAGTGGTGCTGGAGGAAATTGAAACTTTCTGAATCGTGGGCCCCTTATTACATTTCTTTCCAACCCATTGGACTAAGCTTAAGGAGAAACTATGTCTCTCAAATTCACTCCACACCCTCAATATATTTAGCATAATATACACTATGAAAGATATTCACTAAATGTCTATAGAATAAAGGAATGGTGCTTCCTTATTTTAATCTAATTCAAGTGTGATGAAATACAAAGCCTCATGAACAGGACCCTTCGATGATGTCATACTTGGTTGACTCTCTACATGCATTTATCCTTCTCTTAGCCCAGTTTAAATTACAGTTTTACCACATGATCACAGCACTGTATATATTTCAATCTTCTTGACCTTTTCATATCCATTCTAGTCTATTATTATAATCACAGTCTTAGAAAATAAAACTTTATCTCCTCAGAAATTACATCAGTATAGATAAATGTGGCAGGAGAAAATACGTAAATACTAAGCCTAAAATCAGGACCATAAAACTCAAGAATACCCTTGATTGCTGGGAAATCAGTCATGCCTTCAATTTTCATTATTTCACACCGGAGAGAGCCACTCAGAAGCCAGGAGTACAGGGGCTTCTCTTAATTCCCAGCCAACCTAGGCAGAGGGGAGCATCTTGTTGACTTCCCTTTGGTATTCATATGCACCAGATAAAGCCCTTGTTTTTATCATCCTCTAAGGATTAAACAAGGTCATGAACTTCACCCACTTCTTCAAAAGAACATCTCTAGCTTTCAGAAATATACCTGCTGACAGGCGTGGAATCCTCAGCATCTTATTAATCTTTTAAGGATGTGTCAGTATATTGTTAAATATAGCCTTGAACTCAGTATGTATTTCAGGATCTCTGATCCTGTCTAGTAGCTAGTTCTACAAGGCTTGAATTCCAGACCAATTCTTTATGGTCCTACCTGGCCACTATTTTCCTGCCCCATCACCTCAAAGTCAGGAACCAAACAACTATGGGTGCCATCTATTCCCCAGAGATTGCTGATGTTATTCAAACTAGGCAGTAATGCACCTGCTTCTTTACTTTGACTGTTCTTTCCAATGGAATACAGAATACAGAATCAAGATCATACTTTCCTCTGCCTATCCCTGCTTTCTGATTTACCCTCTGTTTTTTCATGTGGCCTGCTTTGTATGGCGGCACACCCCTTCTCAATAGATCTGTAAATGTAGTGTGCCATCTTTCTAGTGTGAAGTGGTCTCCTAATTAATCTACTGTCCTTGCCATACTTGAATATTATTCATCCTGTGAAACACTTTTTAAATCGCTAAATCTCCCAATTGTAACTATGTGTAGTTTACTTTTTATAGAAACAAGATAACTACATATAGAAGTATAAGAATGCATTCAAGGTTACATGATTATTAAACAGCAGCTATAAATCAAATCACAGTAGCTTTGCTTCCAAGCCACGTTTTCTTAGCTAGTATTCTGCATATCCTCTAGGACTTTCTGCGTCACAACTCTTCCCTCTCAAGAGACATGTTCAGTAAGATATTGCTTGGATTTTATCCATTTTTTCATAATACTAACAAAATACTTAATACAAACAAAATACTTGTCTTAATACTAACAAACTCCATTTCCCTTTTGGGTTTAAGAACTGAGAAGTGTTATGAGAATTTTTAAAGGACTATTAAAATATCTTTTACATAATATTTTAAGTGGTTGTTTAAAAGAAGCATGTTTGGGAACCCAGGAGATGGCTCAATTGTTAACTATCTACTGTGCAAACATGAGGAAGTGACTTTGGATAACCAGCACACAGTGGAATGTCATGTAGGGGGTTTATTGTTTATAGCCCCAACTCTCAGCAGAAAGGTAAGAAAGAAGGGTCCTTGGAGCTCACTAGACAACTAGACTAGCTACACAGAAGAGCTTCTTTCAGGTCAATAACAGACTCTGTCTCAAAATATAAGCTGGACAGCAACTAAGGTAGACATTTGTCATCAACTTCTGACTCCACAAGCACTTTCGCTCACACAAGTAAACATTCACACTCACATGTATGCACACAAACACACACAATTACCCACATACACATTCTTATGTAAAAAAAATAAATAAAATGAAGCAAAATTTCAGAAAACCAATTCATGTCTAAGTGTGGGTATTGCTAAATCACAAACCACATGCTCCAGAGTAGCCACAAACTGGAGTCACTGTTTTTCTCCCAATGGCAGCTTCTCCAGGGGGAAATGAGGTTTAAGGGACTCATTGGTCTCTGGTTCCCATTCTGAACTTATTTTCTTTCTAAATTTGAATATTACCACTAGGTGGCAGTAGAATAAAATAATATCTCTGCTGTAACTTTGACTGGATTCTTTTTCCTAAGAATTTAAATCATTTTGGAGAATAATATGACTATATCCTCACCACACAAAACACATCAAATAAAGAAAACAGAAAGAGAGAAAAAAAGAAAGAAAGAGAAACCCAGCACTATCTAAAGTTCACAAAAACTGAATCCAAGTTGTAGCATATCGCTATCAGAGCAAAATATCAAATGATATATTGTATTTAACGTCTCTTCCCCTTAAATACTTAATTAAGACATCTAAATAAAATTTCATTATTTAGTCATTAAATTTTTAAATCTGTTAATACCAGATACATAATACACATTTAATTTCCATCTCTCTGTGTTCACATAGATGTCTAATAAATGCCTTAGACTTAAACTCACCAAAACAGAACTCCATTGGTTTTAACATTTCAAAAAATAAAACAATATTGTGATTATTCCATAATACAAGTATCTGGGAACCATTTTCTTTCTATTGCTTCCTCTTAATATAAACCCATCTCCTTAAAGTACTCTAACCTCACTTCCAAAACACACTGAGAAAAATTCCATTTATTGCCATATTTGCTCTGCTCACTACTGTCCAACACATCATTATCCTTCCCTGGCAAGAATTAAGATCTCTTCAGTTATATTCCCTCCTTCCTCAGTTTGTCCATCTACAAACAATAGTCTATATGTTAACCACAGTCATGGCTTGGTATATGATTCATGGTATATAACTCTTTTGTTTAAAATCCCCCAAAAGATCTTTATGGCTCATAAAAGAAAATCTAAAATCTTTGACTGTTATACCAACCTCTTCTTAACACAGAGTCTGCCTGTTTGTCTAAGAATTCTACTGTCCTCCCTCCCTCTGCTTCAGCAACATCGGCCTCTTGACCTTCACCAATTACAATTGCTTTGGAGTAGCCCCCACCTCTCTCCATAATGCTCTATTTCTACCTGTAACTGATACTTCTTATCCTTTAGGTGCCAGCCAATCAAATCCTTATCACTTCAGAGAGTCTACCACTCAATGGCTGCTTTCTATCATCTTGGTGTGCTATGTTTCTATTTTACCACTCTAATACTTCTCGCTTATTTATTTATTTACATGTTTATTGTCTCTTCTCATTAGAATGTGCCAGCACTTGGGAGGCAAAGGCAGGTGGATCTCTGTGAGTTCAAGACCAGCCCAGACTACAGAGTGAGTTCCAGGACAGTCAGAATTACAACAGAGAAACAGTGTCTGGAAAAAACAAAAAAACAAAAAACAAATAACAAAAACAAGACAAAAAAAGAGTTTAAATGAAACATACATGCTTCCCATGCATAGGGATTCCACAGGTCATCTAGTACACTGTGAAGAGGAACAGCTATCAAGCCTGCACTGAAGCTCAGGTTTGACTTGAAGGGCAGTGGAGATCACTTGTAGTATTTGAAAACAAAGAATGATATCATGTAGCTACATTCTAAATACTCATTACCCATGTGGCTAATATATGGAACATGGACGGTTGAAATCACAAAGAGCATCTAGAAGTCTTAAGCAGGTGACTTTTGAGATTTCCTTTTGGAAATTTTGTTTATGAGCCCTTCATGAGGACAACAAACAATATATGAGGTCTTGTGACTGATGTCTCATTTTTATTTTCTCCAATATTATAAGCAATAAGGCAAGAGAGCATGAAGGCTAGTGGCAAATACTTCAGCTAGCACCATATGTTCTGGGACTGGTCTTTACCCCTACGTTTGTGTCCCTGCAGGCTTTCTTCTCAAAGGGCTTACTACTTTGAAATCCATATTAGTTTCTTGTGGCTATTGTTTCAATTTCCATAAATCAGAAGTCAGAAATCAGTTAAAGACAAGTTTCACTGAAAGCTCTTATTTTTGTTTCATTTTTCAATTTATAGCATCCATTTATATTTTTGGTTGGCACTCTAAGAAGCATGAATAGGTAGATATATGAGGAGGGAGGGAGCGTTTATTCATATGACAGAGAATCAATGAACCTTTAATTCACTCACAGATAACTGATACTGATAGCACTGCTAATACTACTATAAATATGTTTGCAAAGTAATTTTGACAGTAATATGTTTGTAAAGTATTAAACACAACATTCAAGTCTAAGACCTAATGCATAGCCTGTCTTTCTTTTATCTGCTTCAAACTGGACTTCCTTTTTAAGAACCCTTCAGATATTGTCCGGATAATTTTATCTTTAAAAGAAGGAAATAGTTTTTATAAAATTCAAAAACCTTTGCTTAGTACAGATATGACTTAAATGACTTAACTTGCATGATAATTGATGCTGAGCTTTATCAAATCAGCTTTTAGATGCTAGACACAGAAAATGTATAGCTATATCAACAAACAATAAAATACCTTGTAAAGTGTCCGCTACTTTTTTAAATGAATTTGCAATTCACCTAGGAAGAAAGCTGAAATGGAGGAAGGTTTGAAGACTTCAACAGGGCCGTAAAGGATGCCTTTAGCTGGGCGGTGGTGTGGTGCCACACTCCTGTAATCATGTCACTCAGGTAGGCAGATATCTATGACTTCAAAGCCAGCCTGCTCTACAGAGTGAGTTCCAGGACAGCCATAGTTAAAAAAGAAAAAAAAAATCCTTTATTCCCCCTCCTCAACTGTGACCTCTCAGTTTCAAAGGCTTATGAAAAACAGGCTTGTGTTCAAATGTCACCCACCAGTGGTGTTATCTGACAATGGAGCTTTCAGTGCCACTTTGAAGACATCACAATCTTAGAGACACAACGATAAGTCCACATTGGTCTGTGAAAGGGGTACTTTAAACACGTGGCTTCGGCAATCAAGGTCAAATTGTGTCTCATGGCATATTTTTAAAAGTCACTATGACTAAGAGTTTCAATTCATTTCTCATTTGCAAAGAGATGAAGATACATAGTACCACCAGGGGAAATGGTAACTTCACTATGAAGCATCATTTTCTAAACTGTTTATGACAGACTGTGAGATCATTTTGTAAGGAAAGGTGGGAGGGTGTTCGTTGAAAACATTGTTGAGAAATGCTTTAGTCTATGTTCTTTTTCAGGGAATTAAAATAGAATAGCTTATCAAAGGCTCTGAGGAATTCTGTAATAAGTGAACTTCCTTAATTTTACTCCATCCACTCACCCAAAGCCCCCCGCATTCCTATCCCCACTGAAGGGTGCTTTGTGACACACACTGCATGAAGTGGTATTCTGAGGTGGTTTTGTAGTGAAGTGACCCAAGTATAAAGAGTAATGTATACATGACCATGGCCACTGAACCAGTTGGAACTGTGGAATGTGGACCTAAAACATCAGTTTAGAAGACCCTATTTCCACTTTACAAGAAGATCCAGAGCCATATAAACATCAGAACTTTCTACATTCTTTCCCAAAGAGTGAATATACTGAAAAAAACAGCTTAATGTCCAATCTAAAATTTCAGCATGATTTTAGAGACAACAATGCCCATTTCCCTCTAGTCATAATGGTGAGTATTCAGAAACAATAGTTAGAATTTTCTTCGGGGAAAGGATAGTATCATTGAAAGACTGAAGGTTTTAGATTCTAACCACTTGAGATCTAATTTTTAGACCCTGCTTCTTGTCAACAGTTTAGTTTTGTATGAATGGTTTGGCATCTCTGGTTTATTTATTTATTTATTTATTTATTTATTTATTTATTTATTTATTTATTTATTTTTTTTGGTTAGGATTTCTGAGGGTCCTACATTATATAACATATTATTCCCTCCCAATATTGTGAAAGTCTTTAAAAGACATAAAAATACATAAATATTGAGGTCATAGTATAACCTTACTAATCATTAGGAAGTTGAGTTTGGTTGTGGAGATTGCTCATCGGTAAAATATGTGATTTACGTTATTTACAACCTGGAGTGGTGCCCTTTATGACAGTGAACGTGCTGTGTCTTTCCATTTTGTGAAAGATTTACTTTCTTCTTTCTGAATTCAAACAATCATCAGTATTTCATGCTTTACACAACTGCACATTTGATTTTCTAGAAACACAGCATCACCAGAGGAGTGACTAAGTTTTTTTGTTTCTGTTTTTGTTTTGTTTTTCAGCATCTTTGACCTTCTTGAATAGAAAAAGAAGCTTTCTAGAAACGTTTGAGAATGGGCTGTGAGAATCATTCCAGAAAGCAGTTAGGCAGATAGCAGAGCAGAGCACAGTGAAATAAAGTAGAGAGCCTGTTATTCATCATAAGAAACAGGTTCATCCTCTTAATCTTGGAGGGAAGAAATTGTGTTTTGATGGACAGAGCTCACAGGGTGCTCGCAAAATGGTGAAGAGCTACTGCGGACTGTTTTGCAGAGACTAAATCATCACACTTTTCCTTAGGAACAGCTATGTATAGCACTCACTCGTATGGAGAAAGGACAATCTCTCAGAAACTATGAGACTGGCGCACAAGTATTGCAACCAATCCTCTTATGAAAAATCATTACAAGCCTATTGGGTTAGTTTTCCATTGCTGTGTACCAATTTAGCACACAATAACCAGCAGCTTTAGGGCGTTGGTTTCACACCATGAAGTCTAAATCAGAAATTTATAGATTCAGACTGATTCTCTGTAGTCTGTCTTTAAATATTAATATAAAAGCTAAAATAAAATAAAGGTATATATACACAGTTGTGTTCTTTCCCTCAGTTCTAGAAGACAATCTACTTTCATGAGTTTATGCAATTGGTAGAATACAGTTCTGTGTAATCATAGTACCAAACAAGTCCCTGTTTCTTTGACAATGCCATCTTGGGATCCCAGTTTCTGAAAACTACATCCTCCTTGGATTCTTAACACTTTTTATTTCAAAGCCAGTAATGATGAGCCACGATGTATGCATGTTCAAATCAACTGTCCTTCTAGATCCTCTTTTGCTTCTCTCTTCTGTCTCTTCAACTGTCATCTCGCCCCTCTCTCTCACACTTTGTCTCTCTCATTTTCCTCCTTCTTTCTCTCTCCTTTCATGTCTTCCTCTCTCTCCCTCTCTTTCCATCTTATTCTATTTTATGGGTCCTTTTTATTACATTAGGACCAATTAGACTAGTAATCTTAGGGTTCCTCATGTTGTGGTGACTCCCAACCATAAGTTTATTTTCATTGCTACTTTGCAACTGTAACTTTGCTGCTATTGTGAGTCATAATGTAATTATCTGATATGCAGATGTTCTTAGACGACCCTTGAGAAATGGTTGTTTAATTCCTAAAGTCCCACAACTTGAAAACTAAATAATAGCAGATAAATACCCTCTTTAATATCAACATATTAGTAACTTTAGTTTTTTATTTTATATACAGTAAAATATGTGAATAATTGCAATATCAGAAAATAAAACATTAAAGAGGATTGCATCCTAACTTCCCCACCTCTCTTACCTGACATTTAACACCCAGAACTCTAGCTTATATAAAAAATGCTTGAACTATATTGAACTCACAGATTTTTGTGGTTGTAGTTGTTTGTTTGTTTTGTTTGTTTAACACTTAATGTTTAATTATTATTGAGGGGCAATTGTTGTCAGAAGAAAGGAAGATGTGTTATAATGTACTGTTTGCCTAAAGGATCTCCCCATCTTCAAAAGAAATATAAATACGGCCCATAAATATAGTAGCAAGTATTTATCTGAGACCCAGTTCCCATGAAAAGGATTACTCTAGATATTCCTGCGCAGATTGCCCCTCACCCCTTTCTCTGAGCTTTAAATTCACTGGCTTTCTGAAACAAATAGTTAACTTTTCAGTATTTGTTCTTGTCTACAAAACTAGTTTGTAACCAGGCAAGCTCCATCTACTTTAAATATCTTTAAATTATTGGAGAAAATGCTCTAAAATTCAAATAAGACTATCCAGTGAGTGGGAACCTATATAAAGATTGCACCAGCAAAATTGGGTTACCCACAAGAAAAAAATCCCACTCATTGTAAATCACAGAAATTAAGAAAGTGTATAGGGAGATTTGCTAGGTAGTCTGAGGCTAGCAAGCTACTTTTTTTGATTTTTCTATTTTCTCTTGTATAATTTGATACTGTAGTCCCTATATTATAATGTTGTGGTTATGGTGTACCCACAGAGCCCCTATAATATAATTTTCCTCTTAAAATATTGAATTATCAGGTTTAAAAAGAATTATGCAGATGTTTAAATGTTCAGTGTTCACTCTGAAGTTTTCAGAGAAAATAATTAAACTGAAGTTCCCAGCAGAAAGTCACCCCTATATGGAGGATTCTAGTAGGCTGATTGATCAGAACATGGTGACTAAACAGCTAGAATGTGATCATTCAAAAGTCAAAATTATCTTGAGCTGTTTTTAGTCCTCTTAATAGTCATTTATCAGCTAACTACTTTATAAGTATGAATTAATATCTTTTAACTCTCAAGTAAAACATTTGGAACATATTCTTAGGGGACTGCTAGCTTCTATAAATCCAAACTCTGTTTCATCAGATATCTGGAAACAGTGGTAGAGTTTTCCTTATTTTGCTTTTACCTACCTTCCTGCTGCTCCTACCAATGCATTTAGCAATTGCATTGGCCTGTAATTGCTTTCGAACGCTGTGCTTTTACATGGTCAAGTTATCTCTTTCATAATGGAATATGTAGTTTGATGCAACCCAATTCAGTGTTCCTGCATGATGATCACTTAAAATTGTCTCAGAATTAGCTAGCACTTATTCTATTTGAGGGAAAGACTGTGTTTTGCATTGATAGAATTTACCAAACCAGACCCAAAAATTCTCAATTAGGAAAGAAAAGCAAAGACAAACAATACACAATTCAAGTAACTTAATTCAAAATATATTAGTTGGAAGTGTCACAAAGGGATGTAATCAGTTAGTTGTCTTGTTTCTGTGACTAAATACTGAACAAGAAACAATTTAAGTGAGAAAAGGCATGCTCTGGCTTAGTAGGGAAGGTATGGTAGCTGGGGTGGGAGACTGATTGGTCACATTGCATCAGTAGAAAGCAGACAGAGAGTAGGAGGCTGGCTGGTCACACTGCATCAATAGACAGGAGACAGAGAAGGGCAGATGCTTGTGTTCAACTGGATTTTTCCTTTATATGTAGTCCAGGTTCTCTCCCTATAGTATGGTGCCACCCACCATTAAGGTAGATCTTCCCACTGTGATAAAACATACCTAGATAATCCCTGAGTGGTAGGTAGGCCCAGGGTCTTATCTGAGAAATGATTCTAGGTCCTGTCAATTTGACAATGGATACTAACCATTGCAGGGAGCTCCTGAGGCAGTTACAATAATAAGTGTCTGAATTTGCTCAAATCCAACAATGCCATCAAAGAACACAGCTGACCAGTAATAAGGGTAAATAGATAGGATATGATTTTCTTTCCTCAGGAAGTTCCTAAGAAATATTTTACTTGCTGTAACTTCATAGGAGGTTCATTATACTCTTACAAACTATTGGCACTATACAGAATGCACCATGCCATGCTAGCTTGCTTACCCAACCCAGTACCTTCACATGAGTCCAGGAACAGCTGTAAATTGTTTTGTAACTAATTAGGTGGGCCCTATCACTGCAGAGTGTGGGGCAATAACACAGAATATGAACATTTTCTTGTTCTTTATTTAAAGACATCAAATAACATGGATGTAGTTATTGATGCTAAATATGATGAAATACAAAGAAAAACCCACTAACAATCAACAAACATTCTCTGATATTGATACAGAAAATCAACATGATTTTAGCGTTCTTCCTTACAGAAAAAGATATCATGTCATTCTCCAAAGCACCAGAAGAAGGCAGGCAATGTACACCGTTGACAGTACCCAGGCAGCTCCGGATTCTGTTATGTAAAGTTGCCTCTTGGCCAATATCTTACTTATGCTTTGCTGCACTCCAATTGAGCATTTTAGTCTTCATTCAGAATTTTCTTAATGGAATAATAAAATTATGTGTGTTCATTTCATCTTGACTCTATACTGATGACTTTATATATTGAGGAATGTTACATATTGATTCTCCACAATAGCCATACTGGACTTTTAATATGAGCTTGCTTGTGGTAAATTGTCTGCATACTTGACAGCTTGATATTTTGACCTACACATCCTGCATAGTGACATGGATTGTGACCTTGATGGATTTTACTTCGGTGGTTAGGCTCTATCACACGGCACCACTGACATTAATTACAGGAACATTTTTTTTTCTGCGTCTGATAAAATTATAACAATATGTGTAAAGCTGAATTTTCTTCTAGTCACCAAAGAAAGCTGAATAGTTGACACAGGAAAATCATTTTCTACTCTGTAGCTGACTGAAAGATGAAATATAATGCATCACGGTTATGGTAGTCCTCAAGAGGTAAGACTGGACGCATCTGACAGAAAACACTGAATCAGATGCCCGATGACTGTATTCAAAAGATTAGAAGTAGATTTTTCTGTGTTCTTACCAAGAACTCAGTCTGCCTTGTAATTTGATCTCAGCCTTGTGATTCCAGAGCAAAGAGGCAAGTCATCCCAAACCATACCCCTGGCATAAAAATCAAGCAGAGCTATGAGATCATAATTATGACTCACTTGCAAATGTTAAACTTTGATAATTTGTTGTGCAGCAGGAAAAAATGTAATATAAATAAATTTGCTTGAATCTCGTAAGAGACATGTGAAAAACGAATATTATCTTTACTCTTTAAGTGTAGAAAATAAAGAAACTTATCCAAGATGTTACAGAAAATGAGAGAAAAAGAAATGTTTCAAAACCAGGCAGAATGAATCACATATCCACATAGCCTTTACTTGCTGATTTCTGAAGGGAAGAGAAAGCTAGTAAATCTAAAAAAATAAGAGAACAAGCAAAATCTATCCAAACTCAACAGAAAGCAGCCTAGCATACCTTTGTCTCCATTAAAAAACTGAGAATTTTGGCTGGGATGTTGCTCTGTTGTCAGCATGTTTGCTTAGCATGCACCTAGAATCTGGGTATCATAGCTCACACCTGTTATACCAACACTCTCTGGGGAGACTGAAGCAGGAAGATTGTGAGTTCTAAGTTATTTAAGTTATAAGTTTGGCTACCTGGCAATTTCAAAGCAACCTGGACCATAGAAGACTGTCTCAAAAGAAGAAATAAATAAAAAAACAAAACATAAAATGCCATACAAAGGAATTGGCGTGTTCTAAAGGAAAAATAAATAGCCTTAGCTTTGGTCTTGACCTCATCATTCACTGAACTAGCTTGGGAAGTCCTCTATATCCTCAGCTTGGAGATTTTTATTCATAAATGACACTAAGAAATCATCATTATCTTAATATCAAGTTACTTTATATGATGATATGTGCAATGAATTTCAACAATGTTTTTGTAAATTATTTAATAAGGTATTAAAAGATATCTCATAAAATATTAAACTAGTATTTCCATATATGTCTTATATACATACATGGAATAAGATCACTGTGTCTTCTAAAATACACACACACAATCACTAACAAGCAAGTTTGCTAGTACTTTAGTGTTTGAGTATTAGAATTACCTGTAATATTTCAGTTATACTTCATTTGAATAGCTAAATCTACTATAAGTTATTAACTCAACATTCACTGGACTCATAGAGTGTTCTTTGCTTCCTTGCGATTCATATTATTGGGGAAGTTTCCTTCTAGCTCACTTCTCTTACTGTCTTTAATGAGATCCTCAGGACTCCTTTCTGGTTTCTACTCTATCTGATATTGAGCAGCAAATATTTATGTTTATCTCCCCTGTTGGACTGTGATTTTTTTCATCAGTTTGTCCTAAATCACTTTCCAATCTGTCACAATGCCTGCCATGTAATGGGATCTCAATAAGCTAAAAATCATTTGTTTACTTGAATAATAGTGAATAAACTCATGAAGGCATACCAGACATTTTCAGGATGTGTCGAATTTTCATCAGGTTTTAAGAAAAGAACAGAGGTACTTTTACAAGTACACATTCATGCTCTGTAACAGCTCATGGTGGCACATTGAAGACGCTGGCTAGTCTCTCAGGTGACTCCCCTATAGCCTGGTGTGCAGTAGCCAGCCCTAAATTAAACACCACATTCAAATTGCATCCGTAAACAATTTAGTTAATCTAAGATTAAAAATGATTATCCAATTAAAATGAAAATAGAAGAATCAATTTAGAAAATGTTTGCTTTTAAATGAGTAAGAGAAAAAAAATATGGCTCCATGGAGCAGGTGGTGAGACAGGAGGGGAGGAGAGAAGGAAGCAGGGAGTGAAAGTAAGAAATTGTACTTACTTAATGGGGACTTAAGTATAAACTAGTCAGAAGGTAACCTTGAAAACATCTCACAGCTATGCTGATACTGACCCTGGCTTTGGGCTCTTTGGGGCTGCTTTTGTATAGTCATTCTGTAAGGAGCATAATCATTGTACAGTTTAGACATGGCAACATATCCCATCCCCAGCTACCAGAAGACTGAGGAAACAGGATTGAAAATTTGCAGCCTTTCAGAGAAACTGCAAGTTTGAGAGCAGTTTGGGAGATTTAGTTATCTCTGCCTCACAACACATTGTGTTTTAAGGACTAAAATGTAGCTGAGTAGTAGCATGCTTGCCTAGCATGAAAAAGTCTTGTTTTAATCCAAGGCGCAATGAAGAGAGCAGAAGGACAGAAAGAAGGAAGAAGGGGTGGAGGGAAGAAGTCCAGGAAAGGACAAGACAGATGAGTTTAACCGTAAAAGATTTGAGCAGCATCATTATCAATTACTATTATGGAATGAATCACCTCCCTCCAAAATTCACTGTTGAAATCCTAGCACTCAATTTAACTGTTAGTGTAGACAACCCTCTTGTAAGGACAGACTAATAATGGGACAGTTTTTTAAAGAAAAGACATCAGCACTTCCTTGTTCTCCCACAGTGTATAGAGCAAAGCCAGATCAGCACATTGTAGGAAGGTGGCTACCTGCAAGCCTGGGAAAGAAGCCTTGCCTGAAACTAACTATCCTAGAGCCTTGATTTTGGACTTCAAACCTTTTGGGTGTTTTGAAAAGAAATTCACCTAGTCTGTGGTAATTCTGCTTTGGCAGTCTAAGATGACTAATACGGCTACACAGGTCTTTTGGGTCCTTCTGCAAGCAAAATTTTTGTTTGGTAAATAGGCTTTTTAATAAGTTCTATGTTCCAGGCAAAACAATTCAGTGGGGATTATTTCTTTTTCCTGCTTCAGCTCCAGGGCTGTGACTAGACAAACACACCCAAGTCCCAATATTTGTTCAGCTCACTTTCAGGGCCACACAGAATACCATAGGGAATTTGAATGAGGGCTCTTAAATTGGGTCTGGTGAAAAAGAAAAGGAGTGAATTGGAAGAATATTGGTTAGATATTGGATTGAGAGTAGACTAAGCATCTAGCTTAATTCATAACAGGATCTAGCTAGAAACTCAATAAAGAACACTGGATACAATGGTCAAAGAAACCTGTGGTTTGCTGTGAACATGAAGCCTAAACATCCACACACTGGCCATCAGATACTATCTCTATCCTAGGAACCAGATATAAACTATCCTTTCTCTCATCTTGAGTTCCACATTCAAGGACACATGTAGGACAATGTCATTGCCCAAGCTTAAGTCATTTTAGCAAACTCCAGCTGCCTTCTGTCAAGGAACTCAAATATCTGAAAATTCTGGTTCCTGTGATACAATGCCTTTCCCTAATACACATACAGTGTGACCTAGAATCACATTCTTCAAACATTAAATGAGCAAGTGAGTGAACAAGAAATGTGTAGTCCATCCAGAAAAAAAAAAAGCTTTGTTCTTATTCAATATTTTAACTTAATTTTTATTTTTGAAAATCCTATAATTTAATACAGCATTTGTATCATTTCTACCCTTCTCTCCATGCCTGCTAACTCTTCTGTGCCCCCAGACTCACTCTCAAATCATGACCTCTTCACTTACATATTTGAGTGAATTCCATTCACATAATTTGAATCCTGAGATGAAGCTGATGAAAAGTAAGAGGCTTGCTCCATGTCTTCAGGTAAAGTTAAAGGTAGGAGAGAAAGAGAGAGAGAGAGAGAGAGAGAGAGAGATCAATGGCCAATGAAATGGCAAGTGACACTCTTTACCAGGAGTGGGTTATAGTCTCCTCCTTGGGGTCACTGATCACATACTGAGAATACCTCACATCTACGCCTAACACATACCTTCTCCGTCCTGAATCATTCTTTCTTCAGCACTACCTAGCTGACTTTTTTTTTTTTTTATCATTTTTCGAGCAATTTCTCCTTTACAGAAACCTTTCATTGACTTGTTACCTACTTCCTCTAACTAAATTGGAGTGATTGTGATACTAAGTTCTTCCCCAATGAACATGTATCTTTTGTGTGTGACTGCTTATTTATTACTCTCCACATATTGGATCTATTTCCTCCCTTCTTGTACAAGTCTCTAGCTCTTTTATTTTGCTCATAATGTAGATGATGTTCATATTTTATTTATGGATGATATTTATTTCTTACTCTGTGAAAGATATGAACATTAGTTTCCAATGACTTTACTAACAAAGTACCACAACCCTTGTCATTTAAGATGATAGAAACTTTCTCACATGCTCTAAGTCTGAATCAAACCTGTGAATAGAGCTGTGTTTCATTCAAACTCTACTGAAAAGGATCCTTCTCTGCCTTTTGCAGTTTCTGGTAGTTTGCTGCTGTAGCACCAGTGTCCACATCTACAGTTATATAACAGTCTTCTAGTACAAGTCTGTTTCCCTTTCTCATAAATATGCCTGACACATTAGGATTAGATCCCCCTCTCACGACTTCAACTGGACTTTAATTATGTCTTTAAAGGGACTACTTCCCAATGGGTCATCTTCATAGATACTGGGGACTGGGGCCCTTAGCTATTGTTAAACCATAAGGATAAGTTTTGTGTTTCTTGTTTACTTAATGGATCAATAATAATTCTTTTCCTTGGAATGTGAAGGCATAGTATCTTATAAGCTTGTTTTTTCTTATCTGAAGCCAGGCATGGGAGCATACATGACAGGTATGTGTTGTTAGACAGTACCCTGTATTGTGATAGATAGACTCCTATCCAGCAGATTGGGAATTAGAGAAATGAAGGGCTAAAAGAAACATGAGCAAATTTGCTACAAGCACTTACTCTTAAAGGAAAAAGACAGTTAATGAGCATTCCCTGCAAATGAAGTAAGTAAATGATCTTCAGTTAAACCTTAACATGGCACAATAACTTGCTTGATGAGAAGCATCCGCAAAAGCCAGGAAAATAAATAAGTAACCTGATGCAGTGCTGCCACACTTTCCAAAGCAAGGATGCATTCAGATCATTGTGCTCATCTTTCATTGCTCTCTTTCCCATTTCCCTGGCTTTCCCACAATTCACTGATATCTCCCACAGAAATGAAAGTGCTCTCTTAAACAGACCAGCACTGGCATCACCAGGAAGAATTTTAACAGCACAGACTCCCTAGGGTGCTCTTGTGGAATTTGTTTCAGCATGCCTGACTCCTCAACAGATTAGGGTCAGCTCCAGCAAGCTTCAGCACTGCAGGGTGCAAAGGCAGGGTCAACTCCTTCAAGTGTGAAATTCTAAAGGCTAAGAACACCATCACATTTTGAGAGTTTAGTGTTTTCTTTGCATTCTGAGGTTGTATTAAGTATTCCTCTTACAGTATTCAGTCTTTGTATTATAGACTGTGGTGGAGTTTACTGCCCCGTGGGTTGCTGGCTCCATGCAGAACATTTACTTCTCACTCTATTTCATCTAATAGGCTAAGATTGTCACATATGAGTTGTTTTCCTTTACCCCAATCATAAGCCAGATCACTCGGCATACGATCCACCCTCAGCAATGCCTCTTGTTTAAGTTTTCAGGAAACAGCAGATTTTCCTGGCTGTCAGCACCCAAGACCAGAAACCAATCTTTAACCAATTAATGATGAAACAATAGTCAATCTCTGGCTACATATCCAATGGCAGTTTAAGAAATAATCTATGCCACTTTTATCACAGCATCCGATAGATAGACTGTGCGGTAACAGAAGGCTTCTTTTTTTAATTGGGAAAAATGTGGTACTAGTGCTCAGAAGAGATCCAGTGCTCTATTTTTATACCTTCCCTGAATTATCAATTTGCTGCTTCATTTTGTTTGTGGTTTGGAATTCTGATGGAACAAATTCTGCCTTTCAGAATTCTGCAAGGCCATTGAAAGAGCTTTTTTAAATAAACAAATTTAATTTAAAATAAACAAATTTAGTCTTGAATTAAAACATCTTTGATATTTCCAAAGATCTTTCCTAGAAAAGAACATAGAAACAGGTTACTGTTTTAGGGAATGTTTTATTCCTTGAAATTAAAAGAAAGTTTCTTCCTGTGTTAGGGTGACTTTCTCAGCAGAACAATGGGGATTATTTAATATCCCCACATAATTTCCAGGTACCAGAGAACCTTTGGTTTTGAACCTGCCCTGATAACTTGGTGCCCCTCACAACAAGCCCTCGGGTCACATTCAGCTACTCCAGACCCTGGACAGCATAGTTATTTACTTGATTTTCAACTTGCATTGGCTTTGCATTTAAATAAAAGAAAAATTTATACCATTTCCATTGATGTCATAGTGTAGAAATAAAAGCCAAAATGTGAGAAAGCTGCACAATATAAAAAGGAAAGACATTGATTTGGACATTAAAATACTTGAGTTCAGGCATTCACTCACAAGTTGTGTGACTTTGGGAAAATTATTTCACCTCTGAGCTTCATTTCTGTGCCCTCAAAATGAACATGTATATTTAGTATTTAACATATATATCCTTTTGAAGGTTAAACAAAGTCAGCCCCCCTGCCACCCCAAACGTGATGCATAGCAGTAAATGCTCAATAGATAAGGGGTCAATTCATTTCTGAGAATCACATTTTTCCACTACATTAAAATAGTTTTCATAACAGTCTCTTTTCTCTGGAATATCTCCTTATTAATCAATCTTCATTCTCTCCTTCATCTAGTTTTTTGTAATTGTAGTAAAAAAACTAACAATTCATGTAAACAATGCAAAAATACTGACAAAGGAGGGAAGGCTGAATTTTAACTGAAAACATTATGCGAATGTCTGCACTATATTGAAATGTTCCTTTTGATTTTAAGTTTCGAATGCCTGTGGCTATACATATCTCTATTAATCTTAATTTCTGTCCTCCAGAAGCTGATAATCTAGCAGGAGTCCACTATGACATACTATTTTCATTGTGAAGGTGATAGGATAAAAGTGCTGACACAGAGACAAACGCTGGAGCCATTCAAAAAGAGAAGCACCGTTTCCCCCTTGAGCAATCACTAAGGGACCCTGGAAGTTGATAGCATGTTATCTATGGTATGGAGAATTAGCAGGATTTAGAAGTCAGAGACGGTGAAAAGTACCCAGAGTGCAACGGTAAGTGCACTGGTAAGAACAGACAAGCAATGGATGCTTCGGAAAAAATGAAAATTTAAATTCTTCTGGAACAGAGCTTACTGTAAGAGAGAGCTAGTCTCACATGAGTGATGAAATTTTAAAACATTATGCAAGTTAAAGTCCAGAGAGACATTTGGATCAATTGATCTTAGTTCATTTCAAGGTAGAAATATGCCATATGGCAGAAAACAGGATATTTAGGCTTTGAGAGGATAGCATGGTCAAACTTTGAAGGATTAAAACCTGATATATATATATATATATATATATATATATATATATATATATATATATATCATCAGATAAATCAGTCAATTGGAATGAATACATTATAATTAAATCAGTACTATCTTGTGATCATTTCTATAGCTCATACACAGAAATGACATGGAAACATTACCACCCTACCATATCAAGTCATAAGAGCAGCCATTTGAAAGCAAATTGTCAAAAATGGGCTTTTGTCTTGTGTTTATCGGTTAAAAAATTATTCATCTAAAACCTCATTTCTTCTGCTATGTTTTTCTCTATGGTGGGGACTCTTTCTTCTCTGATCTTTCTCTATATTTATATTCACTCTTTGTGATAGTCTTGCTTCCCTGACAGGTCTCACATCATCTGTTTCAGACAATTACATCCAGAACTATCCTTACTCTAGAACCACACCTTACATTATTCAATACAGTTCTGCAATTAGTGAGTTGAGCTGTCTCTTGATGATTCAGGGTCACCAGAGCCTCTTCTATGCCAGCCTGATGTTCTTCCTAATAGTTTCTTGCCAAGTCAGAGCTCATGCCAAATCCATTATTCTGATTTCTAGTACCAAAAAATATACAGAAATCTTCAGCTCTATTCTTTCTCTCATGTCATCCAAACATTATATTGAAATTCTCATATCTTTACTTACAAAATCCACAGAATTTCCAACTCTTATTACCTCCGTGGTCTAATCACTAGTGCTTATTATATTGCAAATAGCTCTCTAAATGGTTATCTTGGTTCTAAACTTATTCCCTCCTAGCACCCCAGTCTAAGCTTACCATAACAGCTAGTAAAATTCTTAGTGTGAAAGTAAGCGCATATCTCTGTGCTTTAAGTCTTCACATTAGAACACAATTGCAGTTTGAAGAAGAGTTAGTTGTCTTATGATGGTCCTGTAGGCCTTCATAATCTACCGAGGCCCTCTTGCATGTCCTTAATCCTGTCCCCAGTTTCCCTTATCTCTCTTAAATCTTAGTAATTCCCCTGAAATTCTCCAACACAGAAATTCCTTTTCAATTGAAGGACCAATACATTGTCTGCATCCATTCTTTGTAATGCTGTCCTCCCAACAGCCTCACAATCCGTTCCTTCATTTACTTTAAGCCTGTGTAACTTTTAACTTTGGCAATAAGACCTATTGCTATTCACCTAATTGAAATTGCATGCACACCTCCTCATACCCCTTTGATAGCTCATGTCACTTTTCCACGTTAGCCGAAATGTTTATTAATTTTAATCTATCTGTATTTGCTGGCATGTAAGGTCTTTAAAAGAAATATATACATGTTTTGCTCATTGCTCATTTGCTTCCAAGGTTTAGAGCAGTGTGTAGTATACCACAGATGTTCAAATAGCTAATGACTAAAATTGGCTAAAAGGTCATTGTCTTTCCAAGCACATCTGTCCTTTCATTTTACTTAGTTGATTTCTGCAGCTTCTACTAGAAGTTTCTGTGTATAGGCAGGCAGTATATGTGCCAGTAGTTTAGTTAGGTTTTATATTTCAATAGCTTATTTTAGAGACATAGGGTTTTCACATTATAAAGGTAGAGAACAAAGAACCATTTTCTTGGAGGTAAAATCAAATCTCTTCTCTTAGTAGCAGAATATAGGGACGTGAGTCCCCTGGTTAGTGACTTTAATTTTTATTTTTCAAATCCCTCTGCGCTCAGGTTTTACAAGGGTTGCCAAAAGTCCAAGAGAAAAGATCACTTTCTATCAAATATAAAGGGTTTTAATCTGAGTCTTCCTACTTTCCTTTTTTTTTTTTTTTTTCTGTTTCTTCATGCAGCTTTTGAATAAAATTTTGCTGAAAGAAAGGATTCTGTAGCTTGAAAAAATGAAAACAACTGAATTAGGTCATTTCCCCAACTCTTGATCTACTTTGATATCCATAGATACAGTTTTAGTATTCAGCATTTGCCAGCTCTGCAGCTAAGTGAAATCACAGAAACTGTCCAAATTGACACTTTCTATTTTTATTTAAATTGAACTAAATATTTTTTTTCTATCTTACACTGGCAGTTTAATTTAATTCACTTATTTTGCCAATCTGTCTCTCCCCTTGTACACTGAGTGGCTGAAGGATAATTGCTACAGTAGCATCCGAGAAAATTCGTGTTTGCTATTAAATAAAACCGATAGAGAAGGAAGAAGAGAAAATCAAAATGACTGATCTTATCATGTCATAGCATGTCATACTGTCAGAATCTTTAATTTGATGTCTAAAAAAAAATACCCACCTACAGATGTGCTATACCTAGCAATTTTGAGTCATCTAGAAATATTTAACTTCTAGTTATATTCCATTACTTTGCTAGTTCGCTCTCTTTCTTTGTCTGCCTGCCATTCTGACTCTCTCTCCTCTTTCTCTCTAGATTTATGTTACATGTAATCATGTGTCTGTCTGTATGTGTATAAGCATGTGACACATATGTGTAGGTCTGAACAGAAGCCAGAAGAGTGTATCAGATCTCCTGATACTGGAATTACAGACAGTTGAAACCCCCCATATCTGAGTGCTAGAAACCAAATCCACATTCTCTGGATGAGCAGCAAATGCATTTAACCACTCAGACTTCTCTCTGGATGACTGTCAGTCTTCTTATTTTGCTCATTACAGTATCTGACAACTCAGTAACAATATACTTTATTTCTTATCAGATTCCTTCCTTTTTAGGAACAAGAGTAGTTAATACATTCTGCATTCCCACTCTGATCCACTATTCTCTACCACTTTGTGCACTCTGAAACAAATACTTTATTATTTTTAATTTGATCATCTCATCCACCTGAAATCAAGAAATAAATTTGCTTTATAATTTTTAAACACTAATCAAGATACAGATCTTGTTAGAGAAACATGGTAAGCATTTTAGAACTTTTTGTTTTCTTAGTCTTGACTATACATCTGAAATTCTGATATTCAGATTCCAGTAACGACTCAATTACAGCAGAACTTTTTAATTTGAGGTCTGAACATTATTTATGTTAACAGTGTCCTGCTTCTTTCTGATGTGTTCCTGATGTTGAGAATGATATTTTAGTAAAACTAAGTTACTAAAATGTGTCCTGATACTTGGTTTAAATTTTATTTCAATGTATAGGATGAAAAAAAAAAATGAAAATTCCATAAGGACTGAATTTTCTATTGCTTTCCTAGTTAAGGTGACCCAATGTGACCGAGGATAGAACTAGAGGTAGATGTACCATTGACATGATAAGATTCAATGTCACTATCCACCCTTGATCCTGCCTCTGTGAGTACTAAGATTTCTTCAGGTTTCTATAATTTACAGTGACAGTCAGGAAGAAAGCAACCATAAAACATTTTTATCTAAATTATCTAAAGAATCTTAGATGAGGCTAGAGTCATTCAGTCCACAAGATTTGGCTATGTCTTTTTATTGTACATAAATATTAATTTTAGCTTATTTTTATGTGTAGAACTTTGCCTTCCTTTTCTCAAAAATTGACTTACAAATTACATGTGCTTGAGGCCTAACAAATTCTAGATCTGCTCATGTATATGTCACATTTGTAAAAAAGAAAAGAGATTGCTGGTCCCATACCTGGATAGAATTTCAATATGAAAATTCAGAGTAAGAAAGTTTCTCCATAGTTCAAGGCCATTGTGACTTCTTTTTAAAACATTCTTTAAAAAAAAAAAGACTTAACTCAAAAAATTGATGTTTGTGTCTTGAGGTTTTGAGGTGCTTTTAGTTCTCTGAGAAAATTTCATACATATTTGTTGGGAGCCGAGTTGAAATGCCATTATAAGATGGCGCCGGTTTCCTGTTTCTGGGCTCTTCTTGATCGGTTCTGGAGTAAACAAGTAACAGCACAGGCGCAAGTTGAGTAATCCTTGCCGCCTCCCTCTATGCTAATGAGGTTCTGGACATGCATCCAATCGTTGATGGTCACGTTGCCTTTTGCCCTATATAAGCAGGGTGCCTCACACATTCAGGGTCTTTTCGCTCTCAACACTCAATCAAGCTACAGTCCTCAATAAAGCGTGAACCAGAAGAATCCTGTGTGCGGCGTCTTCCTTGCAGGCGAGGCGGGCATCCACACATATTCATAAGAACCATTCTGAATCAAAAATTGTTCATTAATTAACAGTTGATGGATTCCAATGTCCTAGTTAACTTTGTCAACTTGGCACACCCTATAGTCACGTGAGAAGGGAGTGTCACTTGAGGGATTGACCCAATCAGATTTACCTGCAAATGTGTCTATAAGAGTATATTTTAATTGTTAATTGTTGATGCTGGAGGGTGCAACTCAACATAGTAGCATCATTCCCTGGGCAGATACAGTAGCTTGTATAAGAAAGCTTGTCAATAGACTAGAGAGTTAGCTCATTTCTTAAAAGTCTATCTACTGGCTGGGCAATGCATGCCTTTAATCCAGCACTCTGAAGGTAGGGGCAGGCAGATCTCTGTGAATTCCAGGCCAGCCTGATCTACAGAGAGTTCCTTGTAACAGCTAGAGTTACAACAGAGAAACCCTGTCTTGAAACAAAACAAAACAAACAAACAAACAATAAAAAATCCAACTTTTCCCAAAGAAATAGTCAGAAAGAAGAAAGAGGGCTTGGTCAAATACTTCATGTTTATTTTTGAAAAGAACATCTGTAGGGGAAGAGGTGATGGCTCAGTCAGTAAAGTACTTACCACACAAACATGATGACATGATGTTGATCTGGAGTACCTATAAAAAATTTAGAAACAACTTATAATTGTGATGAGAGGCAGAAACAAGAGTATACCTGGACCTCTCTCTTCAGCCAGGCTATCTGAATTGTGGACAGTAAGTGCTCATATCTCATTAAATTCCTTTCTCTTATATGGTTTCTTCCGAAATGGATTCTTTTGGGTTTCTAGGTTTATAATTTTTTCATCTACAAATAGTGATTGTCTTGTCAACTTCTTGCCCATTCTTTTATTTCAACCCATTTTAACTCCAGTCTTGTTAGTAATATCCTAATATAGTGGTATATACTGAAGTAAACAGAGTGAGCAGCATGCTTACTGTGTTCCTGAGTCTGGCATTTTCATATTGGATATGATGTCATTGCCTCTTGTTTTGAGATACCAATAGTTTAGCATAATGAGAAATCAATCAATTATCCAATTCCTATCTGTGTTGAGAACTGAAAATCAAAAGTAGAATGTAATAAGAGCATAAAACTTTTTCTTCAAGTTGGGAGTAAGTTGTGGGTAGAGCTGGATCTAAAACAAATTGGGGAGGAGTTGAAGGTATATACATGTATGAAATTCTCCAGGAACTGATGAAATTTTGCATTAGAAAGTTTTGATTTTCAGAATGTAAACATGTGAACACAGTTTATTTCAATGTGATAACTTAAATATTGCATTATATTAATACAAATTTACTCTCAATCCCATACTGTGTCCTTTGTAGAAGAAACATCAACCATATTGTATTTGTTTATAAACAAGTAACTGCTGAATTACATTTTATAATATTTCATTTGTAATTTTATTTTTGGTTGTTTTTTGTTTTTGATTTTTTTGTTTTTGGATTTTTGTTGTTGTTGTTTGTTTGTTTTTTCTTCGAGACAGAGTTTCTGTGTTACAACTCTGGCTGGCCTGGAATTCATTCTGTAGACCAGGCTGGCCTTGAACTCACAGAGAACTGCCTGTCTCTTCCTCCCAAGTGTTAGGATTAAAGTTGTGTGCCACTATCACCTGGCTACATTTGTAATTTTTAAATCAGAACTTGTAATTAAGATAAATCCACCCATTCTATGTTATTTGTCTTTTATTTTGATAGTCATGCTATGCTCTTATTTTTTTCTTTTACTTTTATTTATTTATTTATTTACTTACTTATTTATTTGTTGAGGGTGAGGGTTAGGGTTTCCAGGAAGAATTTCTCTGTTGTTACTCTGGTTGTCTTGGAACTCACTCTGTAGACGAGGTTGGCCTTGAACTTACAGAGAACTGCCTGCCTCTGCCTCTCAAGTGCTGGAATTAAAGACATGAGCCAGCTCTACCTGGCTTATTATTCACCTGTTAACAAGGTTTTGTTTTGTTTTGTTTTGTTTTGTTTAAATTTTTCCTTTTTAATGTTCAGGACCATACTCTAATTCAGAAGAGATAATGTCAACGGAATTAACTGAACTTTAAAATGTGATGATGACTAGACCTCTATAAGTATTTAATGTTTATTGGGGAAGGGGCCATTTTTTACAGGACTTTCACTTACTACTTACATAAGTATGTCATTTATCATCCTACATATGTTTTGGAGAAGAAATGAGGCTATAAAAGAAGTAAAAGTGACACACCTAAGAATTAATAATTCTTTACAAAATTGTGGAAAGAAATCTTTTATTAGGTGGTTATAGTGTGTTTACACTTTCTTAAAATTCAGCTAAACTAGTATCACCATCTATATTATAGAGTTGAAGAAAATGAATTATTAGGGGGTCATGTAAGTTTCTCAAGAACACAAGTAGCAAAACATGTTTTAAAGTTTGACCTAAGAAAAATTATCTCGAATTGAACCATTTTTATTTGTATCTTCTCTCCAAATATGGGCTATATTCTGTATGAAAGAAGATATAGTTATCATTTAATTATCAATGTGTGTGTGTGTGTGTGTGTGTGTGTGTGTGTGTGTGTTTGCATGAGAGAGAGATACAGAAGAAGAGAGAGAGAAAGAGAGACTTGGGAAGATGTAAACAAACCTCTACTCACCCCAAACAAAACATATGTCAGACCAACATAAGGATACCACTGAAGTCCAACTTAGTTAATGAATGAGTTTTATTGAGACTACTTATGGGAGAGTGGGTAAGGACTTACTTTCATGAGCAGAAATGGCTCAAAAGCAGCTACATTCCAAAGCCCATCCCCAAAATAGGAGACAGCTCACATATCTGAGAACCTGGAGATCACTGCACTAACTTTCAGGAATTTAAAATAGGTTGGAGAGTAGCTTTTGAGGTCTCTCAGTTAATCTGAACTTATTCCAAAGAGCTTGGGTGGTATTCATTTCTTTTAGATAAGTCAGCTGGTCACTGCTTCTCCCAGGCCAATTGTCTGAGCCTCTTCTAGACAGTTTAATTTGAGTCTTCTTTGCAGATTGGATTGTCTAAGAGTTGAAGTTATTTCAATTGCGGTGACGATTCTTCTTCCCCAAATTCTTCCTCCCTCCATCTAACAAAAACCTCAATGCCACACGGGCATGGAAAATCTCCTTTTGAGTTGTTGGTCAAAGGATTACAAGAGACCTCCAAAATGAGATCAGATATTGCTGTTTTTCTTGGTACTTTAAAAAAAGAAGGAAAGATTCACTTCTAAAGATACCACCTTCTTCAGAGTCAGAGAAATTGGAGGAATAGTGATCTGGAAATATCCTCACTGAGGACTAGCTCTCATCATTTCTAAAATAGTCGTGGAAGCTATCAATGGGGAAAAGCAATCAATAGTCCTCTCCAGATAAAATGAAACACAACAATGACAAGAAGAGCTAGTTTTTGAGAAAATTTCAACAGTGACACTTATATCCTGGGAGTAACCAAGAGCCACTTAGTTGGGTTTAAGGCCCATCCAATAGTAGGGATTTCATGCCTGGCACTATATACTTATGGCTAGTGAGGCCATAGAACCTAGAGAAGAACTTTTTAATGACAGTTTCCTAAACCTGGATAATCTCTAATTACATTGTAAATACTTATTCTTGTATCATAGTTAAGTGTGCATCTTATCCCTCATCAAAGAAGCTTCTTCTTGAAGGAGAGAGAGATCATTTGAAATCCACAACTTGTCAAAATGCAGATATCAGTTGCTGCTGGGATACCTGCCTCCAGATAATGCAATTACAATACAGACCCTACATATGAGAACCTTGTAGCAGTGTAGGGGGGGGCAAGTTGCAGAAAGACTGTGAGAGCCTGCCTACCAAAAAGAAAACCTTAAAATAGGACACAAAGAGGAGGATGGATTTTGGAGAAGTTGGTGAGAGGAGTCAGGGCTCAATATAATCAAGATCTATTATACAAAATTAAATAAAAATAATGTTTATAATAAACACACGCAATAGCTTCCACAGCTGTTGTTTGTATAAATCTTTGCAATTTGTTTGTTTAAATGCTTGCAATCAGCTTGTCAAGGCATAAAGAAGAAGAGTGTACAGAAATCCCATGGGTACCTAGGGCTCTGATTTGGGAGCAGTGAAGGTAAAGCCATCCTTTGTTGTGACATATTTGACAGATTGGCCCCTTAACTAATTGCTTTCTAATATAAGTACTCTGGCAACTCCTTCATAGCACCTGATTGGTCAAATGCTACAGAATGGGTCAACCATTGCAAAGTAATTTTATAAGAAATGTTACCTGTATCTCTGCTTCCCTCTTTATCCAGACTCCGGTGAAAAGAATCGAACAATAGTTTGATGGACATCCTAGTATCAAAATTCAAACAGCAATGAAATATTTATCAAAGAAGGGAGAGCTTCCTCAAAATTCTCACCCTTAAAAAATCTTGGACTCTAGCCACTTTTAATTTAATGCTTTACAGATTCATATTCCAGAAAAAAATGAGCCCAGAAACTTGTACTTATGATCTTACAGTATACTGATATTTTATAATTTAAGTTATATGAATTTCAGCTTAATTTTAAGCCCTTGACATGCTTATCAATTTTATCAGTCATAGAGTGCATCTGGAATGAAAGAAGCATAAAAACAAGTGAGCTTCTCCCAGTGCTAGCTACATATTACACTGAGTTTTCTCCTTATTTATGCCTGCCAAGTATTACTGATTCATCGTCATTTACACACCTCTTTGAAGAGTTTTATGGAAGATTTCCTCTTCTATGACCTTAGGATAAAATAAAATATATCAACATCATTCATTTGATTATATGATCATAAACATCTCCTATTCAAATTGGGGGTTGTCATGGAAAACTAAAACAAATATATATATATATATATATATATATATATATATATATATCTTTTCAGATCCTAAAATTATATAGTGTGCATATATATACATATATATATGTATATATATATATACACTTATATTCTTTTCAGATCATAAAATTATATGTATTATATAATGATATCCCATATAATTAATGGAAATTTGATTATGAACTAAATAAATACTAGAAATAAAATTTCCAAATAATAATAATGAGAAAAATCTTATCAATAGCATTCCATGTAGGAAGATAAAATGAACATATTTTTGATAAATAATTTGTAGTTAGGCTAAAAACTAAAATGCTACTCTTGGCAATCAATAAAGAGGCTGTTCTAGTATTATTTGAGATTATACATTGGATTAACTATGCATAGCATCTTATGTCTTAACAAAGATGATATATTTCGTTGACTGTAGGGTGTTTTTCTGATGATCAGGGAAAACTGCATATAGCCTATTTAAATATCTTGACACAGAAGGGATGGGAGATATGGTCATTATGTGATATGTAATTATGTAATCCGGTTAGCTAAGGTCATACAGCCAGGCCTTAATCCTTGTGGTTGTGTTTAGACATACAGACTTCAAAGACATCTGTATTCAATTGAGACTTAGAAGTAGGTACAAAATACTAAAAAGAACAAGAAGGCAAATACTTCCATGGCAGAAAACAAGCAACAGCAAACAATTAAAACAACTAGCATACTGAGCCTGGAACTATGAATCAATACTTAAGTGTGTACTGCTCCTGCAGAGGACCTAAGTCCACTTTCTGGGACCATCTTTAACATCTCACAAAGAAAAACTGTAACTCCAGTTTCAGGAGATTGGACTCTTGTCCTCTGGCCTCAAGTAGCATATGTACTCATATGCATAAACCCATACACGGATCCAAACACATGGACATAAGCAAAAATAAAATCTGAAACTAGCATATGAATATTTATTTTTAGCTTGTTTACAACTTATGAGGAAATATGCCAATAAAACAAGGCAACACACACTACATTGCTGCTGTATAGCTTATTTTTTGATTCATTATAACACAGAAGAGATTGCAATACTCTTAATCATTGCATTTTAGCATGTATGTAGATGTATTTATATGCACATTTAAATTATTTTTACATGGAGATGTTATTTTTGTTTTATAGGTTATTTAATTGTTTTCACTTCTTCCTTTGCCTTAAGCATTGCCACTACGAGCTTCTTTATTAATATGTAAAATTTAATTGGCAAGACTCTGAATTGGAGGATATTGCTCAAGTGTTCTAGATGATAGAAAAGTTGTTTCCTTCTTATCTCACACAGTTTCCACCAATTAACATAAACATTAATGAAAGCAGTAAATTCATATAATGCAACACTTATTTTTTATACCCTGGTCAATACTAAAAGTTAACTTTTCATGTTGCATGTTTTGTTCCTTTTACATTCTGTAGGGTTGCTTGCAAAGCATCGGTGTATTTTGAAGGGCTGATTCTCTCATAGCATAATACAATGCGTATTTTTATCCCTGCATCAATCAGAAGCTTAGATTGTTTCCATGCTTTGCTTGCTGTGATTAGTAACGCAGGAAGCATCATGGTGCAGACCTACCTTCAGCATACTGAATTTGTTTCTGTGAATATTTAGCCCATAATGAGATGACTAGATGATATAGTCATTAGTTCAGTTGTTTTGAGCATCCTCTTTAGAGTTTTTCATAATGGCTGTTCTAATTTATAATCCCACAACAATGCTCAAAAGTTCTCTTTCCTGGAGCTGATGGGATGGCTCATTTTAAAACTTTGAATTCTAACTTGTGCCTCCTGCAGCTCTGAATTCAGCTTTGAAGTTCTCCTTATGGCAAGGCAACCCAGGACTTATCTGTAGCATGTTGCTTTTCTTAGGGTTCCCAGTCTCATGTCACCAGTGATTCACTATGAGCTTACAGCAATTACTTCCTCCTCCTCCTCCTCCTCCTTCTTCTTCTTCTACTTCTTCCTCTTCCTCTTCCTCCTCCTCCTCCTCTTCTTTTCTTCTTCCTCTTCTTCTTCTTCTTCTTCTTCTTCTTCTTCTTCTTCTTCTTCTTCTTCTTCTTCTTCTTCTTCTTCTTCTTCTTCTTCTTCTTCTTCTTCTTCTTCTTCCTCTTCCCCCCCCTCCTCCTCTTCTTCTTCCTCTTCTTCCTCCTCGTCCTCCTCGTCCTCCTCCTCCTCCTCCTCCTCCTCCTCCTCCTCCTCCTCCTCCTCCTCCTCCTCCTCCTCCTCCTCCTCCTCCTCCTCCTCTTCTTCTTCTTCTTCTTCTTCTTCTTCTTCTTCTTCTTCTTCTTCTTCTTCCCTTTGGTTTTTTGAGACAGGGTTTGTAACTCTGTTGTAACTCTGGCTGTCCTGGAACAACTCACTCTGTAGACAAAGCTGGCATTGAACTCACAGACATCCACCTGCCTCTGTCTCCCAAGTGCTGGGATTAAAGACTTGGGCCACCACTGCCCAGTGGCTAGCAATTTCTTCTTATAATTTTATAGTTTCTATATATTTATAGATGGTTGTGTCAGGCAGACTAGTCCAATTCTATTGACTACATTCTACATGGAAGCAAAATCTCTTCATCTAAAATATTTTAATCATCTTTATTACTATTCTTTCTGTGTAATTGTAATTGTAAATGTGATTGTGATATATAATTATGAAACATTTCACTGTTTCACAGCCTTGTATTATTAGCCAACATTAGTTATGACAATTATCAGTTATCAAAAAACTATAGAAACTGTTCATAAGATTTACAATAAAGCTTTATAATTATAATGACTATTTTTAACTTATAAATTTTTCTACTTTGTAATGAATCATATTTTATATCATAATTATTGTTCTTACATTGACTTATGATTTGATCATTGCTGTCAGTCACCCTGTGATACAATGCTTACAATTGCCTTATGCAAAGCAACTCAATAATAAATTAATGCTCTCAGTCTGGAAAGACAAAAGTGAATTATCATTTGTAATGACAAATATGACAGTCACCATTTATGCTAAGTGCTTGAAAGTGAAGCTATTCTTGTCCACCATTGTAGTATATTTGTAGCCTCACTCTTCCTTCTTAATGTATTATTACAAACAAATAGTTTTGCGGCTTTGGAAAATTAAAAGCAGGTAATAATTCAATAATGTATTGATATAGATTGTGCCTTTTGAGCAGGTCTTTTCATTTCAGTTATTAGTGCTAGTAGCATAATTAAAAATCAATTAAAGGTATATCCTTTAGCATATTTGAACTGCATATTTCATTTTAAACCACTAATTTTGTATGTCCTTGATTTTTCAACAGCTATAGTATGCCACTCTACAACTGAAGTCACTTGTACATCACAATGAAGTCTGGATCCAAGTTCAGCAAAAACTATTCTTGCTAGTTTGCACCAATGGTCAGAAGTGTAACAATGAATTGTTCAACAATGGGCTTTCAACAAACAGGCAAGCAAAATAACTTGATTGAAAAACATGCTACTGTGAAAAGAAGTACATGATTTATGATGTCGTCGTTTGCAATAGGCCTTTACTAAGTCCTTGGAGGACTATTAATATACTTGTGTGTTTAAGGAGTTTTCTATTGAACTTCAGTCCAGTAGAATAGTGTATTACAGAATTTCCCTTGAATGATGCTGATGTTATTGAATGATGCTCTTAAATGTGTCTTAAAGGTATTTTGTTTTTCTTTTCCCTACTAAATATTTATGGAACTATCTGTTTTTAATTAAAATTCAGAAATTTTAAGAATTCTAAAATAGTCTCAAACACAAGGTTTTTTTTTATTGATTTTTTTGGTGCTTTAGGCTGTTTATCTGGTTCTACTACCTGAATCCAGGTACACTGAATTACACACACACACACACACACACACACACACACACACGCACGTTATTCTAGAACTTCAAATTCTTTCAACAAACCTCACGAGCCTTTCTCTAGTAGAAGAATGAAAAGGAACTATAAAAACAATGTGCTTGCTTCTAAGCACCCTGAACAGTATATCAAAGCAAACTATTATCCTTTTCTTACCTAGGATTTCTCTGACCAAGCTGATTATCATCTTACCTTCATTGATTTTGCAATAAAACATGTACCTGTGTATAAACAATAAAATTGGTATGTATAGATGGAAATCAAAAATGTCACTATGATTCAAGTAATCCAAATCCAGACACAAATACCACATCTTCTCTTTCATATGTGGATGCTAGCTTGGAATATTTAACATGTGTGCTTTAACTGAAGTACCCATAGACATCCAAGAAGCTAGTTAGGGACATCGAGGCTGCGGTTTCAAGGGAAGAGGAATAAAATGCAGGTGCTATAAAAGATCAAAGAAGGAGATGGAACATGAAAAATTATAAGGAATGGGATGGTAGAGCAGAGTAGGGAGTATGAGGATAGATAGTTAATATTACAGACCTTTGGAAAAGGCATGAACTATTGTGGAAGATTCCTAAAATATGTACATGTATATATAAGAAGAAGATAAATTACCTTATAACTGGAGGGGCAGTCAACATCTTCTTCAAATACCATATGATATTGAATAAAAAATCCAGTGTCAGGTATAGGTCACCATCCTTGGACTTGTTGGTCAGTGGGGTCCCATAAACCCCTGTCAACATTAATCATTACTTTGGTTATTCCAGAACTTGATGGTAATACTCTACTCCTGAAAATACCATGCATTTGAGATAGAGGATGTAGAAAAATCAAGCTAGTACTCATCTAGAAGCTTTATCTCTATTGGCTAGCTTTTGTAGTGCCAGAAGCTTGCATGCATGGCACCAAGAGAAAAAAAAGTAATCAATGACGGCTACTATGGTGGAGAGAGTCAGTTTTCTTTAAGAATGTGGTTGCGGAGCACCTACTTGTGCTCTAGTAGACAGTTCTTCACCCATGCATGATTATGCACGATGGGCAGCACTAAGTCAACTCGGTGGATGTAAAATCAGAGCACATGAGATGAAAACTTGGTGGGAGGATAGAAGGAAAAAACAGAGGAGAGAGGCGAATAAATCGCATCATATATGTGTATAAAATTCTCAAACAATAAAGGAAATCAAAAATAAAAACCACGAGTAACAATACTGAGTAGTATGGTGAGACAGCCTCAATGGCAAAATAGTGGAAAATTTTTCTTAAAGGTTAACCAACAGCTGTCAGACTGGACCTAAAGGTCACAATAGGAGGGGTGTCATGGATCTGTAAACCTAGCCAAACTACCCATGGCTTGAAATATCTTACATTTTAGATAATCTAATACTTCTATTTTCCTAAACCAATGCAGTTTCAAGCTGTATGTTAAATACTTATCTTTATAGATAATGTAATTCATACCCTGCCCCCAACAAAGCAGTTTCTTTTTGCCACAGATGGAGACCACTCTGGGACATCACAACTAATCAAACTGACTTTACCTGTTGAGCAATCTTGTTGGCCCTACAAATGTTATTTATTTAGAAATAGGTTTTCATGAAAATTGGTTATGTGATCTAGGATGTTGAAAAGTTTTAGAATTCCTAAAATCCACTCAAATAGCTTTTCTTATATAATCATGGTTTATAAATGATCCCATTTTTAAAGCATTATCAATAGAAAATTTAGAGTCATTCATTAAAAAGTATCTCATATATTGCTGAAAATAGAACTAATGTTAGTCATACTTGTCACACGAAACACCTAAACATTTTAATTCTTAAAAAATAATAAATGGGGAGTTAGTTTCAATCCTGAGCTAGCAATTTTTTTTTACTTAAATAAGCTTTAAAGTTAGAAGGTTTGGAGGCAAGCTTTGAAATTTTGCAACTACAAATTTTGAGCACATTTTAAATACAGATAAATTGAGCATAAAGTAAACCAGCCTTGATAGTATGGTATCTGTCTTATTACTCATTGTACATTGAATGACTGTCAACCTTGAAGGCTTTCCATGAGTCCATAGAAAATATGTTTAGCTATATTTATAATTAACTCTCAGCTTTAAAAAAAACAGACAATTTCTTCCAGTATGACTCACTGACTTACACATACCAACATTGTGCTTGTCCTTGCCTACACCCATGCACTAACATTCATATTCAAAATTAGTCTTCTGGTATATTTATCATTACTAAATTCTTTTTAGTCCTGACCTCTATTTTCTTTCTCTCTCTTTCTTGATTTTTACTGATAAATGAAAAATAATAATATGCATTTAGAAGATAAAGTGGTATGTATATATAGATTAAAAACATCCCAGATCAAGTTGCTGGAAGAATTGGAAAGAACAAGAATGCAAGTGTTTTAAATATATATAGTATGAGCCTGTCAAAACAGTTTAAAACAGATTTCCCATAGAACTGTGAATGTTGAATGAGTACTAAATCTGTTCATTTATAAAAGAGAATCTTTATAATTATCTTAATCACCACCTTCACCGTCTTATATATGATTTATTGAATCATAATACAATCATAATCCTGAAACATTAACATGCACCGGGAAATACTCTGTATACTTTACTGTTCATTTTGAGGGAATGAATAAGTTTTTATCATGAACTTTTTGATGTAAAGCAATATGAAATGATTTTCTCTGAGCTTAGTTCCATAAGGTATCAGCAGTGTTACACTCTTTCCCGAGAACACAGAGAAGATTCTCTGTTTTGCCCTTTCCAGCTGGTTATTGGCTTCATTGAAGGAATTATGACCAATCTGTGGTTACTGATCTTGACATTTCTGTGCCTTCATTTTGTCTCAGAACAATTGTCATTGAGTTTGAGATCCATCTCAATAATTTGAATTTATATCTCCTCAAGATTCTTAATTACACCTGCAAAAACATTTTTCTCTAAGTAAGAGGACATGCATAACTTATTGAGATTAAGACATGAACACATGGCTTTGAAGGTCATCATATAACTCACTACTCTGACATTATCACCAATTGCCATAAATATAGGTGTAAAATGAGAATCAGACAGGTTAGAAATTTTTCAAAGTCTGTAAATATTATGAGCAGTTTGACCAATATCTTAAATGGAAGAACTTTTCATTCATTTTACTTTTACTTCTTTAAACTGGTACTGTTGGAAATTAAGCATAGGCTATTGCACATGCTAGGCAAGGGCTTACCCCAACATACAGTTTTCTAGACCATATCTTTGAGTTTTAATTATTCATTTACTCATCTGTATTGTACTTGTATGTGTGTGTTACCTAGGGAGCTCAAATTTAGTCTATGGCATGTTCCAATGTCATAATTTAACATTTGATTCAGGCTATGCACATCAAATATCCACATATTAATTAACAAATTCATGAATTATTACCAGCAAGTAATATTATACTTTGCTGTTTATCACATATATAACAATTTTTATTGCTATTTGCATGCTTTAAATAAAGTTCACTGAAATTCAATTATAAATATTCACCTCTTTCTAGAAAAATGTAGAAATAAAATATAATATTTCCTCAATAAGTAAGCTTTAATATATAACTAGTGTAACAAAAAATTTACTGTTTCCTATTTTTTCCTCTCTTTTAAGTTAAAGGTAAGTGAAGGGAGAATATACTGTCAAATTACCAGCTTATTTTGTCTTGAAGCACGGCTATTGCCTCATATTAGGTAATCTATAATTTGTTCTGAGAACTGAGATATGCCTTATTGTTTAATTATTGTTAGTGATCTAAGGCAGTTATACTTATTCACTTACAGAGAAATTGATAAATGAGATAAATTGATAATTGATAATGGCCAAACATTGTATATTACCTCACATTCATTATGTAAACTACGTTGTAAATAAACTATCCAGCTCTCCTTTCTCTCCTTGTGGAAATTTACAAAGTGGATACAGAAGCACATTTCAACCAATATTCATATAAAACTTAAATACCATTTGAACATAAGGTCTATTAAGTGCTCAAATATTATGCAAAAGAAGTTGAATCAGGGTGTACAAATTGGGGAAGATTTTCCTAATTTTGATGGATATTTGATGATGTAGTTGTTAATGAGCAATAAGTTGTCCAATTCCTAAGTCTTACCCTCTAGCATACAAAGTCAATGAACTAAACTTGAACAATGAACTAAGTTTCCTATGGAAAATTTGCTTTGAACAAATCTAACCTTGATGAAGAAAATTACAGTTCCAATTTTCAAATTTTCTGCCTGAAACATTGTTTATCAGTTTTCAGAATGTGAGACTTCATCATTTTATCTCTTGAAAAACCAAATCATTAGAATGCTGTATGGGTCTGAACAAGAACAGAAGATGAGCAGAATTTCAATTACTGTCAGGTTTATGTAGTTTAACAATATGAACGGTATTGTTAAGAATGTTCAGATATTTAAATTCCATTGTCTAACTTGCTTTTCTTAGAGTGATGGTTGGAAGAATATCTCATTCAGCTTCTATTACCACTAAAGTTCTATAACTACCCTTCAAGCATATTTATTTCTTTTATTTGGTCATGTTTCCTTTGGCTTTGTTTTTCTGAATCAGGATACTACTAAGTATGCCTGACTGACCTGAAAATTACTAAGTAGCCCTGGTTGTCTTCAAAATTACAATCTCTTTATCCCCTATGTCAACCTCGTAAGTACAGTGATTCTAGATATGCAATATCATGCAATATCATAGATATGTTCCCTATGTCAACCTCCTAAGTACAGTGATTCTAGATATGCAATATCATGCCCATTCCTTCAGCAAATATTGACAGTGGAGTAGTCAATTTTTGGTGTCAGAAATTTAGTTCCAATATGTTGTTCTCACAACTTGAAATAATATCACACAAAGACAAAACAAAACCACAAGGGAACTTATATTTGAAAACTCTCCTTACTAGACATTCTTATCTCTTAAATCTCATTCACTGTGTTTATTTTTATAATACTTTTATTAATAATTTGAAATTTATACACTGTATCTCAATAATACCCTTTTCATTCCTCCCTGTTTCCCCTCCTACCTCTGTACCATCAAAATAAATATAAACAAATAAACAAATAAAAGAAAATTAAGTCCAGCTAGTGTGGCTGGAGGATGGATCACCGGCATCAACATGTGTCCTGGAGGCAGCAGGCTGCTCTAATGATGAATGTTTACCAGGACCATACTAATCTGAGATCAAGCATGACAAAGTTTAAACCAAATTGGACATCACTGCACAAACCCAAGGGCACTTGGGTCTCTAGCAGGTACCCAGACACCTAGCAGATACCCCAATATACTGCAAGCATCAGGGTATACCTCAGGCACCCAGACATTTCCCAGACCTGGACATCCCAGAGGCACCAGGGCCTCTGGCAGGCACCTAGTCAGCCTGCAGGCACCCCAAGGCATCCCATAGGAACCTGGACCACAGATACCAGGACCTCCTGCAGGCACCAGGGCATCCTACAGATGCTCAGACTTTGGCAGGCAATAAGACACCCCTCAGGCTCCAGAGCATTCTGTGTCACACAAGCACTGGGCCACCCCATTGACACTTGGACATCTTGAAGGTGCCAAGACATCCCATAGGCTCCAGGGAATCCTTTAGATGCCCAGGCATCAGGTAGGCACTGGGCCAACCTACAGATAGCCAGACATTTCATAGAAACCATCACACTATATAAGCAGCTGGACACCATACATGTACCCCAATATCCCTCAGGCACCAGGACTTAGTGTGGGTACCAGGGCATACCACAGGTGCCTGGGCATCATGCAGGCACTGGAGCAACCTGTAGTCACCCGGACATTAATCAGGGACCTGGCCATCACTTAGACACCCCAACATCACACAGGCACCTGAACATCTTGCAGGCACCAAGACTTCTTGCAGGCTCCTGGACCTTCCACAGGTACCCAGGCGTCCCTAAGACATTTACGTGGACATCAACAGGCACCAGGATGTCTTGCAGACACAAGATAGTCCTACCGAAGCCAGAGTATCCCGCAGATCCCTGTACAGCCCACAGGCACTCTGATATCACATGGGTACCAGGGCCTTGCCCAGGCACCAGGGCATACCACAGACACTCAGATATCACATAGGCATTTGGTCATTCCATAAACATCTGGACATCATGAAGGCGTCCTGTTCCCCCACAGGCTTCCAGACATTGTGTGGTGGTCATCTGGCCATCTTTTAGGCACCCAGACCTCTTTGTGGGCACCCTGATATCTCTCAAGCACCACAGCATCCCACAGACTCCCAGACATTTCTTGGGCATCTCAACATCCTGCAGGCACCAGGTCTACTGCAAACACCTGGACTTCCCATTGGCACCAGGTTCCCCCACAGGCACCCAGACATCCCTCATGTACCAGGGCCTCTCATGTATGACTGGATATCTCACAGGCACCTAAATATCATTCAGGTTCCTGGACACTGAGCAGGCGTCAGGCCTTACACAGACACCCAGACATCACACAGGTACACAGAATTCCTGAATGCCATCCCAAAGGTACCTGGCTATCCCACAAGTCTCTGTTCCTCATACAGGCACCTGAGCATCCCACAGGTACCTGGGTATCAAGTAGGCACCTGGACTTTGTACATGCCCCTAGACTCCAGGAATGCCCCCAAACTTCATCCAAGCACCAAACTGCACTTCAAAATTAGTACCCCATGAAGCCAGGCTTAAACACTTGGTGAACTCTGATGGTGTCAGCAATGTAGACAGATCTCTAATTATCCAGGTCCACACGAACATTTTGAGGTTTCTCAGACTCCTCTCAAAATGAGGAGACTCAACTCCTAGTATGGAATATTCTTCAGCTGGGACATTTTGCTATTGCTCAGGATCAGGGTGACCACAAGGTTTGGCAGAGCATTCAGGATCAGGATTTGCTCTGATCCTGAGCTCTGATTGTTGTACACCCCCTTATCATCTGTATCACTGTCTATCCTGCTGCTTTGGCCTTTGTGCTTACAGCCCTTGGGTAAGCATCTCTGTCCATGCTTTCCCCTACCCTATCAGGGAGAGCAATTGGAGTAGTGGTCATGGCCATGGGAGAGGCAGATTTGGCCTGCTGTGAGAAGAGGCCAACCAAGCCTATTGGTAATCAGAGGATATGTCTCTTGTGTGAATATTCAGTCCAGGAGCTGAGATACTTGGCAGCTAGGCTACCCTCTTGTTGCTCTGGAGCAGGGTGATCCTGTGGTTGGGCAGCTAGTTTGGGAGCAGGACCTGGTCCAGCTCCTGACTGCTGCATCCTGTCCTGCCCTCATCACCTGGCAATTTTGCCTGCAGCCCCTGGTGGTGCTGCAGTCCATGATCTCCCCCACACATCAGAATATGAGTGGTGACTAATGCATTAGGAACAGCAGAACTGACCTGGCAAGCAGTGAAGAGGCTGGGAGAGTCTCATAACAGTCTTAGGGACTACTCCTTGTATGCCTGGGTACACACCCATGCCTGTCCATGCCTCCAGCCATATGTCTTCTAGAGGTGCTTGCCAACGTTTCCATGTCTGCCCAGTCTCTGGGTCTGCCTCTCTTCACAGTGTGCATGCTCCATTCTCAGAGTGGCAGCTTCAGTCTGGAAGGTTGCAACAGGATGGCCAGGTTGTAGCCTCAGTTTTGTGAAACCCCAAATCACCCTTCCCTCTCAGGGATGTCTAGCTTCCTTGTCCTATATTCTGTTCACCACTCTGTCTCTAGTTCGGAGTCCTCTATGCAGGCTGAGACTCCAGGTATGCTCCGCTATCCTTCCTCTCCACTAACAGCCAGCTGAACTTCCAGGTGTGTCAGTTCACAAAGTTCTTCCCACCTGACTGAAACAAGAGAAGTTTCCCAGTCCAGGAATATGTGAAGAGTCTGGTATAACCTGAGTGGAGGTGGAGGCAACAAACAGTAGCCAGAGCCCTGTTGGATTTGCCTACTGCCCTAACACTGTCTTGAGTTCTGTTCAAGGCTCTGATCCTCTATCCCAGAGGAGCCCCACAACCTGTCTCCTCCATATCTCAGGCAGCACCTGTGGGCTGATTGGGGGCCCTGGCCTGTCAGATAGCTCTGGTGCTCAACAGATCCATGCCCACATCTCCCTGTTGTGTTTCTGTCCTAATTCTCTATTCCTGACTCTTCTCTTGGCTCATTCTTCCATGTCATGGGCAAAATCCGTAGATAGAACTCATGGGCCTAGTGGGAGCCCTTTGTCTTACAGGCAGTAATGAGATAACACAGTCAGCCCAGTGGAGGAGGTGCTGCTCTACCAGACTCTGCTCCTGGCTCACCTCCTCCACACTGTGGAGGTAAAAAACCCCTTCCCATTCCACTGTGTTTCCTCTTACTCATGGTCCAAAATTCCTACAGATCTGCCACTGCCACTGTGTCTTTCCAAACAATCTAGATTCTCAGTTCTCACTGAACCCAGCACCAATATAGCATCTCCAATTCCACAAACACATAAGAGACTGCAGGTTCCTTGAGTGGGAACACCAGGCAGCTGTTAGAGCCCTGACAAATTCTTCTAATTCCCCTGCCACCATCTTGAATCTCAGGATCCACTGCGTTGATTTAATGTATAAATGTCAAAAGATAAATTCATTTCACTATTTCCATAATTCCTGGGTCCTTCTATAGGAGTTACTTTGACATGTCTATTACTATCAGGGACACTTAATAGAGGAAAAGTTATTTAGAGTCATAGTTTCAAAGAATTTCAATCCTTTATGACAGGAAAGTCACAGCTGTGGGAACCTGTGTTGGAGTCTATTCCCATAGAGTACAGTAGAAATGTGGGTTAGGAGGTGGGGTTGTGTTTAACCTTTGAAAACCATTTGTAGTGATCTACTTCCTCCAGGTGAGCCCTATTTCCTAAGGGTTCAACAGCCTCCCAAAGAGCACTGCCAACTGAGAAATAAGCATTCTCAAAACAGAAACCTAATATATTCCTTATATGATATTTTAAAGACTGAATGATACTCTCCAAGACCTTAATCATCTAACTGCATAAAATAAAAACTCAGTTAAAAATTTTAATAGATGGAATTTCCCCAACATTTAATTTTTTTGTTACAATGATTAAAAGAGACTGTCACAGCAAGAATTTTAAAATAAATGCAATTTATTCTATGAATCTAACAAGACCATCATCATTAAGTCTATTGAGAATCTCCTTTAGTATGACAAGTTGGAGAGAATAAGTAGAAATGCCTATCCTGTATTTTGTAAGGATACTTGGAGTTGAAGCATTAGATCCATATTTTGAAGAAGAGTAAGTGATAACATGTATTTCTTGTTAGCTTGATGGCATCTAAAATAACCTTGGGGACAAATCTCTGGGCGTGTGTGTGAGGAATTTTCTAGAATAGGGTAATTGATGTGGGAGGACAAACTGTAAATGCAGGGCATATCATCCCAGGGGTTGGAGTTGTGGACTGTATAAAAAAAGAGAAATCTAGCTATGTTAGCAGGGACAATCATGACTATGTTAGCAGCTGATCTCACTCTGCTGCTATGCCATCATAACTTCCTGGTTGCGAAGGATTATATCCCCTTCAACCACCAGACAAAATAAACCTTCTCTCCCATAAGTTGCTTCTTGTCACTTAATTTGTCTCAGTTAAAAACATTAATAATACTCAGACCAAATAAGGTAATGCTTAAAAATGATATTTTAAGACATAAATCCCACTTTAATGAATAGGAAAATTATTATTCTTTTAGGAGGACCATAATAACTTTCTAGAAAACATGGGTTTTGGAAAAGTTACAGAGAAGCTTTTTGTTGCTCATGAAGGGATAAATTGTACCAACTTGCATGTAGTTCCTTGGAGGAAAAGTCTTGAGTGATTATTTGCTTCTATAACAATGAAATTATCACAAGGCAATCTAACAAAATAATGAGACAGAATGCTCCAGTTGTTAGCGGCTTTAGGTGACAGCACTTGAAAAGGATCTTTCTACAGAGATTAGAAAATGGCATTGTGCTTGCCTCACTACTTTCATATGCAGCGATAAGAAATTGGAGACTAATGAATCAACAGGTCACTCACACAGCCTCCTCTCAGTAGTATTTCTTTAAATAATCTCTTACTCAAATTATTCAATAAGTCCATCAGAAGCACAGCAAGAATTATTAGGCAATCTTTCTTACACCAAGCGTGACTGGAAAGCTTAATAGTTTGGAACTTAAAATTATTTCTTAGTTATGTAAATGCTTATGATGTACCATTTGTTTATGACACACTTCATGAAGTAAGGGGAGGCAGAAATGAAGCTTTTTTTAAAACAAGAAACTATTTATTATAAAAAGGAAAGCAGCTATAGGTTTGTCAAGTATATAGCAACCATGGGGACAAAAGCAGAGCACACATGGGAAATCTTAAAGCCATGCACCTCGCCCCATGTCTCTATAGATAAAATACGTGCGTATGTGTGTACGTGTTTGTAAGTGTGTGTGTGTGTGTGTGAAAGAAGTAAATGAAAAGACAACTATGATTTTGCATAAAATCATAGAAGATTTTTCAATAAAAAGAAGACTGTATCAGCTCTCAGTACAGCAATGCTCCCATGTCTGCATGCTCTGCTTACTGGCTTTGTTACTGGCCAGGTATTTTCAGGTTCTTGGCCTCTTAGCAAGTAAAACTGATAATAATAACTCACAGAGATTACAAAAAGAAGCGAGATCATTTTATTTGGAGCAAAAAGAGAGTAGAGTCTAAAGAGGAATGCACTACTAAGAAAGACAATGGGCCACATGAGTGAAGCTGCACTCTGAGATCTTTTTATATAGTCTAAGGGAAGGAGGGGCCATTTACTGTGTAGCATAAGTTAGTCGGTTCTCTATTTTGATTCATAGATTAGGTTGCATAAACATTTCTCTATTGTGCGTGTTCCTTCCCATAATGCATTTTACTTTAATCATATACATGCACAACTATATGTAGGCATAATATGATAAGTAGAAGAGACTCTTTAAAGTGTTACTAGAGACCACAGTGTTGCCTACTGATCATGCATCCAAACCCAATTCAGGATGGATTGGCAATTCTAAATCTTACTGTTATCAGGGATGAAGAAACTCATAATACTCTTCAAAGATAAGACTGTGGAAAGCCTGATGCAGGTAAGAATGGTGAGAGATACTGAGATTGCTATGTGCATTATTTAGAGAGGGGTGTGTGTACGTATATAGTGTATACAGGTAAAGGTACTAGGCTGTTATATACCTTTCTACAAGAGAAGGAGTAGACATAATTTAAACTCAAATGGAGGACTCAGGTTGCTAAACTATATCTTCTGATTTCCTTCCTCAATATTGTTGGCAGAATTGCTTTGATACTAACCTCCATCTTAAGTCATACTGATCACCACCAATATTTAATGTTGCTGATAATATCAGCTTGTGCCAGAGCCCAATATATTAGCAATTTACTTCTGCAAAGATTGAGGTCTTTATCTTTCTTTGCTTTACAACTGTCTTTGATTGCTCTCAATCATCTGGAGAACTGATCTTTTTTATAATGGTGTGAGAATCTTCTGTTCCATTGAGACACAATATGTCATGGCCTGACAGTACAAGCAAGCGATCTTCATCTGCTTTGGGGTTAAAGAGGTGAGAGAACAGGCACAACATAGCAGTGTTTAGCAGACTACTCAATCCAAGCTAAAAAAATATGATTTTTAATTTTTATTTTTTATTCTTCTCTTGTATAAAACATCCTGACCACAATTTCCACTCCCTCTACTCCTCCCAGTCTCCCATATTTCTTCTCTCCCCCAGTTCCACTGTCCTTACTCTTCAGAAAAGAATAGATTTCCCAGGAATGTCAACCAAACACAACACAAGATAAAACAAGTATAGGCACAAACCCTTATATCAAGGCTGTAAAGAAAAGGTTCCCAAGAGCAGGCAAAACAGTAACTCATACTGTTAGGAGTTCTGCAAGAACACCAAGCTAAACAACCATAACATATTTGCAGATGAACTATCCATGCAGGCTCCATGATTGTCACCTCAGTCTATATGAGCCCCTATGAGCCTACTTAGTTGATTCTATGGGCCATGTTCTCCAGGTGACTTTGACCCCTCTGGTTCCTATAATCCTTCCTTCTCCTCTTCTGAAACATTGTTGTAAGAATATGTATTATGTTTTACTGTAGAAACTATTTCTAAGAAAATATTTACCAAGCATCACAAAGAGAAACACTAGCAGACATCTGTGAAATAACCTCCAAAGCTGTTTAAGCATCCTACATTGCTGTCAGGGGTTCAGTTAGATCTGCTAAGTATGGTTACATTAAATGGCACAGTGAGGCCTTATTTGGCTCCTTGCATCACACAGCATATAGTCTGTGGGTTTTCATTGTTGCTTATGATGAAAGAAAAATGAATTAGAAAATGAATGTCCTTTCCAATTTGTCAGATTACAAACATTTCAAAATTATATTTAAATATTTGTGATAATAGAAAATTCTGCTCAGGAGTGGTAACAACTATGATATAATAGTTGAAATACATTTATGTATATATGTGTATATAAAATATACAGACATGATTATATATAATTTAGTTGTATAATGAAACCTACGTGTGTATGCATGTTACATCTATGCTGTTTTTATTTTGGGAGAACAATGATTTGAGATCGAATCTTCTTATATAGTCATGATGGGTCTGGAATTTGTTAAACAGACTAGGCTGATGTAAAACTCTCAGAAATGTTCCTGCTTCTGCCTGGGGAGTACTGCAATTATAGGCACATACCAGGCACACATGGCTTGCATATGATTTTGATTAAGAAATTATAGTGCTTATAATTAATTTTACATCTATCTATGTATCTCCCTGTTGTATTTCTTGTAATGTCAAAATATAAATTATTTCCTCAAAATAAATTTGTTCCCCACCCTGTGTGTGTGTGTGTGTGTGTGTGTGTGTGTGTGTGTTTGTGTGAGTCCAAATCAAGTGAGTCCTTTCATTAAAATCAATGGAAAAAAATCTATGAGAGGCTCAGTAAGTACAGGTTCCCCATTTCCTGGCTTGAAATGTCAGTTAGCTTTGTGATTGATTCTTGAACATATTTACATCTTTTTTACTACTTTACTATTACTTATAAATTGGAATAAAATTGTAGCTACATCAAATGGCTGTTGTAAAGATTAAAAGTATTTGACATATAGAAATAATGTCCCAAGTTTGTTATTACTTCATTCACCCTTAAAAAGTAATGAAACTCACATTATTATTTTGGTTTGGAAAGGTTATTAAAATATATTAAGAAAAATAAGCTGCTGGGAAAAAAATAATTAGCTTCTCTCAGGGATGGTCCCGCTTATTCGTTGTTCATGCAGTTGCAGTGTTTATCTTGAAATCATGTATACAGCACCAACAAAAATGAACTCAGCAGAATATATACATATATATATTTGCATACACACACAATAATAATTGAAAATAGGCTATCAGCTTGAGAGTGGGAGCATAAGAGGAGTTAGAATTAGGACAACTGGGAGGGGTAAGAGGAAGGAAGTGAACTGAAAGAAAAGAATTATAGCTCATGAATCCTATCATATACACTTTAACCTCAATTAATTAAAAAGTATAGAATTTTGGTAAATATTAAGGATTCTGAAAGGCTATACCAGAAACAGTTAAAATTATCTCTAAGAAATGTTAGTGGAAGTCTGATGGGGAGTAAAAACAATTACTGATTGTGTCATCACCATACTCCAGGACCCAGTGTTCAACATTGAGCACTGCATTGGCATAAGCTTGTGAATTGCCCCAGATCTTCTCCTGTGAGCAACATCCTAAGTTTCTAGGCAAAGTTCTAGTCTCTTTGTTTCTGAATTGACCAGGCATGGTGAGAACCTCTCAAGAACTTAGACAGTCGACACCATCTCCACACTCCTGGTACTAGCTCCAGTCACATTGTACTGCACTTGCACAACAGAAGTCAAGCTAGAATATCACATCAGACACACAACTAATGAAAGATCACATAGCCAAAGCACAAACAATATAAAGGGCCAATGACATATGCTGCTCAAAGTCTTTTGCCTTATGGATATGTTCTCCAAGTGAGAATGCCCTATATATACCCTAAACATAAGACATAAAGATCAACCATTAACCTGATCAAATAATTCAATAATTTTAAAGAAGATATGAAAAACAAACACCTCAATGATATTAAAGAAAATAAGAATAAACTCTTGAATAAAGTCCAAACAACAACTGCAGCAAAAAGACTTCATGACATTATATAGACAATTGAGGATTTGAAAAGCTTAATTTACTTAGAGTAAGGCACTGAAGAAAACTCCAGCTGAAATGAGGATGTAACTGAAAAACTCAACAGCCTAATTAGAAAACTCTGAGGAAATGTTTAGCAGTAGAATGAGAGTAGAACATAGAAAATCAAGAGTTGAAGACAGCATATAGGAATTGGACCACTTAATCAAAGAATATGAAAACATTCAAAAACCATGGAAAAGGAATATGCAAGAATTTTGGCATACCAGAAGGACCAAATGCATAATGAGAAGAGTTTTAGGTCAATAGCATAGACCAGAACATAGTCATAGGAAGAAAAAAATCCCTAAATTAGCCATAGGCACATCTATACAAAAGAATTACACAGAACAGCAAATAAACAGGGACAGAAAAGAAACTCTCAAAAGGTACATTTTATTGTACAATAAATATGCAGAATATTATCTAGGCAATCTATCACAATAACATCTGACTTCTCAATAGAAACTTTAAAACCTTAAGGTCCAAGAGCAAAGTAGTCCAAGTTCTAAAAGATCACAGATGATAACCCAAACTACTATACCCAGTGAAACTATCTATCATAGTTGAAAGAAAAAGAAAATCTTTCCCTAATATGAATAGGCTTAAATAATCCATGTCTACCAAACTAGCCCCAAATAGTTCACTGTAAAATGCTGACTGTAACTTGTTTTACACATTGAATTTTCTAATTGAACAGGATGCAGATGTGTGGTAATATGATTAAAGCTGACCTTTAGTACAAGGTAGCTATTCTGAAATTGAAAATAAGAAACAGATTATTGTTCTGTTTTATCATAAACTATACATGCAGTAAGAACTTTTTTTTATCAGATCCTGTTGAGTATGTTTCTATTTACCAGAAGAGAGGTTAAAAAGGTGGTCTCTTAGTGACAGGCAAATTGCAAAATAGTAATTGACAAGTTGAAGAGAAAATCTCATGAAACAACAAATACCTAACAAAAGACCTGTTCTAGGAATAAATAAAAATCAACAAAGAGAAGAGAATGGATATGTGTGTGTGTGTGTGTGTGTGTGTGTGTGTGTGTGTGTGTGTGTGTGTGTGTGTACATACATATATATGTACTTTTTTTCCAGTTTAAAAGGTAGTTGTCACATCAATTTTTTTCTTAGCACAAGAACAAAGTAATGCCTTTCCCACTTTTCAGGAGAATATGCATTTTGTTAAGAGTTTAAAGCTTTCATATCAGAAGTATAATAACTAACAAATTATGTATGATAAATCTGAGCACTACTTTGACATTAAATATTGTGTCAGACAAGAAAATAATCTGTGGATCCTTAAAAAAGGCAAAATTCACATAGACAAGATCTTTATATATTGCCAAATATCACTACTCAGATTACTTGATAATGGTAATTTTTCTTTTTTTTTTTTAGTGGAAAAATTTGGGCCTAACCACGTTAAGCGAGTGATATAATGTAACATGATTAATAATAAAATTATTTCACGACTTGAACCAATTTACATGGTGTAAACGCTCCTCTGAGATAAAACTTACAAAAATAATGTTCTTTCTTATTTAAAGTATAATAGCTTAGAAATGTTAATAATTAAAAGCTTAATAATATTCTGGAGTATATTTTTTAAATGAAGTCCTTAAAATGTAACATTAAATCTAATTTGTTTTTCTGCCAAATCACTGCTGAAAACAAATGCGTTCCTTTTGCCTGGAGAGGTTTGCTATTTTTTCAGAAGTCAGAATATGAGCTAAGAGTACTGGAAAATTTATGGCTATTTCAAAAGCTCCAAACTGAATTAGTACAAATTAAAATTCTTAATGGTCTCATTTGTTAAAGAGTCCAGAGTTCACTGAATAGTTACACCACTAATCCTGTAGCAATAAAAATTTTTAAATGAATCAATTTCCAGTCTCAAACAAAATTAAATTTTTGAAGCCTTTTCTTCAGTTGATAAAGGCTGTAATAGTGACATATTATTAGTAAATGGAGAATAGAGAAGAAAGGGGCTAATTTGTTTTATATCTCTCCCTGACACTTGCTTGCTATGATAGATCCCATAATCTTGACTCTGAATGAAATTACTGAAGCAGGTAATATGGAAGAAAATATTTACCATTTCGTTGATGAGTATACAGGATTTACTTGAGCATGCTTTTGCCTTTTTTCAAAGACTGGAATTTGATTATTTGCAATGATAAAAATGCTTTGTCACCAGGATTAATTACTATAATGTTTTATTTGTTATCATAAAATATCATAAAATATAATATTTGTTATATTATGTGTGTGGGGGAGATTTGAATGTGGATGTATGTGCCTGTGGAGGTCAGAGAACATTTTGGAATCCGTTCTCTTCCTATACCTTTTTGTGAGATTCTGAGACTTGTCTCAGGTGTCAGGTTTGTGCAGAAAGCAGCTTTACATGAGGAGCCATCTTGGCATCCCACAACTAACAACCGATTTCTGTTTTATATCCCATGCACCATTTGTAACTTCTTCATGTTTATTTCTCTCAGAATTCTGTCACCCTGATGGTACATTGAGAGTGGGATGACTCTAGCAAATTTATGCCAAATGTTAGCAGTAGAGACTCAGAATTACAGTTTTCTGTCTTCTCTGGGCACAGACATAACTTGTCAGATTCTAGAATCACCTAGGAGACAAGCTGCTAAGCTCGTCTGTGAAGAATTACCTGGATCAGGTTGAGGTAGAAGGAGCCATATTGAATGTAGACAGCAGCATTCCTTGGGCTGGATTCCTGGACTTTATAAAAGGGGAGGAAGTGAGTTGAGAATGAACGTGGATTGCTGTGCTTCCCAACTGCAGATACAATGTGACCTGCTACCTCCTGAAGCTCCTGACAACAGGATGGACTGTACTTTCAAATTGTGAACCAAAATAAACCCTTCTTTCTTTAAATTGTGTCTTGTCAGTTACTTTGCTGTAGAAACATGGTGGGGAAAGCTAATGAGGATTCTATGTAATTTAAGCACAGTTGACTGTGACATGTGAGTCAAGCATTCTTGAAAGTCCCTGGGGATCACCAGCTTCTCACCATTTCAGTATGTCAGAACAGAGCAAGAGCTCCTACTCTTAGTGTTGAGATGCAGGAGTGATTCCTTATCCAGAATTACCCAGTACATCCTGACTGAAATGCACCATCCTTGAAGACAGTTTGCTTGCCTGGTTGTGGCAGTGCCTAAGACTCTGGTTGTATGGATCAGACAGGCTTGTGACATTGTGGAAAGGGAAAAATCTTGCTATCACCATCCTTCAGTTTCAGCTTAACAGATAACTCTTCTTAGATTCTTGAACCAAAGCTCCATGCTTTCCTGAAACCTATATTTTCATCACTTATTAAGGAATTATACACCAAGAATGCACCTTTAAAGACATTACCCTGTTGCCTCAGCCCAGAAGTTTGTGAGCTACAAGCATCATTAGCCATGCTTTGTCCTTTTGGCAATGGTGGTATCTATTCTGTTCCTTTCAGGGCAGCTGGACATCAGTTTTGTGGTTTAATCTGCTTTCTCAGTTGGTTCCATTCCTCTCAAATATGAACGGAGCTCACAGTTTCCTCAGTGAGGTGTAATATTTTTCACTTTCCTTTAGGTTTCTGGAACAGATGTTCATCAAATGAATGTTTGTAGAATTTGAAATATGTGGTCTCCCCTGGAAGATTTATGAAATGGATAGAACAAAACAGATTTCCCTTTATCTCCCTGGTTTGGATAACCCTATGTATTACTTGCCTTTTAATTAGTGTGCCCAAGTGCCTAACATAAAGAACTTGAGGTTAGAAGGGTTTAAGTTTGCTCATAATTTGAAAGTTATGGTTAGATTCTACAAACTAAGCAATTGGTAGAGAAGAGTCAGCACTCCAAGGAAGGCATGGCAGGGGTCTTCTCTCTATTTATTTTAGATTTTCTTTTTCACAACTCTTTTGTTTCATCTAACTTTATGTATTAAATTATTTACAGGAGAGCACTGATCACTTTTAAGTTTCATGTTTAACAATGTAGAAATTGCAGTGATTAACATCCTCTACAATTTAACAATTTCTGCATTTTACTGCAGATTGAATACTTATATTGATCTTCATATTTTAACAACCCCCATAGATGTAAATTTTACATATTTGTAAACTTGTGCAATTTTTCCTTATAGATTTTCTCTGTGGTTCAATTGACATCTGACAAACATGTGTAATTATGATGTATATTATAATGATCTGATCCATGCAGGAACATGAAGTAGTTTTATTGGGAATTGTAGCTCAGTAGTGAGAGCTAGAGGTAGACCTTGGGTTCAGTTTCCAATGTTCCTAAAGAAAAGCCTCCAATGAAGGTAGATATCTAGCCCCTCATACTTTTATTATATTACTGTCATGAAAATATTTAAAACTCCCTCTTCTAGCTAATTTTGAATATTCGTATAATATTGTTATTCATGTTCACCCTGTTTTGCAGCAGGACATGGAGTGTATTCCTCCTATCTAACTATAGGATAGGAGACCATGACCGGTTTACCATATCATCTCCCTCCTTCCATCCTCTTTATACACTTCACTTGCTCATTTTGTGAGATCATCTTTAGAATATACATGAGTGAGATAGTTGGATACCTGCCTTTATCCCTGGTTTGTAAAACTTTATATACACTCCTCTTGTCTCATCGTGCTGTAAAGAACAAATATAACAGCACTCCATCAAACATCTACTGGTTTTCAGTATCCATCGACAGGCAGATAGTTTCCATTTTTTGGCTACTATGAATAGTACTGCAAAAATGGAAGTGACATTGATTTTGTTTTCATTTCAATACACAGCTGGTAGAAGGATGGCTGGATCATATGGCAATCCTGTTTTATTTTTGAAATTTCCATTTTTCCCATAGTGGATATAACAATTTTTCTTCCCGCCAAGACAGAATCAGAATTCAACTTTTTCACATCCCTACTCTCCATCTTGTTGGTTTTTTCATCACTTTTATAAATGTCATTAATTTTATACAGTACCTTTACATGGTATATTGTTTACAGATAGAGAAATATAACACTGTAGGATCTTCCTAGTAAGCAGTAACTTTTAGTATTGCATAGAGCTTTTCTCTGTTCATGCATTTTGTCTTTTGTGCAAAGCCAAATTTCTTCTGTAGTAAGGAATATATATATATATACATATGTGTGTGTGTGTGTGTGTGTGCGCTTATATATTTATGCATTTCATGATCATGTTTTCCTTTGGATATTTAGTATCCTTTAGCACGGTTCTGTATGACAAACATGTTAGCAGCTTTTAGAGATATTGTAGAGAGTTTTTAAGCTTTCAATACAGAGCATACAATAGGATTTTGCTAATTTGAACACATTGTTTATTTCCAAATCATGAATATAACAGGAAATGAAGGAGTAAATTTTTAAATTATTGTTTAAGTCTGCACCATAACAGAGCCCAGGGACATACTTTCGCACCTTTTTCTGTTGACCTTCCTGTCTGCCCTAGAAGACTTTCAGCTTAAAAGATATAGAAATTAAATCAATTGGAATTTCTCTTCTTAAAAAAACAAATACTTTGATGTGTATTTTGTCTGCACACATGTCTGAACACCATGCATAGATGATGGAGGTCACAAGCTTCGTCGTCTCATGCCGAACTGGAATTACAAATGGTGTTAGGCTGCTGGGAATCAAACCTGGGCCATCCATAAGAGGAGCAAATACTCTTAACTGCTGAAACCTCTCCCCATCTTCCACACTTGGCATTTTCAGGAGAGGGCAATCCTGAAAACATTGAATCCACCATATTTCCAGTCTCCTGCATTACCTTCATGTAAATTCTTATATGTATTTTATAACCTTTCAATTATTATTCACACTAACAAATGAAAATACCAAAAATTTTCTTGTTTTGGAGATAATGAAACAAGAATTTTAAGGAATTCACTAGTTTTTCCAAAGTTACGTAGCTAAACCTGCTGGGCTTTAAACCTGGAAGTTTTGGGTTCTTCTTTTTCTTTCAATTATATGTCATGGGTTTATGTTGTACAGCTGAATTAAATGAGCATAGATGCCATTTTAGTATGGAATGAGACTAGAGAATCTCTTAGCTTCGGATTTGTTTCCATACCTGTTACCCACATCCTCTTCGTTACAATCAGCTCACCAAGGCCCTTGGCTGTAACTAGAAGGATTCTATCTTTCCTTCCTCTTGACACCAGTAAGAGTCACTTGACACAGATATTGCATCAATAGGGCTGAGTTCCTGAATAAACAGCTAACATATCTTTGCAAAGGATGAGGTAAGTAAATCAGACCTTATAGAATTCAGAATTATCTTTATGTATCATAGATATTCAGAGAATAAATAGGAAAGTTTTACCCAGAGGATTTCAAAAGATTCATAAAATATTTCCTGGCCAGTTTCCACTTCGAAGAACTTACAGTTCACCTTAGTTTTAATCTTAGGAACACCCTGCAGCATGTACAGGCTTTGATGTTTTATTAAGAAAGGAAAGGCTTTGATGATCCACTCATGGGCCCAGGGACAGTTCCTCTGCCAGTCAACATCCCCCATCCCTTGCCATCCGTGCTCACTAAAAGCTGAAACTTCAGTGATCATTTAGCCTGATGTTGGCTCTTGTTTACAAGCGTATCACGTAACCAAAATTTGAAAAGCAGTCCTCAAGAAAGCATTGTTATCAACTAAGAAAGTGGAAACTTCATTTTGAAAAGTACATTTAGGAGATGCTCATAAAAATGTGTTTCCTTAAAATCTTCAGTAGTTTTCTTTTGTTGGAGCAATTGGTGTGTGCTAAACATTTTTTATTTACTCCTATGGATCTGTGCCTTTCCATCTTTAGCCTGTGCTTCATGATCCTGATATCTATGGATTGTGTGAAAGGCCCCTTAGCTCAATGGGTTCTGTTGAGTAAACAAGGAGAAAGATAGGACACAGGTTAGGATGGGGCAGGGAAAAGAAAGTAGGGCATTTATTCTCTCCTTTTCTTTCTGAAGGAGAAAGAAAGGTTAGTGACTCTTTTTTCAAATGTTCCCATTGCACATTGGAAGCCCTTTCCATCATCTACCCCTTCTTGGTGGAAGGAAATGCTTTCTCTCCTCTGACTTCAGATTTGGATGACTTCCTGCTGATACCTGCACTAGAAATCTTACTTCCCATTACTGAGTTCCTTGATAGTTGTATATCTGACTAAATAGCCCCTTGTTAAACTCCCTTAACACAGGATGAGACTGATCTGTGCTTTTTCCTTGAATCATGGCTGATATATTGTGTAAAAATACTAATTTGTGGATGGTCTACCATTAACATAGGAAAATATTTTAAAAGTCATAGCTCAAAGCCAAAATATTTTGTCTTAATTTGCATCTATTTTCTGCTAGTTTCAGAAATTTGGGGAGACTGAGTAATTCTTTCTCACAGGGCTGTTTTACTGTCAAGTTTCAGTGGGATAGAAGTTGGTAAAATGTATAGGCAATGTAGTACAGAATGGAGATAGTTTTTAACTATATCCAGCATGGTTAAGCTAGAACTGACCCCTGGAACGTCTTTAAAATTGGTACCAAGAAAACCTTTTGTGACATTTGAAGGCAGAAGTGAAGCAACAGCTAATTAAATCATTGTAGAAGCAGGACTGGTGTCTGCTTCAGAGCACACTTATTCCTATCCCTAACAGTATGAGGCATCATCTCCCCATTGACAACTCCCCCAGGCTTCTCTTGCACCTTCCCTGACTTTTTGGCTGGATGCAAAGATGCTGTCTTCTTCCTTCGAAGACCCACATTATTATAGATAGGAACATCGAAAGACAGGGTTTGATTTCAATTTGAACTCTGCCTTCTCATATGTCTTTATGTTCAGCTCCAGGTGGTCTTTCTGAGTACTATTTCTGAAGGGGTATGTCATTTCTTGCCCCTCCCTGGAGGCAGACCATTTCTACCAGCATTTTCTTTGGCTCATTCAATTATAGATGCTCTAATTTTTATTTCATTCCTTTACTTGCATCATTGATGGTTGCTTCGCTTCATTGAGTTCTGACATATATGAGTCCTTTTCTTCCCCCCCCATGAGAAATTCACTTTCAATATAGATGAGAAGAAAAACAGAATATTAGCAATAAGTTACATGAACAGAAAACTAAGTGATCTAATATGCATTTTATCTTGCTCCATCATGAAGATAAAGAAAAGAAAAACATCATAAAAACCTAAAAGTGCCCATTTCAAGAATTAAGATAAACCTGCTTCATCAGTTTGAGATTTTTCATAAATAACTTGAAAAGAAAATCTTTTTTATGTTTTTTTTCCTCCTCAATGAATATAATAATACTTCATGGCAAAGAACAAAGATCAGGTGACAATTATGGATTACTAATTTTCACTGTGTTATGAGCAAACCCTTTATATTTTTTCTAAGACTTCTGTCATTGTCTATTAAAGTTTTACCCCCAAAGCTTTGCTCCTGTGTTGAATTCCACGCTCACTTAGCATGTGATACATTTGGAGCTGCCAGGAATGATCCACTTGGAAGAGCCCAGCAACCTTATGCTTAGACCCAGAAAGCTACAGAAATAGTCCTTTTTGTCTCTTTGATTCTCTCTGGGTCATTTAATAGGAGCAATTCCTCTTTATTCTGTTTCCTTTTTCAGTGATGCTTTGTGAGTCGGCACCTCAATGTGTCAGTCACAAACCTTCCACTTCAGAGGTTAAACTACAAGATCTAATGAGGCAAAATTATTTTAGTTTAGCCTCTGGCACTATCAATGCCAGGAAAAAATTTTGAATTAAGCTTTGTGACTTTGTAGGAAAAAAGATCAGGCTGCCAAACAGCCTTTTTACCTCTTCTCTCTCCCTCTCTCTCTCTGTCTCTCTCTCTCTCTCTTTCTGTGTGTTTATTTTTAATGGGCTTCTTTATCTGATGAGCAGTGTAAGATTAGAAATTTATACTTTTCACAACCAGTAGTTTATGGACATAAAATATATTATATGTTCTCCAAAATCAAAAATAGCACTTATCCCTTAAGTATAATGTTGGGGCTGAAGTAAAACAGCTATCACTTTATTCTTCTGAGTAGAAGTATTTCTTCCACAGTAGATGTCCATTCCAGCCCAGAGTCCAAAAGCATACAATAGAGTGCAGAAGAGTTTAAATTCAATCCATCAGTCAATCGACTCAAATACTTGTGACTATTACAGAAGAGAATTAGAATGATTCAGGCAACGAATGGTGTAAAGTTGTATATGCCTATGGAAGACTTTTCAAGGTCAGTAAGCCACTGGTCTGAATTGTCTCAAAAGTCAAGTGTATTTGGGGCTAGAAAGATGGATCAATAAATAAGAACACTTGATGCTCATTCAAAAGGCCAAAGTTCAGTTCCAAGCATGCATGTCATCTGACTCACAATTGCCTACAACTCCAGTTACAGTGATCAGAAGATCTCTTCTGTACTCTGAAGGTATTTGCAATTCCTTGCACATGCTCACACATGGACAAACGCATAATTTAAAATAAAAATAAATATTTTTGAAAGACTTTGGATGAATGACTCTGCCTAAACACAATTCAATCATGGAAATATTCTACTGAAATGTTTCTCCAGAATTAAAATTCCCAGTATGTTTTCTAAATGTGTAGATACTTGTTATCGAATGCTGTCTCCTTGAATCTATTATATTGAAAGATAGAGGTGTCAGTAGAAATCAATGTTGGGGGTAGGAGGGAGGCTCAGAAGAACCAAAACAGTCAGATGGGATTTCTGATAAGTATATAGCTTGTGTACAGCTCTCATGGACTCCAAGTCATCCCTTGATTATTAAAATATCTGCTGCAATGAAAAGGGTGATATACTGTGTTTTTAAAGGACAATGACAAAAAAAGTGCATATGCCTTATAGATAAAATTTATTTCTCTAAATAACTTCGCTTTTCAGTTGACTAGATCCTTGCATACAGAATCTGCAAATATGGTGAGCCACGCATATATGAGAGATGGACAGTGTTAAAACTTTCTAAGCTTGTCAAGGAGCAAATACATATCTTAGAACTCTATAAAATGTTACTAAACAAATAAAACTACCCAAAGACCATACTTAGTTATAAATGTATAAAGTCCATTAAAAGTGGACTCTGAATCAAATGTGGTACAACTTCTGGCGTATTCAGTTGCTTCCCTTTTTTCCTCATTATTTTCTGCTCTTTCCCTTCCCCTCCCTTCTGTCTTCTTCTCTTCTCTGTTCTTCCTTTCCTAATTTCCATGTCTGTCTTCAGCAGAAAATTCTGATATGTGTTGAGAGAAGCACCAAAGACCGAAATTTGCCTTGGGAAAAGTAAAATCTATAGGACCTTTTGATAGTTGCTCTAATATGAGATAGATCTAATGCCAGAAAACAAAGCAAATGAAACAAAACCTTATGAAATTACTCAGTAGCATGTGATGACAAGTTGTAAGTAAGTAAGAAAATCTTCAGCATGAAAGATACAGTACTTCAGATATACTGTGTGGGCTCAGTATATCCTTAGTTCAGTACTCCAGAATAAAAATGGATGCTAGGGTTACTTGTTACCATAAAAGGACCCATAGATGAAAATAAATTAGTGGGAGTTTTATTATTAACAGTTTCATAAAATCTTCTGTTTTCAATTACGTTGACTCCCAATGTCCCATTATTGAGATTACAATATAGCTAATAATGTTTCTCTCTTTCTTTCCTCCCTCTAAGCCTTCTCATATACCTCTTATTGCTAACTTTCTTTAACTTTTCCTGTGTACTCAGTATCACTATAATTTTTGTGTATTTTCTGGAATGATTAGAATTCCAATAGTCATTCTAAAAGAAATTTAGATGTGAGTGTATGACTATACTATTCTTGGTAATTAGAAAGGCAGCTTTATAAAAATAACCCTTAACTTTCTCCACCCACATCATTAACACCCACTTGTATAAACTGACAACATGATTGCTCCATGGTATAGTTAAGGGGAAGGTTTTTATTGTAGATATGAGAGAGAGAACAGCTAAAGGCATCTGAAAGAGTCCAGAGCACAGAGAGAAAGAAGTAGACTGAACGTGGCCAGTATATTGGACATGACCAGGGCTATCTGTGAGAGAGGGGAGAACAATGGGATAGAGAATAAAGAAAGTATAATGAGAATGGCAGTAGTATGAACAGGAGAATTGCTGGATTATAAGAAGGATGAGTTGCTGGGGAGAGACACATCATGAGATGGAGGAAGTATTGGGTAGAGGAGGAACTGAGAATAGCTAGGAATTTAGCATGGACTTTGAAATCCTTATAGGCACAGGCATATTTTAGTTGTAGAGCTTCATGTCCATTTTACTGACAGATAAGGAAAACGACTACTTTTGGTAGACTATAACCAGCTCCACAAGTTCCCAAGGAATGCTCTCTTTTGTCTAATAACCAGAAAGGTTATAGCCCAGATTGAATTGCTCCTAGACTCAATTTTCGATGAGTCAGTGGGTATGCCCTTTTTTGGGGTGTATCATTTGTACCTGACACCACTATCATGAGACATGGCAACTTTACCTCTAGAATTGCAGTGTCTTTTTGTGGAGAGTGGGTTACTTAACCTGCACGTGTATATCAAGATCTCAGAAAGGTATAGTTGGCTTGACATATCTTCCCAAATGACTAAGATATGTCCTAGGAAAATATACATCATGGCTTCCTCCTCCAAATCACATGAGTAGCACTTTATCGCCATACTGGTATAGTACTATTTCTAGTGCAGGCAAACTATCCTTACATTTAGACCACTGGCAAGTATAAGTTATAAAGAAAAGAAGTTAAATATGCAATGGTCTATAATTCACAAAATAAACAACCCAATGCTTTGGCAATGTAGTCATTATAAAATAAAGATCCTGTCTTCTTTACAGTCATCCTATGTAATAGAAGAAATCCCAATGAAGTCTGTTTATTGGTCTCTGAATATTATAAATATGAGGATTATGGGGCTCTATAAAGCAAGTAAGTCTTCAGATCCATAGTTCTCTGAACATGTGGCATGCTGAGACTTTAGATAAAAAGTAGTGACTCAACTTTCCCCAAACTGCACTATGTAATTATAAAATTGTATCTCCCAAAGACCTCATACAAACACTATGCATGGTAAACTATCTAGCAAGGCATTTGGACAACCTGTGTTCTTTTACAGGTGCCATATCTTCCAACTCTGTTATGGCCTATGCACTGCCATAATGCAGTAAAGATGAATAGAAATTAAATTTTAGACTCCTTCTGCTTTTAATAGACTCTGAGTAAGGACTGCTTTTGCTGTCCTGTATAAATAGTATCCCAAGAAAGGCAGTTATTAAGGGGGTTGGTTAGTGATCTCACCCGTCTCATCACACCCGACCTTGGTGTTTCTCTTTCACTTCTCTGTACCATATTTCAGCATCCACAGATGTTCAATGAGCACAAAACTCAAGTTTCAGAATTCCAATATGTAAGAGGAATACCAAGCTCTAAAAGATTTCAATACTGTCATAATTTGTTTCTTTTGCTTGCACAGCTCACTTTGAAATAAATTTAGTTTTATAGAACAGTGTGAGACTGCTGTGAAGAACTTCTACACAATTCTCTCACTCAGATTCTGTAGTCCCAACCATTGTGTGACATTTGCTTAATCATTCAGCTTGTCTATGTTTGCATGCTATGCTATTTTTCCTGAACAAAACATCATAGCCATAATTACAATCTACTAATAAACATTGGTGTGTATTTCCAAAGAAGAAGGATATTCGCCTATATAGCCACAGTATAGTTATCTAAAGAATCTGATAGTGGCAAAATCTGGTGTGACCTACAGATTTTATTCATAAGACAAATAAAAGAAAAAGAAAGAGGAGCAGGAATGTAAATCAGAACAACCATGATAAAGAGCATTATAGAGGCTTCTGAATACTGGTAAAAGTACAACTGTGTACGGAAGCTTATGGACATCAGCTATGTGGGGTTGTAAATCTTATTGCTTTTCTGAATTATTCTGGAAAATTTACACTTTCCCTTAATTCTTTCTAACTATTTGGTAACCATACTTTTCTAATATTTTGGTCTTTCCCTCATTCCAATATTTTGAGCTTTCCTAGTTTTCTTCTAAAGTCTTCTTTACCACCACACAGGAGCTTGTTCCTGTGTCTGGTTTCCATGTCTCCCGTTTTTCCTTTTCTCCTCCACTATTGGGCCATCAGGAGAGATGAAGCTGTTTATGTGGGACCCCTGTGCTTATAAAAGGTGTTATAGAGAAGTAAGCCTGACCCCCAAATTTCTCTCTCAAGAATTCTGCCTTGATCTTTGATCTTGCACATACTTCTTCTGTAATTCCATCCACCATGATGGGGATGCAGCCAAGAGGGATTACATGGACTTTTACCTGCTGACTGGACTTTAACCTTCCAAAAACAAAAGCTAAATAAAATTATTACCTTGGGGAAGAAAAAAGGTACAACTGCCACATGATCCAACGATACTTGTCTATTTATCAAAAAGATACAAAATCAGTATTTTGAAGACACATCTGAAGAAGAATAAAATCTTATGTTTTATTTCCTGACAGGTTTAATATAATTATTACTAATCACACACACACACACACACACACACACACACACACACACACACACACACAAAATATGTCAAAAGAAAAATATTTGAATATGCTTATCAGGAAAATTGATAATTTTTTCCTAATTATTCATATCCACTGTTATCCATTGAACCATTTCCATTGTAAATATGGATCCAGGTTTCATATTGTACCTTGTAATAAGTACAAATATATATCAAAGAAAGGCAAATTCAATTTTGAAATAACATGAACTTTTCATTCATGTTGCTTATTGTCCCCTTTCACTGGTTTTTTACCTTGTCCCAGTCTGACCAGGACCAACTTTGTAAATTCTATGCTCCTTTGTTGATTTATATGTTACTTTTCTTGACTTATAATCACATCAAGAGAGGAACTAACAATAAAAGTTCAAAACAGGCAAGATCAAGAAGAGATAGAGTTCTGTATCTTGTTCCAAAGCCCAAAATGTAGGACATTCATCTCTGCTTACTCATTGCTGTTTTGGATCTTGGGTAATAGTGATCATTTAATTAACAGCCATGGATCACATAATCACTGAAGTAAAATATTTGAGCATTTATTTATTATTCTATGATGACAAAAATAGTAATTTGAGAAAGTCTCCTGAAACTATAAAATGTGCACTTTTGATGGGATATTTTATTATAAGAGCGTGTCTGGTGAGCTAGGCTGTTGGTGCTGTACAAAGGTGAAAGCTTGTCTGAGAGTTGAGTTTTATACATTGCCAAAGACAAAAGCCTTAATGGCCAGTCTAAGCAAACTAGCAGCTGCAGAACGTGACACAGTGAAATGACTGGACAGCTCACTAAAGGAAGAAGGACCAAATTCAAGGGTATTGATAGGGAAAAGTTCAAATGAAATGGGAGTAAGTGGAAGCTATACAAATGGGTAGAACATTAATTCTTACAAAAACAATGGCAGCAGTACATGTGATAGTGCCTTCAGTTGCTATATTTTCCCCAGATTTCTCAGACTGATTCCACAACAGTCTGATGTTCTCCTATGAATGCATAACAAAAATACAAAGCCTCTATGGTGAATACCATTATTAGGTTCATATTTATTCTAACATACAGGTGAAGAACTTGAGGTTTGGAGATGACAGAGCACAGGCAAATATGATGCCAGCCAGAGTACAAGTCCAATTGGTTTGAGTTCCAAAATCAATATTTTCACCATGGTATTACATCTATGAATACTCATATTCATACTGAAGTATGAGTCAGCAAGTAGAAAAGAAGGTTATGGAACCTTAAAAAAGATAAACAATTTTACTTTGATCTTTGTAGTTTTATTTTTCAAAGGAATTAATGATAATACTCAAGGTCATCATAACATTCAGTAATGAGGGCCACAATAGTTTATCCACTCTCAGTATTGTGCAAATGCTAATTGACTATTTTATTTCTAGTGTCTAGAATACACTGTAGGAAATCAATAAACTTTATTAATTTGAATCAACTGTCTTCAAATGCTTGTTTTCAAATATGAGTGAATGAATGTAAGACAGAACAGGCACCGGGCACATTTGGAAACAAAAATCTCAGAGCACTGTATAAGGGAAGGTAGATTTAATGTGGAGCACATATTCCTGTAGCACATAATGTTCAATGCTATGATCTCATGTGTAACACTCAAGAGAGAAACTGAAACTTAAACAAGCTTTCTTGCCTTCAGAATTTCTAAGGTAAGTAATTGCATATGCAAAATACAAGTGATCAGAGCCTTACATTGTCTGTTGTACTGTTAGAATCACAATTGAGAAAATGCCTACAAATGCTTCTAAAAAATTAATTTTTACACAAGTCTGTGGAAGCATTTTTTTGATGAATTATTGATGTGGTTGAAGCCGCTTCAAAGCAGGTAGTCTTGGGTGGTATAAGAAAACAGACTGAACAAGCTATAGGGAATTAACCAATAAGCAGCTCTCCTCCTTGGTCTTTGTCTTAGTTCCTGCCTCCAGGTTCCTGCTCTTCTTGAGTTCCTGCCTTGACTTTACACAAGTATGTATAAGCTAAATAAGCCATTTCCTTTCATATTTGCTTCTGGGTATAGTGTTTATCCCAGCAATAGAAAGCAAACAAAGATGCCCACCAAGTACAAAAATGACAATGTCATCTTCATATTTTCAACTGAACTTGTATTTACTTTCTAGAAAATATTCCTAAAAGTAAAAATCAATGAGACAAATATGATTTTTGTTCTAATTGAGCTTGCCTTCTTATGGATGATATTTCAAATATATATATTGTAGTTTGGGAGAAATAAAAATTTTAGAAAGTGGATAATAGAAACAATGTTCAAAAACAATATTCAGCAAACTTGTTCAGAAAACATTTTTTTCTTACGATTTAGGATTATATTTATGCTATCGAATAAGCAAGCACGGAACTGAGGTTTGCATTTGGTGCCTTAAATACCATGTTTGGAGGTTGACTTGGGGTATTAAACTATTGCTGCACTTTTAAGGGGAAAAATTATTCTCAGCTGTATTTAGAGTATTACAAGAGGCAACCTGACATTCTTGCCTTCTACTGAGAAGGTTCAACTTTTGATCTTAAAAAAACAGGAAGGTTTTGTTTTCCCAAGAGTCAGTTATTTTGAGCACCAAAGAGTTCAGTGGCAGTTCAAAATGCCAACCAGATACATTTTTGACTGAAAAAAAAATTCCAAAGAGTAATTTCTGAAAGTTAATTGTTTCTTCTAAGGTACAAAACAGCCATTTTCACTGGTATAAAATCACTTTTGAGAGAATCCTCACAATTCAGGAGTAAAGACACCAGATTTTATTGAACAATGCATATACATTTAGTGAAAAAGAGAAGACATTTTGGGTTCAGTAGAACAGACAAATAACTTGGTTATAGTAAAAAAATATTTTAATATTAAAATATATTAATTATCTTAATCTTAATACCTTAATCTTAAAATAATAATCCTAATCTTAAAATATCCTAAGATTAAAGAGATGAAGCAGATAGCTTTGTGTGTGATCTGTTTGTATGGGTACACATTCCACAGTTCTCATGGTAGCCAGAGGACCACTTTCAGGATCTATTCCTTCCTTCCAGTTTTGTGTGGCTTCTGGTGGGTTAGAATCTGTCATCAACCTTTTGTGGTAAACACTTTACCATCTTGAAGGACACAACATCACTTTTCTTCTTTTCAGAGACTGTAGGTAATGTATATTATGAGTAACTATTTCTTAGCTGCTTTGGATTATTTACTATAAAGTAAATAGAAGGCACAGTCTTGGCATCTTGCTACCCCCATTTTCCTTCTTTGTCTCTAGGTGAATTATAATTTTGTGTGAATCCTAAATTGTTAGGCAATCGGCTGGATGTGATCTGTTCAACTCTTTTCTTTGTTCTTCAGAAAAGACATTGCAAAAACATCTAGGTTCTGTGTGAAGAGGCCCTGTTGAAGAGCTAATAGGGTAGTGGTTAAGTCTGTCAGGAATAAGAAGCTTGAGGGTGTTCTTCAAATAAGGAATAAAACCAGAACATGCTGATCTGCTTATAATTTTATTTTAATTTTCAATTATTATAGACGACGATGATTTGAATCTTATTTTAAATCTTCAATAATAGTATTCTGTGATTTATAGTTCAGTTATGAGACTCAAATGTCATGATGAATATAAAACATGCATAAATTCAAATCTCCATAGTATCATGTACATCTTTGATTTCTAGCCATATACTTTATTACTAAAATTCAATCATCAAAAGTAGAACTATTGACAGGAGGATCAGGCTGGAACTCAGAATTATGAAGTATCCCTGGTGCATTTCCAAACTTTCTCAGCTTCTGATAAAATGTGTTATTGTCTGTGGATCCCCGAAGGACTCACTTACATTTCTCAGAAAATGTTTATGTACATTTGGATTGTTCACATTTTACTGTTGCCAGTAACAACTTTGTTGTGCTCTTACTTATTAGTGCTTTCAAATACCATATTTTGGGGGTGAAATCTTTATTAACATGTGTAAGAGAAAATCTTTATCGAATAGCTTGGGTTCACAAGCATGTAGGAAGGGTGTTCTTGTGAGAGACAAGAGACACAGAGAGTGAGTAAACAAAAGACATATTGATGAGGTGGATCTACAAACTCAGAGAACAACTGGACTAAGGACAAATATCAGAAAGTGGCAAATGGCAAGAAAGAATACCCCTTTCGGTTTTCAGAGGGAATTATGAGTATGAACCTAAATTCACTATTACCTTGACTTGAAGCTTGTCGCCTTCCAAGCTGTGAGTAAAGTAGTTGATTTTGTTTGAAGCCATCTAGTTTGCAACACTTTATTAACAAAGTCCCAGAGAATAAGGTTCATACATTCAGTGGCTGGAAAACTTAATCAATGTTTAAGAACACTTAACTGGTAATTATTCTTACCATAGTACCAGGTTGCCTAACCTGAAACTACATGTGTACATGACAAACAAACTGAACACTGTGCCCCTTTCTGCTTCATGCTCTCAAATACTGCTAAACTCGGTGTTTAATCATTTGAACTAGGATCAAATGTTGGTGGGACTATGCCCTGGGTTTTACAGAAGAAACAATCACAGGTGTGTGACTGAATACTCAAGTGGAGTACATGTAGGCTAACTGTAACAGTCAAGAAAGAGTCAGAGAATTTAAGTAATCTAGATTGTTACTCAGTATGACACCACCCTCATTTTGTGGATTATTAGATTCATCACGTTAATTTGAGATCAGATTTCAAGCTCATAGTGCTTAAAAACCCATAGGATGTTAAGGCTGAAAGAATCATGAATTCTCTGAGTAGATATATTCTTAATCTTTTAACTTAACTTTCAGAGTTTAGTATTTTTAAATGACTTGACCATTTTTATCTTAGGAATAAGTCTTGGTCATCTTTATTTTTCTCAGTGTCTTTACTTCTATCCTCCATGGATTTTGTCCACACTGATAGTTAATGATATTTTTCAATTTGGGGAACTCCCAGGCCTTTGTACCTAAACACAGCCTTCAGTGCCATGACTATAAACCCTGTCCTTCATGAAAACCCTACTAATGACTGTAGTCAATATCAATCACTTGGTATGATCTGGTTGTGTAGCTCTTATTTCTAAACCATCTTCTATTCCTATCTAATGCTACTATATTCAATATGAGGAGGTGGATAGAGGAAAAACAGTAACCCCATATTTCAAAACAATTCTTATCTTCTTGAGTTTAGTTATCTATCACATGATTTTATGGTGCTTCTATTATCTTCAATACATAGGAGAGTGGAAAGGACAGCAGGTGACCAATAAAATTTCACTTGCCTTGGTGGCAAAGAAATTCAATAAATGGACAAAAAAGATGCAGAGAGGTTGCAGATCCATAATCTGTATAAATCATGGGATTCAATTATTGTAGAAAATGTGTTCAAATCTCAGTCAGTCCTGGAAGACAGAAAAATTAGAGAGGAGTTAATAGTACTAAACCACTGAGTCATGTTTCAAACAATTATGGAGCAATTTACATATCTAATCTTTTTAATTTCCAGAGTAACTTTCAATTTAGGATCATTATTTTCAATTTTAAAATCATAAAATTGAGGGAACACAGAGCAACTTGAAGTGACAAGATTGGGCACAGCCATTATATGTCACTATGCTTCATCTTCTAGAAAATCATGTGTGATGGATAATAGCAGAACACTTTAAGGAACAGATCTAGAGAACACTTTCAAATCCTCCATGGAGATGAAGGTTCACATTAAAAAAGGAAATAATCAACAGCTAACCACTACATTCCTATAATAGAACAGTATAGAGTCTTGTCATATTGAACAGTGTTCTTCCAAGGCATGAATGTCAAACAGTGGGTCTGATTCATGGAAAGTATTACTGGGTAAGAGTGAAGAAAGGACTCAAAAAGAATTTCTATAAAGAATGAAACATAATCATCTATGAAAGAGTAATGTCTCCTGAAATGAGCTTTGTTTCCTACGATATTTATGTTCTGTAAAATAAAATTATGTAGTAGTTAGCATTCAAATTAACCTGTGAAATTGATCCTGGAAAAGTCGAGCTAATCATTTGTTTCCGTTTATCTTACATTTTTAAAATTCCATAGTATTTAATGAGAAAACTTCAGAGGAGATCTCATTTTGATTACAAGTGCTTTTGCGAATGCAGGATATGAATCTCTTCATTAATTCTTTCTGAAAGACAATTTAAAAATGTTTGAGAATGCTAAGGACCATAAAGACATAGAGTATAAAATGTATCATCCATACACTGGTTTAAGAAATGTATACAAATTACCATTATTGAGAATTTTACACAATCATATAATTTGTTTAAACAAATTTAAACCCCCTACTTCCTCCCCTTCAATTTTCCCCTAAAAACCCTAACACTTTTCCCTATTAACTTTTGGACTTTGTATTTTTCTCTGTACACATCCTTATCTCTCTATCTCTCCTCTCTTTCTCTGAGTCCAGTTAGTGCTGTCTATATGTGCATAGATGCAGGATCATCTATCGGGCAGCCCTCAGGGGCTGCCTTTTTAAAGAACACTGACTCTCTGTCTCACAGCAGCCTTTAATTGCAAATGGCTGGCTGTTTTGAGATCTTCCATTTGCATCTACTTTTCAGAAAAGAATGAAGTCGGGCCATGAAAAGTCTGTAACAGCGGAAGAACATGAATATTCTTTCAGAAAAGCTGACTGTCTGGGTTTGAGGTGGTTCCCTGTACCTGTGTAGAAGGTAGTAGAAAGAACTTATTAATAGTGTTTTTTTGTCCAGTGTAAGAATAGGTTTCTTCTGAATGGTGATCTAACCATGAGAAAGGGTTATACAATGCAAAGCCTTTCAGTTGAAGCCAACGTAAAAAGAGATACAGGGATAATGACAATAGGCTATTTTTAAATCTTGGCCACACATTTCTAGACCTCAGTTACTCAAAATGTGAAAACATATAAATGCTGACTTTATGATACTGATGTGAAAAATAAACACATTCATATTGCTTGTTTCTTTGCAGTTCTGGTAGTTGAACCCAAGGCCTTGACCAATAATTAACTTATCACTTAGCTTCACTCCAAGCCCAGAGTTTGTATTTATAGATTCCTTATAGAAAATAATTAACACTAAGTTACTCAGGCGATAATAAAAGGTACAAAGTGATTGTACAGGAATCCCTGATTCCTAATAACCATTCTCTCTCCTTTGGGGGGCTTGTTTGAAGTCACACAGTGGTATATGTTGAGATTTAGACCTCTTCCAAGTCTACAATTATCCCACATCTTTTCTTAATCTACATTGCAGTCTCATCATTCCCCAGCGTGACATATACTCTCAATTTTCCTGTCTGAAAATTTCTCTTTGTGGAAACCCAGGCAGAAAACTAATAAACAGGTTGCTTTGGTTTTAAAAACCTCCAGCATCCAGAAACTAAAGGCAACAAGACAATGTTTAACTACTGGTACTTTAGAGTTAAGGTACTATTGGTGATCAAAATGTGAATTATTCACAAGAGTCTTAAAGGAGTCTGTTCCTTATAATTCTTTGCTTACAAAATAATTCATATTAAAAAATGGAAACTCTCAATGAAACACATGAAAGAACAACAGATCATCCTAAGATGAGATTTTAGGAATATCTAGCAATAGTAAATGATGAAAGTATTGGATTAGTAGAGTATATGCCTAGCTCACCCATAAAGACATAGAAGCTAGGCCAAAGGGGAAGACAGGTGTGCCTTGATATTATTTAAATGACTACTTTATTTTAGATACAATCATATAGAGAGGGAGAGAAAGAGAAACAGACAGACAGAAAGACAAACAGATACACAGTGAGATTTTGGAGGAAAAGAAGAATGAAGATAAGACAGAGCCAATAATTACTAATTCATCTTGCAGGCACTACTTTGGTAATTATTTATAATAACCTAACAAAGTATCCTCTATTGATGATGAAGAATTGAAGTATAATATATTTTAATGTGCTTATGCTTATTTACCTAGTAATTTACAAAGCTGGTACTGAAATATGAGGTCATTCTGTGGAGTCAAATTCCACAAGAATGCCTCACTCCCTCTGTTTTGTAATAACCTCTTTTATTTTTCTCCCACTTGCTGACCCTGAATAAAATGGATTCACACTATAGAACACTTTTTTTCTTAACCATTCTCACTGCCAAAAACCCATCACCTTGTATTAGAAGGTACTTCACTGCATGTCAGAAAGAGAAATTGCTCTTCTTTAGTTAACTATTTTTAGCACAAACTGACTACCAAGTTTATCTTAAAAGATGCTGGCACTGTTCATGGGGCCTGGACTGCTTCTGCAAATACAAATGCTAATTGTGCTGACAGCACTCAGCAAAGCTGTGTTTTCTGTGTGGTCTAATTGGAAGGCTGACTGGAAGGTCTTGTTTCATGGAAATGTGCAAAGGAGGATTTTTAATGCCAATCCCAACATCACTCTACTTGCTATATTTAACATGTTTGTTTCCCTAAATAGCTCAGTTGCCTGAAAATTCATTTCCACCATGTTTACTGAAAGCAGAGAAAGAGGTTATTAAACATGAAATTCAAATGACTTTGGATGCTCAGCCACATTAAAATACCTTCTGTAGAACTGAGTTGAGAATTGAATGGAAATTATTCATGAAAGAGTGACTTCTTATATTTTAAGATTTTCATAGGACCCAAGTAACCCCCAACAAAAGAAAAATACTAATAGTGGAGTTTGTGGTCGAAAGGGAAGACATCTTCTCTGTAATCCCAACTCCCTAGTTAGAGACAGAGGACACAAATAAGGGGAGGTGTGTCCACACCACCACAAATGCCCTTTGCGAGCTCATAAGCTGGCTAAATAGTTTAAATCTAAGTGCTCTTGTCTCAGTGAGAGATCCTGATTTAATAAAGTGATGACTTCTGGCTGCCTATGGCCTCTAGATGCACATGCATGCACATACACAAACACTCGTATGTACATACACATGTGAACACAAATACACACATAGCATACACACAAAATTAATGACAAAATGAGCATTACCTATTAAATATTTGTCTTTATATTTGAGAATTTCACATGAGTATATAATGAAATATTATATTCAACACCCTGCCCCAATTTTCTCTTTTCAACTTACTCATATCCTCCTAGCAGGCTTCCCTCCAAGTTTCACGAATTCATTTTTTTAATTACTCACTAATTCTAGGACCATTCATACATATATGAAGCCACCCACTCAAGCATGAGCAGCCTAGTAGTAGTCGTCACATACTTAAATGAGAATGTTCCTCCCTTCTTCTAGAAACTGTTCACTGCCAGGAGCTCTCACTAAGACACAGGACCTGGAGATAGTCTGCCTCGTCTATGCTGGAATTCTGGCTGAATTGATCTTGTGCTGGTCTTGCACAAGTAACCATGCATATAGTGAAATCATCAGTGTGATGGCCATGTTATGCCTAGAAGACAGCACTTTATGGCTCTCCTTTCCATACTCCAGATCTTACATTATTTCTGTCACCTCTTCTGTGATGTTCCCTGAGCTTTGGTTGCGGAGGATTTAATGTTGCAGTCAATTTTAGGACTGAGAGTTCTGTCTTTTTTTCTCAGTTACATTGAGCAGATATGCTCAACCCAGTTCATAGAGTTCAGCAGCTCAAATACATGGATTAAACATAAATATTTAAAAGGAAATTTGACAGTAAGTCTATTTAGCAAAATAACAGCAGTAGGTTTTGCTCTAGAGCCTATGACCTCCCCAGTTATGGACTTTTGACCGTAGTTGGTACTGTAACCTTCCTGTAGTGCAGACCCCAAATCCAACAGAAACTGCTTATATCATAAGAATACCATACCATAAGAATATGCTTATACCATAAGAATATTATAATTCTATTTTAATTAACTTAGCTATTATATTGAAATATAGAAGTTATGAATATTCAAGGGTACAATACTTTATTTCAATGCACAAATGCTTATGTTTTATAATTGTGGATTATAGGCTGAAGGTTGAAGATATAAGTCTTGTCAAACAATTATTATTTCATTATGGTTAAAGCATTCAAAATTCTTTCTTCTGAATTTTTAAAATGTACAATGCATTGTTGTCATCTATATTCACACTGCTCCTAACTGACTATAACTTAGTTTCTATTAATCAACCTTTACCCTGAGCTCTGGTTAACTATCATTCTACCCACAATTGCTTCTAGGTCACTTTTGTTAAGATTGGCATTTTTTGTTTCTTTGTTTTCTGTTGTTGTATTGTTTCTGTAGTTCCAGGGGTAGAACCCAGGGTGGTGTACATGCTATATAACTGCTTTACCATAGGTTCAGCTCTGAAAAACAGTTTACATATTCAACAAGTGAATATGAACCACAATCATGTAAAACTTGTATTCCTGTGTTTGGCTTATTCACTTAACATCATGAGAGGCAGCTCCAACCATGTTGCTACAAATGACAGGATTTCACTTACAATGCAATAGCATTCTGATGTGTTTGTGAAACACAGTTTTTAGTCCACTCAGCAATGGCTGAGTACATATATTGTTTTCATAACCGGTTATTGTGAACACTGTTCAATTGACATGAAATACAAGTATCTTTTTGATTTACTGGTTTTAAACTGAGCATGTTCTTTTCTGTAGATGTCATTAGAAGGTGAATATCAGCTTCACTCACAATTTTTAACATATAGCTCTAGAAATTTTCTTGAGCAATCAGTGACTATTGGTTGCTTTTGTTAATACTTATTTGGGTCCTTCAAATTACATGGCCTTGCAAATAATGTCTTGCTTGTTTGGAATTTTTTTTTATACTTATACAATTATTTTCTCCTTACTGAAGCAAGAAAAGATATTATTTATGAATTGATAGCTACTAGTGATTAATATATCCAGCTTACCAGGAAGGATACAAGACAAAACAATTCACAAAAATAAAAAAAAAACATTCAAGAAAGTTATTCAATATGTTAGTTGGCACATTAGTTCTTGTTCTGTCATTTGCTAGCAAATAAATGGCTTTCAGTAAGCAAGCAAGTAATTTATATCTGTAAATAACAACTTTCTTCAAGAAAATAAATAAAAAATAATATACTAGAAGTCCATTTATATAGAAGATTTATATGAACAAGTACGATGGCATTGCGTTTTTTTCCACACTATGTTAGTGATAGGATTTGATATATTTTATTTTCTATATAATATTTCTACACATTTAAATATTATTTTATTTATAATACTTAGTATCCTGCTTTTAATTTTTAGTATTTTATTATCATTTTACATATTAAAATTTGTTTCGTTCTGCAGTGCATCCCATGAAGTGACCAAATGACTTTACATTTCAGACTTTATATTTTAGACTCTCAGTACTTCATTCATTGCCCCAAACTAAGTCTTACTGTCACTAAGTGTGTCTCCTTATCTGTATGCACTTCCATGTTCCTCGGGGAAAAATCCATTTTACCTTTAGATTTATTCTGAAGAAGCAACAGGTGCCTTACTGAGCTTCCCACATCAGGTTTTATCCTCTTTATTGCAATCATACTTCACTTTGAAACATAACAAAAGTCTGAATTGTGCATGTTTTCTTTCTCTGGGACTTAATGCATCTTCATTTTAGACCCTCAAGAAATGCACAAAAACTGACGAATCTCAAGAAAAGCAATGCTAACGTCCTGTAGTACTTGCAAGGCCTTCTAAGAGCTGGCTATTCTCTACACATAATTTATAAATAGAATTAAGTACAATTCTGCATCAGATTCAGTTTTAAAGAATGAGATTAAATTGAAGTTTATGCAGAAAAGTAAACAGACTTAAGTCCAAAAACATTATAAAAGTAAAAGAATACTAAAGACAACCATGCCTTTTGGTACTAAAGAACTAACAGTGTATTTAGATATAAACTCATGTGGTAATGGTTTATAAATGGATAAATAGATATATCTAAAAAGTTTGTAATTTATAAAGAAAATTAAGAAATGAATATTAACTATTAACATGTAAGATTAATGACTACAGGCAACAAGTCTCAGGAAATTCATTGGTAAATTTTGTTAGAAAAGTGAACTGTTAAAAAAAATAAACTTGATTTTCTTCAAATAAAAAATGTAAAACCATATATATTAATTATTCAGTATGAAAATAAATGTTTTAACCATTTGAAACCAAATAGAATTTAGTTGTCTGTAACAAACAAATGTTTTATAAAACTTATAATGCAGAATATAATGTGACTTTAACAATGCACCTAGAACCTAGACATAATAAAAGGCTTTCAAAATATGCTGTAGTAACTGAAAGATATGGAAGTATTTTTTAAGTAACTAACCTATTTATTTTTCTTCTGTCACATAATACATCCCAACATCACTTCCTTCCTTCCTTTCACTCTTCCCAGCTATCCCTATCTCCCCAATTCTCCAAATCTACCCTCCCCACCCCCACTAACCCTCCCTTACACTTGCCTCTCTCCCCCAATAAAAGCAGTCCTCCTAGGGTTACTGCTTAAATAGGACACATCAAGATGTAACAAGGCCTGGCATTTATCCCTACATCAAGGGTAGACTAGACAACTCAGTGGGAGGAAAAGAGTCCCAAGAGCAGGCAAAAGAGTCAGAGACTCTCCCCACATACACTAGCCTTAGGATTTCTTCAAGAAAATCAAGTCAGAGAACCACAGGAAATATGTAGAGGATCCTGCAGATTCTATGTCTGCCACTTCAGGCTTTCTGGGATCCCAGGAGTGCTGGGCAGTTGACTCTGTGGCGCTTGTTTTCCTGATGTCCTTGTCCCCTCTGGTCCCCATAATCCCTCTTCCCTCTCTTCAGAGCAATTCCCAGAGATCTGCATGATATGTGGCCCTGGGCCTTTGCATATGCTCCCATTATCCTCTGATGGGGCCTCTCTGATGAGGACTGAACTAGGCACTGACCTATGAGTATAGCATGACATCATTAGAAATCATCTCCTGGTCATCAGTCTCTAGTTCCTGGCCTGCCCTGCAATTTTAGTCAGGTGGTTTCCTCCTTTGTCATGAATGAGTTCTGCACTTCCATTGTCCCAGTGAATCCTGTAGGGAAGATAGGTTATAGGTCAAAGACTTTGTGGTTAGGATGGTGTCCCAGTCCCACCACTGGGAGCTTTATAGGAGATGGCCTGTTCAGGCTCCCCATACCCCATTACTAGAGGTCCTTGTCAGAGTCTCCATTGTGGATTCCAGTGAGTTTCCACTGTCCTTGATCTTCAGATTTCTACCTAAATATCCTCCAATTCTTGTCATCTCTCCATATATTCTCTTCCCTCTCTCCTCATCTAGTCTTTTCCCTTCCCATTCCTTTCATCCCCCAGCCTACCTGCACCATCTGTTCTATTTTCCCTTTACCAGGGAAAGGTAAGGTGTCCCACTGAAGTCCTCCTTGTTACATAGTCTCTCTGGGTCTGTGGATTGCAGGAAAAATGAAATGAATTTTTGATGAAGTTTATGTCAGATAAAATTTGTCTAAAAGCCTATGTGAAAAACTATCCCTAATAATTCAGAAAGAGCAAATATCCTTCTCTTGAAATTAACATGGGATAGCAATAAGTAATTCAGAGAGGAACAGCTCAGAAGAGTGGCGAGTCAATGGGTATACCTCAAACTAATAGACCAGACCCAGTCAGGACAGAAATATAATGGAATGCAGGAGACACCTATCAAAAGGGAAGGTGAGAGGGTTCAAAACGTTCCAAAGAAAAAAAAGAAGGAACTTCAGCTGTGAAAAAATCAAATTATACCACTATTCAGAGTCAGTGGAAAAGAACTATTGTCTGTAAGACAGATTTGAAGATGGTATCTTGAGTTCAGCACAGAAAATGGTTGGAAAAGAATGGAAATAATATTAAGGAACTGAGAAAAAGCATGAGGATGAAGAAAAACTAGATAAAGACAGTGACTCAGAGACAAACTCTGAAAAGTTAATAACTGACTTTTCTACAACTAGCTAGTCAAATTAACATTATAAAACAAATGTATCTCAATAAAGCCCAACAAATAATTTAATAATAATAATAATAATCTGAACTATCTATCAATAAAATTTCAGAAGAGCAAAAACAAACAGGGATACTTCTGAAATGCCAAGAATTATCAGCAATGCAAGCTCAGTGTGACTCCTGGACTTATCAAAATGGGAAAGTGAGTAGATAGCAGTAGATAATTTGTTTTTTAAAATAATCTAATTCTTCATATAGTATTAGATATTCAACAAAAACACACATCTCAGCGTGAGGAATAAATAGACATATCTTAAAATTAAATATAAAGGTCTGAGAGTAAACACAGCAAAAAGGTTGAATGAAAGAAAGAAAACAATTTAGGAAGACATTAAGATGAAAGAAATACCCTTGGGTCAAAGCATGATGAGCTTCTGAGAAAAATCCAAATAAATATTGGCCAGATAGAATTCAATATTATTAATATAATAATATTAAATATATGAATATGTTATTTAGGTAAATATGATACCAAATACCTATAACCCCTCCACTAGGGGCACTGAAGCAGGGGAATCATACATTTGAGGCTGGGTTGAACTGCTTAGCAGGTTTGATATTAATCTCTGCTACATTATAAAGACCTTTCTCAAAGAAACACGAATTATTTCATTAATACATTAATTGATTGACTATTTCTATGTAAAGATAAATGAAAAAAGGGCTAAAGTCCCTTTATATCCATTTCTTGTTAAGGGGATTGATAATGATATTTATTTATGTTTTATTAAGCTAAGTATACACATAATACTCCTAGTTCCACCACTCATGTGTTTATTAATATGTTCATTACTTCTGTCCTAGTTTGCTTCTCTGTTGCTATAATAAAATATTTACTAAACCAACTCGGGAAATAAAGGTTAATTTGACTTACAGGTTACAGTTCATCATAGAGAGTAGCTAAGGCAGGATCCAAGGGATAGGAAATGAAGCAGAGACCATGAAGGAACATTGCTTAGTGTCATGCTCCTTCTGGATGGCTTGCTCACCCTGTCATCCCATATAACCCAGGCTCATCTACAAGTATTAGTACTACCCACATTGTGTTGAGCCCTCTCACATCAATCATAAATCAAGGAAAATCTTTGATGATATGCTAACAGATCAATCTGCTGGAGAAATGGAACTGAACTCTTCCTCAGTGAACCATTCTTTTATCAAGTGGACAAAAACTGACCAACACAACTTCTAGCCTGCTGCAGAGAAAAGTAAAAGAAAAGCAAAATTCATTAACTACAAATAAATAGTAAACAGAATAAATACAAATCACAGAGTAAAACGGCAATAAAATAAATTCAAGTACGCTTATAGATGGAACAATGCAAAATGAACTATTTTGTTCAATACAAATCCATAAGTGGGTCAATTGGATTCAAAACAATAGTTCTATGCTACTTTAAAAGTCTCACTTAAAATAAATGAAAGATTAAAAAAGTGATTTCCAATAATTACATTCTGAAAAAAATATAGAATGGTATTATTTTACATAATAGAGTTGTTGGCCAGTGAGGTCCAATTGACATCCCCAGATGCTATAAGCTATTTTCAATTTTTTTTTATACTTCCCCAAACTTGACTTTAAGACCTTTTGTTAAAGTTATCACAGAGCAGAGTCACAGAACATGAAAAAATCAAGGTGGCACTCATCTGCAAATTTTACCAAGCCCCTTTTTGTTGGATTTAAAACCTGCTTCACAGAACTTCTGGCTAGACAGCCCCAAAGGGAGAAACCACTACTATTATTGAGCTATATGAATACAGTATTAAGCCAACACCTAATGACTTATTTTATAAAAGTATATCGTCATCTCTCAACCATCATCACAGACATTTCTTTACTCAGTAGATAGTGATTAACCCAGAGACCCATAACTGGTCAAAGAACAGACAGAATGACTGGCTGTAAATAGGATCCCTATATTATGTCCTCTCCTTCCAAGGCTCAAGGATCATTCTAGAATAGAAATTGAAATAGTAAGAGCTAGAAGGAGTGGGTGACTATACGTAAACTGTATTTTCAGAATGTAGCAAGTGTGTTGCACATATGAACTCAAAGTAGTTGTGACACTGTGCACAAGACCTATGCAAGTTCAAATCCCAGGATAAGAGGAGAGGTGGGTATGAAGTAACTATCTGATTCCCTGCTGGTAACTGATAACAGGCTAAAAGTAAATAACATTCATGCCAACATTAGGAAAATTACTTCAAACAGTTATATTAGAGAGACACCCTAAAAAACAGCATAATACTTTTGGAAACTTGTATATGTAACTAAATATCATATTAAAAAGAAGAACTGATAGTTGTTTTAGAAAGACGGTCATGGGTATGCTTTATACATTATCAATATATCTTTGGCTGAGATGTGTGAATGCACATGCTCTAAGAGATGTGGAGGTCTGTGTATGCTTCTTTTACACTTGCTCTTCAAAGTATGTGATGAGGTTGATTTGTGCTCTGTTGTGTGTTATATACATTTAAATTGCAAAATGAAGTGCCTAATAATGTGAAAATACTCCATACACATATATACTATACATAGAGACTATAACATCATTCATATCTAAACAGCTCAAAATTCAGAGAGTTCAGAATAAAAAGTGCTTTGAACACACTACTACCCTTAGTGTTTTTGTATTCTCTTTGAAGACTTCAAAGGTTTTGAAGAAAGATTTTAAAAATCTCTTTCTGCCTGCAGAAATCTTAAATAAAAGTATATCTTGCAAAAGAGGTTAGGCTACAGATAGAATGTTAAATTTAAAGAAAAGTTTTGATTTTTCCAAGGAGCTTAGATTTGAGAAGTAAACGTGTCACAGTTATCAAATATGTAGATGTAAAACTCCAGATAGTCTTTTAAAATTACTACTTGTTGATATCCATAGCTGTGTACCTAATCGTGTGTGCTTCATGTCTCAGATATGAATGTGCGCGTGTTCAATGTTGCTTCTTGTCTAGTCTGACTCTAAACCCATTTTCATTCTATGTTGCCTTTTGAGAAGTTGTCTCTAGGAGCCATTATTAAGGAATACTTCTCTTTTTCTAGGTTTGTCCTAGGTGTTTACTTTTCTGGTAACACTTGCAGGTGGACCTGTAGTCTCCAGAAGCCATCTTTATTGTGAGACGCCAAGAGAAATGTGGATCCCTCAAACACATGAGAGGTTTAAGAAAACAGAAATGTTAGCACAGCCCACAAATTCAAGTGTCAACTGTTATCCTCATCTTTCACACCAAATGAGTTTCTCTCTCCTATGTACACATACCTACTTGAATTTTATCTATATAATATCATCTTTTCTAAAATACGCAAGTTTAAAAAGAAAGTTTATTTTTCCATAAGAATATAACATGGTAAGGAAAGGAGACACAGGTGATGTTTTATCTTAAAATCTCAGCTTCTGACATAATTTAGCAATATGTTTCTAATTATTTGGGAATGATTTTATAAAAATGGAAATGTGAAATCATGAAATGACTCATTATGTTAAAAATCTTACAGAGTTCCTTTGTCTTCATCTTATTTTTAATTGTTTACTTGAGGGTTTTGTTGGCTTATTAAATTGTAATTGTCAAAGAAATGTCAAAAATTCACAGAAGTTGTCAGGGTCTAGTTTTCTTTTCTGCACAAACTTGGGCATCACAAATATACAGAGCTGTGGATTAAAACTGAGATGGACAACTTGATCAAGCATCATGATGTCACCTTGAATGAACTAAAATATACTAGTGAGATACCCCAGTAAGTAATCAGGCCTTTGGGAATTTTATACTGGGTATCCTTTATAAGTTAGGAGGTAGGTAAATGGATCTTGAAGAGGAAGATGTCAATTTTGTTTTATTTATAGATTTGTAGGGACAAAGTGGTGTGCTTATTCTGAGTAACAAATCCACATTAATACTTCCTTCTATGTAAATAAATTATTCTCTTTATATCAGGAATAATTGTGAAGAAGGGGACTAGTGCAAAGTCATACATGCCTCCCTTGTAAACAAATGCAGAGATAGTTCATTGGGACAACACAGAGTATTCCACAAGAAAAATATTACTGGCATTTCTGCCTTTGCTGTCACTGGAGGAGCATCAGCCAGGTAGAAGACCAGAATCCTTGTTATGGACAGCTACAGACATACGTTGCCAAATCCCAGCCATCGTAATAGTGAATTTAAATGTTGAATTCTGCATGGTTAGTGGGATGGCTATTCTTTGTTGTCAACTTGACTACATCTGGAATGAACTATAATCCAGAAATGAAAGACATACCTGTGAGATTTCTTGATTTCTTGTTTGGTTTGAAGTGGGTGAATCCATTTCTAGTCCAGACCTTTGAGACAGGAAAACACAAGTCTTTGGTCTGGCTCTTGAGATAAGAAGACACAGGCCTTTAATCTAGATCTTGACGCAGGAAGCCACTAATCTGGGCCACACCCAGATTGAGGCTGGAAGCCAAGAACATGAAAGAAGGACACTTTTGCTCTTTTATTACTTGTCTTTGCCTTGATGGCATATTCATTTCTTCACTGGCATTAGATTCAACTTTTTTGGGATTTCAGCATACACTGAAGACCAGCTGAGACATCCAACCTCAAGGACTGAGCAACTATTGGATTCTTGGACATTCTATTTAAAGTCAGCCATTGATGGATTAGCTGGACTGCAGTCTGTAAGTCATTTCAATAAATGTCCTTTAGATAGATAGATCGATAGATAGATAGACAGATAGATAGATAATAGATAGATGATAGACCCATCCTATAAGTTCTGTGTAAGTTCTGTTACTCTACAGAACCCTAACAAATACAGTTAGTATGATAGGATTCCTTTTTTCCTTTCAATTACCTCTAAGCAGGACTTCCCTGTATTATATTAATTGCTATACTAGAATCTGGTACAGATATTAGTATAAAAAGCAAATAATTCCATTTTTACAATCTAACCTAATTTTCTTTTAATTTCATAATTTATCAAAGCAGCAGAAAATAATGTCCATTAAATTAGAGCCTCTCTTTTTTTTCTATGATTGAACCTAAAAGACCTTTGCAGTTATAAGACAAGATAAATAATTGGAGAAAATTAAGAGGATATCCTTATTCAATATCCCCCAAGATATCCATCTTTGTGAGGGATTACCTGTCAGTGGTTTCAGGGTACACTTGCCCTTCTGGCCTGCATGGGTCTGAAAGACCTTATTTACTATGCCTACACTCTGGTACTAGTTATAGCTACAACCTAAGAATTCATTATTAATCCCATTGAATGAGAGTAACGATCATTATCCAAATTCTTTGGTCAAATTAAGCAAGTTTTATATACTGTCACACAGGGCTATCTCCCCAAAGTGAGATTCAAGAAAATAGCAGTAAACATAGGAGACAGAGGGTTTTCAAGGGTTTTGAGATTTCCAGAGGAATTTTAGTTATGTAGAAACATGGCTGAGCATTTCAAAATTACTTGGCAGAACATCTTATCAGGGTATGTCCAAGGTGTACATCAAACTGTATAGGATGGGGTCTATGTCAAATTCCAGAAACAGCTTTTAGCATGATCAAGCTTAGATTTTGCAGCAAATAGAAATGAACTTATTCTTACCTTATAACAAAATGGCTTCTGATATTAAGATGGAGTCAGGTTGGTCTATCACTCATTTGCCAAATGGACAGCATAGGTATCTCTATGTGGTGTACACCCTCTCCATAGGGCTCTCATGGGGTACAGACAGAACCTACTGTCTAGATCAAGCCAACCTCATTCTTCCTTCCTTGTACAGAAGACTCTTTTTTCTCAATTGACCCAGAAACCTTCCGTGAATTCAGAGACACAGTTTACTTCCCAAAGCAGCACAACCATCAGATTTTATACTGAGTCAGGATGTATGTTTTCTAGTGACTATTGACCTATATCACAGGAGCAGTCAGTAAATGTAGAGTTGCTTAACATTCTCTACTGATTTTGTCTTTGCTTCTTGTATCATTGGTCTATGTGTTTACATAAGCGATCTTCAAGAAGAGCCAAAAATTAGTTCAACTATATTTTCCTAAGCTATTAAACACTCTTCCTGCCCAAAGGATATAAAATTCATTTGACTTTGGTGACTTGCCACACTCAGTGGGCCTTTTCTCCTTTATTCTTAAAGAGACAAAGTCTACCTACATCAGACCAATACCATAGCAGGCGCTGATTCCGGTCCCTGTCTATAAACACCTCAGAGTCTCTCTTTCTTTTCTGTCCTATGGAACATTTTTCTTCTTTGCTTTATCCTATCCTTTTATTTATTCTAAAGTATTCTTTCATTCCATGTTTGCAGGTGATGGGAAATCTCAAGTGTAAATTTGATACTGTTATAACCCTTGGTCTCAACTGATGGACCTCTGATTATCTAGTTTTCAGACTGTATTTGGGTATTTTATATATGAACAACCAAGTAGATAAACAAGTTACTGCTATGTTCTTCCCACAGCCCTTCTGACCTAAGTATAAAAATTAAATTGAACATTGTTCCGTGATGTAATTCATCTAAGATGAAAAAACAAACACCAGAAGCCATTCTTCATTGTGAAGCCTTTGCTGAGAAACAAAACAGAACAAAATTTCAAGAAGATTTGGATTGAATTACCTTAAAGAAACTTTCCAGGCATGGACTCGCCTAAATAGTTTGCTGTTGTGCTAATTGTATTTGCAAGCAAGAGCTTGGGAGGAGGACAGGGGAGGGAGGATGAGCAAGACCAGGGAGGATGGAGCACAGAGGGAGGGTAGGGGAATAAAAAATGTACACAATGACACCTATATATAGAAGTCACATCATGAAACCCATTGTTCTCTGTGCTAACTAAAATTCAATATGAAAGAAAACACCAAAAATAAATATAGTTATAAAAATATTCACAATGGAAGAAAAATCTTTAAAATACAAATGTAAAAATTGTGACTATAAAATTATAAAATATTAGTTAAAGATATGAATGGAAACCAAAATTCATTGTGAAAAATCTCATTATCTATAGGAAAGAGTACCAGACTAAAAATGTACTGCTACACATTTTCCCAGAAATTTTAAAGTATGCAAAAAACCTAATTTGAAAACTTTACTTTAATTTAATATACTCCAGAACACTCTAACCATCTCATGGAAATGTCTCTACTTTAGCAGACACTCAAAGTTTAAGCAACAATAAATAAAACATTTTAATATTGGTACCACAACATACAAATAGCCTCAGGAGATTGAAGTATGATCTTAAAGGTAGGGACTCAAACTGTACAATGGTTCTTTTATCAAATCAACTCACACACACACAAAAAAAAACAATTATGAAAATATGTTTTATATATAAAATTTTCACAACTCTGCATGAATAAATCCATGTTTTGTCACATGTGTGTACTGTACCACTATTGCAGTTGTAGATGTCAAATGTGGATATTTATTCACCAGATGTATACATTGGCTCATGACAGAGGACAGTTTCCTCTTTTGTCTAGTTAAGTCACCAGTCCTCATTACTGGAACTTTGGAGCTTTTCAGAGTTCATTTACTCTAGAATGTTTAAGCTTCCAATGCTTACTGAGCCATTCCAACTATTTCCCTCTGAGCTCTGACTCTTCAAACATCTTCTGAACTGATACTTCTTAAAGTATTATTATTAATAACTCCGGCTAGTTTCAATAATGAGCCAAGACAACTTTCTGAGATGGAAAACCTGGATGGCCAAGGCAGAGGGACTCACCTTACATGCTCATTTACAGATGTAGGCTTCCCATTGCTCTGCCCTGCCTAATCTGCCTCCTGCTTCTCCAGGAGCAGACTTCTTTCTCCTGGTGCAATCCCCCAGCACCTTAATGGTTAATGAATAGGATTTTTACAGTGCTCCAACCCCCAACTTCAGCTGGCTGACATGACGCCATTTTTGACCAGTTAAGTCCGCTGACAAGGTCTTACCTGCACAGTGCTTAGGCTGAGGGAAGACCCTGTAAAGTTCCTTTATTAGCAGTAATACAATCAAATGCTTTCTCAGTGGACAGAGTCTACCTTAGAAGGACAATTTTTCCAATCAAAGGTCATTGAGTAGGCAATTGTTAGTGCTCCAAATTAGCAGACTTTCTGAATTCTACAGTACACTCCTAAGAAGCTGGTTCCAATAATATTTGAGAATAAGTTCAAATATGCCCCAACAACTCTTCTGTCTGATTCTTCGACTTTACTCTTCTTAACTTACTGAATCACTGTAACTCCTATGTAACTCTCTTTTACTGAGCTGAGATCCCACCTTTTCTTGTGAGAGTTGGCATGCCTTTACTCTGCTAACCCTTCCTCTGAATAATCATTTTGTCTGCCATTCACTCTGACTCATCTCAGATGTCACTTCCTGTGTGACACTGACTTCTTCTGAGTTCTGCTTCCTGTATCTGCATCCACTGTTTTTTCTAAGGATTAAAGCATGGACCACCACTGCCTTCTAAATACCAGATTAAAGGTGTGTCTATATTTGATCCAGACCACACAGGCTTCTAAATGTAGACCACTGGAATGTAGAGCTCAGCTTTCACACAGGGCTATTCCTCCCTACATAGTCATAAAATCAATCACCTACAAATACTCCCCCAGTTCCTTTGAAATCCTGTCCCAAGGCCCTCTGACCTAGAAAGCTACACATCTCCTTCCTATTAACAGAACTTCATTTGCATCTTCATTCTGTACAGTTGGAATGGACATTTCATTTATTTCACTTGCACAAGAAATTCAGCAATAATGTTGTTTGAGTGTGGTTTCTTGAACACATTGCAATTTGTCTATGTTCGGATGGACATTTGAGCTGTTTTCTGGTTTTTGAACATTAAAGAAAATAGTTTTATTGTCAAAGTCTTTGTATGGATATATGGTTTCAGTTCTCAACATTAAGCCCTGATACCTTAAAACTCCTAGACTCTAGAAGCTAAAGGGACAAGAAGGGTGTAGTTTCCTGTGCCACATGAAATAGGACCAACAATTTCCAGACAGGATCTCATGAAACTTAACAGCTTCTCCACAGTAAACTGCCAATCAAGTGAGAAGGCAGTCCACATGATGGGATAAAATCTTTCTAACACACAAGTCTCAGAAGAGGAAACAATGCTAGCCTCAGGACGTGACATGTCTGTTACACACAAAACCTCACAGAAGCTATGGTCTCTAGCACAAGACCTCCACAAGATGAAGACCATTAATTCCAGCATGGATGACCAAGACACATATATGAAATTTTCAAGAAATAATAATATTAAATAAATAAAAACAAAATATTTTTCTTACTGTTGTGTTTAAAATGAGTCACACTATTCCTTGTAAACTTCGCTTTCTTTCACCTGCATTTGTACTAGAGGTGCCATCTTGTTTTAAAATTGTCAGTGCTGAAAATAGTTCGTTGGCACTGGGTTTGGTCTTTGTTTTCTCCATTACCTTTCAATGAGATTTTATTGTTTGAATAAGAAAAAAATCATACTTCTTACCTGAAATTTATGTCTGGAAGGTTTTGCTTCTTTGACAAACCCTTTCATTAGATAGAAGAAGTTCCATATTAATAACAATATAGGACTGTGAGTATAGTTCAGTATTAGAGCAAATGAATATGTAGTTTTTATATATAGACTTTTTTATGATTATAGTAATAAATGATATGTAATTCATAGTATATTAACTTTTTCCATCCATCCTAGTCTGGCCTCAAACTCTGCAATAGCATGATGTTGAACTTCTGATCCTCTACCTCTACCTCCCTAGTACTGGTATAGTAGGTGTGTACCACTATACCTAATGTTTTTGGTGTTTGGTAGCAAACACAGCATTTCATGTATTCCAGGCAAGCACTCTAATGAGCTATCTCCAGCCCTGCTATTAGTATCTTAGGGGGAATATAACCTATGACCAATCCTTTTGGTAGGGCAAGTATTGCATTTATAAATTTATCTCTTTATTTTCTCACCTTCAGTTGATGTTACTGTCAAGATATAAAATGAGTTTAGCATTAAGATCACTTTCTTAGGCTGAATATATAATGATGACATTTTATTGCTTGTTTCCTTTTTACGTTACCATTCAGATATACTTTTCTCTTCTGTGAGCTCTTTACCTGTTCCCAATGTCTGTAACTATTTTAAGTGTCTTCAGATGACTAGTATTAACTACAGAGAAGGAATTAACTTACAAAGAATGTATTATAAAACTGACATTACTAGCAAATAAAATTATGTATTCCAAGAGAAAAAAACTGATGAAAATCTTAATGTAAAAGATAGAACAAACTATGCACACAAAAATGAAATCAGAACAACAAAAATAAAAATAACATGAAGAATTGTTTAGAAGCCTTGTTAAGCATTAACATTTCATAAAATCTTATTCATTATCACATTAATAAGATGTGAAATGCTAGGGAAGAGAAGTTTTTAGTGATAATAATTTTAGGAATTTAAAAACATGGGGATTGAAAAAAATCCTTCAAAAAGTAGAGAAATAAGAAGATAAAGCTGAGAAAATATTATAAATTCTTATAAAAATGCAAACAAATAAATGAAAAGATAGGAAAACTAGAGTGAACATATGAATAATCTATGTAGAGTAGGTACTCCAGAAAGACAGGACATAAGCGGAATCAGAGAGCATAAAATAAAGGTAAAAATAAATCCTGGAACTGTATATAAATGGATGTATCAACTATCATACAGAAGGGTAATCATAAGTACAAAACAACTTATCTTTGTGAAATTCAAATAATAGGATATAAAACAAAAGCATTTTTGTAAATGCACAAAAATAGAATACTATCTTTGTATCTTTCTCAAAAAAGTGTTGAAGGTTTGATTTACTTTGGCAAAGTGACAAAGGAGATATAAAAAGACATGGTTATAAGATAAGTTAACTAGAGACTCAATATAGGAGAATCTGATGTGATATCTCAGAATGACAGGGGTGTCAGAATAACAGTCCTTAGAGTACCACTGAAGCAGAGTGACAGGAGAAATATACACACACACGCATACACACACACACACACCACATATTTACACATACACACCCATATACATACACACACATCAAACCCCAGAAAACATACACACATACACACACATAAACATCCATACAGATACATACACACCACACCACACACAACACACACACACACACACACACACACACACGAAGACTAACACACAAACAATTGAGAGCAATTACTTTTCATGTGACTTTGCTCCCCACACAGACCCTTCCCTGCTGCAGTCTGCCTGTACAAATGTGTTGTGGAGTTCCTGCCTTTGCCTTTGGGTCAGTCTCAAACACTCCACTACATGCAGTTGCTCTACTGTTGTTATTCTGTTCATTGTTGAAGGTGAGTCAAGAAAAGTTAGAAGTTGAAATTACTCAGCACATCATCACCATTGTCAAATTCTTTTGTATTTTTCAGTCTCTGACCACTGACCTAACAGCTAGAAGCCCCTGCTTCCACATCTCAGACCTTGTCACTAGCTTACTCACAGATGCCCATCAAAAGTGATGCCAGGATTTGACTTGGAGGTTCTGTTCTCCTGGGAATTATAGAACAATTGCACTGCCCAGTGCGTAACTCCTGTTCAGTATTAACCATCACATACATTCACTTATTTCTACATGCCCATTGTTAAAATATTCAATATTGAATTTGGTAAAAAAAAATACAAAGAATATTTGGAAAAATTGATTCCTATCAATTTTATTTTGTTTCTAAGATTGATATTTAAATTTTTTTATATGTTTTTGCAAAGAAAATGAAAAAGAAACAAGACATATGTTCTTATGCTTTATGATCTGTGCTGTGATATGACTTAGAAGTGTACAGTGTATACTATTTCACTCAAATATCTAACACAAAATGAGTCCAAACTTTAAAATTTATTAATTCATATGCCATTCATTGAAATTTTATATTTAAATACTATTTCTTTACATCTAGGCAGTTGCTGTAATAGATGCTTGCCTATCTTGGTTGCTATTTAATATTAAATTGTGTTTCAGTAAAAATATTCCTAATCAAAATGATAGTGAGATTTTGGGGCTACAGAGATAGACCATTGTCTATTTACAGTGGATAGACCAGTGTTTCTCTTGCAGAAAACCTGGCTTTGGTTCTGAGCACACACACAGAGTTTCACAATTATCTGTAAATCAAGTTCCAAATTATCTAATGCCCTTTTCTGGCACCCTCAGGCATTGGGCAGGCACATGTTTCAGAGACATATAGTCAAGCAAGCATTTATACACATAAAAGAGAAATAATGCGTAAATATTTGAAAAGTCACTAAATTGAATCCGTTTTTTCCACTTAGCCGTTTGACTATTGCTTTTATTTTTCCTGTGTACCTGATTTTTTGTTTGTTTGGTTGGTTGGTTGGTTTTTTTGCTTTTTTTTTTTTTTTTTAGGCCATGAAAAAGACGATAACCAAAGCATTTTAGGGAAAGAAATTCAACAGCAACCTTCTGTCTTTCATCTTCAAAGGCACAGGAACTCCACACAGGATCCCAGAGATAGGAACTGAAGCAGAGGCCATCAAGGAACTCATACTCAAGTTCTCCCCATGGCTTTTGGTGTCTTTTCTTACCCAGTCAAGTACCACCTGCCCAGACTTGGTTCTGTCCACAATGGGCTGGGCCCTCCCGCAAGGATCATTAATCATTAAAATGCCCCACAGACTTGATATACAGGGCATCTATCTGAGACATTTCCTCAATGGAGGTTCCTCATTCCAGACAACTCTAGCTTTTGCTAAGTTTTAAGACAGGTAGTGATTGTTGAAAAGGTTTTCAGGAAAGCAATACTTAGCAAGGCAGATTAAAAAGAGACATGTAAGCTTTGGGTAGAGGTAGTGGAAGTATTAATATAGGGCAGCAGAACTGTGGGTTTAAGAATATGGTTCTTGCTTTTGAATTTGTTTTTGTTATTTTATTTTTGTGATTATTACATAATTACATTATTTCTTCCTTCCATTTCCTCTCATCCTAAACTCTCATATACTCCTCCTTGTTCTTTTTCAAATTAATGGCCTCTTTTTAATTAATTATTATTATATGCACATATGAAATATGACCTGCTCAGTCTGTATAATGTTACCTATTTATGTTTTCATAACATAATAGTTTCATGACCACTTGGTATTGAATAATCAATTGGTGTGCTCTTCCCTAGGATAGACTATTTCTTGCACCCTCATAATTCCTTGTTTGCCTATAGTATTTTGTACAGGACTGAGGCCTTCTAGTCCTACCCCCATTCACTTTAGCATGTCTATTTTTGTTATCCATGTTCAACTCGTGTTTTGACAGCCATGCTGGTGAGACATTATGGGTGCAGCTTCTGTTATTTCTAGGAGACACAACATAATTCTTTTTGTTTGTTTGCTTCTTTCTACACAGCATTTCTCTGTTGTAACTCTGACTGTCCTGGAACTCAGTCTGTAGACCAGGCTTGCCTTGAACTCACAGAGCTCAACCCGCCTTTGCTTTCTGAGTACTGGGATTAAAGACAAATATAATTCTTAAAACAGTAATTTATTATTTTCTCCTACATTTCACCTGCTGCCCACATTTGCAGGTTACTGCATCTAGACGATGTTGAACTATACAATATATCATTATTTGATTTTGGAAAGCTATTGCCTTCATTTTTAATAGTCAGATAGCTTTCTAAAAATCTTTAAAATGGAAACAAAAATCATGCTAGAATGGAATACCTCTGACTTCAAGTCAAATGTTTACTTCTACTGTATTCCTCTTCCATTTAGCACAGCAGAACCCATGTCAGGAAGGTCTCAGTTTCATGTAACTTTGCATCAGCATATTTGTTATCCTGGCCTACGATGAACAACTTTCTGTATTCAACAACTTCTTTCTAAACTATTGGGAATTATTGAATGTCATGGTAATCTTCTCCAACTATCATATCTTTCTTATATCTATAGTTAGTTTATTTTTGTTTGGAACTAATTTTAGTGAGATAATTGTAAATATACATTCATATACCTTTAGAAATTACCACCATCAAAATTCCACTAAAGGACTCTTTATAACTTAATTATGTAAATTATTAGGGATGTAATGTCAGCTCAACAAAGGATACTGTGTAACAAATGCTTGCATAGTCACCTATTAACTGAATGAGAAAGTAGTATTTGCCAGCACATATTAATAACAACATCTGTGTCTCTGTTGTTACCATGTTAAGGACTTGGTCTGAAATATAAAAGTAAAAAATCCAATGTAATCTATGAAAGCATTCTGCATAGAAATAGTTGGTTGTGCCAGACTTCAACACACTATTCTTCACAGACCCATGTCAAGTGCCCAAAAAAAGTCTTAGTAATTAGTTCCCATTCTTAACAATGAATACAAGGAATGGAGCCATATCCTCAAAACGCTGCTGAATAAAGTGATATCCCTATCTTCATTATGCTAATTTAACACATAAAAATGTCTTGGCTATGGGGTTGGAGACATTGCTCAGGAGCACTGGCTGCTTTTCTAGAGGAGCCAAGTTCAATTCCCATACCCACGTGATGGTCTGTAACTCCAGTTCTAGGGGATCTGACACTCTCATGCAGACATTCATTCAGTCAAAACACCAATGCACATAAAACATTTTTAAAAAACATGTTTTAAAAGGAACTTTATTTTCATTTAAATAAAAGAATGTCTTTTGAATAAGGATTTATGTTAAAACTGGTTCAATGCAAGGGGTGTGAACATTCTGAACATTTCCATTTATAGCCCCTTAGTCTCTGTCATAATCACCTAGCATTTAGCCCTTTTGGTGTGCTATGTAAGTATTTTCAAGGGTTTGAAACATTTAACCTGGGAGCTTAGGACTTGGTTTTAGGAAGCACACTAACAAGTTTACACAAGCCCATACAAATGCATGAACAGACAAAACAAAATCAATAATTTGAACTACGAAGGAAATGTACCTGATATTTTGAATTCAGAACTTACAGCTATGATAAATTGAAATTTAGAAAATAAGTTAAATAAAATTCTAAATAATAATGTAAACGGCATGCACTTAGCATTGGTATTAATGCACCTTCTCTGGAAATGTGTAATGGATACTTGAGTTTTCTCAATTCAGGTATTTTTTCCTAAGTGTTAGGGTTTTTTTGTATTTTTTAATCACCTTTTTTCCTTTTTTCTCTTTTAAAAGCAATTTATGTTTATAGCCATGTGTGAGTGTGTGTGAGAGAAAAGGAGAGAGACAGGGACAGAGAGAGAGAGAGAGAGAGAGAGAGAGAGAGAGAGAGAGAGAGAGAGACAGAGAGAGAGAGAGAGCATGCATGAGGACAACATTCTAGAGTCTATTCTTTCCTTCTACCTTGAAGTGTTTTTTGTTTTGTTTTGTTTTGTTGTTGTTGTTCTGACATGCTATGCACTTCAGGCTAGTTAACTCCTAAGCTTCTAGATGTTCACCTGTATCTGCTTAGCATATTATTTAGAAGTGCTTGGATTATGGTATACAAAATCATATCAAGTCCTTTTAAATATGCATTCTTATGATTGAACTCAAGTCAACAGGCTTGTGTGTCAAGAAATTTTATATGCCAAGTCATCTCATCAGCCTCACTTTTCCTTTTCCTAAAATTTTGTTATCTATCTTCTGAATACTTATCACCTATTTTTAATGCTTGCCATTTTCTCTTTTAATCTCATTTTACTTTTTCCCTTTCTTAATCTTTATCCTAAATTATGAAAATAAGTTTGAAAATAACTGTCTATCTTTACTTCTTGGTAGGTATAAGATTACATAACTTCATTTCCTGATTTGTGATCTGGACATAGTACATTCTTCTAATAATCATAATTTATCCCAAATGATCGTTCTGGATTTAAATTATAAAGACCTAGTCTTTCACATTCCTTGGTCTCCTTAACTCTCAGAGTTCACTTGAGAGAATCAACCATTGCCAACATCTCCTGCCAAAACCACAAAGTGCTTAGGGCCTGCAGTGGTCACATGAATAAGCTTAGAAGATGATCTTTCCTGCTTAAATCTCAGATAACTTCAGTATGGGTGCCCTGGATATCACTTTTGATATTTCCTCAACACCAGGCAAACTGCATACTTTGTGTACTGGAGATCTTGTGAGAAAGTAAATGTTCTTTGCTAGACATGGCTGTACATCAGGGGAATTCACTTAATACGTCAAAAACTAACTCCACCATTGATTTCATCTTTATTCAGTACTGTGATTTTTGTTTATTTTTAAATACTTCTTTTATATTTTTAATTATATATTTGTGTGTCAGTGTGTGAAACGATTAACACAAGAATGCAATATTTGTGGAGATGAGACGAGGGCATCAGATCGCCAGGAGATGAAGTTACAAATAGGTGTGAACCAAACTCAAGTGCGCTACAAGAGCAGTATGTACTCTTAACCACTATCTCTCCAGCTCATAGATCCTTGTACTTCTTAAACATTGGTACTCATTTCTGAAATTATTTTGCCCTTTATATCTAGTTGTTTTCTTGAGTGTGAACATGTTATAGTCAAGCTTTTAAATTTAAATTTAAATTGTCTGTTGTTTTGGGTGGTGTTCTGTTGTTTTCATTTCAGATATTTTATTGCTTTCAAGGCAGATTATAGTTTTTATCCTACTTGTAGTCATACATTTATTCATGCTGTATCTAAAGATACTTTGTACCTTATCGTCTTTTACTTAAAAGATAAACTTGTATAAATTTGAACTTATATAAAATTAGAATTTCTGAACTTTTGAAGACTAGATTCATTAAAATTCTTCTTCTGTTTTCATGGGGTTAAAAAGCCTAACAGCCTGCTTTCTTGAGCTCTCTTGCCTCTGTCCTTTTAGCTACCTGTATATTTTTGAATCTATTCTCTGGTTCTTGTTTGATATTTATTTCCATTATAACAACTATATCCTTCAGGGAGTCAGGATGGTTAGCTTTGAGAGTTTTCAGACTACAAATGGAATATGCCTTTCATTGCTTACTGAAAACTCACTACAGGAATGGCTAAAGCCTCATAGTTATGGTAAACATTCTCAGATACATGGCCAACCATCCCTGCGAGTTCATCTTGCTACTTTAAGTTTCATTATTTTTAAAGTATGTAATATCTCTGCTCTGAACTCATCTGCTTTCTTAAACCATATAATTTTTGTAACTGTTGCTGACTTCCAGTTACTACTTATATTTAAGTTTTCTGGTGATAACTTGCACGTAGTTTTGCCTATGTGCTTTTTCACTGAATTTATGTGGGAGTCCCAGAAATTCAAAAATTATGCCCTAGCACTGCTATATTTCCACACTTTGCACATATGGAGCTTACAAATCCCATCTGGTTTGTCTCATGATGACTAAATATATGCTAGAAGAAGGTAGGTGAGGGATGAGGTCAGGCAGAAGGTGAGTTTTCTAAGGAGAGAATATATATTCTCCTATCATAATATCTTCTATCTGACAATTGACAAGAGTTACCTGTAGTATGAGTTTTCTCCCAGATACTCTGCTTATACTTTCCACAAGCTCCTTACATCTCAGTAAACAGGTTATATCTTTCAAATAAGTCTGCTGAGATAAGAGTGTTCATTTGATTAGGCACACATGCTTATAGGAAATACAATGGGTATTAACTAGTCATCTCAGCACTTCATTTTATTACTGAGAATATGCCACTCACAATTCCAATAAATAAATAAATAAATCACAATAAATATAGTTTCCCTTGTTGCTTATGTTAATAGAAGGGACATAAATTACTTCTTCAGAAATTATAAAAAAAAAAAAAGGAAGACAAAAAAAGATGAAATTCCTACTTTGTTTTTTCTCTCATCCCTTTATTCCTAGATGAAAGGATATTTAAAAGAGCTGGCAATTTATACAACAAATATAGTTCCTTAGATGCACTTTTAATAGTAAAATGACAAAGACATGGATACTCTACTCAGATACAAAAGTCAAGCTTAAACATACAGCAGGTATTTTTGACTCATCCATGAAAGTGAGTTTCATTCTACAGAATTCTTTCTCTGCATGTATTTATCATCTTCTGTTCAGAATACAAAAACATAATTTGTGGGTCTTTTAGGAGCTGGCAGGAATGAGAATACTGCAAATGAAAGCACTTTAGGTGCTGTTATGACCTTTTAGCTATGAAGAAAGAATAACTCTAAAGCAACACAAGGCTGAAAGTGAAAGTAGTAACTTAGACTGCCAGGTTTTTTTTATCTGAAATGTCCCTTGGTAGCCATGTCTTACACTACAAATGTGTGTATGTGTGTGTGTGTGTGTGTGTGTGTGTGTGTGTGTGTGTGTGTGTGTGTGATGTGTTTCTGTGTGCATCTTCAGACATAAGCATCTTTGTCCTTTAAAAAGGCAAGGAAATAGGAAATAAATAAATGAACAAATTTCTAGAGTGTATTTGAGGTTCAGTTGCTAAAATATTCACTTTGATATATCTAAAAGAAATGAAAGACCTCAAACTGCATTTCCCTTGGCAAATGTGGTTCTTTAGATATCAAGGAGAGACTGCATCCAGAAGAATTTGAAAGGATTTTAGTTTGAACTCAGACAGAGGACAAGAGAGGCACAGTAATGTGTAATTGAGAAAATTCTTTTAGTAGTAACATGTTTAAATCTCCTTGGGATTTGTAGTTAAACAGATATAAAATGGCTATGTTTTAGCAAATACCAATATTAATGATCTAACCTCAATATTATAGTCAATATATTTGCAAAACTAACAGGAATAACTATAAAAATAGACTATTGATTATTAAGTAATCTAAGGAATGGAAATCCACAGTGGTCAGTTCTAAAACATGATATGTAAAACATATATATATATATATATATATATATATATATATATATATATATATATGAGCTTGATATATATGTTATATATATGTATATATATGTGTGTGTGTATACATATGTATATATGTATATATATACATATATGTATATATGTATATACACACACACACACATATATAAACACATACACACACATAGAATCAAGCAAAAATAGACTACCAATTTAAGAGTTGAGAGTGATGTGCCCTGTGAGGGTTTGGAGGGAGGGATGTTGTAGGGCTGAAGGAAGGAAATAGAAGGGGGAATGTGATATGATTATATTTTAAATAAAATGAATTTTAACTTTTGAATTTAAAAGAATAAAACAAAAGTGGAAACAAACATTGTTATATACATAAATTAATGTTTTTATTCAGAGATTGACACAATATAAAGTTTCTATTTTAATAATCATATGTATATATGAAGAACTCTGTTCTAAACATGCTTGCACATAATTATGTACGAGTATATATGCTATACAAATGGTAGGAACTCCATGAATATTGGTGAAATGTTATAATTTATAACAAATATGTAATCAATAGAAACATTATTTACAAAAAAAAATGTGCTCAAATGCTTATAGTAATAATAAAGTACCTGGGAAAACATATTGTACATGAAAATATCCACTTATAACTGACCACTTATAAAAATTACTCACTATTTTTATATCTTATCAACCTAAAAGTCGATCCCATCTCCCATACAGCAACATCTCTGTAGGTTTACCTCTTCTACAATGTTAGTGGATAATCATACAATGTAAATCTGATTCAAATCAATGTAAGATACATATCACATTTTAAGAAGATAAAGAAATTTCTGATATCTGTAAGTGGGGTGTTGAATGTACTCATTACCTTTGTTTAACTATAGAACCAATGAGGAGTCCAAATGAGGTAGAATTCTAAGTTAACTAATATTTGAAAAAAATGTAATTGACATTAATGATGACTTAGTAGTTGCTTCAAAGGAGGAATCATTTTGATATCACCATATCAAAGAGAAATTGGCAAAGCCTTTGAATGCTTTAACAAAAATATTTCCTTTCTTTTAATGATATGAAAGGAGAAAAAGCTTTTCATTTATTTTTATTCATTCTAAAAATTGGATCATGGCTACATTTAGAAACTGACCTTATTTAAATAATACATTAAGCATACTGAGTTTGATATTCATTCTCACATTAAATATATAATCTCAATGGTTTTTTGCCAAAATCACTAATTCTACTACTTTATGTTTTATTGGAGTCGTGGTAGGAAGTCTTCCTAATAACTGTTCTCAAATGTTAAGGATCTCTTATTTTCTTCCTAATGTCTACTGAGTGGCCACTGTCGTTATCTGAGTGATCTTCATTATTGTTCCTTGGAAGAGATTGGTCCCAATAATATCTAATTTCTCTCTAAATGTAGCCTCTAAGTCATAAAATAACAACAGTTGTTTAACTCTGCTTCTTATTACATACACTTTTCATCTATGTCCGTACATCTACTTCTGTTCATGCTTGAAACACACACCTAGTGGACATGAGAAAAATAAGTTTTCTGTTCATGATGCCATTGAAAAATAAGTACTTGCTAACTTTAATTAACCCTTTCTACTTTAATTAGGAACTCTCAACATTTTTTTCAACACCCCATACAGGAACATTATATATGCTTAAGTCACTGAAAATTTCAGAGAAGTGTTTTGCTATGATCATTGATAATGTGAACTTTTGAGCTACAGAGGGCTCAATACCAATTCCTGTTTGATACTAATTAAATGCTTTTTGGTCAAATTATTTAATCTATTTAAGCCTTATTTTCCTGATCTAGTACCCCTAATACAATTTTATACAATAAGTGTTGAGTGAAAAATAACTTAGGTAAACAGTAATTTCCTTATTCATAAAAATTAGGCCTTAGCTACAGTGGGCTTCATATTATTTCTGTGATTCATGCTCTTTTTTTTCTTATTAAGTTCATGTACTCAATGAATGTAGCAAATGGCTTATTGAAGATGGACATTAGACTAAATTGATTACTGTTGAATTGGATACAATAAATTTAAAAGTTAGTCTGAAATGCCTGAAAATCCTGAAACACAAAGAATTGGAAGACAATCATTGCATCAAAAATATAGTATAGAATATAATCAATTTTGATGTGGAAAAACAAGTTTATTAGGTGATCAGTTTATTGAATAAAAGTCTTATGTAACTAGACTAACATTCCAAATACTTACACATACACATTATTGGTCAGTCTGATTGAGAGCCGATTATGATCACTCACATGGCTTGTCTCAGTGTGTATCATCTACAGATCAACTCTGGATGGTATACATATGTTGTCTCATTTCTCAATATTGCTCATCACATCAGGTATTATAAGCCAGTTTTGTGAATTATAAGAAGCCAGGCATAATTTATCATCTTTTTCCCTCAAATATAGATGAAGAAATACAGATATTCCATCCACTGCAACTTATATAGCTAGTTAACGCTAGATAAGTATTCAGAGTCCGAGCCCAAGATGGCATACTCATAAGAACCTGACAAAAGTTACTGTAGAGTCATGAGACTTGTAACTGAAGCACTGCTACTTCCCCAGACCAGATGACAGGAGAACCTTGGCATGTAGGTGGAGGAATCCTGAAGAGAAGATTATTCTGACTTGAGCAGGGCTCTTGCATGTTAAAAGACAGTGGGTTTAAAGCAAGCACCCAGATGGGAGATAGTGACCACGGCATATTAACTTACTCATCCTTCCCTCTGATTTTGTACCATGAACTCTATTGGTCAAACTCATCCACAAATCAGAAAACACAGAGATTCCCTCCATGTGGTTCATAAATCTCAGACCCTTAAAGGGAAAATCATACTGTGGAGTAGAGAGGGGATTTGGAAGAATAAGACATAAACTGTCATCTGTGGTTCATCTCTACTACCTCATTCCAGAACAAATAATTAACTCTTGATAGCAAATTAGTATAAGGATTTCTTAGGCATGGCTGCACTTTGGAATAAATTCTTATAAAAGACAAAAATCTTTGTGACTGGAATAAATATTATCTGTCTTCAGATTCTGCTATCTTAATTGTCTCCTTGGTTTTGGTTTTTAAACATGTACACTATATTACAATTCTGACTGTTGATTGATATAGACAACATTAAAACTTGATCATCATACTCACTACAAAGCTATATTTTCTTCAAATCAGGTGAAAGCAGGATGGTTGTTCAAGCAAACAATCCTAGCACTCAAGAGTCTGAGACAAGGCGTTATTAGTTTGAGGCCAAAATGACTGACTCATTGAATCATAGTGATGCCTAGTGATGCATAGTGATGAGTAACTGACTCTGATGATAATGCCTAGGTATTCTTGCAGCTTTTAATCAAACCAATTTCAATTGAGAATAACCAATGCACTGCAATTATTATTTAATATCAGTCCCAAATGCCATTCTTTGCTCTTTAATGAAATATTGCCATATTGCAAAAATAAATAAATAAGTAAATAAATAAATAAATAAACAAATAAATAGCATTTCAGACAGGAGAAAGTCTCAAAACCTCCTGAGTATAGTAACTGCCTCTATGGAACAGGATATCCATATATTATTTGGGAAGGCATATATCGCTGGGTTCAGGAGGAGCTGTTGAGAGTTTTGCTGCAACCTCTGGTTCTCAATGGTGACATAATAGACTCATTAATGAAACAGTGGCATCACTCAGAACTAGGATGCTTCCAGAAGGAACAGCATTACTTAAATATATATTTAGTGAATTCATAATCAGATACTCAAGGATTATTGCAAGAAGGTGATGATCCCTCTTGTATGATCTGAGTTTTCACAGCTCCCTTCTCTTTGTGTCTTATTCAACATTTTGAAATGATGAACATGATTGAATATTGGGATAGACACTTGACTAAGCCCTCCTCTTGTTCCCATAACAACCACAGAAAATAAAAATAAAGCTGTTTATTTCCAAGAACCTAAGAAATATAATACTAAGAATTTTACCCCCATAAAGGAATATTCCAAAAATTTAATGAGATCAATTCCTGATATAAAAACTTTATATAATCCAGTTTGCATGTAAGCATATTTTGTATGATCACCTTTTTTAAGGTCATAGAAGTCACAGGAGGAAAGGGGGCAGAATTAAAACAAACAGAGGATGCAGACATGCACCTTAATTTAATAACTGATAGAACTGGAGATATCCAGTATGAAGTGTCCTTTGAATCACTGCTGCTGTACAGAGCAGTTATACTGAGCAAAGAAAAAGACTGCCTGAAAGAAAGTGATCTTTAAAAACATGAAAATCTACCTTAAATTTTGATATCCCATGTAACAGGAAAAGATGCAGTTAAATATTATCAAATCATAATTGATCATCACTAACAAGGTAGCTTGTGAGACTTGTTTGAGCTTGATTATAATCATTTATAACTAAGATTTTATTTAAAAAGATAGAGGCAAAAATATTTTATATCTGAGTAGAATTTCTGTTCTTGAATATAATTTATTGGAACCACAATTTTAATGATTCTTGATTGTCATTATGAATCAAAATCAGCTTAGAAAATAAAATCAAAATCAATGAATAAAATCATAAAATCAAACAATAAAATTTCTTAAAGTTTTATCTCCAATGTTCTGACATACAGCTGGTTACTGTTATCATTATTTGGTTGTTATTTGTTTTCCCAAAGCAATTTGTTCTTCTATTGTGGTTGGCTGATACCAATGGTCTAATTGAACTGGAATATTTAATTCATAGTTAAGAGTATATGAGCATGAATAATGGCTGTCTTACTGAGCAATAGTATGAAATTGTTCAGTGACATATTCACTAGGAACAGAAATAAAGTACGTACTTGACCTGCATTTCAGAGCTATTGAAGATCAAGTGGCATAAGTGATACAAAAACACTTTGTAAAGTAATATATACATTTGTACTTGGACAAAGTACTACATATTTACTACTACATATGTAAGAGGCAAGACTAGAACACATGTCTGCAAGCACTTTAGCTCTCTTATTAATACTCTAGAAACCAGTTGATTGCATCAGTGACTGAATTATATAACATTTTAGTCATTTAATAAATTATTAAGTACATTATCTAATGTCATTGCCATTAATTTACACAGTTCTGTTGCTGATGCTCTCTCTCATCATCATTCAAAGTGTGGCTGGACCAAGAACTGGAAGTATTGACCTCAGGAGACATTCCAATTTAAATGTGATCTCTCAGATTTCACGTCACATCTACTGACTACTAATCTATAGTTTAACAGGATCCCCAGGTGAATCAGATGCTCATGGTTATCTGAGTACTACTCTCCTGAAACTTCAAATGTTTGAATGATGGAACCAGGATTGGTGTTACTTGGCCAACTCTGTGGATCTGAGTTCAATTCCCAGGACCTAAAATGGTAGAAAGAGAGATTAAATGTCTACACATTTTCCTCTGACATCCACAGGTGCACCATGGCATGCATGCATTCACACATACATGCACACAGAAGGTTATGATTCTGTCTGAAAATACAAAATTCAGTAAATCTTCCCTTCCTCTGGGCTGAATAATAACATTCATTGCATTAATTTTTTCAAGTACCCTTTACATTTGTCCTTATAATAAACAATTCTTAAAGATAATTTTGATTCATTTAAACTAATCACTGTTAGATCCCACAGAAAAAGAAGGGTTTAGGGTTCTCATTGTGTGTGAGATGTTTTGAACAGAAGTGATTAGACTCTATGTGATCAAAGTTCCCCAATGACTATACAATATGTCTTTCATTCCCTATTCTTCAAAGCCACAAACTAATTTTACTCAGTCTAGACTGAAACTAATTTGCAATTCTTAGGGGTGGCCAACACATCCAGTTTAATGTTTGGATCAGATCACCCTCGTTATGGAAGAGGCATCCTTGTAAATTTTAATTTGATCAGAATATTATATTTTAGGAGGAGTTAAAGAAGCAGGGCATAGCTTCATTATACAGACATGAAATAATGAAAAGAAGCAAACAGTTTTATCTTTAGTTTTTCTCTGGAAAATCTGTGCTCCAATTAATTATCCTGTCTTAAGTCATTCCCTAGGCTCTGCACAAATTAGGAGTGTCTGAGTGGAAATTAAATAAGGTGGAATCTTCACAAATGGCAGCTATATCAGTCACTCAGGCATCAACGGACCCTGCATACTGAATGAGTGGAAATTTTCTTGCAACCCCAGATTTTCCTCCATGTCTAATTGGATATAAATTGCAGCCTATTAATGCTAGATCTATGAAGATATGGCTTTGGGAGAGTGTCATGGACCTCAGGTATATTGTAATCAGCTTCTGATGAATTTGTTTCCACAAGAGGTAACAACTTTTGAAAAATGTGGCAAGAAAATGAGAGCAGGGCGACAGAATGTGGCAGGAAAGATGTTTCTTTTAAACCTCTGTATGAAATGAGCCTGAATTAAGGATATGCAGTGATCTGACTGGCTTTGGTGGAAGGAGAGTAGGACTGCCTATCAGGGTCATTGTCAATTTCACTTTAAACAGTGTAAGAGTGGAGAGAGAAAGATACTTAACAACAGCTTAATAGGGGTAGATAGTTTTTAAATAAACTCGTATATAATCATATCTGTATTCTCTGGAAGGTGCCTTGTCATGAAAGAATGTATTTTCAAAATGCCAACCTTAGTGCCAGAAATAATAGAATCAGCTAGTTATAGGGCCAGATCTGTTTTCCATCAGTTCACACAAGTATTATCATGTCTTATGTCTCTCTTCATCTAATAATGTATGACTGGTGATCGATTTCTCATTTCTACAGGAATACTCCATGCCACAGGCAAAAAAACAAAGAAATAAAAACATCCAAGGCTACATTCAGTATTACAAAATGAGCATGGTCACTTTGGCTATGTACATATGTTCCACCTCATAGAAATACTTATTGTGATTGTCCATCTCCTCTGGAGTCACGATTCATTTCAGTTAACAATGTATAGGCAGTGCATGAATGGACTGTTTTGGCTGTGCATATATTTCTACTACATTTAGAGACAAAGAGGTGGCCCTAATATAATATAAGTGTCTGGAGATGACAGGATGAACATTAACAACTACTGGTAAACCAAAAGAACTAAAAATTTCTAAAAGTTTTCATTTTTCACTGCCTACATTTTATGGAGCAGTTGGAACATTCTAGGTCGAGTTCACTCTAATTAACTTGGTTTCATAGGCCATAAAAATGCTTAAATGTTTTTGCCTCTGGCAGAAATTGACAGAAAAAGAAATTAGACAAATAGGCTTCAAACTTTCCTTCTGTCTACTATGTCTTTACAGAATATTCTCTTCCTTTAATATTTTCACCTTGAAAATGCTTACCTCAGTGAGTTGGCACACTGACAAAATGGACTACGGCACATTAGAATATCTCCAAGTACGGAATATTGTTTTCAATAAATGTTAGTTTGTTATTTCATTTTCTTCATTTTTTATTTGAAAAAGAGATCTCTGTTTTTCAAGATTGTCAAAAACATTAAAATGTAGATATATAAATACTGGAGTTTATGCATTTTGTACAAAAATGTAACAAAGGAATAATATGGAGACCCAGGTGTTATTGCTTTTGGGTTACTCTGAAACCCCCTGTTTCTAAATGTAATTGAGAAGTAAAGTATTACCCAAACTTAGCATATATTTTTTCCTTTGTTATGCATCACTGTTCTGTCAGTTTCTATACCTAGATGTCTCATACATCTTGTGACTGTAAGAGTTTCTAGAGAATGAAATTCAATTCTTTCCTGGAATATATGTAATAAAATGGCTCATTTATCCCATCTTCAGCCTCCATTGTCTGAGATATATCGATGTAACAATACCCCAGCCCCATTGCAGTTCTGTATACTCATATAAATACAGCACATTCTGCTCCAATACTGCATACATATCTGTGGTGCTCTAATATTCTTCTTGTATGTACCTTCAAAGACATTCAACAGTGATCACCAGAAATTGCACATTTGCAGTTGACAGAAAGACAGCTGCTACCTGAGCTCTTCACAGGATCCTTTTCTTTTTCTTAGTTCTCCCAAATCTTCTACAGGTATCCACAATCCAGTAGATGACCAATTTCTGCTTTGGCCCCAGTGCTTGGCTCTATTCTGTTTGACCAATTCCTAAATTCCAGGCATTATTTAATTCTTTCCTCTTTAATCATCATTCCTTTTGTGGTCATCAATATAGTATAAAACTATTCGAAATAGTAAATAACTAACAACACATTTCCTTAGATGCTGGATTTTTGCTAGTCTTAATCCCACTGGCATACCACTGGTCTTTGAAAAACATGATATTGACACAACGTATGGATAATCTCTCTTGTTCCTCTCAACACAGAGTCAAATTTTAGACTCATATTCTCCTTTAATGCTTTGATATTATCTCACTGATCTGTCCTTACTTTCTCATCAGTTTTCTTTGAATGACTGTTCTGACTTTATCAACACTATAAGCAACAATATTCCTCTTTCTATAAATAAGGACACAAAGAAGAGATATTATTAGTGCAATAGTAGTCACGTCCTTTCAGACAAGGTATTCTTTAAGAGAACTAGATAATTTTAAGAAAGTAGACAAACTGGTTCCAAAAAGGAGGGACAAACATATTTACTCTGCCTCAGTACTTTCTGGAATCCATAAGATAGAGTGGGAGAGATACTAAACATGCCAATGAGTTAAAGAAAGGCAGTTCAGAGGAGGGCAGTTTGGTATTTTCTTCTTTAAGGAAGTTCCAAAGAGGGTTAAGAACAATTGAAAACAGTAAAAGAGTCAAGGCTGAATGCCTTCCCTCCAACTCTAAACCTTCAAGTCTAGTTGATCCATCTAAAGTTGATCCATCCATTAGTTGATCCATCCAGCTAAAAACAAGTGTGAATTGGCCAAGTCTGTTTGAGTACTCTCTCCCTACTTTCTTTAGGGACTCATTTTGTACTTCATAATTTCTTTTCATTCACCAGGACACTAATTATTTTAAACCAACTTTTCGAATTTGATGAATTATACTTTTTGTCCAGTGTGAGTCACAGTCCCCAGCTTTTGATGATAAATAGCCATTTGTTCTTTGTGATTCTCTCCAATTTCTGTGACATTAAACTATGTGTTCCTCGTTGATTTTTTCTCTGTATTCTACTGGTTTCTATATAATTGTAATAAACAAAAGTAACCTTCCTAAATTTATTTTGTATTTATTATAGATTTTCCCAAATGTTAAAAATTCATGTTAACTAATCTTATTTATGATTATATACTTTTACCTATTCTTTCAGATTATGAGAAAAGTCTTCCAAACCTTGCCTTATAAGCATGCTTGTGAGTCAGTCCACTAAGCATTGCTGGAAGGATGCTCTGTCTTCCTCCTCAGTTTCTAGAGTGCCAGGACCAATCAGTTCCTGTGTTAGACATCTTGATACAGCATTGTCCATAGCCTCTATCTACAACCTTAAGTAAAGTGCAAATATTAAATATTAAATAAGGTAAACATCATTCAACTATGGGAACACAGGGTTGTGAGGACCTTTATGAGGAACTAGTTTTCTGTGATTTGTTACATTTTAACTGTTTCCATAGCATTACATATAAAGTAACTATTCTTAATATGTAGACTCTAAATATGATTAGATGAACATGGTAGTATAATGGCCCTATATAGATGGTATAGATTTAATGGCTACATTTATTATGTATTGATAATAGTAAAATGTCATGGCACGTGATAAGACAGGGGAGATCTTTCTTGACCAAGTCTTTGGGTTCATTTTCTCAGTCTCTCCTGCTGACATATTGATAAGTGAGGCCAAATACAATGATATCTGTTATTTTGGGTGGTAGTCAAGTGTTGCAGAAGTAGTTTCTTCCTGTGGGCTGGGTTGTAAGTCATTGGTTTATAGCACATTCTACCATATGTGAGGCGTTGGGTTCTATTCTCATTTCTGAAAAAAAAAATTCCTTTAAGGCTCAGATGAATGGTGAATCAAAATGTTTTTGCTGCGTATTTGGGCAAAGGAACTTTAAAAGAGGTTCTTGATAGGCAGTAATAGGCAAATGTTATATAGATGTTCCTTTATTTGTCTACATATTTGCCTGAAATTTTGCTGGTAATATGATTTTTAAAACATATCTCTTGGTCTCACAAAGATTTAGAAGCAGCATTTCTTAGTACTCACGGTCCAGGAATCCACAGTTTTAATAAATACCTGGTGAATGCTGAAGCAAGCTATGCATTAAAGCAATGCCTCCAGGGATGGCAGTCCGACCAGGAGCAGATGCTGTTGACATCTTCACTGTTCAGCAGATGCTGTCAAATACCTTAAATATGCTTCAGTTGTTTTATCAGGAAGAGAGACTAAAGAAATATAATAGGAAATTCAGAAATAGATCAAAGGACATATGGCAATTTGATATTCTAAAGGTGACACCTCAAATTTAGGAGGAGGGAAGAAAAGAACATTTTTAAAGGAATTATATTATGATAAACAGCTATTTGAGGAAAAAAAAGATAAATTTGGATTCATACCTAGCACATTATGTCATGCATGAGACGAATTGATCAAAGTCTAAATATAAAAATAAAACCGTACACATGGTAATAACATCAGTGTGAAAAAAGATTTGATTAAGAAATAATTATAAGAAAGATTAATTCATTCTACTACGTATTCTTCTAAACATTACTTGGGGAAATTAACTTTTCAAGATTTAAGAAGAAAAAATAAAAGACTAATGTGACTTTATGTAAAAAAGCTTACAGCATTTAAAAAAAATTCTAAAATAAATAAATTTTATTAGTATTTTGCAGAAAGGTATATTTCAGTAGCTTTTGAACTTTATAAAATGCTTAGAGAGTGAGCATATTGCTGACTTGGGGAATGAATCCCAAATGAATAGTTTTTCTGATATAGACAAGGAGACAGAATACTGATTTCACACACCGAGGCAAAGTGAGCAAGAGGAAGAGCAGTTAGAAAAGAAGGCTTGGCTGATCAGGGCAGGTTCTAGCTAGAGCTAGAGAAAGCATGGCTTTCTCTCTAGACAAGTGAGAAGCCACATGGGTTTTGAGTAGCAGAGTAAGACTGAACCCATATTTTTGGTATTATTACAGTCTTCATTTTTAAGGCAAAAACACAAGCCCATAGTTTGTCTGTCTCTATAACATCTATTGACACATGTGTACACCTACATGTATACACACACACACACACACACACACACACACACACACACACACACACACACACACACACACAACACATTGGTTTAAATGGCAGAGATATCTAGATTGCATCTTTCTTTGGCACATAATAACATGTGACCATAAACATCACACATGCTCTAAATGTCAGCACTTTCATCTACCGGACACTGAATCATGCTAAACTTCTAAAGTACTGGCACAAATGAGGGTGTGTGCAGAGGCTCCTAACTTTAGGTACCCATTGGTGGTTTGTTCCTTTTCCTGCTCTTTCCTTTCCTTTTGGTTTGTCTCAAAGGCTTTACTGCCTCTATTTGGAGTTGTTTTCTGTATGGTGACAAAGGTGACTTAAGTGACAACTTACTCCCTTCCAAGACTGTATGATAACTTTTTTCTCAGAATTCACACTGTTGTCATGACACTGTCTAGTCTTTTTCATTAGCTCACAGGGTGCTCAAAATCTCCCCTATGTATTATATTAGAGAATCTGGAACTGGATGGAATTTCTCTCCCTTATTGTAATGTTCTTGTCTAAAATCTTTCTTGAATATTTAACTATCATATGCAACATTTCTTTGACAATAGTTTTAACATCTTGTCAAGATCTGCTCATTCTTTGAGGCCCATGATTCAGACTAAAAGCCCAAGGACAAAATTAAAAGTAATGTACTGTCTTCTTAAATACCAACTGTGATATTTCTGTAGCCAGACTCGATGCTAAGACTTGGGAAGAGGAGCCTAGAAAACGAAATTTGTTTGGAAGAAATGACTTGCTCTTATATCTTCTTCACCTCTTCACCTGTGGTAATGTTGGTCGGATTTTCCACTAACACGTGTTTCAGGTGTGGAAAAACAACAACAACAACAACACAACTTTCTGCCTATGACCATATACTTCTCCTATCTTTGGAGATTCCCAGTAAGACTCCCATGGTTTCTGTCTTTTCCAAAGCCCCTAATCAAGCCACGTCAGTGGTAACCAGGCACAGTCAAGGAACAATTGTTTGTGGGCCTCTTGCTCAGAGTATCTCTTTGATATTAACACTTAAGTAAAAGATCCCAGATGCCAGAAACATTTATAGACAGAAAGTTGCCCCTAGTTTCCATTTGCATCTCTTTGTTCTCATCATCAAAGCAGCAGTTTAGCACTTGCCATAAAGGATTCATCCACAGGCTTATTATGTGCTTCTTCCCAGGGTAGCATCATAGCTGACATTTCCCTTGCTAGCCTGCAAATGTTCTGATTAATGCATTGCCCTAGGCAAGTCATCTATACAGCCTCAGGTGAAACTTGGCTTTTGGTTTTCTTTACAAGCTTTTCATGATGGGGTCTTGAAACAGAAGTCAATTCTGTGCATATATGAGCGATACAGGGTAGATGGAATAATGAACCTTCCTAATCACGCCTGGCAGGGTTTTTGATTACATCTAGTTTCCCACAAGAAAAAGTCCCATTATCCATGTTGTCTGAAGGTTATTTAGGAAATCATAGAGTGATAAACTCTTATGTAGCATTATACTGCTATGAATACATAAAATTAAAAATCTGGTAACTCTGGAGGTCAGTAGGCAGACAATTTTGGCTTCAAATAAAGAACAGAGTGTTATAGTTAAAATGTGAGGAAGGATTGTCTCTACCAGAAGGCTAGGTGACTGACTACAAAGGGGATGCATGAATGAGAAATCCACAGCTATTTTTACCATTTCTGAAACTACTTGATTTCTTTATCTAAATATACCTCCTCAAAATAAACAGAAGTCATAGTATGTCACTGGAATTCTCACTGGACTTTGGCAAGATTTTTCTTCAGTATATTAGAAATGGACTTTTAAAAAAATGTCCAATATTCTTTTTACAGGGATTCTAGCAGCTTACCCTCCCATAAAAGAATAATGGGGATTCTTGCTTCACTCCACAAGGAATCACACATGAGAGCTGTTTTGACCTCTGCCAATATGAGTGGAAATGTGTAGACACTGATTGTAGTCTACATTTTTTGATGACATGTTAGTGGACAGATTTTCCATAAGAGGCAGTTGTAGAGGCTAACTGCAGATCTTTATTTCTTGCTTGATTTATTCAAATACAATCTTCCAGACTCATCCTCAGCTCTGCAGCAGACCACCTGCTGTGCCACCTCCCTGTCTTCTGCGCCCCATCTCCAGCAGATCACTCAGATATTCTCTTTCAGCATTCCTCCTCACTCATCCTATTATCCAATGTCCAACTCTGGAAGGCATACTCTAGTAATTCAGCACCCAAGTTTGACAGAGAAGCAACTAGGCCAACAAAGCAGATAGATGAGCCTCAGACTTTCACTCTCCCCCATTTCCTCCATATACCATCCCCTAATTTCATCCCCAGCTTGTAGCAGACTACATGTTGTGGCATCTAATTCCTCTGCCTCCATTCTCAGAGAACTAAGAAGATCCTAGTGGGACACCCTGCTTTCCTCTCTCCTGTGAATCTGCTCAGGCACATCTCTCCTAGCTCGTTGTTATTCCTAAGTGGCAGCTTCCAATATATAGAAACACGTTTTACCTGGAACTTCCAGTGGCCACCACTATCAGGATCCCAGAAGAATTTTCTACCTGGCAACACACAGCCATAACACTTCCTAAGATACAGAGAGGGAAGCAGAAACCAAGGAAAAAAGCACTCATCCAACAAGGATAAGACTGCTTATCAGCACCTGGAATTACAAGTTTATCCAAACCCAGATGCCTAGACACCAGCATAAAACATAATCAATAAACCAGGTGCTGGTAGTATAGGCTTTAATCCCAGAACTTGGGAGGCAAAAGCAGGAAGATCTCTAAGCTCAGGGCCAGCCTAAACTACAGAGGGAATTCCAGGATAGCCAAGGCTACACAGAGAAACCTTACTTGAAAAACCATATATATATGAATATGAATATATATAATTCATGTATATTAGATATGGTCATATACATTCATATATGTGAAAATATATATATCATATATATATATCATATACAATATACATATATATTCACATATATATATTATATGTATTCATATGTATATGATATATATCTGTATATATTCATATATATATATGAAACACAAATAAAAAAACAAAATCCCACAATCAATAATAACCAGGACAATATGTCTCTACTAGAACTCAACAACATTACCACAGTAGGCACTGAGTATTCAGCTATGCTGAAGCATAAGTCAGAGACCTTAAAATAGCTTTTATGGATATGATAGAGGTTCATAAAGAAATAAATAAGTCCTTTAAAAAATTCTATGAAAACACAAACGGGAAGAAAATGAATAAAACAGTTCAGATCTGATGATATGATAAAATACATAAATGATAAATGACCCTAAAAATTCCACTGTGAAACTCTTATGTCTGATAAACACTTTTCACAAAGTAGCTGGATACAAAATAAACTCACAAAAATAATTAGCCCACCTGTATAAAAATTACAAATAGATTGAGAAAAAAATCAGGGAAATAGCACCTTTCATAATAGCTTCAAATAATATAAAATACCTTGGGTTACCTCTAACCAAACCAAAAAAAAAAAAAAAAAAAAAAAAAACAAAAGGCTTCAGTGATAAAACTTTAAGATGTTCAAGAAAGAAATTTAAGAAGATATAGAAGATGGAAATATCACTCATGCTCATAGATCTGGAGGATTACCATAGTAAGAATGACCATCTTTCTAAAAGCAATCTACAGATTCAATGAAATTCCCATCAAAGTCCTAACAATTATTCACAGATCTTGAAAGGACACACACACACACACACACACACACACACACACACACACACACACCAGAATAGCTAAAATAGTCCTGAATAATAAAAAGAACTACTGGAGGTATAAGCATCTGTAATTTCAAGCTATACTACAGAGTTATAATAAGAACAGTATGATATTGGCATAAACAGACATGTTGTCCAATGGAATGGGTTGAAGACACAGACGTAAATCCACACACCGATGAATACCTAGTGTTTTTAAAGTGACTAGAAATATACACTGGAAAAAAAAGTCAACATTTTCAACAAATGGTGCTGATCAAACTGGACAGATCCATGTAGAATTCAAATAGACCTATGCTTATCAGTGTTCACAAAACTCAACTCCAAGTGGATCAAAGATCTCAAAACAAAAAACAAACAAACAAAAACAGATACACAGAACTTGATAGAAGAAAAAGTGGGGAATAGCCTTGAACACATTGGTGCAGAAAAAGACTTCCTAAACAGAACACTATTAGTATAAGTACTAAGATCAGCAATTAATAAATGGGACCTCATGAAACTAAGAAGCTTCTGTACAGCAAAGGACATCATCATTGAGTCAAAGTGGCAGCCTACAGAGTAGAAAATTTTTTTACCAACTACATGCCCAATAGAGGGATAATATTCAAAATACATAAAGAACTGAAAAGAAATGTAGATATCAAGAAAACAAATAATCCAAATAAAAATGCGATAATGATCTAAACAGAATACTCACAAAAGGAAACTCAAATGGCAGAGAAACATTTAAAGAAATGTTCAACATCCTTAGTCATCAGGGAAATGCAAATCAAGACTACATTGAGATTCCATTTTATACCCATCACAATGGCTAAGATCAGAAAACAAACGACAGATGAGGCTGGCTATGCTTTAGAGTAAAAGGAACACTCCTGTATTGTTGGTAGGAATGCAATAGGTATAGTCACTGTGGAAGTCAATGGTAGTTTCTCAGGATTATGGGAATCTTTCTACTTCCAGATCCAGATCTTGGAAATATACCCAAAAGATATTTCATCCTACCACAGAGCCAGTTGTTCAACCAGATTCATTGTTGCTCTCAGATGATGACTGAGCAAGGAACTGATGTAAAAGCATAGCAGAATGGCATTAGAAGGCTCGCTGCACCAGATAGAAACCATACTTGTCCCTACTTGAGAGACTAAGATGCTCAGACTGGATAGCCCACTGACATAGGATAAAACCAAATACTATTGTTCTTAAAAAACAAGTAGCAATGTAGTGACTCCTAATGACATTTTTGCTATACTCATGGATCTGTGCCTTGTTCATCTATCACAGAGAAGAGTCTTTTCACAGCAGATGGAAGCAAATAGAGAGAGAGACATACAGCTAGACATTATTTGGAATGAGAGAGACCTTGGAATAAGCAGTCCTAAATGGGATTTCTCTATCAAATAAATCCCTACCCTCTGGATTCATGTGAAAGATGAATCTGAAAGAATGCAACAGCCAGAGGGAATGGAGGACAAAGTCCCCAAAATCAACATGTAGGTGCATAGATGAACTCACAGAGACTGAGGTAGCATGCATAGGCACATACACAGATCTGTACCAGATGGAGTTGGAGAGCTAAAAGGAGAAGAGATATATGACCCGTTCTTAACACAGATGTGATCTCCCACTGATAACCACTTACAAAAGAAAATGTAGTTTCCTTCAAGGGAGTCTCATTGGAGAAACAAAACAAACAAAACTCTTAAGGGTAGACTGCATGCTCAGCCCTAGAGGGCCAAAAGAAAACAAACTCAAAGGCATCTTTGGTCAGGACTTTTCTTTTTAATCTTATTAGTTTTTATTTTATTTATATTTTTCTCTTTAATCCTACATTTCCTTTGTGTATATATTATGGCTTCCAGTTGAGAGGTTTTATGGGATTCCTGAGTGTGGGAACAAGTAGGTCTCTGATTCCTGTTCCTTCTCTTGGTCTCTTTTTCTTCTGTTTGTTTTGTCCGATTCTGATGTGTCAGTTTTTGTTTTATCATATTATATTACATTTTTAGTTTATTTCATATTATCCCTTAGAAGCCTGTTCATTTTCTAAAGAGAGACAAGAAAGAAAGTGGATTAGGATGGGGAGGGGAGGTGGAGAGAAATTGGGAGTAGAGGGAAGGAAACCATAATCAGGATATATTATGTGAGAAAATTCTATTTTCAATAAAAGGTAAAAATGTTTCAAAATTTGAGACAGCCATATATCCCTTGGTGTGAATTTCTTGGTCATATCCATTTCTTCCTTGAATCCTTAACCATCACTTGCTTCTTACAGATTTAGAATTTCTAGCCCTTGCATATAATTTATCATTAGCAAATGTTTTCTATTAGCAAATGATTGTCCCTGGCAGCTGTACTGCATATTTGCAATACGGATTTTAAAAATCATTCAATAGAATTTATGTTTTAAAAAAGTTTCACAACACTATACATTGTATCATGGTAAGAAAAATATTTTAAAAGCTATTTTGCTCAAGCGATGGGGAGATGGCTTGGTGAGTAAGAGAGCTTGCAGAACGTATCTAAGAACTTAAGTTCTAATGCTCAATGTTCACATGAAAAGCCATGAGTAGCTGTAACCTCACAGCTGGGACCAGAGAGGAACTTGGTGGCTGTCAGCCCACTTCACTGAGAGACTTTGTCCCAAAGGAATAACAAAATGACAGAAGGACACCAGATTACCTCTTTGAAATTGTCCTAGTTTGTTTTCTGTTGCTGTGACTTTCTGACCAAAAGCAATGTTGGAAGGAAACAATTTATTTGGCTTACAGCTTAGAGTTCATTATTGAGGGCAGCCTGAGCAGGAGCAGAAGATAGCAACCTTGACTCAGGGAATGAAGAAAAGTCCAGGGAAGAATGCTGCTTACTGCTTGCTTTACACAGCTCACACAGTTTTCTTATGCAATCCTGGAACATCAGCCTGGAAATGGCACAGCTCATAGCGGGCTGGGCATTTTTATGTCAATCATTCATCAAGAAAATACCCCACAGACTTGCCTACAGGTCATTATGAAGAGGTATTACCCCAGCTCTGCTCCCTCCTCTGAGTGACCCTGGCTTGTGTCAATTTAACAAGAATCCTATTTAGCCCAGGACTCTACAAACAGCATCTCTCTCTCTCTCTCTCTCTCTCTCTCTCTCTCTCTCTCTCTCTCTCTCTCTCTCTCTCTCTCCTCCTCTCTCTCTCTCATTTACTTTGGTCATCATATTTTTTAGCATGTTGTCTTTCAGATTTAAATATACAGTTCATTTAGGTGTAAACTGTAAATCAAATTTTACAGTATTTCTAGGTGACTGTGCATACACCCCCACTGACATTGTTTGACAAGACCACGCATGAGTTCCTCACGAATGTAAATTGCTTCATTTGCTTTCATATTTTATATTTACCTGCTTTTATTTCTGGGATTTCCATGACATCCAAGTAGTCTATATGTTTGACAACACCATACCATTTTGGTAATTCTAACATTATATCTAAAAACTAGCAGCCCGAATCCAAAATTAAATGCCCTGAACATTCTCTCATACAAAATTTATCCAGCATGAAAATAGTGAACTAAATTGGCAATAATGTATTTGACTTGTCAGATTACTAACTAAGCAGGAATTGCCAGCACTATTGTGTGAGTCCTCTTAACACTATAAATCTCTTTTCCTTTCTTTCTACTTCAGGTCTCTTGGTAGTTATTTTTCATTTCATCAGGTGGGATGAACTGGTTTCCCAGCAGTTCATTCATACCTTGCTTTAATTTACCCAGTAGGACTTTATAGGATGGCTTGGATTTCTGAGGACATTTTATCAATGTTTTCTTTTACTTTTAAATGTAACACTTTTATTTTCTGAACATCAGTCATCCAGTTGTTATTAAAATATCTGTTTCTTACTTAATTAGTTTGTGATAATAACTCCAGTTCTTTGGCAGGTATTTTCTGCTTTCCTGGTTCTCTAGTACCAGATCAGATGAAATGTCCTGAGTCTGGTACAGCTCAAACAGAAAACCCACACAAGATGCTGGTGTCCTGCACTAATGCTGTGTGTGTCTCTGGTTCAGTTTTGAATGAAACAACGCCAATTCTTTTTTTAACTCTAGATCCCAGTAAATTTGGCCAACTGTTAGGTCCTTCTTCATTTTCCCTTGCACTGGCCCAGTGCACCTCTAAACCATTACTACTCACAACTATGTTTTGAATTTTGATGATAAATCAGAATATAGCATCTTTAGAAATGTATTCTCTATAGGCACACAATGGAGACAATAAAAAAGCAGCAAAATTGGAATTCATTTATAGATTTATAAATTTCCCTCATGCTCAAAGCTACCTGAACATGTACACACACACTTGTAATGTTATTGTGTTTATTCTGTCTATATTTCTGCTGAAAACAGGATTTCCATCTCAATTGTGCTTTTCAAGGCACAACGTGAAGATCAGATACCTCACATATTTTGGATGCCCCGATAGGCACTTGTGGTTGCATTTGGTCACGTTATCACTAATGTTCTGTTAATTCAGGACTGTTATTGGTTTTTGAAGGTGGCAAACTGAGGCTGAAGAAGGATGAAATGATCACTCTTCCTGTGCCACTCATCAGTCACCTAGGCAGAGTGATTGAAATTAAGAGATAATGCTTTTTCTCAAAACATTTTTTCATTATTTTCTACAAACTTAAAGGAAGAATCATTTTCATCAAGTATTTGGACCTGCCATTCTATAGTAGGCACATGTTTAAAGGGTCCTGCTGTAGACTGAGTTTATTTCCACTCTGTATTTACATGTTGAAATACTAACTTTAAGTGTGATGGTATTAGAAGATAGGAGATATTTTGGAATTGACTAGTCTTGAGAATTTAGTCTTTATGAACATGATGCATGTTTTTATACATAGACAAGACAAAGCTGATTTTCCTTCTTTAGTTTTCTAATATGTGAGAATACAAACAAAAAATTGCTATTTGTAAATGGAAAAGGCTTCTCCTAGTCAAATCTTGCCAGAACTCTGATCACTGATTTCTAGTTTGGAGAACTGGGAGATGTAAATTTCTGATTTGTGTGAACCAGTAATATTCTGTTTCAGCATCCCAAACAGACTAGACAGCTTTGGAGAGTCCCTTTCAAAGGTAGTTTTATAAGGGCTACATCTTGTGACTTACATAAAGGAAACAGATTATACAAAATATGATGGAATGTTACTTCATGAAAGTAAAATTAAGATACCATCTAAGCTAGATTTGATTTTGTTTGAAGTTAATGAAGTAAAATTTATACCTCACAAGGCATGGTGATGTGTGGCATTAATATCAGCACTCAGAAAGCAGAGGTAGGTGGAGCTTTCCGAATTCAAGGCCAACCTACTCTAAATGGAGAGCTGACAACATAATAAGAAACTGTCTCAAAAAATAGAGAGAATGTCTCAGTAAGTCACTTGCACACAGTAGATGCTGCACATACAGCAGAAGATTTTCCCTGTTTTCTCACTTCTACTTTGTCTTTTAGCCTCATTTGTTTTCATCCTTTCTGCTAAAGACTTTTAACTTCCTTCCCTCTAATACAGTTGTTTATGGTCATTTATCATCTTGCCTAATGAATTATAAAAGCATTTTAGAGGCAAGAATTATGTTCATATTTATAATGCTATCTACCTAACACTTGACAGGTACTTAGTAAATAGTGATTGATTATGTTCACTACTTATCCTCAGGACTATTTATGCGCAAGCTATTGACTGTCCTTCTGGCCCCCATGTGAAGGGCCAGCTCTCTGGTGGAAATGACCATGGTGTCTTACTCTTAAAGTCTCCATCAATAAATAGCCCCTAGCCTTATTCAAAATGTCCATTGAATTCTGATGAATTCAAAACTTTTAACACACATGTTTTACTATCATTTTCACTTTGCCACTTGGATATTCCCTTCTTCCTGGAAAGAATTAGCTGCAAAATGACCAAGAAAATGAAAGGGAAAGGTTGGTTCTTGTATTCAGGGATCATAAAACTTGACTTTGAACCACATCAAGCAATAACTCTTATAAACCTTAGAAATTCTTTGTAGGTCTTACTTTGTTCTGGATAAATTAACAAAAAAGTAGCTTCTCAATAAGAAGTTGGGAGCATAAATGATGTGATGTATATTGAACACAAAGCCTAATGCGTATACAGAATAGGTACCCAGTAGCCTTGAATATTTGTAGAGACAATCTCTTTCATGAAGCTTTTCTAGATTTCCTCAGCTGGGACTTTGGCCAGAAACTTTTTGTGATTTTTATTAATTGTTATATATAGAAAATGTTTCATCAGGTTTTTACAATCTTAATGGATTATATGGTCTTCTGGACAGCATATTCATAGGCTAGAGTCTGCATTAGAATTGGTACAAAATCTTTAATAAAATGCGGGAAAAGGAGTACTTCTGTAACTTTGTCATATATTTATGCTTCTCTGTGTCCTAACAATTATATACATGAAGGGAAATTGCTAATGTCTGAAGTTGGCCATTGGGCCGTTTTCATTATAGAATACTTTGGATTCCACCTATCACTACGGCTATGTAAACAGGTTTAGAACATCTTTTGTACTCAGTATCTATCTATCTATCTATCTATCTATCTATCTATCTATCTATCTATCTATCTCTTATCTGTGTCTCTGTGTCCTGTATTTCTCTGTGCCTCTGTCTCTGTCTCCACACTCCAAACTCTCCTCAGGCCTGGATGGTACTTAGATTATATTTGAAAGAATCTCTCACTCTCTTTCTCTCTCCTTCTCTCTTTTTCTTTTCCCCATCTCTTTCTCTTATTTTAAATTATAGTAAAGTATGCTTCATCCCTCTCCCCAGGTTATAGTCATTTTCATTTCCTTTCCTCTTGGAGAAGTAGAGATTGGGAAATACACATTTCTCTAATTTATCTTAGCCCAAGATTCTACACAAAGCCAACAGATGAAAGGTAATGTCTTATTGCATCTCCACTCATGAAAGGATTAATAATATAAAAGCCACGTTCCATGAGCATTTAGTGTTCAATAGCAACAATACTAGTGGTCAGCCTGTATTGCGCCTCTCATAAGCCCTTCTAAAGATGTGTGCACTAACTCACAAGACCTCAGAACAATACAGAGGAATCAGGGCTGATGAAGGGCTCTTAAAAAGTCCCACTCACAGTCAACTAGCTGACAAGCCATTAACCAGAAATAAAAACTGAGACAATTTGCTTTTAGCAAGAGACAGCTCTAATTGTGTGGTTATGTGCTATGCCACTGTTTACTCGATGCTTATTTATGAAGTAAATACAGAAATTAGACTTTTCCAATCTACTCTGCAATAGTGGCCCAGCCTGGAAATGGTGCTGAGATATAATCAACTGTAAGGTACATAAAGCACTTGATTCTGAGTAGGTTTTAAATAAATGATTGTTAAATAAATGAAAGTACATTAGATGAGAAGGGAAATCACTACGGGAATCAATCCTATTCAGGTTATACTAAACTGAGACCTACAGACTGACAATAATTAAGGTACATACATTTTTATGAGTAAAGCATTTGTGAGAGCATATCTATCATCTATCTATCTATCTATCTATCTATCTATCTATCTATCTATCTATCTAACTCTCTATATATTTGCCATTTACACAGGTTCTGACTCAACGTGCATTCACCTACCAACACACCCATTTTCTCCATCTGTGCATCACATGTGATGTCTATGTCAAGTCAAAGAGAGGCACTTTCTTGAACTCCAAAAATACACTAAGGGAACTTGCTAATAGTGTATTGTGCAAATGCCAAACACCCCAAATACTCACCATTCCCTAGCCATTTCATAAGCTAACTTCAAAAGTCAATTCATTTAATTGAATTATCAAAGTAGGTCAGAGTGAAAGGGTGGATCGTATATATAAGTAGTTCAGTGTCCGTCAGTTCCTGGGAGCCACTCACTAGGTTCCAATCTTATCACAATTAATGTTATTAAAATCTTCACAAAATAAATTGGCTTCACATAAATCAGAGAGGGGAAGTAATCAAGGGAAGTGCAAAGGGAGAATTTGTAGCTGTAATCCTGTGCTTTCCCAGAATTTCAAATGTAGACAAATCAATTCAGACTGTCTTATTTCTTTATTTGGAAAAACAGTGAGAGGTATTGGCATTTAGTAGGAGTTTCTTCCAATTCCAGTGTAACACAAACTGAGAAGAAAGTAAAATATTCATGACTTTTTCCATTGTAGATCCAAGGCATGATTTTTCTCAACTCAATATTTTCTCTCCAGTAAAAGTAGCAAGTCTGCCTCTACTCACCAGGAAATCAGCCTTGATGTTCAAATATGGCCTCAAAAATTTCTGTGTGCCTGGAATAGTGCCTGTAGAAGGTAAGAGACAGTTGATTTGTAATTCCAACCTCCACTTTCTACTTTTGAAACATGTGGAGTGAGATAAAAAGCTTACCTTTGCTCCCATCACTGAAATGTCTCACTAAACTTCCAAGTTCAAAACACTCAGCTCTGTCATGAGAGTTGGGGAGATCTTGTGCAGTTTATCAATGAATCAACAGTACTCAGACCCTTAAAAAAAAGGAATATAGCCCAAATAAAGAAAAACAAAACCATGAAAAAGTGAACCCACATTTGCCATATAAACAGGAATTTGAAAGAAATTAAGCACAAACATGTTGTCTTATTGATCATATTTTCAAAACTGGATAATGGGAAATAAAATGCATTCTATGGCAGCTATCTAAGCATAAAGAGAAGTCTTGACCACTGGAAGTATCATAAGACACAAAGGATAACAGGTTATCAGAAAGTTCACTATTGTTAAAAGGATAAACAGAATTTACAAGATAAAATTATGTGAACAATTTTTATTAGGTTTATTCATTTCATTTTATGTGTGTTTTGCTTGTATGCATGTATGTACACCTTGTTTACCTCACATGTGAGCATGTGAATGTCTATGTTCACATACTTGTGTGCCTGTGCATGCATACACAAACACACACAAACACGCACAATGTGAGTACACATGCAGGACATGCAGGTCAAAGTTGATTTGGATCCTCCAGAACTGGTGTTACAGATGATTGTGACCATCCATGTGGGTGCTAGGCGCTGAACCTGAGTCCTCTGAATGAACAACAAGTGCTCATAACCAATGAGCCATTGCTTCAACCTCCTATGTGAACAATCTTTAATTTCTCTTGGCGATCCTATATTCGTTTAAGTTTTTGTGTGACTCAGTTTACTTGCAATACCAGTAATATAAAAGTATGTTGTAGCTAGAAACATGTATCCAACTTCCAGCCTCATAATGCACAGTAAGCTAGAAATATCACCACCACCTACAAAAGCTAACTCACCCTGCCTGGAATAGTCTAAATTCTCTACAAACTTGTAAAGAATTCTTTTTAAATTCAAATATATACAAAGCTACAGGGCTAAATCTATAGTTCAATAATTACACTGCAAAATGAAATGAAGAAACAGGAAACTCTCTTTAGGTCCCTTGAAATGGCAACATGTTTATTTTCTCACAAAACAGATGCCTTTCACAAACACTGACCAAAGCAAAGGTCATTATGCCCTAGATATTCTAAAAATGACTTGAACCTGTTCAAGTTAAGCAGTCAGTGTCTTTATTGGATTAGACACATAACCACAGAGCTAAGACAGTGGAGGTCATCTCAGAGAAAGTCAGCAACCCAGGTCATAGTAAGTTCTGCTGGTAGACAGCTAATAAAGACTGCAGTAAAGACGGAGTATCTATGCTGAGTTGTTACACTCACTTTGTTACCACATCTTGGCAGCATGGATCAGGTCAACCTTTTCAGTACTAGGACAGCGGTAGTAAGAAAGGAATTAAGCAGAAGCAAGAATCTACAGAAGGCATTTCTACTCTTTCAAAACCTCCACTTGGTAACAAAATGTGAGATGTTCTGCTGTATTTCCTTAGGAGAAGCAAAGGTCCTTACTTTGACTATCAGGACATATTCTGAAACTCTCTTCACTGCAAGAAAATATTAAAGCAAAGATCTGCTCAGAAATCAGCAATTTTGAAACTGGTTGGAAAGGGATATGTATGGGCAGTTTGAAGGACAGCTGTAATGTAGGTATTAGCATATTAATATTTTCAAATACAGTCAGTGGTTCTCAACTTTCCTAATGCTGCAACCCTTTAATACAGTTCCTCATGTTGTGGTGATCTCAAATCATAAAATTATTTTCATTGTTACTCCATAACTTTAATTATTCTACTGTTATTAATAGTAATGTAAATATCTAATATGAAGAGGATGGTCTTGAGATGCCCAAAGGTGTTTTAACCCATGGGTTGAGAAACATATATATGTATGTATGTATATATATCTTTACTGTGTGTGTGTGTGTGTATATATATATATATATATATATATATATATATATATATATATATATATATATATTTACTTATATACTCATTAGATATTTCTAGGCATTGAGCACTGTGTTAATATGCACTGTTGATCAAAGAAAGAAGACAGATGGTGTCCTTTACTTTTATGGAATTTACTGTTTGACAAAGAAAATAAATTTTGGTTAATTAATTACAAGATGACATGCCATGAAGACAAACAGAGATTATAACAGAACTTGACAAGTTGTTTAAGATTTCTAAGTATAAAACACAGAAGCTGAGGCTACAGAGATGGATTATTGGTTAAGATCACTTATTACTTTTCCAGGGGACAAGATATCAGTTTACAAACCCAGTGTCAGGCAGATCACAAATGTCTGTAATCCAGTTCTAGAGGATCTGATGTCCTTTTCTGATCTCCAGGAGGACATATTCACATGTGACATTATATATACATATATATATATATATATATATATATATATATATATATATATATATATGATGTATGTGTGTATGTGTGTATGTGTCTCTGTCTCTCTGTGTGTAAGTAAGCAAAAATTATTAAAATTATAGAAACCATTTTAGAGTGACATTTGGTCTAATTGTGTAAAATTAAATGAATGTTTTGATAGTTTAGAGAATACAGGATCCAGCTCTCTTAGAGAACAAACTACTCACAGTTTGATTCCGGAGTCTTCTAAGTAAGACATCACAGATATGCCTGGGGAGCCTGTCATCATGTAAATCTGCTATAATCATCAACAGCGTTTTTGTCTTTCCACAGAATAGTAGTGCAGTGAAGGTTGTCTGAGTGTTTTATTTTTAGAAATGTGGTCCAGGTGGTAGCATCTGTGATCACACAAAGGAGAGAAGTATCTGTGTTCTTCTGATAAAAAAGAAATGTCATAAAAATTTTACTGAAACCAAGGAATGGAATTACAGTCAAATGTGAGCCACAAACCAGGTAGAATTGCCACCATTTTTCAGACTGATAGCTCAAGATGCATAAAGATATAATAAGACATCCACTGTCACATAGCTCTTGGCACAGCCATTCAGATGCCTGAGCTGTGAGTAATTGAAACTACTCTAGTTATAGCACTCAAAGTCATTCCCATTATGTCACATCTCCTCAAGTAACTAGGCACAATTAAAAGGTGGGATTTTCAAGATATCATGGACCAGGTCTTTTTTTTTTAATTTTTTAATTTTTTAATTTTAATTTTTATTTTTTGTGAGTGATGTCTTTGGGTTTACAAGAAGAAATAAAAGAACACCTTTACCATCTACCACTGAAGTAATTGCATAAACTTTATTAAAACTGCATCAGTGTTAAACCTTTGAGGCAATAATTACATGGAATACATTTGTAATTGTGCAGGCTAATTTTATGTCAACTTCACACAGTTAGAGTCGTCAGTGACTAGGGAGCTTCAGTGAGAAAATGCCTTTATAAGATCAAGATGCAAGAAAGCCTATAGGGCATTTTCTTAATTAGTGATTAATGTGGGTGGCCCCATATCATTGTGGGTGAGACCATCCCTGGGTTAGTGGTCCTGGGCTCTATAAATATGTATGTTGATCAAACCATGGGAGCAAGCCACTAAGCAGCACTCCTCCATGGCTTCTGCATCAGCTCCTGCCTTCAGATTCCTGCCCTATTTGAGTACCTGCCTTCACTGCCTTTGATGATGTACTGTGATGTGGAAGTGTTACTGAAATAAACCCTTTACTTCCCATGATGCTTTTTACCATGGCAGTTCATCACAGCAATATTAACCCCAATTAAGACAGTAATAAACCCAAATGGAGATCAAACTTAGAGAAAACATTCAAGGTGGCTCTTGACTCCAGCTAATTACTGCCAATATGACCAACATCAAGGATGGCAGATGGAAATGTAGTTAACAGATGGGGTCTTTTTTCAGCAACTTGGCCTTTCAACATCTCAAAATGTTAGTGATTTAATCATTTCCCAATATAGTACTGAAGAAAAGCAATTTAACAGGAACTAGAATAATAGTAGACATGGTCGTCACTGGGGTGTACTCTGGAGCAGCCTAATAAAAAGTTACAATGTTAGTTCTAAACTAGTTCCAACATTGTCTATAACATGATGACATTTCCTTTCACTCAAGAAACTATAACAGAACTCTATGAAAAAAGTAACATAACAGGAAATTTTTGGACGTGACTCTAAGATAGATACACTCAAGTAATCGCACTTTGTAGTATTGAGATAGGGCACATTCATGGACACATTCATCATTCATTGATTATGAAATAAACTGTATCATCACAGGATTGCTGCAAAGGCATGTCACTGCTCTAAAGCTCAAAGCTATAAAGTTCACTTCCTGAATGATGCCAAATTAATTCAATGTTTTATAATGAAAAGATCATGTGTGTGTGTGTGTGTGTGTGTGTGTGTGTGTGTGTGTGTGTGTGTGTATATATATATATATATATATATATATATATATATATATATATCACCCAACAAAATGCTCTGTTTCACAAGCTTCTGCTCTCAGCTATGTGTCAAGCAATGATGGAAACACACATCCTAAGAAGTCCATCAACAGGTGTGTGATCACTATGTATACCTCATAGAATTCACTTACACAAACCTTTCTGGATAGGGAAACACTGAAAGTTGCTTCTTGATGTGTACTGGAGATGCATACATCACTTTGAGTGAATGTTTTACAGGAAATAATTTTTTATAGAAAGAGGAAGAAACTCAAATAAAAAGCATAAAATAAAAATAGACAAACCAGGGGGCTTACTGTCTATTATTTTCACCATCAAGATAAGTGTATGTGCTATACTTTAAAATTATTATTGTCATTATTAGTGTGTGCATGTGTGTGTTCAAGTGTATGTGTGTATTTGTGTGTGTGTGTGTGTGTGTGTGTGTGTGTGTGTGTGTGTGTGTGTGTATGTGTAAGCAAGTGCATACCAGGCCCCAATGTGGAGACCAGTGGACTACTTTTGGGAGCTGATTCTCTCCTTTCGCCTTCCACTGTGGGATCTGGATATCAAATTCATGTTGTCAAGCTCTCAGGGCAGTACCTGCTGAGCTTCCTCAGAGGAGATAGCTGATAAGTGCTATGATTTTTATGGTAGCTCAGTAAGTTCATTTACAGTAGCATCACCACAAACAATTACTAATGTGTCAACAATATCACTAGGCAATAGGAACTTTCAGCTCCATCATAATTTTAAGGAACCATCATCATATTTTCAGTCCAGGTTTGTGGAAAAGAAAAATGCAGTTTATGGCAGCATTTTCTGTTTACTTCCTAGGAAAATCATTGAAAACACTAATCAGATCATATTACAGAGGTGGGCCCGTTTCTTATTCGTGACACTATACCTCTCCTGTGGTGATATTATTGACATCATGGAATTAGTTTTATAAAGAATGTGTGGAGCATTGGGAACGTACATTAACCACCTGAAGCTAGCAGATACCACAGAAGCAAATTATAAGAAGCCATAAGTTAATTTCCAAGGCATACATTTTTAATCAGGATTTAAAGGTACAATGAGACTCAAAGTGAACACCATTAAGTCAAGATGTGTTATTCTTTTGAAGACTGCTAAATTTACTCTGAGAATATTTTACTAATACCTACCTTTATGCTCATGAAAACCAGTAATTTGTAATTTTTTTCTTATAATATTTATGTATTGTTTGAAATCAAGATATCTCTGGATTCCTAGAATGAAATGGGACATGGTCTCCCTTCTTTAATTTGTTTAAAATGTTTGAAAGATTTGTGTTATTTTTATCTCAAATGTTTTGTAGAATTGACCATTGAAGTCATTTGGCTTAGAAATTTCACTCTAATAAAAGGTCTTTATTGTGGCTTTCTATTTTCTTTAAGCTGATTTTAGCAATGTGTGCCCTTAGAAATTTTTGACCATTTAATCTAAGTAGTTGACATAAATATTAAAACACTCACATCTTTTCCTTTTTTATGTCCATAAGATAAGTATGGGCATTTTTAATATTGGTTAAGGAATGGCTTTTGTTCCTAACTAGTGTAACTAGAGGTTTACCAATTCCTGCCTGAAAATCTGGAACATACTTCAGATGTTCACTCTGAATTTATATTTAACATTAACATTATGTGTTTATAGTCTGAGATTATAGCTCAAGTATGAGATTATAGCTCAGAAGTGTAACACTTGCTGAACATATGGAAGGCACTGGGATTGATCTTTGACACTCCAAAAGAAAACAGAGGTGTGTTGGAAGACAACTGTGATTAAACAAGAAAAGGGACTTTTAAAAAGCACAAGAGATGGGAAAAGAGAAGCAAAGTTGCTTTTATAGATAAGTTGATTGTGCATGTGAAAAATCCTATATATCTACAAAAAAGTTAACACAGATAATAAACACCATGAGAAAAATATAACAGTACAAAAATAAAGACAACATTTGCTGTATTTGAATTCAGAGACTAATACTATCCAGAAACAATATATTATCATTCAATGTACCAACAGATATTCATAAATTTATAAGAATTTATCCTTTTTGTGAACATGTGAAACATTTAGACAATCAAAGACTTATTTATAAAAGAAGTAATTTGAAGAGCTCCTAGTACTAATCTCAAAATGTATTACATATTATATCAATTAAAAATGTGTGATTTGTGATATTGGTGTAAGAAATGCTGTATGGGTAAAATAATCTAATAGATACTGAAATTATAGAACTAGATCCCGATATTTGCAAACAGTTGTTTGTCAGAAAGATTCCAAGATAATTGATGGAAAAGAAAAATTTTGTGATTAGTAGTATTTGAAAAATTACTTGATCAATTAATGTAAATCTTTGTCTCATATGAAACATAAAATAGGAAACAATGACTTATACATTTAATCCAAAACAATAAAAATTAAAACAGAAAAATAGTTATGGCTTTAGTTTAGAAAAACATTATCAAGATACAAAAATGTAGAAATCGAACAGGAGAATAACTCAAAATATCTGTTCATTGAAAAATATCATACATGTTATTTAATGGAAGGTACCAAGTAGAAATTATTGTTTACACTTATGTGTGTGTGTGTGAAAATATATACAAATTACATAAATAAGTATTCTAAATCAATGAAGTGGCAATCAACATCATCAAATCATAAAATCTTTGAAGATAGCTCACAAAAAATAATATATAGTTACTCAATAAGTTTATGACAAGTTGATTGAAAGAAGATTGGGATGATGCACTACTGTAAACATTCTAGAGTGAGTTAAATCAAAATTAAATTTTAATTACTTTGAAACATTTAAAAATATCAAGTGTTGGTGAAAAGACAAAGAAAAATAGAATTCTTTTAACACTTTTGGTAGGAATTTAAAATACTACAATTGCTTGTGCTGTTTGTAGTCTCTTGTGAAATAAACACACAATTGACAGACACTCTTGGAATTTTATTCATAAGAATGAACAAAATTAAAATATATATTCAAACCAATATCTATATTAAAAAAGAAAATTTCACTTATATGCAAAAATGGCAGAAACCTCATGCCTAATGATAGTTAGCAGACCAGTGGTTATCTGAGGCCCAAATAGACAATGAACAAGATATTCTTTAAGGGGGAATTTTTTATATACTGAGTATGCTGGAAGTTACACATACATAGAAATTTATGCATAAAAAGTACAACTACGACACATTCATTTAATTCTATTTAGACTTCATTTATGTAAAACTGACTTTAAAGTGATACACAACACTGCTACATTTCTCAGCTTCATTCGGTTTTTAGTTACACCCAACTGCCATCACACATGGTCAAACATAACAAGAACTGAGAAAACACATTGTCAAAAGAAATGTGTTGTCAGTCTGTGACTAGGACTTTATCATTTCTGCGGACTATCCTGTAGTGTAGGTACTGTTAGGATTCTGTGAACATTAAATACATTCTCAAAATTAACATCTTAAGTCCAGAGAAGCATGTCATAGAAATACCCACTACATATATATTTATACACACACATCATCATCATCATCATCATCATCATATTGTACATCGCATATTATATATTATTATATATACACACATATATATCTATGAATACATATATATAAATACATATCATATGTATTTTATATATATACACACACATGTATGTATGTATATGTATATGTGTGTATATATATATATATATATATGTATATGTGTGTGTGTGTGTGTGTGTGTGTGTGTGTATGTATATATAGTCACCGAAGAAAAAGACAAATCGCTTTAGGGATGCCGCCTGTTTCCTGTGTTCTGGATTAATTTACTTAAATTTAGAATGGCAGAAGAATAGTAGACAGTGAAAAATTGACTTTGAATAACATTAATAGTTTTGCTTAGACATAAATTAATATACCACTATGGTACTTTGAAAGACTCCAATAATGTCATTATTAAATTTTTAATTATTCTTGGTTGTGTTTGGTTTTAATTGGTAATTATTGGTTATTATTGGTAATTATTCTTGTGTTATTCTTGGTTTTAATTATTCTTGGTCAAATTCTGTTGACAATATTTTCAAGGAACTCTGTGGCCTATATATATTACAGAGGATATAAGTGACCTCTTTGGAAGATGAGAAGAAAAAGGCAAGGAGAAAAATATCTCCTGGGTGCCATATTTCCTGTGAGATTTGTTTCAGTGGAGAAGCACAAGATTCCCATTCAGCTAATTTTTCTATCATTTTAGCTCTTTTCCTAGATGGACCATTAGGGTTATGGAGTGTTTCAATGCCTTCTTGCAACCCCATTAACAGTTAAATTAAACTCATACCCCCAAAAATATATTTATTGTGTTTTTCTTTCAGAATTTTTCAGGATGGAATGGGGCTGATTCAACTTCATTTTTCTTATTTATTTCCTACTTTAAAAAAAACAAAAAAACCTGAGAATGCTTACAAAGAATCTTCAAATCTATTGAAAGTGGAAAAGTTTAACATAAAAAACAGGTATAAAAATATTTTATTTTAGTGCTGATAAACTGTCAAAGTCATACATATGATAGCTGAAGTACTATGTATTTCTGTTCTGATAGAACAGGGATATGTTGAATCTACAGGAAAAGGAGATTCATCAAACCAGAGCCTTCACGGTGTGTACATCATCTCCCATCTGGGGAAAGTGGGAGTCCACCTTTTCAGAACTATCATACTTATAAACGTCAGTGTGAAAGCCTCCACTCTCAAACTACAAGAAAGTGTTAGAGATTTGTTTTGTGATACTACTATTTTAAGGAACTAACTAAACATAAGAAACTCACAAGAATATGATTCCATTGTATAGCCTGGGCTTAATTTTCAGTAGTCAGAGTAAACTCAATCTCTAGTACACGATTTCAAGTTACTTACCCCCAACATTTTGCCAAGTAGACAAATATGTAAAAATGTATAATGCATCTTAGGTAAAATCTAAATGTTTCCTCTGTTACACCTCCCTAATCCAGATGGCCTCTTCTGAAAACCTTCTAAATTCTTAAATACATCTAGAAAGTCTGAGGATCTCACAATTCACTTTCACTTTTTCTGAAGAGGATCCACAACTTCATATTTTACCCTTTATATAAATCTAAGCTTAAGGTTTCTTGCGAAATAAGTTTCCTTTTCATTAGATTATAAATGATAACATTGCCTCACATTCTCATATAAATGATAACACATCAGATGGAGAAAAAAAATGGGAGTTAAGACATCAAAGGTCATCCACAGAATGATGATGCCTTGTGTGAACTTCATGGGACATGGATCATAAAACACATCAAGGCTTCTGCTGTGGTTGCATTTTGGATCCTTATAAAATTCATACATTGAAGTCCTAAACTCCAAGGACTGTTGGTAGTAGGAGTTGGGACATTTAGGACAAGAGTAGATCATGAAAGTCAGAGTCTACATGAATGATATTACTGATCTCAGAAAAGGAGGCTGAGAAATATTACTTGCCTCATTTCCACCATACAAGAACACAGTGAGAAGGACCCTGCAAGAATTCAGAAATCTGGGTATTTTAATCTTGGGCCACTCTACAGACATAAGAAAAAAGCTTTTGCTTTTTATAAGAAACTCATTATTAATACTTTGTTATCCAACCCAAATCCACTAAGACAGTTTCCTTCCTTTTCCCCAATTTATCCATAATATTATATAATGGAGCATAATGTGAAAGTCAGCTACTGGTATCAGGGTCAGGTGTTTGAGATTCTTGGCTTCTTTTCCAAAGATCTGAAAATAATTGCTCACCGATTTGCCAAAGAAGGAAAATAACTTTATCTGAAGAAAAGCAATTGTACACATTAGAAAAGGACACACTGTAGATATAGAAAACAGTGAGTGGAGACAAATGAGTGGAGACCCTCTATGGCCCTGAGCACTTACAAGGTTTACTTATCATGATTGATAGGTACGTTCACACAATCATTTATCTATTGTGCATATTCCTCCCCTAAATATATCTTATTTTAATCATACGCCTGCCAAATTATATATAGACATCAGATGATAAACATAGGATCTTCACTAAAAGTTTACTTGAGGACACAATTTTTTCTTTTTGAGCATGTATCCCAAACCAGTTCAGACAATATTATTTCCACTACTCTTAGATCAAGATGTTTTGGTAGTATGTTTGAATGAAAAATATTAAAAATTTTTGCTCATGAAAGTGGGAGAACCATATCCTATTTTTTAGAAATGGATGTAGAGTCAGAAATGTATATGTGTAGTCTGATACAGAAAGTGGTCTGAAGTTGTAGGTTCAGAAATGTGTGTATGTGTGCAGTATGTACAGGTAAAGGAGCTAGCCTACCAAGTACATTATTAGAAGGAGGTATGCATAGTTCAAACAGGATAGGGTCTGCGGTTGTTGGAATACTCCTTATGCTTGCTCTTCTAAACTTTCCCTTGAGAAACATTTCTGCTGAATGTGTGCTGAGAGTTGAGGGAAGTGTGTTAATCTTCCAACTTCATCAAGCTAAATAGGGGCAGCTCCCCTATTCTATGCCTATAGCTGTAATAGCTCCTGGCACCCTCCTGGAAAGTCTTCACAAAATATTTTAGCCTGCTGGTCCACAGTCAAACAGGTGTCTTTCCTGGATACCTTCACAGGTATGTTCTACTTTGTTGTTCTTGATGGTAGTTGTTGATGAAGGACCATCTGTAAGTGGACTTGTTTGACTCTGGAAGTGATAGATGAAGATGATATAGCTAATTGAGAAGATGTATCCTTCAGATACATCTCCAGGAGCACTATTAACAGTATATGGGTATTTGTGGTTGAAAAGCTACTGCCCAAGGTTTCAACTGAACCTAATCACTGGAGGATATTTTTGATATTGTGTTGGAGTAATTTGTATTTGTCAATATAAACAGATTTACTTAATAGTCACAGTAATGTTAGATCACACATTGTGACGATACAGAGAGCCAAAGATAGCCCAAGGTAAATGCTGACTTCTAAACTGTAATATTTTAGCTCTCTACAGTCACAGAAGTTATTATCAGCAGGTTCGCCTTCTAGAATCACTAATACAGGTTTGACTTCTTCTCAGGGAACATTAGTTTACAATTCTCCTATTACTAAGCACTGTATTTTATGCATATGGGGGCCAGATACAGCCTTATGTACCAAGTGCTAAGTATTTCATTCCTGTTATCTGCTATACACGAGACTGAAATAGAAGAAAAGAAGTCTTCAGAAGAGAAAAACACTTGGTAATGACATTAAGGAAGAAATCCACCAATCATATCTAATCTATTAGCCATCATGATCCAGGCCTGATTTTTGTTTCTCTGTGCCTGATAGAACACATTCAAGTGTCCCATAATAGGAGAACTATCTAAAGTTAAAATAATCATCGACACAGCATGGCCTGAAGACGTAAAGGCAATAAAATGAAGGAAACATTCATCTTATTCGGCCAAAAGCCCTCTTCATGTGTCAGCACATTCAAAATCACATTGACACATTGACTGCATGCTTTTCCCTCTGTCTACAGAATATTTTTCCACATACTAATTTAGTTTAAATGGGGTTAAAGTTTGAGTAGGTAAGTGGTTACAAGAAACCACAGTTAATATAAGGACATGGTTTCCTTATTTATAATTTTTAAAAATTGAGATTAGAAGTATCTTTATCACTGAGAGTATACCAAAAAATTCTGAATTCCTTAGACAATTTTTTGAACTATCTAAATAGAAAAGGATTTTAAAAATATGAAAAACTGGAATTACAAAGTTGTTAGAGGGGTTTGAGTTCAGTTACTTGGGGTACACAATTGTCATCAGGGTTGGAGATAAGTATTTTGCAATTGTTCTGAAGTCCATGAGGATGTACCGTCTGAGAGACCATGCACAAATCTTGGTTGAGAAATACAAATCACATTTTAAATTACTGGGATAATTAAGTAGACAGGTGAGAAAGCATGGAAATCTGTTATGGGCCTCAGATGCTATCTGGTGACATCCTCAGCTTTGAGGTTCATTATTTCTGAGAGACAAGTTGACCTCTCAGACTGGCTCATTCACAGTTTCTGGATCAAGATTTGTGTTCCCTTCTTTAGGGCTTCCCTTCTTTCTTAGTAGTAGTTCTTTGAAAGTCTATGCACTCCAGATTTTACAACATTTTCCATGGTTTGTATAGAAGAATTCAATTTTGGGAATTGTATTATAATAAAGGTTGATGTATTTTTCTATTTTTTTCTTCTCTCATACAATACATCCAAACCCCTCTCCTCCCTTCCCTCCACTCCTTGCAGTTCTTCCCATCTCTCCACTCCCTCAGATCTACCCCACTGCCCCCAACCACCAACCAATTAATCCCCCCACACTTTTTCTCCCCAAAAAAGAACAATCCTCCTAGAGTTACCGCTCAAACAGCCCACAGCATAACAAAATGTAAACAAGGGCAGGAACTACTCCCTACATCAAGGTGGACTAGATTACCCAGCAGAAGCAAAAGGATTCCAAGGGCAAGTAAAGTTTCATAGACTCCCCAACTCCAGCCTGTAAGATTTTTGCAAGAACACCAAGCCAAACACCCATAAGATATATTTAGGGGACCCTGCATGTTGCTTGATTTCTGCTTCAGTCTCTGTGAGCCCCTAAGAATGCTGGTCAGTTGACACTGTGGGGCTTGTTCTTTGTGTGTCCTTGATCCCTCTGGTCCCTCCAATCCTCTTCCCTGTTGTGGAAGTTTATTATTAGCTTTGTTTTAATATTGTTTTGTGCACTGTTAGATGAGGGGCTGCTTAGGTCTTGCTGTTTATAATCTCTACAGGTGTTGGATTTATGTGAGAGATGTTTGACTGCTGATGATCTTCACCTGCTATCAGTAGAAGACCTGAAAAGTTCTGGATCAATGAAAGCACCTGAGCTCAGATGTTTGGGGTTCCACTGTCTAGTATGGTGCTTGCCATGATGGTGGTTCCTTCTGCTGAGGTCTGGCAGAGTTTGCACATATGAATATGCCCCTGTGTCTCTTGGTGAACCACACAATAATTGTACAACTACAGGTGGCACCTGCAACATGGGGCACAACATCATGTTAACTAATTCAATGTGGAGACAGGGAAGAAGAAAAAGAAATTCCAGACCTCACAGAAGTTTTGTTTTCTTTTGTTTTGTTTTCTGCAAACCTGTCTAGATACAGGTAGTCCTGACAAGAAACATCTGCTATAGTGATAAAAACTCCATCCTATCAGGGAACCCTTCCTGCAGACAAAGTGGAAATTTGTTTTCCTAAATACCAGAATGTATCTTAAAATCTGGAAAGTGTTTCCTCAGGGTTAGCATACAGAATCTGTCTTCCAAAATTGGAGGTTTTATCTCATGTTGGTAGCTGAACTTGGTATTGTAAGAGTGACTCAGGTGGTGATGGTTTTGAAGGCATGAAGGGGTCTTTGGAGAACAGCTGAGACTTGCCACTGTGAGAGGCCAGGAGACTCCACTGATAAAAGTTCAGCCTCAGTGGCAGTTGAAGGCCCAGATTGAAGAGATCATGTAAAGAAGTTGAGGCTTGACAACATAAAGAGAGCTTATGAGAGGGTATTGATGAAAGTACAACCCAGTTGCAGCAAGGGGCCCCAGAAGTTTTGGAGATTCCAGTACCATGAGATGGCCACCACCGACAGCAGCAGTGGTGGAATGGAGCCAGCCAGAGCCTGAAAGACAAGCTGTGTGTGTTGCAGAGGTCAGATCCAGAGAAGTGATCCAGGCTCTTTGGCAGAGCCCAAAAGATTGTGAGTGAATTCTAGATAATGAGACATTGATAATGTTTTTCTGCTGTCCAAAGACATTGTGAAAAGCTTGATAGATGTTTTGTTTCATTTGGTCTTGTGCATTAGCAACTCTCATGATTATTCATCTTCTAAATGGTTTTGCTAGTATAATGTTAAATTATGTAGAGATAAAGCAAATTTTTTGTCTTATACAGAAGGGGGAAATGATGTGGAAGTTTATTTTCAGTTTTGTTTAAAGTATGTTTTGTGCAGTGTTAGGTAAGGACCTACTTAAGGCTTGGTGTTTGTAATCTCTGCAGGTGTTGGATTTATGAGGGGGACATTTGATTGCTGATGATCTGCACCTGCTATCAGTAGAGCACCTGAGGAGTTCTGGATCAATAAAAGCACCTTAGATTAAATGCTCAGGGTTCCAATGTCCAGGATTGTGCTGGCCAATATAGTGGTTCATGTGCTGAGGTCTGGCAGAGATTGCACCAATGAATATGTTCCCATCAGCAGTTTGAGGGGGCCTCTCTGATGAGGACTGGGCTAGGCACTGACCTATGAGCAGAGCATGACATTAGAAAATTTCTCTGGGTTATCCAGTCTCTAGTTACTGACCTGCCTTGCAGTTTCAGGCAGGGATTCTCTCCTTTGGCATGGGGCTCTTCTCTCCTATTGACCCAGAGGATCCTGCAGGGAGGATAGGCAGTAGGTCAGAGTTTTTGTGGCTGACATAGTGTCCCAGTCCCACAACTGGAAGCCTTTCCTTGCCATAGGAGATGGCCTGTTCAGGATCCCCATCCTAAATTACTATGGGTCCTTACTAAGGACTCCCTTATAGATTCCAGTGAGTTTCTACTGCAGTAGGTCTCCTGATCACCCCCTAATTGTCCCCAGTTCCAGTCATCTCTCCATATATTCTCTCTCCCATCCTTCTCCTCTCCTGGTCTCTTCTGTTCCCATTACTGTCCTCCCCTAACCCACCTGTGCAGTCTGTTTTATTTCACATTACCAGGAAGATGCCTGTCTTCAACTGGGTCCTCCTTGTTGCAGTTTCTCTGGGCCTGTGGATATTCATTCCTTTCTCCTTTGGTTAACAGTTAATATCCACATATAAATGAGTGCATACCATGTTTGTCTTTCTGGGATTGGGTTATCTCACTCAGGATGATATTTTCCTAGTTTTATCCATTTGTCTGCAAAATTCATGATGTCTTTTTTTTAATAGCTGAGTAACACACCATTGTGTAAATGTAGCACAATTTCTTTATCCATTTTTCAGTTGAGGGGCATCTGAGGGGCATATGTTGTTTCCAGTTTCTGGCTATTATAAATAAAACTGCTATGAACTTAAGTGGGCAAGTGTCCTTTTGATAAGATGTAGTGTCATTTGGGTATGTCCCCAGGAGTGATATAGCTGGATCCTGAGGTAGGTCTATTTCCAATTTCCTGAGGAATTGCCATATTAATTTCCATAGTGGCTGTACAAGTTTGCACTCCCACCAACAATAAAGGAATGTTCCCCTTGCTCCACATCCTCACCAGAATGAACTGTCCTTTGTGCTATTGATCTTAGCCATTCTTCTTACAGATGTAAGATAGAATCTTGGAGGGGTTTTGATTTGATTTATATTTCCCTGATGACTGAGGATGTTGAACATTTCTTTGAGTGTTTCTTGTCCATTTGATATTCCACTTTTGAAAATTATTTGTTTAGATTTATACCCAATTTTTAATTGAATTATTTGTTTTGTTGATGTCTAGTTTCTTGAATCATTTATATGTGTGTGTGTGTATACATGCATATATATATACATACACACACACACACGTATATATGTATATTGTTTAGATATTAGCCCTCTATCAAAAGTGGAGTTGGTGAGATTCTTTTCCCATACTGTAAGCTGCTGTTTTGTCTTAATGAGAGTGTCCTTTGCCTTTCAGAAGCTTTTAGGTTTCATGAGGTTTCATTTATTAATAATTGATCTTAGTGCCTGAGCTACTGGTTTTTGGTAGAGGAAATTATTTCTTGTGCCAATGCATTTCAAAGATATTACCCACTTTCTTTTCAATCAGGTTCATTGTATCTAATTTTATATTGAGGTCCTTGATCAGCTTGGACTTGAGTTTTGTGTAGGGTGATAAATAAGGATCAATTTGCATTCATCTACACGCAGACATCCAATTAGACCAGCACCATTTGTTGAAGGTGCTGTCTTTGTTTCATTGTAGATTTCTGGCTTCTTTATTGAATATCAGTGTCCATAAGTGTGTGGATTTATGTCTGGATCTTCGATTGGTTCCATTGATCAACATGTCAGTTTTTATGCCAATACCAAGTGGTTTTTGTTACTTTAGCTCTATAATACAGCTTGAGATCAGGAATAGCAGTAGCTCCAGAAGTTCTATTAGTTTTCAGGATTATTTAACCTATCTTGAGTTTTTTGGTTTTCCATATGAAGTTTAGTATTGTCATTTCAAGAACTGTAAAGAATTGTATTGGGATTTTGATAGGGATTGTGTGTTACTAAACATCCATTGTTGTTTGTGATAAAGTTATTTATTAAAACATTATATTACAAATCTCAGGGGTCCAATACCCAGGTAGCTTAGGAAGAGAGCTCACTCCAAGGCTTCATCACCCCCTTTCTCTGTTGGACCCCAAAGGCCCAAACTGGGACGCCGCACCCCCACAGAGACTCACAGATGGGATATCGATGCAAATAGCAAGAGGATTTATTCCAGTGCACTGGGACCATTCTAACACGGAGGATAGAAGTGGCCCCAAGGAGCAAAAACCAAGCCTTTTTATTTACAGTCCAAACGGTTGCTAGGCACAAACCAAGTTGGTACAAGTTGATTGGTCCCCAAACTGTTCTTTATCCTGATAGTTCGGGTCCAGTTAACCTTTAAAGTGATTGGCGTTAGCATATAGCAAGGTCGCTGGCTCCTAAAAAGAATACAAGTTCAAGGTTCCGGTCAACTGGGTGAAGGGAACTCTTTAGCCCAAGGCTGTGGGCCATCTATGGGGGAGGGGGGAGCTCTCTAGCCCAAGGCCATCTTGTTTGTCTTAGAAAATGTTTTTCTTACAGAAATTGTTTCTCTTCAGTTTTGGGAATTGTTCTGGGTCACACTGCCCCTGACTTGGGCCTACACAATTTTGGTGCTCTTAGAAGCCTGACCAAAGTTTGGCTGCTTTGGTCTTTTTCTATACTAGAGACCTGAATCTTAGGCCCAGGGCGAGAGTCCAGACCCCCACATCTCCTCTTGGTTCTCCCTGGGTCTCCTCATCCTCCTGCTTCACCTCCTCCTCCCTGCTCCCTTCTTGCTGCACCCCTCAATCCCCCAGGTGTTTTTCTTCCTGTTTTCACACAGACCCTCAATTAACAAATAATAGGAACCTCCTGTGGGAAGGTGGAAGCTGGGGATGGCACAGAGGTGTAAACAAGTAAAGGACGAATCTTAACAAAAATATTATCCACAACTAAAACATCCCACAACAATTGTATTCAATCTGTAGATTACTTTTGGTAAAATGACCATTTTTACTATATTAATCCTACCAATCTAGGAGCAGGGGTTATCTTTCTATTTTCAGAGATCTTCAATTTCTTTCTTCACAGACTTAAAGTTTTTCAACGTACAAGTCTTTTACCTGCTTGGTTAGAGTTACCCCAACGTATTTTATATTATTTGTGGGTATTGCAAAGGGTGTTATTTCCCTGATTTCTTTCTCAGTCCATTTGTCATTTGTATAGTGGAGGGATACTGGGTTTTTTTTGTTTGTTTGTTTGTTGTTTGTTTTTGAGTTGATCTTGTAGTCATACACTTCGCTGAAGTTGTGTGTCAGCTGTAGATGTTCCTTAGTAGAATTTTTCAAGTCACTTTTTTATATTATCATATCATTTGCAAACAAAGATACTTTAACTTTTTCCTTTCCAATTTCTATCATTTGGTTTCTCTCAGTTGTCTTATTGCTCTAGCTAGAACTTCAAGTACTATATTAAATAGATATGAGGGGGGGATCCTGATTTTAGTGGAATTGCTTTAATTATCTCTCCAATTAAATTGATGTTGGTTGTGGGCTTGCTGTTGTTATGCCTGGGTCTCGAAATCCCCTTTCGCCCAAGTACCACCAAGAAACCACCAGTTCTGATGCAAAAACAAGGAGCCTTTATTTGAGTGTAGAGTTGGGCCCACATGCTGTCTCACGCAGTGAGAACCAGAACACCAGAATGTGAGCCTGAACACCCTTGGAACAAGCTTTTTATAGTAATCACAACAGAGTTCACAAGTTTTCAATCAGGCTGCTACAGGATTGATTGATAATTAGCTAATGCAGGATTGGCGCAAGGGGACTAGATGACCAGAGGCTGGGTGCCTTGTGGGCCCTTTCCTTAGCTAGGTGGGACCTTGTCTAACGGATGCAGGATACATGATTCACCTCTGGTGGAGGCAGGATATGTGATTCACCTCTGGTAGATGCCTTCACCTCTAGCAGATGCAGGATTTATGACCCTTAATAGTCTGATGCCTAGTTAGAGACCTTCCTAGGACTAGGATAGTTGAGATCTTATCTTGAATTCCTCATGGCCCTTCTAAGACAAGTCTCTTTTCAAGATGAAGTTTGTTCAGGCCTAACACTCTAAATTGCCTTTAGTATGTTTAAGAATGTCCCTTGTTTCCCTAATCTCTTTAAGATGTTTATCTGGAAGCTGTGTTGGATTTTGCCAAAAGCATTTTTGGTATCTAGTGAGATAATCATGTGCTTTTTTTTTCTTTCAGTTGGTTTATATAGTGGATTACATTGACTGATTTTCATATGTTGAACCATCCCTGCATTGCTGGGATGAAGCCTGTTTGATCATGATGAATGATCTTTTGAATATGTTCTTAGATTTGGTTTGTGAGTATTTTATTATTTTTTCATCAATGTTAATGAGGGAAATGGTCCATAATTTTCTTTCTTTGTTGAATTATTGTATTGTTTGGGTATCAGGGCAACTGTGGCCTTGTAGAATAAGTTTGGCAGTGTTCTTTCTGTTTCTATTTTGTTGAATAATTTGATGAGTATTGGCATTAACTCTTCTTTGAATGTATGATAGAATTCTGCACTAAAACTACCTGGCCCAGGGCTTTTTGGGGTGGGGACACTTTTAATGATGCTTCAATTTCCTTGTGGTTTATAGGTCTTTTAAATTGTTCATCTGATCTTGATTTAAATTGGGTAAGTGGTCTCTGTTGAGAAAAATTGTCCATTTCTTTTAGATTTTCCAATTTTGTGGAGTATAAGTTTTTAAAGTATAACCTAGTGATTCTTTGGATTTCCTCCATGTCTGCAGTTATATCCACCTTTTCATTTCTGACATTGTTTATTTGAATATTCTATCTACATCTCTTAATTAGTTTGGATAAGGGTTTGTCTATCTTGTTGATTTCCTCAAAAAACCAACTCATTGTTTCATTGATTCTTTGTATTGTTCTCTTTGTTTCTATTTTATTGATTTCAGTCCTCTGCTTGATTATTTCTTGCCATCTAATCCTCTTGGGAGTGCTTACTTCTTTTTGTTGTAGAAATTTCAGATGTGCTGTTAATTTGCTAGTATGTGATCTCCCCACTCTTTTTTTTTTGGTAGACACTTTGTGCTATGCATTTTCCTCTTAACACTGCTTTCATTGTGTGGTGAGAAAAAGGTACATTCTTTTATGTGGGGGTGAAATGTTTTGTATATATCCCTTAGATACCTTTGGTTTATACCATCTTTTAGCTCCAGTATTTCTCTGTTTACTTTTTATCTGGATGACCTGTCTGTTGGTGAGTGTGGGATATTGACGTCTGCCACCATCAATGTGTGCGGATTAATGTGAGTTTTAAGCTTTAGTATTGTTTCTGTGACAAACATGGGAGCCCTTGTGTTGGGTACATAGATGTTAAGACTCAAAATGTCTTCTTGGTGGATTTTATAGTCTATACGTCTTCTTGATAGATTTTTCCTTTTATGAAGATGAAGTTTCCTTCCCCATCTCTTTTGATTAATTTTGGTTTGAAGTCTTTTTTGTTAGATTTAAGAATGGCTATACAGGCTTGTTTCTTGTGTCCATTTGCTTGAAAAATCTTTTCCTGACACTTTCTGAGGTAATATTTATCTTTTATGTTAAGTTGTATTTCTTGTATGAAGCAGAAGGATGAATTCTGTTTTCATATCTGTTCTGTTAGGCTTTGTCTTATAAATGGGGAATTGAGTTCATTGATATTGAAAGTTATCAATGAACAATGATTGTTAGGTAGATGTTGTTCATATGTTTGTGTGCCTACATAAGTGGTTATGCCTCCCTTATTTTGATTTTGATGGGGTGATGTTAATTATTTCCTGTGTTTTCATAGGTATAGTTAACCTCATTGGGTTGAATTTTCCTACTAGTACCTTCTACACGATTGGATTTATAGATAGTTATTGTTTGAATTTGGATTTGTCATTGTACATTTTGTTTTCTCCATCTATTATAATTGAATGTTTTGCTGGATGTCTGGGCTGGCATCTGTAATCTCTTAGAGTCTGTAGCATATCTGTCCAGGCCCTTCTGGCTTTTTGAGTCTCTATTGAGAAGTCAGGTGTAATTCTAATAGGTTTGCCTTTATATGTTACTTGTTCTTTTTCTCCTTTAGTATTTTTTCTTTTTTCTGTAAGTTTAGTGTTATGATTATTATGTGGTTAGGGGACTTTCTTTTCTGGTCTAGTCTATTTGGTGTTCTATATGTTTCTTGTACCTTTATAGGTATCTCCCTCTTTAGGTTTGGAAATTTTTCTTCTATGATTTTGTTGAATATGATTTCTAGGCCTTTGAGGTGAGATTATTCTCCTTCCTCTATTCCTATTATTCTTACTTTTGGTCTTTTCATAGTTTCCCAGATTTCCTAGATGTTTTGTGTCAGGAATTTTTTGGATTTAACATTTTTAAAACCAATGTGTCACTAAGGAAAATTGACACATTAAGACGCTCAAAGATCTAGAGAGATAATAGAGAAGAAAGACATCTAGCATTTTTAATCATATACTTTTTAGTTTTCAAAATGACTTTTAATTTGCTGCTGTGAATTTGTAAAGTATTCAGAGAATTAGGGCACAAGGTAACTATCAAATTCAAGCCTCTGATTTAAGAAGGAAAGCATGATCTGTTTGTAGGGGCCTTAAGTATAACTAACAGCCATAATCTGGTGACTGAAGGAGATCTATATTTACCTATATATTCTTTCTTTTAATTTTAATCTATTGCCTCTAAATTTCTTCCATTATATTCCATTGTTCTAACAATTTATAAAAGATATGTTCTTGGTCACTACCATATCAAGAACTAAAAATGGAATTATATGCTTCATAGATGTAATAAAAGACTGAAAAATAGCAAATAGCTCTTAATTTTAACAGCAAATAGCTTTTAATTTTGCTTAAGCCCTTTGCAAAGTACCATAGAGGATACAGTTTGAGATATATTCATTTAGTTTTGTGAGAAGTCTAAGGAATATGTACTTAGAAATTAAAACAAAAACATAAATAATATACAAAGATGCAAGAGCAGTAAATTTTCTAGTGTCAGAAAGCAAGACTATGATGAACCATCAATTTGCCACAGGCAGATTCTCACACTAAAAGGTCTCACTCTTAGCCATAGCACCATAAGGAAATGATAATTGTTTTTTTCTTAAAGACAGAATTTTATTTTTAAAAGACATCTCAAATGTCACTATACCTATCAAATCATAAGAACTACATGGGAGAGTTACACAAACTGAAGTCATCAGTCACAAAACAAATGGAACCAATTCCTGAGACAAATAGTAAATATTCCTCTTTGCTTTTTAACAGATAAAAGAGTACTTTATTTCGCATGCAGAGTGATTTCACTATTCTAGGTAGAAACTTTTGTTGCTCTTGCTGCAATTTGAAAATTTAAATATCATCTAAGTGTATAATTTTATATTATGCAAAAATAGGGTACATTATGGTAGTTTTTATTTTCTTTAATATATGTATAGAGACATTTCCATCATTCTATATGCCTTTTTAGAACTCATATGCATCTGTATATGCCAAACTTTGAAGCTACCACTTTAGACATACTCCCATCAGTCTGAATGAACTGTCATTAAAAAATGATCTACACTTCATAGTTTATAAACGATATATACCTATTTTATATAGTGCTAGAGAATGTAAAGATCAAGGTAGCAGCAATTTTAAGGTCTGGAGAGAGCCTATATTCCTGTTCATAAATAGTATTTCATAGCTATTTCCTCATATGATAGAAGAGATAAATGATTAGTGTAGGTCTCTTTTATAGGGGAACTGATTTCATTTGGAAGGACTCTGCCATCATCACCTAATGGCCTCCAACAATGTTTCACTTCTTAGTATCATATGCTTCTGTTAACACATTAAATATAACATTCCCAGAGAATACTAACAGATGTTATGTTACATAAAGAAATGAGAACAAGGCCATTTCTACTTGGATTAGTTTGACCAAGAGCAATCTGAAATTTTAACTCTTCACATCTTTCCATATGACTTCCATTTGTCTGCAGTCAGTGGTTACTATCCTGTAGTGTGTATCTACTATCCCACATCTGTTGTGTGTATCTGTGCTTGACGTATATGAATTGTACCTGTTCCTGTGTCTGTCCCTAACAAAAGGCTTTGGTTTGTATTTATTAAACTGTACAGAAAACATGACATGAAAAAAAAAGAGGAATACTTTTCAGAAATCTTCAGTACCATTTAATAAGAGAAGAACTTACCATGCTGCTCCCAACTGACATGCAAGAACTCAATATGACAAACAGACATTATCAATTTATGCCTGCAGTTTTCATCCAACATTATGAAAAAAATTAAATATAAGGCTACTTCTAACCTGTTGGTTGCTTTCAAAAATGATTATCATGGCACATACATACATGTATGCATACATGCATACATATATACACACAGACATTACTTTGATCAGGGGCATAGATAAGCATATAACTTAAGACTAAAGTTACGCATTACTTTAAGTTGTCAGCATTTAGCACACTTTTTTTCTAGTTTATTGACATAAATATCACTTAGTTGTTAGTCTCCTAAGAATTTAGTTTAATATCAAATAAGTTTAAAACAATAGCTTGTTATCCACAGCAATGAGAATGCACTTAGTAACACAGAAATATGGATCTTATATGGTTGAAGCCATAAATACTATGCATATTTGATAATTTATCTCCATTATCCTATTTAACTGTCACAAATGTAAGAAGTGAAACAAACTTTAATCATCCTTTTTATATATGATGAACATTAACCCAAGTGAGATTTAGAGTCTTATTAAGTAGCAAATTATAGAATCAAGAGTCCTAGATTTTCTTTGTCAGTACCTATGTTCTCCAAAACCATTTTATGTAGAAGTTATTGAGACTCTTGGATTAGTTAATATATTGCTGTGTACTATACTTTTAGACTTAACAGATGGTGAAGAGATACTGAACAGGCAAAAGTACTTGCTGTGAAACCTGATGACCTGGGTTCAAATCTCCACAATCTATGTTTAAACCCATACTGGGTCTTTCTCCAGAATTTATGTTTAGACCCATACTGGATATCTCTCTCTCTCTCCCTCTCTCCCTCCCTCTCTCTCTCTCTCTCTCTCTCTCTCACACACACACACACGCACACATACACAGAGAGAGAGAGACTGTTAAAACTGTTTAATATCTAATATCACTAATATTTTCTAATATCACTAATATTTTTATTATTCAGATTGATTCAGGATCTCCTGCTACATGCAAGCTCTGTTATATGCTGCATCCTATTACAGTATTTGACTGTTAATAACAAAGAGTCTAATGATTATACTATTTTTATGATAGGCACTACCTTTTAAAACAATTGCTTGTTTTCCACAGCAATGAGAATATACTTAACAGTATATGCACACACAAACGCATGACTTAACATAATTAATGTAGAAATTTTGATTGATAAGAAACAAAATTCAAGTCTGAAGGATTCAGTGAAAGAACTGACATTTTTCTATCACTTGTGTTTGAGCCTGTAGCCCAATTTCTTGGTCCCTATATTTTTCTCTACAAATAAGGGTTTGTATCAACAGAGTCAAGTTTTTCTGAAGCTCTGCAACTTTGTGGCTCCAGCTCTAATTAGAAGTCTCTCTTCTTGTCCTCTGTGTTAAGAAAGACATGTGCAAAAGCTATTAACTATCCACAGAGATTTGGAGTTTTCCTCACATCCTTCTTAACCCCCTACTCCCTCCCTGGGTCTAAATATAGTCAAGTCCTGATTTTGAAAAAACAAGGAACCTTTTGTCTACCATTCAGATAAACCAAGGTCAGTTTGGGAAGCAGTTGTATAACTGCCAATTAAAAATCAATACTACACATCCAGGAACTAGGGATATACACATATAAATAAGCACAGGTCTTTACAGTAATATCTGCTCCCTTCTTTGATTTTCTAAATAGAAATGCTAAAGGGTGATATTTTCTTCAATCTTCTAACAGAAAGGTAACCTATTTCAAAGAGACAACTTGGAAATCAAATATAAAAAGGATCATTAGCATTCAATTGTAGAATTTTCCATGGAAATTTAGGTGTCACGATGAAAGGCATATTGTACTTGGCTTTAATCAACCAATCCATACCACTGGTTTTTTTTTCCATTTAAAACTGTTGAATGGGCTCTAATATTACTAATTTTTTTAAAATTCAGATTGATTTCAGGATCTCCTGCTACATGCAAGCTCTGTTATATATATACTGCACTCCATTACAATATTTGACTATTAATAACATTTATTATTTGTTATTACTATGCCTATACTATTTATATGCTAAGCACTATGTTTATTTTTCAATGAAGCTTAGAAAGAGTGATTTCCACAGACTACCATAGCTAGTATTGTAGCCATACTTGTTTTTTATAATGCTCTTAACTACCTCTTTGTTGAGGTAATTATTCCCATTGATATTCAAATCCTGAATGAAAATAATTGGGCTGATCCTCTTTATCAGGGAAGGCAGGCTTTTTAGAATGTAATAAGGCCATCTACTAACAATGGGTATTCATGGATATTCTGAAATTGATTGAGTAGTGGCAAGGAGGCAAATGTTGGGGATGGAAGCAGTTGGCTTGAATTCAGAGCTTGTATTAGAAGAAAAGACTGAATTCAGTATCACAGCAAAAGTTACAGACAGGCATTCAAATGGAACATGCCAAGTAAATAGAACCTTTATGAAATCATCAACTAGCAATGGCAGGAATTTGGTCCTTGTAGAAATGTAAGTAGTAAGACTAAAGAACTGTGAACTAGTCAACATAACACAGGGGGAAAATGATCTTAAAGAGCATCAGCATTCATCCCTTTCTGCTTTGTGACTATGGATAATATGACAAACCATGTCAAGCTCCACTGTTGAGCTAACCATCATGATGGATTCTATCCTCTTTAACCAGAAGACAAACTAGACCCTTAAATTTGCTTCTTGTCAGGTATTGTGTGGTGACTGTAATAAGAAAAGTTAACTAATATTGAAAAGCAGTACTGACAGTGAGCCTGTTGCTGTGACCTTCCCATGTGGTTCATAGTTATTTGGAGCTAGTTTTTGGGAGAAATGTAGAAAAGAACAAACTGGCGTTCTAGAGAAACCTGAGAATGCTGTACACAGAGTAATGGCCATTGTGCAGGAGTTTGAAGGACAAGAATGCTCATAGAAATGCAGACAATGGAAGCCCAGCCCATGACAGACAAAGACTATATCTGTATTGGGAACTGAGTTAGAGGTCATTCAAGTTATATTCTAGAAAAGAATCTAGATACATTTTGTCCATGTCATGAAATTTTGATCAAAGATGAATTCAAAAGTTAGGAACTAATTTTTTGGTGGATGAAATTCCAAGCCAGCATAAATCTAGGTACGATGTGATTACTATATGTGGCTCTTAGATTATACTTAGAGCAGAAAGGCATGAAGCATTTGCAGTTTGGTGTGGAAAGGAGTGTAAGTAAATTTAAAGATGTGGACAAGGCAAGTGGTGGGAGACAGTGGATCTAATTGTTAAAGAAATGAGTGACATTAAAGACAAACCAGATACTCTTATCTGGAACCATAGAAAAGGTACACTGGGAGAAAAATGGGAAAATAAGAATGCATTTACAAAGAGAGAGTCTGATGTCAGAATGCCATTGAGGAGATTCTCTGATCAAAACCAAATCACCTAGGGACAAATTTTGCTAGGTCAGCTACCAAGGTGCATAAAGGTCCTTAGAGCTGTAAAAGTAGGGGGATGGAAAACATCTTGAGCTGTCTAAGGAACTTGTCAGCCTCACTCACATGCAGCTGGTCTTTCAGGGATGAAAATACAAGATTTATGAGAGTGGTGGAAACTTGTACCAAGGTTCCAAAACATTACTAAGGCCAGGAAATTTCTTGCAGGATTAGAGGCTGTGCAAGGGAAGTCCTAAGAAGCTATTGTGGGACTCTGTAAAGATCAAGTTTCAGGAGACCCCATGATGTGGGAGATGCCAAACTAATGGGAAGCACACGGAGGAAAGATGAAGTAGTAGGGAATAGCTTGCCCAGGAGAGAAACTGTATGTATTATATATAACAAAACCCTAGAGATAGAGATTCCTAAGACTTCTGGAGCTCAGATGAGAGATCTGTAAGACCAGCTTCTAGAAATGGTGTTGTAGGTAGGGCTTAGTATTTGACTTGCTGAGTTTCTGTGCTGCTTTGGTCTAGCCTAGTGATTCTTAACCTTCCTAATGCCACAGCCATTTAATACATTTCTTCATGCTGTTCTGACCCTCAGCCATACAATTAGTTTCTTTGCTATACTCCATAACTATAATTTTCCTACTGTTATGAATTGTAATGTAAATATTGGATATGCAGATGGTCTTAGGTGACCCCTTTGAAAGGGTTGTTTGACCTCCAAAGGGGTCACAACCCACAGGTTGAGAACCACTAGACTCTAGTCTTTGCTTGATAGCTTCTTGTGTTAGTCAGGGTTCTCCAAAGAAACAGAACAGATAGAATAATGAATATATTTTATAGCTTATGTATATATTGAAGATGGATTCATTAAATTGGCTTAGAGAATGTGGTCCTGATAGACCATCAATAGCTATCTAAAACAGGGGAAGCTTAGAATCCAGTAGTTGCTCAGTCTGCAAGCCTGGATGTTTAAACAGTTTCAAATAGTGATGAAGGTCCCAGGAAGTTCCCAGAGAATTGCTAGTAGTATTTAGTTTATGTTGGAATCCCAAAGAATATGGTTCCACAACTGAGAAGGAATGCTTCTACAACAGGGTGGATGGACTTTCCAATGAAAATGAGGGCAAGCAGGCAAAAAGAAGTTTCCTTTTTCTCTGTCCTATTATCTGGACTGTGGTAGAAAGTTTCACCTAAATTTAGAGTGGGTCTTCCTGATTTAAATAATCTGATCAAGAAAATGTATCGTAGGAAATCCCAGCTGCTTGTTTTCAGTTGATTGCAGATGCAGTCAATTGACAAACAATGCTTTCCTTTCCTCCCTTTGGAACAAGAATGCTGGCTCTATGCCATAGTATACTGGAGTATATAACTTTTAGAATTTTACAGGAGCTCATAGTGAAAAAATTGTATAATGAATTTTATGGTAAAATAAATATTTCATCGGAAAATAAATATTCAGACCAACATTTTGCACTTTGGGCATTAGGATGATGCTAAAACTGTTAAAGAGTGTGGTAACTCTCAGGAGTGTACCAAATGCATTTTATGTTATGAGACTCTGAGTCCTTGAATACCAAAAGTGACAAGTTATCATTTAATGTAATATATTTGTGGTTTACAGGCATCACAGCTGAGTAAGACTGTTGATTACGTTACTTCTCCAATGGTGTACACAGAGTTTCCCAGCACTCTGAAAGCTATTAAGCAATAATAAAGCTCCTAGGTCCATGCCAGTTTGATTTCTCCATGTCCTATGATTCAACTATAGGATGCCTTCAGCAATAAAGTCCTTGCTTCAAGTTCTGGAGGGTAACCAAGAGCAATATCAGCACCCTGTAATGCTTTGAGGGGAGGACATTGTATCAGATGTGATCAACCAATGACTAGAAAAGATGTAACACTTATGTGGCAATGGGCTCTTTATTTGGTAACGTATAACCCTTTTCTGTTCCACTATCCTCATTTCCCAATTCATACCACCTATGTTTATTTGTTCTTCTCTTGAAATCCATCAATGGCCCTGTTACTAGTTCTTTGACTTCTTTGAGTACTCCAGTTTAAATGTTCATATCTTCAAAGATAACATCAGCATATAGGAGAGAACATGTGGTATTTATTTTTCTGAGAGACTGCTGGCTGAATTGGATGAATTGAGGGAAAAGGAAATTCAGTGATATGGCCCCTGAGTGTACTCATAATCCAGTAGATAATCCTATATCTATATACACAGAGACATTACAACGTGGTCTTTGGTAGGTTTTATCTAAATCAAAGAACACATGAAGTTGGAAATTGGGAGGAAAATTAGAGGTTGGAAATGGGGAGAAATTAGATATAAAGGTGAGCTTGACGAAAATCACATTATAAATATGTATGGATATTCAAATAATATTTTAAAGTAGTGCATTTTAGTGTCAGGTTGACAAGGAGTGGATTTGTGACAATGATTGCCATTGTCAACTTGATTGGGTTTAGAATTACCTAGGAGATGCAGTTTTATCTGTGTCTTCATGAAGTTGTTTCCATAGTGGTTTGACTAAGGATAGAAGAATGTTAATTGTACCATCCCATGGGAAATGGTCATGGATTGAGTAAAAAGGGAAAAGAATCAGAACATTAGCTGGAAAATTAAAGGGATGATGACAATTTTACAAGTTCTGGACTGCTTTTAAGAGATTCAGTCATTCCTATTTAATGAACTATTCATTTATATCTAAAAAGGCGAACTAAAACAAAGCTGATCTAAGTACCAGCCCTCTTAGTCAGATCATAGATGCTTGAAGATGGGCACAATGTGTCCTAGTCAGGTTTTTATTGTTAAGTTAAAATATTTAAGAGTGATTTGGGAAGAAGTCTCAAGTGAGTAATTACCCATACCATATTGGCCTGTGGCCATGTCTGTGGAGAATTGTCTTAATTGTTAATGACATGGGAGAGCCCAACCCACAATAGGTGAGGGTACCCTGAGTTGGTGGTCCTGTGTTGCATTAAAAAGCTGGTTGAGAATGATACAGAGGGAGCAAGGTGATAGCAGCATTCTTCCCTGGTCTCTGTTTCAGGTTCTGCTCTACTTAACTTCCTGCCCTGACTTCCCTCAATAATGGACTGTGACCTAGAAGGATAAGAATTAAATAAAACCTTTCCACCTCAAGATTCTTTGGCCGTGGTATTTATCACAGCAACAGAAGACAAAGTGGGACACATTGCATCATAAAGGGACTTTTGACTCTTCATGAGATGAACCCAGATTTTGAGACAATTATTTGGAGTAAAAAAGAGTATAATCACCAGGTTTATACAGATTTAATGATTATATCTATAATTTATGTTCAGTAATCAACAATACTCTACATTGAAATTATATCTTGCTGAGTTAATCCACTTACCCAGAAACAATTCAAGATATGCAGAACCAGAAATATGCAGATAGAGTGTGACTTGTAGAGCCCAAGGTATGACTGACATTGACTTTTCCCACTACATGAAATTATTCATTCTTCTTTCATCAGCAGAAGTTTTTATGGCTGTTCTGAGCTATAGAAATACAGTAGTAGACACGATGTACAATATGCTTGTCCTCCCTGAGTTTTTAGTCAATTAGAAAAACAAGGAAGTCAACATTTCGTGACAGAAGAGCAGGGTAAGTAAAAGAGAAGGGGGAATTCAGAAGATGCCTCAGTAGATCCAATGACTATTGTACAAGTATCAGGACCTGAGCCTGGGGACCTGAGCCTGGATTCCCAGTACCCAGGCATGACTACATGAATCTGTGACCCTAGTGCTGGTGTGGAAATAGACAATGGGGACTCGGTGTCCATTTATCCTAATTGAAATGGTGATCTCCAGCTTCAGGAAGACCCTGTCTCAAAATGAAATTATAGTGGGTAGAAATAAGAGAGACACCAACCTATGTTTACTTCACTTCGGGCCTCCACATGTACATACACAGCTGAGTACTGCTACTTACGCATGTGCACATGCATTCATATTCTCCAAAACATACATACACACAGTCAAATAAAACAAATTATTTTTAAAAATTAGAAGTATTCAGAACAGTTTGAAGGGAACAAAGTCAAACAAATTAAGTAAACAGTAACAAATGTTTAGTTGAAACTTGTCTCCTGAGTTTGTACTCATCAATTTACCAGGGCAGAGTGTCTGCCCACAGAAACTAAAGATAAACCAGTTGGTGTCAGCAACAACAAGACAGAAACAAATGTTTTAAAGAAAGCCCATGACACACAGCATGAGGTACCCTTTATAGAAAGTATGAACTGGATTGGATATTGCCTCTAGTCATAATTTTTTACCCATAGTAGTTTTGTCCATGATGGATTTGATAGAAACTCGTCCATTCATTTCTCCTTCCAGGAAGATATTTCCAAGTAGGCTCAATCTTGGATAGGCAAATTCATTTTCTGGAAATGGTCATTAAATATGTGTGGTTGGAAATGTTAGCATCAGAGCCTTGGCTCTGGCAGCTCAGGTAAACTAGGCTTGACCACTCTTCCTCAATAGCCCAATACAACAAACAAGTAATAGTAAGAAGGAAACCAAGATTTATTGAGTAAGATCACATTGTGAAAAGAAACAAAGAGGTCCAGTGACCTACAAGGTCCATTTCCAGGAGTCCTGCTATGGGAATAGATTTAACTGAGGGCAAGAGGCACATAAAACTGAGGTTTCCTGGTGAAGAAGTGATTCCAGCTATCATCATTGTCTGGGATCTAGTCTCTTCTACAGGATGGTTCGACAAGTAGATGTCAGAACTGTTCTAGGAAGCAAAGTCTTTTCAGCCTTTTTCTTCTATCAGCATGAAATTTCAAATTTCCTGGAGACTAATAGCCAAAGAAATGATCATAGGCATTTCTTTAAGATATTTTCATTCCTTACAGAATGGATGCAATCAGACAGTGGTTTGAAAAAGTGAAAAGGGGTTTAGAGGTAGACTTCTTCAACTTGACACTCCACAATATACTAAATTCTCAAGAATATGCCTGTTGTGATTTGAATGAAAATGCTCCCCATAGGTCCATAGGGAGTGGGACTATTAGGAGGTGCAGTCTTTTTGGACTAGATGTGGCTTTGTTGGAGGAAGTATGTCACTAGGTCTGGGCTTCAAAGTTTCAGATAGTCAAGCCAGGCTCAATGTTATTCTCTCTTCCTGATGCCTGCATATCCAGATGTAGAACTCTTAGCTCCCTCTTCCACAAAATGTCTGCCTACATGCTACCATGCTTCCTGTCATGATGATAATGGACTAAATCTCTGAAATATGAGACAGCCTTAATTAAATATTTTTCTTTATAAGAGTTGCCAAACTCATGGTGTCTCTTCACAGCAATAAAACCCCAAGACAATGCCTTACTCAAGGTTTTAGCTTTCTTATCTACTAATTTAGTATAAAAGGTTAATGATTGTACAAGATAGTTAACATTTGAGAAAAAAATGAGTCAATCTATTGAATGAAACTCTTGATTACTGCTCTATTGCTGTGAAGAGACATAATGATCAAGGCAACTACTATAAAAGAAAGCATTTAATTAGGAGCTTGCTTACAGATTTAGAGATTTATTCTGTCATAATCATAGCAGGAAACACATAGGCATGATATTGGAGCAGTAGCTGAAAGCTTTACATCCTGATCCAAAGGCAGCAGATAAAGAGAGAGCAAGAGAGGGAACAAGAAGGAACAAGAACAAGTGAGAACCAGTGAGAGAGAGAAGGAGAAAGAGAAGGGTGGGGTAGATGGAGGAAGAGAGAAGAGTCTGAACCTGACATGGGCTTTTGAAACTTCAAAGCTAAACTCCAGTGACATGCTCTATTTAACAAGGCCACAACTACTCCAACAAGGCCAAACAGCTCACTAATTGAAGACCAAGACTTCAAACATATGAGCCTATGGGGATGGGGCATTCTCATTCAAACTACTACAATTACCAAGCATACTGAATTGTACAAAATCAGAATCTAATGAATCAACATAATTATACTACATTTTGTACATATCAAGCTAGATTTCAGAGTCCAGAGTTTAGGCAAATGGAATAGAGTTCACAGCTCTTTCCCTATCTTTAATGGCAATTAATTAACTGAAGAGTGTGATCTGACAAGTCCAGTGTACCTTAGTGTATGAATAGATTAAAGGAAAATAAAGCAAGGTTTAGAATTATTTGAACGGACCTGATCAACAGGCCTTGAAATTCTATTTGAAATGTTTAATTTCATTCTAAAGACATAAATACCAATAAACTAATTATTTTTCTAAGGGAACAGACAAGCAAATATATATATATATATGCTTCATGATAGTTATAGTAGAAAGTAGAAGGAAGCTTTTAAAGCCAGAAGAACAGAAGCTTCACTAATACTTCAAGGAGTCTTATTGTAAAAGTGTGGAGATACATAAAGGCCACGGTCAATCAACTAAAATGAGGTCGTGACTTCATTATCTCCATCCTATCAGATGTTTCCATTTTCACTGTGTCCAATGTGCATCTGATCTAAGTCATGAATGCAAAATAGTAATTCATGAAAAAACTGTAGAGTGCAAAGTTGTACATGTGGTTCCTTCAACCTTCTCAGCAGCAAAACTCTTTAACTCTAGCCAGGGAACTTTCTGATATTGAAAGGTTTAGAGCATTTTCACCTTATCTAACATGACTCAGTAGAAGAAAATTCAACTCTATTAATTGTAGACTGGGGGGAATTAGCAGAGAATCTGAGGTAGGTTTTACCAACATCTTCAAAGGATAAATTAAAGCTGATACTTGTTTTCAATGATATAGAAAATTACTTGTCACAGATGAATTTCTAAGGGTCCCCAAGATACTGATAAACAGAATACACCACCCTCAAGGTCTCTTCATATATCCTGTTATCCTGAAAGCACAGCTTGGACTAGCATGCTATAAGTACTGGCCAGAAAGTTGTTACTGGGCTTTGATGCCAGCTAAATGGTCCCAGGACCCAGAGGACATGCAGGCCACTGCACTGGATAAAATTTGGCTCTCATAATAATGATGAACATTTTTGGTTTTGGCTGCAGAACCAAATTCTCTCCCCAAAGATATTAAAGATTTAAATATATCTGCTGTCAGGAAGCAAATATTTAAGCCACATAGCAAGAACAAGATGTAAAATCAAGTAAAGATATTGTATAAAATTATTAATCACACATTTCCATAGTATCTTTGTACTTTTCCTAAGGAATCTTTAATTCCAGCCATTTTAGCTGGAACAGACCCTAATGGGCAGGAAACAGACTCTTACTTTCTACTTTGGTTCCTAATCTTCATTCTTTTCTAGTTTTCAAGATCCTCTCCATCCATTCAGCTCTGACTCCATAATTATTTTCTCCCTGAAGGAAGTTTTGCATTACTTGTCTCTGAAGTAATTTCATCACTCTAAACTTCAGTTTATAGGCCAGGAGGAATCCTCAACTAAACCTAAGATGACATAATAAGTATGTATGTTTAAAAACCATAAGTAAGTATTCACAGCATAAGGTGTCAAATTAAAGGAACAGTTCCCTAAAACTTCCCATTAAACATATGGCAGCTGATTCAGTTGTTATACCTGTAGTATTTGTGAACACATAAGGCATATAGATATTTATGTTGATTGATAAAATGTGTGGGTAAAAAAATGTAAGCTAATGAGTAGAACATTGTAACTTCAAATATTTTCTGCAAATAAGAAAAATGTTAATGTTATGAGATTTCAACATAGGATATGTCAGTATAGTCTATAGAATACCAGTGTTTACTCATATATACCGGAGGATAGTGATGCAAATTCCTGGTCTGTACTGTGTTCTGTCCCATCATATTTAGTGTTTTATCCAGGTAAGGACTGAGCTTCCTGTACCATATAAAAGATGCCTAATTATCTATATATCTGTCTGACTAAACAGCTGATGGGCATGATGGCTATTTTACTTCAAATTTAATAGGTCAAAAGTAAATTCTTCAGAAAAATTTTCAATTCTATTGGTCATGTACAAAGAAGCAGTTCAGTATGTCCCGGAATAAAAGCTGTTATCTGCTGCAGGCAAATCAATACTAGCTTTCTGAGACCCATGACTGACATTGATTTGCTTCAAGACTATAGTGGAAGATACAATTCTGATGCTTTGGTGGCCTATGGTCATTTAAATGATCCACTGCAAAATTTAAACTAACAGACAAATATATCTTGCCATTGGCAGTAGTCAATGTGCAAATTGACAAAGGGCTGATAATCCCTTTGTTGTGTCAAATGATATCCACCAAGAAAATAGCTATAATATGAGCCAGTCCACCAGCTCCCTTCCAACCTACACCCCAGGAAAAAGGGATTTATAGGGAGAATATTCTTGAATACAAGTGTTAAAATATACAAGCAAACGCTCACCACATACTCCAAATTCTATGTGGAGTAGTCACTTCTTTTCAAAATTCAATGTCTTCACACTAAATGAAACAGATAGTACTAGAGATTGCTGCTTGTTTTGAAACAAAGTTTTCTAAAGGTTATCTAAAGGATGTAAAGGATATTAGGGGTGTGTGGCCACAACTGGAAAATGACAACACAAAATGTGCACCATAGCCCAAGGCAATGAGCTTTTATTGGAATCAGTTGTGTGCCTGCCTCAGGGCTAAAGGAAGCAGTGGGGAGGGATTCTTGAGAAGTGAGGAATAATTTTTTTCCTTCTCAGAAGCCAATTAAATAAAAATGAAGAATCCAAGCATCTATAGCAGCCCTCTTGGCCCGAACGCTAGCTGGAGCTGAGCAAACTGTTAGAAGCCAAGGGTTGCTCAGAAACCACTTGTGAACTCCCAGAAGCACAACTTCATGTCAATCAAATTCCAGCAGCATTTCAGGGCTCTGCATTTCTATTTTTTATTTGCTTTAAATCAATTACCTTTTAATAGTCTGTGACCACTAGTAAACTAATAGTAATGTGCAGGTAATTGTTTCTGGACTTTTAGATGTGTCACCAACTTTTGATTGCTTTATTTCAAACAGGTAATATGTGCTGCATTTCTATGAGCATTACCTGCTCACAGATAACACACTATCAATAAAAATGAGATTTATCACCTACAATTAAAGTTTTAGGGAAAGCACAATTTTGAGTACCACTCAAGAGGCATGAGTATAGGTATGAATGACAAAACTTAGATAAGCTCATAACACTGCTCCTAGAGGTACAATGCTTGGTTCAGTTATACATTATCCAGTGGTATGCGTCAGAAAATCATTTAAATGGATTAGGTCTCAGTATTTTTTAAAGTAATATCGGGTTAATAACTTCAGATCCACTGTTGTAAAGATCAGTAAGTAAACAATAAGAAACATGTATCCAAGTACCCACTCGTAGATCATTACCAGAAGGATGATTAAAAATGAAAAATTATTAAATTCTTCAGCTCTAGAAGGTGTTTGTGCGTGTGTGTGTGTGTAACTGTGTGTGTGTACACATGTACATGTTCATGTATGTGTGGGTGTTGTCGCGGCTTCAGGTAGAGGTCTAAGGAGAACCCTAGATACCTTCCTCAGGCCCAGTCTACCTTTCTTTTCCTTTTTTTCTTGTTTTAAAATAGGATTTCTCCTTAGTACCCTAATATTCTAGAGCTCAGCAAGTATGCTAGACGGGCTGGCCAGTAATCCCTAGGGAATCCTCTTTCTTCCCAAACACTGGGCTGACAAAGGCATGCTAACATGCATGACATTTTCTCATGGGTACTGGAGATTGAACTCAGATCTACATGTCTGCAAGCCAGGCACTTTTACAACTAAGCTATCTCCCCAGGCCTCAGGTCTGTTGCCTCTAAACTCTGAATTTAAACTGCAGAATTACATCTTATTAACTGTGAGGACTTTGTCAAGGCTGTAATTTTGAGTGCATTTTACCTTATTGTAAAATGGGAACAGTAACAAAATTTCTACCCCACAGAGGTGTTTTCTTAGATCTGTTACAAGACAAATATGGGCTATCAACACAGTGCCTTGAAAGGAACAATTTCTAATAAATTACCAACCAGGACCTGCCTAGAAATTATGTGGCTCACATAGCAGAGAATAATCTGAGGAGGAAAATCTTGCTCAGATAAAGATAAATTGGCAGAGCATGCAGAAGGCAGTGGAAAACTACAAGACATAATGAAAAACTTCTTTCCTAGGGAAGCAGGGGCGAGGACATACCAGAGGGGGCAAGGACACCAGGAGAACATGGCCCATGGAGTTGACTAAACAGGACTTAAAGGGGCTCACAGAGACTGAAGCAGCAATCAAAGAGCCTACATAGCTTTACTCTAGGTCTTCTACATATATATTAAATTTGTTAGGCTTGGTTTTCTTGTAGAACTCCTAAAAGATGGAATGTGTTAGTGGGGGTGATCTCTGACCTTTTTATCTGCCCTCAGGACCCTTTTTCTCCTGCTGGGTTGCCTTGTCCAGCCTTGATAATGGGGGTTTATTCCTGCCTTGTTCCATCTTGTTTTGCCCTGATTGATTGTAACCCTGGGAGGTCTGTTTTGTTCTGAGGAGAAACCTAAATGGGGTGGATATGGGGGAAGGAATGGAGCTGGGAGGAATGGAGGGAAGGAAGGCTTCTGTAGAGATGTATTATAGGAAAGAAGAAAAATGAACTAGAAAAAAAAAAGACAAAGCAACTAAAGAAGACAGAAAATTGCTCAGTTTTGATAGATACTCTCACAAAGAACTTCCACAAAACTCACCAATTTTCCTCTTTCCAATTCTAACTCTGCTCTCAATTGAGAGATCCATCTAAAGCTTAGAAGGGATGGAAGCCATTCTATGCTTCAGGATTCAGCAATTTTTCCCTATATAATTAGATGCTACAATATTTTAGTTAGACTTTTAAACCATGTAGTAGCCAAAAATAGACATTGGCATGATGCAAACAATTGTGATTGCGTTTCAGTAAAACTTTATTTATATAGTAAGGTTACAGGTTTCAGACATCTAGCCCATACTTATCAGCTTCCTGGAAAAGAAAGAATGGCTAGACAATGGAGCTTATCTAAATAGAGCCCCACTTTGACTAACTGTGAGTGAAATGGGAAAATAAATAAATAAATAAATAAAAGTCCTTCCAATAACCTATTCTCTTCCCAGAGCAAAATATCTGCATACAGTAATTTGAAAGATGTAACTCAAAACTATGTCAGGATTTTCAACTGTGTCTATATTTACTTTTCATCCAGATGCACCTATATTTAATCTTACATGTTCAAAATAATACCTTACAGGGTATCACATTTTGCCCCAGTGATGTATTTTAGGGCTTTAATGATGTCTTCCTACTCTTTTTCAGATTTCATTGTTGTTATTACCTGATTAGGTTTGGTTACTGTCTGATAATAAAAGTAACTTTTCCTCTGGCTGGTTTAAGATTCCATAGGTGTCACTGTTTTTTAATAACTGTACTGATTATCAGATTATTTAAGATATTTTAAGGATAATTGTTATATACAAATGAATGTAGCAGCAGTGAAAAATAAGGCTATGAATTTAAGAGAGCAAAGATGGAAGGGTTTGGAGTGAGGAAAGGAAGGGGGAATGACACATATTATGTTCTCAAAAAAAAAGAAATAATAAAAAGGAAGATCAAATTCAAAAGCTAAAGCAAAAATAAATAAATAAATAAATAATTTTTGGATTAAAAAGCCTTAAGTCCTGTTTCACCTCATTCTTGCACCTCACCCCCCCCCATTAAGTTCTTCAGTGATATACAGGCTGGGCTTTACACATACTCTGAGTGTATCCTTTATTATTTGCTGTAGTTTCCCTTTATTTATTTATTTTTTTAAATCCTTGGATTTTAGGTCATTTTGTTGTTATTGTTTGCTTCCTTTTTGTAACTAACCTCTATTGTAACTCACCTTATTTTAAGCCATAAATCCTCTTTAGCTTTTTAAAATCTTTTAAAAATTGTTGTTATAACAATTTATTGCTGTACTATTTCTCATTATAGTATTTTCATCTCAAATTTCTAATTGCTTGTTTTGAAAAGTGTCAGCTAATAGGAGTATCCCTATAAATTATCAATCAAGGAATCCCCAGAGGCCTCCCATAATGAGGGTCATTGTCATTATATTTAGCAGTCTACCATAGCTAAATGGTAAACCCTATTGCAGAAAAGTGAGTGTGAGTGCTTAGCCATACAGGAGTTATCTATACTAACCTGCCTCTATTTAAAAACTCAGAAAAAAGATGGTTTGAAAGAAATGTAGGAACCAGTAGGCAGGAGAAATGCTGTTGTCTAGATATGACATGATTGATGCACATACCAACTCATAACAGCTGAGATTTATTACACATGATATATACAAAGCCAAATCTGTAAAATTTCCAGCATGCAATGGAGAAGGGCTCCCAAGGCATCGCCCCTACCTGAGGAGCTTCGGCAGTGGATGGCTGCTGGGGGAGTGTCAATTTGCTTTGAGGAAAATGTGGGAGAAAGGCACTGGTAGATTGCCCATGTCCCAATGGATGGGACATCCATCACATTTCTTGGATTCAGGAAGATAACAATGTAATAATTATAATAGAAATAATAATGATGATGATGATGAGGAGGAGGAGGATGATGATGATGATAATAATAATAATAATAAACAGCATGAAGTCTAGAGGGAGATGGATTTGTTGGTCTCTGTGGGAACTAGAAAAAATAGGGGTGAGTAATATCAAAACAAGTATTGTACATATATAAACTTTTCAAATAACAAAAATATTATCAAGAAAGGATTAAAATCTTTTAAAGTTGGGTTTCAATTTTGTAAGTTCTGATCTGTTTCTGACTTGTTTTTCCTCCCTTGATATAATCCTATAGAGGACTCAACTGAAAAGTTGGGTAAGTGATCAGTGTCCCTGTTGGGTAGTCAGTGAGTTTCCATATCCCTATAAACAGCTCTGTGACATAGCCCAAACCTCTAATTAGCTCTCTAACCAACTAACTACCTTTTTCTGTTTGACTACTCATATATGAGTTGGGGCTGTTTATGATTATTTCAAGGAAAGATGTTTAATGTCCATACCTCATTTTTCTGACTAGTCAATTTGTCCTAGATTTTGATTCAATTATTCAGCACTTAATTCATGCCTATTTTTCTCAATCCCCACAAGTTCATGACCATACAAAAGCTCCTCCAAGAAGAGCTTTACAGAGTTCATTTCTTTACATCTTGGCCTATCCAGTTCATAATTTCTCTTGGATACAGCACTACAGGTTACAATCAGTTTTGGGTTTTCTTTCTCTAAGTCCTAGCAGCTCTACTCAGATATCTTGTTACCCATCCTGGTGGAGTTTTCTTGGTGTTATTTGTTTTGCTAACTTGACACAAGCTAGAGTTACCTGAGAAGAAGGAAGAGTGATTGAGAAAATGTCTCCATAAGATTGATGCCAGGCAAATTTATGGGGCATTTTCTTGATTAATACTTGATGTTGGAAAGGCCCAGCTGATTTTGCATGATGCCACACTTGAACTGGTGGTCTTGGGATATATAAGAATGCAGGCTAAGTGATCCAAGAGAAGCAAGCCAGTAAGTAGCATTCTTTCTTGGGTTCTGCTTCAGTTCTTGCTCCTAGGAGCCTTGGGTTTCTTCCTGAATTTCTTCATTGATGGACTGAGATGTGGAAGTTGAAGATGAAATAAACTCCTTCCCATTTGCTTTGATTATGGTGTTTCATCATAGCAATAGAAAGCTAACTAAGACAGAAATTTTTCAGTGCCATAGTGGGATGAGATAGCATTCTATGATATAATTTTAGAAGCAGAAATCCTTAAGAATTCCCACCAGGAGTTCTATATGTGAGAGGTTGAGTTGGGGCTTGCTGGTAATTATGTAGCCTTTAGTGAAAAATATTTTGGAGATATAAATTGCATTAAAATATTTTAGAGGCAAAAGTAAGTCTATGGTCTATGTTAGACAGTCAGTTACTGGTTACACATTAACTCCTGGATCAAATGCCGGGAGACAAAAAAAAAAAACATATTGTGTAACTTCTGGAACTGGTGTCATTTGACAGGAGATAATACATGCTACCAATAACCACTATATAGCAAAGGCATGCATGCATGCCTTACAATGTGTGTGTATTTCAACACATATGTCAGTACATATTTTATTATATTTACATATATTCAAAAGGGATCAGTGAAAGGGGAAACCAAAGTAGATATTTTAATAAGGGCAAAAAAATGTTTTAACCAGTTAGTAAGGAGGAGACAAAGAAAACATTAAATGGAGCAGGTCTAAACTAGAGCCAGTTATCTGCAGTTCTAGCAAATTCTCAGGTGTGCTGCTACTGCCATTGCCTGGAAGCCACAGTATGCTAATTACTAATAGTGAATCAGCCATTAAATGCACAGTGAGAACATACACAAATACCAGAGAAGCCAAGTGGAATTTGCAAAGGACTTCCAACAGAGTAGAGCATGATGTTTTATTTGACTCCAACGTAAGATGTGACTATAAAGTTCACATATAAATGTGAATATGAATATAAGATGTGAGTAAAGTCATAAATAATTTGAGACTAGGAGCAAAAACAAAAAATTCTAATTTGTGTGAAAGTATGGTGGTGAAGCAACTAGTAAGTATAACTAGACTGCATTCTGCTTTTCCTGGGCTGACATCTTATTAGCTCTATCACCTTGCAAAGAGTGTAATTCTCTAGGTAGTATTTTTACTAAGGTCTTGCCTGAAGAGCTATTAGAACTTATTTGGTCACCCTAATAAATTAATTTATTGGTAATCCTAAGGGGCAAAGTCACAATTCAGCATTTTAAGATTAAATACTCCATGTAACATCATTTCCCATCAACTAACATTTTAGTAAAGAGCTTCATTAAACTATCACGTAGGATGCCATCCAGGTGCAATAAATTTTCTTCTTACATCAGGGGAAATAATTCAGAAAGTGCCAATTTAGAAAAAGTCAACTTATATAGTACATATAGTAAAATGCTTACATTTTAGGAATATGAAAAGAAGACAGCTTTGGTCATGAATATAAAGTTGAAGGAATGTTATAAATAATCAGCATATGTTTTTGAGCAAATACCTGTATTTCAGTATCTAGATTAAAAACTCAATTCTAGAAAAATAACAATCCTCATATTTCTCAGTCTTTACTTGGGAAAATCCGTGTAGAAATTTTCAACAATTATGTGATTATGTTTTGAAGTGACTTGTATGTGTATGTCTCAGAGAGCTGGTTATCCTTACAAATTAGTTCACTCTCTAGCAAGTCTTTCCAGGATAGTGTAACAGCTGAAGATAGGTTAACTCACAGCATGTCTGAGAATTCTTACACGGATAAAATTCTCAGTAGAATTGCCAAAACTCAATATATTACCACATTAACAATTTGAAAAAATAATGAAACTGGAGATAGAAAAGATGTGAAAACTCAGGGAAATGTCACTTGTGATAACATCAAGAATGAAATTCCTTCCATTCAGGTATGGATGAGAGCCTGTGAACCAAGTCTCTAGACTCTTCAAAATGACTTGAAAACCTCATTCATTTTCATCACCCTCTATGAAGGCAGGCAAATTGGATTTTTAAGCTTTAACCACTGGGTCAGCAAATCTCTTATTGGTTCTTGGCTATTTTAAATAATTAAACGTGTGATTTTATTAAGCAGACATTAAAGGCAGAGGCAGTAAAATCCTCTATGAGACTCTGTGGTACAAAGAACAGTTCTGATTTAATCAAAATAGAATATCCTGCTCTGTGGAGTAAAACCTCAGATTGTTTGTGGTTACCTAGAAATAAATGCACAGTGTTCTGGAATTTACAACTTCTTCCAATACTGTATGTAGCACAGTGTGACTTCTCAGAATGGTCTAATCTTTGATATCATTCAAGTACAAACCTTCGTGCCTCCTGGAGTGAATAGGATACTATTCCATCGTCGGACTTCAACAGCTCATAAAGCTGTTTGTAAGCCTTTTGCCATTTTCCTCATGAGACAAACAATCAATCCATAAGTTAAAGCCACCCTCTAGCCTAACCACAGACACAGGGAGCTGAATTAATGTTCATTAATTGCAATGTTTCTTGATAGCTTTACAGTTTTCTTTCTGAATGCCAAAAAGTACGTTAAGCTACAAACTAACTTTGTCTTGCTAATGTGGAGCTTTGTCTGGAAGTTCTCCTGGGATCAGAATGTTCCATACACCAACCTGCTGTATTCTTTCTTTCAATTTGGGACAAGATAAACAATTTCTTTAAATGGCTGAACAGATGATATTTCAGGCTTTGCAGCTATATACTTTCTATCATTACTACTCAACCCTGGCATCATAGCAGCATATGACATCCCATCCCCATCACTCTGTGACTTAAGATACATCATTTCCCATCCCTGAGTCACAATTCACCCATTAAATGGCATAGCAAGATCTTTTTGTATAGGTCTTTGTAAAGGTTACTAATGAGTCCCTTGTATGTGTCAGAACCAGTTCATAGAGTACCGCATCCCCACAACAGCACCTGTACGTGATATTATTAGCTTCTAGGGACATTATGACAAGAGCTGCAGTGAGATTAGCTGTGGGTAACATAGTTAGAAGTACAGAACAGGGCTTCCTAACCATCTGCTCTGAGGTCTTCTAAGTTGTCTATTGTATGCCTCTGACTGGACTCTTCGTTAAAAACGAGATCACCAAGAAAAATTAGTAGGCTGTTTTACAGTCTTTAGTAGGTATAATACATGCAAAGAGTCTAGCCAAGACTCATTAATGGCAGCCTGATAAATCTTTCTGAAGAGGGGGGAAAAAAGAAAACAACTTAACATCCAGAAGTCTGAGTAGGAAACTGAAGAAGTATCTAACCCTCATATAAAGGAAGCTTCTGATGGGCAACAAAATAGGGTCTGGACCTATAGCCTGGATAGAAACAAGAAGTCTCCATTGAGAATTTCTGCCAGTTACACTCTTAATTCCAGATGCTACACCACATTCGTAGCAGTCTCATCTCTCTCAGTGGCATCTGTTCAGTCTGCCTGAGAATTAAGGATATGACATTTCTCTATTAAGCTTCATTTTTGTTTCACATGAAAATCAACTCTGATATACAGTAAGTATGGTACCAGAAGACAAGTGAAGGTCCCTGAGGACTCAATAGTTCCATATAACCCCAAGGAACACATCTGCCCAAATTTTCCTCTTCACTTATTTCTTTTCCATAAAGGACTTCTTGAGGCTGAGCACTCCTATCTAAAAGCTGCTATAAAGCTAGGGAAAACTATGGAGATTACTCAATGTAAGTGAGCTAATCTGTGCTGCGCCAATAAATCTGGGCTGAAATCTATGTGAAAAAAAATTGCAGTCAAGGTTTATTTTTGTTTATATGCAGTCTCCTGTTCTCTCTTTTCTTCTGGAGTCTTAGGTCTAGTCCTCATTCAGTAACCATGCTGTTTTTACACAGTCTTAGAAGCTTCAGTCTAGAAGTAGTTTGTATATTACTCATACATATTTCCCTTCATCCAGAGATAATTGTACGGTCTTTACTCCTTGCAAACCACAGCAAGTAGAAGATGGTAGGAGAAATGGATGAAGATCCTGTCAATTCAAAATACTCCTTCTCGAGCTGTGTCCACTAGATGACCAGTGCAGTGGAAATGCCTTCATCTGAGGACCAGTCTTAACTTGTGTTCTCTCTGCGTCTCAGTGTTAGACCAAAATCTATCAAGAAATACATAGCAAAGATGTGAATGGCTTTAGGCTTCGCTGAATTTGCTTTAGTAGTCATCTTGTCCAGCACCTTTATGCCTAAGGCATGACAGGACTGTGATATTCTATGAAATAAGATAAAAAATATTAGTGGGAAATAGGTATTGCCTTTATGTTAGTGTAAAAATTGTGTTTCTATATGTAGTAGGGAAAAGTGAAGGGAGACTGATGCTGGAAGTTAGGCTTTAAGCCTCCTTTTTCTTTCTTTCTTTGGAAAACAGTAAAATACCTTAGCTTGATCAGCAGTGTTCTCAGATAGGGAAAAGGAAGACTTGATTTTCCACTCTTCTTTGGATAGTCTCATAGTCTTACCTGAGGGATAGTGAATAAGAAAAACAAAACAAAACAAAAATCCTGAAGTCTCTTCTAGAACAGAAACCCAGAAGATAGTTAATGAGTTAGGAAATGAGTTGGGGGTGGGATGGATTTGAATAAATTGTTACCCACAACCTAACTTTTACATATAAAGGTTTATTTATGTTAAATTAAATATATTTATAAAATGAGCCCATACAAGCTAGCCAGAAATACATAGATATACAAAGGAGTTTTAAATAAAAGATCTTTGGCTACAAGTGAAAAGATAAAGAATTCTTCAGCTTCTATGAATGACCAGAGGACTCCCGCAGATCAGAATAACCCATTGAGAGACAGCTATCACTCAATATTAGGTACCTGTTGATGGGAGCATGCAAGAAAGCATTTGAAATAGTTTGCATGAAACGTTTCCAAAGGTCTGTGATTTAAAGGCTTCGTCCCTAAGGTACCGCTGGTGGGAAGGATGGAAATCAATGGAAGGCAGGGTTTTATGGGGATCCTTAGGCCTGGAGAAATGCCTCTCTAAGGGAGATTTAGAATGCTGGTCCATCAGGTCCACCTCTCTCTTTTCCTTACTGGCTCATGATGTAATGATGTATGCAGTTTGCTCTATCACATGCTGTCTTTCATTTCCATGTATCACTCCACCAGAAACCAAAGGAATGAAGGTTGACAAATCATGGGCTGAAACCTCCACAAGAGTGACCCATGTCATCCTCTCCTCATGGTAAGCTAATTACCTATTATGTTGCAGTAATATTACCCAGAGTCAAATAAGGTACCATGATCACTTACCCACCCAACTTACTGCAGATATCCTTCTCTTACTAAGAAATTATGGAAGATTCTTAAGTTCTTAACATCAATGGGATTTCGAAGTTTGTTTCCTGTGGGGTTTATTGTAGGTGCTTATGTAGCTGCATGTTGTGCAAGTATTTGTATGTGTGTGTGGTCTTATTAAATGCTATGTAGGTTCATGATTGTTTCTGAATCTGAGATTCTGAAAATCAGAGAATCAGAGAGAGAAGCTGCAGGAGAATGAATCAGGAAGAACTGAGCTCAGAGAGGGCACTCTCTGGTACAGATCATCAGTGTTCTCTCCCTGCTTCTGTTCCTGTCACTGGTAACCACCATCCTATTAGAATTGCTTCCCAATCAACCAAAGTGATACTTCTTTTAATAACAATCTAAAACTGGGTATGGATCAATAGCAAGATTTGAGATTAGATGTGAAAACATGTGTTTCTATGAAAGCCACAAGCAGAGACAAAGCTTTTGAGCCCAATATACCACCCAATGATGATTCTCTGAGATTTCACTAGGATTACTCCTATACTAGACAAACCACTATTCCCTTCCACATCCTGCAAAGAATCTTGTCTTCTACCCTCACAAAATACAGGTTGAAAGCATGATGTCCACTGGGGCCAGGGATCCAGTACACTGGTTCTCTTTCTTCTTACTGTAATAGCCTGAGCCTGCACAGGAGCTGTGGCTGGGTAAGCTTGTGATCCACTTCTGGGCCACCCACAATGAAACTCTGGCTCATTTGGATGCACCATACCTTGTCGTTCTGCCAATATATTTTCTCCTCCATTCTTGATCAATAAGTCAAAAGCCCAGTTGGCCTTTCCCCAGCCTTGAGAGAAGCTGGGCTTGAAGTCAAAAGGAAAGATGCCAAAACGGACTTTTCCTTTGCCTCCTATCCCTCTGCCATACACTCCCACCACTGGGCCCTGCTCTTTCCTACTCCCAGGCTGTTTATTGCATTAACAGAAGGAAATAATGGAAGGTGTAAAAAATATTAATGGTTGTAAAAAGAAATAAAAAAGCAAAAGGCACAGAGAGATGGAACAGGAAAAAAAGAGGGAAGCAGATATTGAACTGCTGAGTAAAGAGAGACAGCTAGACAAAAAAGAATTATATATTCTGCGAATAGGCTCACACATTCTTCCTACAAGCTGGAATCAGAAACCTCTGCTGTTTTTCAATCCTTTTCTTAAAATTTCTGGCTTTCTTGAATCTGACTGGGCATCCGGAGCAATGCCCTAACCTAAAATGTTCAACCCTCAGATCCACAGGTTCATAAATTTGGAGATAATGGTTCACCAATTAATTTTTTGCTTGATAAAGTAAGAACTTTGGGATGTCAATTGCTCCTTCTCATCCTGGATCAGCTCCAAGTAATCTCTCCTTAATAATTTTTAAAGTTGTCATAGGAACTAATGGGTCATTATATGCACTTGCATCTATACACTTATAAATGTGAATGTATATTATATTTTTGTGCATGTGCATAATTCTTATATGAGTACATGTTTGTGTGTGTGTGTGTGTGTGTGTGTGTATGTATGTATGTGTGTACACATCCACATGTATGCATGCATGTGTAGGCTAGAGATCAACACAGAGCATCTTCACAATCACTATACAGCTTATTTTTTTAGGCAATGTCTCTCAATGAATTCAGAGCTCACTGGATTGGCTAGACTAGCTATGGGACTCCTTCTGCCCCTTCCACTGTTCTGAGAACTGGCTTTTACATAGGTATTAGATCCTTATGCTTGAACAGCAACCATTTTACTAAGTCATCTCCCTTATCATCATCTACCATTCTCCTATTATCCTTTCCTGTTCAATCACATTCTCAATTTTTTCTGGTCCATTTCTTTGCATTTAGTTGTCATCCTTCCCTCTAAATAATACTACTAGCATTTTATGTTGAAGAAATGGAGCTTGGATAATTTGCCTGAAGTCATACAAGGAAGAAGTCAAGCCTCAGTCCCAGTAGCCTTCAGCCAGAGCTTAGATCCCTGACATTTCCTTCATACTCCCTCACTTGAAGTAAGAGAGAGCATGGAAAATCCTTAGTCAAGATTTGTCAAATATGTCCTTTTCCCCTCAATTACCCAGTGGTGACGTGAGAAGTATAGGCTTCCTTCTTAGCCTGCAGGGATGCTCAGGAGTGAAGTGACTCAGAACTCTAGACCTGTAACATATTACAACTAGCACTTCCTTCTTCAAATGAAAGCCCCATGTCCCTCAATCCTGAGCAAACTTGTAACATTATTCTACTGGGCATCACTAAGACTAGAGCTGTTCAGCCAAGAAAGAATTTTAAAGCTAGAAGACATCTGACAATCCATATAGCTTGAATGCCACATTTCTATCCATCTGTTTTAGAGATGTGGACATAAGCAGTTTAATTAACTGCTCTATATTTGAGTTGCACTATCTATTTTTCTTCTAAATGTAGAAGGAGTTAATTGTACTTCTTATGAAGTTTTCACAGGTTCTGTCATGGAATGGATATCAGGAATGAGTGGATCTAGTGAAAGACACAGTCTCTGAATATAGTAAGATATGTTGAATGAATGAATGAATTAAGAATTATGGAGTTCTTAAAGTAGAAGTATAAATAACCAGAAACTTTATGAAGTGTGGGGCTGGCCTAGAGCTAAGAGAGGAGTTGAGGCATGCTTTGAACCCCAGATTTCTCACCTTGAGAGTAGAAGGCATTTGGTTGCTCCCATTTCCTTACTTTGATAGACAGCAGCTAGCATTAACAGTTAGCAAATCTCCCTGGGATGCTGACATGCCTTATGTCACATAGCCCCTGATAAGATCCTGCCTCTCTAAGGCATGAGGCCTGGTTGCTGTTTATCTAACCACTGAAGCTGGAGGACCTTGGGATGAACTTCCCCCTTTCTCCAAATGACCATATAAGGACTCTTTTCCTCTCTGCCCTTACAAAACTCCACACATGCAAGGGAGGTTTCCTCAAGACTTTGGCCCTGGCCAATAACATGCGACCACCCATACATGATTGTGAGCCCCCATATGTAAATGGAGGTCTCCTGGTATCATTACTCTGACCAATAACACACCACTACATAGGTCATTCCTCCTTTCTCTCCTACAACATAGATATCACTCCACTTGCTTCAGTAAATGAGAAAATCACTGACACTGCCCACAGAGAAATTTCTCATCACTCGCAAGCCTCTGCGCAACCAGAGGACCCCTGGATGGTTCCTGACTGTGTCTTCCTCCTTAAGGATGGGCTAGTGTGCAACAACTTGGCTGTATGGGGGAGGGGACCAGGAAACCCACAATGAAGTTCTAAATATACTCTTTTAAAATATCCCTTAATGACAAGAGACCCTGGTAGAACAATCTCAGCTTCTGAATAAATTGAAAACTTCTATGTGATCTACAGATTGACTGATTTTCATTGGTGCAGCAACTGAGAGAGGTGACAGGTTTTGTTTAGGCTAGTAGCCTTTAGACAAATCTCCAGGGTCTAGTGAACAGGAGTTCTTCAGTGATATGCTCGGTGTTTGTGGATTACTCTACTTTATTCTCATTTATCCCAGATTACCTGACACTGTCGCATATATAGTTTCCAAGTAAAGGACTTTAAGAAGTGCTGCATCACAGATTAGAGAAGTAGTGAATTAGGGGTTCAGTGTCTAGAGGAGAGCAATTATTGAGCTAAGCAACACATTAGTTCATACCAGTATTCCCAGAACAGTGGAAATGGAGGCAAAAACCACAAGTTTAATGTCATACTGGGTTATACAGTGGAGTTCCACCTCAACAAATAAAAAATAAGATGAAAATTGGATAACTCTTACTCAAAAAACACAATTGATTCTCTATTACTTATTAGTTAACAAGTATAAGCAATGAGATATTACTTAGCATCTCCAATTTATTTTTAGAAGTCATCTGTGAATGGACTGGAGGTAATAATAGTGACTAGGATAACAAGTCCTCAGAACAGAGGATGAAATGTGTCACTATTTCATGTGATTTTATGTCTAATTTTTAAGAAGGTACCCATGTATTCCAGACCTCAACTAAACAACTCCTTTCCTGGGCACAAGTGCTCAGTGTCATGATCACCTCATTTCTCTTTCTTACTTTACTTTTACAAAACAAACCTCTCCTCTAACTGACCATTAGGCTATTCAATCCCCAGGCACTATCAGTTGATGTTTGAATTAATACTGTTACTCGACTTTAAAAGGCAATTTCAGGCTACAGTGAAAACAAATTGCTTGAGAAAAGAGGTTTGGTTCCATGTATGCCTGCATTCGCTGTCCCCATTGCCAGTGAATAGCAACTCATTCAGAATTCAATTAGGAGAATTATGGTGTGTCTGAATGAGAGCAGCATTGATGAAATAGGCCACAGTGTGGCATTTGTCTATATTACGCAGGTTCAGAAAATATCTGTAAATAATAGGGGTCAGCTTGCAGTTCTCTGCTTGTAAAATTCCTGTAAGAACAGGCAAAAATGGCACAAGAATTAAAGCACATGTTGTAGTTGCCTTTCTGTGATAATAAATACTATGAGCAATAGCAACTTGGGAGATGAGGGTTTATTTCATCTTACAGATGACAGTCTAACAGCTAGGGAAATCAAAGCAAAATCTCAAGTCAAGGACTTCAAGTAAAAACCATAGAAAAATAGTGCTCATTTGTTTTTTCTAAGATTCACTTTTGGCTACCATTTTCTTAATCTCAGGCCCACCTGCCTAGGGCTAATACTGCCCATAGCGGGCTTGTCCCCTCTGTATGAATTAGCCTTCAAGGGAATTCCCTGAAAGACATGCACACAGGCTAACCTGATAGAAGTAATTCTTCAGCTGGCGTTCCCTCTTCACAGGCATGCCAATTGACAACCAAGACTAACAATCACAGCATTCTACAGATTCTGATACTCACATGCCCTGCCCCAGAAATTTACAGAAAGAAATGAAAGTAAGTCTGGAAGGAGAAGCTGGAGTAAGGGGTTTTCTTTTTATTCCTTTACTTAAGCTTGACTCTAAATGATGCAGTCATGCTCAGAAGCGCTGCCCACCACTCACCAAAGCATTCCTGGGCTCCAGAGTACTCCATTCTATGTATTACTCAGAATTAGGGCACATAAAAATGATTTTGCCCGGTCCTTTATTTGATGCTGCTCCTAAAACTCAGCCACATCATTTGATTTCTCTCAGGAGGGTCAATTACCAAACATTTCTTTTTCTTTATCTTTCACATTATTAAAGACAAAGCATTTACACAGTAGAATAGATACAACAACTCTCTTCTGACAAGAGATAGGAAGGGAGCATGATAGGAAAATAGGATTCAGGCAAAAATTGAAGTTTACATTCAAGCTCTGACTGTCTCATAATTTTCTTCTCATCATATCATGCAGAACACATTGAAGGCCTTGACCCAGTAGTTTAAAGATGGAGAATGTAAGGCTTGAATCTGTTAAGTAGCTGGCCCAGAAATACACAATTTCCAAGTGGTGAAGTTATGTTACAATTTCTAAGCTGGCTTAAATTTACAAGTAGTGTCTTGGGATAAAATACTTTAATTCTTAGCTAGTGACTCGAAAGATTCATTTTGCCAAAATGAAGCTTGGAAAGTACAGTGCGATCATTAGGTTAGGACTTGTGGTCCTGGATCTTGATAAATCATTCTGTTTTGTAACCAAATTAAGCAAGAAAAAATTTTTTCACTGTGTCTCAAACTTAGTGTCACATTATCCCAGCAGAAGAGGCTTAAATTCCTTCTTTATAGACACAGATATGTACACACAAGCACAAATATACACCTGTCCAGAAGTCCAAGAAAAGTAATCAAAATTAACTGAATTTACTCAACACCACCATCATCAGGGTCACTTGTCAAAATCTTAACCAATGGGTAAAGGATTTTCTTTACTATTGTTTTGCCACTCTTACCTTGTTCTCCAGGACTTAACAATGTCTCTGGAACAGGACATCTCAGTCCTTCTGAAGCATAGATGCAAATATTTGTCTTTCAAGCATATCAGATAGCAAATTCTAAGTTCTGCAAAGCTTGGCTCTAAAAAGACTCTCAGTCTCTGATATATGTAGAAGTTAATTCAAGTTCAAAGGCATTTTATCCTTTAGCTAATTCAATTCCTGGTCATAGTCCTGGATCCCTGGAACATTTCAGACTCCAAATAACTTAGCCTTAAGGCAAGAACTGGAAGGCTTATGCTTCAGCCTCTATACAATATAGAAAGTTTAAGCCTCTGAGAGTTACTGTGGACTGAGCCACTCTGACTAGCTCCTTCTGAACTCAGAGCTGACTGAACTCAACTAACTCTTATGGTTCAACACATTCACTATTCTGGCTCAAGCTCTTCTCCAAGAGGCTTGTTCAAACTAACCTTCTGATTCAGCTGACTGTTTCTGACTGAACTCTTCTGACTCTGGCAGATTCTTTCTGACTCTTGAAACTTCTCTGATTGAACTGCTCTGCTCTTCTTCAAACTGACTCACTCTTCCAACCTGATACTGCAGTCTTCAGCCAAACTGCCTGTGTCTCTGCCTCACATTCCTCAGACTGCATCTGTGTCTCTGCCTCTCTGTCTTATCCTCTAACTGTCTCTGTGTCTTATCCTTCATGTGTCTCTTATACTCTGTCTGCCTCCGGCTGAGTTTAGAGCCTGTTTTTCTATCATGAGAGTTGGACATGCCTTCACTCTGACTCACTTTGCCAACTCTTCCTCTGATTCATCACTTTACCTGCCCTTCACTCTGACTCACTTCAAATGTCACTTCCTGTTTGACACTGACTCCCATTCATCTGCCTTCTTTAGCCCTTAAAATATTGCAAACACTAGTCAAATTGTGTGCAACTACTGTGTAGAACCTTCAGAAATGAGTTTAAGTACAGAACAGAAGAGGCAGAAGCTTTAGTTTGAGCACGAGGCTCCACTCTCTTGTTTGTTTCCCCAGATAATCACCAGAATGAGCCCACTTCATTCCTTTCTTTTATCATGTTTTAAATTTCTTTAATCTTCACTTTGTTACAACACTGTTTTGTTCTGTTATGATAGTTCTTAGAAGATGCTCTACAAGCCTTGAGTCCCCCAAGCTCCTATTCATCCATATCCAGTAATGATCATCAGGGTTAAATTACTGAGTCCCTTTTATATTTACTGATCTGAGTTTCTCTTATATATACCAAGCTAGAGTGACTAGAACACAGCAGGAAAAATTACTTTTCATAGCCTAACACAGAAAGATGTTTTTCTCTAAGCAAAGGGACAACTCCCTAAAATAAATCATTCTCCAACCTAGCCAAGCAGTTTACAGTACTGCCCCTTCTTAAGGTAGCAATAATATCCTTTCCTCTGTATGTGCCAGAATCATTTTTCTTCTCTTTCACTCATCTGCTGCATCAGCACCAAAATGTAAGGCATATGAAGGCTGTTTAAAAGGAATGATGGAAGGATAACAAATGGTTATCACCAATTAAGAGAGAATATATAGCAAACATATCCTTGAAATTAAATTGATAGAATTCTTCTGAACATTAATTTAGAATTGGGAAAAAAGATTTAGGAAATAATTTGCTTCAAAAGAAACACTGAGAAGTGGCAGCATAACAATAATGGACATGAAAGAAAGGCAGAAAAAGAGGGCAAGAAAATAGACATGCCAAGATGAACAGACCAAGGTGCCAAAATATGTAATGTGAGAGAGCTATTTTCAGAGCAGTTGGTTAGAATGACCAACCCTATATCCATGAGAGGAATTACAGAAAAGCCATGATTTTCTAGACATCAAGTCTTTAGCAGAGACTTCGCACACATAAGGTGACACTCAAGCTAAGTGCCGTTTCTTGAATCCCTGAATGATGAGGAGACAAGGATGATGGAGGGTTTAAGAAGCTCCAGATTAATCTATTAAAGAAGAAATACTTCTTCCCATGTCCAGCTGTCCTTTGAGGAGTAGTTTCCTCAGCTTCAGAATCCTCTTGTTTATTACCTGGCTTGGAGTCCAAACAGAACTGGACCCAAAACCCTGAGCAGTTCATGTTTGAAGTTTATTAAAATTATATTGTATGTTTATTTTTCTAAAATTCATCTCCAAGTCTCAAATTCTTCTACCATAAATTGAGGACAATTCTAACTTACATTCTCAGAGACACACTGTAATAAATAAAGTACAAGACTTTTATCATTCTACTTGAGGCTAAAATATGTCTAACTTATAACTATTGTATTAGCACTAGCTTGCTTTACTCTAGACACAGACTATTTCTATGTAAATTAAGCTATTTCAAGCCCCAAATCCTCCTGCTTCATCTGGGAATTATAGGTATGTGTGACCATGACCACTTTGTTTCATCATTGAATAAATAGGTGACGTGGCATGGTGTAGGCACAATAATTCCAAATATATTTGTCCTTTTATTTTACTCCAAAGCAGAACAAGAGAAGAATCTGAGAGCAAATGGAAGATTTTGTATGGAACATTCGGAGATGACCAGGAAATAGAATATGAAAAGAGACGGCTGTCAGTACAAGCCAAACTAAGCCAGCCACTATGCTTAAAGTCCAAGGATTTATTCAGATGGTACATGGAAAACGGTGGCAAGTTGCTGGATATTAACAAAGTTGATGTAACTATGTACTCACTTGCTTCAATAATTGAAGACGTTAATTACCCAGATTGTCAATCTTACTGTCCATTGTAGGGCCCAGTCCCTTAAATCAGACAATTAGCCAAAGGATTCCATTTACAGAAATGTACAGAAGCCACAAATAACTCATGGACTCAAAAACAGCTTTCAGAAGCTGGCTCTAGACCTTCAACAAGTGGCTTCCTTGAAATTTTAAGCGATCTTTGAAGCAGTCACTTCTCAGTTTCACTGACTCTCAAGTATAATTATAGTATTCTCTTATGAAAAAAATAGTAACAGATGAAATGCTTAATATAAGTGTTATTATGATATAGTATAAATAGAAATATTTGAGGTATAGACGGTATGTGCTTTACTGTCAGCTATGTCATTTATGACTTTTAAGCCCAATTATACATTTCATTCAGCCTGTTTTCACATGATTAAAATGAAGTAACAACATTTATCATTCATATTTTTAAGTTATTATTTTTATATTTGTGAGTATGGGTCTTTCTCTCTCTCTCTCTCTCTCTCTCTCTCTCTCTCTCTCTCTCTCTCTCTGTGTATGTGTGTGTGTGTGTGTGTGTGTGAGAGAGAGAGAGAGAGAGAGAGAGAGACATAAGCACTGATTTCTAAGGAGGACAAAAGAGACTATTGGGCATGATAGAGCTGGAGTTACAGACAGTTGTGAGCTTCTTGACAAGGGTTCTGGGAACGAAGTTTGGGTCCACTGGAAGAGCATCAAACACTTTTAAACCACTGAGCCATTTATCATTCTAGTCCCACTATTCATGATTTTTATATTAAATTCACATGGTGATGTCAACTTACTTTACAACAAGGTATCCTTACAATCATTAGCGCTAGATGACTGGTATTGATGACTTTACATAAAATCAAATATAATTTGGGGGGTCATTTCTGATGAAAATGTTTACAAAATAAAAATTTCCAATGAATTGTGTTTGATTAAAAAATTATCTCTCAGAGCTGTAACACTGGGGCAGCAATAATTTTCATGCTAATATGAACTGTCACACACTTTGTTTTCATTCTTCCTTCTCCCTCATGGTATGTTTGCTCCTTCTGATTGCTTTTAGTTTCTATAGCAACTACATAAGCTCATTAAATCATTAACTCAAGTTAACATCTAAGACCAAGCAAAGAAACTCCAGCTAGCTTGAGGGTATGCATCAACTTAAAGAATCTCTGTGATATCTGTTTCCATTATTGCTCACGGGATTTTCATTTTTTGCTAATTTAAGATCTTTTATTGTACTTAGAGAGCTGAGAGTGTTAGTAATCTGAGTATTTCATCAGAAAATTGTGCTGTACAGAATACTGAATGTATAATTAAAGAAAATGGATGATAGGGAAAAGAAACAGTCTTCTGTAGAAGTTTCATTAATTAACTGAATAGTTTATTCATTCCATTTATTGTCTGCCTTTAATGTATGAAAATCATATATTCACCTTATCAAAAGACAAGTTAGCCTAGAAATGGCTAGAATACCTTTTCAACTGTTTACAATTTTATACTATTCTATGTGAATCATGTGTTTCATCAAGATGTGTAAGCAGCACAGGATTTGAAGGAAAAGTGCTTTGAGATTTTGAGTTCAAAGGTAGAGAAAATGTTATAGTTAGTGGGATCAAGAATGATCTAATGTAAGAGTTGAAATGCTAACTGAGTCATCAAGAATGAGTAAATCTTAGATTCAGCAAGGGTAAAAGGAGATGCCAACAGAGGTTAGAATAATCAGAAGTGTAGAAACTCTCCTTAGGACATATGGAACAGAGAATAATATGTATTCAGTCTGACCTGAGACAGATATGAAGAAATTCATAGAAAATAATTGTACTAAAACAAATTTAACCAGAAAGCCAAAGTCAAATAGTACTCAAGGAGCTGATATGGACAGAAAGAGACACAGGAAGACTGTGATCAGGTGTTGGGATAGGGCTGTGGCTATACTTGGACAACTAATGATAGATAAAGAGAAGTTGAAGGAGGGAGATTAGGTAAAAGTGTTGGGAAAAGGAGAGGAATACCTGCACATTGTAGGGAAGTAAATCTAAGACATGTCTCAAAATACAAAGTCAGAGAAAGTATGTGGAATTGACGTGAAATCCAAATGAAGACAGAGGGGCCCTCTGCATCATCTAGTTCCACAAATCATTTTTTTCAAATGAAACTATCTATTGTGAAATCACTGTGCTCTCTTCTTGTCTCTCAAAGTAATTGTTCCTTTGTCATCTCTCATCCTAAGGAACAAGTGCATGAATCATCATTTCTATTTTACAGCAAGAAAGAAGGAGGTATGAGAAGTTCTGAGCATCATTTAGCATTAAAACTTCAGGTAAGGAATAAGGTAAGAGCTCAGGGTGAGGAAAGGAATGTCTTAACAGAACAGGAAATGTGTATGTTTTAATAAAGTTTATAATAAGCAATAATCATGTATAAATAGACATGGGTCAATCAATAAATGGATGAATGGATGAATAAATTAATGAGGTAAGGTCATAGTTCCTTGTTTTGATAAAGAGTAAACTATTGAAGTGGAATTCCAATAATAATTGAAATGTCTCAATCATTTATAGTCAAAAACTTAGGATGCACAATGATTTTTCAACTCATTCAAGTAAAGTCAAATTTTGTTCAACAAACTTACCATTATTTGTGTAATATTGTAAGAATTTATTAAATATAAGGCAAAACCTATCAATATGCTAGATTTCAAGGAAACAAAGATACAAAGACCTTGGCCTTGAAAATATTATAATCTAGAAATACAAGCTATTAAATAATTCTTATTAGCTGTGATGAGCATTAAAAGTGGCCTTTTTTCATTCTGTAATGCAATCTCTAGAAAAGATAGAAATTTAATTATATTACTGTTCATTTTATAATTTGTCACTTTGTTTATCAACCAGAACAATGAGAATCATAATATCAGACTATTCCATATGAATTCTGAAACTTTTTATGTGAATTAAAAAATTTAGTAAACACAGCATGAGATGTATTATTAATAATATTCATTAGACATTTATGACTTAACATTCAAAGTAAGCTACTTAGCAAAGCCATTCAGAAATAGAGCTGCTTGCAGAAAGCAGTTGTTCAGTGGAGGGAGGAGACAAGAGAAGGTGATGGGGTGACTGTGCTCAAAGTACTTTACAGACGTATAAAATTATCTTTAAAACCAGTTAATAATTTAAAAAAACATAATTGTTGAAATCAATGTGTCAAAATGATCAGAAACTAAAGATTTGCTACCAAACTTTAAAACTGTCCCCAAACTTCTCAGATAACTTTCACTGAGAGATCAGAGATTATTTGCTTAAAATGTCAGTCAACACAAAAAATAAAAATCAAAGAAAATATCAACCTCTTACATCCCATTTACACAACATGTTGTATATTGGAAGAGACTGGAGTGAGCTCAGCCAATTGCCTGTAGCCAGCTAACAATGCTGACTTTTTTGATGGTGCTCAAAGGAAGGAAAAGATGTACTTTCATTCATCCAAAACTTACAATTCCTATTGCAGCTTAGTGTAGAAAACATCTCTGGGATTGTGTGTATAAGCTCATCATCATGAAATGAAATGCTTTGCAAATAAAATTGCTTATCAACAGAATGAAATTCACCATTTAGCTTTGATAAAGACTTAGTGCAGCCAAATACAATACAGAGACCATTGAAGGCCAGTACCGCTGGTTTAGAACCACACCATTTTTGCACAGCTATTTCAATTGACATTCAAACCTCAAATTCTAGTTTCCTCCCATTGTATGCTGCTGAGCTAGACCATATATATTCCTCAGATTTATAATCCACTATGTTCAATATAACAGTGAAGCAAAATGCTAACAGGAGGAACAACATGCTTTCTTACTGTTGACTGGCACCTGCCATAATCACATTGAATCTGGAAATGCACACTGCCATCTTTTCAGAAGTGATGGATCTTTAAAATGTGAAGGTAGAAGTCTAGAAAAACACCTTCTCTATCTGACCACTTCTTTGCCATGCCATTTGTGTTTCACAGATAAAGGCATGGAAGGCATTTTGTCTAGGTATGGAAGGGAGAAAAGCAGCCCAGTAAGCTTCAAAGAACATATTACTCACAGCAGTTCCATAGGCTGAGGCTAGCAGCTGTTTCAATGTTCACTCTTCTTCTAACTCCCATAAATTAGAAGTGACTAGCACTTAGCATCTGTTCAATAAACACAGGAGGCATGATTTAATACCTATTTCAACAAAAACAAGGAAACAAATACAACAAGTGGTTAAGTGTGGCTTAAAATCTACCATTACTGGCACCCATACCAAGGAACTTTTCAAATGTTTACCAAATTTCAAATGTCCTCATCTTCCTGAATATTTTATTTTAAGAATAGAATATCTTGACTAGCTTGATTTAGTCATTCCATGGGGCTATAAAGTTGACTCAAAGGATAAGAGCCCTTCCTGCTCTAGCAGAGGATCCAGGTTCATTTTCCACTACCCAGATGATGGTTCATACCCATCCATAGATCTAGTTCCAAGAGGTTTGATACTCACTCCTGAGCTCTCTGACACCAGGCACACATATGGTACACATACATAAATGCAGGCAAAACACTCCTACACAGAAGAAACCTAGAACAAATCTTTAATACGACATACAATTAAGAAAACAATACAGGGCAGGAAATATTGCTAACTCAGCAAAGTGCTTGCATGTGCAACTCCCGAGATTGGCATGCTAAATGAATATCCAGCAAGAAAGGGACAAACTATTGGATTTTAAAACTATACATGATAAATAAAACTTCAGCCTAAATTTATAAAAGAAAGGGGTATAGGATATATCTATAATTGGCTATTTTAATCTGAAATAATAAAAATTTTAATTTTAAAAGATGTTTAAGCATTTTGCTCTAATAATAATAGCCTGGAGTGTGGAGACTCCACCCCATGTCAGGGAAAGGTTGTGTTTTTGTCTTTTCAGAAATGAGACATCCAATTGAGAGCATCCAGAGACCACTGGGCTGAAGAGAGACATCAGAGTGTGCGGGTTACTGTCCAGCCTTCAACCTCAAAATGGACAGTTGAAGGCCTTCCTAGCTGCCTTGCTCCTGTGCTGCTTATAGATCAGAGACCATGGATTACAAAGAATTGAATTCCCCAGCTTAATGCAGAGGCTGGCAGTCAGAGACAGGATTGAGAGTTATGACATGAATTTTCCTAAGACAGGATGCTGATCATGCTATCAGTAACCCACAGATGGTGAAAATTCATTGTTCATTAATTCTCTCCTAAGACAGGCGTGACCATCTTATAAAGGGGAAATTTGGGAAGCTATTGGCTTCATAAAAGTATCTTGTCCTCTGAAATCATCTTGGAGACGACTCTGCAGCTGACAGGGAGCCTGTTTTGAAAATTGAGGCAGCTTTCACAGTGCTCAACTGTGATGATGCAGAAACAGATACTTGCTGATTTGACCACATTGTCTTCTGCTATAGCTGATTTTCTTCAAAGACATTTGAACTGTACAGGCATTTTGCTAAACTTTTATGAACAATTGGTGAACTTTTATGAACAATTGGTGAACTTTTCAAAGACATTTGAACTACACGAGCATTTTGCTAAACATTGAACTTTTATGAACAACTGGTGAACCTCTATGAACAATTAGTGAACTTATATGAACAGTTGGTGAACTTTTATGAACAATTGATGAACTTTGGACTTGAAGTTATGGGACAGTTACAATCATCAAAGACATTTGAAGTGCATGAGCAGTCTGCTAAAATTTGGACTTGATATTTGACAGACTATAACTTTATATCTTAGCATCATTTGATTGAGTCAATATTGTTCTTCTTGTAAACAAAAAGGGTGAGATGTTGTGGAAATATTTTACTATTGTATGCTGTTTTGGTTTGTAAAAGGGCTTTGATGCCTTGTAGCTAGGAAGCCAGATGCCTTGCACTGGTACAGCCCTTGCTTCCTATCTAGTCACACCCTTGAGCTAGCCTTGAGATTCCCAACGGATAGACAATTGAAGGTGACCAGTCACAAGTAGGTCACGAGCAGATCACGAGCAAAGACTCTGATCACCCCCAGCCTAGTATCATTATGTTGTAATGAAGGCCTGAAAGATAAAGGGGGTGGGGGAAAAAGTTAAAAGGGCTAAGGCAGAAAGTTTTTAGAGAGTTTTCAGAAGAGGAATGAAGGAGGATTGGGGAAAAAAGATGAAGACTCTGCCTAGCTACCTGGGCATAGAATTCCCTGAGATTTGACATGGTTTGTGATTAATAATGAGCATTGGAAAATTCAACACTGGACTCATATTAAGCGATCGAATGGTACTATAATAATCAAAAGATACTTTAACAGGAATCTTCCACAACCACATAAAAAACAAGGCCATAACCCCATAATCTCTGTACTGGAAAGGTTGAGACATATAGAGCTCTTGAACTTTCTGGCCAGCAAGCCTAGCTTAATCAGAGTGCTTTAGATTCAGTGAGAGACTCTGCTCAAAGAATAATAGGAAGAGTGACTGAAGAGCACTTCTGCTATTAACCTCTGGCCTCCAAGTGTGTGTACACACATGTGCATATGTACTTGTACACATGTGCACACATTTGCATGCATACCAAACACACAAAATAATGAATAAGATATATGTATTATTTATTATATTAATTTTAAAGGGACAGCTACAATTGTATAGCAGAGAAACATTTTACATAGAAACAAGCTTTGTATTGAACACTGCATAAATCTACTTACAACAATGTTTGGCACTTAAAGAGTATAAGAATGTTTACTGTCCTCATTTAATTACTATAGTTACAGTTGACTTTAGAATCTGAAGCTAGTAAACCAAAATTCAAAGAATTGGAGGCACCAAATATGAAATTACCTTTCCTTTTCTTACAGATGTATGAGCTTAAGAAACACAGGGATCAGTTTTCAACTGCCATCTCCTCATTTCCAAACTGAGGATGACAATGAGATTCTCTAATGAATGTCACAAAGTTTGAATAAGAGTATGTCTTAGTTAGGGTTCCTATTGCTGTGACAAAACATCATAACCAAACAGCAAGACTGGAAGGAAAAGGTTTATTGTACTTACACTTCCCCATTGTAGTCCATCACTTAAGGAAGCCAGAGCAGGAACTCAAACAAGGCAAGAAACTGGAGGAGGAAATATACAGATGCCATGGAGGAATGCTGCTTACTGGCTTGCTTCACATGACTTGCTCAGCTTGCTTTCTTATAGGACCCAGGACCAACACCTGAGAAGTAGCACTACCTACAATGTGCTGGGTCCTACCCCACCAATCACTGATTAAGAAAATCCTCTACAGATTGACTCATAGCCAGATCTTATGGAGGCATTTTCTCAGTGAGGTTTCTTCTTTTCAGATGACTATTGTTAATACCAAGTTGACATAAATCTATCCAGTACAAGATGTGTATGTCATCTATGGTCCCTAACCCTGATCCTTGTAGGAAAAGGAAAATAAAAGTCTGTGCTTTTTCTTCAATAGTTTTATAACTAGTCATCTTTTCCCCTCACAAAATTCATGGAAACTAATTTTTATAATATCTATTTTCTTGAAGAGGAGCCTAAAGGCAGGAGAGGAGGGATAATGACTTGAACATTTGTTCCATGCTTTCAAAGGCTGGAACCAGAACAATGGTCCAGAGAGTTGTCTGTAGTTTGAGTTCTACTTAGAAAAAGCTACTGCCTATAAAATAGCATCATCCTAAGGAACATTTATGGGTCTTTTCACATAACATGTCAAGTAACACCAGTGATATTTTTGAAGGAGTTTTGGAAGCAGGGTGCCTTAAAGGAGCATTTTTAAAATGTTCATCTTGATATATATAGAAAAAATAATACAAGTGGATGGTGTCTATGTCCCTCCTTAATAATTTCTGTCTTAAGTTATTGTTTTACATATACATTACTACATCAAAGAAGTCCTACACAACATACTTAAAAATCAAATCAAACTATGTTCAATCCCACATATCTTGAAGCATTGGAACAGATAATACAGATTAACAGCCTACAGAAATCATTTTTAGAAACACCACTTTCTTTGATGCTGAGAGTTTTAGATACATTGTCAAACTGCTGATAGAAAAAGAGGCAGACTTCTCGTTCCTCCAAAGTTTTACAATGTGTAGAAAACCTAAATTCTCTATACTGGATTATCTTTGTTATGATCAGATGTCTTATTAAGATTCTTGAGATGAAAGAATGAAATTAAGAGTTCAAATGAAATAATCGACAATCCTCAGCATCTTGGTTATGCTTCTCAAGTTACAACTAACTGTGAACCTTTGTAGCTAGGCTGATGTGGGTAAAAAGGATACTTCTGTTATTTGATAACTGTTTCACTTTGGATTACACATATGATCCCTATAAGCCTTTGCTACTCAATTGTGGAGTGAATCTAAAAAGAAATACATTTCACAGTTGTTTACCAAGCTGAATGTGATGTGGGGCTGATACCATCTGCTTGGTAAGGAATTGTAAGGATGATGAAAATGAATGACAAACTCCAATAAACATGAAACACAGTAAATAGCCAATATATTTTAACTGGAAATATGACCACCAATGGTTCTAATCTTCATTCAGCAATAACCCAGAGTCAACACAAGATCAGTCTGTCACTCAGGGTTCCCTATTTCATTCACCAACTCATTGTTTCTCTTTCATTTATCAAACATTTCTACCTGCATCTATTTGATATTGGAGATTTTGGAATGTCTTTGAAATTGATGAATGCCTTGCTTTTAGCCTCATATGATCTCAGCATGGGGACAATGAATTTCCAGGGAAATTGTCAGCTGCCAAAGCTGTCTTCAGGTTCTTTTCTAGTGAATCAATGGAATAAAATTTAGAGACCACAGAACATTCATTTCAGAAAAAAAGAATGGCAGCTTAGGAGAGAGAGCAAAGGGCTTCTACACAGTAGGAGTGAATCCCAGAAAATAGAGTATTGTCAAGTGCTAGTCTTGGAGCTTCTTAAAGAACTTATGGCAGAAACTGGGTTTGAGATCTGGCAGGTCATTGTGAGTTGGTCAATTGAGTTGGCAAATCCATGATGTGTGCAGCTGCTTCTCCTCAATTTTGGTTATGTCTTCACACATAGCATCTAGGCGGAGGTGCACGGGGACAAGGAACCAGGAACTGGAACTCTCCTGGGATCCTTGGCCTCTAGTAAGGATATTATCAGAACCTCTTCATTGGGGTCCCTGTCTTACCAGATAGTTTTTATTTTCTATCTTCAGCACATTTGGGCAAACATGTATATAAATAAATAATGTACATACCTAGAACTCAAAGGACATTCAGTTCAGCAAAGTTGCATGATGCTCAAAATAGAAAGACTTGATGGGTAAAAGAAAGAGGTGGTCCAGGTAATCTGGAAATATCACAGAAGCAAAAAAATTATTTATTACTGGCTAAGAAGAAGAAATATTGAGATCTTTCACAGATGAAAAAAATGTTGACTTAAGAAGTAGAGGAGAAATTAAGAAGGCAGATAAGTAATGTTCTTTAAATTTATCATTTATATAGTACATGAAATATGTCAAGAATGTGGGAAATTGTGTCTTTAAATGACAAGTAGGGCTTAGTGATCTCCACATGTCAACCACCTTGAGAAACATGCCTGAGCATGTGGTTACTGCTTTTGATAAGCATCCCCAATATGTCTTGATATCACAGTGCTTTTGGCACTGTAGATAACTGTATATTGTTGCCATTTTTATTTTTTCTTAATTCTGTTCCCATACATGCTCTGACAAAAACTTGTAGAAGCTACCATGTCATCAAAAGGAGAGAATAATCCTTCTAAAAAGATAATTCTTCTGCTTCTCGATGGTTGACCCACTACTTTGCATTTATTAACATAGTAGTACAGTCTGTAGCTAGTTGTCTATACAGAGCCCACCCCCAAACAAACCAACAAAAGCAGGGTTCAAGTGATCTGATCAGAAAAATGAGAATGAGGGCTTTAGTTAGGAATGGGAAGGGAGATATAAACAGAAGAAGGAGGGAGGAGGGCAAATAACAGTAACAATGTCTAAAAAAGTCATAAGGGATCATACTATTAACTATTTACCATAAAAATCCCTACAATACATGTAAGTCTGGGTATCAATATACATATATAGTTCAAATGAAATTTTCTCATCTGAGCTGACAGTGCTCTTTCCAAGAGCTGTAGATCATCTAACAAAACCCTAACAGCAGTCATGAGAACCCCTCTTTTGAGTTATTGGTCAAGGTTGTCCAAAAAACTCCCAAATATTATAAGCTATTGCTATTGTCCTTGGTTATCCCCCAAAGGTGGAATATAAGTCCCTATTTTTAAGAGAGATGTACTTAAAGTACAGGGCTCAGAGATACCTGAGTCGGAACTGACCTAAATGCCTGTCCCTGAAGAGTAGCTTCCATGGTACCAAAAGGCACCATGTCAGCAGTCCTACCCTGCTATGATTCCTATAAGCCACATCAACATCCAGCATGGCATGGTAACCTTAGGGATACAGTTGTTGCACATACCTGTGAAGTAACCAACACTGCTGCAATTAGAGTTAAAACCTCCTCAACAACTGGGAAATAATGTTTAGTGTTAGAAACTTACCCAACTATTTAGGGCTAGTAAAATCATGGGTTTTGGAGGAGTACCTACAACCACCACTTTATTAAACCAGCATAATCCCTAACTGCACTCAGATAAATGTTGACCTCACACCTCATCAAGGAAATTTCTGTTTGCAACAGATGTAGACCATTATAGAAAACCACACCAATCAAAATACAGAATTGTATACTCAATCCCAATGGATACATCTATAAAACATTCTTTAACCTAGGGTTCACAAAACAGTGTACAAGATGGGGGTAGAAAGATTGTAAGACCCAGAAGATCAGAGAATTTTCTGTGAGACTGTCTTGTAGTAATGTCAGAAGTCACACTCAAAACGTCATCAACAGACAGGATAGCATATGGGAAAAATCCTATGAGTCCTGACACCTAAACAAATAACTACAGGAAAGTAAAGAATTCTGAGACTGGTAAAAATAATATTCCCCGGGGAATAACATACCTATTAGTTATCCAATACTGAATGTTCAGCCCTGAAAACATATATGCAAGTAACATTGCTCAGAATGAGTAGCTTATATTTAGGAATATATACATACATATATATACATATGTACCTAATGACAATTAATGAAAAAAAGAAATCATTAATTTGAAAGAGAGCAAAGAGAGGTGTATGAGATGGATTGGAGGAGTAAATAGAATATGGAAAATGAAGTAATTATGTTATAATCCAAAAATAAAAGGAAAAACTAAAAATAAAATAAAAAAAAAGAAATCTGGTCTTAAGAGAGATTTCCTTCTAAATAATCATTTGTGATCATAGATTGGAGCTGTTGCCACTTTCTTTCAGAGAAGAGTGTATTTTCTGTAGCCCATAATAAAAGTATTAAATCATAACTCATCAAACTGATGAGAATAGGGGAACTTCTATATTACCCCTTCAGGTGATGAGAATGTTACAGAAGAAGGTGTAGAAAGAATGTAAGAGCCAGAGGAGGACGCAGTGCTGTGGAATGCTGTCTTCCAGGTATGACATGGCTGGTGTACTCTTAACTCCTAGCAACGTGATTACACTTGCATAAGACTAGACCTGGCAGTATACTATCAGGAGAGGGAGGGAAGAGGGTCATGAGATTTTACCCCTCACTGAAGACGTATAGGTTTTTTGTTTTTTGTTTTTTTTGGTTCTTAAGAGATGGAAAGACATTTAGTTCAATGGTGCAGATACCAGTAAGGTATGAGTGAATTTATAAACATTCCCTTACCTATGTACTTGTAAGAAACCCTAATGAAACTATTGAGTCACCAAAAGAATGCATGAACACAGAGGAGGGACTAGCAAGCAGGAAGAAAGGTATCAGCCGGGCAGGAGGAGAAGAAAGGTTAATGGGGTGAATATAGCTAAATACACATGGTATAAGTGAATAATATGCATGCCCAGAACTCAAAAGGCATGCAGTTCAAAAAGACAAAAGATGCATGAAGATGACATGATAAAACCCAGTGTTCTGTATAATAAATATAAGCCAGTAAAATATTAAAAATAAAAAAGTGTGGTCCCTGGGATTGAAGAGATCCTCAGAATCAAACTACCATGAATGGGATCAGTGCTTCAGAAGGCAAAATTATTGACTCTTACCAACTGTCAGGGCACAGATAAGCATGTCTGATTCAGAAACTAGCTTTACCAGACACTGAATCTGTCAGTGTCTTCCTCCTCTAAGACTTTAGGTCTCTAAGAGTAAATATTTTTCCCTTGTAAACCACAGTTTATGGCATCCTGTTACAACAACCCTAGCAGACTAAGGCTTCATACTTTTCTGAAGTATAGTTGTCCTTCACACTTGCTTAAGTGGTCTTTTGATTCCTTATTCTAAATTATAGGTTTTTAAAATGCTTATTAAAACTACATTTCTCTTTTACTACATGCTTCATGCATGGTTCTCATGTTGTCTTGTTTTTGACAGAAGAGAATGACCTCTTAGTTTGTCAGGTACAGGAAGAACTAATATTAGCAGATTATCTCCCACTTCACTAGGATATACAGTACATTGGTTTCTTTATAATATTGCTTAGGAACTTTGCAAATTTGTAGGAATTTTCCATCCTGAAATTCACTTTGGGATCTGATTTCTTGCATCTGCTATTATGTTGGCTTTTTTGATCCAAGTCTTACCTCCACACTCACCCAAACTTTCTGCACCCCTTGCTTCCAGGAAAATGGGTGTAGGAGTAAATCTGAAGGTTCATAGTAAGAAGCCCGATAATTCAGCTACCTTTCACTATGCTCAGCTGATCAATGGAACTTCAAATAGCCGACTATCCTTAAAAAGTAGTAGAGCTCATTGCTATCACCTTATCATTAATCTCTTCTATTTGTAACCTGGGGGATTGACAGTGACTTATTTCCACCTTTGTTCTTTTAAGCAAGTGCTCCACGATGCAGATACATTTCTGAGTGTCAGTGGGATTTTAGAAGAAAGAAAACTGCCTACTCTGAGCATAAGGTTAACATACTTATAAAGAAAAAGAGGTAATCTGAACTTGTTGTAAGGAATAAGTATGATTTGGGGATAAAGCATATAAGAAGCTGCCTGACATGACTGATGATGTCATTTTATCAAAATCAATGATATTGAAAGAAAGCTTAAAGTTGGCATGGTGGCACATGCCTTTAGTTCTAATGCTTGTGAAGTCAAGGCTGGCAGATATCTCTGAGTTTAAGGCCAGTTTCTTCTATATATTGTGATCTAATCCAGTCAGAAATGCATAGGGGGAGCCTGTCTTCAAAACAACAATAATCATAAACTTGGGAAGCTGTGTGAGGAGAAACCAACAACAGTGGGAAATACAGTAGTTGGAAGACAGCTGACAAACAGATAAAATATATCATGTGAGATCATCAGCAAGTATTAAGGAAACAAATCATGTAGACACTAGTAGGGGGAGGGAAAGTTATAGAATCCTGAATGGTGGATTTAAAATGAGATTTCCCAGCACACATCAGTACAGTTCAATAGGGAAGAGTGTCCCCAGGGACACTCTTTCACACAAAGCACTTAGCTTTTGTTAGCTTTTATTTTGTCACATTCTTTTAAGTTGGTTCATGAGAAGAGTGAACCTCACTTAAGAAAATGCCTCCACCAAACTGGCCTGTAGGCAAACCTGTGAAGCATTTTCTTGACTGGTGATTGATGTGAGAATACCCAGAACCCTTTTGCCAGTGCCATCCCAGGCAGGTAGAATTGGCGTATATGAAAAAGCAGGCTGAGCAAGCCATAGAGAGCAGGTGAGTAAGCAGAATTCCTCTATGGTCTCTGCTTCAGTTCCTACCCCTAGGTTTGTGTCTTGAGTTCCTGTTCTGACTTCCCTTCATGATGGACTATAACAGGAAGATGAAATAAACTGTCTCCACAGTTGTTCTCATCATGGTTTTTTATGATAACAGAAATCAAACTAGGACCGTGGTGCTATGTAATGGTACATTTGTAGGAGGATTTAATCTTGGCACTGTAGAAAAATTTGCTTTCTGTAGAACATACCCTTTACTCTAAAAAGGAAAGCTATAAGTATAAAACGTATACCCCACAACTTTGGGTTTCATCAGAAACAGCAGTTTCTTGATAGACATGATCTGCTTTGGTTCATCTGCATCTATCAGGAACTGGAATCTAAAAATGATTGACTGTCTAATTTTCTGGGTCACTGTATGTTTATAATATGAAATCACTGCTCCTCCCTGAGAATTAAGAAGAAAAAAATGAGAGGTGCACCCTTATATTCCTTAACCACAATATCTGCTCTCTGGATCTTAAGGGATGGAAATGAGACTGTAAAGTACAAAAGTCTGATGTGATATTGGATAATTTAGGTTATTTTTAAACCTTTTAAAACTATATCTCTTACTTTTTATTATAATATAATCACATCATTTCCCTTTACCCTTCCCTTCTCCCAAACCTTCCCATATACCCCTCCTTGCTCTCTTTCAAATTCATGTTTTCCCCTTCTACCAGCTTGACTGGGGGAAATTATGCTAACATGCCAATGAGACTTATGACCAGAAAGATTTTTTTTTCTTCAGCGTAATGATCTGAGTGGCTTTCCAGTTCTCCTTCCCTGGTGGTCTATTGTTACATGACTTTTTCTGTCCTATTATTCTTCCTTCTCTTCACCTTCACAGAGACAGCTCTAAGGAGCATTTAGGCAATTGCAAAAGACCTAATTTGGTAATTTTGGTAGCCTACCATTATTCATTTACACTTTCCACAATGACTTTTGCTCATTGTATTGCTGCCCTAGAGAATAAAGCTCTCATATTTTTAGTTATTTCTATGTTATATTTAGGTTGTTTCCTTCTGAGGTTATAGTTTGAGTATTTTATCCTATTTCTCCCTAAGTCTGAGCTTCTCTCTTGCTATTCTTTCTTTCGTTGTGGGAATGACGATGAGAGAAGTCATATTCATGTGTCAGATATTTATTATGTCTGTTTGGTACATATTTGTCATTTCATCCTCGCAAGGAAATGTAAGGTAAGGACTTTTACTGAGTCTATTGCACAAGGGATTGTGGATATGATTTTGAGGGACAGGTTGCTAAGTTGAATAACATTCTCTAAAAGCACATAGATAATTTAAAAGAGCAGTACTGACATAAACTAAAGAAATGAGATTCAGAAATGGGAGTCCACTGGGTTCCCAAAAGTTTCAATAATCCAAAATTACTGTAAAACTATTTATCTTCGCACCTCAGTGGATATACACGCTCAGAGGTTAAGTCCAAATATAGAAAAAAAATTGGGAAGGTTCATAGTATTTGTGGGCAGAGCCATTCCATGAACAAGGGATCCTGCACTGTATGAAGTGGAGAAAGAAGCAAGCATTCATTCATCTGTGTTTACTGATTATGGATATGATGAGACCAGCTGCTCCACGATCTCACCTCCTATCCTTCCCTGCTATGGTGGAATGTACCCTTGAACTATAATTAGAGTAGCATTTTATGAAGTTGTTTTTGTTGGGATTTTGTCACAGCAATGGCAAAAGAATCTGAGACATTGGGCTTCAATACATTTTTTCAAACAAAGGGAAGAATGGATGAAGATAATGAACAATGCCTTGTGTGATCAAACACTGCTCCAGTCTAGATATACATTTGAAATGGAGCCTAATAACAGACTCAGTAATGTCCAAGCAGAAACATACCTGAAGCTTTATTTCCCTGTCTCATTATTCACTATCTTTGTGAATCTTTGATTCCTAGTTTGACAATCAGTTTCTTTATGACTCCAGTAAGGTGAATCCTAAGAGATCTGACCTAACATTCCAGTCCCATTTTCTTACAAGAAATAAGTGGTAAATATATATATATATATATATATATATATATATATATATATATATATTATATATATATATAATATGTTTAAATAATTTTTTAATAATTTATATATATATATATATTATATGTTTAAATAATTTTTTAAATAATTATTTTAGCTGGAAAGGAACTGATGGTTTATATCCACTTTGAACATGAGTTATTTTATTTTACTTCTGATACTGAGTTACTGGTCAATACTTTTCTCTGACAGATTATCTGTCATTCCATTGTAGAAGAACATGTCAACATTTCATCAAATCTTCAAATGAAGAAATTTGACCCCATAATGTTCATCTTATGTCTGGGTTTCTTTAAAGTTCTGCTGGACTCACTTAGAATCCCCTTCCAAAAGTGGAGTAGTACCTATTCTTCCATAGCCCACCTCTATGATCAGTCTTTCCAGAAGGTAGTTGCTACCCTGAAATTACGTATTTTCCTATTTTCTTGCAATGTCCCAACCCCTTACCCACAGTTCCAGCTTTACATTCTGGCCATCTTTATGTGAATGGCATGAAATATCACCACATTCAGGACTGAGAACTTTATTCTTTGCCAGTCAGTATACTGAAAAGAAATATGCCTTAACAAATGATGAGAGACCAGGAAGTAATTACTCTAATTTTGTTTGAGTGCAAGAATCTAAACTCATTATATACCATTTTTCCTTTCAAATTGTGCTTGGGGTCAGCCAGACATGGATTTAACACTTGGCTCCACTATAGACATCTAAATATTACTTTAGTCTTCTGAGTAGCACTTTTATTTCAAAATGAGAGAAACAGTAGTGATTCTGCATTCAATTGACTTCAAGAATTATGATCTGGCATGATGTGCTTTGCACATTTCTGAGTACATGGTAAATTTTTGACAAATGGTGGTTCTATGAGGTTCTTTCTATGGATTTCTCCAGCATCCTGTCTTTTACACATTTGTGACAGGATGTTAGAAACAGTGTGGACATTTTTCAGGTGTCCTTAAGATGAAAGGCAGCTGGATCACCTCTGATGTATAATTTCTGTTGCCTAAAAATAGCACATCTTTTGTTTTGTATCAGCAACTATCATTAACCCATTAGCAGTTCCTCTGCAAGCCACCAACAGCTCAGTAGAACCTCTGCATTTGTGTCTTGCTCTTGGGCCCCTAAAGGACCAGAAACTGAATTTCCTTCTACTTTCTAGTATTTCACAGCCCTCTTGTCCTTACATCACCTACCTATGAACATATAAATATATAAATTTGCATTAGCCATGTACATATATCACTCTCTTCTCACTGGGAAGAAATCATAGGATCCACCATGCTCATGTATTATGAAAATTATCAGTGAAGTCATTCATCTAAAGAGTTACTAATTGAAAAAAAAGGGAAGAAAATAACGTGTATTAGTTAGGAAATCCATATTGTGATTTCTCCCTGTGAAGGTGGAAGTCCAGTAGAGTTATGAGTCAGCAATTTGTGAGAAATAGCTTAAACAATATTTAGCCCTGATATGAAGGCTAATAGAGGAAAGAATTTCTTGTGTTTCCCTGTCATGATCATAGATTTGGATAGGCACAGAGATAATTTAAACCTCAGTAATGGTAAAGTTAAAATAATATTGAAATACGCTGAATGATCACTTTACATGATTTCATATTAAGGTTTCAAATGAAAGTGATTTCTTTCAGAGAAATGTTAGGAAAATTCTGTGACAACCTTATTTGTAGAAGAGGTGATGGGGACACCGATGTGGTGGGAGGCTGAACACCATGACCAACTGTCTCATGTATTTGGTGGCAGCCCTGGAAAGCCTACACTGAACACATGACTCCAGAGGCATGGACTGTGTGTCCATAGCATGTGACTCAGCAGCAATCTTTTTCTGCAGTGAGACCCAGAGTTCATGATTTTGATGATTTTCCTATTTTGTGTCTGTATTAATATCAGTTCACCAGATACAAAATAAAAGACAGTGATCCCACATAAATGAAGATGGCTGTCTTTGAATTAAAGTTTATTTACAGAAATATGTGCCCAGCCACCTCTTCTCAAGAAAATGAGTGAATTTTCTGTTTGTCATTTTTCAAAAAGCATAGCAATTTCCTCTATGAATTCAGTCAAATGAATTTGAATGAGCTCATTGCTCCCATTCCCAATTCTCCTGGCCCAATACAGTAGTAGGAACCCTGGAGGAAGTTATAGCATTAGCTACTCCAATTAGAGCCAGCAGACAATTAGCCCATGGCCAGCAGCCTTTCAGTCTGGGCAAAATTGGGTCAGAATGAGCATGTTTGCTCATTCATCTTTCCATGAACTCATATTTCCATGAACTAGTAACCCATTTACATTGCCCATCAACAAAGTAGGGAAAAATAAATAAGTGTACATCCATTCCAACTAAAATCATTGTCTTGGACATCCCAATAAGAAAGCAACATTTTAGACAAACTTATCTTTCTATAAGCAACTGTACCAGAATTGATTTATAACTAAGTATTTATAACAAAGAACATAAGTGACTAGACTGTGAGACTATCTGGGTTCACACTTGCATTATCATTATTTCTGTTATGTCTGAAGGGAGGGAGAACAAGCACCTCAAAAGGCTAGGTCCACTTACTTGGCCTAAGATGATAATCTGGGATCAGTTCAGACTGTGACCAAATAAACACTCAGCATTCCTCTGAAATCCTGTAAAGTGGGTTTCTGTTTGCCAGGAAAAGCCATCACTCTCTTTTCACTTCTACATCCCACAGCAACCATCTGGAAAGAACAACTAGTTTTCCATTGATTTAAACAAGCCTCCAACAGACCCAAGCCCCAGGTTAGAACCCAGGCTGTCCTGGTTAGTAATCCTCCTCCAGCCCAAACATAGCCCCCCTTTATAACAGGAAAGACCCTCCCATCATTTTTGCTATTCTCTCTCCTTCTTTCCCCAAGCTTCTGTCTCTTCTATTCTCTCTTGCTTTTTTCTCTGCTCCTGGGAGATAGCCTTGGCAATGACCAGTCTGCTATAACCATGGCTTCTCTAAATTCTTCCAGATGCCTCCTGATGTTCTTGCATATATACACTAAAAGCCTTGTCCCCATTCATAAGTGGTAATCCAGGCTGTTTATGTACTGTGCCCTTGCTTACAATTTCTAGTTACGATCTAGGGGAAATTATCTGCTTTCTGTCTTGGGTTTTGGATCTAAAAACCACAATTATATAAAACCTAGAAGCTTTTGTAAGTGTACAATAAGTAAATATGTACATGCTGAGTGCTTAGGAAACAATCTAATACACAACAAACATGTAATAAAGGTTACCCATTGTTATTAAAGAACATCGGGAAAGAGTTATTAGTCTTGCCAAATTTTAGTAACAAACTGCTAAATGTCTCATAGCTGTGACAAAGGTCTTCCATAAATGATATTCTGAATTAAAAACAATCCTAGCTCTTAAGGGTCTTAAAATGTAGTCCCATTAAAACTTGGAAGTATTTTAAGGTTGAGAGAATGTTTAAATGGTAAAGTATTTTCCTGATGAGCATGAATTCAGTATCTAGCACCTAGATAAAACACTTACTGCTGACACAAATTTGCAGTTTCAATACTGAGGCTGCTGAGACAGGAAGATTCCTGGGGTTCAGTTGCCAGCCAGTCCTGCCTAATCAAGGAACTCCAGGACAATTAGAGATGCTGTCTCAAAAGCAATGGATGGTGTTCTGAGGATGACCCCCAAGACTGTTCTCCACTCTCAACACATACATGTACATACAATAGACATACATGCTCCAATGTGCACATGAACACACATGAACCATAAATGACTTTATTGTATTAACCTCCTTCCTTAAATACCAGAGGTATTTCCTTGCTTCAAAGCTTCAAGTATGTAGTTTCTAGAGATAGCAAAGAAAATGTGAAGATACATGTCACAGGTGGGAGAAAAATTAGAATATGATGATTCTGAACTAAAGCATCAAAATAAAATCTCAGAGTGAAAATATTGGTGAACTTATATTTGTGTTCCTCAGTTCTCCAGTGAAACCTTCATCTCGAGGCTTGAATTGTGATACTGGTTAATATCGATGATGTTTACCATATTTTTTCACATTGATTAAAAATCACAAGTTCACAAAGATGATCTTTTCATTTCTAAACTAAGAATTAAAATAACAATGGCTTCCTCATTGTACTTTTATATAATATAAATGAGATAATACAAATAATCTACATAGCATAGGTTACTTATAGAATAAATTCAAATCAGTGTCTATCATTATCCTCTCTTTCTGCAGAGAACTCTAAATTGCCTACTCTCCAGTAGCATTATCACAAAAGAGTAACTCTACTATAAATGAAATTTGTTAAATCTAGTGAAATACATTTTATTAATTTATAAATGATAATTTAATGTACTCACAAGTTAAAAGCAATACTTAAGTAATGAACGCATTGTACAATGATATAATCAGGCCATTTAGCAGACCCCTTTCTCTATATCCTCACATCCTCATATTGAGAACATTTAAATCCTACCTTGCTAAAATTGTGAATGCCATATATTATTGTTAAGATAGTCACCATGATGTGTTTACTTTTTAGAGCCGAAAAAGGTTAAATAACTGACTCAAAAAAAGAAAAAGTTTATATTTTTCCTAAAGAGAGCCTCTCAGAATCCATTTTCTAATCTGGAGACTTTGGAAAGTGTTGCATATTTCCCCACTGCACTGAATGTACTTGATTACCATTTTCAGAAACTCACCTTTTAGAATGACCCTACAGTTATACAAAGATCTCGATTCTTCTGATAGGAATATTGATGTACTGAACAAGGATCCACTCAGTAAGTAACTGACTTGAGCATCCCTTTCAACCTGGATAAAACTTTCTTAGAATTGGCTTAAAATTGAGTCTTCCTGCTTCATCTTCTTTCATCAAGCCTTGTGATGGTGTGAAGGCTCACCTTCCCCTTCTGTACCTCTCCTTTGATCCCTCACAGATGTCCCTTCTAATCCCATTAACGCAACTTGGACTTATTTTAACCACTTGAATGATTGTCCTAGAATCCAAACTGATAAAGACACCATTAGCATATTTATGAACATCCTGACCTGCTAGTGATTACCTTACTTTCCCTATTTCTTGTCTTTATCGTCAATTGTTTTGTTGTTGTTTATTATTTAATACAAATGTATGCAATAGGATGCATGGTAGAAGGTTTTTTGAGTCTGACTTCTGTTCTCATTCTAAGGCATGGTAGCATCTCTCATTCACAGTTCAGTACTACTCTTGTCAGCAGTACCATTTTTCCTGTCTAGCATGCAGCACAGACAACTGTGAGGAGCACAGATGTGTTGCCTTCCGTAATCTACCTTTTAGATAACAGCCTTTCAAAACAAGCAGAAGTACTTTTTTTCCTTTTTGTTATTCTGTGTGTGTGTGTGTGTGTGTGTGTGTGTGTGTGTGTGTGTATGAGAGACAGAGAGAGAGAGAGAGAGTTCCCATACATGCATTTGTAGGTCAGAAGTCAACGTTAGGTGTTGCTTTAGTTACTTTTCAACTGACCAAGGAAAATTATAAAAGAAAATGTTTAATTTGGGGTTCATGGTTCCAGCATTCTAGAGCATCATGGCAGGTGTGGTACTGAATCGGTAGCTGAGAGCTCACATCTTGTCCATAAACAGGAGGCATACAGAGACACTGGGAATGGTGTGGGTTTTTGAAACCTCAAATCCTGCTCCTAAAGGCACATGGCTTCAAACAAGGTCACTTCTTATCCTTCCCAAACAGTTCCACAAATGGGGATCATGCATAAGCTTTTGTGAGGGGAATTCTCATTCAAGCCACCACAGTTGTTTCCTCAATTACTCTTCCTTATCTTTGACACAGGGCCGCTCATCAATCTTTCAGCTTATTATTTCAGCTAGACTGGCTGGCCAACAAGTGCGTCCCTAGAATGCATATGTCTCCACTAACACCTGCCACAGTTCTAGAAATGCACACCAATCTGCCCAGCTCTGATGCGGCTGTTAGGTTTCAAGCTCAGGTTGTTATACTTGCACAGAAAGCATATTTCCTGCTGAGCTATCTCCAGCTTAAATATCCACCTTTTAGTGGTACCTTTCAAAGAAGTAGAGTTTTAGAGAAAAAAATACTGTGTTGTAGGATACAAAACCATTTAGAAATTTACTTTTTCCAATCATGGGTTCTTACAAGATGAGGATTGTAAAGACAAGGACACTACAGAGCTTTGCAGAGATCAAACCACAAATAGGAATAGAACAAACACCATGCTCTCAAAGAAGCAAGGAAACTCTAGAGTGAATGCGACCACTTTATAAATAGCGGCAACAACTACAGCTGAGACAAACAATCGTATAAGCATCACATCACTTTTCCTGATAATCATTATATGCAAATATAACCATGTAAGTCACACAAATACAGAATTATAATCTTTTGTTAAACGATAATACCTTTCTGATTTTAAAACATTGGCTCACTCTCCTTAAAACATTTACCTTTTTCATAGGAAAAGTGATGAAAATAATCTTTCTTTAACCTCGGAGACGGGAAAGAATATTTCTGCTTTATTACTTGCAGCTTTTACCACAATGATAACTATTCACTGCATGAAAAGAGTTCCTTCCACAAGTTAATGATATCTTTGATGCTAAATTCAATATGTTCATCTTTTGACTAATGATCTATAACCACTAATGATCACATTGTAGGGAGTTATTGTGATACATACATTCTGAACATTTACAAATAAACCTAGATTCACTTATTCATGAAAAATGCTCAAATACATTTGTTGAACATATTATGTCTATTGTAACACACAAGGTGACATTATATCTTCAAGAAGGAGAGAATCATAGATATTCATGAAAGGCCTAAGGTTATCTATTTTTTCCTTATGAAATATCTTTTAAATATTTCACTTTATGGATCACTGGTCTACTTCATAAAAGTCGAAGAGAAAAGCCTCTGAATTTCATCAAGCACCGTTCCACTTCATTTCCTTTATATTTACATCAGAGTGCATTGAAAATATTTTTCTGCTACTCCAGCTCTTGACATTTTCTAGATTACCCATATATTCTGTATGTGTTGACACCTTCTACATCAAAGATCCCAAAGAGGTGAATAATGGTGAGAATGAACTCATATAAATTCTCTGTAGCTTAAACATTTAGTGTTTCTTAAACAACTAAGCTTTAAAATTATAAGAGTGAAAATCTTCTGTGGTCTGCAAGATAACTCTCCAGCCTCTTTACTTTTAGTCATGTCTATCTTCACATATTAACGCCAAGAAAGATTAAAAGTTTCCACAAATCAATGGAGATATATCCACAATATAATGGAGAGCCCATTTGCCCTCCACATGAAACTAGGTTATTCCTGTGATCTACTCTGACCAGTCACTTTCAATGGAAAATGAAGCAATATGAATGTATCATATGTACAGCTTCTATTTTCACACATTTTACATTGGATTCCAGATGCCATTCTAAAGGAAGTCCAGGCCATATGGAGAGACCATGTGGAAGATAACAAACACACCCCAGTCAATACCCCAGATGAGCTGCTAGCCGACAGTCAAGCCCATCTGTCAAATTGTTTAGTTAGTCATCTTGGACATTCTAGAGACTAGAGACTTTAAATTATTAAGTGCTTCACTTGATACCTCTCCGAACAAAGAAACAACCTGTAAGTCCAACCTATCTTCAATATTTTCAATTAGAATCAATGGCTGTAATTTTTCTAAGCTACTAAGAAGAAGACATCCGAAGTATACATTGTTTTTAAGTGGCATGTGAATTTCGCTACCTTCCCAATAAAACTTTTCAATTTAATTACATCAGTTTCATTAACAAGCTTCTTATATGACTTTACATGTACATTCTCCAATTCTTTGCTTATGACATTTCCCCCCAAATTATACCACCATGAGACTCAGAGATGGTTATACACTATACCCATGACCTAGTTAACTAAGGATGTTCTTCCTCATTTCCACTGCAGTTTTTGATGATTTTCATCTGTTTATTTTTAAAACAGGGTCTCATGAAACCCAGGCTTGTCTCAGACTTGCCATTGAACAGAGAATGATATTGAACTCCTGATCCTCCTGACCCTGCTTATCACGTGCTACAATATTAAGCATGTGCTACCATGCTCTGCTCCCTGACATGTTCTTTATAGAATGTGTATTTTGGGGATTATGGGAAGATGGAGAAACATCAATTATAAAGTGATTAATATATTGTTTGTTCCATAGTAAGTTTTCCTATTATCAAAATCTACTTTGAACATTTAAATGGTATTTATATTTATTTAATCTAGTTTCAGTTAGCTGAGTGTTTACCTGTGTGAAGAACTCTGTTCCCAGAGATATAAATGAATTCCTCTCTAGTCCTTCAAATATTAGTTCTATCGATAAATCAATGAGGAAAATATCTATTAAAGATTTAAGATATCCTCCAAAAGGGAAAAGTTTTGTTGAGGTTGAGAATAGTAAGTAGTAAAAAGTGAATTTCTATTTATTTAGTTTACCAATAGAAATGCAAAAGTGTACCTGACATTTACCTGAAAAACAGTAAAAACCAAATTCAAATGTACTGAACTTAAAAGTATATTATCAATACCTTATGTTTCTTTCAAGAACTGAAATAATCATTAGTCAGGTCACTTATGTGAGACATACTCCACATTATAGAATCACTGAATATGTATGACCATACATCTAATAAAGTAAAATAGGGGGACTAAATTTAACTATGTTAATAACAAACACTTTGAGAATCTAAGTCTCCCTGAGCTATATAATTACTGGTGTTTAGAATGAGAAAGCCTAGAAAGTATTAGCAATTGTAAATTTTGGTCTTGTGTTAACTGACTCCTTTATCATACAAACATATGGCATCGACTTCAAACGAGAAAAATGTTTATTTTAGATCATGATATTGAAATTCTCATTCTGTGATCAGATGAATTGTTGCTTACAGCCTGTGGCAAAGTAATATGCCATAGGACTCGCACAGACAACAACACTCTCTTTATAGAAGGGGCATGAAGAAAAGGATGATAAAGATAATAAAATGTAACAAACTCCTTGAAGTCGCATTTCTAAAGACTTCCCACAGTCACCTGATCACACTAAACTGCCAAACCATTATACATAGGCCTTTAAGGGACTTTCAAGATCCAAACTACAACGTGCTCTTATACTGCACTCCTCAGTATAAAAAATCTAGGCTTCCATTACTTTAGGAACTGAAGCACAACAGAGGACCATCAGAAGACAGGATTCCAGAGTACCAGGAGAGAGGGTAACACTCCATAGAGCTCTTGCTTACACTTGATAATCCTTTCTTGCAAATACTGAAAACATTATAAAAGTGTGGGGAGCAAGACAAATACCTTGAAGCTTACTTCCTATTGTTGAATGTAGGGAAAACATACTGGCCTTAGCTAAAACTCATCAATATGATTCTAAAATATGATTTAAACAAACTTTACTGTCTACAGAGAATTAATAAACTATGATATGATGATGCAAAAATACTTAGACTATTGCTCTGTAGTTTTGAAATAGTTAACAGTTGTGAAGTAAAACAATTGCATTTTATACATTTTCACTTCCATTTTTATTTATTTTATCCAAATCCTCAGACTCTTTATGAATAAATTTTTATACTTAAGGAGGTCATGTTGTACAATTACTACAAATCATTTCTATAATATAAAAGACATTCAGGACAAATATCCAGTCACTTTGTGAATATCAGGCAGGATACCCGAGCAACATTGTGGTAAAAGGTAAGCCACACATCTCAGTGACTTAAGAGAATAATTTTTTTTTCACATTCATAATTTGATTTGGGTCAGACAACTCTCCAGGGAAGCTCTCTCTATGAAGTGACTCTAAGAGCCAGTCTGTGAAGACACCTATCTGGCAGTTACCACCAGTGAGAAAGAGAAAGCTTAAAGGACTCATTAGTAAATGTTCTGGCTAGATTTATACACCTAATTTTCTACTCAGGCTCCATTGGTTAAAATTTATCACATGGTCTTCTTATACAAAAGCAAATGGTAAATAGAGATAATTTCTTTCAAAATTGCTAGGGGGTGCAGGGTGGTGGTGATGCATGCTTTTAAGCCCAGCACTCTGGAGGCAGAGGCAGGTAGATCTCTGTGAGTTTGAGGTTAGCCTGGTCTACAGAGTGAGTTCCAGGACAGTCAGAGTTGTGACAGAAAAACCCTGCCTTGAAAATAAAAACAGTAAAGAAAATTGTCTGGGGGTATTTTTAAGCCAAAATGTCTTGATTATAATATATATATATATATATATATATATATGCATGTATATATATATATATATATATATATTCAAATTAATTATAAGTAATTCTTTTCCCATAATTCTCCATTGAAAAAAAGAGAGAGTTGAGACAGACTATGTTTCCAAAACAAAACAAAGCAAAAGGTAAAACTGAATTTCTTGGGAAATAATAAACCCTGGAAAAGTATTCAGTAAGTCCTTTGAATTTCTGGAGGTGGAGGCATGCCAGCAATATCCACCTTGTCCCTCTCTAGAAATGATGCCATTTGCTCAAACATCATAGCATTATGTCCTTGGACCACAAATGCTACCCCAACATCTTATAATCACCTTGTTTTTAATCTCACCGTCCTAGCATCAATCACATTTTGCAGCTGAGAAATTATATTGGCGACAGGGCTCAGCTGTGCGACACAGCACTGAGTGCTTCCATCCATCTCTATCATCTCCTCTATGAACTTTACATCACCAGCTTCTTGGATACCATGCCATGGTAGTATTCAATTTAACCTTCTCAGCACCATTTATTTTATATATCTTAGTGAAATTTTCTGTCTATTCTGAATGGTATTAAAGAAATTCAGCTCTTATCACCCAATTTCAGCTTACCATACTATTATTCTATTTAGTTCCATGATATTCAATACATTTCTTTGATCTATCTGGTACACACTTACATTTTACAGAAATACCAGCAATGATGCAACTTTCATAGTAGATTGTAGATTTCTAAGGAATCTTCTACCAAATCCAATATAAACACTAAGTTGGCTATTCTCATATATTAGAAATAATACTTTATTAATTATTTGAAAATTTCAAACAATGTTTTTATTGTATTAAATTCACATATACAACTTCTCCCTTTTCTACCTTCTCCCCTTCCCTTCCTTTCCTACCCGACTTCAAATATTCTTCCTCTTTTTTTAGCATCATCGAAATTAGTTTGTTTTGTTCAACTACTCTTTGGAATGGTACCTACCTAAGTATGTTCTCAGCCTACTGAGCAATACATTGTTAAAACTCTTCCAGAACTGTCAAATGCAAAAAAGATCCTCAGCTAATGGTGGAGCTTTATTTCCAACTTCACCTTCTGCTATTCTATCAAACATGAGCTTGTGCAAGTGTTATGTGTGTGTGCTGCTACAAACACTGAGATTATGGGCAATTAACCTCATTGCACCCAGAAAGCACTGTTTCCTTGAAGTTATTCACCACTACTAGCTCTTACATTTTCTATACTGTCTTCCATGAAGATCACTGAGACTTAGGGGTAGGGGTTCCATGTGTACATCCCAGAAACAGCAGAACACTCCACATTCTCTTTTTCTCTTCTAAGGGTCTCTTATTTGTCATCTGCTGCAAGAAAATGCTTCTCTGATCATGGTTTAGAGATGCACTCATCTATGGGACTAGCAGTATGATGACAGGAGTCATTTTAATACTATGTCCATTTAGCATGATAAAAGTATTTAGTTCTCCCCTAGGGCTTATGACACAATCTAGCCACATTCTTCATCCTATTTGCTCAAGTATGGGTTCTCATGGAGTGGGCTTCTTGGGAAATGGTTGGCTACTCTCACAACATCTGTGCCACAGTTGTCCTAGTGGATATATTTGTAATTTGTAGAGTTTACAGCAAGGTGAGACTGATGATTACTTTTTTACCTCTGGTAGCTTGCATACCTCCTTCCAGAACTATGAAAACTAGCTTGTAGGAGCAATGCTTCTAGCTTGATTTTTCCACTATGAATCAAGAGTTCAGTGACTATAACAATAGGGCTTTGCTGTCAAGTACTAGAGGGTAACCTAGAGCTTTATCAATAGCCTTCAATGGTTGCAAATCTATGTGACCCCATTAACTAACAAAACATTTTTATAAGCATTTAAATATAATATTATCTGATTTTAAAGAGTTACTATCCAAGGAGGCATAAAGTAATGCTTAGAAAAGAAATTGAAAAGTGCTTTTCTAGGAAGAAAACAAGGACCAACAGCTGAGGAACAGTCTTAGAATTTAGGGAGGATCATGGAGGACCACAGGCCCGGTTAAAATAGAAGAAGTAGGAGAAGGAGGAGGAAGAAGAGGAGAAGGAGGAGGAGGAGGAGGAGGAGAACGAGGCACAATTTAAGTCAAGATTTTAATTAAATCATTTTAATAATTACTGTTCATTATATGACACACAATGCCATGTCTCCTATATATTTTAATTCCTTCTGATCAAGAATTTATGACAAGAATTATTATTTGTAATTACTTCACCCTAAATTGTTTCCTGTTACTAATATATTATGTATTCTTTTCATAATTGTAGAATACTTTGTTGGACTAAACAGACAAGGAAAGATGCCTTATTGTACAAAGAATTTAGGATACAGTATAACTTATTTCTTTAACTCAAATAAATATAAAATCCTTCATTCATTAACTGCACTGCAGCTCTCAGCTGTATTCATTTGAACTTTCAGAACAACCAGAATCAATATTTTTGACACTTTTTAATTTTCACATGTACTAAATTCAGAGTTTCTTTTGAAATACCTAAGGCACTGTGTGTTAGTTTTCATTCTTCAAAATGACTAGGACTTACAATCTTTAACATTGGAGGTGTCAAACTTCATGAATAAATTAAGTCACTTACTAATGTAGAAAACTGGCTCCATTTAAAGACACGTATGGAGCAAGTACATGTTTTAGGCCAAGGTTGCTTAGAAGAATGAAAACAACAATGCTATTCTTGTAAGAGACAGTGCGTGACAATGCAGCCAGAGGCCATCAGATGCTACACCCCTCACAGGATCTTCCCAAAGCAATTATTGAACATCAGAAATCGGTTCACTTTGTCCACTTCTTGGCCCTGGAAAGATTAATTCCATACAGTTTTAATGCTTTCCCTCCAGGCTGTCTTTATGGAAGGAAAATTAGAAAAGAGAAGTAAAATAAGCTATAATCCTAACTTACTTGATTTTAGGCTAACTTTGATAATTCTCTTTGTTATCTATCCTAACCCCCCCCTCCTTTTAACTATCAGTTCAGTAAATTTTAGTAATTTAACTTATATATCCTTTACTTTCATTTCTGAAATGCTCAGGTCTCTCGAATTCATGACCTCCCTAAGGTAGACTAATTTCACATGAAAATTCACACTTATACTGGCACAGGCCAAACAAAGAAGCAATGGAATACATTTCGTGAATCACACACATATATTTCTTCTTTTGAGGCATTAAATCAACAACCACATCTGCTCTTGTTGATCAGGACCAATTTTCCTGGAAAGTGTTATGGCTTTCTTTCACTTTGGGGCCCTAATTTGCATTGATTTTTCTAGAGTTTTTTTTTTTTGTTTGTTTTTTGGCAGCATTTGTAGCTTATAGTTAGGGACATTGGTTCTATTCTCTAGCAAAAGTTTGACTCCTTTGGGTTTCAGTATCTCAAATTTTAGAGTTTCAGAAGTGAGAATTTTAAAGTTCTCAGAGGGTCAAGAATATCATTACAAGTAAGTGAAAAAGGAGTAAGATCCATAGAAACTATGATTTTCTCAGAAGACCTACATAGTATCCAGTCAGTGGAGAGTGGAGATGGGGAGAGTGGAGATGTTCCCGAAGTCCTACCTCTAGCAGTGGTGCTATTGGCATTTTGGCATTAATGCTTGCTAGGAAGAAAGTCAGTTTTCCTTTCCTCCCCTTCCCCTTCCCCTTCCCCTTCCCCCCCTTCCCCTTCCCCTTCCCCCCCTTCCCCTTCCCCTTCCCCTTCCCCTTCCCCTTCCTTCCCCTTCCCCTTCCCCTTCCCTTCCCTTCCCTTCCCTTCCCTTCCCTTCCCTTCCTTCTCTCTCTCTCTCTCTCTCTCTCTCTCTCTCTCTCTGAGGCCACTGGTAGGTTTCTCATCTCCGTGAGGATTGTAGATAACTCTATACTCACACACAAATAATTAGTTCTAATTGGTCTCGGTAGATTAAATAAATAAATAGATAAGTGATTTTAAAAGGAGAACATGAAGTTTGGAGATGTGATGGGTGATCCTGGACAGGCTTGGAACAGAGAATGAGGGGTGTATATGACAAATATATATCATATAGATGCACACAACTTTCAGAGAATTAACAAAAAAGAAAAACAATTAGATATGACATGACATTAAATTAAGCCTTATTAATTAAGCCTGAACATATATATGCTTCCAGTGTACCACAGAAAACTCAGAGATTGGCCTAAATAGTCTTTATATATCTAAACAACAAACTGGCAAAAATCTTTGTCAGGAGTCTTCATTTTCCCAAGTCATTTCCAAATGCAGTAATTAAGTAAACACGAGTTGTGTCACAGTATCTATTATCAATTGCCTGTGGTATTTGTGATCATGTTTGTAACATCAATACTCCACAAGATAGGTACAGATGGAAACAGGGTGTGTTACCTATTACATTATTATGTAACTGCATCCTTATTTCTCCAGGGGGAATATGATGCTCTCCCAATGTAGGAACCATTTATTCTGCCATATTGTAATGGATAATATCTATCACAGGGTAATCTGTACCTCTCCCTACCCGAGCGTCTAACTTCTTTCAAGGAATACTGAATTCATAGCTCCATTCATAGATTCCCTTCCCCAAACTGATACATTAGATACACAATCCTATGTTCTGGCCCCGATGACTACCATTCATATATTTTCTCTCTAATAAATCTATGAACACTAATTATTTTGTTTCTTTTCTATGACTTGAGTAGGGATGGTAGTAAAAATGTTTGAAGGAGACTAAATAAGTTTGGGCAGTACTGTACCAAGTCAAATAAGCATGAAAATGAAGCTAGAATTTATATATATATATATATATATATATATATATATATAAACTTAGTAAAATATTTTTAAAAGAGAAATAAATCAGATAATTATATTCTAAAGACAAAATGAAATACAATATTTGAAATTCCATTCTAAAATGGATTTGATATGGACTAGAGTAATTTGAATAATACTGATTTTTATAATTATAAATGCTCATCAGCATGAATGAAATATAAATGGTCAAAATATATATGGTCAATATATGATCAAAATGGTGAGTAGACACATTAGTAAGGGGTACTTTTCAGGATCTTTTAAACTTTATAATGGACTCTATATTCAGATTATTCTAAGATTAACAAGCTTCATTCCTTACTTCATTCCTTACCAATTATTGCCATCCTTACTCACTTTTTCAAGGTGAATAATTTCAAGCTTATTAATTTTTGAGGGTAATTTCAAAATGTTCAAAATGGTGTAATTATCAGCAAATTATAACTAAATCCCCTAGAATAATGTCAATAGATTATTTTACTATACTCCCTGACCTGCAGTTACAGCTGTTTAGTCATCTTCTCATTATCTTAGATGGTGCTTTTAAAATACTATCTTAGCTTGAACTTCTGTTAAGAAAGGTTTAAGGACCGCATCCAATATTAATCATACTTGGATTTAGAATTTTTTTAAAAAATTAGCAAATTGCATACCTCTTCAAGATTATTTTTTCTGTCTTTAGATCCACTGTAGGGTTTAAGGCTAGAATTGGTTAAAAGGAACAACATGCGTGTAGTTCAAAAAGCAGAAGGAAGTTGACCCATTTCCCACTAGAATGATTAGTGTCAGAGATAGTGAAGTCTTATACAGTACAGGCAAAGGATGCAATACCAGCTTGTTTGTATTCTCCTTTGCTCCATAATCACCTAGCACTTTACTATAGGAAGGGATGTTCCTCTCCAGTTCCAGTATCAACACAAGAGAATATGAAAGAGCAAATCATAATCCCTTAGAATTATGTCAATAGATTTTTTTTACCATATAACGTAAAGTTACAGCTCTATAGTCATCTTCTCATTAAACATGAAAGAGACAGCTTTTCTGCTTCCTTCAAGAAGTTTAGTGTCACTCTAATAAGCCAATGAGACTCACACAGTAGAAGATAAAGTCACACTACTTTTCAGTGTAACAGGGTAAGAATGATGAAGAAGGGAAAAATGTTCCCAGATATTTTGTGAAAAATTCTTACAGTATTTGTCATCATTCCTAGGACTCTACAAAGCCCTGAAGCAAGAAAGACCTGAGTAAAGATTTTGCAGAAACTTTGCAAATGAAATGGCAGCCTTGGATGGTACACCTTCCTGGATTGTCTTTTAGCCTATTATTCCAAAGCATAATCAATCAATCAATCAACAAAAGTCAGCCAAGCAAGTGATTGAACAACCTACTTTACTTCAGTGATTATTTCTTCATAGAAACAGTAAATAACTAAATACAAATAAAACGACAAATAGTTAACCACATAAAGAATGGGGAAAGATTAAGAAATGTGTTCAAGTGTAAGACACAGAGAACAAGCCAGCAAGGTCCTAGCAGGCTGGTATAACGTTTGTATATTTATAATAAGCCTAAAGCTTAAAAAAAAATCTGCTGGTAAATCATAAACATTTTAAATACAGCTAGAAAAATCAAGAATATCTGGAGTAGTAGGAAAAATATGAAGCTTAAATCTAAAATTAAACCCATGAGTATAAACAATTCCACCAAGAGCCAGGTGTTGGATGCAAAATCAACTAAAATTTTAGCAACTTCAGTGTTATTTTAGCTAGCAGGAATCATTTCAGGAGGCTGGAAGGCACAGCTTGCCATATCCAAAAGATTGAGCTTATATCCCAAACTTAGACTAAAGTCTTTCCTGCTTGTGCTGCTGATATTTTAAGAAACATGACAGGCCCATCTGTCATCCCAATGAGAAGTCACTCTTTCCAAGGTGTCACAGCATTTATGCCTATAACCCCAAGCTAACAGGAAAAGGAAATACCTTTCTCTTCCATCTCCTTCCAAGAAAGGTTTAATGTGCAGTAGTCTAGCACTGTTTGCAAGAAGGTAACCAGAAGTTTTCCTGTACAAATACATGTATGTATACATACATACATATATCTATATATGTATGTATATCATGTCACTATTCAAAAAGTGAGGCATGAAGAGTAGCAATACCTCCTACAAAGATTATTTTTACCTTAAAATTGCCTTGTCAAGGCCTCACTAAGCACTTCATGTATATTATTCTCCTTAGTTCTAGCTCAGTCATGAAAATCATTCAACAGATGAAAAGACATATACCTACAGAAGTAAAGACACAGGTCTTATCCCCAAACAATGGGAGGTTATTGTACTTGTATTCCATTCTACATTTTTCTGATGCCAATTTTTATGCCCTTAAGTATTCTAATGGCATGTCTCTAGATTCAAATCCATTCTAGTCCTCTGACTGCCCCCATTTTGTGTAGTAAGGTTCTTCATTATGCTGTAAGTGGTTCAGAAGAGATTTCTGGTTTTCTATGAGCATGGATTGGGAAAAAAGACATATACAACCCTTAATGCACTTTAGCATATGCTTCAACTAGGGATGCAGGCAAAACACTGTGGCATATGAGCAGTACCTCTAACTTTATCACAATGGGAACCACAGATATTTTTATATCTATCTGCAGTGAAAATATCTCAAAATATTATAATATATTTTCAAGCATATTTGGGTTCAGTGCAAATGTCTGCTTTTGGAATCCTAGTAGTCTTTTTATATATCATTTAAAAATGTCATTCTGAAAAGGTCTCCATAGGATTCACAAGACTATCAAAGGAGTGTGTAGTACATTTTTAAAAAGTCAAGAAATTATTTTTGTAAGATGCAACCCAAAGTCCTTATATGGCATCAAAACCCTTTCAAGTAATATTTCCTATGAGGTCATAAAAGTAATTCTTCATGATTTTTTTTGATATGTAATTAGTACTAGTTTCTCTGAAGATGTAATTTGTAAAGATGGCCGGGTTTTTAAGGACAGATAGCTGTGTCTTTCTTACTATACCCCAAAAGTAAAACTAAGCAGACAAATAGAAGATCAAGTTTTGAGAGACCAGAATGACTGTAGTCTGGCTAGTAAGATTGAGTCGTCTTCAATGTATGACTGTCTCTTCCTAGACTAACTTTAAAACTCCTTTAAGTTGTCATCTTTGACCTTTCTGTCCATCAGCAAGCCCATTTTACATAACAACAGCCTACACATCTAGGTTAAGTCATTCCTAAAGAAATGACATCATGTTGCTCCTTACAAAGCTTCCATTGTAGGTCCACTCCTTGACCAGTCATGCTACGTCTGGATGATGTACTCCACAGATTTAAGGGGGGATACCAGGGTATTCAAGGAGTCTGGGCTCAAGAAGAGTACAAATAAAGCACTTTTCACTCTTATTATTAAAGCAAACAAAACATGTAGTGACATTTATAGTTAGCTTAAGCAAATACAAGTACAGTAAGGGAATACATCTGCTGTTATGCCTTATTATCATTGCCCACGTGAAAAGAACTAAGTCTATTCTTCCAGGCCCTTGCCTTTCCCACAGAGATAACCTAGACATGCCAAGGCTTTCCTTTATGCTCTTGTTTTCAAGTACATTCACTTTTCATAGTTCTAGCAATTTATCTAGCGGGCCACCTTGAGGGAAGAACATTCTGCACCCCACCCAAACCACAGTTTACAGCTTTCTTCTACAGGATCCCACATCTATGAGTTCCCATTGTGTACCAGACAAAGTATAGCCTCAGTTGGTGGACTTAATTCAAGGAATTTCAGGTAGTTGAGATTTCAAATTAGAAACTCAACAATTGCATATCCATCATCCCATGTTTTGTCCACACATGGTATATTTGCTTCCTAATTATGGTTCTATCCATTCCTGACTCTGCACTTTCAATTCAAGTAGTCCCTGCACTTAACAAAACCCCAATAATCATTATGTCTCCAATACACATTTCAACAGGATTCAGACTATATACAATCATCCTCAATAGTTTTAGTTCCTGAATCTGTACAGTAGAAATGAAATCTATTTCATGAGTTTTACTTGCATTCCACTGGCCATTTAGCCTATTCCAACTAGTGATATAATAATTCAATATAAACTTTTCACCTGTAGCAGTGCTAACAGCTGTAGCAACCAAGCATTTATCCTGTGGTGAACATCGCTAAACATTTTAATTGGATTGTATAATTTACCTCCCACAGCAGCTCCGTGAGTTAGAAACTATCACTGCAACATTTTACCCAGGAAGAAATCGAAGTGATAGTAATTATTATGAAAACTATGATGCCTTGCAAAGGATGCTTTTCTAGAAGGTAAAATAACTAGTCTTCAAACCCAGATGCTCTGACTTCAGAGTCCACAATTGTCTCTTCTCTGCTGTCATTATACCTCACTGACTTAAAGTCACTGACAATAGCTGTGATTGGACTAACACTCAGTACCCAGACAATGCTTAATATCATGCTTTGGGTCTAATAAGTGCTCAGTGAAGGTAAAAATAAAAGAGCAAATAAACCATCTGTAGATACGTCATTGGGGATCACAGTATGTGATCCCAAATAGCAAAACAATGCCCGGGTCCCCAGAAACAAAGGCAAGACTAAAATCATTTTGCTAGCTTTTTAAACAGCTTTATCAGCTATAGACTTGGGAACTTAAAAAAAAAAAAAAAAAAACTAAACTTGGTAAAGTATGTAACCTTGCACATGTTTAATTGCTTAATAAAAGTGATATCTTTAAAGCTTTTCCTTCTCTTACAATTATTGCTTATTTTATCACAATGAGTTAAGGAGGGAGTGTTGAGTGTGTGCTGAGAAATTTAAATGACATGGACTGAAACCAGTAGATTTTTCTTTTCAGTTGGGAATTCAGACCAATAGAGCCCACTGCTATAGCTTGATCTCATTCACAGTTTTTTTTTTTTTTTTGGCTTATTTGTTTGTTTGCTTGTTTTTTAACAAAGAGTGGAGAAGAAATCTATTCTTTACTGGCCTTAGAGATATTAAGTATCATTCAGAAAACTCAATTTCTACATCCATATTTATTCACTTACTTAAAGCAGAAGTTATGATGGAAAAAAGTCAGTAAAATATATGCCTAAATAATACCAGAAAACTGAAGATGTTATGAAACTTCAATTTTCAAATAGAATTATTTTTTACCCCAACATCATATGCTTCATAAAAATTCCCAACCTTTGTGTTGAGGCCCCTCACTTTGTCATTTCATGACAAATTTAAAAGTTCTTCAAGATTACATCTTTGATTCATTCTGGCTGGGAAGGTAAAGCCAATTTAATAGCAATTGCAGCTATCCTAACTTTTAAAAAAATGCATACTGCCAAGTCATTGTCTACTTGTGAACCATCTTCCTTCTAGAGGAATTGAAATGAATTCCATTCATGATATGGACAGGAGGGGCAAAATTAAATTCAGCAACTTTCTGCAACAGGCATGTCTTTCTCCAGAGACAACTCCAATTATCCTAACCATAATGCGAAGTTAATTGTTAGTAGCCTTCACTTTACCAGCTTTCTTCAATTTCAGTCCTCAAATGAGCAATTTGCCTTCAAAATAAATAGAGTTGTGTTGTTGCTGAGATGGAGGGATGCCAGTGGCACAAGCTGGAAGCAATGACCCAAGGAGTTCAGACCCCATTCAATCTCCCATCCGCTTTGTGACATGAAACAGATGACAAATTAACCCTGAAGTGAGCTCTACAGCTGTCCCTTCTCCTCACCTTCATCCTGTTACCCTCACATAAACTCATATTTCAGTGTCTTTTCCTCTATTAATAACACCATGATCAAACAGATTACTGTTCCTTCAGGGTCTTACAAGAATCTCTATTCATCTCTGCTAATCTCTCCCCTAATAGCTGCACTTATGCTAAGAAACCAGGTTGATGTCATTTCTTTCCCACTGACTTACCCCTGTGTTGAGTGATATGAAAAGTAGCCAGGACAAATGTGTTGTGGTGTCTCACAAAATGCTTTCTACTTGTATTCACAGTGAATTTGGCCTGGTCTATTTTGAGTTGAATTTTGTAGTGTTAAGAAACAGAAGTTCAGTGTTATTCTTCTACACATAAATATTAAACATTCCTAGCACCATTTATTAATGAGACAATCCATTTTTAATGCATATGTTTGATATATTTGCTGAAGACAGTTGACTAAAGATATATGAGGCTACTCTACTATTTGCTACTACTCTACTATTCGCTATTTTAGTCTATGCCCATTGTATTAGTTTTCACATCAATACCATGGTCTTGATTACTGTAGCATTAACGCATATTTTGAAGTTGAGAAGTATAATACTCCATGTTTTTGTTCTCTTTGTTTGTCTTTGCTGTTCAGGAAATGTGTGTCTTATATAAATATTAGGGTAGTTTTTTTTTTCTAATTGTGAGGGAAGCCAATGGCATTTTGAGAAAGACTGCATTAAATCTTTGTAGTGATTTGTATAGTATTAACATTTGAACAAGACATTTTTTAAATTTATGAGTGTTCACTGTTTTCCACTTTTTGTGCTCACTTCAATTGTTTTCATTGGTGTTTAATGGAATTCATTGTAGAGAGCCTTCACTTTTGGTGAAATTTATCCCTAAATACTTTATTTTTAGCTACAGCAAATAGGGTGGTTTTATTGTCATCTTTCCAAATCATTATATATTGATGTATAGAATGGCTCACAATCTTTCAATGTCAATTTTGTAATATACAACTTTGCCAAATTTACTAGTTGTAATAGTATGTTGGTGGAGCCTTCAGAGTTTCCTAAACACCAGATCTTGTCACCTTTACACAGTGACAATCTGAAATTCCCTCTTTCCATTTTGATAACTTTTATTTCCTTCTCTTGCCTGATTGTTATGGTCTACCAGCAGCACATGACTGAATAAAAATAAGGACTACTGTTTAAATTCCTTCTGGCATTTATCAATCTTCCTCCTTGCCCTTATCACACAATTCTACTCTAGAGCTAGAATGACTAGAATTGGAAAAACAACACAGTATAAAGTTAGATGTTAGAGACCAGATAGCAGAGTTACTTGAAAGAACTGTATGAATATCACATTATCTGGAACATGACTCGGAGATTAGATCATTGCCTTCCAAATAATACAAACATTTTAACTCATATTATAAATACATATTATCTGTTAATTAAAGGATGATCATGCTACAATACTACATACTACAAGATGCAGAGAGACTATGTAGCAAGGAAGGCTCTGGAGGGTCTCCTTGAGAAGGGGAAATAAAATAGGTTTTGTGGGTGGACTGGAGGCAGATGGGGACAGAAGCAGGGAATATCAGGTCAGAGGGAAGAATAGAGGGAGACAGTAAGTGAAAAGACAGCTGGCATTGGGGGCATCTAGGGGGCAGTGTGGAGACATAGTGCCATGGAAATTTCATGGAATCTATGGGGGTGACCCTAAGGAAGACTCTTAGTAATGGAAGAAGCATAGACTGAGATGGTTATCTTCTGTAACCAGGCAAGACTCGCAGAAGTGGAACTGGGAAACCAATTCACCCATGAAATCTTGGACGTACAATCTGTCCTGCCTGCAAGATATCCTGAGGCAATGGAAGTGCAGGCTTGTGGGAGTGACCAACCAATGAGTGATTTAATTTAAAAACCAGACCATGAGAAGAAACCCATGCCAGACACTGTCTAGGTGGCCAGGAATGGGGGGCTGGATAACCCAGATCCATAGGGTAGAACCAAACTGACTTGCAAAAAAAAAAAAAAAGTCACTAAATGATTCTTCATAAATTGATGCTTAGCCCAATCATCATCATTCCTTTCTCAGGGAACAGATGGAAGTACAGAGGCCCACAGCCAGACATTATACGGAGACAGAGTCCAAACTTGTGGTCTCTATTTGATCCTCACCTCAGAGCTCGGGGAAACACGCAGACAGGTGGAGGATTGTAGCTGCCAGATAGTATTGGGCAAACCAGGAGAACAAGGCCTACTGGATCAATTCATCAGGGCTCAAAATGGCTCACAGAGACTGATGCAGCAAGCACAGAGCCTATAGGGGTCTCTACCAAGCCCTCTCCATATGTTAGGACCATTAACTTGGTGTTTTTGTATGATTCATAACAATGGAATTGAGGGTGTCTCTGACTCTTTGCTCTGCTCTTGGGACCCTTTTCTTCCTACTGGGTTTGTGCCTTGCCTTATTGTATCTTCTTGGGTTATATTTGTCTAATATCTCTTGGAGGCCTGCTCTCTACTGAAAGAAAATGAAGGGGAGACAGTTCTAGGGGAGCTCGATCTTTACAGATATTTGTGCATTTATATTTCTATACTTATTATGTGGTAAATATAAATGATTCATAAGCAAACCAAGATATAGATATTAAGAAAATCTCAAAAAGGTTACCGTATGCTGCTGATACTGAGGATTATTTGATTAATACATTACTCTGAGAAATGAGTGATGCTCAGAGATACAGTAATGTCTTAGTTACGGAGTAGTTTCTCTTATCTCAGGAAGATATCTCATAATTAAGTCCATTTTGTTACTTGCATATATTCCAGTAAAAGGTAAAAAAGATAAGGCAGTTAACACTCTATCTGTAAGAATCATCCAACACTTGAAGCATATTATTCAGACTCTCACATTCCTCTAAACTAGAAATTTCATGATCTCCATTGATTTCTCCATCTCCCTGACCATCCCAATACTATTTCTTCACAAAGGATTACCAACTTGTGCCACTATATGATGCCCAAATTGCTCTTTACCTTCCACTTGACATCCATCCGTGCCTCACTGTATATCCTAGTCTGCATGAATGATAGGTCCTCCAAAATTGCACACTATAGCATCCGAGGCTGTATTTAGTGACTATAATTTTATTTGTAATTTGATTCTTTCCACTTCCTACCTCAATTTTAGCAGCTATCTCTGTCTCTTGTTGCCTCTTGGTTTTCTAGTGCTAGTGACTAAGTCCTAAAGTACTTCAAAATAAAATATTGATTTCTTTGTATGGGTTTCCTTAACATTTACAATTGAAATACTGAATATGATGACTATCCCAGACTTTCAAAGTATTTCATCATGGTTTGTACTCTAACTTCCAATCTCTAAGATTCTCTTCATTTCAGAATCCAATCCCTATTTGTCTAGGTAGCTACTGTTTTCACATAGGTGTCCATTATTTTACATAGATGGTTATATTCATTCTCACCATATAAGCACCTCATAACCTACTTATTTGACAGTCTCCTCATAGTTTCATGAGAAATTACCTCCTTTTGTCCATACCCCAGTCCTCCTCAACCTCAGTTAAGATTGCCAAAACACAACACTTCTGGCATGGGTATATTGCTTGAGGAAACCAGAGAAAAGCCTAGAGAATAAGCATATGTATTTTAAGAATGAGAAAAATCCCATATAAATGTGCAGCAATTCTCAGACACAAGAATGGTTTAGTTAGGAACTGAGCTAAAATTGAATCATATTGTATCACTGAAAAGCAGCAAACATACTCTAGTTAATATCCAAACCCATAACAGACAGAGAGACACACACACCAAACACCTTCTATCTCTCTCTCTCTCTCTATCTCTCTCTCTCTCTCTCTCTCTCTCTCTCTCTCACACACACACACACACACACACACACATACACACGTAAACTTGTCAAAATGTATATGATATTTTAGCACCTTGTGCATTTGAAAAAACAGCAAGAATTCACCGATGTTTTATATTACATGTGCAAAGTTAAAAGTGATACTATCATCAGATTCTACACATGACAGGAATAACACCAGGCCAGGGCACTTTGTAGAAACTGTAGAAACAATAAATTCAAGCTACATGCTGATGAGGTGGTAAAAAGTGTTAGGGTAGGCATAATTTAGAAAAGAAATGAACATAAAATCAACTGCAGTGATACAAATAAAATAAATATAGAGTATATTTAAGACAAATAATCTGTTTTTCATCCAGAAAATGGCGTCTCCCCTATTTGAACTAGTATCAAGTGGCTTAGCATTCTGACCAAATGTTTTTGTCCAGCTATCAATCATCTCATTACCAATTTTTATGCTCTAAAAATCAGGCCATTCTACAGAGAACTTCCAGGAAGAAGAGAACTCTAGACATCTCTGAATAATAAGCATAATAATATTGAATTTCCCCTATAGCCCTTTATGAATCCTAATATTTGAGTCATTTTGATGAATACAACTAGTGTTATATTTATATTTATCTTACGTTTCAAAGCCTAGCCCTAATATTTCACACAACACTGAAATCTTTCTAAGTGTTCCAATTCACTAAGGATCAGTTTCTCCCATTGTTTCTCCCTAAGTGATGAACTACACAAACAATTTTTTGTGAAATTCCTTAAAATTATGAGGAATTTTGTCTGTTACTTTATACTCATTGGAGTTATGAACACTTTTATCACACAGGGTGAGCTAATTTTCTTGCTCATTCCTCATATACAAAAACAATTTAGGTGTCATGGGGAGAATGCCTTGACTCCAATCCCTTTGCAACACTTAAAATGCTATGTGTAGGTATGGGAGTTACTCTCATGCTCTCTGAGATTTGTTCCTCTTCTGTTAAATGGGTATGGCAATAGCAAGACGGTGTTTCTTAGGAGTATCTGAACTAAAGTATGCTACTATGCTACCACTTCAATTAGGTGCATGTGCAAATGACTCAAAAGACAAATTTATCTACAGCTCAGCAATGTTGGATGTTAGCGTCACAGTTTCAGGAAGTCTTATTTCTATGATATTTATTATTCTTTTATTTTCGTAACCATTTTATTTTCCTAGAGAGCTACTGAAGATAACACCATTGCACTTAAGGCAAGGAAAAAGAGACAAAGAGTATTACTTTTCTGCAATTGAAGTTTCCTGAAAACTGCACACAAGAATCATGTGGTCAATGTACCAAGAAAAACATATCATAATCTACACACAAAGGGGATTAAAAGTAACAGTGAGAGGACAATAATTATCTTATTTTACCTAAGTAAAGATGTCCTTAAATGTTTATGAAAAAAATCTAATTTATCTTACTAAAGATAACGTGTAATAGGTGATTATTTAACGGAAGATGAACAGTACTTTAGAAGTTTGAGATATTTTATTTTACTGTTTTAATTATTAATTTTAAAAAATTTCTCTTTGTTTTAAATCATTAACCTAAACTTTAATATCATAGACCAAAATCTGTGCACTTACTAACATTCAGAAAATCTCTTAGACAATCATTGCAGTTCTAGGCTTTACTTATTTTTGTAAGCATGTCTACAGTTGTTTCCTCCTTTTCCTTTGCTGAAAAGTGAGCCACGTTTCCAGTCAAATAAAGGAGTCTTCATCGGTTTATCAAAATGCTTATTACATCAGTTTCAGTACATTTTTTTTTTTTTGTTTAATGGAGAGGTGCTTAGATAATGAATTGGGTGCTCATTAGACCTATTCCCTGAGCCGCTACAAGAGCAAACAGAAAGCAACACCGTATAAACAACAAAAGCTCATGGAATCTTAAGCAGTCATAATCCACCCACTAACATCTAACTAGAGAATTTTTCAAACAAAATATACATTTGAACCCCCAGCTATGTTCCTTTGCTTTACCCAGTCAAACATTCTCTTTAACTTGTCTGCAAGAACACTGGAGGGAAGATTCCTCAGATCCTTTTGGTGAAGCCTAGCCTGCTTTCATTATGACACTGACCAACTCATGTATTGTTATCTTTTGAAACATTTGTTTTTATTTTGTTTATCCAAATTTGTTGTCGAACAGAGGTTGCCAGAAAACACCCAGTCAATCTTTTGTTTCAATGATTCAGTTCATTTTAAACAGCCACTTTTGTTGATACAAAAAATAAATAACTATTATACAAATAATCATACTTAAAGTCAGTTTGTCTAGTTTTTGTGTTAGATTTGTCCAGTGTTGGTGCTTCATTCTTTCCAGTAATCCCATCGTGTGTGTGTGTGTGTGTGTGTGTGTGTGTGTGTGTGTGTGTGTGTATGCGCGTGTGTACCCACATGCATGCATCATGGATTTTTATGTGAAAACAGCTCAGTCTTGTACAGTGTAATGATGGAGATAGGACTCTATGGTTAGGATTGCTTATTGTTCTTCCAGAGGACCTGATTTGAAGTCCCAACACCCCTGGTGGGTGGCAGAAATCTTCCTGTAACTCCCACTTAAAAAGATCTAATATCCTCTTCTGGCCTCCGTAGGAACCCTCATATATGTGCTGTACATTAACATGCACAGAGCTACATCTAAATAAAAACAATAATAAATCTATAGAAAATCTGATGCATAACATCCTGATAAATCCAGGAAAATATTTATTTGTTAATTTGGATTACAAAAGTCCTATAGCTAATAAATGCTCTTTTATAAAATGTTCATAGAAGTAGAATCATATTTCAACTATATTTGATACTCAAATAAAAATGCCCATGTCACTGAAGTTGTTAAAATATATTTTCTGTATCCAACTAATGTCTGTCTTGCTTTCATTAAGCAGAATTTCAATGCTGTTTGTCATTAATAGTAAGCTAAAATATATTTTGCTTCCTAAAGACCCAGGATATTGACTGCTTTAGGAAATGAAGAGAAGTCATTTGGGAAAAAATCATACATATGTGTTATCTCAAACAAGCTACTTTCCAGTTTATCATCTTCTTTCTATGGTGTTTATTCATAAGTTTTAAGCATAATATCGTGATTTTGCATACTAAGTAACTCAGAGAAGTGTCATATTTGTAAATGATTAGCCTGTTCATATTCTTCTTGAACAAGCAAAATTGCATGATTAAAATTTGTTTCATTTCATTACTTGGAATATGACTAATGTGCCATTATTTCTCATGCATGTATTTCCATCCTCAATTGCATGAATAACAAACTTAAACCAAAAATGTTTCAGAGTGAATTGTGGAAAAAGCTGAAATCTCAAAGTGGCAAAACCTCTAAGAATTTGATCAATTATATCTTTAGAAACTGATGAAACAATTCCAGCTGAAAACTAAAGATTCTCTGAAAATTAGAAATCAAATGCTCTTATAGCAATATACTAGAAAAATCAAGGTCACATTTAGAATGGCCAAAATTATGCAAAAATTGAGAAAAAGTGAAGGCAGGTGATGCTTCAAGAATTTCCCATAAGTATGTCAGGTTCTTATGAGAACTTTCTTTTAAAAATTGAGGGTAATAGGTGAAAATAAAATGGATGAATACATAATCCTTGGTTTGGTTTTGCTGTGAATTTGTGGGTTTGTTGTTGTTGTTCATGTTGTTATTGCTTGTTTTGTTACCTTGACTCATATAGCCTAGGGTGACTTCAAATTCATTATTTACTTGAGGATATCCTTGAACTCCTGATTCTCTCATCACCCAAGTGCTGGGATTACAGGCATGAGCCAAGACATCAAGATTGGGGTACTGTTGAAAGATGGCTTTAGGGAAGTTAAAATATGCCAAAGGTAACTGTACTGAAAGCAGAACTTACAATTCTGATTTAGCTACTTACAAGAAATGGGCATACATATAAAGGCAAGAAAAAAAAAAAGAGTGGAGAAACTCAGCTTTGGTAATGTTCTCTGCTGAGGTCTTTTGTATTCCACCATAAAGCACTAAGTTTGCAAAAGGGGAAATCATTTTGAAAAAGCATTCTTTTATATAAATAGTTATTTTGCCTACTTGGGCTGAAAATAATAAAGTAAACCATTCTGCTTTTCTTTTTTTCATTTCAAGAAAATAATCTAAAAACATAATAGAATGTGGGAAACAGGAATCAATTCATTCTTTAGAAAGGAATAATAGGAAGCAGCATTGAAGCTTAAAGCTTGTTTCCTCTCAATACAAGTAATCTGTTAAAAAATAATCACCTGTGGTTATATCCAGTACTGAATATATGCTGCCATTACTAGCTTATCAAGAGTCTTCATGAAATTTGCCAACTAGTTGTTAAGCACATTACTTAAACACGAAATTTACATAAATTTACAGATTAAGATTACATTAAAAAAGGTTTAAAATGCTCAAAGTTTATCCATTTCTACTAAGAAATTATGATATTCTATGTTGACTATGTCCAAGACATTATGCACATTCTCTTGAATGTTAAATACCACATAACAGATTCTGTGCATCAGTTTTTAGTTCTGTATTCAATGATGATATGTTTGTGGCTTGAAATGGCCATGTTGTATTCGTATCATGAAAACTAGAAAAGCTATGAAGTCAGGATTGATTTATTGTTTTATATTTAAAATAGTGGAAAATGTTAATAATGAAGATTAAATGTAAAAGTAAGTCATGTCTCTAGCTGTTTGCAATAAAATGAGACGGTATCCTTTTGGTATTCCAAAACTATTATTCGGTTCAACAAAGAAATTGATTGTGTGGTGGTAGAATAGAGTTATAACAAATGTCTCCACTGCTTCATTCTTTCATACTCATTAAAGTAAATGAAAATATAAATCAGAACTCACATTGTGTCTACAGCAATCTATCCACATCGCAAATGGCTCCCTTGTCAAGTAACCTAGCATTCATATGTGGACCGATTTAGTCAGATCACTGTTGAAATACAAACCATAGATTGGCTACACACAGAATGGTTTGACAAAATGAACAAAAGCATACTTCAATAATCAATTGGTTTCTAGGGATTTATAGTAAGAAGTATTAAGCATTTAATTATTATTTGTGAAGTACTTACTATGTAACATTTACATCACTACTGTTTCCACACACAGATAAACACACAAACATAGACATTTACATATGTATTTGTTCTTTTATTAAAAGGCATGTTTTTAAATATCTCCAGTAACATAATTGCCAGTGTCCACATTAAGACGTGGTACTCTAAAAGTTTAGTATGGCTTGCTTGTTGTTCTAAGAATGCAATCTGTTTGCCCTTCCTGAGGAAAGTTATTAAGTTACAAATTATTGCTTCTCTTAGATAACTTAAAAAAGTTAACTGTTAAATTATAGAATTAGATGAATTTATGTTGTCTTTCCTGTATTCTGCCCCTTTAAAATCTTTCCATATTCATACCTACATCCCCTCTCAGCTTCTGTCAAGCCAAAATGAAGATCTCTCATTTGATTGACTAGAACTCTATCTTTGCCAAATTCTGGCAGTTGCAAACTAAATTAAATGAAGGCATCCACTTGAGCAAACTGTGTTCCATGTTCATCCTCTGATGTTTCTAAGAGCTGAAGTCCATAAAGCCCAGACATTACGCCTATGTGGCAACATGAAAACAGAAGGGGAGTTCTATTATTAGAACCAAAGACTGAACGTGACATTTGAGTGAAATGGTGGCGATCCAAGCATTCAGAGGACTATCCTGGGAGAGGGAAAAGAAAATAATAAAAATAGAGGAAAAAAATAAAGATCAGATTCCAATACATGTTGACCATCATTAACAGTGTTCCAAACTGAAGCACACTCATAAGTAATTGGATATAAACAGGGGGTTCTTTTATTCTGCAAACACCCAATAAATTCCTATCACATGTCAGGTGCTATGTCAGGTGTTAGAGATATACCACTGAGCAACCCAGATTAGTGCCTCCTCTCCTAGAGCCTATACTGTCGAGACAGAGGAAATGCCATCTCTGTTGTCATCTTGCCTCTTAGGGAAGCAGGTTAATTTTCTACTTTGTTGCTGCACTAGTCCTTTAGTTGATTTTCCTCAGAGCTATATTATCAAATACAAATATCTTCATATACATGTCACTGTTTTACACCAACATAAAGCTCCAGCCACAACTAGTTATTTGTTTATCAAATTCTCTGCATTATTCACCTTTTCATGTTACATTCTGTACATATATCATTACTTTACCCTCTTCTTAATTCTTTCCAACTTCAAGGTCTCCTTACTACTCATCAGCCAGGCCTGCCATACTCCAATCTAAGGTTCCCTAGGATTGCAATTTTTAACATAGAGGCATTCACAATAGCTTAAACCCCTCACCACCTTCAAATCTCAATTAAGGTTTACTTACTTAATAAACCTACACATGTTAATCAAAAGTATCTTTATAGAATCTTTTCTCAGGATTACCTCTTCATCTGTTAGTGACCCTCACTGAGACAGAATTAGCAATGCATTAGCAATTTCTTTTGAACATTTCTGGATTTTGAGATCAGTATTCAAATGTCAATAATCTGTTATTTGTTTGTTTTGCTTTAACCTACACCTCCATTCATCACTAATTCACGGGGATAGAATATTCTCACTGGCCAAGAATTTGCATTGTGCCCATTCTCAGAACAAACTTTGGATAGGCCAACTCCATCTAAAAACATGAACAATTAAGAGTTTGAAATGGAGCCCCCAGCTGTGGTGGCACACACCTTTAATACCTGCACTTGGGAGGCAGAGGCAGGCAGATCTCAGTGAGTTCAAGGCCAGCCTGGTCTACAGGATGAGTTCCATAATAGTCAGTTACAATAGAGAAATCTTGCCTAGGGAAAAAAAAATGTTGGAAACGGTGTAATCTTCTTGATGTATTAAATGAGCCTATTATTTTAACCTCACCTTATTAGAAATTATGATCCCCAAAACAAAAGAAAACTATTTATACTAAAACATTTCTTTTCTTCTTTCTAGTATAGCTATTGTTTTTCCTGAGATTCAGCCAAGCACAGCCCAAAGGTGGTGACCTGGCCATGATGAGGGTCAGATGCCAGTTCTCACTCATCGACAATGTAAATAAACTCCTTTCTAAACATCTACTGCTTAAGAATTCATATTCTAGAAATTGTGTGGTGAGGATCAAACCACAACAATAGCTCTATAGTGTTGTTGGCTTTATGTGGTGATATAGATTTAAATGTATATACTAGAAAATATCTTTGAAGTTTTAACTCTCAATATTTTGTGAATGTGACTGGATTTAGGAACCGTGTCACGAAAGATTCAACCAAGTTATTATCAGACCATGTGAATGAGCTCTAATCCAGTGTTATTTATGTCATTAGAAGAGGAGGCAGAGGGTAGAATGATACAACAGTATGTCAGCAATACCAAGCACTGATTTGTGACTATAAGAAACCAGAAGGCAGCAAAGATGTTCTTCCAGTTTTCAGAGGGATCATGTACCTGCCAATAGTTTCACACTGGAATTCTAGCCTCAAGAAATATGATTATATTTCTGTTGTTTTAAGGTATCCAATTCCTATAAGCTCATAGTCACTTCATTCAAACTATTCTATGTTGACTGTATAGTTATGTGTGTTATGCATATATTATTTCACTGATAGACAAATATCTCTCCAAGTAGCATAGATCTGCATATCCTTCAAAGGGGAAGATCTGAGTGAAATATAGTTATGATTAATTTATTCCATAACACAATTATATATATAATCCTATATTTAGAAAGAGAAATTGAAATTATTTACTCAAATTTATACAACTTATGATGGTAGAAATTAAAGCCAAGCCCAGATTCCTTATCTATCTAAGCCTGTAATTTATTTCTTTACTGACACTTCCTCATGCATTCAAGAATTATGGAGTATGCACTTGCAAGTTACTATTCTAGGCATTTCAGATATAACACTAAGTAGAGCCAAATTCTTGCTCTCATAGAGACTTAATTCCACGAAAAATAAGAAGTTTAGGATAAGGGTTCTTTGAAAGTCACATTTTTTTTCATTATCATTAGCTCTATCATAGGCAATACGGTGAAGATGTAGTCTCTCTCTTTTTAATAATGTTTTTGGAAAAATTATACATTTATAAAACAACATATAGTGATCATCTTCATCCACACTGCCTCCCTCTGATTATACTCAGTATCCCCCACACTGTGTTGATTCTCATTTTTATTATTATCAATAACTCCCTGAGTCCAATTAATGCTTTACATGGACTTGCACATGTGTATGGGGCCACATCCCAGATCATGAATATCCCAGCAGGAGCACGTATCCTAAAGAGTGTAAGTTTCCTTTCTTTATTAGCCATCAACTGCTAGTAGTTCCTCCAATAGGGTTGGGCCTTAGGGACTCTTCTGACGCATGCTGGAATTTTTACTGGCTTGATCTTGTGCATGTCTTATGCAGATAACTAGAACTGTTTGAGTTGATGTGGGTAGTAACGATGCCACATGCTGAGGGCTCCATTTCAGATCTATCCATTCTATTTTCTGGCTCTTATAAAACTAGGACCCTCATATAAAAGAGAACATACAATGTTTACTTCATTTGTCTATGTGATCACATTCAGTATAATGTGTTTTTGTTTGTTTTCTTAGTTTTCAGTTTCCATCCACTTACTTGCAAATGATACCTCTTTACAGATCAGTGATGTTCCATAATTTTATGTTCTACTGTGTTCCTTTTCTATTTGTCAGGAAACTTACATTTTTATTTCATTTTCTGGCTAGTATGAATCGAATGGTAATTAACATGGATGTTCAAGTACCTCTGAAATAGGATGCAAAGTCCTTTGGGTATATGCCCAGGAGTCATATAGCTAGATGATATGGTGGTGATATTTCCACAATTTTAAAGAAATCTCTGGGCTGATATTCATAATGGCTGCTCTAGTTTATAATCCCACCAACATTGAATAAGAGATACCTTTTCTCCACATCCACATCAGCCTTTATTGTTATTTGTATTCATGATCTTGCAGTTTTCTTTCTCCAACGTGCTCTCTCTCGTCTCTCCCACCCCCGCCCCTATTCCCTTGGAACTTGTTTTCCTCTTGTTGGAAACATCTTCTTTGAGGCATTACTTTTCATCCATATGCAGAATCTTGGTAAATCTGTGAATTCGTTGCCTTGTGCTTTCCTCATCGACCGGTCATGTCTGGCCAACTAGGATGTCTTTCCAGAAAAAAATTCTGTGGAAGTTTTCTAATGGGACAACTAGGATGTTTTCCTCTAATCTATTTATTTGCAGCTCCTTTAATGTTGCACATGAATATGTTCTTTGAAAACTCTTCCAATTAGAATTAGAATATGACGTGATTCATTACTTTATCTAGTTTGTATCTGCACCATATATAAATAAAGCATGCCACATGTATTGTCAATCAAAGTATATAAACATGAAGAATATCCTAAATAATGCTTTGGAGTGATTTCATAATCTCAATAAAAATGAGAACATTTAGGTAATTACACCACTCCCTTAAACACAAAGCTTTCATTAAATCTAACTTCTTGATTGCAGGTGAGGCCTACAATGTATAACAGAAACAGTTCTCTTGATAGTGTTGATGACATTAGCTGTATAAACTGCCATATGTATGGCCTTACTATTAAACTTATATTCAATTATTTTTAACAGCAAGATTTTGGTAGAAATTTTTATGTTTGAAATGTTTAACTTTCTTTTAAACCCAGAAAATTTCCTCCAAAAAGAAGCAGATATGAAAGCTACTTTAGAGAGGATAGAGATGTCAGAGAGGTGGATAAAAGTCTGTGAAATTAATTCAATTAATCTCTGATAATAATAAACCAATTCTAAAATAAGAAATGTCTTCTTTTAAAAATTAAACCTGATTGCTTTAACATCAAAAGACTTTAGTATATTATGTCCTATGTGATCAATATAACACCATTGTTAAAAGGGAAAATATCTTTAAAAAACTGGCAGAAAGAGGTTGGTTTTACTAACTATATAGTTTCAGATTATGGTTCTGTTTAGTTTCTCCAATCCACAATTGACATTTATTTTTCTTTTGTAAAATGCAACTTAACTTCTCTCTGTTTCTCAAAATTATATTATATAATGAATGTAAAATTTTATTTTTTTGACCAACAAATAGTGGATATGTAGCAAAATAGTAATGATGTGTTTTTATATGTGTATGTATGCTGGTGTGTTTTGAATATCTACCTCATAATCATTCAGTATACTTCAAAGTAGTTTGAGAAGATAAACAGTTGTTGTCCCCCCCACAGATAACTAAATTGAGGGAGAGAAAATTACATCAAACTGTGTGACAAAGGCACAAGTTCCAAAGGGATTAAAAAAATATAGTCAGCAATTAGAAAAATAAAATGAAAATCAAATTTTGAGATCAGAATTAAAACTCTGAAGCTAACATCAACGTAAGTGGGAACTGAATTCAAATCAGAAGTTGTGGATTTTAAATTCTTCAGTCAGTTCTACATAATTCATTATCATTTTCTTTTTAAACTAAGCCTAGTTTTCAAGTTCTTAATAAGTGACTAGTAGAAAACATTCATTTTTTCCCATTTGTGTACAGTGCACTTAGATATCTCTTCACTTATGAGTATTTTCCAAGTGACTATAAGTTATTTTTAATTTGACATGCAACTAGGAACTTTCTGTAAATCTTCATTTCCCATATTGATTCAGAAGTACTTAGTAATGTGCTTTTCCAATGCTACTTTTGGATGACATACCATATGTTACTCTACAAAAATGCTTTGTAATTCCTCTTTCCTGAAGACATAATACATCAGCTGCATAGGACTATTTAGATGGATTTTCTTCTGCAGAAACCTGCATATCACCTGCTAACACATGCACTCTAGCCAACAGGAAGGGAGTCCCCAGTTTAGTTCTAGTCTAATTCCCCTATGTTGTAATATCTTTAGCAATAAGGTTTTACTAATTAGTTCTGCTGCTAAATCAAGAGGACTGACACTTGTTAGTGTTTGACCAATAGCTGTATTTCAAACCTTGAGATTTTCTTTCCATCGTCTATGACTCCTGGGATTGACATTGCCATACGCCTATGCAAGATCTCTCAAACTTTTAAAACTTATTTTGATTATGTTTGTAGTGTAGTAGATTTTCAAATATCTAATTTCCACAATATTTTTATCTTAATCAATTATTACTCTCTTATCAATGGTTAGCATAACCTCATATAACACATGATGTCCATGCTGAAGAAGTATTTTCCTGAGCAGAAATTTTCTTTCAGAGATAACTGTGAAAAGAGAGATTTAGTAAGTGCCAAATGGAATGTGGATGTGCGAATCTATCACTGTTACTATTTTCAGTGTGTTTTATGACCTTAATTGTCAACAATTTCATTCTAGAAAGAAAATGATACCTATTCAGAGAAATGTAATGTCCTCGACAAACCCAAGTGTAGCACTTCAAGTGTCAACATTAACGGAGATTAGAAGCAAAAAATGAAAACAATTTTATTGCTCTCACATGTCACCCTTTTACCTTTATACCTGAACATAACTCAAGTATTAATCATTCTTACTTTTGCTAAGTAAGCATTTTCTAGCCTTCAAAGAATATACAAAATTTGAAAAAAATTCTAAGACTAAATAAAACTACCCTTTACACATAAACACTATTTAATATTTTGGGATACTTGACTAAGTTTTTTCACAAGAGACCTCATAAATAACTCTCCATTCTGAAAATGTAAATATATGATACATGTCATCCTAATATCCCTTTTTTAAAATTTATCTAACATATTCATGAAATATCATTATAATGCTGATATTCTCATGAATACAAATGAGTTCTGATATCCAAAGGTTTCTTGATTAAATGTATAAACCTGATAAATGTCTAAATATTTGCTTTACTTTTGAATAAGAAATAATTACAGATATCTTTGTGAATAAAGAACTTCATGTAACTGTATAATTAATAGGGCATGTAGCCCATAATAATGGTAGCTTTCCAACACTATCCAAAAAGATGCAAGCAATAGTCTGGTTTGTTAAGACTTGCTATGAACTAGCAATATTTTCTCTAAGCCTGGAACAACAAGAACTATTGAAGGACTAAACTAAGCACATAAGTTTTTCATATATAATTATAGAATATTTTAGATCTTTCTCTTCACTGGTTTCTTAATTTTGTAGTAGAAATTCTTAAAATGATATACATTTAAATCATGGTCCAGAAAAACAGCAATGAGTTCATCTTTGGTACAGCTACCTGAGATTTCACTCTTCAAATTATTATTTTCCTTAACCAATAACAATCTCCTAACACCAACTGATACTAGTAAACATTGAATACAATAAATATACTAAAGATTAAAGATCTTCTTTCTTAATGTCAGAAATAGAATTAAACCAAACCAAACTATAGTTTGATTCAAGAGGGAGTGGACTCAGAGTTCTGTCAAAATGACAATGGGTTCTGTCTTACAAAAATGAATTTGTTACTGCAAGCTCTCTTCCCTGTTGTAGCAAGGGGGCTAAGGAGAATCTTGTCCTTATACCTGTACAACTAAGCTCTTATTTCTAAGCCTTGAACATTTGAGAATCTTAGTCCAAAAATTTCTCTTCTCGGTTATGTTAAATTATAAGTTCATAATGATGTATCTATTGAAGTTCCCATAACCCAGTCACCTCTCAATAGTTACACCAGCTAGAGATCAACCTTCAACATAGGTTTCATATCTAAACCACAGCATATGTTCTATTCTCTTAAAGTTTAAGCCATCCTTCACCTTCTGGATCTAATACTAGGTAGGCAGGACCCTGAGTTCTGTGCACAAAAGCCCACAGGCTCACTTTCGGTAGTGTCCATGCTCTACATTTTTCATAATAGTTATTGAGAACACATTCTAAGCTTACAGTGAAATGAAGAGTCATTCTTTTGGGAAAATGTACAGTTCTTGGTCATGAGCAATGCAATGTCTATTACAAATATGAACTCCTCTTTTTACTTGAGTGGAAGGAGGGGACGTTAGGTATGGTGAGAGTCTTTATGTACTTTTCCCCAGGTTTTGTATGTGTTAGGAGAAACTGTCCTTTGCATACTTACCCTTAGTTAAAAATATCATTTATACCATTTTCCAATTCAGCATCATTGTTTTGAAGTCTGGAAATATTTCTCTTAGTAAAAAAAAAAAGTCTACACATGTATAAATGAGATATGCTATTTGAAATGAACAATTTTAAAGAATTTATGTATTTATCATTTATGTGTGTCTCATGAGTTTATATGCATCATGTTTGTATAGGTGCCTGCAAATGCCAGAGGATGTCTAAGCTGCCAGAACTAGAGTTACAGGTGTTTGTAAGCTACCTAGTATGGGTCCTGGGAACTGAATCTGGGTCTTCTGAAGAGCAGTAAGCACTCTTAACTGATGCTGAGCCATTTATCCAGGCCCTGAAATCAACTTTTAAGACTAAAATTCTAGATTGCAGTATCCTACACTTTCCATTTTATAGCCTAGGATGTTTCAGAGCAGCTTTAATACATAGTTTTAATTTTTAAATTACTTTTAGAGATATCTGCATTTTATAAAGTCTGTATAAAGCATTGAGTAACTATCTGTAAATTTAGTACTTAATATTCATCATATGTCCCTCAAGTCAACTTTCTGTTCTTCTACTGATACTATGACACACAACTACTCTATTTGTACCACATTTTATACACTTTAATATATTTCCAGAAAGTTGAACTGTCTTGAATTATTTCTTCTCCAAATATATATTTACTTCATAAGTATGACCATATGATCACATATGATCACATTGAAAACAATAATATTAATATATAGGCAGACTGAGTTAGAGAAGGGACTAAATCTGTTACTCCTTTTGGTTCACACATGTGTGTGTAGTGTTCATCATGCATGTGTGTATGAGTGTCTGATTTGGAGGATCACATGTTGAATGTGATGGAGACCACAGGTTGGTGTTAGATATCTTCCTTGACTGATCTCTATTTTTGGATGCAAATAGCTACCCAGATTTTCCCAGGTATTCCGTAGCTCTGCCTTCCAGATTCTAGAATTTCAAGTCTGCCATGCTTGCCTGGCATTTACATGTGTACTTGGGATTCAAACTGCAGTTTTTTGAGTTATCTCAACAGGACATATTCTGTATACTAAGAAGAATGGCACTCAAAGGCCCACAGAGGAAGTCCCACAGAATTGACAGAAGTAAAGGAGCTGCGTGCAAGGAAAACTCAAGACTTCTGAAGCCACCAGAAGCTAGGAAAAGGCAAGTAAACATTTTCATAGTTGAGCTCTCAGTATTGCCAGTGCCTCTGTTTAAATTTCTAGCTTTCAGACTGTGGTATAATAAAATTGAAGTGCTTGAACAAACATAATCCATAGCAATAGCTGTAGCAACTTCAGGGAAGTAACAGAGTTGTACCCATTCTTCTTAGCGTTGTGCAGAACAGACCCAAGAGGCAATACAAGTACATTTTCCATTCTCCAAAATGTATTCAAAGGTCTTCTGCTTGAGGGTTTCCTAAATAAAGAACACGACTGTGTATGAGGACAGAAGTGACACAATTAAATAAAGAGAATAATAGAAAGGAGTTTTCTACACATCACTCACTAGGGTAAGTATTTCTCTACTTTGATTTATTAGCTTTCCACATGCTGCTGGGAGGTTAAGCTATGACCCAGGACATTTATGTCAGTTAAATTTCAAGCATATCATCACCTAATTAAAAGAAATAGGTAGGATTCTAACTGAAACTTTATTACCGAACGGCTTTATAAAGGATTCTTAGGGTATTTATTAGCAATTTTTTTCTTTTTCTTCTTTGAACCACATGTATCTCAGGATCACATATTATCCTGGCAGTATTTTTATTTTTCTCAGTTTTGTATTAAAACATTTCTGTGTAGTCTAGTAATCAGAAAACATATATGATAGAAAATTCTTATTATATATAAATACTATCTGTGATATTACACATAACATGCATGATCATAAACATATTAGAGGAAGTAAGGCACAGAAATAATAACCTTCTAAAGATCATAAATAGAACACCATTCAGCCTCATGTCTTTGACCTTGCAGAATTCACCCCAAGCAAGCACTCTCTGATGAAGAATCAACACCAATATTATGCCTGCCAAACTATTTTGAACAAACAGTCTTGTTCCCGTCTTGCTCTATATTCCAGTCCTAGAAAGTACCCAGGTTTGGGGTTTTATAAAAAAAGGAACCAAATAATTTTGCACTTTGAGGAAAGTGTAAATAATTATAAAGAGATGACACATCTGCTTTCTGTGATAAGTGTCATTTTGCTTTTCAACAAAATGATACAAAAAATACTGACACAAAAATGTTTACAGATCATTAAAGGAAAAATTAAAACAAAACCTAAGGGAGACATAGTAGGAAGCAGGTGCTTTTAAGGGAGTAATGGGGAAAATTCCAAGTGCACTTTAACTGGGGAGAGTGGAGGGTAATAAAGACAATGATGGTGAAAGGGGGGAAAAAAAAACACTAGGGTGATTGAAAACCCATGGGGAAATGTACTATTTAAAGTGTTTCATATGTTCATATTATGTAAGCTGCCAGTGGAGAAAAGAAAAAAGCCATCAATAGTCCTGCCCAGCTCTAAAACCTACAAATTACAACAATGACAGACCTGGCAATATATACCCAGTGGAGCAAGAATAGCACTTTTCTCTTAGAGATAACTAATAACTGTCTACGTGGGCTGAAAGCCAAGTCAATGAGAGGGAATTCATGCCTAGTACTATAAAACTAGCCAACCACCCATGCCTGGGGAAGTCACATACCCTAGAAGGAAACCTACTACTACCATCATTTTCCCAATCAAGATCATTTCTAACTGTGCTCTAGATAATCATACCCACAGACAGTATGGTTTTCATCCCTCATCAAAAAACTTCTTTTTGTAGCAAGTGAGACCATTACAAATAGCTACAACTAGATAAATTGCAGAATACAAGTGACTGTATTATGCCTAGCCCTAGTGATAAAATGGCAGTGTCTCCCCTACAACTAAGGCATGGAAAAACTCATGAGGTAGAAAAATAGAGCCAGAGGAATAGGACACCTTTCTGCTGGATTGTGTCTGCTTAGCATGACAGGGAAACTACGTCCATGAATTCTCAACAATATGGATGCTTAAAGTGACCTGAACTGCATCATTTGACATGGCAACATGAATGTGAATGGGAGAGATTTCACAAAGTCCCATCCCCAGGAAAACAGCCATAGGGTGTAAATATCTGCCTGCCTAGAGGATGAATCAGTTTTCTCAACAGAGGAACTCCCTGATAGGTTATCTAATCCCAAATGGTCAGCCCTAAATACATGTGTATTCATGTAAGCAACACTGAGTGGAGTTAAGGGAGAGAGAGAGAGGGAGAGAGAGAGAATATCTGTGTCTATCTCTGCGTGATAATAGTTAAGGAAGAAGTTATGTATTTGAGAATGAGAGCACGAAGTACTTAGAGTGGGCAGTGATAGGGGTGAAAATGATATAAATATGGTGCTCTCTAACAGATCTTCTCAAAAATAAAATATTTAAATTTTAAAATTAGACAGGGAGACAGTTGCCTTTTTGTTTCTAGCATGTATGGCCATCATGCTTTTGAATAGTGTTTAGTTTAGTTTCCATTGTTGTGACAAACACCTTGACCAAAAGAAACGTGGGAAGGAAAAGGTTTATTTTACCCACATGCCTATCACAGCCCATCACTGAGGGAAGTCCAAGAAAGAATTCAACCAAAGCAGGAAACTGGAGGTAGAAACTGAAATAGAAACCACAAAGAACAATTGCTTACTTGGCTTATCCAACATGGTTTGTTCAGCCTGCTTTCTTATACAAACTAGGACCACTTGCCTGGGCATGGCACTGTCCACAGAGGGCTAGACATTTCCACATAAATCAGTAATCAAGAAAGATGCCTCAAAAGATAGGCCGCAAGTCAGTCTGGCGGGGTATTTTCGCAAGAGAGCTCCCTTTTTCCAAGATAACCATATCGTGTATCAAATTGACAACGATAAAATCAATAAAAACAGTACAATTAAATCATACTATTTTCTCTCTTGTTTAAGTCCAAGATCTCAAGTTAATATAACAACATAAAATGAAGTACGGCTTTGAAATCCCACTGCCTTTTAAAATTTCAAACACTGGACCACCAATAAGGGGGCTCAGGCAGGGAAAAGACTAATTATCTTTCTCTCAGCAGGCATTAATTTCTTGTAGTTTTTTATCTTGTGATAACTCTGCTAACTTCCCTCCATTTAAATTAACATGTCTACATGTCAACTGATACTGCCATTGTTCCAATCTTGTTTATGTAGCCACTTGCAGCAGACTCACTGGTATTATGATCCTTACAATATTTTTTGTCCCTTCTTCCAATATGTTCCTTAAGTCATAGATGTAGGATCGGTGATGCAGATGTATTCATTGAGGCTAGGATCTTTATGATCTCTTGATGTCTGCATTGTGTCCAGTTGTCCTTTTCTGTGATTGCTTTTTGATGAGATGTGGTATCTACACTCATCTTTAGGAATAAGGATAAGATTTAGAATGCAGTAAAGAATTATGCTAGTCAAGTAAAGTAATGATAGTAGATTCTTTTCTAAGGCCCATGACCTCACTAGTCTTGTGAAGCTGGCAAGGTTTTCAGTAATAGGCATGATTTATCTCCTATTGAATGATCCTTAAGCCCAATTAGACAGCTGTTGGTTTCTATCAACAATGTGAATATTGTTTATTGTACCTCCATGTATATCTTGCCATGCTGGTAACCACTCTTGTTTATAGGTGTGCACTATGTAGGACTGTTTCACTGGTTCCCTCCCTTGGCAGTTTGCATAGTTTGTGTCAAGTTGACAAAAGTTTCTGTCAATCCTAGTTTGTGTCAAGTTGACAAAAAAAAAAAGCACCAGCAAAATTTATTGATTTCACTCAATTTTTAATTTTTTAAAATTTTTTTCTTCTCTTATACAACTTACATAATATATCCCAACCCCCCTTCTTTCCTCCCTCTACCCCCAGCTCCCTCCATCTCCCCTCTACCCCAGATCTATCCCCATTATCACCCATACCCCCCCAGTTTCTCCCCCAGAAAAGTACAGTCACCCCAGGGTTAATAAACAATAGGGACATGGCATAGCAAACTAGAACAAGGCCAGTCATCAATCCCTACATCAAGGATGGGCAGGGCAATCCAGCAGGAGCAAAAGGGTCTCAAGGGCAGGTAAAAGGATCAGAGACACCCCACTCAAGCCTGTAGGAGTTTTTCAAGAACACCAATCCAGACAGCTGTATGATCCCCTAAATACATCTTATCACTCAGTATTTTAAAATGCATTCAAAACTTCATTGTTTCAGTTTCCCAACTGAAATGCAACAGTTATTTATTATTCTGTCTGCAGTGCTACCATATCATTTAACTTAGCAACGTGCACTGATGGATGCTCCCAGATAATTAGAAGATTATTCCTGAGGCCATATCTGCAAGATGAAGAAAAATTTCTGCTAATTAACTCTAACTTTCTAAGTTTATTATTGGTTTGTGAAGTACATATCCCATTTTAAGGGATACCCTCATTCCTATAATTAGGAAAACAGAAATCTATATTACTGTTAGAATTTTACATCCATTGATCTTATTAAATTTTAACATTTATATATATTTCATTCTTAGCTATACCAATCCTATTTAAAATACAAAGGTCCATAATGCTCTCATCAACTTATTAATTTTTGGCCCTGAATCTTGGGAGACAACAGAATTATTTGAAAAAAATTGAAGTGTAACTCTGCTTTTTAAATTGTATTTTATGTAATAGATTAGATAACAAGAACTATATGTAAAGTTGGTCTAGGCAACTTAGTCATATTGCAAATATCTTGTTCCATATAGTATTTCACTATAGAATTACATCAAAGCAAGTTTGAAACTTCATATTTTATACATATCCAAAATTCATATGTTTTTACCTCAGCTTTTCTCCAAGATAGGTTGAGCACACTGCAATTTGAGGAGTAAAAACTGTCTTCTTACAATAGTGTGACATAAATACCAAGCTCCATGCTGTGTAATCAGGAGAAAATGCAGTGTGGTGTCTTCGCACAACTGCACTAAAACTCGGGAGTTATTTTTAGTTCCTGGAACTTTCAAAGAAATGGATGACATTAAGTGAACTTTAGCTGAAACTGGTAGTGGCCTATAGCTAAACATAGTTGTAACTAAATCCAGCATGAATTCAATCTTTAGTGAAAATATTGTGCATTCTTTGAAAATACATCTTTATTCTAATTGTAGTTAAAAGGTGTGTTTATTTCTAGAAATATCACATTCGAGAATCAGATTGTTACCCATTCTAAGTTACATATGGCTAAGAGTTTATTTTGTATTATGCATAATTTACTGTTTGAGAAGCATTTAGATTAGGGGAGAGAAAAGGCCTAGTGATGGGAAAATGAGAGATAAAAGGCAGAGGTAAAAGACAAGAGGCAACAAGGCAAGTGACATGAACAGAGAGAAAGGCCAGGTCAGGGAGGTGCTAAGGCTTCTTCCATACCCAGCAGTTCAGGAAAGTCTGGATGTTGCAAAGTTGGAAGCATATCTCCCTTCTCCAGTAAAATCTCTTCACACCCTGAGGATCCTCACAGCAAACCTTCTGGAAGGTAGGACGATTTATATTTCATTCTCAGATGTTCCTGCAAGGCATTCTCCAAATTTAATTAGATCTTCCTACTCATGAAGCTAGGTATGAAGGACTTGTAAATGTCACCTAAGAGAAGAACATGCTTTGAAGTTCACCTTGGAGTTGTCTGATGTCATTGGTTGGAGGTAGTGCCCACATTTTACATATCTCTTTAAAGCTCATCCTCTCTTCCCCTCTAAACACTGTTAATTCCCTCAGCCTGAAAGAACTTATAGTTCTCTGCTCCTACAAACAATCTATTCTTGGTTTTTCCTATACTCTTTATTTCTATGAAATAATATTTGTATTCATTCCTGGGAGTTTTACCCTCCTAGCCCTTATGCTTTATCATTAGATTTGAAAATCTGATTCATATGTCTACTACTACTATGACTATAGCAAAATAAATATCCTATTTGCTAACTGTGCTGTCTTCAGTTGGTTCGATTGTATGATAGAGATGATAATGTCTACCTTATCTGTTAAGCACACAAGATGTCTAAACCTGAAAAGTGTCTTCTTAGGGCATCCAACAAGAAGGAAAAACTAAATGAAAGTCAGTTCCTGCTGTTATAGCATCAACACAATTACTATTATTTCTCTGATGGAATATATATTATCTTTTCAAAATATTTTGACTCATTTAATGGAACTAAAGTACCATGATGATCAATGATTCTAAAAGTATCACAAATTGTAAGGATCATGCCCTGTCCTTTGTATTTCAAACCTCACTACACATAGAAGACCATGAGGGTCAACAGTGCTCAGAAAATGTGTTGGATAAAGGAAACTTCTATTTGATATTGCTGTTAGTGTTAATTTTTTACATTGTTCTCCACCATAAATTGCACATAGGCTTGTGGAGAGCAAGAACTTCATACTTCTGCTCAACAAGCACAGGATGCAACATATGGTAGATGATAAATATTACTAAACAGGTTAAGTGAATTAATAAACACCAGAACATATGTACCGTAGACACAAAGACCCTGCTTTCTTTACCAGCAGAATCTATTCGCTTCATGCAGTCTGTGATAAAGAAAACTCTCAGAATCCTGGATGAATGATTTTATTTTCTCATACTCATTAATGTTGAATGTGCCATCTAGTAAGCTCTATAAATAGGCAGGAGGCTGGGAAAACCTGAAATCAATGTCATATAAATATCACATATACATATATATGTATAAATTAAGTGACATTGAGTACATAACACAAAACTACATTTGAGCAAAGTGACTGACATATCCATGTAAGAGAGTTATGAATGGCCTGAAATAACTTGTAAGAGCACTCCCTGGGGTGACCACCTCTCCTAGCACAAAACAACTATAAAGCTGATGGAAAACAAGTTTTTTGCTTTTTTCAGAGCATGGATGCTGATCTATTTCTTTGGAGAAATAGCCCACATCTCTAAGATCTTTGGTGTGATACAGCTATAAGGAAAAGATTGATATCCTCATTCTGTTTTTCTCTTTTCTGAAATGAAGGTTTGGCTTCATGGTGGCAATCATCAGCCTCTGACTGCCCTTCAGAGAATTCCCAGTCCACAGACTCCTGGTTCTTTCTAGCAGAAAACACCTTGTTTTCTTGCATATTGTATCTTTCTCTTTCAATCTGTTGCAAATTCTTCAGTAAAATGTTGCATAATTGAGCAGAAAAGAGAAGCAGGAAGGGGACTGTGTGGCTAGAATTTCAAAGCAGTACTGGATTAGTGATCACAAGAGTACAGTTCCTAGTCACCTTCTAGGGTGAAGCCTGTGTCCTCTCTGTTAGGAGTTCAGATAATTTCCATGAGATTTCAAGTTATTTTGAAAGAAAAAATACTAAGTTTGGCATAAAAATACATTGTGGAGAAGCCATAAGGACAAAGAAATATTTTGTTATATTTTTCCCTCTGTGTGGAATAGTAGTAAACCAGGTAATTACCCAACTTGCTCATTAACTTGTATGAATAGTATACATCGGTGTTAGAGGGAAAGTGAGTATAACATATGGGCATGAATTCTGCCAGTAACACAATATAGGATGGAAACATTGACACACATCAACACACATGTACATGGTTGTCTTCTCAGTGAAAACCAGAATGAATTGTTTGGCTGCAAATTTCACACTGGCATAAATGCTGTTGTTGTTTTTAATTATCTATTTTACCCTCTTTATATTAGTGCATATATCCCTCCCCTATTAAAATTTGGCCTGGCCTTATGATTTGATTGGGGGGAAGAGGAAGTAATGGCTGCTGCTTCAACCCATTCTGTTGTCGTTCTTTTCCAGTGCTTTGTGCTTTAGCAGGATTGCTGTCTGGTCTTGAGCCCATATGAAGAGGAAAGGGCAGAGCCATGGGCTTCAAGGACTACTCAATTTTGGAAGTCACTGACATTTGAGAATACTTTATTTTTACATAAGCACTTAATATAAACTGATTATATTTGTCCCCATTTTATAATGGTTCAATTGACAAAATTTCACTTCATGATAATGGAAACATCATATGTATTTGCTCTAAAAGTGCTAATAATTTTGAAGTTGTATCTTTTCTTGGGCTAGTGATATGTTGTAATATCACTCTATTACTCTATTATGATAGGCGTCATCAGACACAACTCCCAGTCAACCATTCAATCCAAAGGATGAACAAGTTACATCCTATAGATATAGGATATAACTATATCTGAATAGATTGCTCAGTAGATCTGATGAATTAAAGGCATTTTAACACAGTATTTTCAACATTTTTTTTTACTTGTTTATGTGTGTCATGTACAGGAGTAAGTTATCTGATGTATGTGTGTGTGTGTGTGTGTGTGTGTGTGTGTGTTTACGTGCATGTGCCACATGGGAAGCCCAGAGGAATACTCTGAGTGTCCTATTCTGTCACTTTCTGTACCATTCCCTTGAGACAGGGTCTCTCACCAACTCTGCAACTCTCTAAGTGACTAGCTTGAGTGACCAGCAAGCTGGAGTGGCCCTCCTTTCTTTTCCCTCTGCTTTTTGATTGCAGGCAGGCATGGAAATATTGGGGTTTTTTTTGTTTGTTTGTTTTTGTTTGTTTGTTTGTTTGTTTGTTTTTTGTAGCTGCTGGATATCCAAACTCAGGTCATCATACCTGCTCAGCAAGCATTCTTACCCACTGAGCCATTTCCCTAACCACAAAAGATTTTCAATTGGTAAAGGGTTTATCTAGCAGTAATCCTATCGAAATTCAAGGAGCATCTGCACTCACCTGTTATTAGATCAAAATGTCTCATGACTGTTAGTTTGTACTGGCTCCTCCTCTATTATTTAAGTCCCCTCTCTGTTTACTACTTAAAGGCAAAACTTGGACTATGAAGTTAAGACATAGACTGTTACTATCTTTCTTCCTTCAGTCCATTCTATCCAAAACAGCCATCTTGATATGATTATAACTCATCCATTTGCTCAAGATATTTAGCCTCTTTGCTTGGTTCACAGCAAGTGTTATCCTTACATATTCTATACATATTTTACGCCGCCATTTTACCCAATTGAGGCAACTTCAACCTATTTGAGAGACCAAATATTTTCTTTTCTTTCTCCCTTAACTTTCTCCCTGATGCTCCAAAGTAATTACTCTTTTCCTGTTTCTTGTCTTCAGTATATCATAGCATACTTCATTGCAACTACTTTCTGAAATTTCTGTTCCTGGGAATTTGTTGAAAGAATGCTACAATATTTGAAGTATATTTAGACATTCAGCACCCAGGAGAATCTGATACATGACAGATATCTGGTAAATATTGTGGGGGCTAATAGGGAAATGGATGAATTAATTAATTAAAGGACGCGTTTTTTTCTCTTTTCACAATGGCATTTGATTTTTTTTAATTGTTGCTAAATGATTCAAAGAGAGAAAGTAATAGTTCTAAACATATAGACATTATCTCTTTGTTAGTGTGTCCTTTCATACTAGAAACACTTGTAACAATGGGATAAACATGAAGATGCATAAAAAATAGTATCACCCAAATGTTGAGATTGTTTAGTCTTTAATTTAACTTTAATTTCTAAACTAGTGGTAATATTTATTGCCTGCTCCAGGTACCTCGTAGATGTTATGCATCTTCCATAATTTACTTATTTACATAATTTACTTATATACATTTTGCAGCACACTGTCATCCTGACCCCATCTGTGTGTTCTCAACTTCATCAAGAAGGTTGAAATTACAGAGCTGCAGAACTACCTCAGCAGGTGCCATTTGACACTGATTTCCATTTTAATGCAGAAAATAAATATGTTGCCTTGTACATCTCAACTCACTGCACATCATCCTCATTTTATTTGTAGCTGTTTTTTGGGCTATGTCACTTGTGTTTCTGTAGTTTGTTTCTTATCTCTGAATAAAACCATAGATAGAAGAAATGTCCTACTGTACCCAAATTGATATCTACAGAGCAGAATGTGAAATCAAATGGTCTTGGGTTGGAGCTTTCAATCTACATTTGATGGTCTATATGGTTTTAGGTAAGGTACTTGCCTGGCCCATCTGTGTTTCAGTTTCCTCATCTAGGTAAAGGGAATGAAATGCTTGTTTTATCTTACAGGATTTTTAATGAAATAAAAGTTTTCTACTCCTTGGTGTATAATACCTTCTTTCCTATAGATACTCTCACTGAAGAGTTTAGAATGATTAGTGACTTCCATTTTTCCTTCATACTTTATGATTATCCCTTATCTCGGATAAGAGCATTTCTCACAACATTTTTAGTAACACTTAAGCCTCCTAACAAACATATGAATTAATAGTGGTGATGATGATGATGATGATGATGATGATGATGATGATGATGATGAAGAAGATGAAAATATGCATTCTTATCTGTTATGCACGGCTCTTCACAGTAAGATTATACTATTCTTGGTTAAGGTTGCTATACAAAGTACAATTTCCTGGATAATTTAAACAACAAACACCATTTCTCATAGTTCCAGAGGATGAATTTCAAGACCATGGTAACAGTATTTTCAGGTTTCGGACTGATATCCTTATATGGCAGAAAGATTGTAAGAGAGCCCTCTCATATCCCTTTCAATAATAATTCACACCCTCACTTAGTTATTTTCCAAATGAGCAGCCTGTTGATACAATTACCTGGGGACTTAAGATTTTAAAAAAGTGAATTCTGGGGGACACAAACATTCAGCCTAAGATCAGCTGCCTCGATTTTTCATATAATGTTAGTATAAAGTAGGTACTATTTTCATCTGTATCATACAAAAGAAGCATTTTTAAAGGACAAAAACTTGTTTTACCCCAAACCCCACATATTTAGTAAAAGAAGAGCAAATCCAAGATATTTGGTACCAATACTCAATGTAAATGTTGTGGTATTGTCAAAACACAGCAACATTCTTAGAGTCCTAGAAGAGTGGAATCTGTCGTAATGGTTAATCCTTGTCTCTACTTGTAGACTTAAAAGTCTAGCCTTTGAGATTTGAAAACACAGGGCTGATGCCAGTTTTATAATTTTGTGCCAGCTCTGAATTTCTTAACATCTAACTTGGAATAGTAACTTGGATATCTGTGAGATTTCACTCTAGTACCCACCTTTATCTGTGCAGTGCTTTCAAATTTTAAACTGTGCATACTAGAGAGTGTTTAATCTGTTTTCTTTTTTAGATGGGAATACTATAAACTGGGCAATTTATAAAGAATAGAAGTGTATTTTGCCCAGTTATAGAGTTTTAGAAGTTTAAGATTATGGCATGGCACCTCTGTGCTGTGTTATAATCTGGAATTGCAGGCAAGTGAAAGTCAGGACAATAAAACAGAACTTATAACAAACCCACTCTCGTGATCACTAACCCACTCCTCTGATCAGGGCATTAATCTATTCACGAGGACAGTCCTTATTTACTCATTGCTTCTCACTAAGCTCCAACTCCCAACAGGGATGTACTGGATTAATTTCAAATGTATGAAATTTGGAAAACACATCCAAACAGGAAGCTCTGACTGTGTTCTTACATCTATATCTAGATTCTGCTTAAAGGCGAGTATGTGCCCTAGAGTTGTAGCCTGGTGACCCAAGAATCATATCTCACCTGCCAGGTAGTATACTTTAAGGAAACTCTTCTAACTTTCCCTTTTATAAAGTCCAATAGTTTCTAGCAAATTCCAAGTGAAGAATATCAGACAAGAAATACACGGCTACAACTTGTGAATGTCTGCCTTCTGGCATAGAACATCATAGAAGAGCACAGGGGTTAGGTCTGCAGAGATACAGGGGAAGAGTTATCATACTTTTTCAAGGAAGAAGTCTATATATCTGGGATACCAAACTTCACCTCAGAAGATGGGCAAAATAAAACGGAGAAATTATCTTCAAAATAAAAGTCTGTACTTCAGAATATGTTAAGTAAACACATTTTCTTTCAACTTAAGCAATGAAATCTGAGCTAGAAAATGGAAGGAAAAAGTACTTTGTTACAATCACAAAAGACTTTCTGTGTCACTAAATTGTCATTTCTCAGAGTGAGTATTATCATGCTCAAATCTCCTCAACGTTTCATTCCACCACCTTGCCTTAGCCAGCCTGTGCTATTATTTGCAGAAGATCTTTTCCATCCTGAGTAAATCATATCTCTTCTGATGGTTTGCTGTTCACAGGAAACTGGAGGCCAAGCAAATACTGGAATGATAATAAGTCCTTTTTGAAGAAAATACCTGGACTTTTCCATAATTGGTTTTCTTAATTAAAAAAGAATGTTCCCTCAATTTTCCCTTTGCTTTGATTGGATTGTAGGTCACAGCATGTATTTTCGATCAACGACCGTAAAATATTTGTCTGCATAGATATCTTTCAGAAGCTTTCTGCCTCTCTCTTTTACAGACAGTCTATTTTATTACTAATTAAAGCATTCCAGCTTTTCACCTGGGCTGTCATTAGGCATTATTGGTTTGTTGGTTACTTTTAGTGAGAGAAAGGACTTTTTAGATTTGTTTTGTTTGACTTTCATGGAACACAAAACCATGTATTTTGGTGAGAAAATCTGTTATTGCTAGCCTAGGAAACATGAATAGTCCCAAAATTACCCTAGGATACCCCACTCTTTTCGAGTCTGGATACCCCACGGATTCAAGATGCTGTGCTCAATTTCCTTGGATGAAAGAATCTGCACAGTGATTCTTCCCCAGTGCATTGCTGACGAAAATATCCCATAATTTTAGAGGCCAGAATTGCAGTGTCTGTCTACGACTTATGTAAGTCTATAAAATGTATTCACTTTATGGGACACCTTTGTATCTCCTAAAGAAATAAAAAGCAGAAAACCATAGTTGCCATTTGAGAGAGTGCCTGTGAAATCAGCACAAAATGCATCAGAGGAGAGTGATGAAGCCACCGTAGGCAGAATTCACCATCAGCTGTAAAAGGACAATCACAGCAGCAATCGTATTTCCGGAAAATTAGCAATTTTTAAATAAAGGACTACCTTGGGTTAGATATTCTTCAAACTACTTATATGTTCATTGTTCTTAATTCTAACAAAACCTTATGAAAATATATTATTTTGGTCTCATTTAACTAATAGAAAAATAGACTTGGGGTCATTAAATAGCATATTTAATTAAGGTTTAAAGTACTTTAATGAGAGACCCAAAATCAATTTCAGTGTTCAAAATCACAACAGTATAGGTATCCAAAGGTAAAAATAGACAGTGGACATTCAGGCAGATACAAGCACGGTAGAATCCTGACAATGAGCAGCCACTCTCCAGAATGATAGCTCCCTCCAGTCTTGTTATAAAAAAAATGGAGACTTCTTTACACACAAGCAATTTCAACATACATTCATGAGCTAACTCTCCTGAGACTAATTCCATGCTGACTAGCAAGTTCTAGTAATTTGGTAACTCCTAAGCTTTTCTTCTGGGGAAGGTTGTTTTGAGTCTACTGATATTTTATTTTTACAACAGGCTCTTTATGATTTATTTGTGTGAGCTGATAGTCCCAGAAGAATTCAGCAACAGAGAGGATAGAAGTTAAGAGCACTTGTTGTTCTTGCAGAGGAACTAGGTTTGGTTCCCAGCAGTCACATGTTCATTCACAACCATCCTTAACTCCAGTTCTAGAGGATCTGAGGCCTTGTATGATCTCTGCATATGCCAGGCATGCCTACACTGCACATACATACACAAAGGCAAGCAGTCATACACATAAAATAAATAAATATTTAAATAAAAAGAATTCAGAAACAAAATACCAACAAGTGTGTATTTAAGGACATGTGAAGTGTGCATCTACTGTTTTCATCTTATGAGATTAGAGACCAAAGTCTGCAATCTTCTTTCTCCCTTGAGGTATGTGTTTTGACTGAAATTTTCTATATTTTTAGAGATCCAACCTTCTGGTCCTGGTCTGTACCTGCACCATATTGGGCATATCAAAGTATCCAAGCACACAGGCTTTATGTGAAACCAATCAAAACTTTCCTTAAAGACTTAGCCTTGAGAATAAAATTTCTCCCTAAAATGATGTAATGTGGCTTTTGAGCTATGAGCAGACACTGTCTCTGTGTTATAGAAGCCAACCCACAGTAATCAAAACTGCACAAAGAGAAAAGCAGACATTAAAAAATGACTTTTCATTCTTTCAAGATCCCACAGTTGGCAGCCATTTTTATCCCAACAACATTGCTATTCTCAGTTAAGAAAGCTTTCTATCACTTTCCTTCTTGGGTATACCTAATTCAAACTGATGCTCAACAAAAATGAGCATGAACATATATATTTTAATATACAAGGAAATCATAAAACCCCAAACTAAGACAGCCATATACAGACTTCATGCATTTTCAAACAAGAGAATGGAGCCAAAAGCTCTGGGGTTTCTTTCTTTTATGTATCAGTGATAATTGCAGAAAAACAAACATGTACATGCACACACACATACACAGTACACACACACACACACACACACACACACACACACACACACCAGAAACCCATACACACATATAAACACATATATATACACAAATAAATAAAAGAAAATAAAAAATATTCCTATATATAAAGAATTTTTTTAAAAAAGAGCTGTGTATTCATACTAGACACTAATGTACATTTATCTTGTCAATTCCTTTCAGATAGATGCATCCATGACCACTGTGTTAAGAAAATGTTTTCATGCTGTTTTTTTTTAGTTAATTAATTTGCATATACCCATATGCATGCATGCCATGGTGCACATGTAGAGGTGATAGGACAAGTTCAGGAGTTGGTTATCTCCTTACACCACATTGGTCCTACAGATCATGTTCAGATCATTAGTCTTTACAGCAAGGACCTCTACTTGCTAATCCATCTTGCCAGGATTCCTGTACCAATCAAGATGCAGACTCACAGAGTCCAGTACCAGTGGATACATCTACAGAGCATTTTCCCACTTTAGGTTCAAGAAACATCACAGAAAAGGGACAGAAAGATTGTTAAGAGTCAGGGGACAGGGACTTCGCTATGAGATTGCATCTCCTAGTAATGTCGGAAATCTCACTCATAAAGCCTTACCAACATGACTGTTCAAATGTGAGCAGAAAAAGGATGACACCAATAGACATGCCAAAGTGGATGGGAGAAAAAAACAAAACAAAACATTTTACTGACAAGGAGCAATATAGAGATATTTTTTAAAATCCTACATCTAACCCCTTTAAAAAATAAACTCATTTCTACCTTACTCTCATTGTGTAGTTGAGCAAAGCCACAAAGTCACCATGACATAAGCAGACGACTAGTTTTCACACACATCTAGGAGACCCTGGACTCTCTGCACACAGGACTGCATCTCTCAATTGTCTACTCTTTCCTTTCTTATGACATCCTTCTTTTCTTCTGGACCGTGGGCTGCTGGTATAGCTGACTCAGGAATGAGCCTTTCATTAAACACCAGTTTCCCATTTGGGAGCAGGATTGAAGTGCTGAATCCAGGCAGCTGGCTAAGCTGCTTCAGGCATCATTCCTAGTATGGATGCAACAGATGGAGACACCCCATGCCTCCTACATGTGGCTAGGCAGAAAGCAGGATCAATGCACTGGACACATGAAGGGCTTCATTTATTAAATGTTTTTCAAAGCAGCAGGAGAAAGGAACTAGAAATATAGATAGAAAATGTTGCTGCTTTGTTTGGGGTAGTAGATGAGAGGAAGAAGAAGACAAAGATGGAGATGGGAAGAAAGGAAGAGAGAGATGAGAGAGATGGAGACAGAGAGAGAGAGAGAGAGAGAGAGAGAGAGAGGGAGGAAGAGAGAGAGAGACTGTTTCTAGCCAAAACAACCCTTAGCTAAATATTGAACTACAGATAAACAGTTACAATTTCATTTAGTGATTAGTCAACTATATTCCTTTATTGTCTCCTAATGCTATTATTAATGTACTTTGACTATTTTCATAGGACATATTGTGTCCTGGGCATTGGGAACTTCCCTATACACAGAGACTTGGAAGGAAAGCTCTAGCCTCTAAATGTTTACTGTCTAGTGGAGGGGAAAAGTAAAAAATGAACATGGGATGTTATAGTAAAACACCTACTGTGGAGTTCCACTACCAGGTAGAAAAATGGTGGTTTTCATTATTGTTCGGTAATGAAGAATATATCATGGAGAAAAGTCCTCAACTATCTGTTACCTAAGAGGAATAGATGCACCAAATAAAAGCAATAGAAAAGGTTAGGTAGAGAAGACAATAGACTCAAACATAATGAATAAGAAATAGAAGGGTGAAGTATCCATGATCGTAGATAAAGATGCAAAAACAAGGCACATGCAGAGGTAACATCCTGTGTATTTGCCACACAAAGTACATGAGGATAAAAACATGGTTTGAGTTTGAACTTAAGGTGAACTTAAAAGGGAAAATACTCTATCCATTAAGATAGGACAGCAAAATTGTACTGCTAGATCAGAAGAGAGATTTTAATAGCACAAAATAGAATTATCTAGAATAACATGAAAACCTACTAGGACATATGATCTTCCCTTTACTGACCTTATCAGTAAGCCACTGAGCACATAAGTCTATGCAACATCAAATGATAGAGCCATTGGAGTCAGAGAAGGTGATGAAACAGGAGAGGACAGGAACACGAACCTAAATGACAATGATGGGCATGATATAAAGGAACCTGAGAGGCAGATCCTCGCAACATGGCTTCTGTTATGAAATAAGATATACATTCCTTCAGAAATTCAACTTGGTGGCAATGAAAACAGGATTGTGTAATTCAAAAGTAGGCAGCACATAGAATGTTCCATACAGGAGAGGCTTTTCAGGTTCAAGACTCGATACCAGCAGTGGCTACCTAAGTTGAATGTCTAGTAGATAAGAAATGCTTTACAAGACACTTTGGATGCTCTACTTCTAAATCACACTGCAGGGTAATATTATAATCACCCTTAACATCTGTGCAAATGAGGTGCAGGATGGCTCAGTGAATTGCCCAAAGGAACACAACAAACTCATTTAAAAGTATTTAAATTATTGTCTAACTCTAAAACCCACATTCATGGCACTAAATCACCCCATCTATGTCAACTCTAATGAGTTATAGCAAACTCCCTTGCTGAGATGGAATAGATGTACTACCTAAACACAGAAAGCAGAGCCAGATGGATTCCCAGATCAACTACTCTCTGACTGTGTCACCTAGGAGATATAATAGTTTCCTATTGTAGCTGTGACCAACCAGCACCAACACAGTCACTTAAATGACTAAAAATGAGTTCTTGGACAGTCCTGGAGGCAGAAGTTGTGAATGAATCAGCAGACTAAAATCAAAGGGACTAGGCTGGTTCATATTGGAGGCCCTATGGGAATATCTGTTCCTGTGTCCTTCACCTTCAGGTTCAGGCATCCTTTGGTGTGGCCACATCATGGCAAAGTCTCTGCTTTCATTATCACATCTCCAAACTCTCTATAGTTAAGTTTCCTATTCTCTTCTGTGTATAATGGAGGCTGTCATGGCACTGGGCCACACAGGTGATCCCTGAAAAGTTCTAGCTTTAGATTTTGTTCCATCTATTGAGTCACTTTTGACATATTATTATATTAACCTTGAATTTCATATTTCTAAAACAAGAACAAGAAAAATCACTAACTATAGCTGTTATAAAAGTTATAAATATTGTTACTGATACATGTGATATTCTTAAACATAACTAGTGTCATTCAATAACTATTAGATATTACGTTAGTTTGTGTTTTCTTATTTCCAAACAAATGAGTATACTACTGCTCAACAGCAGTGTTCTTGAGAACATGGACTGCCAGCTTTGTTAACTGCAGCATATCTTATTTCTGACAAAATGTTTGGCTCATAATGAGTATTGGTATTAGTCCCCTAGGGTTACTGAGACAAATTACCATGAGCTGAGTAGCTTAAAACTGAGACAAATTACCATGAGCTGAGTAGCTTAAAACAACAGAAATTTATTTTCTCATAGTGGCAAGACATCCAAAAGCAAGATGTTGACACAGTCCTGTTCCCTCTAATGTCTTGAGAGAAAAAAATCTCCCTTTGCTTCATGCAGCTTCTAGTGGCAGCTGGCCATCCTTGGCATATGTTGGCATGTATTGCTATATCACCCCACTCTCTGCCTCCACACCCCATGGCTTTCTTTTATCTGTGTGTCTTGCCTCTGTATATATGTTATATGTTTCCTTCTTCCTATGAGAATATCAATCATATGAGATTCCAATCCTTCCCCAACTATTAATATCTTATGCTAACTACATAGATTGTAAAGACTTCTTTCTACACCAGATCATGTTCTAGATGGAGGTACGTTTTAGAATGTGATACTATTTGACTCCTGGAAGTGCATAATGAATATTTACTTCTATGGATGAATGAATTAGTTCTGACTTTGAACTGTGCAATAGGCCTATTGCCAAGGATACTATAACTAATGTAAGGCAAAATCCTCAATGGCCAAAGTGCTAATGAGGGAAGATGATAAGGAATCTCTCCCCATTGGAAGCTGGTTAACAGCAGTTAACAATTTCAAAATCTTCCTGGACTAAATAAAGAGTTAGAGGTCCCTTCTCTCTAAACATAACCATAAACACAAGTTTGGAACATTTAGCTGGGATGAGAAAAGACATTGTTCAGTTTGCCTGCAGCTTTAAGCCACATTTTGAGGTCATGAAAACAGCATTAATTGAGAACATATATTTTAATTTGAGCAAAGAAGTATATATGAAACTAAGTATCCCAAAAATATTAAGCAAAGACATTGGAAAATCTACAAAAGAGACAGTTAGCTCATTTGGAGAAAGAAAACATTTGAGGTGACCAGAACCTCCAGTATGAAATTTAAAACATATAAATCTCCCAACAATGTATATTTCTCAACATGGATTCTAAAAAAGCACACTTTATCCATATATGTATACACCTACAGAACTAGCAACTGCTAATTGTTCTATGTATTTCATAAGCTGATGTGGGAGAGATAGTAGAAAGTATTTCCTTCAGGAAATGGCTATATTTTACTTTTTCTTTATATGTGTATATCCCCAAACAAGATAGAGTTACTATCACATAACATAATACAATCAATTATAATTTAGACCATTTTTAGCCTGTAAAAATATTTTCTTTTTTCTTTACTAAAATTAGAATTAAAGGTATTTTAAAAAAAACCTCTGGTTCTTAATTAATGCACAGTATAAATGTTCATTACTTTTATTTCAGTATTTACTTTCAGTATTTTGGTGGGTATTTCTTTTCTTAATTTTGTTTTGCCTTATATTTTTGCCTATGAAGTTCATTTCTACATGCAAATCAGAAACCAACATCACCCATCATGCCTTTTGCCATAACATCTGCTGTATTTCAGTAGCCAAAAATGTTTGCCTCAAAGGAGTCAGTTAAACATCCTAAAGCATGTAATTGCTTGATATAAACCTCATCTCTCTGAGGTAGAGAGGGACATCTTCCTGACATGAATAAGTCATTAGTTTATATGAGGCCTTTACTTCACAAATTAACATCTGCTGCTGCTCAGAACACAGGAAAAGAAATTAGTTTGGCCTAAAATGCAATTTAATGGGAGGTTAAAGAAGAATAAGAATTGTATTATCTCCTCCAATCTGCATCTGCTGTGGAGGCTCAATTGATGAAATATACAGATTTCTTAGAAGCAGCAATCAAATTGCTCTGAGATTTGGGAGCTAAATTTAAATAGGGGCTCCTTCCCTGATTGAATACTACAGAAAAATGGCATCCTCTGAGGCTATATCAGCAGACACTGCGCATTTGACCAGTTCAGCTTGATGATCTCTGATCTATTGGCAGAGACTCTGCATCATGGGAAATGTAGAACGGAAAACCTATAGATATGTACAGCAAGAGTGTTGATGATACCTGGTATCCCTCAGTATAAATTAGTGCATAACACTGAGGAAAAACTAATTTCATATAAAACTTTTCTTAGTTTATAAAAATTAAATACATATTTTCATATTTTAAGACAAACCTCTAAATAAAACATATAAATAATAATATTGATATCATCTTCAGTTTCATATCCCTGGCAACCATCATATCTCAGAGTCACGGCTTAATAACACCAGGACAAAAACGCCCATAGAAACATCTTCTAAACTGAAGCCTGGCAAGATGCAGCTAAAGATACTGGCTTCAAAGCTTGACTATCTGAGTTCAATCCCTTGGACCCAAATGGCAACAGGAAAAAATCAACTATGGTGTATGCTCACCACAGACATATACGCGCGCACACACACACACACACACACACACACACACACACACACACACAAACTCACTCACTATAAACAACTGAATAACTGTAAAAAAAAAACTTTAAAGAATTCTTCAAAGAACAAGTATTTGTACTACTATAAGTTTAAAGGAATCATCTGTGTTTCCAGTACCATTAAGGGATTTATTTTCAGATTGATTGCATTTGAAAAATGTTTAGCTACTTAATAAATCATGTCAGTTCTTATTAATTTCTGTCTTGCTTCTATCTCTACTAAAACTTTAAGTTCTGACTCGTGTATCCCACTGTGCATTCATACCTGATCTTCACATGGCTTTGTTGTGAAATAGCCTTTTCTGACATGAAAACAAAGTGCTCACTGGCTTTTGGCAGCACAGAATCAAGAACTGAGGATTTTTATCTCCTAAGTTGAACCCTTTCCTCACTCACCGTACTTGTCCATTGTATGTCTAAAATTATTTGTGAAAGCTTGAACATCATTAAAAGAGTGAGGATTTGTTTATTATCTATCTAGTAAATGCCAGTAAGATTTTTGCTTGTGTGGTCAAAGTTTGAATAAAATAATATTGACCAAAAATAATGAGATTGGATAAAGTTGATCTTCAAATTCCCTAAGTTTAAATTTCAAACTTCCCAAAATTTAAATATTCTTAAGCTGTCCTACATCCTGCATTCTAAACCTTGAAGTTTCATCTTGCAGTCTTCTCTTTTAACCATCACTAAAATGGTGTAGAGCAATTTCAGCAACTCCACATTTGACTCATAGTGTAATGGGTCAATGGTGGCATTGCCTTAATTCCTGATGCAATGTCTTTATCAACTTCTGACATGTTCAGTGAGAAGACTAATGAGGGATACCTTAGGTAATGTGTAAAAATCTAGTTTTCCTTAGTTACAGATTTTTCATTGGTCCTGAATTTTGCCACCAGCATCCAAAAGAAGCAGATTTACCTTGTCTCTGTGATGTGGACAATAACTATCATCAGTTAGCAAACTGTAGTGTAGATGGAATGTTAAAATGGCACTGTTCCATTTTGAATAGATAGCATTCCTTTGATTAGTCTTAATTTCTAATTGTCTATTTTAAAGAAGGAAGGATACATATCATCATACCAATTGTCCATGAACTAGATTAAATAACTCACAAAACCCATGTCCACATAGAATCTCAAAATATAACCCAATTTGAAGATAAGATTTACTAACTTAAAATGAGAGCATACCAAATTAGAGGAGGGAAAGATTCCATAATTTTTATAAAATTTTATTTCTATAAAAATTTTATTTTTATAAAAGGCAAAACAAAGGTACATAGACAAAGTGATAGAGTCCACATGTTGATGAAATAAGAAATGGCATAGCTATGTTCTATCTATAAAATCAATGATTACCCAGAGCAACCAAAAGCTAGGGAGGAGATGACTGATAGACTTTATAGAGAACAGGATTGCACCAAAACTTCAGTCTTGGATTTCTACCCTCCAGACTGGTGGAGGTAAATTGCCATTGAAATAAGTCAACCTACATTTGGTACTTTGTGACAGCAAGCCTTTATAAACTGTGATAACGTACAGCTGTATAGTTACTGAATATGAACTTGTATGTTTAGCTTCTATGAGGAATATAACAAATTTAAACTATTCTTTTCTTTCTCTGGTTAAGAAGAATTCTGCCTCCAGAAATTTCATACCTCCCCTATTTCCACATTATTTTTTTTCTTACTGAAGGGGTCATCTAATGTTTGTCAATTTCAATTCATTTAAGACCAAGTTTAAAGAATTCTGAAATAGAATTACTATTATTGTTATTACTATTGAGATAAAAATTATGTAAATTTAAATGAAATGTTAAAGTGGTAGTGTTAAAACAATGCAGTTGGGGAAATGTAAGAAAGTAAGTAACAGGGTTTACAGCTGGGCAAGAGATAGTCAAGTTGACCAGATGAAAGGAAGTAGGACTAATTACTGTGTGGCTGTAATTCAACTCATTTGGTTCTGACACTGGGGGTGGGGACTTGCTCTAGCTAGCAGCAGCAGAGCTGAGGACAGGTCACCCCAGAGTGCTCTCTGTCTATGACCTGAAAGACCTGTCTTCTCCAATGCATACCTCATACATCACCATAAAACTTTTTTAAAACTCCACAATGCAGGACCCAGTACAATGCACTCTGATGTGGGGCAGCCCACTCCAATCTCACTAAAATGCTTTTTTACAGCTTTGTTAACTACACTGTTGCTTTGTTAAATAAAAGGCTGAAATTAATCACTTGAGTGATGTCATGCCTTCAAGAAGATGTGAACCAACAAGAGAAAATATTATTGTTAACATCATCATCATTATTATTGATATTATTATTATTATTAATTTATCTTTTAAAACATAATTCTAATTCATTCCATCCACCCAAAAAGAAAATGCCCACTCATTAATATGATGCTAATCCTGTTCTAAAGAAGCTCAAATCAGCTGAAATTTCTCATCTCATATGTGGATTTCAAAGATTTGGTGGCAATCCTCAGGACTTTCATTTGTGGAACCCTTTCCTCCACAGTAGTCCCTTGACTGGAAGCTTCTAGTAAAGGCCATTTTTGATGATATTCTGAAGGCATCATAATAGTTATACCTGAGATATATATTAGAATTGTTTAAAAAACTACATTAAAGTAGATATCTCTAGGATTCACTCCCAAAGGTCTGTAAAGTCTTGAGGATTGAATGGCTTTAATATGTGGCACCATGGACCAGTGATTGCTTAAGAGACCTGGCTCCTATAACTGCCTAGTGTTCTCTAACTAAACAAATTTTATTTAAAGGAATGTCAATAACAGAGCATGGTGCTAGCCTCATAACTAGACCATGAGGCAGCATTCTCCAAATTTCTTAAATAATCCAAATTCTATTCTCATTAAGGCCTTGTAACTTCCTTTGTTACTTTCTCCAAATTCTTCTACCTTTCATTATCTCTTGTTACTTCATGTGATTAAAGTATTAGTTATAAGTTTCTTCTCTTAGAAGGATCCCTTTACTGACCAGCTACAAAAAAAAAAAAAAAAAAAAAAAAGTTTTTGGCTGGGTAGATGGCTCAATGAGTACAGTACTTCCCATGCAGGCATGGTAACTTAAGTTCAGATCCTTAGAACATAAATATCAGATGAGTGTGGTAGCCCATCTGTAATCCCAGTGCATGGGAGGCAGAGATGGCATTGGGGCAAGCTGACTAGTGCAAATATATTAAATGGCAACCTCTGGGGTTAACTCAGTATCTTGCCTCAATAAATAAAATTTAGAGGCATGTAGGAAGGCACCCGATGTCAACCTAAAGTTCCACATGTGTGTCTACATGTGTACATACATGCATAATTCATGAATACATACATATACAAAAATTAAACATTTGAAAAGTGGTACATCCGTTCCTTACTTTCCTCTTATCCTGCACATGATACAGACCATTAGCTCAAATCATCTTATGTATGCCTAATGTGAATATCTTGTTAGTTTCTCATCAATGAAGTGTGCTCCCAAGGAAAGTACAGCTCTCTTTCCATCTTATCTATGTTAATTCAACAATAGCTTCAGCAGAAGCTGGCATAAAATAGAAATGCACAGCATAAAAGGTATATGCAGTGAGCAATATACGTCTCACATTTCCTAAAGTATAGTTAGCAAGAAGAAAAAAAAATGAGATAATTATCCATGGCCTTGACTCTGGGATACCTAGTCTTAAATGGCCATGGTGTTAACAGTAAGGTGGTTTACTTTTCTTTCACATGTAGTGAAGTAAATATTTTCTTTGGAAAAAAAAAGTGTGATATCTCAAATCTGGTTCAATATATACCCTGAAATGAGGTCAAAGGAAGCTCCATAAACAAAGAGCAAAGTCCTTGATGAGAACAGACTTTGATTAAAGATATGGTACAAGCAGTCTACAAATTTTGTATTTAAAATAAAAAAATTATTGTGTTATTTGGTGAACTTTTATCATTTGAAGTACACAATGTACCTTTCTTCCAGATTCTCTTTACAAGAAAATTTGATTCTAAGATAAAAATGGAGTTAAAGCAAATAAAAGTGAAAGCTAAACTAGACAGGAGAAGGAAATGTATCCATTGTTACTTAAAAGGAATTAATATTTATTTTGCAAACAGCCCCTGTAGTCATTTCACAAGAATCTTTGTCAATATGTATAGTGAAATCTGGAATCAATATATTTAGCTCTCCACATAGGTAAATTCAGTCTCTAAGAAGTCAGGGAGCTGGTTTGAGAAAGACCTTGGAATGTGTCTTATCTCTAGACCTAATGAGCATACAGTTTTTGTCACCTTGTATTGATTTTCTCTGTCCAGTGCCATCCTGTATCATCAGAATCTCAAATGTTAAATCTGCTACAAGGACTTCATGGTGACCTTCACATGATAACATTGCAGGGCTGAGCGTATTATAAGGGGAGGCTGACCTGGGAAGATTCTGCTTAGGTCAGCGCATCTCTATTTAGTCACTCTACATATATTCTTTTAGTGTTGCTTGTGCTTGTAAATACTCTTTAATGTTCCAGCCACTACTTGCCTTTCTCAAATGCCTAAAAAAAAATAGGACATATTTCAGGGTTTTAGAGTATTTTCTTGTGTTTTACTTTTTTCTTTCCTTGCTCTTTATTATTTGAAGTATTTTTTTCTGAATATAAATGTAAATATCATTATTTTAACCAGTATACAATTTTTGTTTTTGTTTTTTCCTTTTTTAAATGAACCATGAAAGTTTAGGACTTTTTTAAAACTTTACTTCCTCCATGACTAAGGCAAACTTCAAACTTTGAAAGCAATAGTCTTTGTTCTCAACTGGATTATCTCCTTCAAACCAATTTATGGAATGTTCAGTATAAGATATAAGTAGAATCGATAATAAAAGCAATCTAAAGGGAAGGTGAGTGAATTAAAAAAGACGTACAGAGTTAGTAGTAATTGATACATGTGATATATATGTGATAGAATAAGATAAAAAATAACTTGATAATTATATAACTAGTTAAATTGTTAGTCTGTTAAATCTCACCATAGAGTTACTTCTAAGGAAGGAAAGCTTATGGATAAGTGACTGAAATGATGATATTTTATGAGTTGCTTAAATGTAACTTATGTGTGCTTTTGATGCCAAAAGATCAACTATTCCCAAAAATATTTCTCAAATATTCTGAAGCACTGGGAGAATTAAGATTTTATCAAAAAATCAAGTAATCAGAAGAAATATATAGGATAAAGTGGATAAGTGAAGTATTTATGAAGTGGTTAATAATAGCATTCTAATTTTATATTTTGTTAGTTAAAGCATGTAGTAAATTCCCTGCTTTATATATACTAGGTAATAACATCATGTTGACTTGATAAATTTCTTTCTTACTTGCTTTTCCTTTTTCTTTTTTTTTTATTTCTTATTTTGGGTTTTCAAGACAGGGCTTCTCTGTTGTAACTCTGACTGTCCTGGAACTCACTCTGTAGACCAGACTGTCTTCGAACTCACAAAGGTCTTACTTCATCTGCCTTCCAAGTGCTGGGATTAAAGGCTTGTGCCACCACTGCCTGGATTTGACAAATTTCTTAACCTTTCAAAGTGCCAATATAAATTGCACAAGAAATATCAATCTTTGTTAATAAATAATATACTCTTATTATTTGAAAATTGAATTTGCCTGTATGCATATAAAAGCCAATTGGAAAAAAAAAAGTTTAACTAAATAGGAAAATGTACAGATGTACACACTGGAGTCAGTCTGTAAATTGTCCCAAAATTGATGTGCATGCTCCACATTGCCCAGGGTGGCTTTGCCCTCCTCCTTTGCCCACTATATGGGGCTTGCATTCTCATAGCAAGCCTGAAGGATGTTCCACAGTAGTTTCATGTATACTCATAAACAGAAATCAAAGCAATACCAAGGAGTACAGAAGGATTCCAGAATTTATTACCAGACCTCTTAATCTAAATCTTTAGACAGAATATCACATGCTGTGGGTAGTTTAAAGTGAGGCTACAAAAAAGAAAATTTTCAAAACAAAATGGAGAATGAGTCTGTTAATAGGAAAGGCATTTAATCTTATATGATCCAATAATAAAGAAGTTACCCCAGTATCTGTGTGTAATAAAAATTCAAGAATATGATACTATTAACTGTCTTTAGTTTCATTATTAAAGACATTTATCCAAGTAAATGTGAGTGCATATCATATTCAGATAAGGGTTCTGTATTTGTTTTATTCTATTGTTCCTACAGCCTATAAGTGATGTTATTTAGGATAGAATATCATTATGTTTTATTGAAAAGAACATTAATGCTTTAAGGAAAATAAGGGTTCTTGTCTATTATCTCATAACTAGTGAATGTCTAAACTGATATTCTAAAGCTCATTTATGTCTATAGTGTTTGTTCAGCCCATTCTGACGCTCGATGATTCTTTCTTCTTTTTCTTTTTTGCAAGAAAATAAGGTGACAACATGAACATTATACTATTTCCTAATATAATCTTTTGAGGCTTGACTCAAATGTTTGATCATCGATGTCTTGAGCATTCTAAGCTGAGAGATGTGAATATGAACTATTGCAAAGGTACTTAGGAAGAATTTGAGATTGAAACACAGGCAGTAGATTCAAAGAAACATTCATAACAGACATATGACTCACTTCAAGCCTGCTCCGCGGCACACACAGCCTCCACATGCTCAGTACCTTAGAAGTGAACAACGCACTCCCACTCCTCTTTCCTGAGATCTGCAGGGTTCGTACTGCCAGTAAGAGAGCCACAGGACCAAATATGCTGCACAGGTGAATCATGTGCTTAGCATGTTGGCATTCCTTTCCTCATACCTCTGAGTGCTTAAGACCTTTACACAGTGAAATCTCTCTCTTCCTGAGTAACATGTATACTTGGGTGTACCTGTTTTCCCTGCTGATGCATTCTTGGAAGGGTTTCAGCATTTATTTCAAGATATCTATACTTATGGGCATATATTTCCAACTATTATATAAGAGAGATTTCAGACCAAAATTAACCTGTACCATCACTATTAGCATTTGAAAGTACCTTAAAGCTATTAAAGGTGACACATGATTTAAATGGCACATTAATAAAGGGAAATATGGAAAGATTCTGCAGTGACCTACAGATTTAATGATAGGGGTGGATTTGAAATACAAAGAGTGAGCAGATGTAAGAAATGGTTGGGGCAGATGTAAAGTTTTCTTTCATGTGGTATTACCTCTGGGTCTACTGGAAGAAATGAAGGAGAACCATCACAGGACACAGGAAAATAGTACAACCAACCCCTACAGGTCCCTGTACCAGCATGTTTTCATCCTCATGATTGAAATAAAAAAGGAGTCTCTTCAAAATTATAGAAATGAGAGGAAGTATTAGAAATATTCGTCATATCTATCATTTATTCAAATACTACTTTATTTAGATCTCAGAGACCTGTCATTCTACAGTATTGAGGAAAGTGTGGTGAGCCAAGTAGTGGAGGTGGCTATTTTCATTTGACAAATTCTAGTAAGAGAATCTGATAATAAATGAGCAAAAAGTCCAAAAGTATAAGCTTCACATTATGTTAAATGGTACAAGGACAATAGAACGACCAGAGGTTACAAAAATGACAATGAGGAACTACTAAAGAAAAACCTTCTATTAGCAAGTGACCTTCAAGTTAAGACAAGGGTGAACAAAGGTCTTAGCCATGTGGAGATGTACACAGGGATAACCCGGACATCAGGAGCAGAATTGTACAGAATCAGAGTCAAGAACTAGGAATTTATTAGCAACTACAGACTCTTGAAGAACCAAAGTAGATAATCTCTCAAGGAGCATGCTTTACCTGTCATTGCTTTTCTCACTGCTCACCCTTAATTCATGTCCCTGAAAATTATGTATATCAGCACCACTTTTAAGGCGTCCAGCTAGATAGTCACTACCTCACCTTTCCAAGTATTAAAGGAATCTGTGTGACCCCAAGCAAGCCAGCTGCCCAACTTTATTTGATCTTCTGTGATGAGTTTAGAGGCTGGGCTTTCTGATGTCTTCATGCAGAAGGGTAGAAGGACAGCAAAGCTGGGCTCCAAGGGAATGTGGGGTGTGGAGTGGATTTCCTTTAGTTTTATTTTTAATTTTGTAATGTTCCATCTTGTTATTCATTCATCAATTTCCCCAAGTTAATTTTGTGTATATATTCATGTATGCACATGTGCAGGCCATTGGTCAATGTTGAGGTATCTTCCTCAAATTATTCCACATTATTTTTAAAGACAATTCCTTTCACTGAACTCAAAGCTCACCAATTTGGCTAGATTGGCTGTCCAGGAATCCCCAGGGATCTGCTTGTCTCAATACCCTCAGTGCCAGGATTACAGATATATTCTGGCATGCCTATGTTTTACATGTGTACTGGGAATCTGGACTCAGATCCTCAGGTTTGCTTATCAAGTGTTTTACATATTGAACCACTTCCCCAGCCTCCATGATAAGAGTTCTTTACAACTATTACTGTATCCAAGTGCATGAAATAGAGTGGAAATTAACAAATTATAGAGATGCAAACATAAAAACACGAATATTATTCAGAAAGGTAAACCAAATGCTGAAATACCTATAATACAGACAAAAGTGCCTCAAGAGGCACACAAACAGAACACTAGAGTATTTCAGCACATAAAGATATACACCTTTGCCCATAAATTGTGTACTTGGTTCCATATCTCAGAAAGAAAGTGGAATTAAAGTTCCAAGCCATTGGCAGGATTCTGAATTTACTACCACCTTCTCCTGACAGCCTGAAAAGTTAATTTCTATCAGGAACATAAACACAACAAGCAAGGTAATGGGCTTCAGCCTGGGAAAGTGTTTGGAGGCCAGAGGGCTAAGTGCTCTATCAATAATGAATGTGTGTGGATACACTACAGCCAGAGATGAAGCCAGGCTTTTGAAAGAGTCAATAGGGCTCTTCAGAAAAATGATTATTTTTGCCAAGGCATCACTGTGCTTATAAGAATGGAGCTGAGATTTTTTGAAAGCACAGTTTTATAGTTTCCAATCATATTCATCCCCATAATCAAACTGCAATCTAAAATTAGTAATTGTGTTATAAGGTTTTGGAATCAAAGCTTTATTGCTCTTGATCGGAGAGATAAAATTTCTCAGATCCATTTCAAGGACAAAATCTACTTTAGCTAACATTTTAGAGCCTAAGAACTCAGAAATTATTAGTCACTGTAGGAGGTACTTTTCCATTGCTGATAAAGCACCATGGCCAAGCCAATGTACAGAAGGAACAATTTATTTGGGTTTAGAGTTCCAGAAGGACAAGAGTCTATCACCATTAGGAGACATGACAACAGGAGGTCAGAGAAGAAAGCTGCTATATTACATATTCACCACAAACATGAAGCACATATTTTCTTCAATGAGACCACACCTCCTAAAAATTCCATAAGATGATTTAAACAGCATTACAAACTGCAGACCAAGTATCCAAATACCTGAGCTTATGGAGGTTATTTCTCATTCAAATTATCACATTCCATTCTCTGGCCCCCAAAGGCTCATGGCCATCATAAAATGCACACTTCATATAGTTTCATCTTAGAGGCCCCCAAAATATTTTTTATATTCTCAGTACTGTTTTGAAGTCTAAATGGTCTCTGACACTTATGGCACTCTCTTAACTGTAGCATTCTGTAAAATAGCAAAGGTGAATTACATATAATCTAACCTTAACGGCATAGAATATACATTACCATTTCAAAAAGGAAGAATGTGAGGGAGGGGATAATGTGGAAATGCTGAGCCAACAGAAGACCAAAAGCAAGCAGGTTGAACACCAAATCCTGTAGCTCTGTGTCTGGTATCTGAGGCTTTAGTACCAAAGGGCTTTTGTGGCTCCACTCTTTTACTTTTGCTGTCTATGATATGCTTCTCTCTGTTGGCCTGGTTATACTCCCTATATGCAGCTTTCCTTATACGATATCTCATAGCTTTAGCATCTCCAAGATCTTGAGACCTCCACTGAAACCCAGGATTTGCTCTGAAGACTTCATGTAACAGCCTCTCTGGGTCTACTGACCTTTTAGGGTTTTTAAAGACAGCCCTAGCCACACGCTGCCTGGCCCCAGAATCTCTCTGAAATTGTGAGGAAGAATCCATGGCCTTCTCACCTTGCATCATTCGTGTGATGAAAAGCAGGTATCATATGGATGATACTGCCAAATTTATCTGCCAGCTTGGGACAGACTCTGCTCCCCTTGAATAGTATTCAAAGCAACCTCTGTTTGTGATTAATTTCTCTGCACAGAAAACTCCTCAGAATCTTTTTCCCAAGCTAGAAGCTTAGCTGGCTGTGGTCTTGCCCTCAGTGTGTTATACCTACCATTTCGGTGCATAGTAGGCCTCTTCTTAGTAGAACTAATCCCCTTAACAATTACAATCACTCTACTAGCACTTGCTTTGGCTGTAACATTAGATTCCAAGTGTTCCTTCTCCCTCCAAACTACACATTTTGTGATTCTTTCTGTCTCATTTTTTCTTTTATTTGTAGACCTACAGAGGGTAGGTTGGTAACCATGTGACAGTAACCATGTCACAAATTCCATTTGATACTTTTTGAAATTTCCTCTTGGGGGTGGGAAGAATCAGTTCTTGACTTTAAAATTCACTTTCAAAAAAGTTCTTCAGAAATGTGAAGAAGGCAGCCACATTCTCTGCCAACATATCAAGTGAATGATCTCTAGCCCAGTTGCTAATACTGTCCCCTTCTGAAGGCTCTTTGCCAAACTTCCACAGTCTGCATTATTCTCTGCAGTACTATCTTCCAGACTTCTAAGGGAAAAAAGTTCATTTAGCTCCGCTTACAGCATTTAACTGTTTTTCCAGTCCAAAGTCTCAAAGACTTCCACATTCCTCCAAAGGTCAGTAAGAACAGGTTCTTTGCAGAAACACCCCACTCTTGATACCAACTTTTATTTTAGTTGTATTTCTGTTTCTATAGAAAAATACCATGATCCAAAGTATTCTATGGAAAAAAAATGAGTTGATTTTGGCTTATAGTTACAGAGAAATGTATCTATCTTGGCAGGGACATATAGCAGAAAGCATTAGGCATGGGGCAGAAGCAGAAAGCTCAAAGATCTTGTCTTTGATCCTAAGAACAAAGCAGAAAGGTAAACTGCAAGAAGAGCCAGGCTATGAACTCTCAAAGCCCACCTCCAGTGACCTATTTCCTCCAACAAGGCTGTACCACTCAAACCTCCTCAAACAGTGCCACCAAATGGAAAACAAGCATTCAAATACCTGTCTATTGGGGACATTCTCACTCAAACCCTACAGTTATCTTACTAAGATGTAGTAGGATCTTAGGTTATATATTTCCTTATTATTTTTGAGTTCTTTAGAGGCCTCAGCAGTTAGACAATGTGATAGTAATCAGGCCTCATTATTGAGATATCTTAAAGTTGGCAAAATTTGAGTTTTAGCCCCTAGATCATCAACCACTTTGAGGTTGAAAGATTAAGAATGAGCAATGAAGGAAAAAACTTCTTGGAGCAGTTTTTCTGTTGTACTTGATATAAACATGCTCAGTTTTCAACAACCACCACCACCAACTTTGGAGAAAAAGGACATTTCACTCTCATCTGAAACTAAGTGAAGAGAAGCATTCAAACGTGTGGTTATGGCTATTGTGATTTAGTGGCAGAGGAAGGAAAGACAGAATTCCAGGATAAAGGAATAAGTGACCACTTAGAATAGATTATTTTGTATAGTTTAATCTGAAGTTGGAAAGGGTCCTATAAGAAGAACCTGCAAGATCCCACAATAAGAAAACTGATCAGTTTTGACATGACTGAAGAGAGATACCAAGCAAACTAGAGCATGTGTTCTAAATCTCCATGTCCCAGTCCACTAATATCTGACTATAAAAGGGTTCCCAATAGTAACAAAAGGCTGACAAGAAATATGAATATATAAAGTATAATCAAACAAGTCTCTTCTCCTATTTTTAGTGAATTAGCCTAAGCTGTGGAAAATGAAAAGCATAAATGTGATTAGGCATTTTCTATACTACGCTGGGCAGTGTATACTGTCTGAAAATGATTTCAAAACACTGTCTGATTTGAAGATGATTTTTATTATTTTTGGTTATGTGTATGTGATTGGGGGTGTGTGCTCATAGGTGCTCATGCCAGAGGAAGGAAGGGGCTTGGATTCCTTCTAGAGTTGGAGTTTTATATGCTTGTCAATTGCCCAGTGTGGGTGCTGGTAATTGAACTCAGCCCCTCTACAAAAATGATTGATACCCATTCTTTACTATTATGCAATCTCTCCAATTCCTGTGTTTTTCTCCAAAGAATCAGTGTGTTGTAGCTTTAAATGTGTCTACAAATTATTGATGACCTCCCTTTCAAGTGGTAGAGTTTAATTCCTTTTCTTTTCATGTGGGCTAAATTTTGTGAGGCTACTGTAATAAATGAAACAAGGCAAAGGTAACAATGATTTACCAGTTTAAAAACAAACAAAAAAATCCTCACCTAGACTCTTTGCCTTCTTTTTCATGTTATTCACTCTAGTGAGAGAAGGTGCAATGCCATGTCATGAGGAAGTGGTACATTTACCTACAGACATATTAGTCTCCCATTTTAGAAGTGAGTTTTATAACCACAGGCAAGTCCCAAGATAAATATAACACTATCTAACATGTTGATACAATATCATGAAAGTCCTAGAGCCAGAATCCTCTATTTATTCCATTCACAGACTCCTAACTTACAGAACTACACGTAAGAAGGATAGAAAATAACCACGGAAGTCTGTCTGCAGGTATTTTTCAAATTTGTTTTAAGATAGGGTCATTCATGGGCCTGTAACTTCACAAACTATGCTAGGCTATCTGACCAAGAAACTCCAGGGACTTTCCTGTCTCTGTCTCTTCAGAGAATACCACCACACTTGGCTATTTCCTTAGATTCTGGAGATCTCATCCCTGGTCTTCTTGCATGTGAAGCAAGCACTTTATCAACTGAGGATATCTCCAAACTTCCATATTTAAAATTTTAAGCTGCTAATTTCTGAAAATTTTTCTGTATGGTAATTCAGAAACAACACAAACTGGAATGTAATCCATAGAGTACAGAAATTAAAATGTAGATGTTAAAATTGCTTTCTGAGTATACTGTACCTTACCTGGTTTATTCAGTAAACATCACACAGAAGGAATGCTGAACAGCTGAAGATGACTTCTTTTCACTCATTCCCTTCTCAAAAATCACAATGTGCTCTTAAGAGGGAAGAATGAGCTGTTTCCCAGCTGCTGCAGCAATTTCCATTTTATACAAAGTCCAGCCGTCTCACTTATGAGATAGAAGATAGTTTAGAACAGTGTAAAAAGGCAGTCTTTTGTGACAGATGGAACTGAATTTGCATCTAGCCTTTATCATTTTGCTAGATTTTTCACTTAGAGTAGTAACAAATGATCTGTCTATGGTGCCTTATCTTTGCAACGGAAAGTGAGGGGAAATAGTTCGTTCTCAGTGAGACAGTCAATTTTAAATACTGTATTAGTTACTTGTTTCATTGTTGAGACAAAATACTCTGACAGAAGAAACTTAAAGAAAAAAGGGCATATTTATGGTTCACAATTCAAAGTTATAGTCCTTCATGATATAGAAATTTTAGACATGGCAATAGTAGCTCTGGGTAGCTGGTTACATTATGTCCACATCCAGGAAGAAGATTATGATGAATGTTCACACTCATCTAATGCTCTTCTATATATTTAGTCTAAGAACCCATCTCATTACTTGGTACAGCTCATAGTTTAACTTGTCTATCCTAATTTAGCTAGCCTAACCTAGATAATACCTCATGGATATGTCCAGAGTCTTTGTTTTATCTCTAGGTGATTGAAAATATGGTCAAATTCATGACATCAACAATCTAGATATCGATAGCAAAATTGACAAGAGGAAAATGTGTAAGTCACTGCAATTTCTTTATACCCTTCAGATGCTACCTCACATCTCTATGGTCCAAAATGAGAGAGACTGGAGGAAGACTGCCCAGCCCAAGCTAAGCTGAGCAAAGCAATCAATAAAATGCTTGCGAATAAAGAAGATATGACTCAACCGGAATGAAACTGTTGCTGCTTGAGGCTATACTGAAACATAGCATTATACACAAACCAGTAAAGCATCTTTGTCCTATGTAAAGAATTTGGGGTGGGTCTAGAAAGGCAATTAGCTTTATATCCTCGTTTATAACTTGTGTCAATTACCTTTATTAAAAAACAATAATATTAAAACATCCCTGGGAAATTCTGGTCTCATCAATTGAGCCTATAATGCTAATTATTTTTCTGGTTATAATTCTGTCCAGGATTTTTTTATATTTTTAATGATGGAAAAAAATTCAAAACAATGATACTGAAAATTTAGTACCAAGCTTCAGACCTGCTGTTCTGAATGCTAGTTCTAACTGCACGTAAGTCCATTAAGTATAGACATTAAATCTGGTTAATTTGAGTGTGTGATGTTTTTATTTATTTGTATTTTTTATAGTGAAGTTGATAAAAAAAATTAAAGAATGTTACTAAAAAGAAAAAAAAATGAATGTTGTAGTCAGCTTGCAGACCTTTTTGTATTCAGTCCAAGACCATAGCCCATGAGACAGTATTGTTGAACATTCACAGTGGGTATTTCCCCCTCAGTTAAACGTTTCTGGACACATCCCCATAGACAAACTCAGGAATATGTTTCAATAGTGATTCTCAATCTAGTGTAGTTGACAATGAAGATTAATCCTTTTTTCGTATTAGGGGATATTTGAAGCTTTCTATATGGCAGTGTTTGTCAACAACAGGAATATAAATATTTGGACCAGGTAATTATTTGTTTGAGTAGTTGTCCTGTACTTTGTAGAAAAGTAAGTAGCATCTCTTGTCTCTACACATTGGATGATGATAACTCAAAGCATTTCCCAACAGTGACAAATGTCTACTACTATTAACAAAATTGTTCCAGTTGAAAAGCGTCATTTCCTATAGCAGAGAGGATATCTCAGACTAAAATGCATGGCAGTCACTGATTACTTGGAGTAGCTGGATCTAGGAGATAATATGACATTATGTAGACTCTCCTCTCAGTTTTCATGAATCCTTTAGTATGAACTCCATTCTCGTTCAGATGTTCTCAGTAAGATTATTGCCAAGATTCTAAATTAGCGCCTTTCATCTCTAAGTTATATTCTCTATTCTTCAGTGTTTCACTTTTAAGTCTGACACTCATTTGTCTGATTTGAGTCTCAGATCCAACTTGTGATGAAATTGGATAAGGATTATAAGCCCACGCCTCAGAGGAAACAATATTACATAAACTTAAATATTAAAATTAATAGAGATGATTTTTTTTCTAAAGCTCATTTGATGCTAGTACTACCAAAATTTTCTGGTGTGGCAGTGATGTTGGTTGTAACTTATCACTGACCTGTACAGGCTCTCTTTCATCATGGTGCATTAAGCTTGCACCTCTTTTAGAGAAACAGTCAATGCTGGCCTCCCTGGCTTCATCAAAACCCCAAGACCCCTTGTTAGCAAATATTAGTCACAAAACCTAAGAGAATCAACAATTCTGAGGAATTGAAACAGCACATAATTCATCCTCTTGGAAACTTTTCAAAAATATCTTCTCACTGATGCAGAGGAGGATTTCTTTGCCTACTATAAATTAGAGGGAGAAAAAGAAGCAAAAAAAAAAAAGACAGAGGAAAAAAAAATCTAAGCTGCCTGACAATTGCCCCGTGTGCATCACTCATATTGCGATCACACCCACATCCCTGTGCCAGCACTCTAGCAACTACAAGCAAGCAAGCTCACAGCACCCCTCCACACACACACACACACACACACGCCCCTACCACTTCAGAGTCTGCCCACCAGGCTGACAATCACACTGGCAACTAAGCACTACCGAAGCATTCTTCCCCCACACCCATCATTTCCTAGGTTACCAGCTCCTTAATACCCAAGGCCTTGCAGAAACGGGAAGAAAATGCCCCAGAGACAAACCCCAGCTGCACAGAATATGTGATCCTGGTAGGTGAAAAAAAAAAAATCTTTAAACAGTCCTTTGGAGAAGATAGGTTGCAGGTAAGATCTTGTCTCCAATAATTCATTTCCACTCCCTTTCCCAAGGTATAGCACGATATCGATAACTAACTTGAGACCACTAAGCTTGAGCTCTGTTGGCTTGTGCCCGAACTAAGAGACAAACTTAATGCAGACATCACAGGGAGAGATGAGCAGTGTGTGAGAAGGAGGAGAATGTAGTGGGTGCCAGGAATTCCAAAGAGCAGTCCTCCCCCAGGGAGCTGGGCGCCAGGCTCTGTGGGATGGGCAGGAGACACAAATAGCCTTCTCCTGGATCCCTGTGGGGCCAGTGGTGGGTGGGCAGCTGGATCTCTCTGTGACCCAGTTAGAGGAAAGCTTTCCAAGGGCTGGAGCTGGCCTCCTGTACAATGAGAGTAATAATAACTGACAATATGATTTCCTCAGTATAAAATGATGACAGCAATATTTAATTTATTCCCTAGAATGGTGTAGTGAGAATTAAATGAAATACTGTCTATAGAATACATGGTTTGGTATGTGGCTTGTAGTAAAAGTTCAGTAAATATTAGCTCAAAATAAGAGTTTGATTGAATAATGAAGCAAGTTCAGAACTGCAGTTCACACCTAACAAAGCACTTACCTGTCTAGGTTCAACTACAACATCTCAAGTCTTTGAATTCCCTAGTTTTGTTATTTCACAGTGTTCAAGTAGAGTACAGTTTATAATGTAAGTGAATTTTTCTTAGTTCCAAGTCTGGTAAGGAGATTCAGAGGTAGCCAGTTACCGCCGTCAATTACTTTTTAACACAAAATTACTCTCAGTTTTTCAAGGGACTTTTCCTGACTCAACTTGTGCAGTACATAGGTGGTTAGGACAGGCCTTACCTCTGTTTTCCTGGTAAGAGAATGGGGCTTAGAGGATGTAAATGATGTCTACAACTAAACAACTACCAACAATCAAAGGCTTATATGGGGGTTTTGGATTCCTAAAAGGAAGCTCACTTATTTTGCCACAGTGTAAGCACACTAACACACACACACACACACACACACACACACACTAGAGCAATCCATGACAGTGACAGCAGCTGCTGTTTGCTGGGTGTCTATTAAGCTGTAGATCTTATTCTGGTTACTTCCTAGGACAAGAAAAGCTGAACACAGAGGATGGATCCTTAACAGTTCTGTCAGCCAACCCTTATACAATTTCTACAATCACTTTGCATATCTTTGCAAATACCAGCTTTTTGAAAGCTGCATGCTTTCTGGCAAAATGTTTCATTTAATCCACACAGACACCTTCCTATGTACGAAGTAAAAGATTGAATTTTTGCATAACCTTCTAGCACTCTTCCCTTGCCTCCTCCAATCTCCTCCCAGTCTTAAAAAAGGCTCTCTGAACCTTACAGCCAGCTGGGTGAGTCATGGGGGGAGGAGGCCAGCTTTTCTCATCTCTCCCCTAAAACAAGGACCCATTTTATTTTGACTTTGTTTTCCTGTATAGGGTAGAATGGAATGACCACAGAAACCAGAATATTTTCCCTATCCAAGCATCTAGCAGGTTTCTAACCTTGCAGGGGCAGTCCTCCTCCTGATCACAAGGTAACATTATATTTGAGGGTACAATAGAGATTATACTACCATTCAAGAGTTTTTTATTCTTCTCCACGGGAATACTGCTCATTAAATAGTCTCTTTTGATATTAATGTGAATGTCAAAATGTGGGCTTATTTAATAAGTGCCCTTACATATAAGTGATTTCTAAAGCAAGTGTTGAAGGCATAAAAAAATGACTGGAAATCAATTTGTTATATACTTTAATGGCACAAAGCTGGTAAGAAAGATTTGTCCTTAAATAAAGCATCATATTTGACAAGATAGGAGAAATGCAGAGAGATATTTCAAAGACCCACAAAATGATGCTAAGGTCTCACGTTGCTCATCTGACACAAATATAAAATGAGTCATATTTATCAGAGGCTTTATAAGGGAAAGGAGGGTGGATTTAGATCCCTACAGCAGAATCAAGCAATGAAAATGTATTATTTGCCTGAACACTATTTCACAAATTAGAGACATAGTACTCAGTTTGAATGGCATGCATTGGACTCCTCCCTAGTTCAAATTTTCTGACCAGAGAACATAAATAAGAACAATTTTTCACTGATTAAAACATAATTTAAAAATCATTTCAGAAGCATCTCCTTACAATTTGCTTTGTTTGAGTCACAACTGAGGCTGACAATCTCTCCCACCAATAAAATAATAAAAAATCTGTGACTCTTGTTTATTTTCCTTATCTGAGATTCATGTTAGTCCGTCAGGGAGCGATCTAAGCTCTTGAAGTTACAGACTCTAGTGGTTCGAGTTCTATAAAAAAACTACCCAGGTGTCCATGAGCAAGCCTCTTTCACCTCTGGGCTACAGATGTTTCATTCAAAGGAAAGGATTATTGATTAGTTTAGATCTTGTCACAAAAGTTTCTCTGGGAAAACTGAAAGTCAATGCTTCAAGTAAGAGGAAGCAATAATAACTCAAATTGAACAGCAGTTTTACCAATTAATTTTATTAATTGATGGAGGTTTCATTCATTTGCTACACGCTTATCAGGAGTATACAATGTTTGAGGGATTGCTTTGGGGTTAAAAAGTCTATATAGTACAACTCTAAATGTTTGCTGTTTCTGGATTTTATACTCTGTTGGGAGGAACAGACAAATAAAGCCCCAATAAGAAAATTTAAAGTGTAGTTTCACCTATGAAAATAATAGTTTTCTATTGAGAGTAGTAAAGGAAAAATATGAAAAAACACAACCTACAGCACATGTAAGGTTAAGATTTTCTTTCCAAAAGCTGTTTGCCTCAAATCCATGAAATAATGAGTAGATCCATGATGAAGAATAATAAGCCAAGTCAATCTGAAAATCAGCAGTGACACAGAAAAATAACAATAAATGAAAACTTAAATTGTGATTTAGAAGCCAAAGAGAAGACAGAAGTTGGTAAGAGCGTAAGCCACTATGGTGTAATTCTTGCATTAAAACATTATCCTCACTGGAATAAAGGGACCATCCGGAGTGCCAGCTAGATGGGAAAGAAGGAAAACAAAATAGCCAGAAACTTTTATGTTTCATTCAACTAAATTAGTGTATTTTACCTTAGAAATATAGCTACGGAATACAATGTGTAAAGTTTTAGCTGAAAAGACACAGCAAAGGATAAGTGAGCATCTAGATACTGTAAGAATAGGTCAGACAGATATAAAAGAGTTTTAAATGTTAAGCAGACTTCAATTTTGAGTTGCTATACTAAAGACAGTGGTCCATCGGTCCGCAATGTGTACTGGTCTTTCATTTTAGACATTAGCAATAAGTTTTCTCCATTTTTCTTTTGAGTAGCATAGCTGACATATCCCAATTTTATCAAGCTTCCCAAAGAGCTAGCTTCTGAGCTTGCTTATTGATTTGTTTTTCCTAAGGATTTCCTGTCTCGGTGTCATTGCTTTTGATTTAGTTACTATTTCTTTTAAATTTTCATTTATTTTTGAGCATGTCATAAAAAGTGTTGTGTATTTTATAATTTTCCCTTCCTTCTTTCTCCAATACCTCCCAGGTCCCCCAGTTCATGACCTCTATTTAAAAATTATTAAATTGTTTCTTTAATTCATTGAATTAGTATGTATGCACAAACATTTCTTTTCATAATTCAGTATTTTGGTTTAACTATTCGAGTAGTTAATTTACTATTTACTCCTCGAGTAATCAAACCAAAATAGTAAATTATAAAAAAAAAAAATTATAAAAAAATACATACTAATTCAATGAACTAAAGAAATAATTAAATAATTTTTAAATAGAGGTCATGAAGAAAATCTGACATTATACAGATATGTAGTTTGAGAAGGAGGATATACATTAATAGCTTTTGAGATGGTTACAGATAATCTTTTTGAGCACTACCCAAAAACTTATAAACTTGTACAACTTTTGATGAACCTAAATATTAGGGCTCAGCTGTAGCAGTGAATAGAGTGCTCACCCAGAACAGGCCAGGAAGTACCTTCAATCTCAGTCTATGATCTCCTACTGTGGAGGTGAAGGCAGGAGGATTCAAGTTAAAAGTACAGCCTGATCTACATGAGATCCAGTCTTAAAATATGCTAACCTTTCTTCTAATCTCAATAGGATTATATGTTAAGATAGAACCTTTTTGTAGCAGGTTGCTACTGTGATTTTTCATCCTCTAGCTCTGGGTTGGGGGGGTGGGGGCTAGGAAAGAAATCTTCACTGCCCTTGTTGGCCAACTGGGAAGAAAGAAAGGAAGGAAAAAAAGCAAGAAAGCAAGAAAGAAGGGAAGGAAGGAAGGAAGGAAGGAAGGAAGGAAGGAAGGAAGGAAGGAAGATGGAAGGAAGGAAAGAAGGAAGGAAAGAAGAGAGAGAGTAAGTGATTGATTCACAGCCCAAAGTTTGTAGAGCAGAAGCTGATAGTGAGCTAACTTCTCAATGCCATATGCCAAACCTAAACCTCATTCTTCCAACCAAAGTCCTACCCTGGCTCTTTGGATTTCAACCAATATATACTCCAAGTGAAGTTCCCAGAAGTCTAAGTGGCACGCAATCATAAAGACAAGTTGCACATGGAAAAAAAAAATGTTTTCCACAGTGGAATGCAAACAAATCATAGCCACAGGTAACAAATAATCTAAATCAAACTCACTATCATCCACTATACCTGGGATGGATACAAAAACATATTCCAAAAGCCATTCTGTGTTTTTAGAGAAACGAAGATCACAAAACTCCTTCAAAGTGTCTCACTACAACCTTTGAAAATTGTTGAGTGGTTAGATTGAAGTCTAATGATGGTAACCCATGTGACTAGGACAAAAGAAGTCTCTAAGGCAGGGGACAGGGACACAAGATAGCAAAGTAGAAGGGAGGAGATCTGAGAGTAAATGGTGTAGCAGAGTAGGGGCACTAGGGAGATGAGAGGATCAGGGGATGGGATAATAAAATGAAATATGCTTACAAACCTCATACAGAAACATTACTATTTTATAAATTAAAATATATTAAAAAAAGCCATGAAAGTTTGTATGCTGTCTCTGTATCATATGAGGAAACTCACGAAGATGGCCATGTCCAAAGAAGGAAGTGAGCCTCATCAGACTCCTACCTAATAGCCATGTTAGTTCTGAGAAGTAGGGAAATATAATTTATGTTAAATCACTCTAGCCTATAACAAAGGCAGTTGACCAATGTGCAGAATAGCCTCATAATTAAATGAATTAATATTATCCAGCCACTTCAAGCATGATGATAAAAAGTACATATATACAAAATATATTGGTTAAATATTTGTTCAAATAGTAAGATATACTTCAATGTAACGTGGTATAGTCATTGATAATTTATTAGAATTAACTTTAATATTTGTCTTTAAGGAACTACCACTCTATAAGTTAGAGTATAACTGTAAAAGGGACTATCCATTATCATCTGTAAAGAAAATTAAAATACCACTGACTTTTTCAGCTATGTTTCTAAGTGATAACATGTAATTAAGCAAAAAGAATGGATTACACAAAAGTAAATAAAATAAGACAGACCATCCCCAGTTGTGCTAATTCTTAAAGAGGGTAGCAAAAATGTTAGATACTATCACTCTTCCATTTTTTCACTTTGGAAAGCTAGCTTTTTAATTAAAATCAATTTTCTGTGTAAACATGATGTTTATTATTATTAGATGAATTAATGATTATGTTTGTTTGACTTGAAAAGACGGCTCAGCAGTTAAAACATTTGCTGTTTTTGCAGAGGGTTTGTTTCCAGCATTCATACTGGGCAGTTTATGACAACCTGTAATGACAGTTCCAGAGTATCCTCTTGTTGGTTTCCTTAAGCACTCATATGAACATACCCATACATAGACACACACAGATCTACCTAATTAAAAATAAAATAAACTTTTAAAAATAATAAATAAATAAGAACATTTTATTTGGAGTTTTATTTCTAACAAAAAAGTAAGACATATATTCTTTGGAAAATCTCTAGAAATCCCAATAATTTTGAAAAGTATAAGGAAGTCTTAAGAATAAAATAAAATCAAGAATTGATCATGTGAGCCAAGGCTTTGTAGTTGTTTTCTATAAGGAGTTAGAGATTAAATATATTTGGCTGCACTGGCCTTACAATCAGTGCCATGAGTATTTAACACTCCCTTACTAAACAAGCTATTAGCAACGTGTAATACTCAGAGTATTCTAATAAAACTGTATTTCAACAGCCTGTAGTTAATCCACCTTCAAACTTAACAAAACCAGAAATGCAAGACTTTAGCAGACACTGTAAACACTACATCTCACACACTGGAAGGCATTTGTAAAAATTAGAGAAAAATAAAGAGCAAAGACAAAAGCATAGTCTCTGCTTTGGACTGCTATGTGAGCTCTGGGTTTCAGAAGTAATGTACAAAGATTCTCTATGGGCAAGATGGCTTAAATGAAGAGTATTTTCTCCAACCAAACTGAAAAATCAAAATAAAACACCTGCATTCCTTATACTGAGTCAAAACTGAATCTTTCTTCTTCATCCTTAGTATATTATTAGAATAAAAATCTTCCTTGCTGTTGAAATATGGATGTAAAATGCAGGGAGGAAAAAAAAGTATACAGCAGTGTCTGAGAAATGACATAACCACAATTAATTTCCATAGATACTTGCAGCACTGATTCATAATACCTTGATTGAAAAAAAAAATGCTTATTCTAATACATACAAGTGCATACATCAAATAATAAATAAATAAATAAATAAATAAATAAATAAATAAATAAATAAAATAGTGTGACAGACAGAAGACCCAGAAGTTTAAAGCATGCACTGCTCTTGCAGAGCACCTGAATTCAAGCATAGCACCCATGGCAGGAGGCTCACAACTGCCCATAAATCAAGTTCTAGATGATCTGACACCCTCTGGCCACCACAAGCATCTGCACTCACATGCACTTACATTCACATGCAAATACCCAGACATAGACATACAAATATACACATAAATAAAACAAAAAGAAAAAATTAACTAAGGCCCCAAATTAAGGCTATAATCCTCATGAGCTAGGTATAACTCTAATCCTTTCACCAATGGTAAGGAAAATCTAACAATCTAACTGAGTATCAGTTACAGATTTAAAATCATCTTCATCAGTGACAGTGTTAATTCTGTTTCTAAGTCTCCTACCTGACCTTGTTTGGGAGATGCTAATGACTTCCTTAAAATATAAGCAGGATGAGTAAGAACTGGGCTCCAAATGTTATTATGCTAGAACATGTCATGCTGGCATGTGAGAAGCAATTCTTTGCATCTTCTTCCAGCTCTAGATTCAGAGGGATCATCTTAATGTCTTGAAATTGACCAAAATGAGAATACTTATAACAGAGAAAGTAGCAAGCATGGTGAGCTAGCTCCTTCCTAACCAGAGAATTGATAGCACAGCATGCTATACCTTCTACCTTAGGCACAAAATTAGCTCTACTACTCATACAACCAGTGTCACAATTAGTCAATGTTGTCATTGTAAACTCAGATATTATCAATATGTAAATGAATGTATGTATCTGTGTTACACTAAAACTCTTCTAACAGTTAGTAGTTTATCCATCTTTGTTCTAAACAAAAGCAGAAATCCAGGAATTTGAATTGTATGAAAGTTAGATAATTGAGGGCACAAATGAAATTAAACAGGCAGTAGATAAATGCTCAGACATTTTATACCTTGACTTATATTCACTCAGTACTCTTAGACTAGTTTCACCTACCCACAAAGGTTTGTTTCTGATATGTCACCATTGTCATGACTGGCTAGTTTACTTGTTTTGTCACTGAAACATTAATTATTTTTATTAATAAGAAGTGTAATATCAGGCTCTTTTCAGGAACGTTCAAATGAACCAAAGGTAGATATTGGTAGACTGACATGGTGAATGAGCGTGTTCCTTATAAACTTAGATGTTTGAACAGTGGATACATGGTTGGTGGTCCTCTTTGTATAGGTTAAGGAGGTATGATTGTGCTGAAGGAATTATGTTATTGCAATAGACTTCAAGAGTTTAAACTTTACCCTGCTTCTAGCTCACTTTGTCTGCATCTGTTTTATGTTTGCATTTGAAGATCTGAGCTCTCAGCTTCCCACTCCTTACACCATGCCAGATGCTTCCTGCTATACTTCACCACCTTAATGGACTTTTATTCATCTGAAACCATATTCCAGAATAAGCTCTGTCTTTCAGAATTTGCCTTGGACATGATGTTTGATCACAGCATCAGATCACAGCATCACAGTAACTGATACATGAGTATTATACAAGTAGGTAAATAGATAAATTATTGATAGATCAATAGACACACACATATGTATAACACACATTTATAATAATAATTATGAAAAAGAGATAAGTAATAGGACCTAAAGCTGAATAGGAAGTAAGCAAAGAGAAAAAAGTAGAATAATCCCAAATTTGATCTCATGCTGAGTAATAACAGTGCAATTCACTGAGACAAGAGAGATAAAGAAGAAGAAGAGGCTGAGGAGCATGCCTAGATCCACACTTATAAGATAGGTTTGACTAGATTCTAGAAAGTCATGTGGCTCCAATAAGATATTTGATAAAAAAAAATAAGAATTTGAAAATCAATTTTGTGATATTAACTAACTCATTAGAAACATTATTCAAGTCTTACTGGTAATCAAAGTGCAACATTTGAAACTGATTCTCTTGATTTTTGAAAGTTTAGTGACCTTATAGATGAGTCTGGGAAGTATTCCTGTAAACATTGATATTAGAGTATTAACTGATAGAGGAAAAATATGAACTTATAGATAGATTTTGTCCATGTAGTATAATGATACCATAAGAAGAAACTGAGTCTTTTACATTAATTCTAAGCCCTCTTAAGATTGAGAATAAGAGAAAAAAAGAGTGAGAATAAGAGAAGGAGGAGGAAGGGGAAGTGAAGGAATAGAAAGAGAAATAGAGCCAAGTATTATCACCAATTGAGAAAGGTTGAAACTCAAGAAGGAAATTTTACAAGAAGCAAAATAAAGGTTGGTTGTGTAGCTCACATGATACAGTCCTTGCCAAGCGTGAACACAGCCCCATTTCAATTACCAGGACGAGGAAAACCATGCGTGGCATGTAAACGTTTAAAGGCAGCACTATCGAAGTGGGAGCAGGAAGACTGGAGTACCAAGTCATCCTTGGTCACGTACTGAGGAAAGCCTGTGATCTATAAGACCCTGCCAAAAGAAAGAAAAAGGGAGAGAAAGACAATTATAATCATAGAAAATTGAATGTCCTAAACTGTGTTGAGAGTAGGTTTCAGCAAACATTTTGCCATAAAATGGTGATAATATATCTTATTTCCCATTCATGAAAGATATAAAAAACATTATTATCAATAATTTAACATTTTGTGATATGTATCTATGAATTTGGATACAAATATCTGAAAATTTTGTTGGATATATGCAATTATGAAGGAAATTAGCCTTATGATGGCTAAACATAATAATTATTATAATAATTATAATAATGAATAATAATAATATTATTAATAATATTAATAATGATATTATAACAATAATAACAACAACAATGTACCTGTGGCCAGTCCAGAAAATGAAGTGACACATATTACTCTTTTGAAATGAGATTTATTAGGGGAAATGACCTCAGACATGACTGGTCCCCAGTGTAGGAGGAGGGATTGCATTAGACAGAAAATGGTACAACATATACAGATATATGAGGAATCATGACGGAAGGCTTAAAGGCAAGGAGAGATGTGAGGAGAGCTAACATAAGAGGGGAAGACCAAGGGAGGATAGAAGAGCCTCTTCAGAAAACACCCTCAAAACAACTCCAAGAACAAAAGAAATAACAGTTTGAAAGCTTTTATAGGGTGGTGAGAAGCTTTATATCCATTGTTTTAGTTAAACATAGTATGCACAGAAGAGCCAAGTACCTGTTAGGACCATAAATTGAGAGCTGAGATTAGGCCATAGCACTGCCTGTTAAATTTCTGTCCCATGGAGAATTCCAGGGAACCACGGCCTCATCTCTTCAGGTTGTGGAATCTGGCCTCTTAAGAGTGGCCATTGTCTTAAAGGCCAAGCCCTGTTTTAACACGAAAATAAAATCCTTGTGAATATTGACAAGTCTAAAATGGGCTTCGCATTTAAGTGCCAATCCTGGGAGGATTTTGTATGACCATATCCTCAGTGGCAAAGCTGTTTCCACCTTAATACTTAGCTTATTGCTATCAATAAGAAATCTAGAAGAGTACTTTACATTAGGACTTAATAAATAATTTTTGGCAGCAGTTTTGTTTATATGGAAAGAAACAGGAACTGAAAAAACTCAGCATCAACTGGGTGGCTGCGAGTCTATCATGAGATCTCATACCACAGCCCCAGAGTTACAACAGCAGGGGGCTAATTCTGCAATCACAATTTAGAAAGAGCTCTAACAATGCAAGCTGCTCAGTTTCATGTAAACTGCAATGGAAAAATCTGGGTAGAATGTGAAGACAGAAGAGGGAGAGCAGGATTGCAATTCCAATTTTATTGTAGAATACATAGCACTGTTTCCTGAAAATCAGAAGCAGTCATTGGACTTTTAATTACAGTTCAAAAGAATGATTTCCCCTAAGAAATAGCTCCCCTGAATGGCCATTACCAACAACTTGCTGCTTTTCCCTTTTTTATCTTTGCAATTACTTACTTTCTACACTAACTTGGTTAAGGACATGAGCATGAAAGTTTGAAACAATTTCCCAGGTTGCTTACCTGTATGGTATCAGGCAACATAATTAACCTCTCTGATCCTCTTTTTTTTTAATTTTTAGCTAGAAATAAATTTTATATGTACTTCCTATTGCTTAAAGGACTAAATGAGATAATGTCAGTGTCATATATATTATGGTTTATGCTCCATAGAAAACTCTATGTAACACAGTGCTAAAACATCTTTGTGACTCCCCAAGTCCCACCAAATCTACTGTTTAAAACCAATTTCTTCCTTTTCCACTCTTTTTCACTATTTTTATTTCACAACACACCCTGGCTACACACTACTTTGTCAATTTCCAAGATTTAGGCTTTCCCCTTCTCTGTTTTATTTTATACACAAAAGCCAAGTTAATCTATCTAAAGTAAATCCTGTTTTAAAGAACTTGACTCGGGTCATGATGTCTATAAAAAGAGACCTAAAGTCTCTATTTTTGTCTCATAGGCCTCAATAATCTGGACATGACCTCCTGTATAATTGCTCTATTCCTGCCAAATATTTAAATTCAAGCAAGACTGAACAACCCATCCACGCTTTAGCCTGACTGAGATTCACTATTTTACAAAATGGTCAGGAGGGAAAGTGGCCAGATGGGCAGTGGAAGCTGTGTCCAGAGGTGCATGCCAAGGTTTAAAACCAAAGCCAGATATGCTGTCAGCATCAAGGGCTGATGTGGGGATCAGGAAGGCTGACAAAGCCAAGGTCTGCAGGTACTAAAAGCAGTCTGCATAAAATAGAACAACAAAGGAGGAAAGCCAAATTGGTTGTGATTTAAACCATGATGGAAAAAATAACACATTGCCCAAAAGTAATTATCAGTAAAATTTAGAAATGATGTTTTTACAGTTCAATTTTTATGAAATAAAGTTTGAAAATCTACAAAGTTACCAATAGAATATTAAATAAATGGTCAATATTATTGAATTGAATGGCAATATATATACTAACATGTAGTATTTGTAATATTATGAGAATATATTTGTTTTTATAGACGCTATATGTTCACATAATTTAATATGTAAACGTGTATTTATATAATGCATACATTCATATATGCATATGTCATCTATATATGGTACATAGTCATATAAAATTATTAGAAGATAATATTTGCATAGGTCCTGAATAAACAAATATGACTGTTAACAGTGGTTTTTGAGGAAGTTCATTTTTTTTCTTCCCTGTTCAAAAATCTGAATTTTCTGGTTATTATATATTAAAACAATAACTGAGATAAACCAAACACTTTACTTCTTTGTATTATTTACTTTTCTATTACTTCAACAAAACACTGTGAAGCATTTAATTGGGTTTATGGTTCCATGATGAGTTTATGAGTCCATGATGCTGAAGCAAAAGCTTGGTAGCAGAAACAGCTGAGAGCTAAAATCTTGGTCCACAAATAGCAATAGAGAACACTAGTGATGGTTCAAGTCCTTTGAAACCTCAATTCTCACCCACTGTGACACACCTTTCAATAATGCCACACCTCCTAATCTTTCCCAAATAGTTCCATTGACTGTGGACCAAGTATTCGAACATATGAGCCTATGGAGGTCATTCTCATTTCAACTCCTTAACCAAACAGTAAATAATTTGTGATTTATTTCTTTACAAAATTTACAAATTGACAGAATCAGAGTTTAAGAAAAGACTCTGGTCCTCCACTCTTATTCCAGTCATGAGTGTGTTTCTCTGACAAAAGTTTTCCCTCAAACAAAAATTGAACTTATTAAGGTTTCTCAGTTTGACTGTGCAAAGGCAAGGAGGGGTTCCTGGACTCTTCAGCTTAGACAAATCAGGTACTCCATTTTTTCATTTAGAATACGGTGCAGAATTTTCCTTCAAAAATATTTGGAGACTAGATTTTAAAAAAGCATGATAAAATAAAATAATGAAGAGGGGGGAAAGTGCATGTAATTAAAAAGGAATAAAAGTATTAATTCTTAAACCAAGTAATATATGAACACAGAAGTAGAGATATGATCCCCTTAATACAGATATAAACCTTGAATGACATCATCATGCTTGGATCTTAGCTACCACCTTCTTTAGATATTCAAATTACTTTGACAGATATTGTTACATGTGTTGACAATAGTAACCTAGATATAAAAAAGACATGGATTTCCCAATTTCTCAAAATGAAGCTGAGGCTGTTATATCTGTGAAATTAATAAGATCTGCATGTTTCTGAAAATAGCCCAAAGTCTGAGTCACCATAAAATTTATTTTTGTAGAGCCTTTTGTATTGTTTAAGCTAAGTGACAATTTATATTTCATTGCAAGAAAATGTGAATCTGTTTTGGAAGAATAATTAAATATATTTTTAAAGAAAACAAGTTTCTGCTGTTATTGTCCAATATTCATGTTTTCTAGCAAATAAAATTACTAAATTTAAATAAATAATATTATTGTTGGTGTACAAAATGGTCCCCAAAAGTTCATGTGTTTGAATCCTAGATCCCCAGCAGGATGGGGAGTGTGCTGTTTGGAGACATTGTGGAACTTTTCGGAGGTAGGCTGGTCTTAAGAGTTATAGCCTGACTCTGTTTCCTGATTGGTCAAATATGAAAATACCTAGCTCCTGCAGTTCTTTAGACTGAATTGCACCACCATGCCATCCTGGCTCTAATGGCCTATATGTCCTGAAGCCGTGGGACAAATAAATGTTTCCTCTCTTAAATTGTTTCTTCAAGGTTCTTCTATGGCAACAAAGAAAAGAATTCAAACAAAGAACAACCACAGAAAACAGGGAGGATTTGAGAAAATAAAGGTTTCCCTGCAGTGTGCAGTAGAGATTAACTTTTAGACAAAGGAAGACATTTTTCTCCCTTCTTTGCATGTTTAGAACAAATAGTACAATCCCCCAAATCCACAGCTAATATGACATTAGGGACTAATTAAACATATAAAACCAGAACTAATTAAATGGATTGAAAGGATAGGGACTCCCATGAATTGCTAAACAAAGGAAAGGCAAGTAGGAAACAAGTCTCTTACATCCCACTTGAAATGATTTATTTATTAAAGGATTCTAGATATGGATTAACCTTTTCTGATATTTTTTTTTCCTTGTCTCTGCCTTGAATTTAAGAATGATTTGATAAATGGATCAAAAGCCCCGCATTTCTGGATAGTTTTGTGTCTGTCTCCATGTTCTAGGCTATAGTGATTTTACTTATTTATATTAGTCCTAACATTTTATCACTGCTTGCAGTAATAATCCTTACTGAATTACAATACCCATGGTATAGTTCAGAGCACAGTGAGGTGGTGTTTCTCTTTTTGCTGTAAGGAGAGAAAATGCCATAGTGAAAAACATGAGCAAAAGTCTGAAGCCAGTTCTTTCAGAAATATTGAAGAAGGGACTAAGACTATACATGTTGTGAAAGTGCCTTTGGGACCTCTGAAGTGGCTGTGTGGTTCATAAGTAAAAAAAAAAAAAAAAAAAAAAAAAAAAACAAAGAAATGTTTGATTTTTTGCTCAATGACTTTTCAGTTTACAATCATGCATGCTCCATCCATCCTTTGGGGTTTGGTTTGTGTGTAATCTCCTAAATGTTGGTACCATCCACCTCCTGCTTTTGAACTCTTGTGTTATGTGTCTAACCATTTGATGATTCTTTCCTCTAGTCTTGAATGGATATTTAATTTTCCCTAGGTGTATTTTCACAGTCCTACCTAGACCATCAATGCAGTCTACAGTGGATCATAAAGAAGCATGCATTTCTGACCTGATTTCTATATAAAATGCATCTTTAGTGGACTTGGGTGTTAGAACTATGACCTGAATTGCCAACTAAAGTCCAGTTTTGTCTGTCTGTTATACCCAGAGACTTTTTTTATTCATGTCTCTACGAAGATAAACTACAAAATGATTGGATATTCATTTGCTTGAATTGTAGTCAACATTGCCTATATACCAAGAACTATTGACAGAGTAGACCCTGCCTTGAAAAACCTTGTGCTATTGAAAGTCAAATAACTAAGGGTACAGTGTATAATTAATGAGTATTCTAGAATCAGACTTCAGAAAGACCTTACTATTCCTGTGCACTGAAGTCATAGTTCAGCATTCATATTTTTCTCATGGATAAGCTATTGAAAAGAAAGACCTGAATTCATGTGGAATTCATCTAACTGAAAAAGTTGTATAAATTTAGTTGATTATTTCATTTTGCTCCTATGCTGTTCTCACTATATGCTAGGTTTTGCAAAGATATCACTTTCTTATACTAATAACATTGACATTACAGCAGATGTACCTTATTCTTCATTAAAAGTTTCCAGAGTTTAGATGTAAAATAAAGAAGTCTGTGCTCATTGTATCAACAGCCTAAATCTATATATCTTTCCCTGAGTAAGCTATGTGACAGAAGTATTCTAGCTCTACTTGGACCTTTCTGTTTCTTTTAATTCTTTAATTCTTTGAGAATTTTGTAAATTGTCTTTTGGCCATATTCACTGCATTAACTCCTCCAAAACTATTCTCCAACTTTCCTACCAACCCAAAGTTTATGTCCTTTAAAAAAATTAATCAGTGAAGTCTAATTTTTGCTGTTCAGATTTTCTTGAATGTCTGATCTTCCACTGGAGCATGTCCAATTACCAGGGTCTCTACTCTTTTCTGTTTGTTTGTTTGTTTGTTTGTTTCAAGACAGGGATTCTCTGTTGTAACTATGGCTGCCCTGGAACTCATTCTGTAGAGCAGGCTTGGAACTCACTAAGATCCTGCTGCCTCTGCCTCCCAAGCACTGGAATTAAAGGCCTGAGGAGAGTCTCTACTCTTAACAAAAATTTAACTTCCCTCCCCCCAACAACTATCAATTGCCAATAGATCCTTTGCTAGGAGTGGGACTTCCTGCCTGCCTTTCTTCATGTTGGGATTTGGCTATCTTGATAATGCATGACTCCTGTGCATCATTTCTTGGCAAAATCTCACAATCTGGGAAACTATAAGAGGTGACACCTGAATCATTCAGGAAAAGAGACAGAAGTTGCATTTTATTCCCATGAGGTTGTCTTTTACATGATCCACCATGGTTTTCATATCTTAACAACAAACCTTGGAGTTCTTTAGAAAATTATTACAGGCTGTGCATTTTTATTGACTATGAAACTAGTTTTGCCTATTGCAATGGAATGGGAGGTTGGGTATCATCGGCTGCACTCACAAGAAATGAAATTTATTCATTGTAACCAAATTTAGGATAAGGTAGGCAGGAGCATACAAATGAATATTATGTAGTTTCAGAAAACAGAAAATTGTCATGTTTTACTTCCTTTTATTGAAATACCATTTTTAATTTTTATTTAATGAAACAACTGGACATACATAAGAATTGCTATTGTACCAGAACCATCACTATCTTTCTCATTTTGTTATTTACATGGGTATTTACATCTGATAAATGCAAACATTTTTACACTCTATCATAAGAAAATTTCTAAACTTCCACTGCATAGCTTCCAGTATTGTTTTGGATCAGTCCCTTTAGAATTTCTGACTAGTCAATTTCCTGGTAAGGTAGAAGATTAGAAAATTACTTCTGTGATACCATGTGAAAGAAAAGAGTTGGAGTAAGATATAATAAGCCCTATGCATAGAGTAAGAGTTGAAGTAAGAGCTGCAGGAAAAAAAAAAAAGAGAGACATTTACCTGGGATTATCTCTGCAAAGAAGCAGACAGAGAAGTGCTAGATTCATGTTCTTTTCACCAGAACAAGCCCCCCACCACCACCAAAAAAGAAGCAGTAAGCTAGAGGGAAACTCTCTGAGCTCTGGAGATACAATAATGGTTGGGGTACAGTGTGTAGAGAGATATAAACTGAACAAAACAAATTGTGGAGACAAATACAGAATTGTGGTTCAGGATCCTGTATCTGAAGCTCTCTGTGGGTGCCCTGGAGATAACTGAGTGACATTTCTTCCAACACTACCTGAGAGAGCCACACAAGAACAGAGAAATACATTGGCAACTCATTGCTAGATCTTAATGGAACCTTATAGAGCAAAAGCAAGCTCAGGTAGGTGAGATGCTCCACAGAGCATGTGGATCATAGAAAGTCCTCCAAGCAGAAAGAAGACCTTCCAAATTGCCAGAGACAAAGTTGTAATTGGCAGCCAGAGGACCTCAGACCAGGGAATTCCTATAGAAAGTAGAGTAATAATTTGAAATCCCTCTCATCAGGAAGGGTCTACTTATTTAACTTCTTTGAATCACTGAGGACATCTGCATGCTCCCTATGCCCATAGCCTACAGGAGCTGTTACAAAGATAATCAGAAGCACTATTGAGTGTATATATAAAGTACTTTATGGCCTTTGCTGAGATATTTGTATATCCACATTAATTATTGCGCTATTCACGATAGCTAAGAAATGGAACTAGCCTATATATCCATCAGGAAATGAATGCACAAAGAAAACACATCACATATAAAATGGAATTAATTCATACATAAAAATAATATTATAAAATTTTCAGGAAAATGGATTGAAGTGGAAATAATTAAAGTAAGCATAGCACATTGAGACAGACAAGTACTATGAGTTTTCTTATATGTAGATTCTGGGTTTTAGCGTATATATGGAGAGAGAGAGAGAGAGAGAGAGAGAGAGAGAGAGAGAGGGAGAGAGAAGGTACATGCCATGAAGCTGGAAAGAAAAGTATGAATGGGAATAAGATTTCTGAAGATTAGGCACAGGGAAGCAGGATACATGTAACACGGAAGCAGAAGGAATGAAGGGGGGGCGCAGATGGAGGGGAAAGAAAGAGGAGAAACAAGAACAAAATATACATAATACCATAATGGAAACCATTATCTTGTATGCTAGTTTATTCTTAAGCTTTATTTTATTTTTAATTTGTGTGTGTGTGTGTGTGTGTGTGTTTGTGTGTGTGCGTGCGTGTGTGTGTGTGTGTGTGTGTGTGTGTGTATATTCGTGCAGATGTCCACAAAAGCCAGAAGACAGCTTCATATCCCCTGGATCTGGACTTATTTACAACTGTTATTTACAATTGTGCAATGTAGGTCCTGGAAACAGAAATGACTTCCTCTGAGAGAACAACAAACTCTTCACTACTGAGTCATCTCTCCAGCCAATGCACCTGACACTAATTCCTTTTTTTACTTAATGTATTATTTTATTATTCTTTGAGGATTTCACTGGACACTGTATTGCCTAAAGGAACAAAACTAATAGAATACAAATGAACATACACATACACACACAAATAAAGAGGATTTGAAAGAGTAGCTTACAAGCTGTGGTCCAGCTACTCCAAAACTGGCTGTCTACCAACAGTGAATCCAACTCTCTGGTAGCTGTTTAGTCCACAAGGCTGGATGCCTCAGATGGTCTTCAGGATATGCCAGAATCCTAAAGAAGTAGGATTGAATGCCAGTGAAGTAATGAATTTGTCAGCAAGAGCAAGGGCAGATAGGGAAGGACTAAACGTTTCCATCTTCCAGGTCCTGAAGGTACAGCTCAGACTAAAGGTTGATCTTCTCACCTCAAAAGATCCAGATTAATGGTGGATTTTCCCCATTTCAAATGATTTAATTAAGAAAAATCCCTCACAGGTGTACCCAGCCACTTGTACTTTAATTAATTCCAGATATAGTCAAATTGACAGCCAAGAACAGCCATCACAGACTCTATGTTCTTAACTGCTACAACAGGCACAGCAACGCATGTTTTGTTTATCTTAATTAGATAACATGTTAAGTCTCAGTCCTTTATTAAGAAAAAGTGAGATAATGTGAGGATTTGAAAAACCTGAGCTGTAGGGATTAATTGTGGCATAAATTCTTTTACTTTCCAAGTTAGGAGAATGCCTAATTCTTTCTAAAATGCAGAGCAGGTGCCTTCCTTGATCTTACAGAACATCCCTAAACAAAAAGAGGTATGCAGAACAGAAAAAAGTTTTCAGAACCTATTTAGACTTTGTGTTTCCTGCTATACTCCTGTGAAAAAGCCAAATATGAGATTCAATAAAAGATTAAAAATTGCTAGTAATTGCACATAACGATTATATCAGCATATTATAAGAACAGACTACTTCTTTCTGGAATTTTCTATGTAATATTTTCAAACTAGGGTTTATTGGAAGTAACTGAAACTAGAAATAGTAGCTGTAAACAACAGAGGACAAGCACAAGGTAAAACACCTACACCTTCTAATACCACTGTGAACACCCACTGAAGTTATGTAGAGGGCTTAGTGCAGACCCAAACATATCATTGACACTCAAATGCAAAATAGCTATGTGAGCCACAGCAAAGAAGATATACTGCTTTGAATATATAAACATACTACAAATATATGTGATTAAATATCTTGGTATATTTCCCAAAATTCCTATTAAATTCACAGTAAAATGTCATGTATATAATCGCAATGATATTTTCCTATTTTTTTCTGCAAGAATAATTAAAACCATAGTATATTATCAAAGACTAAGTAAAATTTATTCAAAGTGATAAATTTGCCTATGTGAACTTAAAAATGAGAAGCTTGAGGATATGTGAAATAAATTTTCAAGGAAAAAAGTTCAAATTACCTTGGCTAGCTTCTGGACAATACCCTATAGGAAAATACTGTTCATGATTTTTAAGAGGACTAAGAGTTTGAAGGTAGACTTCCAACTTAATTACACAGGCCTACCTAAATTAAGGTAGCGGTTAAAATATCATATCTAGTTTTGGAGAAAGAATTCACCTTCCTCCTAAAATATTTATTTTTTGTTTCAAAAATATTGCTAGAGAGCATCCGGAATAATTGGCTTTGTTATGACAACCTTACACATGCCTGCTATGCTCTCTGTTCTGTTCTGTTCACCAGCACCCTCATTTCTCTGTTAGCCCCCTTATTATTTCTTCTCAATAGAGAAAAGCAGGAAAAGGAGACTTACTAAATGTGGTCACACTGGTTGGTTGGTTGGTTTTGCTTTACATTAGTTCTGTATGTATATTTTCTTTTACTCAGCACTTAGCCAAGTTTTACTGAAAACAGAAGTACACACACACACACACACACACACACACACACACACACACACTGTTTTTTATAATAGATAAAGAAAGAAGAAAGCTCAGAGTGGGTGGTACATTCCTGAAATTAGACACTCTGGAGGATGAGGCAAGAGACTCATGAGTTTCATGGTGGCCTGTTGTACAAAATGAGACCCTATTACAAAAAAAAAAAAAAAAGACAGTCAAGGGAGAAGGAAGAAAAAGATGGGGAGATGTCAAGAAGTAAGAGACCATCAAAGACTCATGTTTAGACCTCTGTGGTGGATTGAACTAGAATGGTCCCCAAAGGCTCATATATTTGAATGTTAGGTCCCTAGTTGATAGAACTATCTTGAGAAGGAATAGGAGATGTTGCCTTGTTAAACGAGATGTGTCACTGAGGGTGATCTTTGAAGTTTCAAAAGTCCAGAACCATTCAATCTCTCTCTCTCTCTCTGTCTCTCTCTCTCTCTCCTCCCTCATCTCTGTCTTCACCTTGCAGATAAGATGAAAGTTTTCCTCTGTGACTTTGAGGACAGTCTGGTCTACAGAGTGAATTCCAGGACAGCCAGATTTAACAATAGAGAAAACCTGTCTCAAAAACAAACAAACAAAATAGATGTAAGCTCTCAGCTACTGCTCCAGTGCCATGCCATCCTGCTTGTTCCCCAGCATGGTGATGGGCATGGACTAACCCACTGAAATTATAAGTAAGCCTTCAACTAAATACTTTCTTTTATAAGTTGCCTTGGTCGCGGTGTCTCTTCACAGCAACAGAACAGTAATTGAGGCAACCTCTATTCAGACACACTGAAGCTTTCTTTAATTTTTATCACTTTCAACATCTCTACCAATGACAAGTCACTGAGCCTTAAGCAAAATGCTTACTCTGGGTATAACATGCATACATTAAATAGATTATGGCAGTTGTTTTTTTTTTATGTTGGAAGGACTTTTTTGGGTGGGGGAGTTGTTAAGTAAAACATACAGAATCTTTAAACAGTTATTTCAGGCCTGTGGTTCACTCTGTAAACAGATATACTGAGCAAGGCCATGGACCCTGCTGAAGCTATGCCCTCCTGAGCCTCATATTAACCTTCTTTCCTTCTTCTCTACACCTGTTAAGGCATTGTGATTTCCTAAAACCACTTTGGCTGTCAACACTCATGTCAACACATGAGTGACCTGACTTCTAACATGAGACAGAGAGAGTTGACTGTCCTGTGCTTTTGTTCTTCCTTAATGTATCTGGGCATGGAAACCTAGTGCTTTTAGATGAGACTTCTGTAATGCTTAAAAAGGAACAAATAGCCTCATTGATGAGTGAGACTCACACTGTAGATTATAGATCTCTGAGTCAGACCAGAAGGACTAGTGTTATGACTTTAACAATTCATAAAACTAGTGATATGATTTCACATGTGTACTCATTTCACATTTCACATTCACATTCACATTCACATTTTTCATTAACATATTGACATAGTTTAATGTTCAAAAAGCAGATCAAATTGTTGCAAGAACTATGGAACTCATGAAATGCACATTTAAGTTCTAGGGGTGCTATTATTAATTATGTGTCTTTGTAGAAATTATCAAACTTCTCTGGACTTTGATTGTGTTCCAAGTTGAGAAATTATATATATATATATTCTCATGAGGATTACTCAGGTTAATATAATATACAAAAATTTCCAGAAAAATAAAATACAAAATATGTAGGTAGTTATTTTATTGCCATATACTCATCTAGTATCCCTCAGGATTTAGTCTTAAGCAGGAGGAGGGTGGAGACAAGAGAGAAATAGATGAAGAATTGAGGTGGGAAGGATATGTAGGAGGAAGAGCAGGAATTTCACTCTACAAACAAAATAACTATTAGTGGAGCACTCACTGTATAGAATGCTGTGCAACAGTTTTTGTACCAGCTTGTTACTTTCTGTGCACTATCTGACTCATTACAGTCCTATGAATTTAATCTTATTCTTGATCATGAAAAGTGAATGGTATTTAAATAAGATTCCAATGTCATACGGGTAAATGAAAGTGACAAGTTAAAACTTCAAATCCGTCTAAAACATAGCCAATGCTTGTAACAATATTTCCACCTACAACGTATAATAGTCCTCCAAAAGTCAGATCATCTAAGTATAAAACTCTCTCCTATCCATAGATATCATAATAAAATAAAACGGTAGTTCATTCTATAGAATCATATAGTCAGCATCATACCTTTGAAAGCATTGGCTTATTCAAACAATTACAAAGATCTCATTTCCCCAGTGTAGAGTAAAGAGACTGAATGAGACTGAGATTAGCTTAATCTCTTATGTAATTGAGTGTAAAGTCAGGAAAGATCCTTGTAACTCTAACTTAGGACCAAGGTGTTTTCCCACCTGACCAATACAGGGAGACTAAATAGACCTGGTAGTACAGACTAAGTCTGGAGCCTGTATTCATTTCCACAATCCCATCACTATAATGGTTGTTTCTTACTTATATATCCCTGAACTCTTCAAACATGAAACATGAAAAAATCTCATATGGCCCAAGATCATCTAGCCAGCATGGATCCTCAGTAAAGAAAAAGTCTATATCCATATCACCACATATCTAACAGAAATACTGTCAAAACAAAGATCTTTTCAACATTGAAAAAATAGATGTGTGTGTATTTCCTGTTCATTCTAGGGTTAAGATGTAATGTGGGGGAACTATAAGTGTTATTATTTTCTCAGAGGAAAGACATAATATTTCTCCATACTTCCTTACTTCAAAAATGGGTTTCAGATCAACTAGACCTATCCATCCCTGGACCAAGTGAAACATTTGATCCCATATCCCACTTTGCATATCAACATACCCTCAGCAGCAAATATATTAATGTTCGTGTTATACTAGCCCATGGCAGATGAGCCCAAACCTGCAAATCCCATCATTACCTTCACACATTTTCTTTCTTATATTATAAATATCAGTTATGAATATCTAGTCTAGTGTATTAAGAACAGTTTTACGGCAGTGAATCCCCTACTGTACTCCACATCAGAACTCTGGGACGAGATGTCAAAAATGGAAGATCTTGAAAGGTATACTTAGATAAATGGAAATTAGAAGAAATCATGACAGTTAACAAAGAGCACAGTGATAAATTCTAACATAAGCCACCATTCTCTGAATGTAGAGATAAAATATTCTATGAAAAAATTCCAATAACTCTATCAATGCTTATCACCAGTTCCCAAAATTATTTAAAACTGGATTCCAAAAGTTTTGAAATCCTTCAAATTCTGGTGAATTGTAAATGAGTTTTTCCTTAAAGGCCACGATTTTAAAATACTTATTTCCTACTCCCTCTAAAAATCATTTAAAGTATGCAATCTTGGCACACATTGACCAACTCATACTGGTTTACTTTTGCCCTAGAAGAATATAGGTTGACATACCCTTTTCAAACAAGGATTTGAAGAGAGAGAGACAGAGGAAAATTTTTTTGAAAATAAAATGTGACTTGTGGCTCAAGGAGTTTAAGCTCTTTAAGAGAAGAAAAACCAAATCAAGATTGGGGGAGGTCTCAGACTACTTCACTTAAAAATGTCACACCAGGACCTTCAAAATCATGATAATCTAACCTCTTTATTCATGTTGGACTAGAACACTTCTACTGTCATTGCCTCCTTAGGCAGCAGCTGAGGTTCCCAGAAGCTCCCTGGGAGCTGGTTTATCCCAGTGGACACTGTAAACTGGTTGTAGGAGGCTTACAATTCTTTTTCAGTGAAAGTATGTGAAAATGATTGAATGAAATAATAAGCATGAAGAAATTCATTCTGAGCTTAGGTTTACATGAATGTGTAATTGAAGCATTAGAGGAGGACACTGATTGCTCTTAATATTACAATTCTAGGTGTCTGACTATGTCAGGCAGAAAGAAAGTGTCCCATTTAATATAGGTTCTTGCACTTAGGAGTAGAGGCATGTGTGAATTCCACATGGCATCTGCAAAGTGCGATCAGCGATCATATTTTTGATCAAAATAATAGTAAATTTGTAGAAATGTTGTATTTATAAATAAGGAAGGAACAGGTGATTCTTCATTGAACTGAAATTACAATAAGATAGCATACATAACAAATCAAAGTCCAAATAAAATATAGGACAAAATCTAACTTATTTAAAAAAAATTAGTATTGACATCAGAAATACACAATCACTTATCAAATGAATTCAGAAGAGACAAAAACAGCTGAATAGAAGTTGTATGCAAGCTTCAAAGTTGTGTCTCTTGGGTAAGTCAAGACACTGTCCCATCAGCTGGACTGCTCTTAGCCAGTTTGTGGTTTCAGCAAAATTGCATGTCTAGCTTCATCTGTTATAAACAGGGGACAAAAATATCATCATCATGTTCTCCAGAAGTTCCCTTGTGTGGGTTCAACATGTTAATCTTGGTAAGATGTTTGTAATGATGCCTGTCATACTTCACAGTAATGACTGCTCTTATTACCATTAATCTTCCAATAACATTCAACTTCCATAAAAGATGAGGGAAATAAATCTTATCAATTTTTGGAAATGTAAAAGAATAGGTTAATGAGCTTCTGGCATAGCTGGATAAATATTCTTGAGAGATTATTATTTTTTTAATTTTTATTCTTAATCTTGATAATAATAATTGTTATCATTACCATTCAGTGAGTTTGTACTATTCAAATAGAACTGGAAATTATTTTTTCTAAAATATCTTGCAGCAATATAACAGTTATATTCCCATATAAAAAAATAAAATTAGGAAGCTAAAAGTTACAACAATATGTATGCTCAAAAATGTGTGATTTTGTGATTTGGTGTATCTTTTTCTGAGCAGCATGTGGATAGTCTTTACAAGAATTCTTCTTGATGGTGTAAGCACATGTCAGAGCCCATGGATCTAGAAGGACCAACACTTTCAAGTCTGTCACTGTTTTAGCCAAGGCTGTCAAGCAGAGAACTTCGGTGAAGCTCCATACCATGCCTTCAGTGAAATTACCTAGACTTCAAAGAATAGTAATAATAACATACCAAAGGGGAGCTTAAGGTAAAGTCTTAAAATTTAGGTTTATTCCTTTGTCACAGGCCAATAATTTGAACCATTGGTATCCTGTTGACCAAAAGCAATCGTAGAACTAAGCCTAGAGTCACTTTAATAAGGTCTACTCAAGAACATGCTTGTCAGCAGACATCTTTAATTGAGTATAATTTACACAATTATTTACTGCAATGGCCAAAATATGAACAGAAATCAGTATGTGTGTTTGGGATCTACTGCATCCAAAAATTGAGATTGTATCTTTGATATCTTGATCAAAACAATAGACAATTTGATTAAAATATTTCATTTTCATATTTCATTAGCAAATAACAGGGCTAAAGGAAATCTACCTGCACATTCTCAGGATGTCAAAGAGAAATTTCCAGTGGTCCCTTCAATGCTAGATTTACTGCTAGCTCACGTGGCAATGGGAAAATCCTTGAGGTCTTCAATACACAATGTATAGCTATTACCACCAAGTTACTTTAGGGGCTATGTTCCAACAAAATAATGATTTATCTTTGTCTTCTTTGACTTATAAGGAAACATTTCTTCCAATAACTTTATGGTAAGATGACAAGATGGGAAAAAATAACAAAAATTTAAGTAAATAAACAAAAACTTGGCAAATGTTATACATAGTTTCAGGATATTGACTGGGAGAATGATGTTTTAAATGTCTCATATGGCAACACAATGGATGGAAATGTTAGTGGCATATGTTCTTGCAAGATGAAAGGCCACTACTGTTATTATCATGTCTTGAAGTAAATTTCATCACTAGTTTCATGAAGACTATGATAAGTACCCTTTTGCATCTCTATAAAAATCAGAGATTTAAAGGGCTCCTGAAGAAATATCAGTCTTCTTTGGATCCAAGTTAGTCTAACAGCAGGAAATTCTGTTTCCAGGGTGATCCAGAGGTAGGGCCTGAAAGAAATACTGGGTATCCTCTCATGGGAAAAGATGATGCATTCTGTCTTGGAATGACTGATGAACATGAGTAACCAGTGACAGGGTAGGGAGCTTTGTGGTAGACCTGATTCATTTCCCATCAAACATTTCTGCTCATTTCCATTATGTAGAATCATTGCCAAGTAGGAAGAAGCAGGTTCAACATTATACTTCCTGACTGGCTTCACATCCAACTGGGCAACATGACTGACTACTGGCTAGTATGATACCAGTGCAGGTGATGATCACATAGTCAATTAAAATAAAAAACATATTGTGGTCCTTGTTTACATCATTTCACCCCTGAATTATGCACACTGATCTTCCAAGAAACCTTAGAAACTAAGTACTAAGAATGGCATTCATTCCTCAGTCTTGCACACTGGATGACTATCTGGAATAGAATGTGAAGTCAGGTTCCTCCAATTCTACTAAACTTAGCTGGATAGGAACCAAAATAAGCTTCTATTCTGTTAATTCACTGACAATTTGGAATGAATGAGTTTTGCAGGAATTTTAGCTTCACTGTAATTCTAATGTTCATGAACTACGATAGTAAACATGGCAAACTAGAGAGCCAGCAACTGTGGTTTGGTCAGTGTCAGGACTCAATATCAAAAGCAGGATATTTGCACCAGACAAATCTGTGATGGAATTCAATTTACTGGTGAGAAGAGTGACTGTCATGAATTAGCTCTGTCTCCTTTCTCTCTGTCTCTGTCTCTCTCTCTTTCTCTTTCTCCCATGGCCCCTCTCTCTCTGTCTTTTCTCTCTCTCTCTTTTAAGTGGGGGTGAATGGGGGATGTATCCATGTGGTATATGTGTTTGATGCAGTAAGAGGATATTGGATGCCTTTCTCTATCACTTTTGTTTTATTCCTTGAGACAGGGTCTCTCAATTTACCCAAGGCTCTCCGTTTTATCTAGTCTGACTAGTCAGAAATCTCAGAGGATCTGACTATCTCTGCCCACTCCTACAAATATGGGATCTCAGCACATACAAAGCCACCCTCATTTCTTTACATCAATGGTTACTATCAAACTCAGGTCCTTGTGTTTGAATCATCAGGGTTTCTTATCCAATGAGTCATTTCCCAGCCCATAAGCCTACATGTTTTATCAAATACCAACCACTTGACTGATACTGCTACAAATGTTCAGTTTATTGTGGCAAATTAAGTAAAAATTCTCTACAAATTTTAGTCCTTTTGTTTCATACAGGGAAGTGGGCAATATATAGCCAAATGTAGAAAATATATGTACAGTACATGGTCACATTGAATGAAGATATCTAATTTAATTAGGAATGAGCCTGATGTGAAGCAGTAAGCCTATAGGCTGTCAGAACAGAGAAGGGAGAATTGCATAAAGGCCCTGAGATTTCAAGTAGTTGCATTAGCATGTAAAGAAAGGAGAAGGAGACAGGCCCTGCTGCAAACAGTCAGAAATGAGATTAACAAGATGAGTACTGGCTAAAATTTAGGATTTTATCTTAGTTTCTTTCTTCTAGAAGCAGAGCACAAAACAAAGATTTGGACAAATGTGACTTGGTTAGCATTTCTACTGAGTAGAAAGATAAGGAGGAAGTATTATGAGATAAGGGACATTGTTTAATCATGGTTATAAGCTCAGCTTGACAATAGCTTTAGACAGATTCTCCAGGGAGCTCTGAAAAACAAACCGTTCCCCAGATTTTGTTTCCACAATAGGAAAACCTTTTGTCCCAGTAGACTAGTAGGAAAAGTGGACATTAGTTTCCATATGAGGCACCTCCTTCATAGCCAAGGCCTATTCTCGGTAGAAGAGCAGTTGGCAACCACCATGAGAAGATTTGCTTTCCTGGTAAATGAAAGCTAGAGTGGCAACTCTTCAACTCTTTGCACTCCTCAACTCCATTTGCTTCTCATCCAAGCCCCTTCACTCTGTCCAGATAATCTTAGCTCAGGATTATGGTTAGTTACAGTTTCAGAAACCTCTGTCAGAGGATTGCTAACTGGTGCTGTGAGCTCACGATCGATCATGGTGAATGCTTACTGGGTCCATCTTCATTACCTGCTGTAAATTGCCCTCCCTTCCCCACCTAACACTTCCAGGAGATGAATGTCTTGCCTGGCAGAGTAACTCACATCTTGTATATGGGATTTGAGTCTCTGGCTGCTGTGCTTTGTTTAATGATTTTTGCACTTGAACATTAGAATTAAAACTAGATAAGACTCATAACAGTGAAAATACATATAGTGTTATGTAAGCATTTACTCCATAATAAAACATTTCCTCTCTGGGGAGGAGAGAAGCTCAGGGAACTTAGAATGATCAGGAAGTTTAAAACCATTACAAAATTGACAGAGTATCTTCCCAAAGTTCTAAGAGGTTATAAAAGAAGGGAAACAATGGCTGAGAAAAAGGAGACTCCCCCAACAGGTTGAGCTGACTGTAAGTTGTACTGTGAGAGCCAGGACTGCTGCTCTGCATGCTGAGGTAAACTTTCTGGTGGTGCAGCTGCTTTTGAATCATCGATGTTCTTGTAAATAACCCCTCATCTATGTCCCTGTAAGCTAGCCTTGAGTGGAATAGTTTCTTGGGTTTGTCATCAGTGTTCTGTCTGGGGTGAATGGGTACACTTATTTGTGTCCATAGAAAAATTCATGCAACAAGCAGCAACTATGTCTTCACAATGACCAGAGTCAGTCACTTCTATTATCGCCCCAGTTTTAATCTGCTGACCTATAAGCATAAAGTATCTACTGTAACAAGACTTCAGTCATAGATTTACATGTATTGTGTAATAAGACTCTTACTGTATTCCATAGAAATATCCTTACTTTCTAGGACCAAGGATGCTTAAGCAAGAAAGATAATGCCAGCAATTTTTGGCTATTTTGCTTACCAACAGAGCCAGAGATTAAATATTTTAGGTAATATAATGCTATAAACAATCTCTCTCTATAGCATATTTTTCTTTAAAAATAATCTTTAAAATGTAAATATGAAAGTTCACCTTAATTCATGGAATCATGAAAAACAGGCTATGGGCAGTTACCCACCTACCTGTGGTTTGTTGAGAAATGCTCTGTATTCACAGAGTGTAGTTTGTAGGGACTAGAAACAAAAACAACCTACATGGGTGTTGTTAATGGTCATGTACAAGGCTATCACTAAGTTCTTGAAATTCTATAGCGCTGGAATACTTTCCAAGCATGGATTTAGGTGAGTGTTCGTGTGAGTGCTTGTGGGAAAACTCCAAACAAGTGTCCTGTGACCTCAGTTTCTTCAAAACAGAATTTTTCTTAAGATGTGTTTTGGTGCTCCTCCCAATGATATCACATAGGAATGCGTTTAATTCAGTTGTTGTTATTCATATGCCCCCATGGAAAAACATGTCTTTGCCACATGCAGCTTGTACCTGTGGTTGTAAACAGTTTGAAGTCATTAGAACTTTACTTAGATGACTTTTTCAACCCTCAGGGTATAAGTTGTCTGATGCTCTGAATAAAGTTGGCTATTGCATGAGACTTTGTCTGACTCATATTTAGTCCTGTTCTCCCAATCCCATTTCACCAACTAGATCAGTAAACACTATAGAACGTTTAAGTTTTGCTGAGAAGTGCCTGCTGTTGGGCCTTCACACAGCTACTGGCTCAGCCAACTTGCTTTCTGCCTTTATAATCCACTGTGTAAGCATTAGTGTTCTGAAACAGCCAACAACAGACACTGGAAAATGCCAGTTGATCAACTCATTCTGTCCACTTGATTATTTAGTTATCAGTGTACAGTGAATATCCTCTGATGGCATTCAAATGTAATGCAAAGTCTCTTATAATATATTCACATTCAGAATGTATCTCTGATTTCTAATTAGTGTGTATTAATTATATGAAATAATGGGCTTCATTAAAACACATATTAGTTCCATTATAGCAAAGAGCTATGATGCCATCAGACTCCTCCACTTTTACTTTTAGACCTGTCAAGAGGTCTGAGAATGTAAAGTCCTCAGTGAGTCCAAAGTGAGGAAGGTGCACTCACCAAACTTAAAGGCCACAGTGTTCTTTGTGTGCCCTTCCTTTTACTCAATAGCTATATCCCTCATAGTCTCTCTCCTCCCCAGGGCACTGTCAGATAAAATTCAAGAAAATATCTAAAATGACTTTTGGAAATATAATAAATAACTCCTAGTATATATATGCTCCAGTTTAACATTTGTGAAATACACTAAAAAATTACCCATGAGGGGCTGGGAAATGGCTCAGACAGTAGAGCACGTACAATACATGCGTAAGGATCTGAGTTCAAGCTACAAAAACCAGGCCCCACCCCGACAGGCATAATGATGAGAGAAAATGGGAGGAGAGGCAGAGTTAAGAGGGACTTGTGGCTTGCTGGCCAGCCAAGGTAGCCTAATTACTTAGCTAAAACTCTCAGAGTTTACTTTGATAATTTGGAGGGGATTGAGGAAGACACCAAGAGTCACCATATAGTCTCCACTTACACACACGGTCTAGTGGACACACATGTACATACACAAGAACACGTGTAAACACCTGTGCACACACACACATTAACTGTTATTTAGCTAAAGCTCTAATTTAACACATTATTTTGCATTTTTATTTTTAAGTTTATTTAACCGACATTATCTTGATACCAGTGATTCTGCTGCTGAGATTTCTGTCAAACACCCTCCTCTATCATTTCAGTTTTCCAGTCATGGCTTCATATTCTCTCAATCACTAGTGGCTTCCTATATTTGCACCTCCTTAACCCGATTGTGTCTTACTAAATTCTCACTCATCTGTAGAAGACAATTCAACTTCCTGAATACTAAGCCCAAAATTCACACTTCTGTGAAAATTTCCCCTGTTCCCCTTGTTAAATTTAATTACTTATTAGATTTGTTTCCAAGAAATGTTTACCCATACGTTGATGTATATGTCATTCAGAATTTATTTTCATACTTTTTGTTTATTGTTCTCTCTCAGAGGATTTGGAAGGTTCAAATTCATCACTAATTCCTCTGCTGCCTCAACCAAACCAGTGCATCTTGGATAAAAATAATAAAATAATTCCCACTTTGATTGAGTTCTATCACAATGTATCAACCAATGAAGTAGTAATTAGGCGTGAAACAGCCTATGAGAACACAGAAAGCAGTGATGTCAAAATCATACTTTACTATAAAAGCTGTATTACTTTGAAGCTTGCTGTATTCTTTTCTCCTAAGATCAAATGGGGTTTCCTACATTACAGTGTTTTCCATTTCATTAAGCATGCACACCTCCCACAAATTCTAGAAAAGCACTGCAAGAAAAACTATGCAACAACAGCTCATCCTCATTATCATATTCATAAATCAATGCATCTGGACAGATCATGGAAGAAGCGACATGCATGGACTTCAAAGAGGAGGGGTAGAACTTGTGGTTCACTATTTCCCAATTAAGTAAAAATGTGTGGGGCTCCTTCAAAGATCATAAACTTTACTTGCTGTCCTAGCTTCATTTCTGCTGCTCTGAGAAGATGCCCCGACAAAGAGCAACTTCAGGGAGAAAAATTTTGTTTTAGTTCACAACCCCAAATTACATCCAGTTATTGCAGGAACATCATGGCACCAGGAACTTGAAACAAATAGCCCTAACACATTCTCAGTCAAGAACAGAGAGATATGATATGCAAGTTTAATTCTTAGTTTGCTTCCTCTACTCTTTATACAACCCAAGACCCCAAGCCAGGGAAAAGTGCTCCTTCCTTTTAGGCTGGGTCTACCTATATCAGTTAAGATAACTTCCCATCCAAGCATGGCCAAAGCAAACCTGCTGCAAATTCCTCATCAATGTTTTCTTCCCAGATGATATTAAGTAGAAAATTAAAACTGACCATCTCACTGCTGGGGATCAAGAATGAGGGGCTTAATAAAACAGTTCCTAAAATACTTAAACAACAAAATAATTGTATCTGACGTTGGAATGAATACGTTTAGAATAGAAATGTCTATCATAAAAATCTTGAAGTCTCAGCATCTTCCCTTTGGCAATGGTATTTTGATAACTTAGGTACTCCTGATGTCTTCACAATAAATTAATATTCTGGAAAGAATATTTTAGTTAGCAACTGCCCAAATGGTAGTTGTTTAGCTGCTATCATGAAAGTATTTCCTTCCATGTACTTGTTTTACAGAAAGTGAGAATGCCCAGATGAAGGACTCAGTGCAAATCCAGAAAGCAGCAAGGTGTTTTGTCTCTTACAGATTGTTGAGTTTCAGTCTGCCAGTAAATTTTAGCTGACTGTAGATTTTTTTGAGGATAGAATAAAATTATCCTGTTAAGATAAAATGGTGGGTTCAACAGTAGCTTTGTTTATATAGGAAAATTAAATTTAGAAAAATATTAATTTCTATCTAGTAGCAGATAAGATACAGACTGACAGATTTTTTTCAACCAAAGGCATGAGAGATCATGCACCCAACTACTCAACTTCAAAATATATCACTCCTTTGGTATAAAACTGCCTTGAGGATTGAGAAAAATGATATGGGCACAGATTTTGTGCAAAGATGTTCCCTATGAAGCAGACTTACATCTTTTATGTTTTTTCTTTACATTTCAATCATATATATATATATATATATATATATATATATATATATATATATACATTACAGTGATTACAGTGACTTTGTACAGATTTGAATAAAATTTACCTGACATAGAATCTGACATAACACTTTGTATAGTCTGTAGGCTCAAGAAATATTTTAAACGGATGAGTAAGAGTCAGTAAACATCACATGAGTGACAAATAAATCAAAGATTCACTTATCTCGAAAAGAGACTTTCTCCATAGGTACACATGTAACATTTCAAATGTTGAAGAGTGTCCTTCAGATGCTTCTTTCCATGCAAAGCCTTATAATTACTTATTGTGCCTCAAAAGATAAAAGTCCCATTCTATCACTTGTTGTGCATATCAGTAGCAAGTTTAAACTATAGTCTGCACAAATGGACTTGATGTCTACTTGATTATAAAAATTATAAATATTAAAATAAAACATATAATTAGCTTTCAAGTAGAATTTGGAATCCAGGTATAATTAGATACATGCAATAATTCTCTCTTGGTGGCCACTGACACATACCCTCAAATCTCCAAAGTTGTGTTTACAACTAAATGTAGCAACAAAGATTTAGTGTATCCATTTGTGTGTGTGTGTGTGTGTGTGTGTGTGTGTGTGTGTGTGTGTGTGTGTGTGAAAAAGACATTTTTTCTACTGGTTTCCATTCAAATAAAACAGATCTTGGCCAATTAAGCTTCATTGCTGACCAGATAACTTCCACCTCATGTGTAGATAATAAACATTATCTATAAACATTTTCAATTCACCAGATCTTCATGATACAACCTTTCCTCATACTACTATATTTATTGCCTTTTCTATGTAAGGCACTACACTTAGACTCTATAAGAGAAAAAAAAAAGCATGATGTGAAGAAAGAGGCATGTCTACTATGGGTAATAAAAGAGTAATAGTAAAAGATCTCTGGAACAGATAAGATGAAACTCTGGGCTTGTTGTCTGTGGTGCTAATATTGTCAACTTCTCAGGATCTAAAATATTCTAGGAGATAAACCTCTAAGACTGCCTGTGAGGAAGCCACGAAATCAAGTTAACTGAAGTAGGAAAACCAAGCCTAAATGTAGGTAGCAACATTCCATGAGCTGGACTCAAGATTGAATGAAAAATAGCACGAGCATTCACCTGTCTATCTGTATTCACCATAGCATTCCTGACTATGGATACAATGTGACCAGCCCCCTCAAGATCTTGCCATAATGGACTATATCTTCAAACTATGACCCAAAATGTACCCTTAGGTTTTTTTAAGCACTTTCTCTCAGCAATGAAACAGGTAATTCATATAGAAAATTGTCTCAAGGAGTGAGGTTTTGCTAGGATAAACCAAGTTGTCCTTGGAACTATGAAACTTACATAAGAAAAAAAATATGAAAGAGTTTGGAACTTGGGGCAACAAAAACCCTAGAATCTGGCAAGAAGAGCTTAATGGGCCATTCTGGTGAGAATTTGAAAGACAAATATAATTGTGAGAAATGTAGAGGCCTCGCTCATGAAGTTTCTGAAAGGAGTAATAATCCTATTGGCAACTGATCTAGAAACCATCCAAGTTATAATCTGTCAGAGAAGCTAGTTGCATTCAGTGTATGCCCTGAGAAATTAACTGAAACTTATCACAAGAAGTAGTAGACTAGTTCAGATGGCAGTTGTGTAAGCCTTTTATCCCAACACTAGGGAGGCAGAGGCCGGTGGATCTCTGTGAGTTTGAGGCCAGCCTGGTCTACAGAGTGAGTTCCAGGATATCCAGAGTTACAACAGAGAAACCCTGTCTCAAAAAATAAAAAAGAAGTAGTGAAATAAATTGTTCAAAACATAAACACAGGAGCATGATCAGCTTGTGACATGGTTACCACTGATAGTTCTTATTTAGAGCTACATACTGTGTGTGTGTGTGTGTGTGTGTGTGTGTGTGTGTTAAAGAGAGAGAGAGAGAGAGAGAGAGAGAGAGAGAGAGAGAGAAACATGAATGATGAATGTGAATATTGGCAAAGAAAGCATGTGTGTTGACAAGGGGAGCACAGAGAAACAGAGAAAGCAGCTGTAATTTTTACAGAGATTAGCTCTACTAAATAGAAATATCTTGTTCTATGCTGGGAATAGGACAATAGGAAACATATGCCAGGGACAAGATCCTACCACTAAAGGCTCTATTCTCAAAGTATAAATTCATTTGAAAAGAGTCTAAATTAAGAATGCCACTAAAAGGGCTCACTGCTTAAAAACAAAACAAAAGCAAAACAAAAACACTAGAAAAGTGTTTCCCTAAGGATAGTCTGAAAAACACACAAAGGCCAATACAAGGCAGGTAGCATCTTGAGTTCTCAGCAGAACTTGGCAGCATCTTGTGTTTGGTACTCATGTTATAGACTGATCTACACAAAACTAAGGGGATGATGGGAGGGATGTGCCAAGGTTCCAAAAGGCTGATGAGACTAGACAGTGTGTAGCAGGGTTGGATTCCCTATAAAGAATCCTCAACACAGCACAAAGTTGGGAGGGTAAAGCCTAAGTTGAAATAAAGATTGTAGGGCTTTGGAAATGCCATAAGTGTTGGGTGTCTGCTGAGAAACAATGCATGAATTATGTACACCTTGCCCAAGAGATAGGCTACACAAGCCACAGGAGAGCTGGATAAAGGGGCTGCAAGACTTCTATAGCCCAGATGATTCCATTAGAAATACCAGATGCCCAAAAAGGAGCTAGAATATTGGTATTTGCTCTACTGATTTGTCTTCTTGCTTTTGATTTTTCCTTGCTAGGTATTCATTTATTCCTGTTGGAATGGAAAGGCTTATTCTGTGCCATTGTGCATTATAAGTATGTAATTAGTTTTGTTTTTATTTTTTAATAAATGCTCACAGTTAAAAAAATTGCCTTGAGTCTCAGAAGAGATAGAAACTTGGGACATTAAAATGCTAGAACTATTAGAGACTATGGGGACTTTTGAAGTTATGCTGGATGGATTTTTTCACTATAAGATAGCAATGACACATGGGAATAGAGAGAAATGTTATGTTTCAATGTCAACTTTCTAGGACCTAGACTTCTGATTGTTAGTACACATTGTTAATTTGACAGGCTCTATAAGCAACCAGAGACAAAACCCAGGGCAAGTTTGTGAAGGTATCTCTAGACTGAGCTAAGTGGAAAGACTTGCCTTAAATGTGGGTGGCACCATTTCATGGAGGGAGGCCACTGATTGAATAAAAAGAAGAAGGTAGGTTGAACACCAGCATTCATCTCTGCCTTCTTCCTGACTGTGGATACAATGTGATCAATTGCCTCAAATTCCTGTGACCAAGACTTTCTTATGATGGATGATACCCCCAAACTATGAGCAAAATTATCCTTTCCATCCTTAGATTGTTTGTCTCAAGCATTTTGTCACAACAACACAAAAGCAAATAATAAAGTGTCCTAGGCCCTATCAGTATTTGTATATGTGGTATAAATCTTAATAAGAATTCTGTTTGTATATATACATATATAGTTTTAATGAACTTTTCTCATCTGGGATGACAATGCTTCTTTTAATAGCCAAAGACTACCTAACAGAATTCCCTAATACCTGACATGGGAAGACTTCTTTGGTATTGCTGGTCAGGGCTGTTTGGAGGGAGCAAATGGAAGGGAGAATATTGTAATTATATTATAATCTCAAAAAGTTTTTTTTTTTTTAAAAATAGAAAAGGTTTCTCCTAGCAAGTAATATAAGAGCCACTAGACAAAGAAGAGGTTTGAGGGTAGGGAGTAGATGAGTCAGAAGTAAGTAGAAAATAAAAAATGGGCATGTCATTGGAATGTGTGCTTAAAGCCAAGAGCAATGTAAGTTTAGTTCATGTGAACTCCGAGAATACAACATGATTATTATTATAGGACTTTAGTTCAGTTTATATTGGGATGGTAGCAGTGGGTGAGCAGAAAACTAGTAGTAGACACAATCAGAGGCTTGGTATTATCTTCAGGAAAATGAATTCATTGTTATTTAACTTATAATATACAATAATCAATGTTCCACACTAAACAACGAAGTTTTTGGAACAAAATTCTTTCTAAAAAGTTTTTATGGCAGTCATTGTCTTAATCAGGGTTATTGTTGCCATGGTAAAAAGCTACTTAAGGAGCAAAGGGTTACTTTTACTTACACTTCCATTTCAAAGTATCACAGAAAAAGTCAAGGCAGGAACTCAATTTGGGCAGGAATCTAGAGGCAGGAGCTAGCTGATGCAGAGGGTATGGAAGAGTGAGTGATATTTACTGGTTTGGTCCTTTAGCTTGCTCAGCTTGATTTCTTATATAACTCAGGACCACTGGACTGGGTCCTTCCATGTCAATCTCTAATTAAGGAAATACCTAATGGACTTTCCTGAATACTCATTACCAATATGTTTTCTGGGATAAATGTTACCAATGTAAGTTTGTTGTTGTTGTTATTGTTTTGTTTGATTGTTATTTTTTCATATACTCTACACATAACAGAGTAATAATAAAAGTAACTCACGATCATCATCATTACTATCACATAACCATCATATCACTATCACCATGAGTATCATCGTCACAACTATTACCTTTATCATCATCATCATCATCATCATCATCATCAGGCATTATCTGAGTTTTGTGTGTCCTAGTTATACTGACTTTAAAGTGTCACAATACCATTAGAAGTATGTCCTGCCCTATTTTACACATGATTAGCACAGGCTTATAGAAAATTACCCAACCTCTTCCATTCCATGTGGCTAGTGAAGGACAGAGTAGCCAATACTCTTAACTAAGTCTGATATCAAGCTTTAACCTTCATACAATCTTGTTTCTCTTGATTAATATCTGTCTATTTATATTATTCTCCTTTGATGATCCATTCAACTTGATATTACAAAGGCTCCATTTATTTCCAGGAACATTGTGATAAGGTATCCAAGGTATGCAATCAGCTTAGCATTATGGCTAGAAGGGAGGATCATCCCTAGATCAATAGTCACTTAACACATTTAACCCGGAAACCCAAAAAGTATGCAAGACTAAGAGTATTCTACAAGCTATCATAATTTCTGTGTCTTTACCTTTCCTAAAATTGACAGGTATCATTAAAACCTCCTCCATAAAACTTTTAAGCAGTTAACAAGATCTCATACTCTATGTGGAAAAGTGAAGGCACATTTTTATTTAAATATATAAACTGAATTTTTCAGAGGTACAGCGTTGGAGGTTGTCATGGAAACTTTTCTCTCTCCTTCCCACTGTTTTTGGCAAGTTTCATTTTTATTATTAAAGAAAACAATATATATATATATATATATATATATATATATATATATATATATATATATATATATATATATGAATGCCCTCATTAGCACCATTTCCAGTGGACTGAGACCATTTTTCCAACATCTTATAGTCCAAGGCATACACCATTAATACATTGAACTGAGAAAAAGGCAGATTAGTTTCTCCACTTTTAAACAGAAAACTGAATTTATGTATTCATTCATTCACTGCATACAATCTTGGATTTCCTCATAAAAGAGTTCTAATCTAGGACCTTTTGGATATACATTTGAAAAAGAACCCTCCCTGATATTCTTAAGGGAGTCTACCATGTAGGGAAAATGGGGAAATAACCACATTAAGACAATATACAAGAGAAAGTGCTATGTGTTCCTAGGAAAATGTTATCTTACCAGGTCACATGCTCCTGGACAAGGCTTGTTTGAAGAAGCACTCATGGTCCCTGAAAACCTAACCAGGAACTAACAGCTGAGAAGCTGAGTTTCATCATTACAGGTCTTCTTCCCTGTCTAAAGATCTGAGGCTATGCTTGCCCAAGATGTATTTGTGGCTTCCAGATTAACATGAAGTGCATAATACAGCTGATAACCCTGAAAAGATGATGCAGTATAAAGAGATAAAGAGGAGGAACATCAGGAAGTAAAGGGAATCAGCTGGTATGGAATTAAATGCTCTTTATTCTCAATATTGAAGTGAGGGCACAGACACACACACACACACACACACACACACACACACACACACCATCTTGTAGCAAACCTAAAAGAATTTCTGTTCAAGATTAAAATTAAGCATTTCCTAAAATAAGTCAAAAAAAAAAAAAACTGCAGTTAAGGTACTATGTGCTTTCATTCTTATAAATACAGAGCAATTTGTACATGCAAACTAGTTGCAGCAATTTTCCTCATTATTTTCATTATTTTTTTTCCAGTGGCAGCAATTGGAAACCAAACTTCAAATAAGCTGTGCTTAAAGTACTCTCTCTACACCTTGGAGAACAATAAAAACATTTTGTTGAACCCATGAATTCATGGCAGTTAGCAGTTACAGAAAATATTGTGCCTTGTAAAAAAAAATGTATCTTGGACGTTCAGCTTAAGTGGGGTTTACTCTTGCATTACCAAAGTAATTCAGAAGTGTCCTGACTTCAGTTATTTTTTTTAAAGGGTTATTCAAACCAGCCCCCGGAAACTCCCTAGGCTTTCACTTGAAAACTTAACCATTGTCAATAGTCTTACTCGAGATTATTGCACACTAAAATACTTTCATGAACAGAAGAAAGTTACCTTTTTTTTCCCAAGATCAGATTTTCATTTTAATGTGTAATTGCAGCTCTCTGCTTCCCATGACAAGGCTGGAAATGTCCCTGCTACCTACTGGATACAGTCATCTCAGGATGGTCATAGGCCTCGTATCACATGCTGATCTGGAGTTCTACTTGGCAGTTGTTTAAATCCACAGTTAATTAAAAATTGGAAAGTAAATCAATTATTACTTAATATATGCAGTTGGTTTGATAACTAATTTTTTAGAACAGCAGAACCATGAAGGATATAAAAAATATAAGAAAAATGACCCTGGCAGATAAAAAATTTTGAAACCTGGAAAGTTTTTGTGATAGTTCAGCTATTACCTTCCCTTTCACAAGAATAATTCACCTTTCATGGACACAAAGCAGAGTATAAGAGGAATGATCTTTGATATGTAAGACCTAGGGGAATAACAAAGGCCTGGTTTGGTACAAAGACAATGGAGTCCATGAAAGCTAGAAACATTTGGAACTGACCTGGCTCTTTTCAGATCTTGTTCTTGGGCCAGGTTTGCTCTATTGCAATTATCTACATATCATTAAAACAGTATCATAACTGGTAAAGGGCAAGATGGTTAGGTGAAGTGCTGTGAATGGGAGGTGAGAAATTTCAGACTATTTCTGCCATGATGATTTGTTGCATGGCTTCATGTAAGGTCCAATGACTTTGCAAATCTAATTAGAAAATCCTAGAGTTAGAGTTAGGAAAGAATAGATTCCAGTAGCTGCGGATTTACCCTGGAGAAATCATTAAGCCTCAGATTCTGCTTTGCTAAAACAGGAACAATGCATCTTACCTTCTAGTCAGAGGAGGCAGTAGAGAAATTTATGTACAACAATTAAGAGTTCAGAGGAAGATATTTAGATTCTCCCTAGACTCAGAAGCTGATGGCTTTTTTTTTTTTTACTTTTGCCTTTGGGCATTCATCTTAATTGACATTTCTACAGCTTTCCTAATACCAAGGAGACCACTATGTCTAGACATCTTCAGGGCAATTTTATGCTGCTTCCACAGAGCAATTTGTTAAGGGCAATTCATTGTATATATCTGTCACCTTTCAACCGTGACATCAAAAATGACAGTAGCTTTCTTAAATTCATATTAGCATTTTATTTCCAAAGCCTCTAAGCCTTTTTAGCTCATTGTGACCTGTTACCATCTTCAAAGGAGACTTGTGCTCAAATCTTCAGTTCTCATTACAGACAGGGAAACTGAGAGTTATAGATAAGTAATTGGTCACAGGAGAAAAAAATGAATTTCCAGCAGAGACGAGATTAGGAAATAAAATCTCAGTATTCTGTTCAATGGAAGTAACATTCATGGTATAATTCAATGAGAGACACAGAAAGCAACATCTGAAATACAATTGGTCACTTCTCAGCTTAATAAAGTGTTTTATATATACTTCAGATACAAATATATACACAAATTGTAACATTAGAAATACAGCTACTAGTTATAGAATATATATTTTATATCAAGTATTTGTATCTCATTTAATTCTTATGACAATCTTGGTGTAGTAAGATTGAGTAATTTCTCAGTAGTAACAAAGTCACTGGGTTAAAGAATAAATGAAGTCAACATGTCATAAAGACACTCACACATCAAACAACAATTAGATATGTACAGAACCCATAAAAGTAGAAGCAACAGGTCTAAGAGAACAAAGGAAATAATTGGGAGGGTATAAAGGTATGACAAGGTGAGGTAAGAGAGAATAGGGTAAATATGCACAAAGTTCATTACACACTTGCATGAAATGGCCTAATATAACCAAACTGGTATAACAAAAATAAACAAAATTTAACAGAGACCTCATTAAAGGATAAATGTTTATTTAGATAATCTAGTAGAAAGAAATGATAGCATCACAAGGAAACTTCAGTCAAGGAGATTTGAGCTCAAATTCTACCTGAGTGATTCATGGGTTATGTATGTGGTATGGGGCATGCTAACTTAAAAAAAAATGCAATGTGAGATTCCCTGACTGGGTTCATTTCTGGCTTCCCACTGTTGGTGTCCCTCAACAGCTCACCTTTCCTGCCTCCACAGTATTATTAATTTTATTCTTTGGGTTAGACCAAGTCTGCTCTACTCTCAGGGTCTCCTATAGACCATTGCCTCTATATCTCAGAGCCTCTTTATATTATGGTTGTTTTTCTCAGTCCCTGCCTTCAAATCCTGCATCAACAGTTGATTGTATCTACAGTATGGCAAGGGGATTCTTCTTGATCTAAGTTTTGTCATCCTGAAAGTTTATGCCACTCTTTGTGCATTTTAAATAAGAACACACAAATAAAGAGACATTTTATCAGTGGCCCATTATCATATTGCTAAATGGTTCCTGAACTAATGCCCCAATCTAGTTCTGATCCCAAAAGTTATGTTCTTTGGATTTAAACTGCACTCCACTGACTTAGTAACTTTTCTTGCTGTATTCAAATACCCGACAAACAATTTAAGGAAAGAAGTGGTTGAATTTATTTGAGCTTACAGCTCTAGGAGACATAGTCCATCATTGCAGGAAAGGCATGCCAACAAGAGGTGGCTGGTCACAATCCATCTGCAGTCAGTAAGCAGAGTAATGAATTCTAGTGCTCAGATTTCTTTCTCTTTTTGACTCAATTTAGGACCCTTATGCACAATACAGTTGCTAAACAAAGTTAATGTGGGTCTTCTCTCCTCAATAAACCTAATCATGACAATCTTTCAGAGGTGTTCTGAGAGGCTCACCTATTCTCAATAGCTCCTCATAGATATGCATTGAGGCTTGTCTCCCAAGTGATTCTAGATCCCATCAATGTAGTAATATTAACCATTATAACAAGTTAGAGATCAGAACATCTCATGGTATAATCTCATGGCTCTTTTCACAATACCAGAATGACATTTTATGCTACTCAGGAATGCATGATCTCTGACCATGCTCCATTTGCCAAATACTGAAGGAAAATGACACAGCCGTGACTTTGTTCTGTTCTTCTGGATATAGTTACTTAAAAGAGACTTAGTTTAATATCAAAAGCACTTAGACACTTGTGGTGACCATTATTGGTAATATCAGTACTGGAGATGGGTCCAGGAAGAACACTAGATGCAGGCCAGTCTGAGTTAGTTAGTTAAGGTCAATCTCCTCTATACAGTAATACCCTGTCTCAGAATTCACAAGTGTTTGAGAGATGTAGGTCAGTGGTAAAGTACATATCTGCCATTCATCAGCCCATAGGTTTCAGTTCTTCTTCATGATTCACACAGATAAAGGAATTCAGGTCACTGAAGTTCGATTATTGTATTTCATGTGCTAGATGACTTAAAGAAACTTCAAAAATTAACAACTGCTATATCATTTCCTTATTTACTTAGTTTAAACATGAAGTTCATGTCATCCACTGCTCTTGGGACTTAGCCAACTACAGGTGATACAAAAGATTTAGATATGTCATTTCACCAATTTATGAGAAATCAAACAAGAAACAAATGGTAAAATGTTCCAACAAAATTGCAAACCATGAATGTGAGGGGAAAAAACACAGAGATAAACACAGATCATAAAGCAGGAGCATGGCTGCTCAAATTGCCTTTTCTTGTCTCAAACCCTGAAGAATGTGCATTTCTTCTACAAGCAAAAAGCTGAGGTGACGGAAAACAGAAAGATTGTCGAAACTAAGACAGTGATCAAGATCAGCTAGTCTGTTGTGACTGAAGTATAGAAAGAAGAAAGGAAGCAGCCTAACTTGGCAGAGAAGTAGACAAGGCAGTCACCGACACACCTGTACTGTGGCCTGAGTACTCACTAGCATGATTCCAGGTACTAAGTGAAAGACAAGGACAAGACAGAAGTTCTCATTACAGTTGGGTTGACATTCAAGCCAAAGTCTGTAGCAACAGATAGACTTCATGTTGCCAAAGTTTTACCAGACACAGTAAAGACTTTGGAGTTTATTCTAATTGTATATAAATCCTGGAAATAATTTGACCTGATAAATATTTGAAAAGCTTACCCTGGCTTCCTCTATGTGGTGACAGCCAGAAACAACCAGAATTACTGTTGCCATGGTTTTGATTAGTATCAGTGATAAATATCCTGGGCCTTTGAAATCTTGTCAGTACTGTGACAAAAGATTCAAACCACTGGTTGTTTCTAAGATGACACAGTACAACACAGTGCTGCTTGTTCTCAGAGCTTGTTTCTTCCAGATAATACCCAAGCTGCAACTAACTGGCATATTACACAATGATATTCAGATGGCAGAAGATACAGGAGAAAAGTTGAAGGGGGTGGAACACAGCACCCTCTCTTAATGAAGGTATAATTTCTATTTAGTCACAGCCCCTGCTTCTCCTCAGATACTCTTTTCTGCTCTAAACATAAGCTTTGTTAGAAATGGAGAATAATTAAACTCTGATTATGTTATATTTTTCAATTTTTCCATTCTGTTGGAAAAAGGAGACCGTTTCCTTACCTCCTTTCACCTTGGATAAGTTCTTTTTCTCTTAGAATGGGAGTGACTGATTCATATACCAATTCTAGAAAACAGAAGTACATTATTAAGCTTAACAAAGATAAATTTAAAACAGGTATTTAAACAAAATTGGCATACAAATATTCTTAGCAACACTAATTCAGAACCACCTCAAATGGAAACGAATCCAATGTTTATCTGTTAAACTGATCATGCAGACTACATCCATTCAAGGAAATGTTATTAGCACATATAAAGAAAAAAATCACTAATACATGTTACATCTTATGATATTTTAAGTTTCAAAAGCATTATGCTAAGTGAAAGAAATAATGTATATATGTATGATTTGATTTAAGTAAAATATCTAGAATAGGCAGCCAAATGAAAACAGGAAACTGAGGGGTAGACATCAGAGGTCAGAAGGAGACAGCTCCTAATACTTGAGTAGTGGGCAGGAAGTAGTTGAGTAGTTGAGTGATAGAGAGAGGTTTCTTTTTGGTATCCTGAACATGCTTTTACCACTGGGTAGAGGTGACAGATGTGTGGCTTTCTCAGAATACAAAATGCCACTAATCATGTTGATTTTCATTAGAGATTTTGTTTTTAATTTGGATGTACATGTATCTATCTGTGTGTGAGTATATGCATGTGAGAAAGGCCAGAGGCATTGAATACCCTACAACTGGTGTTAAAAGGTAGTGAAATTGCCCAGTATGGTTGTTGGGAATAAAACTCACATCCTCTGCAAGAGCAGTGTGTACTTTTAACTGTTGAACCACCTCTCCAATCCCTGTTTTATATCTTAATATCTTATGTAAGATTTAATATCTGCCTTCCATACAGCTATTTGTGCACACGGGATACTTGTAAATTACTGCATTTAGACCAAGCATCCTTTATCTACTTTGAAACTAAAAAATTATAACAAGAAAAGCTAGTGAATTCACCTGAATTTAGAAATCTTCATTTCATATTTATATTATATGTAATGTTTAAAGATCTGTACCTCAAATGAGCTAGCAAATTAGTCCTATGTTCTCTGCATGTGTATCTTTGAATTGCAATTCTTGTTTGAAAAGTAGATAGTATTTAAACCTTCTAAACAGTTTTAGATTTGCAATATGTAGCTTAAAAGTTTTTGATCTAGAATTTTGGGTACTTTCAGAACTTCAGAGTGCTTTTCATACATTTGAACTACTGAAAAAGTAAAATAAAATCAGTTTAAGTTACTGAACAGATTTTAATTAGTCATTATTGTAAATAAAACCAAATTAACCCAACAATGTCCAAAATTGGCCAGACTTACTCATAGAATAAGATCAACTGGGTCTTGAAGGGAAAATAAATTGAAATATGAATTCTTAAATTCAATAAAATGAAGATTGTCTTTGAAACAATAATGGAACTAGAGTTTTCCTACACATGATCACCTCAAATAAAGTCTGAGACATTACTTGATTATTTTCCCTTCATGAAACAATCCATAGTTTCACTAAACTCTGCTCACTCAGGTATGTTATGTCCTTCATGCTGGCCAGCATTGTACATTTTACAACTCAGTGCAGAGTATCACTCCTCACTCCCCATGACCTGCCATCTTGGACTTCATTCTTAATAAAGTTTATATAGCTCCCAATTTCTAAAAAAAATAAAAAGGAAGAAAAAGAAAGAAAGAAAGGAAGAAAGAAAGAAAGAAAGAAAGAAAGAAAGAAAGAAAGAAAGAAAGAAAGAAAGAAAGAAAGGGAAGGGAGGGAGGGAGGAAGGAAGGAAGGAAGGAAGGAAGGAAGGAAGAAAACTCTGCTTCCACTCTCTTGTCCTTTCTCCAGGCTCAGTTCTGCTATCAACAACTGTCTCAACTTTTCTTAAAATAGTTGTGTAGGTAACTGACTCAAAACAAGCAGAAGACACAAAGTGAAATCAGTTTACCATACTCTGTCTAAAACTCTGAATCACTTTGTTAGCCTCACTTCTCCACCCTATCCTCTGAACAAACAGAACAAAATCATTTTTCTGGTATATATATGGTTGCCTATCCAAAACTCAGAGGAAAATCATAATCAATAAAAGTATCTCTGTTAAGTCAATAAATACATTCAAATTAGCTATTGACTGTCATGCTCTGTGTATTTATGATTTGTCAACTATAGTGTGAATTTTAAAAAATGATTATTGAGACATTTCTAAAGGTCTCAACTGATTTCTGGAGGCTGACCCCAAACTGCTGTGTATCTAAAGAGTTAAAAACAACCCACAACACCATAACACATTCCAGATAGTAATTAAATGAAATCGTCTTGAAGACATATTGTTCCCTAGATGGGCCCTTGGAAGATGCAGTAGGAAACCTCTCCCCCAGTGGTATATTGTGGTGTGTTAATCTGTCATCTTCATCCATTATCAGTACTTCTTCAATGCATTAGTGAGTACATTGAGGTTTACCAAAGGTCAACTGCTTCATCAGAGGAAGCTTTCACTCACAAGATCCCTTAAGCTTACAGAGCAAATAGGTGAGAGCATAAGTCATTAACTGAGCTCATCTTCCAGATAGCTTGACCAACCTCTGGTTCTGCACAAGTATCCAATTCCCCATATCTGCAGTATCAGGTATCTGCAGTATCTTCTCACCACTCAGAACCCTCATATACATGTATAATATAATTTTGCTTATTTCAAAATGTTTCTTTGTCTCCATATTTCTGTGTTTCATAAGATAATTTTTGTTTTGTATGCTTATCTTCACATTATATAATAATCAATTAGACAGAACACTCAATGGTGAAAATATAAAGAAGCATGCCTCATATGCAATGATGCCTGTTCTTCCCACTTGCACTCCGCATTGTACTGAATGTCCTACCCAGACTAATTAGGTAGCAGTAATACATAACAAATACTCAAATCAGAAAAAGAATAGTAAAATCACCTCTGTTTGAAGAGGTATGATCATGGAAACGCAACAAACTCCAGAAACAAACTTTTAGAACTAATAAATTCAGTAACATTTAATGTTGTAAAAAAAGTTATCATTCAGAAATTAGCAGCATGAATATACCAGCAACAAATTACATTAAAAAATGAATATAGTTCTTTGTCACCCTTCATCAAGGAAGCTTCTTTTTGCAAAAGACACAGATCATCAGAGAAAACTACAACCAATCAAAATGCAGAGTTGTTGATCCCAGCTTCAATGAATGCATCTACAATACAATTCCCACAACTAAGGAAGGGATTGTTGAAGAAGAGGGGGAAGAAAGATTGTAAAAAGCCAGAGAATCGGGGGAGGGGGTTGCTTGAGGTTTTGTCTTCTGGGAATATCAGAAGCTGCACCCATAAAGCCTCACCAACATGACTGCCTAAATGTGAGCAAGGACAACAGCAATAGGCATGCCAATGCTGGTGGGAAAAAATTCTAAGAGTTCTCAACCCTACTCAAAAAAGTATAAACAACTAAGAAATGTTGAGTGTTACAAACAGTCTTCAACAGTGAAGATCACACCAACTGGTTATCCAATACCAATAGATCATTCCTGAAAACATGCATAACACACATACATACACACAGACTGAATAGTTTGTTTCTATACATTTTGGAGTGGATATTCGTATACATATGGATATATGCATGTAACAACAATTCAAGAATAAAGAAGCCATGAATTTGAAACAGAGTGAGGAGAGGTATTGTGGGAAGGTTTGGAAGAAAGAAAGAGAAGGGGGAAATTATGTAATTGTATTATAATCTCATAAAATAAAAGAAATAATTATTTCTTATTAAAACGCAGAAAAGCATTAAAGAAGAGACTAGAAAAACAATTGAGAAATATTAGTGAAACTAAAACATCGTTTTACAGAGGGATAAATTACATGTGCTGGCTTTTATTTAGCCCAATTTAGTGAAAGTAGAAAAGGTTAATATCCAAAGCTTATGTGAAATGTAGATAACTTAGGAGTCAGTGTATGACCTTGTATAAAAATGGCCTAAGTACCGAAGAGATATTTCACAAGAGATATGTAAGCCCACTGGTATATGAATTCAAGTTAAAAATAACTGATCATTGGAGAAATGGAAATTAAAACCACAATAATGTCCCACACACCTTGGAATGCCAGCTATTAAAAAAGATGAAAGCCAGTATGTGTTGTTGAAACTGCAAAGCAAAAGGACTCCTTGAGCACTGTGGGTGGGAATGCAAATTGCTATAGCTATTATGAAAACAGCCTGATAGTTCTACAAAAGCATGAAATATAAAACTACCAGGTCAGCCAGCAATCCCATTTCTGGGAATACATCCAAAGAAATAGAAATCAAGATTTCAAAGAACTGCGTGAACTCTCTATCCATTACATTATTCAGAATAGTCAAGATTTGGAGTCAGTATAAATGCCTACTAAGTGATGCATGAATAAAAATTTGATGTACATATATACAATGGAATACTAGGAATCCTCTTAAAAGTAAACTTTGTCAGTGTAATAATATAAAAGAACTTGAGGACATTGCAGTATATGAAATAAACCATTCAGAGATAAATATGGATGATACAGTTTATATGGGGAGTCAAACAATGTTGACCTCATAGAAACAGAAGTTAGAAAGTTTATTATGAAGTCAGAGGAGCAAGGAGAAAAATAGACAAGGAAAGTTGTTGGTTAAAGTATGGAGTCCATAGGAATAAGTGTTAGTGGTATGTTGAAATGCATGACCACAGTTACACACTAAATAATTCATGGTTGCTCAAAGAGCCATTCTAAACATTCTTGCTATGAAAGAGTGACTAGCTGGTGAGGTGGTGGATTTGCCAATTAATTTTATAAAATCTTTTACAAGGACAGATTAAATATTATATAAATATGTAGAGTATTAAATAATTAAGTAATTAAATAGGATTAATTTTACCAATGAATAGAAGGAAGGACAGAAAAAAGGGGGAAAAAAGAGAAAGAAGAAAGGACAAAAGAAGAGAGGGAAAAGGGAGAGAACTAGAGATGTGAGAGAAAGAACTACAGTCCATTGTATCTCAAGTGGTTACATAATGGCAAAGAAGGAAGGTTTCTGCAAGCCACATATGTGCTGGTAAGTCTTTTCATTTAAAGGTACAGAAAGTATGAATCATTTCTTGTATAGTTTCTTCATTCACAGAAAAACTGAACCAGCTTCTCAGACTTTATGTTGGGTAGAAAATGTGTGTTTGTGACTTCCTTTTCACTTTTGATTAAGATATTAAGTCCAAGCAAACCTGGCATGGGCCTTAATAAAGAAAGTAATGCCAAGATAACTTATAAAGGTGCCAAATTTCACCATGTGGGTACAATTTGACTTTGAACTAAAAATTGACAATTACAATGTTGAATAGACTGTATACATCTACTACTGGATTTAAGTAACTCTCTTTTATGCCACCGATATTTCTGTATCTTTTAACAATGTCATGGTGGCAAGTAGCATCATTTAAAGTAAATATGAGTATTGATAGTAAAATAGTAACACAAAAATGATTATGTAGCTTGTAATTTGGCTTTTCCCCCTCATATTATACTTATCAATGTGTACTAATATCCTCTTAAGAGTAAAATAATTTTAATGACCATGAATTAAGTTTCAAGATTGAAAGCCTTTATATTAAATACTAAAATGAATTCCATTTTCTGATAAAAAATATGTAACTCAAAAGTTTAAATAAAGATTTTTTTATTATAAGTTAAATCTTTTCAGAGGGGAATGCAATATTTGCTATATTTTTAATAATATCTAGGCTGTGCCTGTGCCTTAGATCCACTTGTATAGTACACAAAGCTAGGAGTTCATTCCCCAGTATTGCAGTAGTAGTAATTTATGAAACATTATTTATTTGTATAAGTTAACTTCATAATTTTATTTGACAGAGCCATCAGTGGTTCATGCTATTTTGACTCAGTCATAATTTATTGAAGAAAGTTATATCAACTCTTCCAATAGCTAAATTAATTTACAGCCAGTCACTGATTTCTAATCTCTATAACAGGAAATTATTTATAAATTCATCAACACCATGATCTCATATTAGATCCATGAATTTTAGAGATTGTTCTCTGAAATCCCAGGTGCCTGAGTTGAGGAAAAGAAGATGAATGAAAGCAGGAGTCCATTAAACGAAGGCTCCATCCACAGCTGAATGTATAGCAGTCACACAGGAAACTCTGACTTCTGTCCTACAGAAAGTTCAAGTCAGTAAACACTAATGATGTTGTCCAAAACCAATGCATCTTAAGCATTAATTCTTCCTTCCACAGTAAACCAAGACCTGACCTGGATAGAATCCTCTAAAAACTTCATATTTCATGTAAGAGTTAGCATGTTATATGCAAAAGAATAAAATGGGACACTCATCAGCATTCGATAAATTATAGAATACTATTGAAACCATGATGGAGTGGTTAAGGTCAGGTTTTCTGATTAGAATATGTGTTCAATATGATTCCTATGCTAAATACTAGGCCTAGCAAGGAAGAAAAAGGAGACAACTACTAGGTGGGGTCTGCTACACTGAAATCCTTTCTCTTTCTCTCTTTCTCTCTCTCTCTCTCTCTCTCTCTCTCTCTCTCTCTCTTTCTCTCTCTCTCTCTCTTCTTTCTTTTTTTTTCTTTTTTGCATATATACCATTAGTACTACTTTATCACTGTTCTATTAGTCTTAATGTCTTTGATTGAGGGAATTTTTTTTTTTGTTAAGAAATTTGTTATACTAAATGCCCTGCTTATACTGTTATTCAATCTACAAGGTAATGTTCAAATATTAGAAAGCCTAATGAAACCTGTGTGGTTGGACAGTGTTTGACTTCATTAAAGGTTTCCATGGTTCCCAAGCTCAAACCATTTCAAATTCTTGTGATGACCCAGATTTCCACACATGAGTGAATTGTTTAAAGTGCTCTTCTCACAGCTCACTCTCTGAGTTATTCCTCAGATTGGACTCCACACAGAAGGATGCTCACTGAAAATCAATGCAATCCATTATCCTGTCTTTGTACATCATATTTTTCTAAAATTATATCAAGATATGCATTACTTTAGTAAGTCCACTAGATAAAAATTTCCAATAATATTATCCAGAGAAAGATGTAGCACAGGAATTCTATGTATATATTTTTTAAAAAACTAAATGTAATAGTCTTTGTGGTCTTCATCTAAACCAAAGCTGGGTACAGAATTATTGATCCATCAGTGCTACATGGCATGGTAGGATGAACGAAATTCAAAGCTTGAAAAGCTATCTTTTATTTTTGACAACTCTTCTAATACATAGAGGGGCTTGTAAACACAAATAATTTTAACCAACATAAAGAAAAATGTGTACAAATTATGTGTACCAATTTTTAAAAATCACAGGTATCAGTTGGATGGTGATATGGTATGTTAAGGTTGGCAGGATGCTGTTGATCAAAAACCAAAATTAATGTGTCCATTTCTGCTTTCACTTTTATTATTTCATATATATCTTTTTTTTTCAAAGAGTATTCAGCAAGATATGGATTTTTAAAAAATGCATTAGCCTGGTAGTGATGGCAAATGCCTTTAATCCCAGCACTCCAGAGGTAGAGACAGACAGATCTCTGTGAGTTCAAGGCAAGCCTGCTTTACAGAATGCGTTCTAGGGCAAGCAGAGTTACAACAGAGAACCCCTATTGTAAATAAATAAATTTTAAAATACATTTGGTCATATTATTAGAAATAGGGTTCACATTCAGTTAGTGTTTATTAAATACAAGGTGCTGAGGTAAGCAACTTAAATGCATTTTTCCATTTACTTGTCAGGTATTAATGTCTGTAGAGTTCCAAGTGTCTCAGTAAATGAAGCAACTATATTACTATCCTTGAGTTCAGAGTCACAAGACAGCTGAAGCAATCAGATGACAGAAATCAAACTGTCATTGGTAGACATCAATGTCACAAAGGAGCAGTTCTTCAATTCTGGATGAAATAGGCTCCTTTTCAGGTAATACTTTACAGGAGTTGTTGCCCCAGGAACTAGACCTTCAAGTTGTTCCTAACTCATACAAATTCAATTAACCATGAAAGTCTATACAGAGAGCTCTCCAAGGGCTGAGTGTTGCATATAGGTCTCCTTGACAGAAATAGCCCCCAAAAAATGAAATTCTGTCATTTGCACTAGCATTGATAAAACTGGAGGAGAGTATAATAAATAACATTTTTTTAAGAAACAGAGAAACATGCCACACATTCTCAGTTACCTGTCTCAACAAATTAGAAAATAGAATGTTATTTACCATTACCTGGAAAAGGATACAGAAGGGGGCACATAAAAAGAATGATTATCAAATTCAGGCACAGTTGGATCATAGGAAGGATTCACTATTATTGTTACTAATTTAGTTAATTACCACACTAAGTAATGAGTTTTACTGTGGCATTTTCAAATACTGTTCATGCACCTCCTCTCCTCCTACTCTTTCCCTGTTCCCTGCCCTCTCCTGCAGGTCCTTTTCCTCACCCCGAAGCCTGTATTCCCCTGTAGTATTCTATTTCCTCTTCTGCCACTCTTAAGGTTTTTTCCCCTCTTTGGATACTGTCTAGCTTTATGATCTATTCCTACCACACTCACATATGTATACAAATGATTGCCTTGAAAACATATATTCAAGTAACATTATACAGACTGATAGGTCATATTTAGGGATATATATGTAAATACATATTGAATATATACATGTAATAACAATTAATTAAAAAAAAAGTGGGCCATGCATTTGAAAGAGAACAAAGAGAGGTGTATGGGAGGGAAGGAGGAAATGTAACTATGTTATACTCTCAAAAGATTAAAAAAAAGAAAATTCCATATAGGTAAAAAAATAAGGTCTAATATCCACATATGTTTAGTGTTTTTGTTCCTGACTCTGAGTCACTTCATTTCATAGAATTTCTCATTCCATTCATTTGTCTTTATATGCCATGGTTAGGAAAAAGTAATATCTAATATGCTATTGGACTGCAGAATACCTATGGTTGAAAATAATTACCTATTTCAAAGTAGTAAAGAAGACTTTGAACATTCCCAACACAATGAAACAATAAATGTTGGTGTGATTGAGATCCCAGATAATCCTATCTTTTCATTTTACATTGAATGCATGTCTTGAAATGTCACACTGTGTCCTATGAATTTGTAAAATTATTACATGTCAATTAAAGTTTAATTAACAAGAAACACGTAAAGATAGAGATGGAAATTACAAGTCATTTGAATTCACTCTATTGCCTTTGTCCACAGAGCTTGAATAATGAGTAGCTCCAGAAAATATGAGGGAAGTTTCAGTTAATTACACAAATTGGCATCTGACTTTTACTGGAAACAGACAGCAAAAACTTAACACAGTTTATGTTGGCCAGTGGGTAGTCAGTATGCATGTTTGCATATGTCTTTACACTACTACCCATTCCTCAAATTTGAACATCTAACCCTAACACTAACACTAACCCTAACACTAACACTAACCCATATTTGCTGACACTAGGCAGTTTTAATAGCTGTTAAAAAAAATGTCTATCTTCACATAGAACCAAAATGTGCCTTTCTATAAGTGTTATACAGTTGGTAAATCCTACAATGAAACAACTGTCAGAACTGAAAACAGTGCAGATATCCCTACCTCAAATCCAGAGAGAACAAGAACCTCCTGAATGGGATTGCTGACTGTTGCTTATTTAGCATGTATTAATTTTGATATTTTAAGTTAATTCTCTCCATTTTCTGGGCTAGGAACTAATGTTATTATATAACATATAATTAATACAGTTTTGGATAACATTGTGTGCATGCTTATGGTTGTATATTACATTGCTAATTTTCTTTTATATATTACACTAAAAATGTTCTAACTCTCATCATTAAAGCCAAGTAAGCATACTGATTCAAACACCACTCTCAAATTGTAAATTCTTCAGTATCTTACAACCAAGACCTTCAACATCAGTGATATAATTTAATCAGATAATATGTTACATATACTTTATAATAAAACAGATAGGTATAATATGTTCAAAAAGTGTACAAATAAAATCCTAGGACTTTTATTTCTGAGATATATATATATATATATATTTATACATATATATGACTGGCAAGATAGCTGAGCAGGTAAGGATGTTTGCTGTGCAAGCCTAGCAATGTGAGTTTGATCCCTGAAACCCATGCAAAACTAGAAGGTGAGAACTGACTTTACAAAGAATTGTCCTCTGATTTCCACATGCATGCCATGTCAAGTATCATACACATCATGTGTACACACTACAAAAGTAAATGATGAATTTTTAAAATGTAAATACAAAAGAGAACTAAAATACTATTAGTGTTAATTTCACAACTAGTACGAATTTTCTATTTTAAAATCTTACTCCACAGCACTGCATTGAAACTTTTAAAAGCTTTTTTAAGTTGCTTTTTTCTAAACACATTATCATCACACTGGCATGTTCCAAGACGGTAGTAATTGCTGGCTACTGTGATTGTCAATAGAAAACGAACCCCACAAAGAAGGGAATTTATTTGTGGTTCCCAGCTGCCAGCATCTGGATCAGAGACTTGTACACAGTCCCTGCTCCTTCACTGATATATAATAAAAAGCATTAGAGTTCATGCAAGTTGCGTTATGGATGTGTCAAAATTGTAATTATTTTTATGCAAATGAGCCAAGTTTTCTAAGTGGCTCTCTATTCCTCTGCAATTCTCAATGATTAAATTTGTAATTTTATAAACTAGAGCAATGGCTATTTTGTCATTTTATTATATTCCTTATATGTGCAGAGGATAAAATATGCTTCAAATTTTAATTACAGAGCAAACTCAGGGCCCATGGAGTGAAGGTTAATAATGGAAAAAAACAGGTAGTGTTTAGAATGGAAATATCTAATCATTTGGAGAAAAATTTCCAAGCCTTACAGTAAGACAACTTTGGCAAGCCAACCGTGGTAGCTGAGGATTATGATCCTAGCTACTTAGAATACTCAAAAGGACTGTCAGTTCAAGTTCAACCTGTGCAACTAAACAAGAGCTTGTCTCAAAAGAGAAGTAAAATGAGAATGGCAAATGTGAGAAGTGGATGTCACAGGCCACATGCAGCCACCCTGCCCCTGTGTTCTCTATAATCTGTTATAGTTGTAACTCATAGTGGTTTGCAATGCACGGCCACTATATAGTGCTATGCAACATCTCTATGAAAACAGCTTGGCAATTAAGGTTCAACACTCTCCCTTGTCACTCCAGAAAACTGAAATTTTCCTGAAGACACTAAAATTGAACTCTTAGATCTGCATGATCACAAAAAAACCTAGTCAAACTATTTAACTCGTGACATTGAAATCCACAGACTTTAAGGACGAAGATGACATTGATGACTATGTATGGTCTGTATTAGTTTTTTATAGGTATACAACACATTGTCTAAATATTGGCTTTGTTAACATGTATTTACAGCCTTGCATTCCCTAGATAAATAATCTGGGCTTAAACTAGCAAGGTCTTCTTTCCAAGGTTACAAGAGCAATGTCTTATGAACTTTGTCATAGGCAAGTCAAGAGGTGCATGCTTCTCTCTTCGATGTTTGTTAACTTGAAACAAGAGAAGATTCCACCAGTTATCAAGAGAGGAGGCTACAGATAAGCAGTGACCCATTGAGATTTGCCCAGGATGTAGATGCAGTATTTTTCTTCTTATTTTGCCTTTCAATGAAGAGAGCTTTGTATACAGTTGCTGTTCATTCCATTTGATGACAGATACATTAAGGACTTTAGCATAGATACTGCATAAGAAAAATAAATATGTAATCATCAGCATGAAAAACAGATAAAGGAAATTCCAGCCTGAATCTCTGCCAGTGGTTAATACTTGCTGGATTATGAAAGTGCCTGTGCCACCAAAGGGTTTTTATTTCCTTTCAATACTGTGCAACCTTAGGAGGATGTTCAGAAATAGGACTAGAGAACAAACTCCAAGCTTTACATGTATGAGGATCTTCTAAAGAGCTTATGAAGCCACTGATCCTTGAGTCCCATCAGGCTTTGTCTCAGTCTATCTAAGGTAAGTTTCTATCTAGAAGTTTCTATGTTCAGATCTTTTAAGCCCCATAATATCTGGAAATTTCTTCAGATGTTTATATTTAGAAATAAAATGTTCTACGTGATCAAACCCCACAACACAATGAGCTATTGGAACTATGTCTCTCTACACCAAATATTTTAAACACTGGGGCAGCAAGGATAAGGACTTTTATTAAAATTAGATCCAAAATTAGGAAGTGTGAGGCTTGGTAAGTGGCAGGCACTAAGGTACTTCTGTGCACAGTAAGTATACAAACATTTTGAAAGATGTCACGTCTCAAGTGTCGGGGATCAATACCACTCTCTGTAAAACATTCTATTCTGTACCTCACATCTTCTTTGACACATTGTTCACCTCATCTATAACTGTGGCAACCAGATGATTCTAGATATATCTTCAGTGTGATGTTTATCTGGCACTTCCTGTCCCAGGAGTTGTGGAGTGATGCTACCTGGGATGACTATGAGAATCAACTTAGTTGTTCTAAAAGTTGTATTGTGTTAAAATCTCTGGCAAATTTCTGATCAGTGAAAATTAAGTATTTAAGACAGATTGCCAAACAGAATCAAATCAGTTACTTTTGTCTTTTTACTCTATCCCTGAGGCCTTTATGGAGGATTATAGTATTGAGTACCAGCTGGCTATACATATGAAAAGATTGTTAACATACCTGGGCTGGATTTGTTCTCATTTAATTCTATTCAGAGTATGTCCTATTCTTTGGCATTACTTCCTAAAATAAATTATACATGCAAAATCCTTAATCTGGTGCTTTTTTTTTTCTTTTTTCTTTTTTTGGTCCCAGCCCAAGGGAAAGCAACTGGTATAAGAAATGACTTCGAAAATCAGACTCAGCCTTCACATATTGGGCTGAACAACATATCAGTTAGACAACAAAAATATTTTATTACTGTTTATAGTGGAAGCTGTGGGACCCTATGATATATGGTAATATATAACTGTTGGAGATTTTCATCCGAGTGTAGTCTGAGAATGGCAAGTGTACACCGAGATATTAGTTTATAAAGTAACATGGATTGCTGAATGGAATGCAAGCAAGGAAGATAACAAAGGTATGACTGTCTTGTTTTCTTAAAAATAGAAAATGACAACCTCAACATAACCAAACATCAGCTCCAACATGTACATAAGCAGAGGGTCCATGAGAACAGAGATATTATATTTCAAGCTGTTCCTAGAATTAAAGCAATACAAAGTTAAATAATGTGTGCAATCAGACAAAATCAACTCCAGACAGGCAGAAAATGGAGATCAATGGCTGTAATGAACGCCCCAATCTTTCACATGCATCCTGTATCTGTGTCAGTTCTTATCTCAGTGCATACTCACTGCAAAAGAGACCATTCTCCCTGGAGAAGAAACTCAACAGTCACTTGAAGCACATACAACAGAGGTGTAATTTCTTCCCTCAGAGGCAATTTTAGCTCCTCATCAGAAAAACTATATCTTTCAGTGGTGCATTACACAGACCATTCTTGTTTTGAATGGATGTGTAGTCTATTACGAGAGTTAGTAGAATAGTGCTTGAGACCAAAAACATGACTATGAACTCAGATTTTTACAGTGATGATTATTAAATGAAACTCAAGCTTATCATGGACAGATCAGCCCTCTTGAAATTTTCTCCAGTTCCTGACTGCATAATTAACACGGGTATACTTAGCACCCAGAGCAGTTCTCACCTGTTCCCTGAGTAAGAGACCTTGTGTCAGCAAGAATGATGTGGAAACCCTTTAAGTTGCACTTTATTCCTACCACTGAGATAATAAGTCATAAATCATCAACATCCCAGAAAGAATCATTGATGTTCTTGGCACCTATCAAAGGTTTATTGAAATTATGTACTGCACAGTTCCGCATATGGTGGCCATGTTGGCAGACCTGTTGGCAACAAGTAACCGATATCGAGAGTATGTAATTATTCCAGCACAATCCAATTTTACCTCTCAAATATGAAAAGTATTTAATACAATGACTGTTCGGTTAGAGGACTGGTTTGTCTTACCAAGAATATTGACATTGGCAGAAAGAGCTTTAACAGATGGAGCCCCTAGTGGTTAACTTGTGAATTTTACAACCCATTGGACAAGGATTGGAATAGCTTAGACTTGGCTGAGTGGCGTCCATAGAACACATTATGCCATCAAAATACAACCGAAGTCCACTTTGATGAATGTTTAGTAATGAATTCAGTCAGAATATCCTTTCAGTTCATTTCAGTCCATCTGTTGTTTTGAGAGCACTCAGGGTCCTCATGCTCTTTGTGAGATCTGACTGTGCCCCCTCAATAGTGTCACCCGTTTCCTTTTTATATTTCAAAGCTTTTCTAAACTGATTATTTTCCACTTTCTTCAGAAAACTTATCAGGTCTCCCAATGGACAAGCTTTTATAATGAGGTAACAACATGATGGGACTATACCTCATCAAAGGAAAAAAGGAAACCTAAAGATAAATGTCTGCCTCCTTTGTCCCATTGGCAATGCTTGCTTCCACTCTACAGAACTCACGTGTCCAGCAAGTTCAAACTACTTATCTAGTTTAAAATAGAAAAGTGCAAGTTGCTAATGTATGCTTAGGTTGGTCTTTCCAGCCTATGTTGCTATTTTACTTCCCTTATCCTTCTGCTGCTATCCTTCATAGCCATCAAAGAAATGGTGTTTTGATGCCTGGTTCTGTGTTTTGAAATAAATCCTGAAAAAACAAACTCCCAATTTGCAGATGGAATAAACTAATAATTTTAGTTTACAAAGAGAGGAAAACTAACAAAACTTTTAAAGTTGACCTTGGGATTTTATTTTCAAATCAACATTACATCAAGCAAATCCAAACACTGGAAAGTCTAGAACACTATTCTCAATATAAGTTTTTGACATGACCTAAAAGCATGGTGCTTGCCAATAGGAAGTTTTCTGTTTCCAAGAGTTTTCTATGTATATCCAAGCTGCTTTGGTAGTTTGAACAAGAATAGCCCACATAGGTTCCTAGTATTTGAATGCCTAATCCCTACTCGGTGGACTTGTTTGGGATGGATTAGGAAGTGTGTCCTTTTGTTGGAAGAGGTAAGTCATTGAGAGTTGGCTTTAAGGTTTTGAAAACCCAAGCCATTCCCAGTTTACTTGTTCACTATTGCCTCATAGTTGTTCTCAACATGTAAGTTCAGCTACTGTTCCTGTGCTCTGGATGCCTACCTGCTATGCTCCCTACTGTGATGAAAATAGACTCTAACCCTTTGGAACCATAAGCATAATAAACTCTTTCTTCTACAAGGAGACTTGGTCACAGTGTCTTAGCACAGCACTAGAAAACCAAATAATGCATCTCCCTGTAAAGACACCTGTCTTTGTAACAGAGCTTATGCAAACTTCTTTTATTGAAATATATTTCTTTCTGAAGTCCCCACCCACATTTAAAAGTCTAAACATTTTATCGTATATTGTTGTTACACTAATGCCTCATACCTACAAGTATGCTGATGGTGTTTCTAACATTTTCTGCATATTATGCTGGTCCAAAGTTTTAGTGGTCTTTTTAACTTCAGAATTATGTAAATGAACATTCATGAAGATATATGTGTTAATTGCATACTAAATGTCAGACAGAATGCCAGGGTCTAGAAATAAGGTTCTGTAGGATCCTCATTCTCACTGACACTTTTAACATTGGATGGCAACTCCTGCTTAACGTGGCCAACTACTTTATTTCCAGGAAGCTAGATCTATTAGTCTCCGGATTAACTATTTCTCTGACTGTGAATCTTTTGTGTTCCCTGTGCTTGTCTTAAACCCATTTTTAATTCATAAGATGTATCTGCTCAATAGGGAGTCTAACCTGAGTTCCCTTCAGGCAGTATTCTCTTTGCTGGTTTATACTCATTTATTGTCTTAAGCACTTACCTGACCTTAAGCACTTACCTTGCTGTGCATGCGAGTACAGGAAAAAGACTTCAGAATCACCCAGAAGCATTATCTGCATTGTTAAATTTAAACCTCCCTATTTCCAGGTTTATATTGTGCTGTGTTATTATAACATAACAGATAAAATCTTACATAATAATATCTTGTGTCTATATGAAAATGGTCATTTCAGCTTCCTAAAAGCATCCTTCAACACAATGTTATAAATCCCAGCCCAGGTCAATGCTCTCTCTCCTACAGTTAAAGCCCCTCTTCTCTCTTGCTTGAGTAGAGTGACACTACCATTAGCCTACTTTGTTCCTCCCTTCATACCTTTCCACCAAGATTCCAAATGGAAATAAAAGCTTTGTTTAGGAAAGATCTTTCTTGGTTGGTAGAGCTTCATTGTTCCCTCACTGATGACTGAGTGCATGCCTCATTATGTGTATTTAAACCATCTTCCTCAGGAACTCTTACTGCAGCTTACATCCGGTCTTAAATTTTGTTTGGTCCTCTTACCTGGGGAGCTTCTCCAGGTGATCATGTGGATCATGCCTTTGGATTAAGACCCTCCATATTCCCCTTGTCATACAAATATTCACAAATCCATCGATTACCGAAGTTTAGATATGCAGGTCTCTATCCAGAAGGCAGAATTCACATTCTAAATTTTATATCCTAAATATCTCCCCCCCAAAACAGGCCAATATCTCTGAAGGATTCTTTAATCTGATTGTAAGCTTCCAAGGGATGAACTCTGCTCTCTCTCAGCAGGATGCACGAATCACTCAACCTCTGCAACTGCTCTCAAGAACACTTTGCTTTCTACAAGTCTCTGAATAACAGCCTAGACTTGATGTGGGTAATGGACTAATCTTGACAGCTGTTTTTTCCATCCTCATCTTCTAAACCACAGTGATGGTTATACATTTCACTGTAGATATGAAGGTGTTCAACAGTCTGAAATTTGTTCTCCTAACTGCTCAGAACTCAGTTTTAAAATTTCCAGTCAAGGCCCTTTTAGCATAAAGGCATGCATGCATAAGCACATACTGTTTGTTTTGAAAAAATCATCACTCTACATATGGCTAGGCAACCTGCTCTTTTTACTTGACATGCCTTGGATACTTCTCCATATTTCAATTTTACTCATAATATAGACATGGCCAAGGATATCAACAGATATGCCTCTCTGATCTATAAGCATGTGAAACTATTGCAAAATTCCACAGAATTCAAAGGACTATTGCTTTATTTGATGATTATAATAAATGACATTGATGAAATTGAACTCATCTATTAACTGAGTTTTATCATGATGATATGGGTAACAGAAGGAAAAGTTCTAGAAGGTTGAATCTAAGATGGAAGAAATGACAAGTCACAAAAGGCCACTTTTCATGAAAAAGAGAGAGAGAGAAAAGCAAAAATGATACCATGAATTTAAATTATACTAAGACTTTACATTCTGAATTGCAATGCTTGCAGTTAGTGCACCATTCAACTCTTGTTCTAGCTAGTCATATTCCTGGATCCTGTCTCTCATTTGTCTCTTCTTCATAAGGTTCCAGCCACATCTGCATCCTTTGGTCTTTTGTATGTTGCTCCCACTATCTTAAATGCTCCTTCCCAAGACATCCTACAGTCATTTTGATAAATTTGGCTACTTTTTCTTTCTTCAAATCTCAGTTGCAAACAGTACTTATGGACATGGAGACAACTTATCTTCATCCTGTAGTTTTTTTTTCAATATACTTTATGGCTGTAAGGTTTATATTTTACATGCATGACATCTTTACCTCTGGGTAAACTTCTGATAGCCTTGTATGGCCTGTACATGAGCAGCAGCCCTTCTTGCAAGTGTATTCCAAATAGTCTTGAATAGCTAGAGCCTATACTTAGGGAAGAAATAGGAGTCTCTTCTTTATCTTTAAAATCATTTTTTATAACAAATTGGCTTTAATGTGTATTACTTAATTTCATGTATATGTGTGTTCTGTCAGCAGGTTTGCCAGCATAGCATATGAGTGTAGTGCCAAAGAGACCAGAAGAGGATACCAGATTCCATGGAACAGTTGTGCACTGACATCTGGGTGCTGGAAATTGAACCCTGGTCTTCTGGAAGAGTAGCCAGTGCTCTTAACTACAGAGCAATCTCTTCAGCCTCACAAATTGCTTTTAAGAAATAGACTGTTAGAACGCTTAGAAGTATCAATATTTAAGAGTTCATAAACATACTGAATGGGAAATAGACTCTGAAGGATGAGCTGAAAAAATTCCTCAGATTTCTTTAGGGAAATGAGAACAAAATATTCCTTCCACTCTTCCTTTCACTCTAAGCATATAGACACTAGTCTCCTTGGTTTGAATTTCTTATACTCTTCCTTCTTAGAGTGCTAAATCACTTGGCTTGCTATTCAAATTGTCTCTACATTGGCTGAGGCCTTTATAAAGGTGACAGTAATGACATGAAGAGTTCAACTGAAAGAAAATCTGTTACTTGCGTTTTAAAAGAAAAGATCATGCCACATCTTGTAAGGGCACTTAGTGAAGCATCAGGTTAGGTCATTAAGCAGAAAGGAGGGAAAAGCACAGTCTAGATCTTTCTTCCTTCAGTGTGGGAAGTTCTTAAGATAGCATGGTTCTTATTGGTGAGTTTATAATTTTTTTTTTGTGTGTGTAGGGTGTGAATATGCGTGTAAGGAGGATGTGTGTGTCTCATATGAAAAACAGAAAAGATATAAATAAATTTGGCCTTGTGTTTGGCCCTATAACCCATAGGTTATAAGACTTTAATTATAATGCATAATATAATTACCAATAAACATATATATATATATATATATATATATATATATATATATATATATACTTGTTATAACACAGAATGCCCAATTAGAATCAATTTAAATATTAAACATTAATCATCTCATATGTCCAGAACCCTGAAAGTTCTAGGGATTTTGCAATGGTCCTGTTATACCATCAAGGCTCAAAACCCCTGTACCAGCTTCATGTCTAGGTATGCTCTGTCTATCTTTTCCTCCTCATAAAATGATCTCATATCTAGGGCTTATATCCTTGGAAGTCCTGCTCACATATGGACACATATAGACATATACCTTTCACAAGGGAAGGGATTGGAGTAGTTGTGAGAAAAGTGACCAGTAACATTAGCTTTAACTGCCTGTGGGTCTGGGGGAATATGTAATTCTGGATAATGGGTAAGGATGATGAAGATGAGAATTCATTCACAAGCTTAAAATGACTAAAGCCTTAGAGATTGGGTAACAGAGAATCAGAATACTGTTATTGAATTCTGAAGCCTGTTCTCTTGCCCCATCTGCTACTGTGACAGATTCATACTTGCAACTGACTCCTAACATGTAACAGATTCCAATTCTGCCTTTTTACCCTCTATTTCTAAAAAAAGACAGGAAAAATAGAAAGAATGCTTCACCACTCTTGCAGGTGGCCTTTAAAGATAGAAAGAGAGAAAGAGAGACCTATTCACTGCTGCTTTTGGCTGTCCTTATCTGCCTGAAGCTTGGAGAAAAGGAGCTCATAGGAAACTGAATTATCATCTCTTAAACCATCCCACCAACTTTACCATCCCACCAACTGCCACTGCCTCCTTTATATCCTAAGCTGTTTCCAGAAGTCCAAGTAGCATCCAATCATAAGGAAGACTGCACAGAACAGAAAATTTCTTGGCAAAGTGTCCTGCTACACTTCCCCTCTTTTACTAAGCCATAAGTTGTGCAATGTCGACTTCTTTTCTCTGAGATCTTCTGCTAGGCCATCTCTTTTCCTTTCTGATCTTCAAGGGTTTACCCTTAGCATTCATACGTGATGCATTACTAACAGAAAGCCTAAGAGAGGATTTTTATTTCCCTTGAAAAACTAGTAGAAAACATTACTTTTATGGTTCTGGTTCTCAAATGTATACTGTTTTTTTGGAGGCTGAAGGTAGTTTTGGCTGTTCATCCTCTTTGAAAGTTGGCATGATGTTAGTTTACTTGATTAGCTATTAACACACATGGATCCATTGTCTATAAAAATTCTATAGTGATCTTCATGTTTCAAAGAACTCTGATGCTCACTGATATTATTAAATGCAACAGTTTGTTTCAATGTTTTGTCCTCTGACATCTTTGCATAGAGACAAGCTCTCTCCCTCAAATGCCTGGAACTTTGTCTTTAAGGTGCCTTTCTCTATTTTCTGTTTGCTGTAAGTGTTCTCTTTCTCTAAAAGTGATGTCACACTCTCTTCAGGATAAATACACTATTTTAAAGGTGCTGAGAAATCTTGGGACTCTTGGTGGTTGTGTCAAATTTGCAGTGATTGGCATTTTGTGGGCCACCACTCTCATTATCTTTTCCTGGCACCTTCTGGTGACTGCCAGCCAACTGTTCCAAATCAGCCAAAGTGAGATTCACAAAGGGACAATTCTTCATTAAGGCTTCATATTCATCATCTTCCTAGTACTCAAAATTTAGGAATCAGAAACTTTACTCCATGACCAAGGGCTGATTCTTGGTTGCTTTATTTTTTTTATTCATTAAAATAAAATCTAATAAATATTCATTAGAATGCTCTGTCTTTCTAAGAGAATTTTTTTTTTTTTTTTGCCATAGTCATACCTTTTGGATCAGCAGTCAGGGGATTCAGAAGATCTAATCTTTACCAGTTTTGATAGTACCCACAACTTTTCATTTCCACTAGAAATATAAGCATACTCTCGGCTCCAGTGCAACACATGCCCTAATTTCCATTCAGATATTAATACATGTTTATAATATATGAGTTGATTTAACTCCGCAGTTCTTTCTATTGTCCAATGTCTTTCAGCCGCTGTTTAAAGTTAGTAGTGCACTATGTAGTCTATCTCTGAAGCTGTTTGTTATTCCTTTTTTCTCTTTCAAGTATTTCCTTTAATTTCTGATTAGATCTTTCTATAACTGTTTGTCCTGTAGGATTGTATGGTATACAAGTAATACATTTTAGCCAATAATGTGCATTTTTTTTAATTTTAAAGGAGACATATGCAGGGGCAACAACAGCCTTAATTTTTAAACGTATTACCAGAATAGCCACTATTTCCAGTAAATCTGTCCTTTCAGAACTCAAGGCAGAAGTCCATTGAAATCCTGAATAAGTACTGATAGTATGGTGTACAAATTTCAGTTTCCCAAATTCTGCAACATGAAAAACATCCATCTGCCAGACTTTCACTCTTTTAGTACCCTTAAGGTTATTTCTAGTGGGCAATGGGGCTTGATTAAACAAGGAACACATTAGATAATCCTTTATAATTTTCTTGGCTTGTCATCAAGTAATGGAGAAGCCCCTCTTTAAACTTTTGCTGTTTATGTGATACTTTTCATGAAATTTTGAGGCTTCTAACCTTTCCTATTAATAATGGTTCAATCTTATAATTACCTTGTGCCAAGAGGCCTCATAACCCTGTGTAAGATCTAATATGAATAATATATAATGGACAATTTCTATCTCAACTTGCTTGTTGCAGTTGCATAAATAACAATAGTAATTCTGAATTGTCAGGAATAAATTCAGCAGTTTCTATATGCAAAACAACCCTTTCTTCATACTACGAATCAGTGATAATATTAAGAGATTCAGGGAAGTCTAACTATACCATAAGAATAGCATGCAACTTTTATTTTTGAACTGAAACATATGGCCTGTGATTGACTTGACTTTATTTATTTTTCCTGTCTTGTAGCCTGCCGTTCCTGATTTATTTGCATCAGTATGAAAAGTAGGCACTCCAGAAATAGTTGGGTTTTTTTTCCACTATATGAAGGAGTATCCAGTTCTTTTGATAAACCGAATTTGTTTGCATTTAGGATATTTGTCATTAATTTCTTCCAAATAATTGCTACTAGCTCTTTGCCAATCTTCATTAATTACCCATAATGACATAATCTCAGCATTAGTGTAAGGCACTACTATTTCTGCTAGATCTGTTCTTGACAGTTAATGAAGTTTTATTCTTCCCTTTTAATTAAATCAGCAACTTTTTCTATATAAGTTCCTGATATCTGATGAAGTCTTATTCTTCTCTTTATAATTAAATCAGCAACTTTTCATATATAGGTCTTTAATTTTTTGCTCTGCTTATATGCCAAAAAATATCCATTCTATGATATTATCCTCTCTGCATAAGAATTCCAATAATGGAATGTTTTGAATGAATGATGACCAAAATACAGTTCATGTGTGAATCTATGCAATCCACATATTCATCTTGTAGTCTCTTTTCTACCAGAGTTAGCTCTTGCTGTGCTGCAGTGTTAAGCATCTTAAACTATCTAGGTTGGATTCTACTGGTAATGCTTGAAAAAAATTGCTTAGCTCTGGCATAGTTAATCAAATTGTGGGTTTTACACAGTTGCTATCTCCCAATAATTTTTGGAAATGAATGCATTTTTGAGAATTTGCACAAAGGAAGATTACATATCCACAAAGTTTCAGAGCAATGATAACAGAAGCCAATGGTCAGGACAAGTCAAGTCTCCAGCAGAATCCTCTGATTGTGATACAGAATGTGTGAGAATACTTAGATCTGGTTAAATCTGGGATGTTTTTGCTGAATCTATATGGTAATATATTTAAGCAATTAGGCTAATTCACTTTTAAAGACATAGGTTAGTTGTAAGTAAACAAAAAGATTCTAAGATATTAAAACTGTTAGAGTTGACCAAATATTATGGAATCAAACAGGAAGTTCTTAGGTACTGAAATATGCATGCTCTATACATACTTTTTTCTGTTTTAATTACTTTTTATCTTTTATTAATTTTTATTTAAAAATTAATTTTCTTTTAATTGATTTTATTTAAAACTTTAAAGTTTTCATCAAATATATTTTACTCATGTTTCCCCTCTTTTATCTCCTCCCAGATCCTCTCTATCCACCCAACTTCATGTTCTCTTTCTCTGTCTCTCGAAAAGGAAAAAAATAAACAAGAAATAAAGATGAAAACAAATTTCAAAGCAAACAAACAATAAGACAGAAAATGGCCAAGAAAAACCAAAATGTGCACTCAAGCCATGAAATCTATTTTGTGTTGGCCAACAACTCCTACACATGGGCCATGCCCTGGAGTGTGGTTAACATACCAGCACAATGACAGTGCATTGGAGAAACTGATTTTCCCTTTCCAAGCAGAAAATTGTAATAATTTCTTTTTAGTAAATTGTAAATAGCTTCTTCATTAGGCGTGGGAGCCTGTATGCACTTCTCCTTCTTTCTGCTGTTAATTTATTTAGTTTGATCTTGTATAAGTTTTCTGCATGCTGTCACTGCTTCTGTGAGTTTATATGCTTACAGTCCTCTTGTAACTGGTGGCATTGCTTCCTTGGAGTCATAACTTCTGGCTGTTAACAACTTTCCACTTCGTCCTCCATATAGATCCCTGAGCTTTGAGGGAAGGGGTCTGAAAAAGACATGTAATTTAGAGTGTTCCAAGTCCCTCATTCTATGCACATTGTCCAGTTGTGGGTCTCTGATAGTTACCATCTACTGCAAGAAGAAACTTGTCTGTTGAGGGTTGAGTGATGCTGTGATCTATGAGAATAGCTATAAGTCATAAGGATTCATTCTATAGCTACATTTCTGTTTTTGTTTTGTTTGTCTCTTTTGTTGTCATTTTAGCAGAATAATAGTATTAGGTTTCCCCTAAGCTTATGATATATGTAGTATCAGGTTCTTGGCCCTTACCAGGTGGTAGGTATGCATTCTATCTCATAGAGTAGGCCTTAAGCACAATAAAAATGTGGTGACCTACTCTGATAACACGTGTCACTATTTAATCAGTAGATCTTGCAGGCAATTTGCTGGTATAGATTACAGAGCTTGTAGTTGGATGATATTGATGACTACTTTTCTTCTCTAGGAGCATGCAAAATCCCTTCCAGCATGAAGTCTAGCCAGCAGGCATGTATCTTCTAATAGGCAATCAACTCGATTTCTCTAGTATTAATAACATAAATTGTGACATCAGCAATAGGACTTTGTTTTTGAGATCGTCTATGGGACCCATTTGGCCAATGACTCAACAAGATGTAACCCATTCCTGCTCCTGGAGGTTTTACTAAGTGGTATGTATAGACTGTCTAGTTGGGGAATTGTCTCCCTCATTAAATGGTAACTCCATTTAGTCTATTCATGTATGTATATCTTTTAGGAAGCTCCTAAGGTAATAGGTTTCTTATGGCTTTTGGGAAAACCTTTAGTATTATGGGGAAAGGCATCAGTGTTTATTAAAGCAAAAAGTCTGACCATAATTCTATTGGAAACCTAGCACAATTCATATCTGAGTTAGCCACTTAACTGTCACCTTGTGGTTTATTAAGGAAAAGACAATCTACAGTTAAATTTAAGCATGAATTAAGTGAAGAGTGGGGAAGGGAAAGAAAAAGAAAGGTAGAGTAAAGGAAGGAAGGAGGAAGAAGGAAGGAAGGAAGGAAGGAAGGAAGGAAGGAAGGGGAGGGAGGGAGGGAGGGAGGGAGGGAGGGAGAGGGAGAGAAGGAGGGAGAAAGGGAAGAAGAAGCAGTAGTTTACACGACTGACTTCTGTTGTGCTGGGGATCATACCTCGGCCTTGAGCATGCTAGCAAAGTATCCAACCAGACAGTCTGAGATGTATACCCAGCCCTTTGCTTGTTAGAGTTCTGTTTGTTTAATGTAGTTTTTGTTCAGTGATCTCAAAAAGCAATTTGTAGCAAAAATACACTTTCTATCTAGAGAGAGTAATGTCTTTATGTCTTTAGTGGAAATACTTCCTTCTTTCCATAATGCAATGTGGAATATGAAAGGCAAATACAGACTTATATGAAGCTTAAAAACCTTTTATTTCAAACTTGCATAAAAAAGAAAATCAGATTTACTTAAATAAAAGGAATTTTAAATCATCTTCAAAGAAATAAAACAGCCACTCAGTTGCACAGCAGGGAGAGCTGTCTTCCCCCTCAAAAAAGCTACATTTAAATGTAAAGACATCTAGAATGTGAACTCCTGCAAAGTATGCAAAAATACTGTGTCTTTAGAAAATTATAAAGTTTGTACTGTGCTAAAACACTTTATATTCTAGCAGTTGCAAAAGGAATACTGTTTAAGAGTTCAGTTTGTTTCTACATATTGTTTCAGCATGTTTACTTTATTGTGGACCAAAATGTTAAAAAAAAAAACTAGTGTATTATTTTCATAGATTGCAAATACACTGAACACAGAATTCCTGTTGATGAGTTCCCAGCATAGTAAATTGAAAGCTATTTAATTTTTTTATGAAAAGAAATATTTAGCACATTTTATATTGTGATATTTATATTTGCGTCTTGGTTTGCAAGTATAATAGGCAGAGCACATAAACAGGACTGGACATTTTAAAAATCCAATTTAATGTAGAGGATATATCCAAAATAAAACCAGTAAAAAAACAAAACAAAACAAACAAACCAAACAAAAGGAAAAAAAAAAAAAACAGCCACTATGGCCCTTTCCTTGTCCTCCTCTCTTCCTCTCCATGTCTCCCCACTTCTGTATCGTCATTATTGAATTCAATAAAACATCTTGAAGAATTAATATCAAAACTGAATATATGTGCAAATATATATATGTGAGTGTGTGTGTGTGTGTGTGTACACATACATAAAATTAACTGATTTAATCAATGAAAACTGTAGTTTTGTGGGTATTCAGCACAGAATTAACTGCTGCATCCAGTTATTCAGACTGAGCCCCTAATCTTTTCCCTTTCAGTTGACATACCTTTTATGTACAGAGAATATAGACATAGAGGCAGACACACACACATACACAAATACACACACACACACACACACACATGCAAAATACCCACACAGCACACACACTATCTGCAACTGTGCCTCCTTTCTCAGTGTTAACTCATTGCTTTCTATCCCTCAGACTGAGAAATCAAGATCTTACCACCATCTACTTTGCCACATCCTCATATCCAATGCCTTTCTTGAAAAGGATTATTGTACCATGGTTTTTGATTCAGTGTTATTCTGTGACAGCATGGTGATCCCTTTAAAATATAGAACAGATTACAACTCTCCTTCCTCATAATCCACCACGTCTCCCCTTCCACAGCATCACCCAGTCCTCCACTTGCTGAGTGAATCCTCTTTGTTTTATCTGATATTTTTCGCCAATTCCAGCCAAATTGGATTCATTTGCATTTTATAAGCATATATGCCCTGCTTCTCTATCACCTCTGGAACTTCGTGTTGACTTCCCTTTGCTGGAAATATACTCTCCTAACTACCAGAGGGCCTTACTCTTTTACTGCTTTTAGTGTTTGTTCAAATACCATGTCCCCATGGTGATGTCTCCTTATCACACCAGTGAGCTTGCCTGGCACCCATGTTCACTAGTCTCTTGTCTCAGCACTCAGAGCTGATAAAAAATACTCTAGATATGACATTTAAACTCTGTTTGTTTACTAGTAAAATGTAAACTCTGATGAAAGGGACTGTTCATGTGTTCTTTCCTCCAGCACATTTAGAATTTTCTAAATAGTAACTATATATCATGGTTGCAGTACAATCAATAATATTGAATTAATCATAAATATGAATAGTTAAGTAGGTAGAAGCAGGCACTCCCACGGTACAGCTTTCTACCTCAAACATACTACTGTTGTCTAATTTTCAAATCCCATCTTGACTTCTTGCTAAAATTATTCTTATTTTCAAACAAAGTCAATGATAGATCAGATGAACTGCATGCATCGTTTATTAATGCTGTTATTTATGAATGCAAGATTGATTGACTCAACAATCAATCTTTTTCCTCAAATCACTATTCTGGGATCATATGACTTCTTTTCTTATTAAATTAACTGTTTTTTTAATTTAAATGGGTTTTTATACAATATATTTTTATTCTTTCCCCTCCTGCAACTCCCCACAAATCCTCCCCACCCCTTACCCCACCCAACTCCTTCTTGATTTCTTTCTTTCAAACCAGAAAAGGGGGAAAAAATACAAGAAACAAAAATCAAAACAAATTAACTAAACACCCAATAGTACCTAATACCAAAATACCAAAATAACACAAAAGTTCACACACAAAAACAAAACAAACAAAGCAGAACAAACAACACAACAAAGACAAGAGCATGGAGTTTATTTTATGTTTGCCATTTACTTCTGGCCTTGAAGTATGGTTAAGATATCCAATAAGACTCCATTGGAAAAAAGTCATTTCCCCTTCACCATTGGCTATCAATTGCAAATAACTTCTTCGTCACATGTAAGATCCCCAGTCCATATACCCTCTTTGTGCTGGGACTCTGTCTAATAAGGATTTTTCTTCTTAAGTTACAGACAAGTTTTTTAGGTCCTGTTTTATAGATATGTGTGTAATGGGGAATTATAGAAATAAACTTTTCGTCAAGGAAGGGAATTACATTTCATTCTGAGAATCAGAAATATTCTTTTTCACTTTTAATTTTTAAAAATTTTCTTTCTTCATAGTTTATTTTTCTTCTTTCGTATACTACATATCAACACCCCTCCTACCCTCCCTCTGTTTCTCCCAGTTCTTCCCTTCCTCCCTTTCCTCATATCCTCCGCATCCCACCCCCTTAGCCCCTACCCCTGCTTCTCCCCATAGAGGAGAGAAGTCTATCCAGGGTCATAGAGCAAACAGGGCCCAACAAATGGGACAAGGCCAGGCACCAGTCCCCATATCAAGGGTGGACCAGGCAACCCAGCTGTATGAAATGGGTCCTAAGGGCAGGCAAAAGCATCAGAGAACATTCACATACACTCTAGCCTGCAGTCTTTCTGCAAGAACCCCAAGCCAGAAAACCACATAGTATATCTAGGAGACACCTCAGATTCCTTGTCTTCTGCTTCAGGCTCTGAAGGATCTCAAATGCGCTTGTCTGTTGACTCTGTGAAGCCTGCTTTCCTGATGTCCCTGACCCCTCTGATCCCCCAAATGCCTCCTTGCCCTCTTCTGTTAGTTTTCCAGCACTCCTGCATGATGTTTGGCTCTGGGCCTCTGCATCTGTTCCCATCAGCTGCTGGCAGATACCTCTCTGATGGAGACTGGACTAGGTACCAGTCAGGAAAGGATATCATTATAACAGGATATTATTAGAAATTGTCTCTGGTTATCCTGTCTCTAGTTCCAGGCCTACCCTGCAGATTCAGGCATGGGTTCTCTCCTTTGGAATGGGGTTCTTCCCTTTCATTGTCCTAGCAGGTCCTGTAGGGAGGTTGAGTTATAGGTAGGTTTTGTGGCTAGGGTGGTATCTCAGTCCCTCTACTAGGATCCTTGATGGCTACACAAGATGGCCTGTTCAGGTTCTCAATCTCCCATTGCTAGAGGTCCTTGCCAAGGTCTCCATCGTGGGCTGCAGTGAGTTTCCATTGCCCGTAGTCCTCCAGTTCCAGTTGTCCCTTCATACACTCCCTCTCACCATCCCTCTCCCCACACCTGGCCTTCCCTCCTCCTGTTCCCATCCTCTCCCAGCTCACCTTGCCTGAAAAATTCATGTAGTTATTTTTTTAAGTAGCTGAGTAGTACTTCATTGTGTAAATGTACCACAATTTCCTTATCCATCCTTCAGTTGTTGGGGCATTTAGGCTGTTTCCAATTCGTGGATATTATGAACAAGCTGCTATGAACATAGTTGAGCAAGTGTACTTCTGGTAGGATTGAACCTCCTTTGACTATATACACAGGAGTGGAATGGCTGGGTCTTGAGATAGGTCAAGTTCTAATTTCCTGAGAAGTTGCCATATTGATTTCCAAGTTTGCACTCCCATCAGCAATGAAGAAAGCAGCTTTTTTTCCCCCTAATTTTGGAAGTTGCTAAACCTAAAGAACACTGTTGAAATTGATTAGGGATAGAATAATGGGTAATTGTTGATAGAAAACCTGATTATAATACTCCTATACTTTAAAAATAATTTTGAAAGCTTATACCCCATTAATCAAATAATAGAATGCTTAGTTTCAGAGGTGAGTTATCAGAAAATAAAGATGTAGCTCTAAGTATTTTGCACATTATGGCACAGATGGATTCTACAGATCTTACCATTCTGAATTTGAATGAAGGGGTGGGTAGGACAAAGCATAATGATACATATATATGAAAATGTCTCAGTGAAAGCCATTTCTTTGTATCCAATCAAAACTTTTATTTAAAAAGAGATAACTGAGCAGTTAGGAGACAAGGCATTAATTTTAATAATAGAAGTGTTTATAAAACATTTCCCTTGTGTGAGAACAGAATGGAAACTGCAGAGGCCAGGCAGTGGGAGTATGAAGAGGTGATGTTCACAGGATACTAAGCATCTCTTAAAAAGAAGGAAAAGGAGATTTGTTCTTTTCCTGAAATCTATTGCATAGTACAGTAAGTATATTCATAATAAATAGTATGTCAAATTTCTGAGATTAAATTTCAAGTGTTGTCATCACAAAAAATGACATTTGATGTATTTGATGTACATCGGTATGCATTGAGGTGATGGATTTGATAATTAACTATATCCAATTGCCCCAAATTGTATTCATAAATCATAATTTCACTTTGTACCCCATAATATATATACTTATAGTTAATTCACAATAAAATTAAAATTTAATTTTCTTGATATATCTAACACCCCATTTGGATGTAGTCATGCTGAGTCCAGTCACCAAATTGAATTAATTCTTTTACTAAGTTCTAAATGTTCCACAAAATAATTGATACCTTATTTCCTATTTCACTTTCATTGCTTTAAGTGTTACATTTTTTATTTGACTCCATCATAGTTCTCAATGTATTCAATCTTCCATGTCAAAAGTGTTAACATGAAGAATGAACCACTTCTATATTACCAATGTAAAATAATTTGCACCACATTAGCAAGACTAAGAAGAAAACATGACAGTGCATCTGCCTTCATTCCCAGAGGGATGGGAAATGAAGTGGCAGATTATGCTGTTAAAGCCAAATTTCAAATGGGTAGAACTGCAAATTATCTAGATCAGGGGTTTTATAATCAAATAAGTTTTATTTTACCACTCATTTTCTATTAATATAAATGTATTACCTCAATTTTAGTAGATAGCATTTTCACAATCATCCATTGTATAGTCTAAGGACAGGGTAAAGCTCCATTCTTTGGCAAATGGGTATCCAAGTTTTCCAACACCACATGTTGAAGCATCTTGGTAGTGTTGTAAACTTCAGCTAACCATCGTGGATATATATTAGATGATCTACACTATTTTCATTGACTGAATTAATTATGATACATTTTTAATTCCTTGGACATATTTATAATGGTTGAGTTGAAGTTCTTAGATTCAACATCTTGTTTTTTGGGGTTTTGTTTATAACACAGACACACACACACACACACACACACACACACACACACAGTCTTTATATAAGGTAATTTTACTTTACTGTAGTTGTGTCACAAATTTCTGTGTATTAGTATTCAAGCCTTCCAAATCTTGATATCTTCACTCAAGTTTTCCCATCCATTATTGAAAATGAGACTTTGAAGTCTCTAACTATTATCACTGTACTTATTATAATTAGTTCTCATTACCAGCTATATACAGATGCCATAGTTTATTTCTGCTTCCCATTTTTTAAGGTTTTTACTTCATGTACTAACCCCATGGATGTGTATAGTCGTGTATCTTCCTGCTAGATTGATAGACATAATCATTTATTTGTATAAATATATATATTAGTTTCTAATGGCATTCTCATTCTTAAGATTGGTCTAATCTTTTTAGTTACTCTGGCTTTCTTATGGTTACCTTTTAAGTTGTCTTTTATCATCCCTTTAATTCCAGTCTATTTGTATCTTTTTGTGTAAATTATGACTTCTCTGGAAGACACATGTTGAATATTATTTTATGTTTGCCCCAGTGTAAGAATCCCTACCTTTGTGTTGGCTTGTTGAGTTCATTGATATGAAATAGGATTTGACATAGTTAGAATTACATATGTCAATTTACATTAGCTTTTTACTCATTCTTCTTTAAGTTAGTGTTATGCTTTCTAAATTAACGTTTTAATTCTTTTAATGAGGTCATCACTATTTCTAATTCTTTCTTGGTGATTGCTTTTTAATAGTGCATGCATCTCTTTTTGCCATAATCTATTTCAGATTCCTATTAACTTAATTCAATTATGTTCATATACCAATCATTGACTTTATATATAATACTGTTCACATTAGAGTACATCACCCAGAAATACCATGGTCACTTCAGCTTGTGTAACTAACTCCATGTCATTCACACAGTTAAAAATAACTTAACAACACATTTGTTATAATGTGTCCTCATCACTAAGCAACACAGAACTAGCGACATGGAAATATTACTCATAAAACTTTACTCACTTCCCTTTCCCTGTGCTTTTAATCTTATATGAATACTGTAAATCTACCAATACAGTATTATAAACTGTTAATTTATAACATTTTATCTAAACCTTATATTATTTTGTCCTTCAATAGTTTTAATATGCTTTTAATTAGAAGAGAATTACACCATTTCTCCCTCTTTCCTCTCTCCAGCCCCTTCAAGCTACCTTCCTTCAAACCCCTCCCATATTTCTCCCCCACTCTCAAGCAGATAGCCTCCTTTTTAAAATATTATTTTCCCACACATAAATGTATGAATGTGTGCGCATGTACGCATATATATGCATATGGCCTAAGACTGAGACCCCGTGAAGTTTTCACCCTTCTATGTCCATGTATCAATTCACATTGCCATTATCACAGTCTTGTTTCTACAGCCATTTTCAGAGAAAAGACAAAATTGCATATCTGGAAAAAGAATATTATTTATAGCAGCATATTTGTAGTCCCTTCTAACTGTATTTTATTTTCTGAGTATATCTGTGTTCCCCTGCATATGCTACAGGAAGTTACTATAGGATGTAGATGTAGCTCAGTGATAGACCACTCACCTAATATGTGTATGAGGTGATCCTTAGCTCCCTGGCAAGGGGAGAAAAAGCCTCTTGAGTACTTCAAGTGATATTTTCCATTTTATTTATTATGGTTTTCCACTCAATTTTTCTCACTTGGTTTCTTTGATGAGTTTTATGTCTTCATTGATGTTTTCTGTTTGAAAAGCTAGTGCCATCCTATCTTTCTTGATTGTATTAATTACCATCCCCTTTACATTTTTGAGCATATTTATAATGGTTTTTGAAACTGTTTTTAAATCTAGCATCTGGTTTCTCTTATCTGTCCTTTATGTCCTCTGGCTTATATATGGCTTGTACTTTGCCCTTCCCTCATATCCATAATATTTTTATCTAAAAATGTTCACCTTGGGTAACTGCTTCAATTAGGGATGATGACAGAGCACCCATATCTGCAGTTCTTTAGTTCTTTGCTAATTTGTTTGCTTATTTATTTAGTAACCTTCTTGGACTGTTTTAGTGAGATTAAGTTCTGTTACAGCATGAATGCTCAGCTGCTGATCACATAAGGCACAGCCGTGACAGCAGTACACTGACCTGGGGACAGCAGTGGTCTCACAGGAGTTTGCTTTCACTGTCTCCCATCTCTACTGACCTCCTTGTTAACCCATCTGCCTCCACTATTATCTCATCTAACTTTGATGACTTTGATGTTGCTTTCATGATGTCTTTGGCATAACTTCTCCCATGTGAGGCAATTAAATATGGTATAATTTTTGAGGCCAGCACTGTATGTGTTTGCTAAATACAGGACATCTCTTCTTAGCTATCTTTTTTCTTCTCTAAGGCAGCTCTCTTTGATTTAACTCATTTTTGTACAGCTGAATTCTCATCTTAAGTTTCACCATCAAGGTACACTGATGTTGATGGACTCTTAGGAATAAACTTTTCAAATTTCATTTCAAATAATGTCTCTTTCTTTAAGTAGAAATTTGTCAGCCTTACAGACTGTGTGTCCACCTAAGAAAACGTAACTGAAGCAGACTCTGGAGCTGGGGACAGGACTAGTTCTTTGTCCTTGTGTAGCAGAGAGAGGGAGAGAAGTCGTTTCTGGTCTTTTCAGATGGCCCCTCCCAACATGTGACCTCTTCCTACATGAAAACCAGGTTGAAGGTTAAAATGGCAACTGGAATCTTTCAACAGTCTGAGCTTGGGATCATGCTAATGTGAGCACAACATAGTTGTGTCACTCACTCTTCCTTTTTTTTTGAAAACTTTGAGTGAATTAATGGTCATTTTAAGGCACCAATTACGGTAGCTTCATGAGAGAGCAGGTGCTTGGGGCTCCTTCTGCCAACCCACTAAAGGTGCAAATCTATTCTCCATTTTTGTTCTTTTCTCCGCATATTTTACAATTCTTTTTTATTTGTTTTTTGTTTTGTTTTGTTTTGATTTTGGAGACATGGTTTCTCTGTTGTAACTCTGGCTGTCCTGGAACTCACTCTGTAGACCAGGCTGGCCCTGAATTCACAGAGATCTACCTGACTCATGTTTTACACTCTTGTAGTCAATACATTTATCTCCAATGTTGACGTGAAGTTATACCCACTTAAACATATTAGCCCATGAAAATCTCTAGGTTCCTAAGTCTTGCAGATATGTCTTGTTCTAGAGAAGCCTACAATACCTGAAACTTAAGTATTGAATTGGAACAGCTGGGTGTGGGGAGAGTCATTTTCTTATTTTTTATATGCTAAAATTATGTAAATGAAGTACTAATCAAAGGTCCTGCAGAGTGACAATCTTTAACCACAGCCTGCTACTGTCCAAACCTAGCTGACAAGCAGCTAGGATGACATTCACAGGAATGGTTGTCTTTATCATGAAAAGAAATCGAGATTAGCCTGATAACAACAGCCATTTTTTCCAAGGAGTTATTTCACCCTCTCTCTAAGACTGGACAATAATGCAGAAGTTTTTCTAGCTGGAATTTTGCAAGTAGTGATTTGTAGTGAATTCATATAAAGGCAGCTTGTGTTTCCTTGGAGTATGTTTTCCCAGACTGCTTGCTTCACTGGTTGCTTCTTAAGCCAATGTAATGCATCATTTTGATGAACAAATGGAGCTAAAAATAGAGTGTTGCACCCTCTGCTTGCTGCAAATATAACACATCTTGTCATTTGTATTAGTAGAAAGTAAGTGTACTGAATTGTAAATCCAAACACTATGGCCAAAAATAATTTAAAGTGCATGTCTGCTCAAATAAGCAATTAAAATTACACAAAAACAAAGGCAAGTATGTCAAAGGAAGCATTAATTCTGGAAGTGCTGAGAGGCAATATACTCTCATGCATGAAAGATATACTGCTCATCTCACCAGAACAGCACAATGGGATTATCAAACAGTTGGCACAAGGAAGAATATCTAAAATTGGATTGCTGACTATTTTAAATGATACTGTCATATATTGTAAGGATATGTGAATGAGAACATTTCAGTTGCAAAGAGTCAATGCCCACAGTCTTCATGCAGTCCAATAGAAGAGAGGGCTTATTTTTGAATAGTCAAAATGAAATTTAATTGTAAATTGACCCCAAGACCTATACAGGACAGCTGAGGAGGAAAAGGAGCCTGTTTTACTTTTAATGTGGAGGTTCCTCAAATAGCTGAAAAACAAAAATCAGTTTTCTCCAACAGGGAAACACTGGGTATAATAACCATGGCTCAGGGCTGGCCTCATGCTCAGGACTACTTGGCCAACACAAAACACATTCCATGATTTTGTGTGCATTTTGTTGTTATGGCTTTGTGTTTAGGTCTTTTGGGGTTCTGTTTTGTATTCTTGAATCTTTGTTTGTTTTTTTAAGAGTGAGAGAGAATGTGACATTTAGTAGGAAGGTAAGGAGGATCTAGGAGGACTTGGGAGAAGAGAAACATGACAGAAATATATTATGTGAACTCTTTTCATTGAATTTAAGGTCCATTCCATGAGATGGAACCCATACATGACACTGCTAAGTTGGCTTAGAAACCAAGAACACATAGGTCATATTATTATTATTGCTATTCTTTTTCTGCTAAAGGAATGTGGCAATTAAATGACTGCTATTCCCATAGATCAGAACATCACTCAACCCTCATCTGAGAAGATCCTTCTTATAGTAGATGGAAATTAACACAGGGGATTACACTGGACAGTGTGCAGGAAGTAAAACACTGAACCACTCAGTCCTAAATAGGATGTAGTTATCAAAACCCTCCCCTCAGGGGTCAGAAAGCCATGTAGAAGAGAAGACAGAAAAATCCTAAGGACCAGATATTGGTTGACTCCAAGGAAACAGCATCTTCCAGACACAAAAGGACTGACACATATAATCTCACAGAGACTATGACATCATGGACAAGATCTGTATAAGTTCAAACAGCAAAAATTCCAGAATGCTTAGGGAAAGTGGACACAAAACCCCACCCACAATCAAGAATTTGTCTGCAGTTGATAACTGCTGGAAAAGGGAGAATCAGGTTTTCTCCAATGAAGTGTCACTGGATATACCAACCATATTACAGGGCAGGCAACCTACCCAGGAATAGTTGACCAATGCAAATGTACTCTGTGCTGTGTGTGTGTGTATGTGTGTGTATGTGTGTGTGAGTGTGTGTGTGTGTGCTTGCACTTTTTATTTTGCTTTATTTTTGTATTCTGTCTTATTAGTTTTATGTTATTTGTTTATTTGTTTTGACCTTTTTGTTTTGTTTTATGGGGTTATTTTAGAGAGAGAATGAAAACATGAAGTTGGATAGGGAGGATCTGAGAGAAACTCAGGAAGGGAAAGGATATGACCAAAGTATATTGTATGTAAAATAGATTTTAAAATAATTTTAACAAGTACAAAAAAGATTATAAAGCTGGGTGGTGGTGGTGTACACTTTTAATCCTAGTATTTGGAAGGCAAGGCAGGTAGATCTCTGTGAATTCAAGGCCAGCCTGGTCTACAGAGTGAGTTCCAGGATAGCCAGGGGTACAGCAGAGAAATCCTCTCTCAAAAAACCAAACAGAGAGAGAGAGAGAAAGAAAGACACACAGAGAGATTTTATATATATATATGATATGCATGAAAATTTTAAAATAATACAAATAGCTAAAAGTATACATTCCACATAATCCAGCTACCATTCTTGGGCTTATACCAAAAGGATCCTGCATCCTACTGTAAAGATACCTGCTCATTCATCCTCACAGCTGCTGTATTCAAAAAAACCATAAGACAGATACAACCTAAATATATATCAAAAGATGAATAGAGAACCACAACTGGTCATAGTACAAAGAGTAAGAGACTGAGGAATGCTCACCTCTAAATGGGATATCTATATCATATCCCCTTTCTTTGCTAGGCTCATAGATCATTGTGGAAGTGGCTGTAGAAAAATTATCAGAAGCAGAAGTGATGAATGACTACAAGGAAATAGTGCTTTCTGGACATAGCAGGTCAGTGTCACATGTGAATCAGAGTGGTTGCGATGGCATGCATAAAAACCTGAAAAACTTCAAGTCAGGCAAATCCAAGCATGGAGAGGGAAGATGGACACAAAATTCTACCACTAGCTAAGAAGCTATTAGAGTTAATAGCTTCTGTGAAAGGGAGAATCAGTCTTCTTAAAGGTGTGGATCCTGGTAAGTCAACCACAAGACAGTGGAAGGCCATATATCCAGAGAATATAGGCAATAAAGTTGAATTTAATATTTTTTTAAATGGCACCTCCAGGCTATCCAGTCTCTGTTTCCTGGATAGCCCTGTAGTGTCAGACATGGGCCCTATCCCTTAGGATGTGGTTCTGCCCTTCTATTGTCCTAGCAGATTATGCAGACAGTATGGGTTATGGGTTGAAGGTTTTATAGCTGAAATGGTGTCCAGTCTCACTGGGCCCCTTTGCCCAGCCTTGATGTAGGGGTTTATGCCTGGTCTTGCTCTATCTTTCATGCTCTGTTTGAGTAGTAACCCTGGGAAGACTGCTCTTTTCTGAGGGAAAATGGGAGGTAGAGGTGGACCTGGGGGTAGAGGAAAGATGGGGGAGTGGAAAGAAGTGGAGGGAGGAGAGGATGGGGCTCAAGATGTATTACATGAGAGAAGAAAAATAAAAATAAAATAACACAAAATTGCATGAGTAGGATCAAGGGTGGTGGATCTGAGAGGAGATGGGTGAGGCACACAAATATGGTCAAATTACATTGTACAAAATTCTCAATGAACTAATAAAAAAAGGGAAAATTATATAAAATAACCTTTTACAGTCCTCATTTAAAAGCCAAGATCTAAAGAAAAAGTTTTTTTTTTAATTTTTCATTTTTTTTATTTCCATCTTGACTGAAATGTCTTGAAATACTAACCAATCTCATCTATTTAATTGGAAGTGCCTCTGTATCCACTTAATATGTTGGTTCTTACTGAATTTCTGTAGTCAATAATTTAAATCCTATAAAATAATTTAAATACTAGCATTTATTATCAGACACAAAAATAATACCAAGACTAAAATATCTAAATTTTGCCTTGAGATGTTCTCTCTTTATGTAGCAAAAAAAGTTTGAATTAGTACAAACTGACTTATTAGAGGACTAAGGATGAGAAGGCGCATTTTGATTCTCTTCTACTAAAACTTCTTTCAGAGGGGTGTGTGTGTGTGTGTGTGTGTGTAGAGCTTTCTAAGAATTAACTAAAACCTCCAGAAACTTAATTAAAGATAATCTAGTCTTACACTTGCAAATGATTCATCCAAGACCTACTTTTACCAAATATTGTAATAGGCATCTTCTTTTTAGTAAGAACTGGCATTTACTAAGACTGAATAGTTTTTCCTTCAAAAATATATGTTGATGTCCTCCCCCCAAGTATAATGGTATTTGTTGGTGGAATGGGAAGGAAATATGTTATACAGGTAGAGCCCTCATATAATATTAATGACTGATGGGAAGTGATAATGGCCTTTATCAGCCTTTTTTCCTCCTCTGTCCTATGAGAACAGAGAAAGGGGATAGAGAGGGTCATCTGTAAACCAAGAAGAGCATGCTGGTCAGGTCATGAACTGAGAGACAATGTATCTAGGAATTCCCAGCCTCTCCTGCCATAAGGCACAAAGGTTTATGATTCAAGCTTCCCTTTTGTAGTAATTTTAATAAAATATTGAGCAAAGAAGTATAGTCTTATGCCTAGAATTTTTAAAATTTAAATTCTCTATAGGATTTTTTAGGAGATTTGTGATCTTAAACCCATTTTCTCCGGTTTTTTTTTTTTTTGTTTGTTTGTTTGTTTGTTTTGGTTTTGGTTTTTTTTTTTTGCCTCTCAATTTCTTCGTTGTTGAAATAAAAGGGTGTTTTTTAAAAAAAAATCAAATACATAAGCACTACTTTTAAAATACAATTTGCACATTCTTTGAACAATAAATGCTCATTTTTCCCTGGCCTTGACGTCTTCAAGCTGTCTTATAACTTCACTAAGAATACCTCTCTTCAAACTACATCCATTCTCTCTTCATTCAGAAGAAAGCATCACCAATTCTAATGGATAATAGGTAATAGGAAGATTACATGCTGTTGTCTGACTTTTGACTATCCCCTGTACAATAGTGGAAAATTAATTAAAGACACTGATATGCTTCTCAAAGACGAGTAGGTGTGCATCCCCATGTTCTTTTCAGCACGGGCCACAGAACTAATCTGAATCAACTAGATATCCATCAATGGATGAAGATAGACGAAGAAAATGGGATCTATTCTTACTTGAAGAATAATGAAGTTCTTTTTTTGCATTGAATAGATGAACTTAAAAGACATTGAGTAGAATAAATCATCCACAAAAAGCAAATACAGCATGATCTCACTTATACATGGTAGACAAAAATGTTGAATCCATAGAAAATTGCAATATCCATAGCTAGGAGTGTGAGTAGATTGGAATATGTTAGTCAAAGGCACATTTTAGTCAGATGTGAGGAATCAGATAAGAATCCCTATTACCCAGCAAGACAATTACAGGTAATAAAAATGTATTGTGTATTTCACAACTGAAATCAGAGTAAATTTTACCTATTATCATCACAAAAACTGTACAAGGAGGTGTAAGGTCCCTTTAGGTATTCCACAATTTAAGAATACATATAAATATAAGCACCAAAGGGATGATGGAATCTTTAAAATGCTCAGAGAAAAGCTAAAACATAAACACAGAGCAGTCCTTGATGAATAATGTTCAATGTCATTTGATCGTATTTGGAATTGCCTAATATATACAACTCTGGGCATCCCTGCTAAAGTTAAGTTTAACTAAAAGAATATGGGTGACAGCATCTCATGAGCTGAGGTGCTGGACTGAAAAAAGAAAGTGAAAAAATTGAGGAAGCCCTCTGAGCATCGCATTCATCTCTTTCTGCTTTCTGACTTCAGATACAATGTGAACAGCTGGCTCATGTCTTCCCATAATGATAGACTACATTCCTGTTTGAATAATAATGAACCACAATTTATTTGCTTTTGACAGTCATTTGGTCATAGTAATGAGAAAATTAACTAAAATGCCATCATTTGCATCTTTCATGTTAATCTTCACTAGTACTAAAAATGAACTAATATTTGTTTACTTATTATTTGTATGAATGTAAATATATCCCCACCTGATCACTACTACATACTATAAAGCTTTATGTGCTAGACCTGTGACAAGTTCTCTGACTCATGTTGTATTGCCCTCCTCTCCTTAAGCTCCAGATACTGACTCTCTGCTCATCTTTTAAGCACAATTCCTTTAAAGGACTACATATTTCATGCTGCCCCAGGACTTTTCTTGGAAGTCACATCTTTCTTTCATTGAAGACTGTGTTTTCTTTTTCTTCTTTTCTTCAACAAATATTCATAAGGCATCCCCACATACCATTAAATATTACGAGTCCCAGAGTTCATGCTATTCACTGTATAGTTGGAGAGACAGAACTTGGAAAATAATAAAATTATATGAATAAATAATGAAACACAAGATGAGGATGGAAACTACAGTAAGGTAATCAGGAGTGGAAAAAATGGAAGGTGATTAAAAAGTAATCAGTGGATCCAAAGTATCATTGATATGGGAGGTATCATTAATGGCATTCTATGATATAGCACAGAGATGAAATTACTAATGATATAGTAATATACATATATACATTATTGGTAATTATTGATAACAAATGGATCAATTCATTAATTCATTCATCCTACAACTATCCAGGGAATGCATCCTTACTCTAGGTAATACATGAAACACTCAGCAAGACAGAAGGAGTTCTATTAGACAAAATATGGAATTATAAATTAGTTGTACAATTAACCATTCTGATGAGTGCTATAGTCAGTAAGATGTTATAAAATTCATAATGTGATGACCAAACTTAATCAGGAATAAGAGATTTACCTATGAAAATTATCTTTGAAAGATATCTATGAGTTGGACAGAAGATAAAGGTGAAGGAAGACTTGTCCAGAAGATTGAAGAACATATACATTAATGTTCTTATACCAGAGCATTAAAGAAACTTCATAAGTTATCAGTAAACAGGTTGTTTTAATGCTTTTCACATAATTTTGATCAGTCCACTTAATAGTTACAATTTCAAAAGGAAGGATGTGAACAATAGAGCTTTAAAAAAAACTGTAGAATTAATTAATGGATCTCTTCATCATCCCATGGTTTGTGGTTATTGAAAGCAGATTTGTAATAAAGTCTAAGCTTCTTATTCCTAAGGTGTTACTAGTAACTGAGATTGATCTTGCCATACTACAGAGTTTAATTTCAAGTACAGAAAGTCTGCAACACAGAAAAGTGTCCCCTCAAAGGTCTCAATTCAAGTAGCTCTTAGGTTTTCATTGAGCCTTGAAGTTTTGTATTTTATGGGCTGTAGCATTTCCAGCATCCTCCGTCCTGCCCGTTTGGAACCAGTATCCTAAGAGTTAGCTTTGGTCTGTGGAAGGGGACCAAAGAGAGTGCACACAACTCCAAAACAGAATGAAATATATAAAAGTTAACCCAGCAAAGGAATAATGATGAGAACTGTGCTTTGAGGGCTAATTTGATGCTAGTACAAACAAATTTCAGTAGGAGAACAGAAAAGGTAAAGCTCATTAGAGTAGCCCACAAAGAGGTCATAGGACCTGCTTGAGAACGAAAGTAAAAATTAAGAGTGATAGGTTTGGACAAAACCACAGAGCTAGAGTCAGGAGGCTAGAACATTAGATTAGCTCCACAGTGGAGTGAAGATGAGAAAAGTCCATTTAAATCACATATCCTCCTTATGGGGTTAAAAATGAGGGCAACTTAAAAAATATGCCTCTCACCCCTCCCCTCACCTCCAAAACCATCCCTTCACAGAAGTGGGAAGAATACTGAAGGGAAAATGTCTGGTTGTTCTCTTCTACCAAATTAATTTTCCTCACCCCCATATGACAATCGTTACACACAGCCTGTTCTAAATTTTGATCTAGTGCATTATTGATGAGCTCTTAAAAAGAGATGAGAACAATGATCTCCCACTCTCTTTCCAAGAGAAAAATCTTCATGCAGAGAAAGATCGACAATTTAGCTCACAGAAGCCATCTCTCTAGTCAGGTGATCACATGTATGGCTTACCCTTTCACAAACCCCGTGCACCTTATTGAATGACTACCTTTGTAGACCCACTATATATAAAGCACTCCACTGGAAAACCAACATATTTAGCAACATTTGGTTATATTTATATTAGCTTCCATTAGCACACTCAACTATAAAAACTGTGTTCTAAACAACACCCAATTCACATGTCAGTCTGGGCACTTCTTATCCATTCCAGAGAGAATTTTACATCCCAGCATATCTCTTTTGGATACGTTGGGGCATTTTTATATCTCAGAGTTATTTTTGTTTTAGAAATCCCGTGTTGAAGTTGAATTTTCTGTGCTTAACATGAACATTTGTAATTATAATTCCATTTCTGTATTGCCAACATAATAAATTAAATGAAAATGATTTATGAAGAGCATGTTCTGAAAGCAAGACTATTTTTATATATCACTGCCATGAATTGATAAGCATGACCGTTTGCACTACAAGAGGACAAAAAAAAATATTATGTTCATAAAAACAATTTTGGCTGAGTTCAAAGAAGCAAACAGTAATTAATTCACTTAAAATTAATTTTCTAGACTCACTGAACATTTCTAAGTTCTTTTATTTTAACTTGCTTGTGACACATTTTGACATTTATAAAGCACTAACTTCTTATTGTAGAAGCAGAATGTGTTTACAGTAAGAAGACAGGGTAAAAAAAGAATGAGTGATTAGAAGAATAAGTAGGAGGAAGAAAAGTAGCTAAATGGGCAGAAAAAGAAGACAGTGGGAAAGGAAAAGTGAGGGGAGGTGGACAGGAGGATGCGAACGCCACATCACCCAAATGGAGTTACTGGCAGCATCTTCTGTGTGGTAGTAAATTTTTTTCAATGAGAGCCTAACATTTCTAAGTGAATTGTAATCAGACTATAACCAATTTAAAACCTGACTATCTCCCTGAATAAATTACAGACATGACAGTTATATTTTCATAATTAATATTAATTAAAATCATACATCATTGAATATAAAATTATTATATTTATGATATCTTTAAGCATTGACACCTACACTGTTTCTAACATAACATGCTATAATGAACATATTTTTATAGATAGATAGATTGACTGATAAATAGATGATAGATAGATAGATAGATAGATAATAGACATAGAGATTATAGAGAAAGAAAGAGAGACAGAGAGAATTGTAATTTGGTCAACTGTTTTCTTAAAACCACACAGTCTTTTTTGCTTGAATATTTACTTCTAACTGTCACTATTTGCACCCCTACAGCTAAGTGTTTTGTTTTCTACAGTTGGGGAACACTCTGAACCTATGTTCCCAGCAGGGGAAAGTCCAAGTAAATTGTATGCTCCCTAGTAGCTTTCAATCAAGAACTCTTAAGATTGACTTAAAAATATTCAATTCCTTCTGTTCTACATGGGATAATTATGAGGCACCTACTTATACCAGCTCCAAGGCTTTCCCTTGGGATCAAGACTCAGCAACCCACTATACCCAGTGTCTAATGTGCACTTTATTAAACATGTGATCTTGGGGCACATCTATATCTCTCTCTCTTTGTGATCTCTATATCTCAAAAAAATAAATTAAATGTATCTGAATTTTTATCTCTGGAAAGATATCTGGGTGAGCCCATGTTAGACAGGATAAAACTAGAAAGAGATGAAACTTCTCAGTTGAAAAGATAGTACATTTTGAGCTTTATGTGTGCATGTGTGACAATGTATGTGTGCATGAATGCTTACTTGTATGTGTTCATGTACTAGTGCACTGGTGTGTATGTCACAACATGCCTGTGTAGGTTAGAAGACAACCTCGTGTATCTGTTCTTGTCTTTCACTTTGTTTGATACATAGGCTCTTATTGTTTTACCAGGCTAGTTTCTTGTCTCTGTCTCCTATCTCTCTGTAAGAGTACTGGAGCCATACCAGGGCTGATTTTACATAGGTTTCTGGGAAGGCTAACTCAGGTCCTCTCACTTGCAGACTTATCCATTGTTCCCTTTTTCCCTGTCTCATTTTGATATGTAGATATACATTCCCCCTAGTTAATCGTTTGTGTCCTGTCATTTACATTGTTTTATCATAATCTTGCCAAGATACAGATATTTCACGTTTGTAAAGGCTGGGAAATTTGATAGGCAAAAAATAAAATTTATTTAATTCAATTTGTTTTGTTAATAATGAGATGATTTATCTTTTAAGATGACAATTATTATTTATATTTTTCTTTCATGATCTTTCTGATTGCATTATTGGCCTCTACTTTAAGATTTTAATTTTAGTTATATGTATATGTTTGTGTCTGTGGATGGGTATGTACACATGAATCTTGGTGCCCACAGAGACCAGAAGAGAGCATTAGATCTTTCCAGAGCTGAAGTTACAGGCAGTTGTAAGCTTCCCATCATGAGTGCTGGAAACCAAACTCAGGTCTCTTGTAAGAGATGTATATACTCTAAATCTCTAAGACATTGCTTAGAGCCCTCACATTCTATATTCTAATTGGAGAACTCTAGCTTTCATTCAGTTTATAACCTCCTTTAATATTAAGGGTATGATCACTAACATTGTAAAGTTAGCTAGTTGATCCTTTGCACACAGAGAGTATTTACCTCCTAATCAACTGGGAGTAAAAATTCCTCAGTGTGCTGCTTCTTGTATAATAGAGGAACTATCCATGTCTTTATTGGCAAATCACTATTAATAGATGGAGTTGAGAAATAGATGCTAAATTAGTTTACTTGCACTGTAAGTGTGATAGAGAATATGAATGCCAAATGCTGGTGTGAAGCTTAAAGAAGCAATTGTCTCATGCATTATCTTGCTGTTAACACACGGGAGGCCCTAATTTATCTGATCTCTGTGTATTATCACTGCCTTAACCAGGAAACATTACCTTATACATCTTCTCCTATGGAACAGGACTAGAAACTCACATTACTATCACTTTGAGCTTCTTCAATTAAGTTGATGTCTAAATATAATGAACCAGTGACATTAAATCAAATTTCAAGTACTCATGGGCATTCCTAGGAATAAATTAGCCTTTATTCTTTCTAACAAGTCGTCTGTTCTGACCATTTCCATGATCTCATTTCTGACCTCGATTAAGGCGATTCAGACTTTATGGTTTTTTAAAGGCATTTCTACTGATGCATCATTATCATGTCTGGGTAATTTGAAAGGCTTATGAAATGCAAATATCATTCTGGGTGACATGTTCTGAGCTGGGCTAATTCCCTCATTTATAGAATCAGCTTGCTGTTGACTTGATATCTCTGCATCAATGACTCTCACTGGCCAGACCTGATGTTTAGACCATTTATTATATTATTTCTAATCAATTTCCGTTTTTATTGTCACAATAATTTCCAAAGCTTGGCTGGTTGCCTCTCTATTCAGGGCCAACATATTTCATAATAAAACATGCTAAATGATTAAGCCTCGCCAATTGGCAGCCCAGGGAATTCAAAGGAACTGTAGATTTACCCTTGCTACACTGCCCATCTGCCCTTTTTTCCAGCAGGGCCTTTGTGCCTCATTAGACACTTACTTTATCTTTGACATTGCCTTAGAAATTAGAATGAAAGAGGCCAAGTCTCTGAGTTTACATGCCCCACTTCTCACTAACCAGGAACTTCTACCATCTAGAAGATTGAAAGTTTATAAAGTTTCTGTATTCCATATAGTATCTTGATATCCAACCAGTACAGAAATATATAAAAATCAGCCCTTTTCTCATGATTATTGAATATTCATTATCTTTAGAAGTTGTACTAAATGATGTTCAGGTGTCATCCTACTTAGTACTAGAGATAAATGAGGTACATAATTTTACAACCACCATTTCACATACAAGCAAATTAGAACATCAAGTTATTCTGTCACCCACTCAAAATCATAGAGGTTTTGGTTCCATTGTTGTGTCCAGGTAGTCCCATTGTAGAAACTTTCCTTTTAAATAATGTATGAATATAGAGTTGCAATAATAAGTAATGAACCATAAAACAGTATTTCTAATGCATATAGACAAAAACAGAAAGGACAGAAAGCACCTGGTATGGTGACACACACCTTAATCTCTGCACTTATGGGCAGCAGTAGGAGGGTCTCTGTGAGTCTGAGACTAATCTGGTTTACGTAATGAATTCTAGGCCAGCAAAAGCTACATGGTGAGACACTGTCTTACAAAATAATAATAATAATAATAATAAAATAAACACATTTTAAAGAAATGATAGAAACTTTATGGCAGGATTATGAAAGCTAATTTGTGCATTATAAAGTTTGACATAATGAGTAAAATAGCATGCTTATTAAAAATTAAAAACTATTATGATTGTATTTGAAAGTGATATATGTGAGCATGTGAGTGGCATGATACATATATGGAGGTCAGAAAAAAAGAGTTATGGACTATGTTGTCTCACATTTATGTGGGTTTGAGGAGTCAAATTCAGGGCTCAAAAATTGTGTAGTAAGCACCTTTACCCATTGAGCCATCTCATTAGCCCAGTTAATTTAAGGAAAAGTATATAGTATTGACAAAGATGTAAACAAAATTTACAGATTCATTGAGCAAGATAATATTGAGTATTCATCATTTTTGAAATAGTTTTACCTTCAGGAATGGCTTGTCCTTTGTTTTGAAACTTTAGAACTGAGAGTCTTACCCCTGGGAAATATCTGGAGATGAGCACTAAGATTAACATAAGCCTGGTCTCCATAGTAGTGCTTAAAATGATGAACAATGAACAATTATCAAAACTTGGAAATAGTTAAATTAAAAAAGCATACAATTAACTGGATGCTGATTATTGCTAATAAGGAAAATAGTGAAGAAATATGAGTTATATTATAATTAGCCAAACAAGATTCACAAATAAAGAATGACTTGATTTAGCTCAATTTATAATTCTCATTTACAACACATGTACACATGCTGAAATGAATGAGAGGCTGAAATCTAAGATCAGAAACTAAAATTCCCAGAGGAAAACATCATGAAAAACTTCTTGGCATGGGTCTTGGTAAATATTTCTTGGATATGATAACAATCACAGAAAAGAAGTCAAAAATAGAAAGTAAGGACTACATCAAACTGTTGAACTTCCACTGAGCACAGAAAATAATTACCAGAGTAAAGCTAAGAATGGAAGAAAACATTAGTACATCATAGCCAGGATATGAGGCTGATATAAAAAAAAAGGAATTCCTAGAGAAACTCAATAGCAAACCAAACAAACAATAAACTGTGAACAGCCCAATTTAAAAAGGAGAGAAGGAATAGAGTACATATTTTCTCAAGGAAAAACCATAAATGAAAAAGAAAAAAAGGGCTTTCAGATAGTCAAAAGATATGTGAAAAGTGCCCCTGATTATTAATTATCTGGAAATGTAAATCAAACTACAGTGAAGTATCATCTCATGCCTGTTATCAGAACAAAAGCCAAATACCAGATGTTTATGTGGATGTAGAAAAGGGGGAGTTCCTGTGTAGTTTGGCAGGAATGTAATTAGCAGGGTGATAGCACCTCAGAAAGTCTCAAACTAGAACCATGACATGAGTCATAAATTTTGCTTCGGCCTTCCTGCTAAAGGAACTGAAATGAGAATTTCTAAGAGACTGCTAAATGCCCATTTCAGTTCATTACGAAATTATTCAACTTATTAAAGGGTAAACCTCAGCCAAAAAAAAAAATCAATACAACAGCTATGTCAATAATGAAATATATGTAGTGTGCACACATACAAGGAAGCAATACTGTTACTGGTGACATGAACTTCTGAGTGCACTCAGAGGACGTCATATACACATATGTAGACTTACACTAGTATGTTAACTAGTCATAGATGTATGATAGACATATGAACATTTTCCTAATTCTGTTTTACAGTAACTAAACATTCTACAATAACATTTTTAATTTTACAGCTAAAAAATTCTATTAAACGTAATTATGAAACAAGACTCTGTGCCCCAATTCTGAAGTGCACCAATTGTACATCTCTTACAAGTGAGGCAGGGTGGCACGTTGTTGTGGAAAGAGTGGAGCGAGTTATTTATGTCTCAGTTATCTGTAGGAAGCTGGCCAGCCGTCTGTTTAGGGTGGGGCAGTCCTCCATCTGGGGTAGCTAATTAGTGATGAAAGCTGCAATCTGTAATGCTGCTGCTTTGCTGAAGTGAGAATCATTATTTTTCTTTATAGAGTGCCAGCTTCTTTTAGAAACAATTCTCTTCAAGGTTATATTTTTAAATAATCAGGGTTTGTGGATTTAAGATCCCATTTATCAAGCAGGTTACCACACCAATATTTTTTTTTTCAGAAAGGAAAAGAAAAGGGAGTAACAAAAAGGAGGGAGAAAAGGAGCCAGGGACTGAAAAAGTGAAGGCTGTGCATGAGTTGGTTGAACCCTCAGTTTACAATGTACCTACAGGAGAGTGAGTTTTTAAAACTATCTACATTAACTTCATTGTGCAGATGAGAAAACTGAAAGCCTATCCAAAAGAAAAGGCACTTAATGTTTGCCCTAGTCAGTGTTCTATTGCTGTGAAGAGACATCGTGACTATGGCAACTCATAAAACAGAGCATTTAATTGGGGCTTGCCAACAGTTTCAGAGGTTTAGTCCATTTTCTTTATGGTTCAGAGTACAGCAGCACACAGGTAAAATAGTGCTGAAGACATAGCTTAGAGTTCTACACCTGAATCTGCAGGTAGCAGGAAAAGAGAGAGCCACTGGATCTGGCTTGGCCTTCTGAAATGTGAAAGCCCATCCCCAGTGATACATTTCCTCCAAAAAGGCCACATCGACCCCCAACAAGGACACATCTCCCAATCCTTCTAAGTACTGCTACTCCCTGATGACTAAGAATTCAAATATGAGAGCCGATGGGGAGCATTCTTAATCCAAACCACCATGGTAATAAAGCAAATTAAGATGGGGCTACCTGAAAAACATGATTTAACCTGATTTATTTTTACACTCTTTATTTTCAGTGCTGATGGACCTCAAAGATTTCTACCAAAACAATGATATGTTTTCTGAAAGAGAAGACTTTAGACTAGGGGGAAAAAAGATAAGGAAGAAAAGAAATCAATATAGAAAAAAAAGGTGATTTCAAGGAAAATTGAAACTGAAAATTCCCTTGGGTCATAAACTTAAGACTACAAACTCAAGGGGAACTTCCCACACAGTATTCTGTGTGTACCTCAAAGCTTCTAGGCAACCTGTGCCCTTTTGGTAAGATCTAACTACTTACACAAAGATGCAATGGAAGGAACTTGGAGTCCATTGGACCTATTTGATATGTTCCATGTGACTTTCCTGAGGTGTCTATTTCCATTCACCACTGATGGAGAGGACAACAACGACCAACAAAATGATCACATCCAAGTCCAACCTGTTGTACCAATGACTCCTTAGGGTTACATGCAGAAACAAGTATATTCAGATGCAGCACCATAAAGCTCCAAGCCAGCATGGGAGACTACTCAGAACAGCTGAATTATTGGAGTCATATGGATGACTAACACTAGCACCTATGTTACTGAGAGTCTTCTCCAAATAATTGCTTACTACTTATATAAGCTCAAGAAGACCATCTTGAGCCTCTTGAACCTTCTCTAGCCCACCATTTATGGTTGTTAATAGGCCCAATCTTAGGTGGGCTGCATGCACCTGATCACTGCTCCTTTAAGTTAAGGCATCAGTAATCATGTCTAACACAGAGGAAACAGTCACAAAGCAAAGCCTACTTTTCTATTTGACTTAAGTAGATACATCACTGGATTCAAATTTCTCTCCTATTTGAGACTAGGGATGATAAGTGTTTAATAAGATGCTTAAACAAAGTAAAGAAAATATATGTGCTTTTGTTAATGCACTGTAGGTATTATCTCCACCTATCAGCCCTATTTGGATATAAGACCCATCATACACCCACAAAATAGTGTCTTCAATACTCTCATTATCCTACTTTTCAAACATTTTCTCCTCTAAAGTTCCAAAGCCTATTCAAGATGTCAATGTTTCTCTTCTACATGAACTGGATTTGTAAAAAAATATATTGTACAAGAAAAGTACACTTTTGATACAACCATGAAAGTTCCTAAAAATGTAAAGGTTTAAGATATACCCATTCTTAATGTAGTGATCTCCATCAAGAGGAAAGTGTGTGTGTGCGTGTGTGTGTGTGTGTGTGTGTGTACCTGTGCTCACAGTCAGTCACACTGATTTGCTCAGGCTAGAACCTCTAAGCCTGTTGAACACATGAGCATATACAGCATTCAACATGCAGCTATTATGTGCCAGACACTATTATATGTCCTGTGTTTGAAGTGTTAACTCTCCAGACCAAATGCTGATCATTACCAACACGGGTAATGGTGGGAGTTTACAGGAACTTTGGCCTCTTTACAAGACCCAGCTGCTTTGGCTTGTGCTACAGTCACTTTTATTTTCCTCCCTCACCTGAGCCTGACCTTAATCACTGGGGCTGTGTTCTCTGTTCTTTGGAGCATGCCTTGTCATTTGAACCTTGGGGTTTAGATTCACAGTATATGGGGCTGTGGTTGGATCCAGGTGTTGTATCTGGAACAAGCGTTCTCCTTTCTAATAGAGGCTGTGTTAATCACTATCCTTTCCACAGTGTGTGTGTGTGTGTGTGTGTGTGTGTGTGTGTGTGTGTGTGTGTGTGTGGTGTGGTGCATGCTATAGAAGGACAGAGGACAATTTTGTGAATTCAGTTCTCTCTTTTCACCTTTATACAAGTTTGAGTATTGAGATCAGTTTACCAGGCTTGTGCCACAGGTGCCTTCACATACTGAGCCATTTTTCTGGTCTTAATGGTATTTTAATTGTTTTATTATTACCAAAGATCTTTCTGGTTCTAGAGGCTCATCTCTTAGCTCCTTCACTTTAAAGCTAGAAAATAGTACTTTCCATGTTTAGACTTCTCATCAATTAAAAAAGGACAATCATGAACTATTATGATGAATTAGCACTTCATACACAGAGCATACAACAGTGCCTAGTACATAACTGCTCATTGACTGTAATGTATGCTCTTGCATTAGGCTTAGAGGTTCTACCCTAAATAAGTCAGCATGAGTCACTGAGCTTTCTCTCTCTCTCTCTCTCTCTCTCTCTCTCTCTCTCTCTCTCTTTCTGTCTGCCTGTCTCTATCTCACACACACACACTAGCTTTATAGAGTTATTATAAGGAACAAATGACAGCAGAAGCACTTTGCTTGCTATGAATTATGAAAATATTTGGCATATCAAAGCCTCCAAAGCCTCCATTGTTTTCCCATGTCATCAGCCAGAATGGTCTTGACACTTGACAATACAGAAGAGGCAATAACATCAAAATAAAATGAGATTTTGAGTCAGAATACATTGGAATTAAATACGCACACCTTTAGTACAAAGGAGTATGACTGTAGCAAGGTTCAGCTTCCTACATCTTAGTCCTCTAGCCTGTGAACTAGGGATACTGACAGCAGAGTAGTTGCATAGGCTTACAACAGTGAAGTGATGTATCTAATACAGTTTTATGCTTTGAGCTGACAAAGAAATGTCTATAAAAGGTAGCATTAATGATCTGTTAATATTCTTAAGTCAATTCCTATCTTCCAAGTTTCCCACCTGCCTAGTGATAGAGGCTCAGGAGAAAACAGACTCCAGACACACTTGCTTCCACAGAACTGAACCCTGAGCTCCTTCATCTGATTCCCTTCTGTCAACAGACATAAATATTCTGTAATCACTTTGGAGAGTGCTGGTAACATGACCAACTGTTCCTGGGGATGACTCAGACACTGATCTAAAACATAACAAGCCTGTGCATGGAGGGGCTGCGAAGCTCTCAGGTCTGAGTCACCGAGGTGCCACAGCCTCCAAGCCCTGATGTTCCCAAGCAACTTCACAACTTCATACTCAACTGTCTATGCCTCATCTAGAGGACACCTGAGGACTTCATCTCATTAAGCCATAAGTCACTACTCACATTTGCATATATGCCTACTGCTGATGGTCTAGTCACCTTTTACCAGTACAAATTCAAAAGTCTCCTCTTCAGCAAAACCTTCCCAGAGGCCTCTCATCAATGTCAAGGACTCTCTCCACTATGGCATTCTACTCTTAACCTACAAGCCATTCCAAGGTCATCAATTTCACACTTCTGCAACTAAACAGCACTGAAAAAGAATGTTTGAAAAAATGTGAACATGTTGATTTGAAGCTTTTCTGACATGGTATTGACAAAAATGTTTTAATTCGTAAGTCGGCTAAGAGAAATATTGGTATGCTATTTATTCCATATCCTCTCAAAGTGTGGTGCACCCGTTAAGTGTTCAAAAAACAGTAAAGGGACATGGGTATCATGTCCAACTTTTTTAATATGTAAAACTAAGCTGCCCCATAGTGACTTTCAATCACATTAATTACCTCCCATGGATCTTAAAATCCAGTACTTTATGCAAAACTTTGGTTTTAGTTGAGCTCATTGTTGACTTTGGATTAAATACTGTAAAAAGTTATAAGAAATATTTAATATAGCAATTTATATTGATTTTCAACACTAAAGGTTAGCAGACACTACTATATATTTGCAAAACAATGGTTTGTGAAGCTTTCAAAAAGTCTTGACTTCCTATGAATTTGAAAACTATATTAGAATCTGGGATTTGCTCCAAGTAACTGAGCAGAGCTCACTAACATCCTCCAGGAACAATACCCACTCTTAATTCCACTATCTTTGTCTTACCAACATCAGTTCTAAGGTTGCAGGATAGCCCAGTGGTGGAACACTTGCCTAGATTGTGCAGGGTCTGGGCCTTTGACCCTTCAAAAACAAACAAAAAGTAGTATCTCATCTTCTCAGTAATGCCAAGCTTTAGTATCAATTACTGTGAAAAAAAGACAACACAGATGTGATCTGTTCATTTTAACCCAAAAGCAGGCACAGTTCCTACTGGACTTGAGCACCATTTCTGTCTTTACTATCTCCTCCACCTATTTTTCCAGACACGGACTTTCTCCTTGCCCTAAGCCATCTTTTTATATCTGATCACAATAGAAGTCTCTTGTTGAATACTTGACTGTTAGCTCACTTGATCTGATCTATTTTAAGCACAGCTTCACAGTATTTTCTTCCTTAAATAGCACTTTTATAATGTTTCTCCTGTGCTTGAAAACCTTTTATGGTTTGTGAGCTTTTACAACTTCAAGGCTAAATTCTCCCTGATCCTGGATGGATTCTTCATTTCCGACTCATTCCTTCAGTGAGATGAACTTCTGAAGGTTTTCACCAATACACAATGGAGGTGATTCACTCAGCTCTACCTGTGCCAAACACTGTGCGTGTGAGAGCATGACAGAGACAGGACTCCAGGATGGGGATCAAGGAAGCTAGAGAACAATGAGATGGTGGACAGGTCACATAGTAACTGAGGTGTATGAAGCAGTGGGCAAAGGTCAGAGGGAATCTATGTCAAGGCTGATCTGTGGGAAGCTCTGCCATGTTGCTCCTTCCCCTAGTCATTCACTCACTCTTTGTCTATGCTCCATGTACTCATCCAGTAAGAGTTATCAGTCTATGGTCCACCAAGACAAGATGGTATTTGAGTTCCCTCAGAAATGGATCCTGAAACAAAGATTCCATAGAAAATGGCTTATTAGTGCTAAGATCACAAAGAAAACCAGGAGGAGAATAAGAAAAGGAAAATAATCAACAGGTGATGTGTTACCTAATAAATTTTTAATCCAACAGGAACAGCAGTATGAAAATGGGATGGAATACATCCTTTATAGGTTCCATATGAAGTGACAGGGAGTAGGGGCATACACACCACTGTGTCACTCAGTATTTCCCCTGCATTCAGACAGAGCAACCTGCATTATTAGGAGTCCTCAGAAAGGAGATGCAAATTCAGGTTGTCTATAGTCTTTCTTTGAAACTCCAGATTTTATGGAGACAAGAGAAGATGCACTAGTAACAGAATGCTCTTCAGGAGTCAGTTGTGAGCTCTAATGAGCATACTTTCTCTGCCTCTTGACACATGAGTGCCTTTGAGGAGGTGAATTTCTTCAATCTCCGTTTCTCAATTTTCAAAGGAAGTGAGTAGGTAGCATTGATGTGTTCAGTTTTTTTTTTTTTTAAACAGCCAGAATCATTTCTCACCAATAAAATCCTTAACCGAAACTCAAGGAAGCAAAAGTAGAACGGTCCACATTGAAGTAAAGGCAGACAATCTCAGCTGAGAAAACATCATCTTGGTAAACTACTACTTCCAGAAAACAACAAATAAAGCCCCTTGCAATATCTGAATCCTGGCATCACCGCATCCCTGGCCCTGCAAATGTTCCCTGATGGTTAGTGATACTCTGTGATGTTTAATGTCAATCCAGTCTCCTATCACAGAAGAAAAGACATCACTGGCAAATATTAGAATACAATCATAGTCACACATCTCTGCATAGGGTTGGTGATTGAACCAAGTCCGTACTGATGCTTGACATGGTAGGGATGTGGAACCCATGTTCAAATGAAAAATGTATAACTAATTTTACCTACATGGCAGATAATATTTCCTGTGTCTTGGGGAATTGAGGGTTTGTGGGGTGATTTAAAAGGCCCAGTTAATTTACTTTTACTGTCACTCTTTACTTCATTAAATTATTATTGTGTTAGATATGTATTAGTATACTATAGTTGTCATTATGAATATTATGGTAACTTTCCCCAAAACCACAGCACGTTTATAGAGGCATGAATCAAGTCTAAGTTTCTTCCTTCCTTTCTTCATTTTCCTTCCTTCCTTTCTTTCTTTTTTTCTTTCTTTTTCTCTTTTGCTTGTTTTGTTTTGTGTTTTATTGTTTTTTTATTTTTTTCTTTGTCTGGAGTCCACATCACACCACTTACTACCATGACTATTATATCCTGACTGGCATGTCACAATACAATTTATAGAACGTGATTGTCATCACAGAGGTCAAAGGGGGTGAATAATCAAATATAAGGAATTATAGTGATGTTGTATTGTACCAAGTTATTAAACTTTACATTTGGAAGTTATGCCTGTAAAGAACCACAGCAAGTACAAAAATTCATTGTTATTGGTGGTGGTGGTAGTGATTTCAACAGAGGAAGACACAAATATTTTTACTTGAGAATTAGCTTTCATGGTGAGGGATTCTCATTTCTTCCATTCATCCATTTAATAATGTTTAACATATATTTTATTCAAGATATTGTACTAACCATGTAAAGAATATTAAGGACAAAACAGCACTAAAAGATATGGCCATATTCCACATTATTTATAAGGATGGAAAGTGATGCAAACATTCCACTTTAAATAAATTGCTAATATACAAATTGTAAATAGAGGTAAATTGTTTCTTATTTAGAATAAAGAAAGCTCCTGGACACTGCAGCTTGTGCTTGCTCCTGAAATATAGTTTGGAATTCTGAGATTTCAACTAGAATATTTCTAATTGTGGGACCAATGATGCATGAACACAGAAGGTGTTCTGAACATGGTGACACATGTTCAGGCACATAGGTGCTTGTGTAATTGGACTGCATGTGGTTTTAAGATTATATTTTATGTGTAAGTGTATGTGCGTGCATGTATGTGGGACTCTTCAGAAGTCAGAAGAGGGTGTCAGGCACCTGGAGTTGGATTAATAATACAGGTAGTCATGAGCTGCCAGCTATGGGATCTGGGATCTCAATTCCAGTCCTCTTTCAATAGCTGTAGAAAATCTTACCCATTGGGCTTTTTCTACAGCCCTCTTGATTTATGGTTTTGAAAACATGTGGAAGTTACTCCAAATAACATTAAGATTTCTATCTTTTAAGTGGGGAGAAGTTGGATGACTAAAGATTAACATTATAAAAAGCTCTGTGATTATCTATGTCCTTTAGAGATAAAATAGTTGATAATTCAAACAAGAATTACCAGAAAAATCACTGTATGTTTGCAATGTATCACGAATTATGATAAAGGATTTGCTTCAATTAGTTTATTTAGTCATCATTTCCCCCTTAAAAAGTTATGACATTATTATCCTTCTTTCACGGATGAGGAAAAAACTTAGGGGCACAAAAAAATATACCAGTGGCTTCAGAATTAATAAGTAAAGAACTTCAGATTGAAACTCAAATCATTTTCTGCTATGTTCTCAAGCCTCTCATATGCATGAGATTAGAGAGTTTGGGAAGAGGAGAAGTACTCAGAGACTACAATGATTCTCTCTTTATCCATAGGTGATTCTCCTCAGAACCTGCTATGGGAGCTTTAGACTATGGGTAGTACAAATTCATACCTAACTAAGCTCTGCACTTTCTTACGTGTACATAGAGTCCATGACTTTCCTTCTTAATGGAGCCTTTATCACATGATGTGGCTATGACTTGTAGCTGATGTGGAAGAGTAAAACTAATGCAAATTTCTTTGCCTTTCTTCCAAGTTTCACCAACAAATTCATCTTGGAAATGGTCTTAACATCCTTGGAACTCAATTCTTTTCTGTACTTATGAAGTCAGGAACTTTCCTCTCTTTTACTTAGACTACTGTCAACAGCTTCTTTCTGGCATGCCCAGACTTCAAGCATCACTTCTCTTGTACCCTGGAACCAAGAGTAAACAAAATTAGAGTAGACTGAATAGAAGCACTGTGATATTGTGAGAGATAATCTAACATCATAGAGGGCTGCCATGTGATGGGCATGCATGTGCCATATACAGTTAGATGCAGACAAATGAAATAATTCATGTCCTAGAATGGATGAAGGTGGATAGTCTATTTTACAGTATTACTTACTATCATGTAATTTCTCATTGTTTAATATTTGGAATTTTTAATATTTTCATACCAAATTTGGCCACGGATTTTTAAAACTGTAAGTAAGGAGAAACATTTGTAGGAGAATATTCTGAAAGGCAAATACATCATATTGGCAGAGATTTTATTTTTGTTTAACTTTGCATTACCTCTCTCCCCAACTAGGATGTAAAATCAGCAGCATCTGATCTCTGCTGAACCTTCAATGCCTGAAGGTTCAAAACCTGTGACTTTTCCATCTCACCATTCCATGATTAGTAAAGCATTTCCAGGGTGAAGTTTGGGTTCCTATTCTGTTCTAGTTTGCTTTCTGTTGCTGGTTGTAGTTTTCTTTCTCTCTTGCTTCCCTTCCCTGAGCATGGCTGAGCTATCGACACCAGCTCAGACCCTGAAAAGGAAAGCGCAGGACGTGGGTCAATGTATTCTGGCAGGTCCCAAATCAGAGGACTAAGAGCCAACTAGAGCAAATCAGACTTTCTCGAAAGGCTGTCAGAGAAGCATACCTCTCTTTTATTAAAGCCAGGATGGTTATGTTTATAGGGTACAGGTAGGGGAGGGTCTTTGGTACTTAGGGATGGAAGCCATTGGTTAAGACAAGCATACTGGAGTAGCCCAATTTGCATATGGAACTCAAGTCTAAGCATCAAGCAAGGTCTTGCAAGGGTGTCCTTTGCATAAGGTGTGGTCCCACAGGAAAAAGAGGAAGACACTTTATCAGTAAATTGACTCATCCCAATGCTTCCAGCTACAGAGCAGATAAGCACCAACCAAACCACATTCCTTTGCTAATGACTTCTGTGTAGCAGGCAATATTTAACATTTAGCTGGATTCTGGCCAGGACTAAAAAGTGAGGAGCACCCAAACTCCTACCGCTCTCAGGATGAGAAAATTCGGGGTTCAAGGCCAATTTCAACTCACTCTCAGCTCTAGGACAGCCCCATAGCTGGGGTAAACATCATGACCAAAAACAACTTGGAGAAGAAATGGTTTATTTGGCTTACAGGCTACAGTCCACCATCAAAAGAAGCCAAGGTAAGAGCTCAAGGCAAGAATCTAGAGATAGGAACTGAAGCAGAGATCATGGCGGAACACTACTTGTTAGCTTGTTTATTGTGGAGTGCCCTTCTACCTTTCCTATACAGCCTAGGCCTATCTGCCCAGGGATCATATTGCCCAGAGTAGGCTGGGCCCACACACATCCATTATCAATCACAAAGATGCCCCACGGACATACCCACAGGCCAGTCTGATGGTGAACATTTTTCAGTTGAGGTTTCCTCTTCTTAGGTATGTCTAGGTCTTGTCAAGTCGACAAAAACTATGACAATTCCAACTGTACCACTTCTCAAGGACAAGTTTATCAGTCTCTCTGATTATCCATTTCTCCTATTTATTTTCACACTTTGCCATAAATCCAAGGCTGTGAGAATAGGGCAGCAGAGACAAATGGATCACTTTTCATATTGAGACAAGTGAAACTCTGTCTCAAAGAATATGGCAGATAGTGATAAATCAGGACCCTTGACATCATCCTCAAGTGTCCATATGCATACAGGAGCATGTATACACCCTTTGCCCACAATACATGAGCATATAAACCCCCCCTCTCTATATATATATATCCTGTAAAATGGGCTGTCCATCTGCATCTAGTCTAGAAAATGAACCATTTAATCTGTCTTAATGCATATTATATGTGCCACCTGCCTATCATCAGAAATGTATACACACATATATATCCAACGCATGTCTTGCTGAGCTTCAGGGTATTACTGGGGCTGCATTTCATTCTCAGTGCTCTAGAGGGCACTGTCCTTATTTGCCCAGCAAGTACAGTGCTATATCTATTCAAACACAGGTTGCATATACTCAAAACAGCATGGATTTGCTTCAAATAAAAGACCTTTAAGGTATTTCTCCATTGTAGTCAAAAAATTAATTAATTATTGATTAAGAGGGTATAGACTTTTAGATCAAATATCTGAAATGCAAGCCCCAATTCTATATAGTAGCTACATTGCTGTGGCTTACAGTTTAACCCTCTAAAATCCTTCTGTGGGAAGAAAATAATACCATAGATGTATTTTCAGGACTCTGTGAGATAGAAGACTTTTGTCACAATATGCACATGACTGTATATGTTGATAATGGTTAGCTATTTGGTAATGATGTTGAATGTGATGACAGAGAAGTTTGAGAGTCATATACACATGATGTCACATTAAGTCTCCAAGAAACAATTACGGAAAAATTAAATGAGAATAAAGCATCCATGGGATGACTGACATTCAGATTGTGTTAGATTTCTTTTGTGTTTTGCTTTTTTTCATCTCAGCATTTTTCATTCCTAGATTTTTGGCACTTCCCCCAAAAGGTAGAGTATTTTCTTTTTAATCTCAATAGACTTCCATGGTCACCTAAAAGCACATACTGTGTACATACGGGTCTCACATTTAAGTCCATTGTTTTGTCCAATTAATACACACTATTGGAAAACAAAAAATAAATGAGTATGTCTGGGTGCTTCCAAGAATAAGATGCATCTTGAGATGTCCCTGCATCTTTTCTCTTAGTCTAGCTAGCCTGAGATGAAGTGAAAGGGTTTAAGAAAATGGGGGAAATGTGAGGCCGGAGACCCCAGGCCCTGGTCATTAATCCTAAACTCTTAACAGGACATTCCAGAACTCCCTGTTCCAGGAACTAGCCCACCCCAGAAACCACAAAACAATTATTGTCAGGCTTAGCACTGTGACCCAGCCCACATTCCTAAAATGAGTGGCAGCTACAGGCACCGCCTAATAGCCTTGGGCAAGGGACTTTACCCTAAGTGTACATTTCCTGGTGCCCGTGACCTTGCTATCATCAACTTAAAGGTTAACTGGCCCCTATCTATCAAAATGAGAAAACAATTTGGGAACCAATCAACTTGTACCAATTCGGTTTATGCCCAACAACTGTATAAAAAGCTTCACCATTTGCCCCTTGGGGCCACTTCTATCCTGCGTGTTAGAACGGTCCCAGTGCACTGGAATAAATCCTCTTGCTATTTGCATCGATATCCTGTCTGTGAGTCTCTGTGGGGATGTGGCGTTCCGGTTTGGACCCTGGGGGTCCCAGTTTGGATCCCTGAAGTCCAACAGAAGCACCATTGGCAGCTATATTTTGGAAAATAGGAAAGGTACTCATTGTACTAGATGATCTACATAAATAGATTTCCAGGCAGAATATTGAATCTGTCTGACTCCTTCTAGATGTCTACAGTAGAGCACAAAAGGAGAGAGAAATGCAAGGAGAAATTGCTAGATATTAAAGGATCCTGGATTGCTGGGTAAACAGGAATTTTCACTTTCATTTTATTATTTTCTCTGGAAGAAAAAACAAAATTTTGATCTTAAACTTAAGAAATGACTTCAGGGTAAAGAACCTAGCACACAATAAAGGAATGGCATATGATAAAATCAGATGTTTAACAGTCCTAAAAAATGTCTGTAAAGAAGATCTGAGATGATGTTTCAAACACACAAAAGACTTTCTGAGAAAGTAAAGGAAACTACCATGATCCTTTCTATTACATTAAGTGCTAGAAACCAAAACCAGTGTCATACAGCTATCACACCAGAAGTGCAAAGCAGCACTGGCCCTCTCTGAAGAAGTTTGTGGTTGTGGCTTTTGTTGAGCAGAGTACATTATAAATTGACATGCTATAGACAAAAAACCCATGGGGCTGGAGAGATAGCACTGGCTTCTCTTCCAGATGACCCAGCTTTGATTCCCAGCACTTACATGGTGACTCACAACCATCTATTACCCAGTCCCAGGGGATCCCATGCCCTCTTCTGGTCTCTATAGGCATCAGGCTTGCATATGGTGCACAGACATCAAGCAGAGAAATATCCATGCATATTAAAAATAAAAAAAGTGCACAAAGTTTGAAAGTAAGCAACTTCGGAGTAGAGTACATGGGACTTTGGGCAGGTGAGTGTTTATAAACAGGAATAGGTAAAAACTACTGAGTTGCACACATAGGCTGCATTATATAGAAAGTGGTCAAGCCAGGGTCTGTGGAAAGGTCATTTGCAAATAGTGTAACAGAATCTAAATTGAGGAGTCAGGTGCAGATATTCAGCTGTGGTTTTCAGATTTGTTGAAAAGCAAGGCCTTCTGTACTTCCAATGTCCTCTTTTCAAATGCAAGCATCCAGCATGGTTATCCTATATCTGACCAAACCCATTGTATTGTTAATGTTGGAAGACAGGCAGATAAACCATTTTACCATAAAGCTTTAGATAAAGAGATAATTGATCAGGGAGATAAGCCCAAGAAACTAGACTGAGGTGCCTATCATATGCTGAACTTCACTTGTTATTCTGCAATTCTGCATCTTTGACATAAATCTAGTATCTTAAAGACAAGAATTTGGAAAGAAGATCTTGGGTGATTGGGAGAAAAAGTAAATCTAGTTTATATGGCGAATAGCTATGTATGGCTGGGATCAGAAACAAGACTATGGTAAACTTCATTTTTCCAAAATCCAGAAAAATATTTTAACACCAAATGCTCATATAGAAACTTGTATTGATCCCAGCAAGCAAGAAATCTATTTCTGCTACTGTAAAATATGATGAATAATATACCACAGAAAGGGTAAGATATAACTTATGAGGTTAGTTCAGAAAAGGTTGGCTGCCCCCACCTCTTCCTTAAAAATGTTCCTCTGAAACCATGTAAGAAGCAAGGCTATCCTCCAGTTGACATACTAAAATGACAATGAAGGGATTAGATATAGTCAGAAAAGGATGCTCCAGGCTCAGCAGTTATAATCCACTCATATTTCCACCTTCTTCCCAGGATATTAACGTGGGTAAATAAGTACCCAGATGATACCTTACCTCCCTCACACACCCAACTTGCTGCATTCCTAATTGCAGCTGTTAGATAAATTAAGAGGCAAGCACCACACAAAGCCTGGCAGCTTCCAAAACCACGAAGGATAAAAATGCAATGATTGTAATTATTTCAAGCTAAGAAATTTAGAGGTGCTTTTTTTACACAGAGATGGATAAGCAGAACATAGTCTTTTCAAATGCTAGAGCCAGCGATGCAGTCAAATGGTCTAAGTGAAGCCAAAGCAAGAAACTGAAGGGGAAAAACACTTGCTGTTGTATATGGCTGTAGAAAGGAAAAGGAGAATAAGAACTGGAGAAAACCCTGGTAAATAAATGCATCTTCTGTCTATATTTAGCATGTAAAGGAATAACCTTAATATAAAAGTATGAGAAAGCGCTAGCCTGAGAAGTCTGTCCCTTCGTGTGCTATTCTCACCAAAGTCTTCTCGGGCATGCTCCAACCCTGGAAATTAAAGGAAAGCATCACTCACTCCACAGCTAAGTACAAGAAGCACTGTAGGTATTTTAACTAGTGTTAACACTAATAATCACAAAGCTTCCTTTAAATGAACGTTGTTTTCATGTCAATGATGAATAATATAAGCTTTAGGGATGTTACGTAAGTTGAAAATAATCATGCAGCTTGTAAACAGTTTACCTGTTATTTTAACTTAGTCTAGCGCTACCCCAAATGCCAGAGTGAAGACTCTAGTCAGACCTTTACAGTCAAATCTAGTCCAACCGAGACTAAAATGGCTTCTGATGATTTAAGCGCTGGTCCTCTCTGAACTCCTCCCTCTTCCATATGGCGTCCTCCAGATGGAAGCTTGAGAGCGTGATCTGTGGCAATCGGTTTTCTCTCTTCCCAGCAATGCCAGTCCATGTATTACTTTCCCATAATGCCCCTGGATTTCAAGAGAACTGCCTTCTGTAGGTGCAAATTAAGCCTGGGAAAGTTAGACTAAATTTCTAAAAATGAACCACAGAAAAGTATGTTTAACACAGGAACCAGGTTCCAGATTGTGTCCTGTTTACAAAAGCACATATTGTGCTAATAGTAAAATCGAGTTCTACTTTCATAATGATGGCCTAAAATGAATACCACCCACCTACACCCCCACCCCACCAGCACTCACACTCCATCAAAGCAATTAAATCTTAAATCACCTTGCTCTAAATGACACTGGCAAATGGAATTGTGGGCACATATTTGTGAGGTTTGTTTACCAGTTTCCCCAGACTGCTTTACCAATCAAAATTAAAGAAGTGGCTCACCCACGTATGCATTCTGGACTCCCAAATTTTAACTCACAAAATAAATGTATTTTCATAGTGATCCAGGAAAAACTACTAGGATAAAACAGATGCAATCCATTACCAGGAGCCAGAGCTTCAAACTTGACTCCAGAGACTTTCCGTAAGATATTAAAGCTGTTCAAGTAATGGTAAGATAGTATGGCCAAATAATTTAAGGAAACACAAAAGGTTGTTTTAATTTCTTGGGATTTTATACTGCATATTAGCAGTTCTAAAAATATTTTTTAGATCTATAAGCTGCAAATCTATTTAAGTATGCTTAAATCTAGGTGCCCCAAACCTGTGTCTATAGGATTTTATCTCCATAGAATATCTATCACTTTTCCTTCAGAATATGATTTTCAAACAGAGCATTCTCATCATTTACATGAAATTATATTAGAACAACCAGCAGAACAATGAGGGGAATGCTATGTTTGACCCTTGAAACTAGCTTGAATGTCTGGTATTGGCTATTGACAAATAAGGAACAATAAAGACAGCAAAAAAAATGCTATGAATATAAAAAAATAGGATTCTTTTTTTTAAAAAAGCACACAGATATTGATAGATATTAAGCTACTGAATCACTTATGAACAGGGAAGCTCTTTTAAAAATGAACTAAAGCAAGGCATTTAATTTCCACAAGCTTCAACATATTTGTGTATAAAACAGTTATAAAAATAGTTGCCGTGTAGGAGTGGCTATAGGAATTCAGTCAAGTATAGTGTGTAAATTGCCATCCACAATGCTGATATCCAGTGACTAATACTCCCCCTGCTATTTATATTAATCCCTCACTTGAGCACTTTTATACTGTTTCTGATAACATAATCATACTATATTAGCTGAACATAAACACAAGTTTGTTACAGAAACTCTGTTTCATGTTTACATCACTACAAAAATATAGTAAGGGCCAGATAGAACAAGCAGTACTGATAGACCTGCATAGTTTGTTCTGGTTTATGTTTGGATCATTTCAAACCATCATAACGCAAGTGTCTTAAATAAAGAACCATCTTCTTCCCATTCCTCTGAAACTCAAACTTTCTTTTCTCAGTGGCCCCACTCTGCAACTTGAAAATCCTACATACGGAGGTTTTGTCTCTGCATGTCTGCTTTCACACTAAGATAGCTATTTATATTAAAAAAATCAAAACCCACTTCTTTGTAGTTTATAACCAACACATACTCAGTGTAGTTCTGAACTTACAGAGTTTCTGAGCCATTACTAGTACAGAGAAATGTTATGGAGTGAATGTGTCTACCTTTAGTTCATATAATGAAACCAGGCTGCCAAAGTGTTGGTGTTGGAGAATGAGGCTGCAGAAGATTATTCGGTTTAGATGAGACTAAAAGTGAGCTGATAACACTAGTGAGTTTCTAAGAAATGAAATCGGAAAGCGTCTTTTCCACAATTTAAAGACATAGTGAGATGTTTGTACAGTCATCAACACTGACATATTGAACTTGAGCTTCTAGCCTTTAGAGCTATTAGTAATATTAGATTTCTGTTTCTTAAGTTGCCCACACTATGGTATTTTGTTCTTATACTCTGAATTAACTAAGATAAGTGGTGAAAGGTTTAAAATACTAACAGCTAAAATCATGAAGATAATTCTTCTTTCTGAAATTTTCCCTTATGGACTCAGACACATTCATGTTTGGATATATCTCTTTTTTAGTTATTATTATAGGTACTTCAGAAATCAATCACTGACATTTCCTTCCTGGGTTATTTCTTAAAAAAACATTTATCCAAAAATCACAAAAACCTAAACTCCAGAAGAATCATATCTCAAACAGTTGATTTTACCATTAGAGGGACTTAGAGTTCTACACACAATGCTTACTAGATGATTAATAAAAGAAAATGCATATTTGAACAATTGCAATTACCCACAGTACCATTTTATGCTTATTTATTAGCCCAAAGAGTGGATGTGAGTACTAAGAAAGGCAATGACCAAAGCAATAAGTGTCTGATGGAAGCCCACAACATGATCACTGTTTCATGCAGTCTGTGAAAAACAAAAGAATGGAAGTTTAGCAGATTGGGAGTGTGTTCTGAGGCATTAAGCTTTGGAACACACAATTTGATTAAGAGGGACTAAAAAATGCAATGAAAGTTTCTATACTGAGCTAGTATCCACACAGGAGCCCTCAAACTCTAGTCATAAACAAATAACACTCACAAGACAGTCCATTGGGCATTAGTGAAAGACAAAGAACAAATACTTCTGGGTTATCTTGTTCCAGAACAAGCCTTGTTAATTCAAAAGCAAAAGTTGGAGAGATAAAAAAGAAATTAAGGCACTCCACCCACCAAATGGCAAGCTATCAACAATCAGAGTGAGAAAAAGTTTCAGTATTGAATTAAGATGAATAGGCATATCAAACATAAAAGGGAGGTATGAGAAATATATAACATGATAGTCATAAGAACACTTGTACTATGTAATTATAGTCCATACATAAGAATCTAAGAGCAGTTTTGCCTGACTCATAAACTAGACTGTTGGTATCCAAATTCTTCTAATACTAGGTTTAATATTTAAGGCTTCAGTAGTCAAGTGAAGTAGTCAAGTAGTAAAGCAATCAAGTCACTTTGAAAGTGAAGTTTGTACTCTTTCCAGTTCACCTTAAGGAAGTATAGGCTGACCTGTACCCTTCTCCTGTGCACTTCTAGGTCTTGTTAAAACTTTGGACTTTGCAGCACCTACAAGATAAACCCACTCCTCTTCATCCTCACACCACTAACATGCTCAAGGCTCCTGTAGCAGCTGATGCTAAAATCATTGATCCCATGGCAATAAATCCCTCTTTCAGTAACAAATAGAAAGATTTCCTCTGTATTAGGATTCATAAACAATACCAAAGGGAATCCAGTCTTGGGACTCAGGCCTGTCCCAGCTACTCAGGAAGCTGAAGCAGAAGGGTCACAAATTCAAAGTCTGTTTGGATTACAGTGAGTGCAAGACTAACCTTGGCAATTTAATGAAGCCCTGTCTCACAAGAAAAATAAAAAATAAAAAGAGAACCAGAAGTAAGGAAGTAATTTTTTCTTATCATTTTTCATAGATATCAGATACCTTTTAGGGAAATAAACAGGGTTCCATAGGAGGTAGGTCACAAACAAAATAGGAAAGACACTTTATGGAATTCCTCTCAAAACCACCAACCTTAATGCTCCATGGTATCACTAAAGTACCTTGCTGACAGTACAGTTTGTTTGATCAAAGTGCTACCTACTATCTGATAGAGTATTCAAAATTACCAAATAATCATTTGGTAAGTCCAAGTCCTAAGACCAATTGTGTGAGTCTATCCTAACCAGTCATCTTATGCTCCTCAGTGCTTACCATGATATTCAGGGGCAGAAAAAAATATGTATCACCATTTTTAACATCACTCATGAGAATTAGGAGACATCACTTTAAATCATGTGTCTATCACTCACTAGTTGTGTGACATTTATGTATGTTACTTCATCTTTTTTATGCTTTGATATTTTAGTTGTAAAATCAGAGAACTAAGCAGTTATCTCAAGACTCATTTAAAGGAATGTTGAGATGATGGTAATAATTTAGCAAACTCACAAGACATGGTGAGAAGTAAGCTCATGTGCATCACGGAGGTGATGATCTAAATACTACATGGTTGCCCCATCTTATGTCTAAATTTCCACAGATCCCACAGACATGCATCCGTTGGTCACCTTTCTGATGTATGAGACTATTTTACTCTGAGATGAGGTGAGGAGAACTGGTAAGAAATACAACGCCATATATAATTCCTACACTGTGATAAAGATAGTAATAACAAATAAAAACCCATATCAATTTGCATAGCTTCATGGGGTAATATTCACAGTAACTGTTATAATACTGAGACATATAAAATATGCAAGAAGGATCCACTGTTGTGAGAGAGTGAAATTAAGCAAGAAAATGTGGGAATATATTTCTTTTTTAATGTGAAGATACTTAACATACCCCATTGAGAAAGAGATAATTTTGATGTAAATGTGCTTAAGCCTTTCAGAGGATTTAATCACTGGGAGGTTAGAAATATGGCCGAGTAAAATATAATAAACAGTAAATGCTTCATGCACAACATGAAAATAGAAGAGAAAAATGATCATATTGATAGCCAAATTGTATCCTTGTGTTTCTAAAGAGAGGTTGGAAATGATAATTTTAGGCACATATGCTCAAATGAAATATCTTATCACAAATAAATCTATAGGACTTGAACTCATGCAATACAAAAAAATGTGAAGCATTTGGCAAGCCTTTCAGTAGCAGGTCATGCTAATACATAGCAATCCTTGGGAACGATGGAGTTATCATGGCTGACAGTTAATCTCCTATAAAATTTATCAGTTGTTGGACCACAAATGTTACATGGCACAAATTGCTAAGGGCACCTAAATTTTGTGTTTCTTGAGAAACAATGAAGAGAATAAAATTTAAATTTATAATCATTATAAAATCTGGGCTGGTAAGGTAGCTTAGTAGTTAACAGTGCTTTCCACCAAATCTGATGACCCTCATTCAGTTCCTGTAACCCGTACGGTAGGAGAGAACCAACTCCTACAAGTCGTCATCTGATCTCCACACATGCTCAAAAACAATTAATTATAAATAAATACATGTTTGAAAAGCTAAAGACTCTCAGATTTAATTTTTTATGAAAGTAAGATGGAACAGGATGCTAATTTTGCAAAGCAAACAAGACCAGATTTTCTCTTAAGATTCCCATGAGCTGGAATTTCTGAGTCAGGCTCATGTAACATCTATTTTGAAAATCCACAGAGGTTATTGCTCACAGTATCAGTATCATCCTATATTTTCCTAAGGTATTAGAAAAAGATGACCCTCAGGAAGAACCTACTCTCAGGATCAGTAGATGAGAAGCTTAATTTTGTGGGAGGGTTTTCCATAGCTGGCTCCCCAAACTTTCAGAGGGTGGGAGAGGATGTCACTTTTTTCACTAAGCAACAGCACACATATTATCCAGGTGTGACACCTGTCCTCTTACTGCCGCTGTAGAAAGTTTGTAGGAGTATTTGAAAAGCATATCTCCTGAGAGCAGTTCCACCATATGCAACAGCATGCATTAGTGTTTGACTGATATCTTGGCAATTATTTTATCCTCTGTTTTCTTGCTTTGTATTTTACTACCAGTACTTTTTATTTGTATTTCTTTTAGGATGCAAACAGTTTGGTGATTAATACTAGGCAAATATACTATGTAGAATTTAAAGACAATCTTTTAAAATTATTTGTATGTAGAGAGATGGCATTGCCAAGTAATCTTCAGGAAATATAATGATCAGAGTTTAGAATAAATCTAGTCTGCATCCACACATATATGACCCTTAAGAAAAAATATATGAAATATTGCTTCATTGCTATGTAATTTTATACTTTGGTAGTATGGACAGATGATAAAAATGCACACATATGCATAATTACCATACTATCTTAGGAGGTCTGTTCATTCTGGGATATTTGAAGGACAGAAAGACCATAAAGAATTTTTTATAATTACAGAATGAAAAGATATTAAGATTCACAGATCAATGTTATTGCTAGGAAGAGTTGGAATCCCAGCTCTCCCACTGATGATGAAGTCTTGGAAAAGTTAATATTTTTGATTACTGCATTTTTTCAGAAAAATATAGAGACCCATTGGTGTGATGGCAGCATTTTTACTTCTGTGATATAACAAAGCTCATGATGATTCACTCTGTTTACTGGTCTCCATTTTGATAGGGCTTGAATTTTCCTAACTGGAGTACAGTATTTTCACTCTATGCCAGACAGGTGACTTGAAAAACTGTGTAGTCATGCATGAGCACAGTTTGAATTTCCGTAGAGAAATACCAATGACATTTTAATGGTGCTAATAGAAATAGAAGGGTATAATGTAAGTGTATCCTCTGGCTAGTGCTGCTGTAGGGAATGATCTTAAGTCTGTGGCTTAGACACCTTTAGCTTTGTTAGTAAGAATGCTAAATGGGCAGGCAGGCTAACACTTACTTTGACGCCTCTAGGACATTGTTTGTTTCCCTTTTTGCTAACTGCTTGAGTAGACTCCATGTTACTCCAGCCTGTACTGCCCTATCTCCTTATCTGACTCATCTTTCTTCCTATTTCACTGACAAGGTTCTTAGCAATTGCATTGAGCAATATTCCAGATACAAGTTCATTTACTTAGTTACATCTAGAGAGTCACTCTTACAGTGTAACTAACAGGTTCCCAGAATCCAAGCACTAGAACATGGAAGTCTTCTTCCTATTGCAGATCAGCTTCACATGTAAGATTTCTCATTGTTAGGATTATAAATTGCATAGGAGTTCACCTTTCCTCTTTACTTCCTCAGTGAATGTCACCACACAATACTAATAGCAGATATTGGACAAAGGCAGCTGATTTTTTTTACAAGCTCTCTGTATGTACTTTGATATTTGATCACAGCAACATGTACGAGTAATTGAGACTGGATCATTCTCTCTCATGTGCTACACAGCATAGTTTTGAATAGAGTACTACCCAATAGAAACTCTCCAGACAAGCACAGAAAATAGTTACATTACTCCAATTAATCCAATAAGTTAATCATCGAATTTTAATTTTATTTCTAAATCCAGAATAAGATTTGTTTCTCTCATTTATTTTAATTTATTTTGAATTTATTTGAACCCTAGCAGACTGCAGGCAGAGGCAGGCAGATCTCTGTGAGGTCTACATTGTAAGTTTTAGGACATTTAGGGCTATATGGTGAAAAAACTTGTATCAAAGAAACTATATATTTTACAGATTACAGAAATGAAGACTTATTTCCTCATATAAAAATGGAGCTCATACTGTAGGGATTCAGAAGTTCTCTCTAAGTTAACGTTTCAGAAGGTTACCCTTTAATGACAAATGGCTTTTTAAGGAGTAAACTCTCCATTTATTCTGACTTCCCTTTTATATCTCTAGATAATACATAGTGTCACAGTCCTTTCCTATAAAAACAAATAAAATCTCAAATTCACTCCTAGTCCAATAGTGAAACCATCATCTGCTTCTTAGGAGCACGATTGGTTCAAGTTACAAAGCCCATGAACTACAGTTAGGGCACTTAATCTCTAAAAGTCATTTTTTTAAATATGTATTTTCCAGGCCATTTCAAAGTTATTGCTTGTGAACTAGGTTTCTGCACTTCTTTAGATCATGAGATTTCTGATGCCCACGCCCACTCTGCTGTCATAGGTGAAAATAAAACTTCAAAAATGTCTTCTGTCCTCAGCCTGGTAACACACACTTTTAATCTGAGCACTGAGGAGACAGAGCCTTGTGGATCTTTGTGAATGTGAGGTCAGCCTGGTCTACAAATAGAGTTCCAGACTAGCCAGGGCTACATAGTGAAACCCTATCTCAAAACAAAAAAAAAGAAAGAGAAAGATAGAGAAAGAAAGGAAATAAAAAAAAAGTCTCTGAATTTGACTGTTGCATGACAATTGCAGAACATTGGCAGCACACGATAACCACACATTTCTATGAATAAAACAGATGCTGGGGAAAAAATGAGTCTTAAAACAATCACGAAGATATTGTTTCACAGGTTATTTGAAAGAACATGGATTCAACCCTAATCATTTGACTCTATGCCACATACACTCAAGCCCTGAAAGTGATTGGCAGAAAGAAATAGTCCCTCTGGTATACCTGGGGATTTTTGCATTTACAGATTAACAGAAGATAATATGCCAAACTTGGATTTCCTTAGACCTTTCTTGTCTGAGGCATATTCCCATGATTATTGTAATGAACTTTTGTGAACTGAATTAACATTTCAATTGTCTCAATGCTGACTGAGGCTTTGAACTTGTTAACTGATATCTTATAATTCCCTCTGTTCTAGTTTGCTTTCTATTGCTGTTATAAACATTATGCCCCAAAGCAACTTGGGGGAGAAAAGTGTTTGTATCAGTCTGCTCTTCCAGACCATAGTCCATCACTGAGGAAAGTCAGAGCAGGGATTAAAGCAGGAATTGATGCAGAGGCCACAAAGTAAAGCTAATTATTGCTGAGGTAACTTTTTTATACACCTAGGACCATCAGCCTAGGGGTAGTACCACCCACAATGGTCTCAGCCCTCCTATAAAAATTAGCAGACAATGAATGCCCTGCAAACATGCCCACAGACCAATATGATCAAGGTGATTCTTCAATTAAGGCTCCTTCTTCCCAGGTGATCCTCATTTATGTCAAATTGAAAATAAAAACCTAACCAGAACCAACTCCCATTACCAGGAGTATCCTGCAAGAAAAGGAGCCAGCAAGGGTTTAGGACTTCTGTAGAGAAATCTGGGTGATTAGCTCAGTGGGACAGCACATGCCTAGGGTACGAAAGGCTCTGGGTTTGATACCCAGCACCAAAGATTTGCACCTGCCACAACATAAAGACTTCTCAGCATGTACACCAACAAAACTAATGCCAGATTCCATAAACCTTTGTCTACTGGAGGAAAGAAACCCAGTGCCTGATTTGATGCTAAATGACCTTCATTTTCTTATTTTTCCACCCATATCTGAAGAACATAGCAAATTCTACAAACATAGCGTGTGGATATTTACAAAAAGCACCAGTCATTTCACGATGGAAAATCTTGATTCCACGTACTGCAAAACAGAACAGTCTTTCATAATCACCCCTAGTAGATGTGACTTTCCTCTAACTGCTACACCATTTTAACATTTCATATAAATCACCATTACAAATTATTTAAAAAAGAAAACATAAGCAGCTGCTGTGGAAGGGCCCCGTGTAAGTTGTAGTGAGAGATTCAGATCTGAACATGAGATCTGGCTACAAAGTGCTGCATATAAAAATAGAGTTTGAGCAGAAGCTCCATGAAAGTATATTTTAGAATTGTGTTTCTTTGTTGAGTGAGTCTCCTACATGGAGGAGCTATAAACCCAAAGTAGCTTCTGGGATAAATAGAAAGATTAGGTCAAATTCACTGTGCTTATAAATGATAAAATGATACTGGGTACCAGCCAAGGGCAAGCTAAATATATTCTATTACATTTTTCCTGAAGAATTTCCATTAAAAAGTACAAGAGAAAAATCTATCTATCCACAAAGGAATCTAGCCATGAAAGAAAATATAGAAGCTTTGTGTAGAGCATAAGCCTTGAAATATCTGACTCTCATATCTATGATCTTAGAAAGTAGGAATGTGATGAGCACAGGGAAATCTTGCTGAGAAAAATGGGAAAGAGAGAAAAAGGTATCCATTGCCACACCATTTAGGCAGACTTATCCTACGGACAGGGAGGACTTCCACAGCGATGATCCAGCACCTGAAGGAAGAGGAAGGACAGGGATCTATTGAGCTCATTTTCTGTAAATATTTCCCCCAAGAGTAAGGCATGAAATGAGTTACCTCTCTGTGGTCTCCATCTCCTTTTTATCTTCCATACTCTCTCTCTCTTTCTGTCTCAGATACACAAATTCATAAACTTATTTCACATCATTAATTTTCCTTAAAGATAAAAAAAAACTATACATGACCATGAAGTAAAAGGGTAATAAAGGTGAAAACTTTGAGGTCATGAACTTGTTCAAAATCCCAAGCCCTTTGTGTATGTGGGTTCATTTGTTTGCTTGTTTTGTTTCATTTTGTTGTTCTGAAACTTAGTGAAATATTGATTGGATGGAATACAAATGTGACAAGAGATGGAACCACGTTTGGTGATTAAATCAAATTAAAACAAGGCAGGGATCACATTTCGGTCCTGATAATCAATAGCCATAAACTACTTGTCTTCTCTAATCCCAGATTTCTCTTGGGTAAAATAAGGACAGAGCTATGTATTCACAGATTTGTGAGTGACTACCAATGGTGTCACAGCATCAAGAGATACTGGTCAATAAAATTTTGTTTTGGAAAAAACAAACAAAATAAGAGTTCCAAAATCTTCTTGCTTCATGCTCTATCCTAGAGTCTAAGGATCTCTTGCCTGTTGTCAGCATCAGATTCCTAGGCCAGAACTTTAGGTAGAGATGTATTAACCATAAAATTTAATATCTAACACAGAATCTACCTTTTCTTTATTTTTCTTCATTTCCCTCCTTTTGTCATCCCCCTTCTTTCCTAAAAATCTACACTGAACAGCTATCACTTGTCATAAATAAATAAAAATACAGTTGACATGTTGAGAAGGTTGGGGAGGTCACAGTTGAGTGGTACAAGAAAGAAGTCAGTAGCTGTTGCTAGATGGGTACTGAGTGTTCGAACAGGCACATTCTCTAGTGCTTCAGACATGGAGGTAAAATGAGTAGCAAAGTATTGGAAGCATTGAGAGCGGAGATGGTTCAGGTAAGCCCAGGTAGGACACACAGACATAAAAGATTGAGAACATAAAACACATAAGACCTGGCCTGGACTAAGGTCTGTAAAGCCACAGGTACCAGACTTGGTCTATGAAGTATCAGCATCTTAACTCTCAGAGTCAGGGCAATGTTCCTAAATCCAATAGCTAAGTATAAAATATTTAAAGTCTTTTTTTTTAAATTCCAGATATGGTTCTGTGGTTATAGTTCCAGCACTCAAAAGGCTCAGGAGGAGACTGAGCTCAAGGCCAGCTTGAGCTACCTGGTGAATTCAAAGTCAACCTGAGCTATATGATAAAATTATTGTTTTTTAAAAAATCCACTTAATTCAGAGATTTAAAAGTCCACAAAAGGTCTTATTAAGAGATGCTGTCTCTGCTGTAGAATGAGATTGACCTACATTTCACTTGAGAGCTGAATTAGACAGAAGGCAGTACATAATGAATCTAATAATAAACTTAACTTCACTCCCATCTAAGGAACTACTGACAAACCTTAATGCTGTTTTCATTTATTTTCTGGAGTGATCCATACTTTTCCTTTTATCTAATGTTTCTTATATTGGAGTTAATAATATAGAAATACATTTTAACCTTCATGAACACAACTGCATTTGTTTCTTCTATTCTCATATTTATAGAAACCAGAAACACTATGTCAACACAGGAGGTACTCAATAAATTCCTGGTGTTTAAACATGCAAATACCCCCCCAACAAAGGCCCATACACATGACAGAAAGTTTCTTTCTCTCTGTGTGACCTCCTACTTTGCAGTACTAATGAGTCTAGTTTCAGTGCTCTGCCAGCGCAAAGGGTTATATATTTTATACATTGTAATCAGAAAGCAGCACTTTTCAAGTGGAATCCAATTGAAGGTGACAATACCACTGGCCAGAAATATTGTTGATGTCATTGAATCAGTTGAGATCGTTGATGTGGAATCCTTGCAGACCAACACTCAATACAAGAACCAGGAACAGGAAAGAAAGAGAAAGTATTGAGTAGCTAGGGGTTGCACTGGACCTGCCATGTTGAGGTATAGAAGGCTGTGAATAGCAAAGGACCAATAACAGTCAAGAGCTGAATCCTGAAGATCCCTGAGCTGTGAGGCTTTAAAGCTGTGCCAGCTAATGCACAGTTGCATCTGATGAAAACTTAAGCCCTGATACAGACTGCATTTATATACTTCTGTGGGTGCTTACCATGAAGACATGGAGGAATTCTCATAGATGTAACCCTGCCAGAACTCAGAAGAGGGAACCACTATCAAGGCAAGTGCCATACTAGACAGTGGAACCCTGAGCATCTGAGTTCAGTCCTTTTTATTGATTCAGAACTTCTCAGATGTTCTACTGATAGCACATGCAAATTGTTAGCAATCAGTATCCCCCACATAAATCCAACACCTGCAGACAATAGAAAATGCCAAGACCTATGCAGCCCCTCACGCAACAGTGCACAAAACAATTATTTTATACATAACAAAAATAAACTTCCATAACAACAGAGTAATAGGAATTTCTTTAAAATAATATGTTCTGATATTCCTTCAAATAAGATGTAGTGAAACAGGCACATTGAGATACTGATAATGAAACAACAGTTTCAACTCAAAATATTTAACATACTATGTCAAAATTTATAAATAATCAATAGCCCTTGGTCAAGATTGCCTGATTTTCTATGTTTAAAGATTCGCATGCATTTGTTAAATAACAATCAGGCTAAAATAACTAAACTAGTTCTAAAACCCAAACAATTGATACTCGAGTCGTGATCATCTAAATTATAATTTATCTATATTACAGGATATGTACTGTTATAAATTATGTTTTAGAATATCCATTCAAAAAAGGCCCCAATAATCACATTAAATGGATTCAAAAAATTTTGCTTTTTCTGGATAAATATCACAAATACACATACGGCTCATAAAGAGCAATGCTTATAATTTTCAGATTGGGAACAATTAGAGAAAAATATCTTCAAAAGTTCTTTTGTGAGCTACTAATGAGAAAAAGGTTGAGAGCTGTGATGTAGAATAGCTATTGACGTGGTACATAATCCTTGTAAACAACTATAACCACCACAATAGCTGTTGTTGCCTTTATTATCAAATAAGCCTGGTACTGCATGCTTTTCATAAGAATATGGGTTAATTCTCAGAAAGCATTAATGAAGCAAGTGTTGTTATTCTCACTACATAAGTAAAGAAAATTTTAAAAGAACATTAATTCCCAGGATGAGAATTATAAGGGCCCAAAAGATGATAAAATGTATCAGTGTAACACAACATTAAGGCATGTAGTCTCGTGTAGTTAACATACACTTTGCCAACAAGTAGGCTTCCAAGTGGCATAGTACACACACACACACACACACACACACACATACTTGCATGAGTAGAGATCACTAAAATATGTCTATCTTATTAGTCTTCTGTTTTTTCAAACTTTCTTCAGGGCACATAAATTACTTAAAAAATAATAGAGTAACTATAAATCCTATGTAAACAGCAAATCTTGTCTTTAAGGAGTTAAGAGTTATGATATAATTGGAATTAAATTTTTCTACCTGCATTCCTTGGCCGAGTTCCCCAAGTTTTCTTTGAGATTCAGCTAATACATAGAAATGAGAGTACTTATGCAAAAAAAAAAAAAAAAAATGAGGAGAGTGTCAAAGGGAAGTAGCACGTAATCAACCCTACACCATATCTAGGGGCCTAGAGATGAGTGGGACCCAAGCTTCAGAGGCTTTGTCCCACGTGTGGAATGTAGAGGTGAAAGTGACCTTGAATGCCACACTGAGTTTGCAGCAAGCAAAACAATAGTGCTCAAAGCTTAATGCCTGAAGTCAGTGGACCCTGTGCCCTCCTTTGGTTTTTCTCTTGTTATCTCTGAGTATTCTTTCACTTTCTGAAGAAGACACTAGATTTTTTTAAAGTTAACTTCAGGGTTCATACTAATTGAATTTTTCCCCTTATTTCTTGCTGCTAAGCATGTTAGGTATATCTTCTGGGCTGAAGGACTTATTGGCAGATAAAATGGCACATTCTGAAGCCTGCAGCAAAATTCAAAGCAGCCTGGTACCTGCCTTGTTCCATTAATAAGCAAGTGATGATTTCATTTCTGAATGCTCTCCTCCACCCCCTTCATCCACCTTGAGGAATCATTAGAGCCAGACTGGTCCTGCTATACACTCCTGGGATCAGCATCCTTCCAAAGTCATCCTTCTCTGGACCTCCACTTGTGGCCCTTCTTGGGCAGATGGTGTCTGGAAGGCATGATTGATAAACATGTTTAAATATAGAAGGCAATCTTTTCTGTGTGCCAAGCAATTACTCAACATTTCAGATAGGCCTGCCATGGACCAACAAAATAGCTATAGTTTAATGAACTTAACACATTGAAGAAATAGAAAATGATTAAGAAACCATCAAATGTCAGCAGAATATGGAAAATATTTACCATCCACCTTCCACAAGCAAAGCTAACAGATAACAGGAAGGCTGAGAGTCACCTTGCTTTCCTCACACGCTGACTTTGTGTTCAGTTTTAAACTGACCAAGCTTTGTCAGAACCTGATCCTTTTCTGCACCAGACTTGAATTGTAGTAATCCTGAATGTTGTTGCAATGCCCTTGTCAGCACATGTTAGGTACTGTGCTATCATATCAATGTGAGGTATTATTAATTGCCCATGGAACACATACTACTGAATATTGTTGTCTTCCAAATAATAGCTGCAGAAATTAAGACTCAGGAAAGTTAATTTTTTTAATATAACAGAGATTTTAAGTACTAGAGGCAGAATTCATGCCCAGGGCTAACTCCATACTATGTGCTGGTCCATAAAATCAGACTAATCTTCACATCTCTGGAGTCACTAGAATGAGTTCCAGTACTCTTCAGTACTCATAATCATGAATATTCCAGCCCTATGTTATCACCTTATCTACCTCTATGTCATGTGACTATGTGACAAAAGAAACAGGTACTGGAGAAGAATTTCCATCTCTGGGTAGCAAAGACATCAAAATATGAAGATTAAATCATAGTTCTTTTGTAAACTGACAGAGTAAATATACAAGGAAAATGTTAACAGAAGCAATAAAGAACAAAAACAGAAAAAGGAGAAGGTTTCTATGAGGACTGAGTTTACCATGGTCTGGCACCCTGGACTCTTCCCCACCAACAGGCTCATGTTTACCATCACAGTGTTAGAGGTTTAAGAATAGACAGGAGCTACCTAGAGAAGACATGGAGTCATATTCTAATAAAACAAAAAGCCCTTCATACATCCTATTCTTTATTGTCTTTCCTTTCTTTAGGATCTATTTATGGAACAGTATTTGGCACAATTTTCAGAGTAGTAGACAGACTTAGGGATAAATTATCATCATGAAGAGGAGAAAGTCCAAAGCATATTGAGAGAAATTACACAGGATGAAGAAATTGAGATCATTAAAGCTACAAGATTGGGCTGTTACATGGTCTAAACATGCCCATAAACAGCTGTGAGAAGGTTGGAAATGTAGTTGAGTCATAATATCCCATTTGACTTCACATCCCAAGCCAGTGAAAATCACTCTGTGGATGCTGTCTGCACTCAGCTGCACCTTTCCTGTTGATGTTGCTGTGACCCCACAAAAGTCACACTCTTTTCACAGTTTCATACTGGATAAAATGATTTCAAATCCTTTGTATTTATATTCCAGTAAGTACTGCTTATTGCCTAATGCATCTTTACCTACAGAAGCTTTATGGGTGGGGAGTCTCATTACACTCATTTTATTGATGAAGTTCAGGAGGCCTAAGGAAAGCAAAAGCTAGGAACTGACCCCAGGTTTGTCCCACACTTTCTCAGCAATCATTCTATTGGTAGCTTTTGATTCTGATTTTAATATTTGTTTTTACCTCTTTCTTGCTGAGGCAAGAAACGCATTTTAAGACAATGTTAGTTAAAATTGCACATAATGAATCTGGGTGATGGTGGTGCATCCCTTTAATCCCAGCACTTGGGAGGCAGAGGCAGGCAGCTCTCTGTGGGTTGGAGACCAGCCTGGTCTACAGAATGGGTTCCAGGATAGCCAGTTACAACAGAGAAGCTCTGTCTTGAAAATCCATATATATATAAACTCCAAAGCAAACATCTACCCTTTGAAATACGGCTTTGCACACCTTTGAAGGATAAGAATTGCTTTTTAGACTTTATTTATAGATTGATTGATTGAGTCATTCACTCATTCATTCATTCATTTATCACATAGTGTGTGCATACGTGTGTGTGTATTTCTATGTTTGTGTTTGTGTATGTGTGTGTGTATGTTCCCGTGTGTACAGGTGAATATGAATATGGTGTCTGTTTGTGTATATGTGGAGGCCCAGGACTGATGTCAGGTCTGTGTCTCAATCACTTCTCTACTTTATATACTAAGTCAAGACTCTCACTAGAGCTCACTGATTGGCTAGCCTACCTAGTAAACTTGCTTTAGGTATTGCAGGGGGTGGGGGGCTTCCCTCCAAGCATTTACATGGGTTCTTGAAATCTAGACTCTGGTCCTGTTGTTTCCACTGCAAGCACTTTATCCTCTCCCCATCTCTCCAGGACAAGAATTTCTAGCAAGTAAATCAAAAGCAACAAAATTATAACATTAAGCAAAACTACAAAACGTTTACTATCCACATAATTTTTAAGAAAATATTTCAGACCTATAAATCTATCATTTTTTTCAAGGTTCCAATGTAGAAGAAGGACTAGAGAGATAACTAAATGGTTAGAGCACCTACTGCTGTTACAGAGAATCAGAGTTTAGTCCCCAGCACCCATGCTGGACAGCTCACAACTCCCTGTACCTCCAGCTTCAGCAGCATCAAATATCATTGCCCTCCTCAGGTCTTCTCACTCACATGCACAGTCACATATAGACATTCATACACATGATTGAAAGTAGTAAAAAAATAAATCTTTTAAAGTCATAAAGATAAATGTCAACTTCCTGGAGCAGAATGACTTCAATTTGACAAGATTAAGTTCTTTCCAAATTAATGAAGAGGTTTAGTGTATTTCTAATCAAAACTCCAACGAAACTATTTAGAAAGAGCTAAAAGAAATGCCTAGGAATTCACCTGTCGGAATAAACTAATTAAAATGAATTAAACATGCTTCCCTGAGGAATTAAGCAGAGAAATCTATACTCCTTGCCTGGTTATTTGACTTTAGCCATGTAGAGGGACCTTAAATATCTCTGTGTGCTTTCTTCAAAGTGAGGGACATAATAACACCACTGTTCTCAGGTGGTATTTACATTAGTAACGTCTATTGTGACCACAATATATAGGTCTTATTAGGTGAATTATAAGAAACAATGCCTTCAAAACACTTAGAAAATAGACAGACTGTTACAGAGAAAGCATGCACCGAAAGCTCTTGCCTATTGTTATTATTTTTATCATGAAAATTCATCCATTTGCCCAGTAACAGTAATTGAGCACAATGCAGACCAATTTTGAAATATTATTTTATCTACTAACATTGTTACCATGAGAAAGAGAGAGAGAGAGAGAAAGAGAGAGAGAGAGAGAGAGAGAGAGAGAGAGAGAGATGATCAAAATTGGATCACTAGGTTTGCACAAAATTTTTACCTGCTAAGCCATTTCACTGGCCCAAGAAGCCAAGTTCTGATGTTGAAGATACTAAGATGAAGTACAGATAAGATGTCCATATTTTGCATTGAGCAAAAACTGAGGTTAAGGAAGAGTAGTAGCATGTGGAAAAGTATCTTGGATACTGGTAATTCTTTGAGGGACTTATTATAAAGACAAGAGACTTCTATTGAATTAGCAAACTCTAAAGCAGCAGAGAAGGCCTCTTTGGCAGAGATGATCATGCTGAGGAATATCAGCTTTCAAGATGGGAAAACAGCTGTCAAGATCTTCATTTGGAAATTTAGCATAAAATATAAGCAAGAGCAGAAAATAACAGGAGAAATAAGCACAGTAAACACTAAACAAGATAGGTAAAAACCTAGTTCTAGGGAGCCCTAAGTCCCAAGACGAGGAGTTCAGGGAAAATAGCTAAGTAAATTCCTACATTATGCCATATGCCAAAATTAGTTTCAGGGAGAACAAAGGATTAAACACAAAATAAGAAAAATACCAAAGAAAAATATAGGCAATTATCTGATTTAGAAATAATGGAGAGATCTGTAGGCATAAAACTAAAGGCAGAAATTATCTGTTAACATTATGGCACTTTAAAATATATGTGCACCAAAACCAAAATAAGTTAGAGTAAGTACATATCCTACCAAAGAACATAAACTCTGAAAAACCCGTAAGAATCATTTAGCTATGTGTTAAAATTGTTAATAATTTATAAGAATGAAAAAACATAAAACACAAATTTAAGTAAAAGTACAAAGAAAGAAATAAAATAAATAATTCCATAAATAGAAAACACATATAAAGATAAATAATTACATAAAGTAAATCCTTATAGCAAACAAACATGAAAAATATTACTTCTTGTCATTAAAGGAATATAAAAATAAGATGAATAACTTTCTGGTTATTAAATATATAAGAATTTCAGTAAGAATTATAAATTAGGTGATGATGAATATCAATTGCCCAACACAAAGGGATTTGAGTTCCTATTGAGAGCCTTAGAAAGTGTAAATGAGGGTGTAAATTGGAATACAAAATGGAAATGGAAACTGCAGAAAATATCTACACAAGTTTAGCCTATTTACCCCATCTCACTCTGGAGGGGGTAGGACCATCTGTTAAATAATTCGTTCTCTCCTTCCTTAACCAGCCTCTAATAAGCAAATATAAATCATGACATACAAATCTCTCCTGCATCATACTACTGACGTATACATATACATGTAACCAGATATATATGTATTTGTCTTACAAAGAATCTTAGGAGGCAAAAATATATAGGCTCAAAATTATTTAAATAGTAGATTCTGTAAAGAGGAAAAACTCTATATAAATGACAATGTAGATACAAATATTACTCCTTCCACGCTGAAGGAGTATACAGCATCATGAGAATAAGGATGGCACTGAAGGAACATGTACAACAGCTTCCTGATGTATACCAGGCCATAAGATGGGCTGGCATGCTTCAACCACAGGCTTTACCTTGCATGAAACAATTTCCCAGATTATTTTCAGCAATCTCAGAATGTGAATGCAGTTTCTTTTGCTTGAAATGAAGCTAAAACAAAGTGTTTTCCAAAGTCTCCCATCCTCCCCTCAAAAAGTCTTCTCTAAAACCACAATGCACTTGACCAGAGACAGTTTCACGTTCTCCATAAAGGTATGAAAATGTTGAAGGGGAACAAATGAGCCAAGAGATTTCTCTTATGTCAAGTAGAATTCAGTCAGCAAACCACAGAACTGGCTTCATAGGATCCTCAAAGAAGTTGGAGATGTTTTGCAGCAAAGAAACCCCATCTGCCTGAACCTATTAATCCTCCTGTGGGCCAAGTAGATCAAATTCAATTTAGGATTATTTCAACAAACCATCTTGGCAGGTAAACATTTTCTGCAGACTGAGGCTTTTTATGGCAATCAAAAACTGAATTGTGTGATCCATCCAGAGATAATATAGATAAGAATCAAACAATAAGGCACTATCATGCATGTGTACCCAGCTGTCTGGCTGTTGATAGAGACTGGTGTAATTTGAAGAGCCTAAATATGCTATTTATAAAAATTTTCTGCATGTTTTCCTTGAGTTCAGGATGGGATAGGCTAGTGCTATTTGCAGGAGTAATTACTTTTTCAACTTTCATGATTCTTATATAAAGCCTCTATTTAAATAACATGCACCTGGAATCAGGGCCGCCTTCATTCCAAACCTGTGAGATGAGTCCTCTCAGGCATATTTTTCTGTGATCCTAAGTTGTAAGCAAACCGATCAGAAAGCCCTGCTTTTGAAGAACTGAGCCAACAAAGTCAAATATATATCATAGTATTTAACTTTATTTTGAAAGATTTCATGGTATCCACATGGTATCCACACCAAAATGTCTGCAAAGTTATTTGCCTTTTGAGTAACCTCCCACTTCCATGTTGATCCCCATTCTTCCCTTCTTTTCCTTCATACTATTCCAGACTCCCTACTCCCAGTATATGTAACCCCTGCCAGGGATGCCCTAGTTTGCAAGAACTTTACCTTCCTGAATCTTACCCCCTGTCACATCTACATCTCTGGACAGTCTCCCCTCCTCTTGAGACAATTATACAATTTTTGAATTTCCAGCAAACATGTTTTTGTTGTTGCTTTGGGATTATCTCTAGTCATTTTCTTCTTGAAAGCAACTTCTCCCTTTCAGGTTGGCAATCTTGGTGAAAAATCCAGGTTCCCTGCTCTAATACACTCGAGTAGGGGCTCATGCTACATCAGATTTTACTTTTTCTCCAGAGCTTCTGGATCTTAATTGCAAGAACTCAAAAAAGAATAATGGAACTCATCCTTTCTGTCCTAGTGATGATCTCCTGACATGACTGTCAACAGGCTCTGATCCATAGTTATGGTTAGCATGTTTTCTATACATGGCTTCCATGATTTTCCTTTGATTTAATATCTTGCTTAGGGGTGTTCCAGTAAGTTTCCTTCTGCCTCAGTCACCTGGTGTTTATGTCCAGTGAAATCCAAATGATAAAAGCTTTTAGAGGAAAATTTTCAAGACAGAGTTTCTCTGTTGTAACTCTGGCTGTCCTGGAACTCACTCTGTATACCAGATTGGCCTCAGACTCACAGAGATCTGCCTGCCTCTGCCTCTCGAATGCTGAGATTAAAGGTGTGCACCACCACCACCTGTCTTTAGAAAGTTTTTTTTAAAACGTATTGCTTCACCCTTAGAAAGACTGGTTAAAACTGGGTAACGACATACTATCAAGACTTTTTACACGGGGGAAAGTGGGTTCTTGTATTATTTAACTGCATTGTTCAAAGGTACATGTTCACCACACAGTCAACCACCATCATTCAAACTAAGTACTGGGGTCCCTAGAATGGACTCTTTCTTCTGCCAAATTTACCTTTGGGATCACACTGAGATGTGCTTTTAAATGTTTAATTCCCTCAGGCATTCCAAAAATTACCTCCATGTGATTCAAAAATCCAGACCCAGAGCTTAAAAAAAAAAAAGTGACTCAGGGTTTAAGAGTCTATACCACTCTATCACAGTGCCAAAGTCACTTTCCAGCACACATATCAGGTAGCTTACAGTTGCCTGTGATTCTAGCTCCAGTAAAGTCCCATGGGTGAAAACTGGCAGAAGATATATGTTTTCCTCCTCAAGGTAATTTACAGTTAATTTTAGTGGAAATACAACCTATAAAATATCTCTCTAGGTGAAGATATAAAGGAGTAAATAGAAACAATGCAACAAGAAGGATTAAATTGGGTGGAGGATGGGAAGACATGGTAAAGGAAGAAATATGGGGGTGTGTAACTAACACTAAAGGCTTTATAAAAAAAACTCCTACTGCAGAAGCTTCTTAAAAATATAAACGTACATATATAAAGTAGTAACAATGTCCTCACTAGATTCTTCAGGACAGCAAATAAAATGTCCAATATCAAGAACGGGTTACTTTTGTTGAAGCTGTTGGTCAATGAGGTCCCAAAACTCCAAATATTATAAGCTCTTGCTCTTTGTTACCCTCCAGAACTTGACAATAATACTCTATTGCTGAAGACCTTGCAAATTTGAGTCATAGAACATAGAAAAATTAAGCTAGTATTGATCTGAAAGCTTCATCCTTAAAAACTAGCTTCCACAGCGCTGGAAGGTGCTATGCATGCTTCCAGAGGAGAAAAGTAATCACCAATTACCAGATATAAATCTTTGAGCTGTAGTAACAAATGGCTTGGCAGGATTTGCCCACTGAAACAATAGTGGCATGGATGTCATGAAAGTAAGCAACCACTTTCAAGTTGATTTTAAAACCTACTCTACAAGATGAAACTCATACTAGGCAAAATTCTCAGGGCCAAGAATCTGTGACCAGACAGATACAGGCCCTAGCAGAGAACCGCCTATGTTACTCTGCTAATGGGCCACAGTATTAAAGCAACTCCTGATGACTTCTTCTAATACCTGTAAATTAGTCCATCACTGATACCTCATTAAAGAAATATCTTTTTTTCAAAATGTGGCCATTAAAACAGATACCCACAACTGGTCAAACTGCTCAGAATAAAAGACTTCAGAATCCTCATCTCTAAACAGGACATCTATATAATACCACCTGCTCCCAAGTCTCAGAGGTCATTGTGAAATATGGAACAGTAAGACCGTAAGAGCTAGAGGCAGTGGATGACTGCATAGTAAGAGTGACTGCTGAACACAATAATATTGTAGCACATATGTACTCACAGTAGTTTGACAGGATAAATAAAACCTGAAAGGTCAAGCAAGACAAAAATCCCAGCATGGAAAAGAGAGGTGAGAACAAAGTCCCACTCCTAGCTGAGGAACTACTGTAGTTGTTACTTGCTGGGAGAGTTGGCTTACTCTTTGAGAGTGGTCCTGGTAGATCTAACATGGTCCAGTGGATGGCCACACACCTAAAAGCATATAAGCAGCACTAATGGGATTCGATGTTTCTTAATTTTAAACAAAAAGGGCACAAAGTTGGGTAAATATGGAATATGGGTGGAGCTAAGAAGGGGTGGAGATTTGGATTAGTATGATTAAAATACAAGGTATGAAATTCCCAAAGATTTAAGTAAAATACAATAAAAACTAGAAAGTACCCCTCTAAATAAATGAACTTCATAAGTCAAATTTCACATTTATACATATATGATTATTCTATATCTATATTTTCAGATACTGCTTTAAATATTTTTGTAGATGTGCTACAGAGTATCCAAAACCAGCATTGTTTGATTTCTGTCTGATAGGTAAGCTTGTATGTGAGACAAAATATTACAAAGAGAAAAACAACACAAACACATTGGAAAATTAATAGAGTGCCTCTTGGAATATAACAAAATGAAAGATACGATAATTAAATTTCCAAGCTTCAGGGGAAAACTAAGTAACCCAAACCATAAAATTCTCTTTTGCATCTTGAATCAACATGGGACAAATTATTATTGTTTTAGCATATTTATCATAGCTATTTGCAAAATACAGTTAATCAAACCACAGAAACAATTCCAGAATCAATTGCCTACACTGACACATGCACATGTACACACACACACATACACACACACACACACACACACACACACACACACACATTTTGGGGGTAGAGCTAGACTTTAGATGGATAGTTTATGAAGAAAGGACTTCTTAAAATGTGTTTCTAATTTTAACAATCTATCTAGAATTACTTATTTCTTTTGTTTTACTTTTTATTTTATTTTTCTTCTGTCATCTTGACCCCAGCATCCCTTTCCTCCTCTATTCTCAGCCCCCCCCCCACCCTCACCATCTCTCCTCCACCCAGAAAAAAAGCAGGGCTCCCAGGATTACTAATGGGCATAATGAGATGGGGAAAAAGCAAGCATGATCCCCTACATCAAGGCTGGACAAAGCTGCTCAGCAGGAGCAAAAGAGCCCCAGGGGCAGACAAAAGGGTTAGAGAACCCCACTCCAACTTTTAAGAGTTCTACAAGAACACCAAATCAGACAAACATATTTATGTAGAGGACCTAGACCAAACTCCTGAAGGTTCTGTCTGTTGCTTCAGTCTCTGTGAGTTAACTTCTAAACTTTCTACTTCCTCCTCTATCTCTAGGCTTCAGGTTACCCTACTGCAGAAAAGATATCAAAGAATACAGCACTCAGCATCACAATGTCATTGTCTTCCACCACCAATTTCAATGTGATTTGAAAAAAGCTATTGGTGCTTTAAATTCCTTCTTCAGTTCCACTAAAGGTAGAAGAAAACAGCATTACTTAACCTTCCAGTTCATGAGAGCTTTGGATAAATATTGGTTCTAACAAAATTAAAGGTGCTGAGAGCAGCTACATACCATTTGATAAATGAAACTAGCCAATCACTCAGGCAGGTCTCCTAATCATTGTTCTTCCTCACTGTTGTGGAACAGACTGGAAAATCTGACCTGTCAGTTTACTAAGAGAAGATCTATTTCTTAGATCTAGCTAAGTTATGAGACTTCATTGTAAAACCAGAATGCCTCATGACTAGTTTATGTAAATATAAAAATGTAGCTGATTCTCAGAATGATTCACTTTCTACATGCTTTTAGGTGCACCTATATCAACTTTATATGAGCTTATATTCAAATACAGCTACATTTACTTTGCAATTATTATACCCTTATCTACTCTCTGGGGCAATAATTCTAATGCCACACATTTTCTCCAAACATATTTTATAGCTTCCAAGCGCTCATGACTAAAAGACATTGATTATCTGCTTCTTCCCACCTGATGAGGACACGACCCTAAAGATTGAAGTTGTCACTGACTAAATTAACCTTTGTGCTTGACAGTTGCAGAATATCTGTTTCCTAGTAATATTCTTTTCACTGAGTGGCCAGTCTCAGAGTTTGGGTTTCATACCCAACTCAAGTGTTACTTTAAATCTTCTCCCAGTGATGCCATAGATACAAACAGCTCTGTGCTGTGGGGTGGTGGTTCTATGATAGGTGGAAAGTAAATACTGTTGTTAGCTTCCAGCTACACCCAGTTAGTAGTCTCTTGTGCCCCAGTGTTCCTATGTTTTCACGTAGAGGTTCTTTGAATTCAAATACGTATGATTTTTGTGAGAGCTATATACATTATTCTGACATAATGGCTTCAGAGTCAATCACAACAGATTTGTGCCATGACCTTCATTCACAGGCCACATCTGGAAATATGACTAGGGTAGTGAGGGAATGAAGAAAGGACAGACACATGTACAGAGAAGCTGGGGTCAGATTGCTTATGTCCACCTAGAGTGGCACCAACTACCTACCACACAACAACAATAAACCTCAGCACTTTTATCACGTAGTGGGGAGGAGTTAGCTAGTCTCAGTAGGAGGCCTCTGCAGGTGAGTAGTCTCAGACTGCAAACATCCAGAGGGAGAAAACTAAACTGCTAGTTTTGGACACAGAGCCAATATTCACACTCCAACCAGAGGAAACTGGCAATTCCAAACCTTCCCATACAGGAAATGCTTTGGCAATTTCCCAGGAGGGTCCTTGACATGGCATGTCAACAGTATACAATCAGGACTTCACCTTCACCTGCTTTTGACACCCTCACTTAGGGCTCCTCAGCACCCTTCTGTTGTGGGATTGGGATACTGTCTATACCTCAAGAATATTTTTGGTTGAAAGGGTCCTTCGATTTCTGGAACTTTATTGTTTAAGCATGTCACTATTTTTTCTTTCTCAAGGCCAATCCTGTCTTCAGTATTATTTCAATACTTTTGAAACTTAGATAAAGAAAAGTTGGCCCTTATCTCCTTTGTCTATGGAACTCTTCTTTCCATGTAAATTAGCAGATACAAACAAATTCAAGCAAGAGTGATGCCATATTACCCTGTGGCATTCAAGCTACAAGAGTTAATAGATATTTAAGAAAACTATTAAAGTAATTATCTCCACCAACAAAGTCTGAGCCCTAGGCCAAGTTAAAATGCCTCCCCCTCACTCCCTGCCTCCTCCCCTCACACACAGAGAGCTATATCTCCAGAAACAGATGTGCAAAACACTGCAGTGCTAAGGAAAATGCACCCGATAGGAGGCTAGAGGGAAAAGTGAACGAAGAACATGCAGAGACATCAAATGAGCAAGCAGGCTCCGTAATGAGCTGTTTGATGGAGCTTGGAAATTTAATGAGGGACATGAAAAATCACTTAATATCTGGTGGGGAGGGAATCTAAAGATAATTTAATCCAGCCATTTCATTTTATAGCGGAGGAAATGAAGATGCAGCCTGAGGAGGTGACGTCCCTAAGGTCATCCGGCTCCTTTGAGACACATTTGGGATGAGCTTGACCACAGCTCATCCTTTGGATTTTTCTCATACAGGACACGGGTTTCAATGTTTGTCCTTTTGTAATAGATGAAATAAAAATCATTTCATCAAGTTCATTAAATGAGTCAGGGTCTCACTGCTTAAGTTAGAATACATAAGAGATCAACAGACAAATGCTTCATTCTGTTCTACAGCATTAAACTGTTACTCGAAGTCTTTAGGAGTACTAACAGGAATGACACCAATAATTATTATCATGCACAGACTGTTTCCCACTCACTGGGAGTGATGCCAAACACAATACACTTTCTCTCTCTCTCTCTCTCTCTCTCTCTCTCTCTCTCTCTCTCTCTCTCTCTCTCTCTCTCTCTCTCTCTCTCTCCTTTACATCTTCATAGTAAATACATTTGGAAAGAAATATATATTAAGCTTAGGTGACTTATACAAGGTTACTTTGTTCCTAAGAAACATGAATATTAATAATTCTATGGAGGGAGAAGAAAATCAAGCAAGGTGTTTAGGATGCTTAGGTGTTAACAAATTTACATGTTCTTTTGACCACTCTGTCTTGTATTCTATTTCATATCTCTGCTACCAGATCCCATATATCTGACTACCTTTTCCTCCCACTCCTCTTTACTGCTCAGTGCTACCACATTTACTTTCCTAAAGGTTGAGTTTCTGAGTGGCACCCTTGTTCTAAAACCCGCAGTAGTCCCCAAGTCTATGTGATGTCTTAGCATGTGAGATCTGTAGGCGGTCAGAGTCTAGCATTCTGGTGTCCCACCTCATCTTTGTTTTATTAATCTAGGTCACTTCCTATCTACCATATATACCTTGACATGGCATGTATCCTCTCTTCTCCGGCATTTACTGTGTATCTACAAAACACAGAAACTAAAAAAGAAAAAAGAGAAAGATATTTCTGCTTTTTGAATAACTTAAGTGATATAGCCAGACATTCAAACTGATGATGATTATCTAAAGAAAGAGACTGCCATCCGTGAAGCTGGCCAAAATGCACTGTGCATAGAGATGTTCTGAGTTTTTAACTGATTTTGTTTATACCTAACATGCCTTCCACAACCTTTGTCGACCTGCATTTGTCAAGTTCAAATGTCCCATCTTTCACTACGTATATTCAACTTTCCTAAAAATGAGGAAGTTCCCAATAACTAAACAAGGAAAAAAAAAACATATATTTCAACTTTTGTTCTAAAAACCTTGGAAGTTTATACCTAGAAAAACCGTCAGAAGATAATTGGCAAAATTCCAAAAATGATTAACATTCTTGCCTTAGAGGCTGAAGATGCTGGTTCGTTCTGACCAGTATTACTCTGTAATTTCTAACTCACATTCCACTTTACTCTTAGCTAAAATTTTATTTTTATTTTGTATTTGTTTTTGTTTTATTTAGCAGGGTGTGGGGATTACAATTTGAACATGAAGGGAAAAAGATGGCAGAAGTTTCCTGGTTTGAACAGTGAAAATAAAAATGAATACAACAAACATTATTGTATGTTAGTAACAGACAAGATGCCTACAGTAAAAAAAAAAAATCTATATCTAACAATGAAGTTTATATAAGGAAACTGAGGAACATGTAGGAAACAAACAAAGGAAAGGAAGAAAGGAAGGAAGGAGAGAGAGGGGGGAGGAGGAGGCACAGGAAGAAGAAGAAGAGGAAGACTGAGGATGAAGGACCTAGTTCACCAGCCACTAGATGTCTCTATCCATTAGGATTTTCAGGACTCCTTAGAGATGAGCAGGCAACAACGTTGTCTCTAAACAGTAATTATGATGTAATTACTGACATCCCGGATGTGAGATTCTTAAGTGCAAAGGTCTTATGAAATTCATTTTCATGTTCCATAATGTTTAACACTCTCTTAGGTATGTGATAGGCACTCAAGAATATTTGTTGAATATGGTTAAATAAAAGAACAAATGGGCACTTATATGATTGTAACGAATACTTTTGAAGAACAATAGCTGGTGGTTTCCCAGGTCTTGTCTGTGAGATACTGTATCAGCTGTGCTTTACTCTTCCAGCTAATGTAGCAGTAAATCTCCACGTAAATCCAGCCTACAGTGCACCTGAGACATTTACTTCTACGATGTCTCTACTCCTTTATATAGAAAGAGAAATAAAAGATGTTGACTTTTGCTTGAAACAAGCCAAGAAGTAGAAGGCTCCAAAAATGTTGCTGTACTTGGAAAAAAATTGCAAAGCTTTACAGCCACAATCACTCTGAACAGAGTTCACAGTGTTCAGCATGTTCAAAGGCAATCACTGTCCCAGGGTTCTGAGAACTGAGGAGAGCATGTAAAAACACTGCAGGTAGTGTGTTGATCTGCTCGCCCTGTATTTACTGGTCTGCATGGTCTTCTATTTTAAGCCATGAAAACATTTATTAAAGAGAATATGGTCCTGGAGAGTTAACTGGACACTCCCCATGCTCAGATAGTAAAGCATGAAACCAGATGGCCTATGGCAAGTTAAGTCAACCAAACTCTCAGCCCTGACCAGAGGGGATACACAAAGAACACTAGCTTCTATACACAGAACATCAGATAGACTAAATGATACAGTTTTAGGACCAGAGGGAGCCCTCCAGTCAGCACAGGCTGCTGCTTTTCAAGATGTTTTGGTCATGGAATCCTTGCTTCACGTAAAAGATTTCATGCCTTTAGTACAATTAAGTAAAAGTTACTTTTCAGGAAGAACAAATAAGTAGAGGCAGAATCTCTATGTCTTCAGAACATGACCATTGTAGTCTACTCCCTGATTTTATATATAGAAAAAGTTATAAAAAGAAATTGACTGTATGTCCATTTTATAAGTAAGAATATGAAAGCACAATTTATTTCTTTTTTGTAACATTATATTGCTAGTATAGCAGTAATTCCCTCTGGAAAATAATGGACACATTCAAAGTCAGCTAGCATAAAGAGGAGTAAATAATGATAAAAGATATGGGCAGTGTTTCCAAAGCCACTAATGCATAATGCAATACTCAGGATTGGTTCTTTAGGCCTGAAAAGAATAAGATAATAAACAGTCACATGGAAATGCAAGGAGAGCATCAGGTAGATAGGACCACAGTAAGAGATCTAGATTGTACTGAAAGACGTGCCCAGCCATGAGCACTCTTAAGAGGGAACTAGAGAAACAAACCCACGATCCTCATTTCATTTTGCCCTCTCTGGGCTGCCATTGGCCAAGACACCAGAGAACTAAAGGACTCGTCAATTTATCATCCAGCCTCTCAGAGCACAGCATGGTGTGAGAAAAAGAAGTGAATGGGCATGGAAGGGAAAACTGACAGGATCTACTGTGCTTAGCTGGTACCAGTATTAGGATATTAGGATATCCTAATTAGGATATTAGGATATTAGTATTAGGATAGGCCAGATGTTTGATGGTCAAGTCTATGTTCATCGTCTCAGTGATCTTTGGCTCTTCACTTTTGTTTTTTTAAACACACATCGCTCTTTGGTAACAAAGCTAGAATTAAATAGGATTCATTTCTAGCACTCTACAAATATAACTTGCTTTTTATTGTCCTGTAAACTTGTCAATGTTGCCTTCCACTACCCAGAAGTATTTTGCAATTTTGAGGCATATTTAATCACTTCTTATATTTTAAATTTATTATTATTTTTAATTATGTGTATGTGTTGGCAGTAGGTATAAGCACATGTGTGCAGGTGCCAACAGAGATGCCAAATACCTCTGCAGCTAGAGTTACAGGTAGGTGTTTGGAAGCTGCCTGATGTGGGTTCTAGGAATCAAAGTCATGTTTCCTGGAAGAGGAGTGCATACTCCGAACTGCTGAGTCATCTCTGCAGCCCATATTTTTTTATTTTTTATATAAGTATGAGGCCGCACAGTCGTCCCAGTGTACTTTAAAACATGAACGTTGTGTTTTAACAAGCATTCATGCTTATGTTTTAGTTCACCTAAATTACAGCAGCTAATTTCTAATATATGAAATATTTAACACATTTAAGAATTTAGCAAATACATCAAACTCAATTTCTTAGCCTTTATGTAGGGAATGACATGTTGGGTCATAGTTCTTTCTTGCTGATAACATTTAACAACTTTTAACCATTATCCCACAGTTAGTGACTCATAAATGATTTAGCACATAAAAAGAAGCTTCTATTCATATTGACAGTGAAGGCACGGAAAAAAGACTGTGAGCATCTGAGAACTCAAACCTGAATCCCTCAACACATCAAGTGCTATTAAAAAAATACTCAACAGAAATGAGTTACTTTTGTTACAGACACTAGAAGATAAATGTGTATACAAACAAAATACCTGTTTGTTCTCAAATACAAGGCTATCCCTAATTAAGTCTTTAAACTGTTGCAAAACAAATTTGACTTCACAGTGAAATTCTTTCAATGGACGTTTGTCCTTGCCATGGGTTCATACAGAGATTTTACAAGAAACTGATGGGTAGAATTTAAGCCATAAAACTGTTCCTGTCCCTTCCCTTTGCTTCCAGGAGAATCAAAAAGGATGTGGGCAGAGTTGAAAGGAGAGGGGTAAGGGATAATAGAATATGGACTTTATTCAGAACTGAAGAATGATGTGAAGTGTCTGAAAAAAACTGAGCAGAAATTCCCCTCAGCTAATACCTTACCCCTTGTTTAAAAATCACTCGGTGCCTTCCCATGAACTTGCAGATCAAACAAGAGTTACTATGATTTATAAGATTCAAGTAGAACATCTCCCACTTATTTAATTGCTGCCATCTACCCATTCTTTAAATATCATTTTAAAGAACGCACTTCTATAAAATGCTTATTGAAAGTAGTTTATTTTAATTGCTCCATGCCTCTGTTCCAAAATTCCTTTACTCATCAATACAAATACATTTTAAACAGTAGAAGTACTTGTTCTTAGCCTGATTCCAAAGCCAGAATAGAAATACAACATAAACAAAAGCCTATACCAATCTTGCTACTGAAAATAATAATACTCAATTTCTAAGTATCTTTTTCAAGACTTTCAATCAATAATGAATTCTTGGGCACTGAAATCAGACTCCTCTCCCATTTCCTTCTCTGATAATCATATTATAAACTTTAGATTCTCTATCAGCCAAGAAGAACAGGAACTAACAACAATCTTTGGTGTTGTATGCAATGTAGAGGTCTGCATTGAGGTCTAGAATGATCTCATGTAATAAATCTGTGGACCGATGCTGTTCATTACAAGCCTTGTGTTTTTGGTAACTGTTTCTTGATGGGTGATTACAGATGACATCAAAATGTTGAATGACAAACACACAAGATTAAAAATTAATTCTAGAAGACAAGAGTCACTGGCTGGAATAAAAGTAGATATATAAAGTTGAGAGAATAGAAGGATTCAGGAATTGGTTAGTATCAACTGAGTTAAAAAAAAAACTGGATTAAAATTTAACCTAAATTTAAGAAAGATGGATAGAGCTGGTCACCAAGACATGTGAGTTCATTTATAAACTTTCAATATTATCAGTGAACAAACATGGACTTCATTCAGTGTAAACTCTACTGGGAATTTTGAGCTCTGATCTTTTCCTGATATGATCTGATACTCTCTCATGATGCTGATCATTAAAAGTTCTGTAGCTTCAACTCAAATACAGATCATATGGATAACAAGCTACAATGTGCTGCTGACCTCCTTTGCTGTATGGGTTAAGGACATCAAATGCATTTACAACTAAAGAGACTGCCAATTTACTTGAGTTTTCCCATAGTATGTTAAGGGGTACTTATATTTGTTCATCATCTCAAACTATATCTGATAGAAGGAAAAATATCATGCTATTAAAAGCAGCCAGGATACTAAGAAAGTTAGGCCAGAAAGATTTTGATAGTACCCAGTAAGCTATGGATACTTGGCAAAGAATATTAAAATGAGAGATTTCTTATCCAAATATATATAAGATTACAGACAAATATCTTTTAGATCTCCCCAAGTGCTCTATAATGTTTCCTTATTCTGTACTCAGTAAGTGTTTGGGGGATGTTTTCCATGGATTTAGGCTTCTAATAGGCAGAAAAGGTTAGAGAATGAAAAAAAAATAAGAAAAAAAATCCCTAAAATATAATTCTAGATGATCCAGAAATCTCCCTACTGGGTGTATAGCAAAAAAGGAGAAGCAAAAAAAAAAGAAGCCCAAAAGTTAAAGAGTTACACACACTTCAAAGTTTATTGAAGCACTATTAATAAAAACCATTTAATGTAATCTGAGTATTTATTGATGGGCAAGTGGATAAGCAATATTATTCAGCCATAAAATAGGACAAACCTGTCTTGTCTTTTAATAGAATATCCATCACTTAATAGGATAGTAATAAAACAAAATAAAGCCCTATCATTTGCAACAACATGGGAGATCCTAGAACATGTTACATTACAAAGAAAGAAAGACAAATATCACATTATCTCTTATAAGTGGGGGCTACAAGAGCTAATGTCTTAAAGAATAGAACCATGATCATCAAAGATAGAGTAGAAAACATGGATGGAGAAAGCTTGAGAAAGAGGAAAAAAAGTAGAATAGAGATTAATTTTAATATTCTATCTTTATAGTAGGGAAACAATCATTGACAAAAGTTATTGTATTTTCAAAGCAACTAAATGCACATGGTGTTAAATCACACAGTCACATAAGTGACAGAGATATAAGAAAGCACAGACCAAGGTGTGGACTGTTGACAATTTCTGAATAGTACCATCTCTCATCCTGACCACACCATGATTCCATAACTAACTACAGCACTCTCTCATCAGCCCATACATGCTGTCTCTGCTATCTCTGTACCATGTTGCACAAAGCCACTGGCAATCTCTGAGTCAAATGTGGAGCTTGAATCCTCATCCAATGTCTCATTGTTATTGCTTTGGTTTAATATTCACAACTGAGAGTCAATGACAGACCTAGTAAGTTCTTTGCTAACTACAAGTAGAGGAGAAAATAACTTCAATAACCAAGAAACTGATTAAATTAATTTTCACACTTTGTACCATATATTTTGATCAGATTATTTATGTGTTCTGATGCTCGTGATTATGAAACTAGATATGAAATAAATCACTTTGTGGGGTTTCTGAATTTATTTATTGAGAAAAAAAATCCAGACCTATTTTGGAGGTGGAGAGCATATGACATATGTACACATATGAATAGGCATGTGCATGTCTATGTGAAGATGTTGGACATGTGTGTAGAGGGCAGAGGTTGATGTTGGATGCCTTATACAATCACTCTTTATTTTTGATGCAGTCTTTCACTGAACCTGGGATTCATCGATTTGGCTAAGTTGGCTGGCCAATATCCTCTGGAGATCTGCCTTTGTCTATTTCTTCAGTGTTGGGATTACAGACATGTGTCACTGTGACTAGCTTTTATGTGGGTACCAGGGATTCAAACTCAGGTCATCTTGCTTGCATGGCAGAAACTTTACAGACTGAACCATCTCCTCAGGTCTTCTTAAACACAACTTATTTCAAAAGAAACTATTCTTCTAGATGTCAATTATCTTAAGGCTGCTTGCACTTTCTGAGTTGTGGGGTCATATCATCCCAGAGTCATATGTAACATTGGAACAACCAGGGACAGGCTCTAGAATACCTTCTCTAAACACAGGAAGCCTCACTGACCCTGAATGTCTGGATCATGATGATAGTATGAGTGGAAGCTGAAGGACCACGGGAAAGTCTGTTTAGGAAGGTGCAAGTTGAATTTCATCCATGTTCAACATAAGCAGCCTTTGCCCTGGTGACAATTTGTACATTTCTGGAGAATCAAAGAATCCCAGTGCTCTCAGGAAACCTGGGAGAGAACTTTAGAACTGTGATTTTCAAAATGAAGAAATCGATACCCAGTGTGCTGAGCCTACACCCCAGTATTTCAATAAGAATATGACCGAGTTCAGGATTTAATGCAAAACACAAGAAAATACCAGACAGTGGACATTGCTATCACCAAGGGAATCTAAGTTATTATCTCACTACCATTGTTGTAACTAGCACCCAGTTTTATAGACTTCTTAGCTCATGGGGTTCCCATGTGTCCCATTAATAACAGGCAAACCCTAGGAACATCAGGCATAAAGCTTCTTTCTCAATCCCTAGTAGTGAAAGAAAATAACACTAATAATGGAAACGGTGACTCAAGTCAATTCAGTGATGAGGAAAATGAGAGCTTGGATTTCTAAGTAAGCCAAAGTGTAAATGATTGGCACTTAAGGTCAATGAAGTCATAATGAAAAATATACATCTTTGATAAGGGTAAAATTTGCTGCAACATTTCTAAAAGAGAAGTTTAAATGAGTCAAGAACTTGAAATGGGTGGGTTATGTTGATTAGTTCATTCCAGTTTTCAGAATCTTCTTGCAGAAATAACTGCATGGATGCCTGAGGGCTTACTTACATAATGTTTGCCTATTTGTGAGGCAGAAAAGGAAGGTGAGCCAAACATGTTTCAATAGAAGAATGATGAAATATATTATGGTGCATCTATATGAAATATTATGGAACTCTCAAAAATGACATGGTTATGTATCACTAACATGGATACATAAAATATTGCTTAGGAAAAAACCTCAAGCTGTGGAATGAATGCATAATATGGTGTATATATACATACACCTACCTCAACCAATGCGTACTAAAAATTAGAAGTAAACCAGGCATGGTGGGGCCTGCATTTAATCTCAGCACTCAAAAGAAAGAAACAGAAATATCTCTGTGAGTTCAAAGCCAGCCTGGACTATGTAGCCAGTTCCAGGCCAGCTACGTATTGAGACACTGTCTCAGAAAAAAAAAGAAAAGAAATAGAAGTTAAATGGGAATAATTGAGGAAATGAATCTATATTTTTTGAAAATTATTTTAATTTTAAATGCTTAGTTATGGACCATCCCCCAACAAACAATTAATACATAATACATAATAATTAATTATATATTTGCAATTAAGAGATTTAGAAATTATTTAAGTAATCTCTTTTTGTATTTGTTTATAGTTTATACAATACATTCCCATTCATCATCTGATGTGAGCTTCCATTCACTCTGGAAGGTAGAACAGATGTTAATACACCTCTGTTAGGGTGACTATAAATCTAAAAGAGGCACTGATCGTCCAAGGTCACACTTGTCTGGAAGAGACATCAGGCACTGGTAATGAAATTTACTTCCTTAAACCTAGAAAGCAGGTGACTCTCTTAGAGGAGGCTCAGCAGTTCTGATTCTTAATTCGTAAGTAATTGTAGGTTCTCAGCCAGTACAGGAACATGCGAAGCTAATCCCAATGGGCTAGCTCTATAAAAAACATACACCTGACCTGTAGCAAGAACAGCTGTCAGTTATGCCAACTCTCAGTTCTAAGGACAATGAAAGAGATTTCCATCAAGCCCCAAGAGAGCCCTACTTTCATAATAATAACCTTTCAAAAATGAATAACCCAGAAAATGATTTGCTCCAAATAAAAGTGTTTTAAGACTTTGTGTTCTTTTACACCAGTTCCCATCTCTCTTTTTATTTTACTTTTTTATCATTCACTAAACTACCAGGCTGGTCGACTTATTTTAAAGGCCATTCTGAAACAGAAAAGGCTGATTCATTTTAAAACATTGTAATTTTTTTTCTATGAAATTATTCAGAAAGTCTGATTCTGTAGGCATCTAAGACAAGTTATCTTTTTTTTTTTTAATTGGGTGCTCTAAAATGACACCATTATTCCAGGAAAGCTGCTTTTCCTCAAGGAATAAAAATTCAGTTCTCCTTCCTATGTTCCTGTCCATTTGACTGTCTGTGTTTTCTGTATGCACACAGAAATATGAAATTCCAGCACCATCACTTACTAGCTCTGCAGGTTGGCCAATGATCTTAACCCTATTTTGTACAGTACCTTCATCTGCAATGAAGACACAAATAATGGACTTCGCAGGAGTGTCAGCTACTGGTAGCAGAGGGGCGTGACACGTGGCAACTAGTGTTATTAACTAATGCTTCTGATGTTATTAATAAAAGCTTCGGCAGTAGTAGTAGCATTAATAGAAAGTAGCTACCACTGTCCTCATCATCTTACAATGCCCCCCAAGCACCTTTCACCACATAAAATTCAAGATTTATGGCTGTTTGTGATAATCTTCTTTCTCTAACTTCATTATAACTCAGATCTCCTTAATTCAACAAATGTTTTCCCTAACATGAATCCCAAACTTCATCAATGAATTTCTGGATTAAGGAAATGCATTACCTCATTATATTATTTCAAGCTCCTAAAATGATGGATATTCATAAAACATTTTCACATATTCATTCTTGGACTCCAAACTCTGCCCTTGAAATTATTAACTTAAACCCTTGGCCTTCATGGCCACGTCAAATCATACTCGGCAAAGCCCCAAATGAGAGTTGCTATCTTCCTTCTCAGCTATTGCCTTCCATCTTCTCTCTTCAGCCCATATTCTGAACACCCAAAACTTGAATGTTAGATTATAATAGAAACATAAAGCATTTGCTCTACTACTTTATTTCAGAATTTCAACTCTTTCAGCCTGGATTAGATCAGCTTTTCACAGACTCCCCCACCCTAAATGTCTTCCCCACTGCTTTTGTTTACTATTCAATTCCTGTTTCTGGAACACAGAAACACCATTCTCCTGTTTAGTAACACCCCACCAGCAAATGCCTTTCAAAAAAATGACATTTCTAATGTGCATATGGACTCTCTAAATTCAAGCTCTAAACAAACATTTTGAATTATTCTCTCCTAATCATTATTTGACCGAAGGAATTACTGCACTATTGCCCAAAATACAAGAACAATTAGTCTTTTACATTTTGCATATTTGTAATTTCCACAACCTGGAATTTGTCTCCATCTTCACTTAGCCCATACCTGTCTGTATGCTTGGTTTAACCTGGTTTTGATTCACTCTTACTCCCTCACTTGGAGGTATACTCTCCATGTTGCAATATCTCAGAAAGCTCTGAACTTCTATCAACAAATGTTGCTTCCTGTCTAAATATAAATTTTTAAGTTTACTATTTTGTAAACTAGAATACTTAAAGGTCATAGACTTTATGCATCATTCACACTCTCTAAAGCCATGCTTTAGATTTAGTAGGTACTCAACCAATGGCAGACTTCTGCTTTTCAGTGTTCTAAATTAAAGCTACTGTTTAAAACGTGACTTCTCTAATCATTACCCCATTGTTCTTCACAAATTCAGAAATATTAGCATCTTTTAGGGATGAGTCACTCTTGTATTTCAAAACTCTTAACTAGAGCCTTCTTTTAAGATAGCAAATCTGACACTCAATATGTGATAGGATATTTATTTTCATGTCCTACAAATCTGGCATGCCTTTATTCAGTACTCATCCTGACATCCTACCACCTACCATTGCTCAGAAACAGGACATCTGGTCAAGCTTTACATTCTGTTGCTTGTACTTGGAAGGAACAAACCAGTTTTCTCTCTTAAACATACAAGTATTGCTTTGAATACTTCTGAAAGTTTGTTTTGTTAAAGAAAAACAAACCATTACTGCAGTCACTATAAATAAGAAAGGCGACAGTGATGCTGACTCTTGCTTTGGCCTCTTGGTGCATGGGCTTATGGGTCCTTAATTGGGTGTTGGTCCTTAATTGGGTGTTTGTAGAAACAGACTCCATTCCCCTGCTCATTTGGTCTGATATGGACTTCTGACTTCTCCTGTTCATAACAGTGTGATATCACCAGTGTTTTGTTAATAATACCAGTGCCTAGAAAACTCTTGTGGATTTTGTGAATTAGTGATAAAATGGAACAAACCTGCAAAATAAAGTAAAATGCCTCAATACAAATGTGTTCATTTGTTTTTGACAAGAGCAATTTTGTGTTAATTTCTTACAGTAGTAAATGTGCTGTAACATGCTTTCTCAAATTAATTAGGCCCCGTTTTCCCACTATAGCACTCAGCTTATAGAAAGAAAAAAAAGAGAAGAGAAAAAAAGAACACAGCTATTTCACTGAGATGGGCACTGGTTTGTGGACTGAGAAAAAAATAAAACTCTTTCAAAATAGAGCACCTATTTTTTTCAAATATATATGCTGTATGGCTATCTGGAAAAGTTGGTATTTATTTGGAAAGATAAATTGGTATGAAATGAATTTGCTTTTGTATTTGAAAAGGATTTTAAACCTACTCCAAGAGGAAATAGATCTAACTATGCTGTTTTTTTTTTTTAATGCATGTAGGCTTTCAGGACTGAAAGGACTACCTATGTTAATATATTATTAGACATTACTAGATTTAATATGATATGTTTTGTATCTCATACATTGCATTGTAAAAGGGCTCAATCCTCCACATTTAAAATGAATACTTTTGCTTCTGTGGAGAATATTTACGTTGGGTGTTGGTTTTCATTTCATATATTGGAAAATACATGATCTATTAGTAATGATCTTGGAAACAAATCAACACCAAAGCACCAAATCCACCACTTCTCCATTGAATAATTGTAGATATTTGCTCATATTACTCATACTCATATTCTCTCTATCCCTCTTCCTCCTCTTCCCCCTTCTCCTCCTCCTTCTTCTCTCTCTCTCTCTCTCTATCTCTTCCCTTCCTCTCTTTCCTGAGATTGAATCCAGGCCCTCACACATGCTGCATAGATGTCCTACCATAGGGACATCCTCATTTTTTGCATTGTTTGTGTTTTGAGACAGGGTCTAATTTGTTCATTATGGCCTTAAACTCATGATCTTCCTGCCTCAGACTCTCAAGAAGCTAAGACAGTAAACATTAGCTCAGCAATATGTGCACTTGCCTCACATCCATTCGACTCTTGATTTCAATTTTAAAAATATTACAATAAAAACTTAAAAATAAAATAATAATTTAAACAAAAAATGAAGGCAAACATGCTTGCCTAAATCTTGGTTTATTTATTATCTTTTAATATCATAGATAATAATGACTGACTCCTCTTGTATTGTTCTAAGAGCTCAAGCATGTGAAATGTTTACACAGTCACATGGCAAGCAATATCAACTATTTTTCATGACCACCACTACTATCTTATGTGATAGTTTGAACCAAACACAATTTTTGAATCTAGTCTGTATCATGGGTTCACTCATTGATTTGGAATGAACTGATGATGACTCCCAGTCCCTGATGTTCATCCCATGATGTTGAGTAGATAGGTAGATAGTAAAAGAAAATTCTATTCTAGTTGAACATAAACCCAACATAACTATTCAGGCTAATATCTTACAGCACATAACCAAAAAATCCACTGCCTTTATTTTATACACAAAGTATATTGTGTATATGTCAAAAGCCTCACTAACTCACAGTGAATACTAGCATATTTTAACTTATAGAATTTTTTGACTTCAGGGGGAACAGACATGCCTGAATGGTGTTTTTGTGTTTCCATCATTAACTCTCTTTAGAAGGAGAGAGAAAAGGGGGGAGAGGAAAAGAAAAGAGAGGGAGGGATAGACTGGAGGGAGGAAAGACAGGAGAGGTGAGAGAAGAGGGAGGAAGGGATGGGGAAAGAGGATGAAGGGAGGTAAGGACAGACAGAATATTAAACAACAGGCTGCCATTATCTATGAACAATTAATTGGCTGGCATCACTTTCCATTATGAAAGCATCTTCTAGTTTATAAAAAGTTTTTATAGTTATACTTAGTACTCAAAGCCTCCCCTTTCTTGCTCTGTAAGGCCCAAAGTCCCCAGGTTGCCCATGTATTGTGAAAACTGGATGTCTAAGAGGCAATTAAACTTTGAACACAAGTTGATGATTCATTACTCTTCCACAAAATTTTAGTGGATATAAAACAGACAGCAGGGCTGAGCCAAGAGGAGCAATTCAAAGGAAAAAAACCACATTCAAGTATGTTATGTGTCAAGATCCAACACTCTAAATAATAGAATCAGGCTCAACTAACTCCAATACTAAAATAACCAGCATGTTATTACAACAATTTATTTAGCAACTGTTTTTTAACTTAATTAGTTCTTCTCATTATTTCTTTGCTCACTACCAAACCATGCCTGGATTTTAATCAAAATTTTCCCTGAAATGTTTCATGTTATAGACTCCTTTACTCTCTTTGTCTGGTTTTATGTCTATTAAAAACCCACTGAAGTAAAGACATGATGTGAGGATTCTACAGTCAATTATATTTTCTTTTTCCAGAGCAGTGCAGAAATTTGCAGGGAGAGAACTATAAAAGATGTCGTCCCTGCTCTCAAAGAGGATTATCCATCATGCTATGATTTCCTCTGTCCTGTGCATCAGAGAGCATCCTTTGTAGAAAGCTTTGTGAAAGTAAACACATAAACATTATGACTGTAAGATAAGCTTACAAGCAGATCGGACACAAGTTGTCTGCTTGTTTGTTTTTCCTTCCTGCTCTCCCCATTCTTATCTTTCCTAATACAAGAATGAGGAAACAATATTCTGCACACATATTTGATTTAAGTTTTTATTGTCTTCAGATGCAGAGTCTTAATTATACAGCAACAGTGCTGAATTTACAGCAGTAGAACTATGGTAGATGTTGTATTTTTACATTACATAGCTATGATACATACCTTATTATAACAGTCAAAGCCATTCATCTAAATATAAGAAGTGAATATAAAGGAAGTCCAAATGATTACATACAACTCACAATTGAGAATACTACATCCCAAGTCTCTGTCCTAGCTCTATTACCAATATGGAAAAGCTTTAATATGAATTTATGGGACCAAGAAAACACAACAAAACCAAAACACTATGTACCAGAAGCAGCACAGAAGCATGTACTACAGAGTATACACAAGCACCCAGCAGTTTATGTCACTCAAAAGAAATGTAGTTTATGGCTAAATTAATTCCTGAATAACTTGAATTCATTTATTTTTTACACTAGGTATCTACAGCATGTGGGATCTGTTTGGTTCTGACAAATTGAGTGTGTCAAACATAAAAAAGAAATGTTTTTCTATTTATATTACTATATTTTTTATTTATACAATCTCAGAAATATGAAATCATGTCTCAGATTCAATTAATTTGAAACTTTGAATATGGCCAAGGACAATTCTAGAGTTTAACTTTAGAGACCAGAAATATTAAATATTTGTAGTCAGACTGCAGGAAATATGTTCAATCCTCTGAAAAAGAAAGACTTTTAATGGCTCCATCAATTGTATATTAATAGGGATTTCTAACTGCACATAACTCTTAAATAATTCACTGTAATAGGACTTCTATGAGGAAGATTTTGTAGACGGAGATTTTGAAGAATGAAAGATCTTACTTTGCAAGGAGAAGCAGATTAAAGAAATAGCATTATATTTATCAAGAAAATAAATTTGAATCTTGAACCATTTACTGAGTACATAGCTTAAAAAGAAAATTTGGTAGTAAATACTGTAAATTAACACTTGAAGAAAACTGATTTCTAATAGTCTTAACCCAATAGTTGCCTGTGACAACTGATACAGACAAATCACAGAAAGCAGAGAAAACCTTTAATCATTGACCTTAGGAATTACTTCATGCTTTCTCATGAATACCAAATATGCAGCCCAGTTTCTATGATGGTATTTTCTTTCCCGTGACCGGGGTACACATCATGAATCACGTGTGTCTATTGCTCCCAGCAAGCTGAGGCATTCTAGAGACATCATTTTAGGTATTAAAAAGTGACTAAACAGAGCAAATAAAACATATATAAATAATTAAGTACCTTAGTTTTAAGTAATCAAAACCCCTCTTTATAATTACTGATAAAAATTCTTATTGATATTCAGCTAAGACTTTGTCCTAAGCTGGGTAAATAAATTTTAAGATGAATAAAGGGTTAAATGGTGAGCATAACTAAGCATCTTCCATGTATATTTCCCATTCAACATTATGGTTTACAGAATGGAGACCTCAAATTCTCTTGCCAAGAACATTCTAAAAGGCCATAGAATGCTCAGATGCACACAGAAATTATCAAGGCTCATAGCTACATGGTGGTTTAGCCTTTATTCGTGTGTGTATTGCCTAGGAAACATTATAAGTAAAAATTAAACAAAATTACGTTTTCTACAAGTGCATCACCTAGCTATTTACTGACTATCAGCCCCAATACCTTAATAGAATGCTTCTCTAACCAGCTCAACACCAGGTTCCAGGAAGCAGAGGCCAACTTTAACCCGGGTACATTAACCATGTCTAGATGCTTGTGTCTGAAGTTATGACATAAATATCAAGTATGTATAAATCATTTTGGATCTTCTTATAAAGGAACACTGTCCTTTCTGGAATTCAGTGTATACATTAGCATATTGTGGGCTCTGAGGAGCACCACTATGGGGAAAACAAAATGAAGCAAAACTTTTTACTGTTCTTAATTCTATATCTGTCAAAAACTGAAATTATTTCAACTATTGACTAGTTATGGAGATCCATTGGGAAATTTACCACAAACTATAAATTCTTTTAGGTAACAAAAATATGTGGCTTACAGAAGTCTCCTACTATTCACACTTGGGACGTAATTTTACTCAAAGACCAACATACAGTGAAGTGTCTTTGGTATATCTGGTTCTAACAACTCCAAAAGTAAAAAGAAAACAAAAATCTTGGATTGTTCCCCAGAATGACTTTTATCAAAACAAACAGAGTGAGAATTTTTGCTGCATTAGATTGTATTCACCAAGATTCTATTTGCTTGTAGTTCAAAATAGAGAAGGGTGGGCAATTTGAAATTGACCCTATCAATATATCAGTACACTATAAAAGACCACTCAATGACTTTGATGGCCTCAGTTCATGCTTTCAAGTTCAAAGTCCACAGAGTCATCCTGTTAGTCAAGATGATTTACAAATACCAAGAACAGCGTTCTGGACTGGGTTGTAAAGATCTGCGTAGATTCACAGTGAGAATCCTTTCTTATAGCTGTCTAAAGACTATAATCAATAAATTAGTCAAATAAAGAGCACCATCTAACACTCAGACAACTGTTCATTCAGTACCACATGAACCCAAACATTTAAAGAAAGCAAATGCCTAAGGCAGAATGAAGCAGCAACTAAATGAATAGCTGGAGTGATAACAGAACAACAAACAGAACAACAAAAAGTCTCAACCCTCTATTTCTTGTCTGACCTTCATCTGAATGAGGGCCAGTCGTGTGTGTGTGTGTGTGTGTGTGTGTGTGTGTGTGTGTGTGTGTGCATATGTGTCTGTGTGTGTGTATATATACATTTTCTTATCAAATTCTCAGTTTCTGTCATTTCCAAAAGATACATATGTATTCTTATCCAAAAGTGGGTTCATATCCAAAAGATATATATAAAAGTGGATTCTAAAATTTTACAAACTCAGTATTTCATAGATTTTTATGTTCTAGACTGGAGTTAGCCTAAAGGAAAATGTCAAGCCATTATGAAAGTAGCTGGGACCCCTAGGGAGAAACAGTATCTGTATCCCATGCATCACTGAGCTGCCCACTCAGATGAGCAACACTTGATCATAGGACTGAAGACAGAATCTTCTCTCTGTAACAAACCACCACTTGTGGGAGTCAAAACAAAGGAAGGTACAAAATAATCCCTTGGGCTTCAATTTTTGGAAGCAGATGTTGTATCAGAACCATCATGATCAAGATCTCAGTGATAGTGATTTAAAAGTAGAGGCTCCCTGGCTTCCAACACATCAGCATAGAGGACCCACTACATTAACAAAAAGCTGCATTCCAAACCTAAAATGGCATCCCTGGGTAAAATTTAATATGAGTCAAAATGCACAATTATGCAGCCATTATTGAACACACACCCAGACCCAGTTGAATTCTCCTACATCATTCATAGCTATTAATAAATGATAACAGCTCTTGATACCTTCTTCCCTCTCACGTACAAAAGTTTGGTGCTAAAATTTAAATAGTATTAAACATTGCTTACTATTGACACTCAAAGGAAAGAAAGGATCTGCTTTAATAGTAGCGTACTACAACCAACAATGTTTGAGCTACATATATGAGCAGATAGATAACAGAGATGCAGACAGATAAACATGTATGCATAAATATTCAGATATATGCACGCATATACATTTGATACTCTGGGTCACAAATTTTATCCTATGTCATAAAATACATGTCAAATTTAAATAAGAAAATATGGTCACTGTGAAAGTGACTACAGTGAAGTGTTTGAAATAGGACATGGGGAAGGTTATACGACTTGGTAGCTTCAATTGTGGATTTCAGGGTGGTCAATTTGTATGTCAGGTATGTCAGCAGAAGACAGCGCCTCCAAAATCTTAGAAACTCATCCAGAATGAGTCAATTTTCTAATCAGAGCCCCTGAGGCTAATAGAGGTTGTACTGCTATTAAAGTGAGATATGGTACCAAGTCACACAGGTGGAGGCAGCTGTGTGGGCAACTGTCACAGATCCCTAGTACCACACATCTCAACGTGAAAAACAAAATTGGACAAAGATTTTCTTTTTGTCTCTAGAAAGAAACCCTTGATTCCATGGGAGATGAATTTCCACCAAAATGTTCCCCCAAAACCAGGTTCCTGCAAACCAACACCATATGACTAAAGTGACCTAGCTCATGACAGAAGTTATTTAAGGAGTAAAAATGATGTTTACACTTAAATCATAAGTTTAAAAAAAAATCATTGTATTTGGTGCTGGTGTGGTGATGTACACCTTTTATCTCTCAGCACTTGGGAGGGAGACACAGGCACATATTGAGACCTTTGTTTCAAGGAAAAAAAAGATAAATCACTGAATTTATTTTATCTACAGCTTTGGGATATCCGAAATCAGTAAGCTAGTAACCTATCGGGAAAGTAGACTATCCTTTGATGTCATTTACATGTAGTCAAAAGTTTGATTGGAATAGACAAGCCAGAAAATTGAAGTATTGGACAATACAAGAAATGTGTATGAGGAGAGCTAGAGGAGAGGTCAATCAAGAAACAGGAAAAAAAATCACAGGGCTGGTTATCTCTACATGCTAAATCCTCCTCACCTTTTAACAGCCAGCTAAAACGCCATGAAAATGTTTTGACCCCTGCAATGCTATCGTCCCTAAACACCCAAAGCTCCTTATCTGGACATTCATCACTTTTGCCTGGTATTGGAGGTTATTTATAGACATCCCACCTCCCCCCGAAACTGTGAAGAACAAACATAACATCTCTGAGTTTCACACTCAGGACCAGGCACGGTTATTTAGTATTTTCAGATGCATCACCTCAATGAAATTCTCAGAAAAGCCCTGCAAGGTGAGTCTATTTTGTCACTCTAGGGTACAAGAAAACATGTTCCAAAGGCCCAAATATTAACAGCTATCTTGATTTTACGGAGGCCAGAAATGGAGAAAAGATTTAAAGGGAAATCTGTTGTTGACAGTTTTTCTGCTATGAAAGGTTGCCTTTTTATCATGGTATTCCCAGCACAGTTCTGTGAACACAGGAGGTGCTCAATGAAGCTTTACTCCCTGGGCTAAGGGATATAGAAATGGCTCTTAAATATAGAGGACAAGATCAATCATCTTGTATTTCAGGTCACTCTTTGAAATACAGCCCAGAAAATAAAACAACAAAATGACTGACGTTATCCTCTATGGACCACAAAAGTTCAAACTACTAAAAGAGTAAAAGAGAAAAGGGAAATGGAGGCAGTGAGCCATTTTCTAATTTGTCCTTGAGTGAGCTCTGTAAAAGACACATATATTGCACACAAGAACAGGCTGTTCTGACAATTGCATCCTGCTGCATTACACAGATGAAATGCAGGAAATCAGATGGTACCTCAAGGTTAGTTTGTTTCATGAGCAATAGCATACCACCCATTCATAAATGGCAACTGTTTTGCCTGCTAAGGTGAACAGTTCTTAATTGTGGCCTGAATAAGAAGAACACACAAAGTTTATGTTTTCTCCTCTGAAGGAGAAAAATGGTGGAGTGTGCCAAGTCAACAGCAGCTACAATGAGACATTTCAGAGGCTTTAGCAGGGAGCCCTAAGGCATTATTTTCTTTTTAAACAAATGCCACTAAAAACCAATTCTGATATATTCACCTATTCTGCTAAGTGTGTCAAAACTGAAGTCCAAGAGGGGTGAGTTGCTTCAGGTTACACATTAACCTCTGGCCTAAAACACTATTTGATATTTCTTGTGTGGTCTCTAATAAGAACTGATTAATAGCTAAGGGCACTGTGTTCAAAATGGCAGATTGAAACAGTGCAAAAGTCACTGAGTAGAGATCCAAGACATGGGTTTTAGTATGAACTATTTTAATATTTGTTAAAATTTGTTCATTCATAAATGCTTGATTTCATGAATGTACTTTTAGATGAAAAGATCCAGGATTTCATCTATCAAGTACAACTATTTTCACTTTACCTGTATCAGGCTCTGTGAAGGACCCACTATGTGTCTACATTCTGAGCCTGGTCCTCAAAATTTGCAGGAGAAACTTTACAGCAATGATTAAGTTAAGAATTTTGAGACAGATAAATAATCTAGAATTCCAGGTCATCTGTATGGACCCAGTGCAATCTCAAGGAAGGTCAAAGGGTCAGGTCAGAGCAGAGGGAGCTAGGGAAATTTGCTATGATGTGCTTGGAAGAAGAAAGCCAGGGACCCATGTAGGAAGTCAGTCCTCGGAAAGTAGAAGAGGCAAGGAAACAGATTCTTCTAAGAAACTTCAAAAGGGGTGGAGTCTTGCTGACAGCTTCATTTTAAAACCTATGACCTCTGTAATTCGAAGTTAATAAATCTGTGCTGTCTCAGATCACTATGTTTATAACATTTTTAAGCAGCAATAAGAAATTAATGCAAAGCTGAATGTGCTTCTGTGCAATTGGACACAGCTATGTCACACAAAAAGAAAAATCTGGGAAAATGATCTTTTGTTAAAAACAATGTTGATTTGATATCAAAGTTAAAAAGTTTCTTTTGCTAATGGTTTTGAGGAAGGGTGAGAAAGACTTCAATAGTTCACAGTGGATGTAATCATGAGATGTCCATAAAAGCAAACCATAGTTGTGAGAACAATAACCACAATAAGGAATAAACATTGAGCCCTTATTACATGCTAGGTGCCACAAACACACATAAACACCATCCAAGTGCTATTATACCTTATTTGGAGCATGCTCTGATTTCACAGACCCTCCTATTGTCTGCCCTGCCATTTCACCTGGTACATAAGAGTGACATTTAACCCAGCAAAAAGGGCAATGTAAATATGGAAGGCAATATAGTAGTTAGGATTCAATAATGTTCTTCAAAAAGAAGCCTAAACACAGCTGTCCTGCTTTAGTTCAGATAATACTCCAAGTTGTAACCCTGCAATAAGAGGTGTGGCTTTTTATTAGTCTCCTGTCAGTCACTAGTTGACAGTATCTCAGTTGGTGCTTCTTCTATTGGAGAACTAATACACAAGCACCTTGTTGAAAACCCATCTCCTCCAAGCCAAGTATGGGCATAAAGGGGAAAGAAGCTTCTCAAAGATCTTCTTACAAAGCAATTTCTGTGAGAAGAGTCTCACAACAGCATAGCTGGGACTTAATATGTCACATTTTTCAAGAGACAGGGAGGAATGAACTGCACACTTTCCCTTTAACTCAGCTTCCTCAGATAATAAAATAAGCCCAATTCCATTATGTTTTTTTTAATATTTAGCTTCCTCTTTATTTTATGTGTATGTGTATGCGTGCATATCTGTGCACTATGTGTGTGCAGTGCCCTCAGAGCCAGAGAGAATATCAAATCCAGTACCAAGTACACAGACACATATGCAGGACAAACATTATCATCCAGCACCACCATGTAGGTGCTGGGTGTAAATCGAACCTAGATCCTTTGGAAGAGCAGTCAGTGCTCATCACTACAGAGGTAGCTCTCCAAGCTCTAAAATCCTACTGTTGTTAAACATATTGAATACTAAGTCATTCGTTTTAGAGAATACTGTATGAGACAGATGTTGAGCTTACCAAAGCTGTCTTTATGAGCACCATCATAGCAGCAACTCCTAAAATACCAAGCTAATGATCTGTAGCAATTACTCTAGAAAATCATGACTGGTATCCCTCCATAGAAAATACTAGCATCTAATTCTAGAATCACCTATAAAGCACATGTCAACATTTGTCAGAATACTCTTGCTTTCACTTCATTCTAATCACTTGTTCCCAGCATTCTCTAAATATGGACAACAATGTTTCTTTCCATTATTTCATGATTTCAAAGACAAGTGATAAATGCATTTAAAGAATACCAACCAACTACCTTACTAGGTACCAAGCCTCTGTTTGGAAGTGCAAACCCAAATATCTGTTACAGCATAACTAAGCTAAAGAATACTGTGATTAGTTGAGCATGAGATAGAATGAAATAGAATCACTGGAATCTCTCACAGGGCACTCAAAGAAGCTATGATGAGGAAAGAAAATAATGTCAGGAAGTTGAAGAGGAACAGTTGAAGAGGGGGCTTCATTACCTCCTTCAAGGTGTCTTATGTGTGTCTTATTTTACACACACACACATAAACACACATGCACAGACAAGTTTGTATTTTATATAAATACTCATTACAAAGATTAAGTGGCCAAGCATTTTGTGTATTTAACTGGAGTTCTCTTTGGATAGCAGTCTGAATAATACTACAAAGGTCTTAAGGCAGCTTCTAAAACAGACATCCCACAAGGATTAATTCTAGGAGTGCTGCCAGAGTATAGGATACAGAACTAACCCTGGCAATGTTGTTGGGATTTCTATGTCACAAGAGCAAAATGCACAAAGTGTCATGATACAGAACTGGACAAATAAATTCTCTTTGGATTTCAAGCATACCCTAAAGGCTATTTTTGCCTAGAGGTAAAGAAGGTGGGAGAGAATAAGAAACAGGAAGAAGGAGGAGGTGGTGAGCCATGGAAAAAGAAAGGAAGGAGGGAAGGAGACCCACATGAGCAGGAAGACAGAAAGAAATGTATATGCAAGTGAACATTGAAGGAGTAAAAACACTAGAGAGAAAGAAGAGAGGGTAAGAATGGAGATGGAACTTGTAACTGTAAGTGTACATAGACATTAGTTTTACATTCACAAGAATACATCTGAATATTTCAAAAACAAAAGTAGAACAACTCTCTAAATTTCCATTGCTTCTTGCCTTAACACTCACACAAACGTTGGCAAGGGTAAAATCTGTCTTTCTAAACTAGTATTCATGTAAGTTTGTCTTGAATGCTATCTGTACCTCAGATAACTGTTGTGTAAAAATACTAGTGGCGTAGAATTTAAACTTTGAGTTTGTAACAAATATTTCATTTGCCAACTGCCAAAACTGAAATCCTTTTAGTGTCATTTATGGGATTTTTAATCTAAGAGGTGCTTTTTTTGGAGGGAGGGTTACAGGTGTATCTGTGTGTCAGCAATAATGTCTACAGAAATCATCAATGCTGCCATCAAAGTGGCAAAATGCATAAGAGATAAAAATAGTCTCTGCAATAAGAGAAAACAATGATGAGTACTTGATCTGAAATTCCTTTAAGAAAGAAACAATATCAAATCAACTTTGTAAAAGTCATAAATCTATTTACATACACTGATCTTACATAAACTCTGAACTGTATATTGGTTCTCCTGAAGTATGAGAAATGATACATCCAAGTTATACAGTAAATAACAGATTATGAATGAATTTAGGATGGAGCTAGAAATAAGTAGGCAATATACAAAGATTTACTAGAGAAAATCATATTACTGCAAGATAAACTAGATATCCATCAAGAAGAATGCTTCATCCCTTAAAGTAGACCAGATATCCATCACCATGCACCAGCTATCTGTCAGGATGGACCACGGCTGAACAAGGTACTCAAAATAGTGTTAAGTCCTAAACAAGTCAATCACATCATATCCTCTAAGGTTCAGGGAACTTGTGGAAGAAGGGGCAGAAAGAATGTAAGAGCCAGAAGATAGGAAGAAGGACTACGAAATGCCAGCCATTGAAATTGCAAACTCAAATCTATAGATACCTCCACAAGAAGGAGCAATCAACTACTAACTATACATGAAGGGAGGCCCATACCCCTAACTGCTGAACTGTTTACTTCTTATGAATTCAGAGGAATGTAGAGTCATTACTTTCAAGTGTATGTCCCAATAGATTAAATGGGCCCCAAAACAAAAACAAAATTCATGAATCTGGGAAAAGGACTCTTAAGGATGGGAGGGGTGATAAGAATATGAGGAAGATAATGGGGAGGAAGTATAATCAGAATGTACTTTATACGTGAATAAAATTGCCACAAAACAAAATTAATGAAGAAGTTAAAAAATGTATTGCAGGCAACAGGCATCTAGACTCAAATATATGGATATCAGATTATAGTATACACTATTTATTATCCCTAAACTCATCGCTGATTTATTCCATAGAGAGAAAGCTACTTTGGAATAGCTTATATCTGTATTATAATTAATACTTGTGGAAAATAAAGTTTAAACAGATATCCATCAATATCAATGAAATATCCATCAAGGTTCATCAGATATTTGTCCAGAGAGACTAGCAACCATCAAGATGGACCAACTGTTAGACAATATGAAATTAAAGTAGACTGAATCTCTACCAACATTGATCAAATCTCTATCAAGATAAAATATGTCAAAATGAACCAGACATTTATCAAGTTATAGCAGATATTCATCAAGAGGAAAATGGATAAAACAGAATGTGCTGAATCTATGTCCCAGACAGTGTCTAAGAGTAAAATGAGAACAGCTGATGGACTCAATACAATAGATCAAAAGTATCGTAATCATGGAGAGCAACCAGAAACAATAGATCCCACAGTAGGTGATTCCACTTATCTAAAATCTAGACATTTCAAACAAATAGATGATAAAATAAAGAGTTTTCTTATTTTTTTAATCCATGTGATCATATGGAGAAATAGACTATGGACTTCAAGGAATTGTGGTGGTGAGTTGTGGAATTCCAGTCCATGTTTCTCCAACTTCATTGGGTTAGATATTTATGTGTATTGTTAGACACTACTAGTCTGACTTTTGCAAAGAAAACGTCTGGTACATTGCTGCACAATATTAATAATTCATCAGAGGGCTGGAGATAAATTTCAGTGGTTAAGAACATTTGTTGCTCCTATACAGGATCTGAGTTCAGTTTCCAGCAACCCATGTGGTGGCTCACAATCATCCCTACCTCCAGTTCCAGGGGATCTGAGGGCCTCTTCTTAACTTCATACATAGGACCTAGCACACATGTGATACAGATGTCTACATGCAGGCAAAATACTCATACACATAAAATATAGTAAATAAAGCTGAATAATGTTTTAAGTTGGCTGGGGAGGGAAAGAGGGTAAATCAAGAAAGAGTTTGGGGAGGGGAATGAATATGAACAAAACACGCATAAAACTCTAAAAGAAGTAGTAAAAATAAATGTAACAAAATAAAACAATACCAAAGTTGTGAGAGAATGTTTAAAAAAGACAATGCAAAAATATTCCAAAAATCTAGAAGAAGTTTGAAAACCTTTACCACAAAGAAATTATATTTGCAAAGACATTATGCAATGTATATGTATATCAGAACATACTGTTTCCTGCTAATATGTTTTATGTAACAATCAAAACTAAATTTAAATAGCAAAATAATAAATAAAAATTAGAGTTTGAATATATAAGTATTCATGTATGTATGTATGTATATTCATATATATGAATAAACATATGTATATATTTCCTGAGATAAAATCAGAAGTCATTTGAAATTCCTAACCATCATGTGATGAATGATTAGAATTTTTGTGGTAAGAACCTTTCCTCTCAGGATTTACCTATAGTTTCCGATACTTCAGATTCACTGGGTAAGTCAGAGGAATAAATGTCACTGGGTAAAACCCTGGAAGATAAAACCCTGGAAGACCTAATAAATGGCACAGGCATAGGAAAGAAAAAGTGGTCCAAGAAACCAATGTCTTCTTTTGCTTCAGGAGTATGATATGCCTTGATGTGAACAGATTTATCTAAAAATCTCACCAATTTGGTAAAGTATGCAGAGTCAAGCCTACATCTTGGCAAGTTTTAACAAACATTCGATATCACACAAAGTTGAAAATCTCTCAGCCCTTAGCCCTTCATACCTGTTTCCTGAGCATGTTTCCCCCTCTGGCTTGAATATTGTCAACCACATAACTGGGCAAAGAGCACTGAAATGGGCATTTCATTATGTCACTTATGTCCACACAAAAAAGATGATAAAACGATTAAGGAAAATAGTGGGTTTGTGATGTTGCTTTGGACTACTCCTGTATCTTCTAAGTAAATTCAGGAATATACTTCTCAGGATGTTCCACTAGTCCTTGGAAATGGAACAAATTCAAATGAAACAATTCATGCCAAGTAATGAATACAGTTATTTTCCAGGTAGCTATTAAAAAAACTCCAAATGCAGCTACCTCTTTATAGCCACAGATTTTGATTCTAGGACTTCCCTCAGATACTCAGTCTGTGGATGCTAAAGTTTCTAACACTAAATGATATTTATTTCTATGTTCCACATCATCCTCCCATGCACTTTCATCCATGCTGAATTACTTAGAACACCCAGCACAATACAAATGCTATGTAAAAAGCTGTTAAACTGTCTTGTTTATGAAATAATGACCAGGATTAAAAGATCTGTCTGTGTTCAGCACATATGCAATTGTTTGCAAATAAATTTCATTCACAGTCAGTTGAATTTACCAGTCTTGCACCCACAGATACAGAGGCTTGGTTTTGTCAGCCAAAATTTAATCTACATATACCCAGAGCACATTAAGATCATTCTGTTTCCTTGTGCGCATAGAGAATTGACTCTGTGAGAAATTTAATTGTTGATAGCATCCACAGAAAAGGTTTATTTTTAGTTATTCAAAGAACCAGGATGCTGCTCAAGTCCTACCTTCATCTTATAATGGCTACTTGGAAATGAAAGGCAACTCCTGGGCATGAAAATGCAATATAACAAAGGAAGCAGTCAAAATCTTTTATGAATAAGAACAAGGTATTCAGATTTTGAACGATGGGAAGCAAAGAACACAATCACACAGGTATCTACTAAACCAAAGCTGGAGAGATTAATTAAGTAGCTATTATTATATGACTGTAGGTAGAGACAAGTTTTTTATAAATAAATAAATTCATCTGTTTCAGCAATTACTGTGTCAATGACTCTGAAAAGTTAGAGAAGAAATTGCTAGCACTAATATGGGCAAACACATCCTTATACCACGGGGAAGAAGAAAAAGTTAACTCACAATTCATTTTTTTCACATGCATGGCAGAAAAACTGTCTCAGTTCCTTTATCCAAGGAGTGATCCACATTCATCCACATGGCTATAGAAGCACAGAAAGTTAAATAGAACTGTTATTGATGACGGCAATGGGCAAGGGTAAGTGTCTGGACATCTCTTGAAACTTAGCTACAAGGTAGATGCTGTACTTAATAGACAGAAAACTGAGCACATTTGAAATGGCTAATAAAATGTACTCTATCAGATTGAACTAATGATATTCACTGGGTAATGACATTCACATTTTCTACATGTGAAAAGACAAAACCAAAGTTGGACTTGTATTTTCTAATCAAAAACTATAGAACATGAACATTAAGTTCACAGTAGAAAGTACTGTTCTAAGTTTAAATTCCAGGCACAAAGAGGTAGCAGAGATTTACAAATATTTATTATATTCTAGTACTTGCTTTCAAACAACTACAAAAAGATATAATAAGTCACAAGCAAATATAACAAATATATAACCATGCTTACTGCAAAATTCTTGTCTTTGAAGCAAGGGTAAACTGTTGTTTAGGAGCTAACACTATGTGTGTGCCCTAGACTAAAAAAGATTGCCAAGACACACAATGTGTCCTATATTCCTCAAAGAGTATAGTTTGCTCAATACAAAAATAAACATAAGAAATAAAATATAATAGAGATGAAGAGAAATTTAAGATGCATTTTATAAAATATTACTTCCAAAAGCATGTATAATCTAGAAACCATAAATATCCTAAGGTTCAAGGGCAAAGAGTTTGAAAGACAGGCTAAACTGAACAACTCTTTTCTCATGCACTGTTTCTACAAAAAGGGACAAGTTGTCTATAGTAATTGCTCTGGGGGAAAATTATTCGTGAAAAGTGATGCAGTAATAAGCTGTTATAAACTAAAGAAAAGGAGCATGAATGGTTCATAATTTCTCTTGTCAAACTGAAATCTGTTTCTACCTCCTGAATCTACAATTGGTCATCTGACTTGTTTGGTTAATTAAAACATTGACAGAAAGACAAAGATAATACAGAAAGATGGTTGAGAAGTTCATCCATCATATTTACCCTATCTAACTGTTTCAGAGCTTAGACTTATGTGAAGCCTAGGGTACCCCACTGGGTTTCGAAGATAGCTCATTGGTCACTCAGTTAGTTTTCAGACATTTGGTGAAGGCAGTTTGGGATTAATCAGCCAAGAGTATGCCTCCATGCTGCCTATAGCCACATGTAAGAGCTCTGATGATCCCAGAAGAATCACCCAAGGAAACTCAGCCAAGCTGCTATCACACAAAATCATTACATTCTGGAGTGGATTGACACTTGTAAAGTGCTAATTAATATACATGCTAAACTAACTTACAATGAAAGCCTTTAGCAATTTTAACTGAGATTTATGGCCTAGTTATTGTAAATTGGTTTCATCATCAGATACAGGATTTGATTATATGAACTAAGATCTAGTTAAAAAAAAAAAAAGAAATCTAGAAGGTTGGAACCAAAGTTAATTTCTGAACTATAAACAGAATGGAGAAATACTAACAGATTAAACTCTCAGACAACTAATCTCATAGACCAAAGTCTAAGTCTAATAAATCAGTGATGTATTCTTAGCACTGGAACTGAGTTTTGGAAATCCTCATGGTGTCAGGAATTTACCTTGATTTCATGGAACTTGAAAGAACACAAGGGGAGGTTTCAAGATGCTGAACACTTGATGTGTTCCATAGCATCTGTTGGCAACTGATCAGTGCAGGTACATTTCAGTGTCTAATGAGTACCAGAGCTATGACAGTGTGCAAAGGTCCATTCCAAACACACAAGTGAGGCTTTAAAATCAGAAGCGTTTTCATAACTTATCTACCTCATTTGGCATATCAACTAGTTCTAGTTTTTTTTTATTTGCTTATTTTAGACACTATAAAGTAGCTCTTGGCTTTATTGCCTCTTTACAGAAGTGACTGAACCCCCAAAACACATAGCTATGACTTAGGACATCGAGACCTCTTTGACAAGCAAGGTACACTTAGAAGAATGGAGAACTTATGATAATATGAATTGATTCAAACCATTAAAAAGATCACTTGTTCCTTTCTCCAATGTCTCTCTAATTAAAAAAGAAAAAAGAAAGAAATTAGGACCACTTTTAGTTTGAGTTAATTCTTTCAAAATTGGTAATCACAGGATAAGTAGATAATAAGAAACAGTAAGGTGCTGGGGTCTGTGCTACTGGACTCTCTGAACTAGGATGAGATCTTCAGTCTTAAAGTGCTGAGGTGCTAAAAGGTGGAACAACCAGGAGAAATACATTTATTTCTTGATAATTAAATAGTAAGCCAGTGAAAAGTTAGATGTTCTTTTATGAAAAATGTGAAGAAGAGGAATAAATGGGAAGAGAAAAAAAAACAAAAAGGAAGGATAAAATGGAAATCAAACACATGTTCTAGCATAAATCCTCTCATAGGTATGCTCGTATGAATCTGCTCGGAAATATGCAGATATCAGGTTTCTCAGAACATTATCTTTTTTGAAGATGAATACAAGGCATAAGTGATGATATGGTAGAGTTAAGAGAGACAAAGGAACTGGAGGGAAGGCCTTCAGCTAGCATGAGAAGATAGACGTATAATTAACCTGATCTCCACTAGCCAAATGAAAAGGAACAGGAGCCTACACATAAGAGGATGGTGAATTAATAGAAAAGAATTTTCCTTCAGCTGTTCAAGCAGCATTCATCATTCTAAAGCAATTTACCATATGAATAGGTAAAGCTGAGGTCAACATATAGCCATTCTATTATTGATAATATTTAAATGATTCATGTTGCTGAGCTAAAGAGAACAGCAAATGATTTCCCAAAGTTATTTCTTGCCGTACCATGTCTTTATAGTACATCCTACCGTGAAAAAAGGCAATGTCAAAGAAGTTAAATTTCTCTTATTTACAAGTGGTCAAGTTTCTCTGGGAAGCAAGCATAAAAGGTATCTAGAAACTATCTAAATATATATATGAAGATATTTATGGAATATTTGTTTATAATAAAAATGTCTAAAGTTGAGAAAATATACATCATATCAGAGTGACCAAGAAAAACTTTGCACATTGATTAAATAGAACATTGTATAGGTGAAAAGTCCTTGCAACAAAATATAAATAAACTATGCAGCAATAGTAAGAAAATGGTAATGATATACATCCAGGAATAAACAAAATTAGGATATATGACAATTGCTGTGAGGTAGGCTAGAGAAGCATAGAGAAAAGGGAGATGGAAAGAGGGTTATTAAAAAGGTTTCCCCTCTGTCCTGTTTTATATATTAAAAATACTCTATAGTTATATCACTATAGTAAAACAGTTATTTAAAATAACTCCTAAGGCTTTTATTACGATAACTGTGGCTTTCTTTCATTATCACTACATGCCATCATAGTTACATGAGGTCATTATATTAATGTATATTACTAGATTATTGTCATAAAATAAACATACTTCAACAGCACTCTTTAAAAATACATGGAATTGACAGTGCAGCACTCACAATGGAATGACCAAAAGAATTTCTTTAGCCTTCTCAGTATAAATGTACAATCTGAATCCTCCAAGTGTGTGTGTATGTGTGGGGGAGCGGTGTACATGAATAGAGGTCAGCAACAACCTCAGTGTCTTCCCTTCCAGCTTGTTTGAGAGAGGGTCTCTTGTTCACTGCTGCGTTGCTAGTCTGACTCTCCCACAGCTTCTGGGGAATCTCCTATCTCTGCCTCCTATCTTGACATAGGAGCTCCAGGATTACAGGTCAGTGCCATTCATATCTGGCTTTATGTGGGTGCTGGAAATCAGGTCCTCACTCTTGGATGACAAATGCTTCACCTATTGAGTCATCTCTCCAGCCCCCAAACACTATAAACTATAAAACTCTATAGATCACATCATATTCTCTTTGGTTTCCTAGATCAATGACCAACATAAGCCAGTGGAAATATTTCATTTAGCTTTCACTAGCATAAACGCAAATGAAGGTACTTTTCACAATTGCAAATTAATCATTTTATCCATTCAAGGGGGAAAAGTTATTTATGGCTTGATTTAGATGTGGACAAATAAAGTGGCCCAAACTACACATTCACCCAAATGCTTCTCCCAAAGTTCATATTCTCATAGTATATGGAAAAGTCTAAACTCTTCCTCCTCTAAATAGCTGAGAAAGTTGAAGAAGAAGAAGAAGAAGAAGAAGAAGAAGGAGGAGGAGGAGGAGGAGGAGGAGGAGGAGGGGAGGAGGAGGAGGAGGAGGAGGAGGAGGAGGAAGGAGAAGGAGAAGGAGAAGGAGGAGAAGGAGAAAAAAAGCTTTAAGCACAAACATGTTCATTAAATAGAGAGAGGAAATGATGAATTTTGTTCAGGTTGCCCCTCAGCTGACTTTTAGATGGCTATATTCAACCCTACATAAAAAACAAGTTATTGCAATTCAATGATATTAGCATGATAATGACAGAATCTATAATCTAGTAGGTTTCCTTTTTCATCATTCATGCAAATATACAAAGACAAGTTCAATCATTGATGATGAATCTGGTGTTCAATCTTTTGTCCTTGTTATGCATTATTGAGAAACCAAGAATTACCCATAATTATAGTTTACTTGTACAAGTATTAATAGTATCTAAATGAACAGAAAATGCTATTTTATTTAGTAATAAACCTTCTCTCCTACTTCTCCTCCCAAAATTTTATTTGGCACTAGCCAAATTCACTAATAACTAACATGTGATGACCAATGTGATCTGAGATATTGGTACTAGGGCAACATTGAACCCACAAAGAACCTGTGGAGTCTTTTCTGAGATTAAGTCATTTGAGTTGTCTGCACTGTACTTTCCATTAAATGTCTGGGAGCTGCCTAGAACACTTGGCATGACACATGCCAAGAAGCCATCTTTTTGTCAAGTTTCATCATAAGATGCATTTACTGCTATTCTATGGAGACTATGAGGTTTACTTCTTCATGGCAAGTGTTCCAGATTTTATATGTAGCATGACCAGACTGTAATAAATACAGTACTTAGTGAAATGATATTATCAAAAATAGTATGGAACAGAAAACATAATTACTGAAAATTTCTTCTAAATGACTTGTAGAAAGAGGAATGACTGTGATCTTAATTTCTTTAGGGGTCAATCTGGACAAATCATTCCTCTGTTTCAAGAATAAAGCTTAATATTTCTGTAGAAGTATTAATTAAGTATCTGATTATTAATTAATGGTTATCTAGTGTCATAGAATCTATCAATTTGATTCCAGAGAAAGAAGTGAAACCTATAATCAAGTTACAAAGTCAAAATCCCAAAATAGAACTTAAAGGTAATTAGGTTAATACATTTATATTCAAGTGCATATATGAGGAGGTATTTTCTTCTTAAAACAGCCCTTCCAGGGAGAAAAATGTTCAAACTGCCAAAGTTTGTTCTGTGATCATTCACACACAACTTATAGGCTTTAAAATATTGCCCTAAACATGATAATGTTATATGATATAAATTTATTTAATAACTAAGAAACACCATCTACTTAATGTAATCTTACAATTCCAAATCCCACTCTCTGGTTAGGTGCATCTCAATTGCATTTACTTTCCTTTAAAGTGCTTCTGAATGAACCACAAATAACATCTGGCATTTAGTACTTTCACTCTGTTTCAGAAACTGTAAATAAGTACATGCCTTCCATCTCTAGTGTCCAATCTTAGGAAAAATGTCTAGCTCATATACTCCTTCATAATGTATTAACAATAAGTCAAGTGTCTGTCTAAATAGCTTCAAATATTAATGATATGCTGGCTAATTTAAGACAACATACATTTTCAGGCCTATAGATACTTTAGATACTTTCACAAAAATTACTTAGGTAAAATGGTTTCATTTGCATCTAATACGCCACATATCACATTTGGAAAGCACCAGGAATAGTTGCTATTTCCAAAAGTAAATCCCAGGAGATGATGGCTTGTACAATTAAAGGTATTGCTCCAACACAATGGCTGGAAACTGAAAAACTTCCAAATTTAAAGAGAATCCAGGATGCAATTGATTCTAATGGCTTTAATGAAGCAGAATTGTACTAATGCTTCCTGAGGCCAAGCAAACCACTTGGCTTTATTTTATTTTATAAAATAAAATATGACCTGACCTTTTAAGGTTTGGCTTTAAGTAGTAGCAACTTCAATTAAAGATAATGTTTGTTTGGCTTGAATAAATACTCAAATGAGGGACTCTAAAGTAAGTTCTGAGACACTCAGAAAACAAACACATTCCTTAAGGCACACTTCACAGAAGAGTGGAGTGATCTTAAAGTAAAGACGGTGGTAGAGACCTAAAGATGTTATCACACGTGCATCTCAAAACAGGAAGCTTTACTTCCAAGACAGAAGATCTAGACATGGTATGACTTAAATGGGGATTTAAAAGTGAAGCTGCCATAATGTTACTTAAGAATAAGCTTCATTAGGAGACAGAGATTCACCACCATAGTCAGCCACAATCTGGTCTAGAGGTAGGAGAGAAATAGAAATGATGACCATCAAGAGAGCATGAGGGGTTGTCTAAGAAAAAGGGTTTTCAGTGGGATCAGGAAGTTTGTTCCATACCATGTGACTTAAACTTGGTGCTACAAGGGGCACTGGGCAGGTATTACAAACTTAAACTATAGCTGTGACTTGCAAGATCAGTGCATAACATTCTTTCTCATCAATTTTCTGTTCCAGAAAGAGACTGAGGAGGTGGAGGCATGGCCTGCTTTCTGGAAGAAGAGAAGTATATAGAATTCCTACAAGCTAAGACAATGTCATGAAAATCTAGGCAAATTCCAGTTATATCTCACCCAAGCAGACAGAAAGCCTCGCAGAAACATTATTAAAATTTACCTCAAATTCTCCCACTTTGCCACCTGCATGATGCAGTTCCATTGTCTTATCTAGTAGAACTAGCCATGCAAAACAAACACACGCATACACAAATCCTTTTTGCATTTAAGAAAAAAGAAGTGTGCCCATTTTCAGGTCAGAATTTGTAGAAGTATTATCGGTTAGTTTTTAAAAGTAAAAAGTAAAGTTTCTTATGGAAACAAAAGTTATGGTCTCAGAAATGCTACTTAAGAGATTTTTTTATATAGCATTTATCATTCTTCAGATGTTTCTTATTTGTGTTAAATCTTATTTCACTGCTACACAATTCTTTTTCTGTCTGTCTATCTACATAGCCATCTATCCATCTACGTATCTCTGTGTTATCTATCATTTCTCATCATCACCAGCAGCATTTGTCCCTATTCTTCTTTCTCATTATAATTTATTCACCTATTACTAAATTAAAGAAATGTAAATTCTATGGATTAAAAGAAGGAAACACTTTTCATGCAATCACCATCACCATTTTAAAATACTATTATCATGAATTTAACAAAAAACAAAAAAAACAAAACTACACTATGTCAGCTTGAATTTAAGACTACTACGCTGTTGATTCAGAACCCATTACCAAAAAAAAAAAAAAAGCATTTTTCACGAAATAAGGTCTGATTTTTAAAAGTGTCATTTTAGCATGTTAGTTTTGCAGTTCAAGCTCCAAAAACAAATTAAATCCTGCTACATATGTAGGTGCTTCTGACAGGAAGGAAAGCATAGGAACAATTGGCAAAAAAAAAAAATGCTTTTTCACAAAAATTAATCTTTCCATATCTCAAAAGGCCATGTACCTGGATGTGATTTTCTGAAGATTCAGTGTATCTTGAATAGCCCAGGCTATGCCTAAGGAACATCTATGGAAAAAAATAACTGGTGAAGAAGTCTGTACATGATTTTTTTTCTCCTAATTTTAGCCTGAGTAGGACACCAATAAACAGCATCAGAGTTAAATTTGTCCCTTTGACAATACCATACAGTAGTGTAAATCTGAAAATCTCATACTAGAACACTTCATTGTCTTTGAATTCCAAGCTTTCCAGTCAGGGTCGAAGTCAGTCACAAAGAGACCAACCTAAAAATAGACTAGTGAGTGAGAGGACTACAACTTGCCTGCTGTCAGCTCCTCTTGTTAGCCCTGAGTGGAAAATTCAGGTGCTGCCTCCTTGCATATAAACATCTGCCCTTAAGCAAATCAATGTAATAGAGCAGCTTCAGGAGCCTATGGGATAGATAGCACAAGAGGCATTTTAAAAGTTAGTAAATCAACAGCTTTGTCTAGGGATCAAAATGAAGCTGCTATATTGCACATGTTTATGTTTATAAAACAAGATACATCAAAACTTCCCTTAATTGTGACATAATATCTAATAACAACTGTATCAGAACAGTTTTTTTTTTTGTTTTGTTTTTCATTTTTTTGGTTTTTTGGGTTTTTTTTTTTTGCTGTTGTTGTAATTATGTTTCCAGGTCACTCCATGCCAATGTTGTTTCTACACAGAAATAAAGCATCTGGGTGAAAAATAGGGGGAAGAAATCTAATCATCCAGCTGTTTCAGAAATCCCAGCTGTTCAGTAATAGGCAGAAAAGAGCTAGCATAATAACAGGATAGAACAGCCCCACGATGCAGGTGACAGGAGCTCTCTGGGTATGCACTGCTATGACCTGCTTTATAAAATAGGAAGGTATCTACTTACATTACACACAAACAGCTACTGCTAAGAAATGTGTGAACGGGGCATGGCAATATCCTTCATGCTATAGGCTCATGTGGAAATAATGATGAGTGACCAAAAGAGGGGCCCTGGCAAGGTGGGGTAGTAAGGCAATTTTTTTTTTTTTTGGTCTGTCTCCTCAACCTTAAAACATGCTTAGTAACTGAATGAAAGATAGAACAGCAAACAAAAAGGACATCTCTGTATACTTTTTCTCTGGCTTAAACATACATTAAAATCTTATAGCATTACTCATTACCAAACCCCCTCAGGGGAGCAACAAAACGATTTTAAAGTCAGGTGATTTTCCTAATCTCTTTTGCAAAGCTTATAATGAAACTAAGGCTTTTCAAAATTGAAACAAGAAAAAAAAAAATGCTGTCAGCATGTGTTGTCAGCATGTTTCAGCAGTGAAGGTGGGATTTATTTCCTGTGACACAGGACTAATCTCTACGAGTGACACCATGGATGTAAAAGAAGGAAACGACAATTCCTGAAGAGAACTGCTCCCATCTAAAGATTCCTCTCTGTCTCTTGAGAGAATAAAAATAGCCTGGCATTACAAGATGACTCACACCTTGAGATACTGTATGTTGCTTCATGCTTATCTGTCTAACTCAACCCTTTCTTTCTCACACTGCTTGGAAGCCTGTGAAATATGTGGATTCTGGTAGTGAAATGACACCTCTTCTCTGTGTGGATGAAAAGCAGTCACTGCAGCAGTTAAATCAGCAAGGAGCATATGACAGCAGAGTTCTAATTAGGTTGCACGAATTTTATGATTTCTCCATTCCTGTAAGTACTACACACAAGCAATAACCAACATAAACACATCGCGCAGCTCTGCATCAGTGATGTTCATTCCCAGGGCTTCGGTTGATTACTTAGCTCAGTTTCAGTGAATGACCAGTGCCCGACTGTCAATCTCTTAAAAGCATGAGAATCCCCTTTGTAGAAAGGAAAAGCGAGTTTTATCTATACAAGATTAGTTTTATCCTTATTTTGCAGCAGACGATGTAGCTTTTGTATGTAAGTGTTCTGGGAGACAGAAAGCAGAAAATTTTGACACTGGGACATGTACATCCATATGCCTACTCTAGGAGACGCAATCTTCTGGATACCTTGGCTTAGAAAAATTCTATAATTAGCATTATAAAATGAAGTTGTTTTAGACTGATCTAGCTAATCCTTCCAGCAAATTGATGACTTCATTTAGGCATCACTCCTTGCTTCTTGCCCACCTGCCTCCTACTTCACCTGTCTCCCAATTGGCTCTGGTTCTAGATCCTGATTCTATTGTAGAAGAAGCTGGTCAAGAACTCTGAGGTCACTTATAGATACTCATAAGGAAAAGATTCTGTAATATTTCAACAGTATCTGCAGACTATGACACAGTGAACAGGCACACCTTGTGTTGTATTTCATAGTTACTGAATTCATCTTAAAAACAGACCAAAAACAAATGTTGCAAAGGAAGGCATCAAATAACACCTGCGATCATCCAATCAATACATAAGTGCCTTTACTTTGCTGTAAAGACAAAATGTTTATATGAAATCTATGAATTTAAATGTAATAGTGAAAATCAAGGAAGGGACAAAAAGTACCCTTATGTTATTCTATACTCTCAGGAGGAATGGAAAGTAAGTGACTATTTCAAGGCAAATAGTTCTCCAAACAAATAGTTCTGATTATAGATTGCAATTTCTAAATTTATTAATTTCTTAAAATACTTAACAAGAAATATGTCTCAAGGTAATAAGATGGTATAAGGTTTAGAATTTTTCACTACTTTTTTCAAAACTCATTTTGTTATTAAGAAAATCAACCTAAAATTTAGAACTTTTAGGAGAAGAAGAGTTCGTTTCTTCCACAGCTGTTTCTGTTAGGTCAAACACATTCCAGTGAATGATACATGCCCAAGAATAGATAAGCAGCATTAATTGATTTCATCTTTTTTTAATGCAGGCACAAAGTTGGGGGAATAAGGAATGATGGACAGATCCAGGAGAAGATAGGGGATGGGGGTAGGTCAATGTATGAAATTCTCAATAATTAATAAAACATTTAAAAGTAAGTATTAACATTAAAATTTTGCCTCAGCCAGAAAGCACAAATGATAGATAAATAAATAAATATAAATAGATAGATAAATAAATAAATCTTAATTCAAAGGCATTCCCTAGGGAGTCTATAACCCCTTCACAGACTTTAGTCCAAAGAGAGCCTCATTAATTATTTCCTACTTTGCCTGATAGCAACTGAAAGCCTCATTTGGATCATGATCCCTACCTTTGAGAAGGGAAAAAAAGACTCACTCAGGTGCTATCAACGCCATGAGGGTTCTTTAGGGAAATCACCAATCCATTCAAGTACAAGTGTATTCAATTTATAAATAGAACAGCATGTGTCTTCCAAGCTAGCTAATAAGGTCCTTATCATGACTGGGTAGGGATTCAGATAATTATCACCTGGTCTTAAAAGAGAGACCATATTCGCCAAAGGTTTTATGTAAATGCCTTCAGAGACTGAGAGAGATTTGGGACATGTTCCAGAAATAATCATATAAAACTTTTTAATGTTATTATTAAACTTGAGACAATTTAGGAGACACATCAATCAATAGTTACAAGAAAAACACAGAAAAACCGCAACGCTAGCTAAGTCTGTTTCTAGAGAATGTTTTTTTCCTTTCCATGTGCATCTTTTGTAGAATGGAAATAATGTGCATGAAAATAAACATGTTTGCAATGTCTCATAAAGAAAATTAAGCTTTCCTCCTGTAACTGGCTCTCCCTGTCTCCAAATTCCATGGAACTTCTCAGAGGCTGACTCTAATGCCATTGTAGTTCTATGACACAAAAATCCAACCTAAAGTTTAAAGAAAGATTTTTTTTTTCAGTCCTCAAACATCACCATTCTCCACAACACTTATTTTCCTACTAATGGAAAATGTCTGCTTTTCATTTCAGGTGGTCTTTTTGCAATACCTCAGGCTACTCCCTTGCTTACACATATTTTGTCTTAATGAAGGTAGAATAAGAAATGCATAATACATGTGGCATATAAGTGCATAATATGAGAATATGATTCTTTTGAAACAAATAAAATTCTTTGGCCAAGCTTTAATTGACAGCCACAGAATCTGTTTATGTAACTGCTTTGACTGCTTTTAAAAGTGACAGTCCCTCAATCACCAGCAACTTAAGAAACTGTGGACAAAAATGTCTTTCCTCTCTTAATATATGGAAACATTGAAATAAAATCAAGCACATTTCTATATAATATCCAGATCTAGAAGAAGACAGACCATCCTCTGTACTTACTGGATTCTCGTAGATAACTGTTGATAATACTGCTAAGGTAAGCTGACATGTCACCTGACATTTAACAGAAAATGCTAACTTGTGTATTTGATCTGTAGCTAGTTTCTGTTTTACATTATCCCCTACAGTAGTCCCCTCTCCATTATATCTGAAAACTGTAGGAACCATGACAAAAAACTCCCCTGTGTACTTCATATTTAACTCTGATTAATTTCCTTCACTGGCTCACCAGACTTAGCTATACAGTTAGGATTTGCTTATTTTTCTGAGTCTGGTCCGTGTGTGTGTGTGTGTGTGTGTGTGTGTGTGTGTATGTGTGTGTTTAACACAGTGTTTTTTTGAGTCAAGGTTTTGATATGTAGCCCTGAAACACCTTATGTTTCCCAAGCTTGTCCTGAACTGATGACCTCCTTGCCTCAGCTTCTCAAGTGCTGGGATTAAAGGCATGAGACACTATGTTCAGATGTATACTCTACAAATGTATCCTTTTATGGTTTTGAATTTTCTGAACTATCTACGTATCAGTAGAAAATGGAATTAACAGCCTGGGTAAAGGGAGTCCTGGATGACAAACCAACTGTGAATAATCTACAAAATATAACATTCTCAGGTCAGAAAGCAAGAGTTAATTAACTACTGCTGTATCAAATATCAAAGCCATCTAGATGCTGGTAACCTTTATACAAATTCACATTTCAAGACACTAATAACAGCAAATGGGTAAAAACTAAAGCTCAGATCAACCCCATTGTGCGTCATAAATTGGAAACCATGATTTCCATGATGATAAGACTCAATAAGAAGCAGTGAATTGGCCTTATGAATCCATTCTGATCCTGAAGCCTGAGTGGGTAATGTTCTAGTCTCCCTTAGAACCTCAGTTTATGTGCAAGTGCTATGTTCTTCAAAGAAACCAAGTATGCCTGGGGGTTAATTTTTCTACCTTCTCCAAAAATGATCATATTTCTGAACCTCAAATTGGGCCAGATGGCCTGATACATATTAGCATACTTCTATGAAGAAGATACTGTGAGAAATCAGGACTGCTATGGAAACAGACAACGAAGCCAGAAATAAAACTCCTATCACAGTCCTAATCTTAATTTACTTTTTAGAAGTACATATTCCCATTTACTGCAAAAATATAGCTTTGGTTCCTTAATCTTTAACAAAAACTATTCCATCAGCCTTCTTTCAAGTACAAATTCAGATCCCAATATTAGAAAGCAAGATTGTGGTCTAACCTAGAGAGGCTACATCAGTGTGGAAAATTCTATACTTAGAATCAAGTTTCTTTTCAGCAGGAAAACCAAGAGGTACCTTTTGTCCATATCAAATGTCCCTTGCAGAATTCAGAATGACTTTTGGGTCAAGAAGATTTCCTGGAACAGGCCCTTTTGTCACTGAATGACAACCCGTAACCATTCTAAACTGTATCAATAAAAAAAAAAAAGACACAAAAAGGGATATTACACTCTGCATGGTGCACATGACCATACCACCACAGGAGCACTTAAAAATGTAAATAAACAAAATCTACATGTATTACCATTAGTATGACAGACCAGTGCCCTAAAAATTGCAAATGGACAACACCATTTCTGATTCTCCTGAAAAGCAGGGTGTTGTTCTTACTATTTAAATCAGATGGAAATAATTTCCCATTGATTAACAATGACTTTAAACTAGGACAATACATATGTTAATTGTGTATATTTTCCTTAGTTTTATCTTATTCATAATTCAGGCTCTGTTTAAACATATGCATGCTTAATGAAAGCTTCAGTGGTCCTATGTAACACAAACTTGACAAGGAATGAAAAAGCACTTGTGAAGTACTACATGTGTCTAAGCATAGGTCAGAACACTGTGACAACACTGCTCTTCAACAAAGCATGAAATAAAAATATTTACTTACCAACCTTCATTGTATGTATTGCACTGGAGACAGAGGAGGTATTTTTCACTAATTGAATCCCTTCCCTTTATAAGTTTGTAGAATAAAGAGCTTCAAAATACATCCGACTACTCAGTTTTGTTTATATTTTAAAATTCTCAAACTGCTGTTTTTTCCATTAATGCAATAATGATTGCAAATATTATGCTGTTGTTACTTAAAGAAAACACCCAAGCTGTGCAGGTCAGGTTATTGTGTTGATCAGCTATTTAGTTAAATCAAAATAGTCTTATTAACTCCATGGTAGAATTTGGGTACTGAAAGGGACCAAGTAACGATGTACCCCAACATTCCAATTTTCACTTTAAAAAGGAACAACAAATTACCAACCCTAGGAATCAAATGACATAGTCTGCCCACAGTTAACCACCAGCTCTCATGATTCCCTGGACCAACTGTCACTCCTCCAGCACCTACCAGCTCCCTTTCATAGAAATGAAATAAATATCTATTCCCTCCTTTCTTCCCCATAACCATTAGGAATCACTGCTCCCTTTTCAAAAACTTGCAAGACAGAATAATATATCCACCTGTGAAAGGCTCCTGATGAAGATGCCATCAGACACTGTGCTCTGATAACATCATCTGAGAAGGACCTCTGACCCCAAGCATCCTGATCTTGAATGAGACCACTTCCCTTTTTCTTCCTTGTATGGTGAACCTGCATGTGTTTTAAACCTGTATGATGGCATCTAAGAAAATAGTTATCTAAATCACTTTACACAGTAGCATTTTCCCCAGTAGGAAATCTTCACAATGGGTTCTAAAGCACTTTGCGTGGCTTGAACTTGGATATCTGCTATCAATTCACAGTTGCACTGAACACCTTGCTTCTGCATGAAGAAGTGCTTCATGGACAAGTGCTCATACTCAAGGCAAAGGGGCTTAAAAATCTTGTTTCTAGAGGTAGAATGAATCCACATACTAAGATGAATGCATCTTGCAAGGAGGAAAACACACTTTGAATGACAATCTAATAATATTTGGTTTGAAAGCCCTTGACTGGCAGTTCCATCCATTTCCTTAAACAAAAATCTCTGTGGGATAAAGGAAACTGCACGATTCTTAATTGTCTATAGTTCCTGCAGTCTCAGAATTATCAATATAATATAAATCATCAAATAATCTTAATATAACTTTTCTGATTTAGAAAGGAAATGAAACAAAAAAACAAAAGAAAATTCAGAATGTTTTCCTTTCTTATCACAAAACATTACTTTAACTACTACAAAATACTCAACAAATGTCCTAATTCAGAATGTTTTCCTTTCTTATCACAAAACATTACTTTAACTACTACAAAATGCTCAAAAAATGCCCTATGTTAGAGACATGGTGATTAATTTAGAAATCATATCAAGCATTTGAATGAAACTCAAGATCTCAGGGTCTTCAAGATTTGCTTTGCTTTTCCTAATCCTGTGACTTAACATGCTTTTCTGCTCATAAAATAAATGGATATAGACATGTTTGAGTGACTTTTGCAAAGGGATTATGACCACACCTGTCAAAGACTCATCACACTTTGCTCTAATACAATGTATTAGACAGAATGTCATCTCTGGAGTCCTGATCACAAGGTCCCACCACATCTTTCAGTCACTTCTACTGCTCGCAGCCTTTCCTTTCCAAGATGGACTGCTAGCAGAGTGTTTCCCCAGGAGTTTAGAGAAAACTCAGGAAGAAAGGTATTGATTTACTGGAATTCTTTTCATTTCAAGGCGAGGTAAAGGATATCCAATGATTTCCTGGGCCAAGAGTATTTCAGAAAACCGATTATAAGTATAGGGTGGGGTGTTTCTTTTGTTGTTTGTTTTTTTTTTTTTTTTTTGGTTGTTGTTTTATTGGGTTTTGTTCACACTTGTCAAACTTTTTATGGGCTGAATTAGTGGGCATGATATTTTCCCACAATGCTCAGAACAACCATTTGTAAGTATTTTTAATGAATTGGATAGTAAGGCCACTTACATGTTTATACTGAGTATTCTGAGCTGTATTTCATGTTGATACAGTGGTGCAAGGCTCATCACTTGTTAATACCTCAAAAACTGTTTTGAGTCCAATGGAAGTGTAGTCCTCAAGATTCCCCTGTGATGAATACATTAATGATTGCAATGGTGATGGGGAAAGCAAATGTTCTGAAATCATTCTTCCCTAGCTCTGTTTAAGCAGCGGTGAATCCCCACATTTTGTGGGTGGCTTTTTTGTTTTGTTTCTTGGGTTTGGGGGAGGGTTTTTTTCTTGGTTTTGGTTTTTGTTTTTTCGTAGCTGCACACATACACACATACACAAAATGGACTTAAATCTAGCATTTTGTTGCATATTTAATAAAAAAAAGATCTTAAGCCATAATTGCGGTAGCTGCTGGGTGCCTTATTTCTTCAAGAATTCTTTCTGTGCATGCAATAACTTTGGTTAAATTATTCTGGACTTAAAAGGCAAAAGAGTATTTAAAATAGTATTGTTTCTGAAGCATCATTTTAACAAACCAATTTCAAAAGATTCAGTTGCTGAATTTTACTTCATAGTCCCTTTGTACATCAGTTGCTCAAATTTTAAAACAGGAATCGTGTGCTGTAATCTGTGTGGCCATTAGTCTCACAAAAGAAAAAGAATGCTAAAATAAGACTAAGAAACCATTCTTCCAATGATTGTCATTGAACTGATTGATACACAAGTCAACATTCACAGTATGAAGTCTCTCTCAGTCTTCAGCATAGAAAGTAGTGCAAAAGAAAAAAAAATTCCAGTCTTGTGATCTGTGAACAAAACTTGTTACATTTCCTCCAGAATGTTAGGCATTTGCTATTATATCTCCCCAAAATTAATAATAAAATATAATCAATTTCTAAAGGCCCCTGCAGCCTTTCCAAAAGTTAATTTCCAGTTAAAAATAAACTTTAATTAAATCCAAGATTAAGTTGTGACCTATATTCTATTAAATAATTTACTTTCTCTTTTTTTTCTACACAGTAATTCTTACAATTTCTAAAAAAACAACTACGAATCCAAAGACAAGAGATGTTATTAAAACACTGGTAAAAGACTGCTCAAATTCATTAGTTCTTACATAGTAAATACTTCAGAATGCCAACTTTTCCCATCACGGCACAATCCCCAACAATGTTGACAATTTACTTACACACCCGTGTGCACACACACTCTCTCTCACACACACATTCATTCTCCTCAGGACCATCTTTACTATTAACATTTTCCCCATTATGTGCAAAATCCTTGCATTCTATTAAAAAATATAAAGTTAGATCTGTTCTATGTAAGCCTCCCTCTTCTCCAAGATGTATCATTTATTTGATGTGCAATACAAGTTTAGTCATAATTATGCCATGTATTACCATTAAACAGCATACTACTGTATGCGGTGCAATCGTTTGCATATTTCATTTTCATAACTGCACTCTTTATGCATAAATATATTTGGAGATGGGGGGGCCGTGGCGGGTGGAGAAAGCGATTCACACATCAGTCTCCACAGCCTTTGCATTAGAACAGTTGTTTTTATCTGTCTCGCTGTCATCCCCCTTTCCCTGACATTTCTCTTCCTTTCCACATAAAGATTCCTTGACCCCTTCTTCCATTTCTAGATACTCTGACTTGTCCCCCAGGGAAGAAGAAGTTGAGCTCCGGAATTTCTTGAGCAAATTAGAAGGGAGGTACGGGCAACTGACTGCATTTTGTGTCAGCTGGGTCTGTTCCTCATTTTCAGTCTCTCTGTGGTAGAAATAGTTAAAGTTAGACACAATCACGGGCACAGGCAGAGCAATGGTTAAGACACCCGCAATGGCACACAGAGACCCCACAATCTTTCCCCCTACTGTGATGGGCTTCATGTCTCCATAGCCCACAGTTGTCATGGTTACCACAGCCCACCAAAAGGCATCCGGGATGCTTTGGAAATGGGTAGTGGGTTCATCTGCCTCTGCAAAATACACAGCGCTGGAAAAGAGAATGACCCCAATGAAGAGGAAAAAGATGAGAAGGCCCAGTTCCCGCATGCTGGCTCTGAGGGTGTGGCCCAGGATCTGCAGGCCTTTGGAGTGTCTGGAGAGCTTGAAGATCCGGAATACTCGGACCAGACGAATGATCCTGAGGATGGCAAAGGACATGGCCTGTTGCTGCTGGCCATTGCCACCCCCCTGCTGCTGGGCCAGATCAGTGCCCAGAGTGATGAAGTAAGGCAAAATGGAGACGATATCAATGATGTTCATGATGTTTTTGAAGAAGAGTGCTTGGCTGGGACAAGCAAAGCATCGAACCACAAACTCAAAGGAAAACCACACAATACACACTGTCTCCACGATGAAGAAAGGGTCATTGAATATCGTGTGCCCTGAGTTCTCCAGGTGGGGTCCCGATGTGTCATTCAACAACCTGTTGTGCCCACCCGCACTCAGGGCCATGATGAGATCCCTATCATCCCTGAACTCGGGCAAGGTTTCCAGGCAAAATATGACAATAGAGATTAAGATGACCAGGACAGATACGATGGCAATGCCCCTGGCAGGGCTAGAGCTCTCCGGATATTCAAAGAGAAGCCATATCTGTTTTTTAAATTCATTCTCTGGCAGAGCCCTGTCCTCCTCTTCTCTCACAAAGCCCTCGTCCTCCCGGAACTTGAGCAGGGCTTCCTCTCCTAACTGATAGAACTTCACCTCCTCCGTGAAGATATCAAAGGGCACATTGACTGGCCTCTTCAGACGGCCTCCTGACTGGTAATAATATAAAATGGCGTCAAAGCTGGGTCGGTTCCTATCAAAAAAATACTCATTGCGCAAAGGGTCGAAGTACTGAGTCCTCTTCTCAGGGTCTCCCAACAGAGTTTCTGGAAACTGTGCCAGAGTTTTCATTTGAGTTTCAAAGCGTAGACCAGACACATTTATCACAACGCGTTCACAGCAGTCACTGTAGCGAACTGAACTGTAGCCACCGCCACCCCCATCATCCTGTGGCAGCAGGTCTGTGTACGAACATCCATCCCCATGGTCATCTTCACTGTAGTAAAACCTTCCCTCCTCTTCCTCCTCCTCGTCCTCCTCCTCATCTTCCTCCTCCTCACTCAGCTCCCTCAGGATCTTCTCTTCAGAGCCACTGGGCATCAGGTCTGAGCAGTGAGGGAAACTACTTTGCCGGTGGTGGAGTTTCTTCTTCTCAGTTCTCTGACGCCTCCTCCTCCGACTGCCTCTGCTACCTTGAGGATCATGGGAGTAGGCCCCACGGGTCTGGTGGTGATGGTGGGAGCCTCCACCAGAACCCCCACTGCCTTCGACAGCAGCCGTGGCAGCTGCTACTGCAGCAGCTGCAGCTGCCCTGGAGTGTGCAAGTCTCTCGCGCTCTCGGGCCCGGGCCTGGGCTGCATAACCATAAGGCATATGACTGTTGCATCCTGAGCTCTCTGCACTCACCATTGCAACCTCCATGGTGGTGGTTTGGGGAAATGGCTGGTTCCGTTGTAAGAGAATAAGAAAGAAAACTAGGGCAGCTTATTTTCTCACCAAATTAAGGTAAGTTTGGAAGCCTTAAGCAGATTGCTTGGAAGACTTAGGATATTTTCAGTCCAACTTTGCATTTTCTGTTTTTAAATCAGCACACCCCATGCTCTCTCTTCTCAGAGATTCAACATTGCTTTCCAGAGCTCGGCTAGTCTAGACAACAGCCTAGTGCTCCTCAAACATAAGTCATGAAATGTTGCGGTCTCCCAAACACCTACGTTTTTTGGGGTAGATGTTCAAATCTAGAAGTCTGTCTGGGATGTTGTGGTCGGTGATGACGCTAGAAGACTCAAAGGCAGCAAGTATCTGACAGCCAGAAGTTGTGACTAGAAAATTAAATACATTTTTTTTTCTGCATGGAAATTGTCCAAAACCTGGTTCATCCAATTTAAATAAAATGCAAATAAGTTGTTCGTCTTAGCACTTGCCTTCTAGTGATGGCTTGACCCATGTTAAGGTGTGGCTTAAAATAAGTCCAACCATTGCTGCTCAGAGTCTATGAGGATGATTTCCAGGCTCTCCCTCTAAGATCATCAAAGGCTTCATGGACCCACAGGCAGCGCCAAGTTGTAGATAGAGGCAAAGACCTTGGAAGGTAAATAAGGTAGAAGATGAGGTTCCATCAGAGGCAAACCCAGCTTTGAGGTCTCCATAGAAATCAGGAAATGAAGAGAATCCTTTGGCTAGAATCATTCAGAGGAAGCACTTCACCTGAAGAGGGATGGGAAACAAGCACAGGAGAAAAATAAAAAAGAAGCGAACCATAGAGAGCAAACAGCCCTTTGCTCCACGTACACTTCTTCTCTTGTCCTCGGGCAAATCACAAAGCACACATCAGGAGACCATAAGAGTACAGGGAAGGCTGCTCTAAAATCTCTCCCACTCAACATTCATCTTACTTTCTTCTTTGGTTATTAGTTCAGCTCAGTCTATTTTGTGTGGCAACTCATTTATTTTGCTTCTGTCTATTCTTGACCCACATGATTCTTGCTTTCCTCTGCCCCTTCACCAAAGCCAGGTTTAAATCTCACTGGCATGCTCTTCGTGCCACAGCAGCAAGGCTGTGACTTTACAGGTGCTTCCATTACTCATTTATCTCAAGGGAATCTCTGTAAATTTTTCACTCATAAAATGTTACTCAATTAAGCACTCTTCCATTTTATTTTCAGGATAAAAGTAGTGAGGAAAATCAGTTTTCTTCAGCTTAGACTTTGCTACTTGAATGAACATCAATTACATCATCTATAAAGTGTAGACAACATAATCCATCCCCTCCACCCCACCTTTGTAAGGATCAACTGAAATCATGGATGCTATCAAGAGAGGACACTGTCTCTCACATAATGAATGGCGATGGATAGAGTAGTTATGGATAGCAAAGCATTAAATTAGGTTGTCATCTGTCTACCCACTCCCAAAATCCACATTCTTGCCACTGTCTGAAGTGGGGAAACAGAGAACTTGAGTGCATCCAGCGCATTACGACACTTGCCGATGCCCTGTGAATCTGGCATTCTCTGACTCTGGGAAACATGCTCCTGTTGTTTTTTCTCTACTCCAGCTTCCTGAATACTCCCTATCACCCTCAGCCTAGACACAAATCTCAGTTCCCACATCTTTTAGTAACCATCCCCTCTCTTTGAAGTGCCTCTATGTTTACACTCCTCTGAAGTTTGTGCATGCTACCCTTGGAATAGAAATGTTACCCCATTTTTATTGTATCTCTATCATTCTCCAATTCACCCCACATTTTTGTAGACACCAATCTGCCCTACCATCATCTGCTATTCCTGGCCCTCTTTTCTTACTTTGTTCTTCCAAGTCCATTGAATTCATCTTCTCAGACAGGACTTCAAAAACCTTCTGCCCCTAACTCCAGTCTCCTCCTGCTTCTTCCATTTACTCTGTCCACGAGGACTTCTAAGAATACAGAAAATGACCCAGAGAATTGAAAAGGATGATAACAGGTAGAATTCAGGGCAGCCTCTAGCTTCTATTACTGGAAACACTTGGGCAGCATGAGAGCAATGGCTTTCTGAAGCCATTAACGGGATCCTACCCTTCAGCACCTGCTGCTCTTTGCTGTTGGTGTCAGTCCCATAGCTTAAATGGCAAGCAGGAAAACAGTAAACAGAGGGCATATCACATGCACACATCCTTGATTAAGACCAAAAAAAAAAAAACAATCCAGAAAGTACACTTCAGAAATTATCCCTGGTGACATTCTCTCCTCTGTCTGGCTTGTCACATCATCTTATATCCAGAAGTATTTACTATGGAGAGTCTCCAAGACCTTACTTACAAAATTGTCCTATGGTTACATTCACTGTGGCATGTCAGTCACCATCATTAAGACTGGCACAATCCAAAAAGCCTGAGATTTTGTTCAACTTCTCAACACCCAGTTTGTATAGATACCACTGAAGTAAGTCCTGAGTAGTTGACATGCCCATATATCTACGCAATATGTAGATGTTTCTCCTACCCAAGGAGCTCCCCTAAAGATCATGATTTAGAGGGTCTTCCAGCTTCCTATTAATTCCACAAGCTTTAGAACTACCTTCTTTCTGCTCTCAGCAAGTGCTTCCTTATTCATTTATTTATTTAGGCTTGTTAATTACTGTTTTTCTAACTCGTTCTTCCACAGTCAAAAAGCAAACTGTTTTCCTTTTAATTGGCTTCCAGTTACCTCACTATTTCTAGAGAGACAAAAAAGAAGTAAAGGGGGAAGGGAGGGAGAAAGAAAAGAGAGGGGGATGGGGAAGGGGGAGATGGAGGGATGAACGTGAAAGAGGGAGAGAAAGAAGAAAAAAAGGAAATGAAAGAAAGAAGAAAAGGAAGGAAGGAAGGAAGGAAAGATGGAAGGAAGAAAGGAAGGAAGGAAGGAAGAAAGGAAGAAATGATAAATCCATCAGACCATTTTTCCAACAAACCTCACTGGTTTAAAATCTCTTTCTCCAGGTATTCTTCTGAGGAGAATCAAGCAGACTTTATGCAAGAGACCTTTACAGGGTTTCCCCCCTCCCTCCTTAACATCATTAAACTAATAGAATTTTTCAGGGCACCTATTCCTGTCTCTGTGCTCCCAAACACCTGCCAACCATCCCTCTTCTCCTCTTCTCCAACAACAACAAGGCTGTTTTCTTCTAATTTCTGCAACTGTATTAGGGTGTTACCTGAACCAAACCTGAGAGAAGGGCAGAAAGAAGGGGGACAAAATTAAAAATTAAAAGGGTGATAGAATCAGAAAAGCCAGCACCATAAGAAACACATACTTCAACGCACACCATTTACCCAGTCCCTGTGGACTGTTCAAACACTCCGAAAACAGCATGCCATTCTAATGTTGGAAGAGGTAGCAATACAGACCAGCTCATCAGCTGTTCGCAAAGGAGAGGAACTGGATCAGGCAAAATGAAAACGATGTTGAATCTAAACCCCACCTCATTGGGGAACGACATCTTTAATTGCGCCCTGGCCTCCAGACCTGGGTTCCCGCTTGAGCACATTAAGAAGGGCGCACTCGCCCTATCCCCTGGGTTGCCCCTGGAGCGCCGAGTAGCATCTGCACCTCCCTTCTCCCATCTCCTGGTTTATTTTTAACCGCCTTCCATTCATGTCCTTCTGTCACATTCTCGATTATTATTTATTCCTCAAATGTCCACAGTTTCTCAACAGCAAAAAAGAGTAGGGTGGAGGAAAGATAAGAAAGGCATCATACTTACCGTCCCCAGCAAGTACGAAAAATAAAAATAGAGAAAAATCCCCCGGTGATTTGTTTTCCCCCCTCAAGCTGCAACAGCTGGAGGAGGGGCAGAATCATGGGGGTTGGGGGCTCAGACAAGAAATCACTGGGTTTGGCAGGTGGAGGCTCCCAAAAATCCACGGAACAAGTTCTGTCGCCTTGGCCAGGGCGGGTCACACAGTCCTCCTTGCTGGAGCCCAGAGGTGGGTATTGGGGACGCTCAAGATAGACCCCGGAGATTTCTGGTTCCTCTGGAGTTCGGCACAGCAGACCTGGGCTGGGAACGGAAGTGAAGGTTCCCCCGAAAAAGACTCAAAATCCTAGACAGCAGCGATCACTTGTTAAGCCTGGATTCCTTCTCCAGTATCCATCCCAGTCTCGCTCTCTAGCTGGCTGCAGGAGCAGCACACGCCTCCCCTGGCTGCCAACACGCACGGGCGGGGGCGGGACCAGGCCGAGCCGAGGGTGTGGCCTTTGGGGCTGTCACCAGGGGCGCCTCCCCGAGAGGCTGGGCCGGCGCAGTCACGACGCTAAGACCCCACCCGTTGGCCCAGCCCCCACGATTGCTTAGGCTCTGGAAACTGTCCCAGAAGCACTTGGCTATCACTCCCAAGGGAGGAGCAGATCCGGGAGGCAGATGTGTCCCCTAGGAACTGGAATAGAAGTACCCCGACAGCAGCACAGGTGCCACTTAGGAGGCTGGAAGGGGGACTCCCATGAAGGATGCAGTCCAGAAGATGGGATGGCTAGCTTGGATCAGCTTCCCTCCCTACCCTGATCTTTCTTCATCTCCCCTGGCACGGGTCCTCTGTTCCCTCCCTGGAGTGTGCTGGAGTAGGCTCAGGTGCATCTCTGATGAGACTGCAGATCCAGGAACTCTGGTTTCCCCTGTGAGTTCAGCCTCCCTGGAATACCACAGTCCTCAGCCTCAGCTGCTGGGTCCTGCCTCCATGGCGAGGTGAAAGATTGTCTTGACCCATGTATTAGAGAGTGATCGAATCTGGGGTCTGACCCTGGGTGAAGGCGCCTGTGCACTGGAGGTAGAAATTGCAACAGGAGTGCAGCTGAATGGTTTTGAGCAAGCTGCAAGATGGCCCAGGCTGGAGGCTTTGGAAAGCTGAGGAGAACTCACTGCAAAGGTGTTGCTGCAAAAAAAAACTGAGCCTTAACCAAAGGCTCCATGTGAGGGCATTGGGGAAACTTTATATTAGTGTGCCAATCTTTACTGCCATCCTCCTATTTTTTTGTTTGTTTCTTTATTTTTGTTTTTGTTTTTGTTTTAAGTATTCCACATTACCATGGCCCTGGGCAGGGAAGTAAGCCTGCCCTGAAGAAAGAGGCAACCCCACCCCAGATGAACTTCATGGGTGGTTACTTTTGAAATGTCTCTGCTGGGTCATAAATGTGGGTATCCAACTTTCAATAATCCACAGGAAAGAAATGTTAACTCAGAGAGGGGCAAGGGGGAGATCCAGGTAATGGTTAGGTCCAGGACTCCACGCGTCTCTCCCAGCACCCCTGACAGATGTAGCAAAGGTGGTTCACAGGTCCAACTACTGGAACGGATCCGACCTAGACTGGTCGGTTGGCACCTGGGTTGCCATACTCGTAGGCAGCTTTGTTCATGGGCCCTATTGGGCTTCCTTCTTTTGTGGTTCCCAATTAATTATTAAGGGAAATATTCCTGAGCTGAATTATAGATATGCTCTGTGTGCACTGCACTCACCTAGTGGCTGCTGACGCAGGAAAAGCCACCTGGAAGACTGTTTCACTTTTTGAATTTTTTATTTAAACAATGGGAGGGTTCTGAATTGTAATTAGTGAGAGGGGGGGACGAAAATAAAAACATGGTGTGAGGTCTGGTTTCCCGAACTTCTTCCAGCCAATGCACTTTGAGGTTATGGCATGAATAAATTTACCTGGAAACACTCTCCACCCCAACCCCAAGTCTGTATTTGGTTGTAGGTGAAGGAACAAGGAAAGGTACCTCCACGCAGCTCCAGAGAAGTTGGTTGTTGCAAGTCATTCCATATTGGAGCACATTTCAGCAAACAGGAGAGACTGACTTCTCCAAAACTGAAAGCAATCATGTTTCCTTCCAAAATAGGCTAGGTCACTGTGCAGTCTCATAGGTGCCAGAAACAGATGACTAACTTACTGTAGGACCATCAGAAGTTTCTTGGGATGGTACATTCAGAGATGAGAGCGTGGGATATAAGATCTTGGGACCAGTTTCTAAAAGCAATTTGTGAGATCAATCAGCAGCTATGGAACGCTTCCAGAGAGTTGAAAGATGAGATTGAATAATGTACTACAGATAACGGTTGTATCAAAACTTAGATGTTTTAATTGAATCACACGGAAACTTTTTGAATTATGCCTCTATATGCCATTGGCTATTTATTCTTATTATGGCCCACAGAGTTTTAAACATGTAAATGCCTGAAATCTTTATAAACATCTTTATTTCTTAGGTATCTGGAAGAGCAAGTACTAAGTCACAGTAATAATGCAGCTGAATAAAGCCACTCTAATGAAGATACTCATTTAGGATATAGAATGAGTATTTCTTGAATACTTGGTCATGACATGTGATAGTCATTGAGGGACCAGCTCATCAATGACTATGTTCTAAGTTCTTAGTATATATATTGTCTTTTTTAAGCTGCATGACTACACACCTTATACAAAAGGTACTATTACTGTCACTATTGTATAGGAGATTGAAAGTTACATGGGTTATATAACTTGGCTAATGTTGTATAACTTATGATACAGGAGCAAAACTAGATGTGTGAGTTTGCAATATGGGCAGAGCCTGTACTCAGATAGCAATGCCATACCTTCCGTGCTCACATATCCATGTAAGCTAATAGCTATCACAGATTCATGAGCTGGTTATGAAGTGAGACAACTTGTGCTGTGATGGAGATATGAAAATGCTGTACGTGGGGTACAAACAATCCGACAGCATCCAATTCAAAGGGAGAAAGTAAGGACTTCCCAGGAAAAGAGGAAGCCTAAAGACTTGTGAGAGTTGGAGTGGCTACTATGAAAAATATATTGGTTCCTGGTGTTGGAATAGGGACCACCAGCAGGTAGAACTGTTGTGTTAAAATTAGACTTACTGGGAAGAACACATCCTTCCCTCAGGCCTCTGCCCCCAATCCAGCACACATAGTGTGCTGACACAGGCCTGCACCCACTTACAGTACACTTTTTATCTCTCTGTCCTGATCTAGCACACTCACATGTGCAGACACATGCATGCACAACCTTACAGTACACCTTTTAGCTCTCTGCTCATTCCAGCCCACACATGTGTGCAGACACAGGCATGTACACACTACACTCCATTTTCCCCACTTAAGTAAATTTTCATCAAATAATTGTTGCATTACTCTCCCTCATATTTTTAAAGATTTTTTAAGAATCTCATACAGGGAGCAGAAAGATTTTATTTTATTTGTCATAGGTAACAAAATTGTTATGTTGACTAAGTCCTAAGATATTCTCTCTCTATCCTCTCTCTCTCTCTCTCTCTCTCTCTCTCTCTCTCTCTCTCTCTCTCTCTCAAAGTTATTTTCTTGCCTTTCTTAATCATCATCTGATCAAGATTCTGGAAGCTTCCCTACCTTCACACCTACCTATCATCTCAAATAATTTATTCTTGGCTTTGAAGTCTCGCATTCATGACACAAATGTTCTAGCTAGCTCCATGAAGCCTTCGTGGCAAATGGCAGCCAAGTTTCTTTTACACAAGGCAGGATGGGAGGCCTGTGGGACTTAACTGAGTCCATCATAAGTGCTTCTGTTCTTCTTGACAAATGTGCCCTGGTCCCAAGTGAACAGCAATGTTCAGTTTACTATTTAATGCTTCTTCAACAATCCTGTGATGACACTTTGCTGAAATCGAGTGCCTTATCTTCAGAAACGAACACTGTATATGGCCCAGGTTATGGATCAATTAAGAAAGAGTCTTCTACCCATGAACGAAGTCAACTAGATATGTTGAGAAAAAAAGCTAAATGGATAGCACTACTTTTATATCTCCTAATTCCAGATCCTCAGATCTCCAATTTTAAAGTTCTGCAGTGATGCAAAAGATGAGATAGAACCAGGGAACTTGTTTCCATGCCACCCCCTCCAGATTCATAGGTGCAGATCCTCTGAGCAGCCCACTGTTCTAAATCCAAGTGAGCTACTCAGCTAGGTGTTACTCATAGTTGTGTTTTCCAATGACTGTTCACCATCATTTCTCATCCTATTATATCTCATGCATATGCTACTCGGGAATCAAGAATCGAGAAAGGCATATGTATTTCTGACTACAGTCCATTTAAGTTTCTGTAGCAAAATACTGTAAACTTTGTGACTTACAAACAACAGAATTTATTTCTCACAATACTACAGGCTAAAAAAATCCAAAAACATGATGCTGGCAATAACTGTAGTTGTTAAGTGCGGATCACTGGGCTCACAAAGCTCCTGCTAGCTAAGTCCCCATATGGTAGGGTTGGAACTGTAGCTCTGCAGGACATCTTTTATAAGGACACCAATTACATTCTTAAGGGACAATAGTACAATCACCTCCTCATATCATCCCATCAGGGATTAGAACCCCAACTTTAGACTTTGGGATGCATACAAGCATTCAGACCACAGTAGTGAGGGAGCATCAACCCTTGAGAGAAAGAAGGACCACTCAAATCAGTGAACTTGATCATTGCACTGTCCTCGAGCACAGCACAGCAGAATAGAGAGGAAGACATTATCACCTGCACTGGTTTTTAAAGCTGGTAGTCCATGAGTTGAGAGCCAAGAGTAAACCTACTAATGCATTAAGGCTCTGACAGAGGTCACACAGAAGGCAGGGAGAAGATATACCCAGTGGAGGTTACAGGAAAATGTTCTCAGGCAGAAGTGGGTCCACAGCAAAGGCTCATCAGAAGGAATGGTGCAATTGAGAATAAGCAAACATCAGCAGAGGATACAAAATGGAATGGGAAATGAGTTACTTCTTCAAAGTATTTTTAGATACAGTGGTGATAGAGTGAAATTGGTTTGGTCTTAGTTACTTTTCTCTTTCTGTGAAGAGACGACATGACCAAGGCAACTTATAGAAGGAAAAGTTTACTGGGGCTTACAGTTGCAGAGAGTGAGTGAGTCCACGACCATCATGGCAGGGAACAAACATAGTGGCAGACAGGCAGGCATGGTGCTGAAGCAGTAGCTGAGAGCTTACCTATTTTCTATAATCACAAGGAAGAGAGAGCTGAGTATGGAGTGAGTGTTTAAAACTTCAAATCCCACTTTCAATGACGCACCTATCCTTCAACAAGGCCACACCTCCTGATCCTTCCCAAACAGTCCCACCAACAGGAGAGCAATTATTCAAACATATGAGCTAATGGGGGGCATTCTCATTCAAACCACTAGAGTACATCATGCTCAAACAAAGGACTATTATAAAACATTTCATGATGGGATTCTCAAACCTTTCTAACTCCACACACAGGGCATACACGTAGAGTGCACACACACACACATACATACACATACACACGCGCACACACACACACACACACACCCTGCTTAAAACTAAGTTAACAACTTCCTGCTGACTAAATTGAATGACTTATAGAACCTCTTGGCTGTGATGACACCCCTAACCTCCACCTATGAATATATCTTAGAAGTCAAGTAGGTGAAATGAAATAGGCAGAACCTCAAATCAAAGCAGACATAGATTTCTAATTGTAAACCACTCAGAAACTAACTCAAAGAACTGAAGTATCTCAGTCTCTAATCCCATCTACATTAACAATTATACATTACAGCAGTTGAAATCCAATCTGTTAGAGATACTATTAAAAGGAAAAGGGAATCATTCTTTTTCCCCCTTGTTCTGTTTTCCTTTCATATGATTAGGAAATAGAACAGTTGTGGGAGCTCGTTGAAGATGAAGCAGACCTTGGTATAGATAAAAATTCACCCTGTCAAGTCTTAATTGCCATGTACCAACCAGAAACAAAACTTGAGGTGGAGGTGGATTGAGGTAAGAAGAGGTAGGGGATGGTTATTTCACTTCTCCAGATACCACTACCACCAAGCTTTCTGGAGGCAACTACTAGTAGTTTATATCAAAGAGTTTTTCACAAACACCCACATGTGGGCCTTTGCAATTCGAAGAAAATCCTGGAGTATGGTATAGTTCTTGTGGAAAAAAAAAGATCCTTTCCTTAATGTGGTCACTCATATGAGGACAGGCTGGGTCTTACTCTGTTAAGACTTGGCCCCTCCCTACTTCCCCTGTTTTGATTTTGGTTGGCAGTCAGCCTCTGAGGACAGACATAACAAGTACTTACAGAACCTCACTGTTATACATCCTAGGAATATCCGTGTGCCACTTTCTGGTGGCTAGCACCAGTGCACCCTTGACTACTGCTTCTTCAGTAGGCCCAAATTGCTTCCAATTTTGCCACATTAGAAACACCTTGTCCAGCATGTGCTTTGCAAAACAAGAACCATTTCTGTTGAAAAGATGCTCTGATAAACACAGAAGGAAGACATTGATACTTGTCAAAGGTCAGTTTAAAAATCTAACCAAGGTTGGAGAGAAGGCTCAGAGGATAATAGTACCTGCTGCTCTTGCAGAGGACTGAGATGCAGTTCTCAGCACCTGTATGTTGGCTCACAAGCATCTGTAAGTTCAGTTCCACAAGATCTGATGCCATTTCCTGGCTTCTGTACATGGTATACACATACTCATACAGGATTAGCGTTCATACACATAAACTAAAAATAAATCTAACCCTTGGACTAGAGAGATGGTTCCATGGTTAAGAGCATTTACTATTTTATGAGGACCCAAGTTCAATTCTTAGCATCCATGTCTGGCATCTCTCAACTACTTTTAACTCCAGCTACAGGGATTTCATGCCCTCTTCTGGCCTCTTTAGGTCCCTGCACTCTCATGTCATGCACACACTGAAATACATTAGACAGGTAGATAGAGATAGATAGATGATAGATAGATAGATAGATAGATAGATAGATAGATAGATAGATAGATAGATAGATAGAGGTAAGATAGATAATAAATGAATAGATAAATAAGTATATAGATATATAAATAGATAGATAGATCAATAATAAAATACTTATTGAATGAAATGAAGAGATAGCTCAGCAATTGGCAGCATTTCCTGCTCTTCCAAAGAAGCAAAGTTTGGTTCCCAACACTAACATTGAGTAGTTCACAATTATCTGTAACTGCAGCGCTCAGTATCCTCCAGTGCTCCTCCTGGTCTCCATTGCTACCTGCACACACATGGCATACATTCACACAGGCACAGACAGACCTATAGATAAAAATAAATCAATAAATAAAATTTTAAAATAAATATAACCCAAATTATTTTTTCCATTTATTTCCTTTTTCCACTTTTGGTTGGAGGTAAAAACACAGTTCTGAAAGTGAGTCAAGGGATATGTTTTAAAAGAAACATCTGAAACAAATAAGGTTGAAACTATGAAGGTGAAAAGGAGGATAGCCTACAGTTTCTTGTCCTTGACTACAGAGAATAGCAATCCCTCATCAGGCTTTATACACACATGAAACCATTCCAATTATTTCTCAGGAGGCCTCACAACTCCGTTCCTGTTCTAAATAAGCACAGAGAACATAGGGTGTCATTGCCAATGGTTACATGAGGGGCTCATACTGCTCATGTCCGTTCAGGTGTGTCCTACCACAGCTGATGGGCTGTATGCATCCAAGGATAGGTATAAATCGGACATAATACAAAATAGTAAACTCACATAAAGCACAGAAATGATTTTGTGATTTTTTTTCTGGTTTTCTTCCTTTTGTATTTCCTTTCTTTTCTTTCTGTAACTCAGCTGCAAGGTTTTCTAGCATGACTTTGTAGACGACAACATTGGGTTGCTTCTCAATGTCAAAATCTTGGGCCCATGTACATGATTTTTAGAGAAGAGCCCTATCAGAGTTCATACGTAGACTTGAACTTGGGGTGTATTTCTAAACTTACATTGAAATTTGAATGATTGGCAATGGTCCTTGGAGAAAAACACTTAAACATAAACCAAAGCAATTATTTCTGGACTTTTTGCTGGGCTGGAGGGAAGGCCAGAGTTGGACTGGGCAATTGTTTCTCTGGCTTTTGGATATAGAGCCTTGAATAATAGAGTCAGCCTTCATGAGCCTGAGTGCCCTCATTTTTAATATTGTGGAAAAAGCAGCATCGTGGTCCTGTTCCACAAAATCATGAGAGTGGTTCTTATAAGCAAATGTATGGCAAAGTATTCTAGAAGCATAACACTGGAGCATGTTTAGAAGTCACTGTATTTTAAGGCAGTAAATGTCTGTCACAGACTGCCCTAGACTGAATGTTTGAATCCTCCTTCCTCCTAAATCCATATGCTGAAACTTGAACTCCCAAGATAATAGTCCTCACATTTGGGGCTATTATGGGATGTTTGGGTTAGATGTGATCATGTGGGTATAGCCGATATGACAGCAAAAGCTTCCTTTAGAATGGAGACTACTTCAGGAGACACAAAAGAAAGTCATTAGAACACACAAGATGGAAGCCACCTGTGAACCAAGAAAAGAATAACATTTTGCTATGGCATCTTAAACTCAGAAATATACTCACTAGAAGAGTATCTTTCTTATCGATTCTCTTTAAAGAAATTGACAGAAGGGTTTGTAATCAACCTACTAATTGGTAGCAGAGCCCCCAAACCTGATTAAGCCCCATGGTTTAAAATTCATCCAACAATGAATTTGGAATTCTGGAACATTTTCCTGGTAAGGTAGCTAGACATGACATCTGTTTGAATATTTATAATGCTGTCCATGTTCATTTATTCAATTATCAAAATTTCAAGGATGTTCATTGACTACAATATTAGTTTAAGTCCTGAACAGTAATATAAATGAAGAGTAAGTCTTTACTCTTAGGAAAGTGAGATAACATCAGACATTAAGAACTGTTGTGAGGAAAATGTTTTAGAGAAACAAGTGACCAGGAATGGGGCTCTACATTCAGATGGGAAATTAACTGTGGCTTAATTAAAGTGACATCCAAGATGAGAATGACATCATAAGAGAGCTGAGGAAAATTGTGTGTTAGCCAGGGCAAGATCTGGTTGTTAGCGAGCAAAGGCCTGTGGCAACTAGTGTACCGAGGCTCTAAGGTGACTTCATTCTACAGCAGCATTTGATAATGCAGAGCTCAGAAATGCATCTGTCTCCTTCCTTCCCTCAGCCACTAAGTCCAAGTTCTGTCATTATTTATGGTGCTCCTCCTGTCATATAAGTACCACACACTAAACAATTGTGCCACTGGAGCTCCTTACAATGTACATCCCAAGCTTGTCTGGAACTCATGATCCTCCTGCCTCTGCCTCCTTCAGCAAATCCTACCAGTGTGTGCCACCACAACTGGCTATCATTATTCTAAGAACCTGGAAAAGGCCAAGAGATGAAAAGGAAAGCCCTAGGGAAGGGACAGAGCCCATTGACCCCCATTTGAGCCTAGGGACACTAGTATAAGAGTTGGTCAAGACTAACAGCTCTGGGAATCTCAGTTGATAAATGAGATAATTAATTCTTGTCCTTAGTATGACACAATATGCTATGTTCACTTACAACTTCTGTTTCATTAAGGGTTCTTCTAGTAGTAAAGAAATAAAGTACGTCATGCTAGCTCATGTGCAACAGAGGCAAAATTGGAGTCAGATATTGCATTAGTCCAGAAAAGTGCTGAAGAACGAGATTCAGCAAAATGAATAAGCTATTAGATCTCTCTCTCTCTTTCTCTCTCTCTTCCTCTCTCTCCTACCTTCTCTCACTCACTCCCTCTCTTTTGCCCCTCCTCCTCCTCTTTTCTCCTCTCCTTTGCTCCTTTCTGTTTCTATTTCTCTTGCTTCCTAGCAACCCTCTTTCCCATTCCCTGAATCTCTGCCTTTCCTTATCTCTGTTCACACAGTCTTATAATATCTGATTTAGTCCTTATGGTGAATGACCATTGAACATTCAAAGAGAAGAATCTACTTAGGTTAGCTCATCTTTTTGGGCCAGGTAACTCAAGTCACAGAATACAGAATTGATTTTTCCAGTCATCTATACCCTTGAAAGAGTCACTCATTTGTTGATATAGATGGGGTGAGATTTTTTTCTGGACAGAAATACACTAGTTACTCCTTGCTTTGATAAGACATCTTAGCAAAGTAACCTGAGGGAAGGATTGCTTTTGGCTCACAGTTTGAGGGTACAATTCCATCATTCAAGAGTAACATGGTGGTGGAACTACAAGCCAGCTAGTCACAACGTATCCGAGTCAGAAAGCAGAGACAGGTAGATGTGGATGCTCAATTCGCTTTCTCCTTTTTATTTAGTCCAGGATCCCAGTGCATGGAATGATGCCATTTGCATTTAAAGTAGGTGTTCCTTCTTTAATGAAACCTCACAGACATACCAAGAGTTATGTCTGAACAGTGATTCTAAATCCAGTCAAATTAAAACTGTAATTAACAACCAGGAGAGGCCAACCCAAGCCTGGTACATTCATTTTGGCAAGATCTTTTAAGATCATGGGATTGGCCTTCTGGCAATCATAGTTAGCTTCAGCTATCACCTGAGCACAACACAGAGTTATCACTTTGGAAAGGGGGACGCCAACTGAGGAACTGCCTACATCAGACAGGACTGACGAATTTTCTTAATTGCTAATTGACGTAGGACCATCCCACTGTTGGCAGTGTCATCCCAAGGAAGATTAGTGTGGCTGTATAGGAAATGTAGCTGAGCAAACCAGAGAGAATACACCATTAAGCAGTGTCTCTCCACTGTTTTCTGCTTTAGGTTCCTGCCTTGGCGTCCCTCCAGGATGGGCTGTAGCCTGCAAGATGAATAAATCCTTTCCTTCCTTATTTGTTTTGTTCATTCATCACAGCAACAATGAGAAAACAGTGACAGTAGTGCACATCTGCGATTCAAGCATGGAGAAGGTTGAGACAGCAAGAGCACTATGAGTTTGAAGACAACCTGGGTTACATAGTAAGATTGTGTCACAGAACAAACAACAATCAAACAAACACAATTTGGAAGATGTTCGAGGCTTACACATCCCCAGAGTGTGATACTCAGCATACTTGAAAGTGCTTACACAATCCACACTGGTGTGTAGTTTACAATCTTATATTGAAATTTTGAAGCACTTTATGTTTCTCAATCTTTTTCCAGGGCTAATAATTCCATTTCAGAGAATAAACACTGTAGCTTAAAATTAAAAGTTATAGACACAGGCACAGTCTGGAAACAAGCCATCTGCCCAGGCTAAAGAAGTGGGACCTTGATTACTGACAAGAATAGATTCTTTCACTTTAAGGAATCATTCTATCACCCCAGGGGTTGTCCAACTCTGGATGAGAGGTACACCTGTTTATTAGCGCATTACTCTGCATTGATGTATGTGAATGCATCCTGTGTTTATGTTGTCTTCTATATTGTGTGTAATCTATACTAGGAAAGCTAATTATTAATCCCTGAAAGTGTGCCCAGAGGCTACTGTGAGAGATGCATCCAAAAAAATAATCTAAAAATAACTAAGCAATAAATAACTGTTTGCAGATGGGAATTGTTCATGCAGTATTCTAAGCAACTGAGAGGATTTTTTAAAGACTTTATGGTATTTCCCCCGTTTTTTACTAGGTATACTAAGTTCTGTCTATTTAAGGCATATCATTTGAGTAACAATGTGGTAAAATTGACTGACTCAAAATTAAGGTTATTTTTAAAGACAATATTGAACTATGGCTTTTATAGTAGAAGAGTGACACATGTGCATATCCTTATGCATTATTAAAAGCACCAAGGGAATCATTCCTGAGAGGCAGAATATGTCAATAATTATTGTAAGTTATATTGTCAAAAAAGCAAGGGCCACTCTTCAAATTTGACTGCTCAGTGTTTTATTTTATTTACATTCACTGACAGTAAAAAAGTATAAAAGAAAAAAACTAGGCATAATAAGTTTACTGTGGCCTGAGAATATGCTGCCTACTTGGGAGAGGAAATTGCAGAGTTTCCACTAAAAGACACTTAAAAGTAAAAGAACAATAAGGGATTCTTAGTTCGGGATATCATACCAACCTTTACAGGGCAGTCAAATGATATTGAGCAAGACTTAGGGTCAGCTCACACAGGATTGAGCATGATTTTTGATAATATTAAATGGCTTATTCTATTCAGGACCCAAAAAATGTTTAGTGTGCTTTCAAGGATGCTCTCATTCATCAAGTCTTCTATCATTGCTAATGTATAGATAGCTAGTAGTCTGGACATGTGCTTCAAACTTAGTTCACCAGAGTCACTGCACTGATATTTAATAATGTAATTAATCTTCCCATTCAAGAAACTACCTCTGTACCAAGTGATAGACTTTGTCTCTTGGTTTTAAGCTTGAAAAGAAATACAGCCATACACTTAATGCATGGTAACTTGCTGTATGTTTCATTCCTCTGTTGTATGTAATGTATGGAAAGAATAATGTGACTCTTGCATGCCCTTTTTGGTGAAATATAGTTTAACAGAGCAAGAAAACAGCCTATAAAATTCCAAATCTCATCACTTAGGAGGCAGAAACTATAAACTTAAAAACTTAAATTTCTTCAGTTTTCCAAAAGTAGTTCTCTCCTCTGCAAATAAAGGATTATGGCAGACAGAGCCATGTGTAGTCATAACATCTCTTCATTGATTTATTGGCACTTGGAAGGATGAGAAAGGTGGATTGTGCTTGAGTTTGAATGTAGTCTAGGTGACATAGCGAGTAGAAAGCAGCATTACAACAAAGTGAGATCCTGTCTCAATAATAAATAAATAATTAAAAACAAAATTATAGCCTTTTAATAAGAACTCTGTGAGAACTGAAGGAAAACATGAACAACAAATTAATGACAATTAAAATTATTTCATTTAAATTATATATAGATATTCATTAATGAATATGAAAATTCTCAAAGAAATGGTGAGGGATCTGGGTTAACACAGAGGCTAATAAGGATCCTACCCTGGTAATAAGCTATGAAAGTATGAGAATGAATCTTAACTTAGAATATGCAAGGATAGGCTGATTGGTTTTGGTTCCTGAACTGGCTAAAGAATGCTTGAAGAAATATCCTGAGTGATTCCTGTTGCCATTATTTTTATAAAACTAGTTGAACCATCTCCTAAAATGTCATAGCAGGGATGGACAGATGGTTCATTTGATAAAGTACTTTCAGAACAAGCCTGACTACCTGGATTCATATCCTCAAATCCATGTAAAAAGCCAGATGTGGTAGTGTGCACATTTGTAAACCCAGAACACTCTTACAGAGAGCTGAGAGAGTAGAACAGTGGAATCTCAGGGCCACGTAGCCTGGAATATAAAACAGTGAACAAGAGGAGAGATCTTGTCTTTAAAACAAGGTCCAAGGTAAAGCCTGACACTGAAGGTTGACTTCTGACCTTACCACGTGTTCTATGGCATGTATACATCTGCACTTATATACGCATGAGAACACAGTTATACAAATCCTACATACACAGACACACATACACTTCATATACACACATACACATTCACACTAACAAAGCTCATGGCAATAAGATTATTGTTTCAGAGCTTCATATAAAAGATGAATAACAAATATGACAAAGAGAAATACTCACATAAAAGTCTACAGGAGCAAATCAGCTGCTAAACTTGTGTGACTAGTTCAGTGCATTGCAAGAGGTTGTTCAGAAATATTTTGTTTATATTCTCTGCTATGATGGACTGTACTCTCAAAACATGGGTTAAATTAGACCCTTCCTTGAGCTGCCTCTTTTCAAGTACTTGGTCAAACAATAAAAGTAACTAATTCAAGAGCCAAGTATATAGCCAGCCTATTGCACATGAAGGTAAAAAGCAAAAGTATGCAACTGTGAAACCAAGATAAAGAAATAATTGTTGTGGAGTTTATTTTTAGTTGTGTTTAAAATATTGTTTTATGCACTTTTGGATAAGGGGCTGCCTGGGTTTTTGGCATTTTGTATTGTCTTCAGGTGTTGGATTTCTGTGGTGGGCGTTTGATTGCTTATGATCTGCACCTGAGGAGTTCAAAATTAATGAATATACCTAAGTTCAGATGCTCGTTGTTCCACTGTGAGTCTGGCACTGACCATGATGGTGGTTCACTTTGTGGAGGTCTGGAATATATGAAAATGCCTCCTTGTCTCTCTTGCTAAGCCCCCACAGTACCCTTACTGCTATAAACTGTGCCTGAAATGTGAGGCCCAATCTCATGAAAGCTAATTAAATGTGGAGATAAGGAAGAAAAAGAAACTCCATACCTCACAGAGTCCGGTAAAGTATGCTCAGATGCGGGAGTCAGGACCTGCTCTAGTCCTCACGAGGGTTCTTCAGTCTCCACAGAAGGAGGATAAACAATGAGAAAGTTATGGCAAATGAACACAGTAGTTATTCTTCTATAGGACCTGATATGGCACACTTTTTGCTCTTTAAGATTGACATGTATAGAGCACACCTTTTGTATGGTAATGCTATGCAAGAGCATTTTTTTAACAATAATAATATCAAGAAATTAGAAGTTAGAAAAATTAAGAAAGTAAAATTAACAATGTGCACACTGGGGGGAAATTACAAGGCTCCCCCTTCAGACAAAGACTTTACTCTAGCTAAAATAGTAAGCTGCAGGCTTGCTTATACAATGGAATACAGGTGTCCAGCATACATCAAAAGGGAATCAATGCAAGAATGTTCATTCCCTCCCAGATGCAGGCCTCTGATCTTCAAGGTTAATTTTTGTGAGTAGTCTTCTAATGTAACTGTGGCTCTGTTTCCATTGGAAGGTCAGTTTAACAAAGAATAATTTTTTTAATGTTATGTCTGCAGTTAGCATGAATAGTGCTCACACATGCCATGACTTGAAGGTCAGTAAAACTGTTTACAATTACTTAGAGCTGAGATGGCAGTGTCCCTCTCCCAGTCAGCCCAGGAATTCATTTGAGTTTTAACTATTAGGCAAAATAGACAACATTATTGATGAGAGGCTTTTGTTACTATACAGCAAAGATGAGGAAGCGGCAAAGCAGTTGATGAGTTCCCATTTCTAGCAAGGGGCCAGGAACCTCTTTGAACTGGCAGCATCTATCACCTGGAGATATATATATATAATAGATAGATAGATAGATAGATAGATAGATAGATAGATAGATAGATCCAGGCTCTCAGCACTCAGAGAAGCTAACAGAGGATAGAGATGAAAGAAGAGGAGAGTGAAGGGAAATAAGCTTCTATGAAGAGAAAATTGTGAAAATTAAGTGAGAAGAGGGCTCAAAAATGAGAGTCACAGAATAGAAGCCTTTAGGGAAAGATATTTTCATGGTAAAAACAGTGCAGCTGGGAGCAGGAAAGAAGCAAGGTTTTAACCACTTTTCCTGATCATAGAGCCAATGTTCTCTCCCACTGCTGGTGGTAGCCAGGGCACTGGAAACTGAAATCAGAGTGTACGGTTCTATGAACTGACTTTGTTGATGGTTTTTTGCATGTGTGAGGCCCAAGAGGGTCTTGTGTTTGACGTCTATAAAGAAGGTTGAATGTTTCTCCATAGTGGTTGTGAAAAAAAACGCCAAACTGACAGAATGTTTCAACAGGAGATTCTTTCCGCTGGCCCAGGACCCTCTACTGTTGTGGAAGCCACAGCTTGGAGTAAAAGAGCCACTCAGTCAAACTGATCAGATTTTTCTTTTCTGCAAACCTCACTACAAGCAGTCGAGGCACTGGTGATGGTGATGAGAACTCCACCCATGAGGGAACCCTTCCTGAAGACAAGGACTATTTGTTTCTTCTGAAAACCAGACTCTATCTTAAAAGCTGGAAAGTGCAAACCTTAGGGTCAGTACACAGAAGCTGTCTTCCAGAAATGGCTAAGGTTGTATCTCATGACGGCCGCTGAGCTTGGTACTGTAAGGTGTTGCTGGTTTTGAAGGCATGAAGAGGCAATGGAGAGCAGCTGAGGCTTGGCACTGTGAGAGGTCAGGAAAGGCCATTGGTGAAAGTGAAGCCTCAGTAGCAATTGAAGGCCCAGATTGACAGGATCATGCAGATAAGTTGAGGCTTGGCACCATAAAGAGTGTCCAAGAGAGGCTATTGGTGAAAGTGCAGCACAGCTTCAGCAGGATACCCCAGCATTTTGAGATGCCAGTACCATGGGACAATCACCAAGAACAGCAACAGCAGTGGAGTGGAGCCAGTCAGAGTCTGGTGGACAACCTCTGTGTGCTGCAGAGGTCAGAGTCAGAGAAGTGATCCAAGCACGTTGATGGAGCCAAGAAGATCATGAGTGAATTCCAGATAATTGGACATTGATAATGTTTTTCTGCTGTCCAAAGACATTGTAAAAAACTTGATAGTTGTTTGGTATCATTTGGTCCTGTGCATAATAACCTTTATGATTTTTCCTTTTGTAAATGGTTTTGCTGGTATAATATAAAATTGTGTTGAAAAGTAAAGCAAAATTTTTATACAGAAAAAGGGAAATGTTGCAGAAGTTTATTTTTAGTTGTGTTTAAAATATTGTTTTATGCACTGTAGAGTAAGTGGCTGCCTAGGTTTTTGACATTTTGTATTGTCTGCAGGTGTTAAATTTCTGTGGGAGGTGTTTGATTGCTTATGATCCGCACCTGAGGAGTTTGGAATTAATGAATGTACCTAAGCTCAGATGCTCAGGGTTCCACTGTGAGTGTGGTACTGGCCATGATGGTGGTTCCTTCTGTGGAGGTCTGGCAGAGTTTGAACTTATGAATATACCTCCATGTCTTCCTTTCTGAGCTGCTCCAGCAGCAGTATACAACTACAAATATTTTAATATTCTATGTCACTTGAATCTAATCAATATCCAGTAAGTGACTATTTAGTATCAGTCTAAGATTTGCTTCCTAAAGTTCTTAGAAATTGCCTTCCAGTTAGCCTACTGTGGAATATAATTGCTTATAAAGTAAGTATTTTGAAGAAATTATTAAGTTTTTAAATGTAAATATTTAATTTTCATGTCTTCAACACTAGGATGAAATATTATCATATTTACCAGTAAACCTATACACATTTAGAAAGAACATATGCAAAAATAATAAAGATATATTAGTATTATATTTATTGTAAGTCAGAGATGACAGCTGTTCCTATTAAATTAAAACTTTAAAATCTTATTTGCCAAAGATTTGCCTAAATTATGTGAACTTGAAACTTATATCTGAGTTGGTCTCTCTAAATATAGCTTTAACTTTTAGCACACTAACAATCTATCTTAGTGATTTTATTTCCTTAATGTCTGAGAATTTTTGAAATATTTAATTTATATAACTAATAATTTACCTAAATCTATCAGAGTAGAAATTCTTTTCTTTCCAACCAAATTTGATAATGGCATCTGAAGAAAGGATAAGAATAAATACACACAAACACACACACACAGTGTAAAAGGTAAAGGCTTTTTGAATGACAGGCATAAACATGCAGAGAGCAGAAAGCACTATTCTTTGCCTACTGGCTACAAGTTCTTAGCTTATTAGAGTTCAAAAATGCTAAAGATAAAGATATGGATTAGCAGATTAAGAGTGATGAGGCTCTCAGTTTGTATCCCCACCACTCATGTATGAGGCCAATTCTGGTCATGGAGTACAGACTCTGCTAGAGGGTGGAGTGAGGGGTAGAATTCAAAGAATACTAGGTGGGGAGCAGTTTCTGGCTGCCAGCCTACCAAAAACCAATGAGCAACAATTTCAGGGAGAGACGCTTTCTTACAATAAAAAGGAAAAGAAAAGAAAAGAAAAGAAAAGAGAAGAGAAAAGAAAAGTGGCAAGTAATAGAAAAAGACAGGTGACTTCCTCCTTTGGCCTCCACAAGCCATCAATGCATACTTTCACCCACAGGCACATACATGTAGTTCTCTCTCTCTCTCTTTCTCTCTCTCTCTCTCTCTCTCTCTCTCTCTCTCTCTCTCTCTTTCTCTCTTTCCCACCCTCCCTCCCTTTTCAAAATGCACACATAGACATGAACAGAAGACTGACAAACTAGTATCCCTACCATCTTTTACCTTGATACATACATACTCTCCATTCACCATTAATTGCTTTACAGAAATTATCAAAATGGTCCAATGACAAAACCAGCACCAGAAGACAAGCATTCAAAAGAACCCAAGTCAAATCCTCATGGTGCTGCCCACACACAAGCACTCATAACACAAGTTTAGGAATCAAGCTCACCACTGGGTCACAGGAACCAGCCTGGAGAATTGCAGAGGCCTCCAGGGAGACTCTTCCTGATCATGGAAAAGAAGGCCTGGTCCTGTGTGAGTTACAATAGAAAACATGAAATGGAAATGTGCCAGTAAAGGAGAATATTTTCTCTAGATATTCACAATAGAGAAGATACTCATGAATGAGAAAGTTTAAAAGAAAATAAAGGGGGACCTCAGGATTCTTAGAAGCAGGCAAAGCCACTTAGGAGTTTGTGGACATTGTGAAGCATGGAGGCGAGTTCTGTCTGGAAATGTGTAAGATGGCGATGAAGGGCTACGGCATTTCTTAACCATTGTTGCTTTCTAGGAGAAGCACCTCAACTGTTTCCTTACTAGTTACAGCAAATGCTTTCTCACAGAGGACCAGGAGTTGTCAATCACTGTTGGAGAAGAGAGTGAACTTAGGAGTATATTATCAAATGCTGTCTGTGTCCTTCCATAGATTATGACTTTGGGAACACACATAATTTCTTTCCTTCTTAATTTTCTAATCATCTTCCTGAACATTGAAACAGTAACCTCATCATAAAACTTTTATGACTCAATAAAGCTGTAAAATTCTAGGAGCAGGTTGTAATACTGAGTACATTGCCATAAATGAAAGTGGACCATTGTTACCTTAGCTTTTAAAACTAGATTAATATTGTTAGCAAATATGTTTTAATCCTAAAACCAATGTGACATAGTAAACACTTTTATAACATGATGACTCTTTTCCTTTTTCAATCTGCAAGATTGGTTTGTTAACCTAAATGGAAATTTCAATGCTTTAACATAATAACTAAAGATTTTGCCATTAAGACAGAGAAATTGTAAACCTGTTCATTAAAGGTAAATGCAAGAAAGGTTAGTTGTCTCTAAGTAATCAATTTACTACTAACAAATTAAGCTAAAATCAGAGTCAGAGAAGCAGATTGATGTCTTTCTGTTTCTCATTCCACCAGGGGTAAATGACATATCAGTTGTCTAAGGGTGGTTTGGGCATTGTTTTTCTTTAATCTTACCATCTTCTTTCCTTCAGATAGGAAAATAAATGTCAAGAAAGCATTGGTAAGATGACGTGGTTCTAGAAGATTTTATTGTTGAAGGATAGAATACAAAGCATTCTCAGAAATTCTTCAACACTCAAAGCTTCATCATGGAATTTAATCCACATTTCCTTCCATTCCAAATCCCCAGTTGAAGATATGTAGTTTGAGGTAATTTCATGACCTCTAGACTTTCAAATAGAAAAATTTGTTTATGCTGATTTCTTTGACTCACTTTCTGGGGTAAGAAAAGGTCTTTTAAAATTGGGAGGCATGGTAAGATGAGGGAGCAGTTTGTGTTATTTTGCATGCCCCACACGCATTTTGCACTATAAAAGACTATAAAGTTATTGTCTAGTTTTGGAGGAGGATAGAGCTAATAGCTAAAGAATAACTTATTTTTTAATCATTTCTCTTACTTTGTGTACAAGTACATCTGTGTGTGAGTGACATAGCATCCATGTGGAAATCAGAGATCAACTAGGTGTCAGTTCTCTCATTTCATCCTGTGGGACTTTTGTATTGAATTCAGATAGTCAGACTTGGCAGCAGGTATCTTTACCTGCTGAGCCATCATACCATTCCTACAGAATCATTCAGATCATGTAATATATTAAAAATAAGGCTATTTCAGAAACATACAACTGGACACAAGGCAGAGATCAATGAGTAATTAGGAGGGCAAGCCCAACAGATGGATATAGATAGATATAGATATATAGAGAGACATATCTTTATGTATCTATACATAGGTATATAGATATATAGATATGCAGATATAGATATAGATTATATATAGATATAGATATAGTGAGAGAGAGAGGTATACATATAGATATAGATATAGATATAGATATAGATATAGATATAGATATAGATATAGATATAGATATAGATATAGACATAGGTACACATACATATATAGAGGTAGAGCTAGAGCTAAAGATAAAGAGATAGAGATAGATAGAGATATACAGCTCCTATACACACAGCTCAGAAAACATCGTAGAATAGAGATCTTGAAGATTTTAAGAGCCAGACTATCAGGTAGTCTGCTATGAGATTTTTGTCTCCTAGAAATGGCTGCCCAAACAAAACCTGAACAATAACAGTATACATGCTGTCTTAGTCACTCGTGTATTGCTGTAAAGAGACATCATATCCATTGGAAATCTTATAAAAGAAGGTATTAATTGGGGGGCATGCCTAGAGTTTCAAAGGGTTAGTCTATCATCATGGTAGGGAGCATGGCACCTCACAGGCAGGCACTAGAGCTGTAGCTTAGAGTTACATCTTGATATGCACACAGAGAGAGACTAATCCTGGCATGGCAAGTGTGCCACTCCTAATGGCACATTTCCTTCAGTAACCCATACCTCCTAATCCTTCTAGTCCTTTCAAACAGTTCTACTCCTTAGCGAGCGACGTTCTTCTTTTTTGTTTGTTTGGTTGGTTGGTTGGTTCGTTTGTTTTTCAAAACAGGGTTTCCTCCATGTAGCACTGACTGTCCTGGAACTAGCTTTGTAGACCAGAGTGGATAGAACTCAGAGATTTGCCTGCCTCTGCCTCCAGAGTACTTGAATTAAAGGAAAGTGTGCACCACCATGCTCCTCTTCTGGAGACCATTTTCATCCAAACTACCACACAATTTAATGGGAAAGAGAAACATCTTTTGGGGTCCCATCTCCAAACAAAGAACTATAGACAATAATGACTGCTGAAGGGGAGAGAATTAAACTCTTCCAAAAATGAGCACCCCAATTGGTTATTCAAAACAAAGTGATGAGCCCAGAAAGTTGTATATACACAAACAACAAAAAATGGACCTAGCTGGTTATATTTACAAATTTGTGCATTTTTAACAATGATAATCAAAGAAAGGGGACAATAAAATTTAGAGTGAAGTTACAGAGCATAAGACTGAAAAAAGTTAAAAAGATGGGTAATATGTTTTAATTTTAAGATGTATTTAAAAGAAAGAAAAGTAAGACTAACTTTCATTCATTCTAAAATCTTAACAAAATAATGAGCAACTGTAGGAAACTGAACTACAACCCTATAAAGTTTCAAGTCCACCTAAATTCAGAAGAGTAATCAATATGACTTTACTACAACAGCAATATATTTCTTTAAAGTCTGCCCTGCAAATTTAGATGGCATTTCATCCAAATTATCATGCTATTACTTATAGACCATAGGCAAATTAATTTAACAACTCTAAGCTCTAGTATCTTCCTCTGTGAAAAGTGAGAATGATAGAAATGCAAACTGAAGAATTGGAGTGAGGATTCAAAGAGAAAATGTAAATGTTCAGCTTGGTTCCTAGTCCATGGTGATTACTTTAATGAAGATTAGACATGGTGTTAACTCAGTGTAATGAACTATATAAGTAGTAACTGTTATAAAGATTTTGTAAAGAGGCTGCACATGCAGTCTACAATTAATGTACTCAACAATATGTGATTAAATTGTATCTAGAGTGCCACAGGCATCATAGAATGTCAACGGGAAGAAGAGAAGTGGCATCAATTTGGAATTGTGCCCTCTATGGCAGGTAGTAAGCACTTGGTAAATGTTAGATGCTTTCACTACCACTGCAGAATAGATAGAGTTAGTAGAGGATGATATGGTTGAGGGGAACCTCAAGAAATGAGTGAGACAGGGACTGTACAAAGTTCTTGCATAATGATGTGTCAGGAGGGAAATCACTGATTGGGGAATTATTATTTCAGAATCCACTAACATAAAAGCATCAGTCTAAAGAGAACTAGCAGAAGTAAACTCTAGTTTCTCTGTGGACAGTTGTTGTCACCCCTATCCTTATCCTGATTAGTAAAAGCTTATTTTCCTTGCAGTGTTTATGTGCTAGTTGCTATGATATTCAACTGAGTAATGGCCTCCAAGAAATACATCTCTATTCTGATCCTCATATCTGTGAATTTCACCTTAGTTAGAAAAATTGTCTTTGTAGATATAATTAAGAATCACAGGATAAAGAACTCTGTCTAGATTATTCATGCAGGACCTAAACTATTGATGAAGAAACAGATCAGAGAGCCACAGAGCAGGTAAAGTGACCCCAGAGGCTCAGAAGGAATGATGCACACAAACTGAAGATACAGCCACCAGATGCTAAGGAAACAAAGGATGGACTCCTCTCCAGAGGATCATAGGAAGCAAGACAGTGATGTCACTGTAACTTCTAATTTCTGCCCCAAGAAAAGTGAAAGAATGGATTTCTTTTTATTGGACTAACCACCAAAATCATGGTATTATTTTATAACAACCACAGAAAACAAATGATGCTAATTTATCTTTATAGCCTCTGACTTCTTTAATCTTGCCGATATCATCAATTCAGATGCTGCAGGAACTGTCAATGAACACAGGTAGTCTAGCCTAGAGGAAGGGTTAGAGGAGGCTTGTTAAAGGAAGAAATACCTGAAATGCAATCAGCTGGATGGGGAGGCCTTAGCTGGGACATGAACTGACAGGAATAAAAAGCAATTGGAAACATCATACAGAAATATAAGAAACTGAGCAAAGTTTGGAGATGCTGGAGAGCACATGAGTATGGAGAAGGGCACCAGGAGATGATCCAGGCTTGAGAAACTTACATAAGTCTGGGATGGAGGTCCTAAAACTCAAGGTGAGAAGAGATAGGCCATAGGGGACACCACACTGAGGAGATTAATTAATGGGCAAGACCTGACTGCTTGGCAAGACAGCCTGCTATAGAGAGCCTATGTCCTTTAATTCTTATATTGAAACATTTTCCAGTGTAATAATAGTTAGAGGTTAAGACCTTTAGGAAGTAATTAGATCACAAATGAGGCTATTGCCCTTATAAAAGATCCTCAAAAGAACTCCCTTCCCCTTCTCACATGAGAAAAGGCAGCAAGAATACAATGGCCATCTAGGAATCAGAGGTGGAGGGAATGTACTGGATTGCTAGCACACAGAACTGTGAAAGTTAAACCTCTAAGTTAAACTAGTTATAGCCCATCTCATTTATGATGGGACTAAGACACAGCTAAACCACTAGCCTTTTGATAAATAATAGATTGCAGGATTATCTTAACACATGATGCTGCAGGAGGGAGACTAAGAACAGAAAGGAGGAGTTGAATACACATGGAAATTGGCATATGCTCTCCAGGGTGGTGCATAAACCAGGTGGTAGCCCCAGAAGAAAATCAATAACCACTGCATCTATTTGTGGCTCTGTTTCCACAGAAACATGTTTGTGGGTGAATTTGGAAGGCAGATTTACAATACCAAAACAATCCATCTGGAGAAAAAAAATCAAAAAGAAAGAAAAATCCATACAAACACTTTTTTAACTATAGTAATAAGGTTTGATTTCACTAACATTTTTCCATTTAATTAGCTGAATTTGAAGGGCCTTTCAAACTCAACAGTGTTCCTTCAAACACAGTACCACTGAAATCCAGGAACAGTACTTGCCTCTGTGTTAACCGAGTATATTAAAAATAGGAAAATGTTTGGCTGCCATGTCCACTAGAACCTATTACCAAGAAAAATTAATACTGGCAAATTTAACTTTAGTGAGCTTTGCTAATGAAAACAGCTAACACTTGCATTACAATGAGAAGGAGGGAAGACATAAAGGGGAAGACAACTTAAAACACATGCTGTTGGAAAATATAATGTTACCTAATACTCTATATGCTAATTTTAATACTCTGTATGCTAATTTTAAACATCTAAATTAAATTAACTCAAAAACAAATAAAAGAAAAGAAAAAACTCAGTTTCACTTTGTTGTTTGCTAAATTTGAAGTGTGCTGGAAACTATAGCAGGTACTTTATAAAATGTACCTGAAATTATCTGGTGAAGGAGTATTTATAAACTCGCCCTCCTACCCAGGAAAGATAAAATTCTAAAACTCATTGCTTAGAAAAATAAATATCATCCCAAATGCTGGAAATGTTCAGAAGTTTTGCCATTTAAGAAATATGAGATTATTTTTAACCTACTGGCTCCAATTAGTGCTGCCAGTATAGGCATGGCCATAGGGTCATCTATTAGAGCACAAGAAAACTATCAAAGGCTCAGTCTCTAAGGAAAACTTGCCAGCTCTCCCCCATCAGCCATCGTTTGCCAATAACTTCTCAGCTAGGAGTGGATCTTTATGAGATTATTCCTCAATTATTTGGAATTTTGACTGGCTTGATCTTGTGCAGGACTTGTGCACAGCCACAGCCACTGTGAATTCATGTGTGTGATAGCCCTTTTCAGTCCAGTCCTTAGCTCTATAACCTTTACATCCACCTCCCCTAAATGATCCCTGAGGCTTGGCAACATGGGGTATAGTATGGATGTTCCCATTTGGACCTGAGTACTCCATGATCATCTTGTGAGACTCTGTATTAACCTCCATCCATTTATATTATACATGTATGAAATTCTCATAGAATAAATAAAAGTATCTTTAGAAATCATAAAGTTGTGATAGTTCCTTTTTTAGCCTATTTCTATACCAGATTCTAAAGGAAATATGATCTTCATCTGACTTGTCCTGGACCTCCAAGACCATAGTAAGCCTACATTCAAGGGTGGAGAAGAGGACAGGGAAAAGGTGAGGTAACAACCTTGACTGTGACATCTGTGGGAAACTAGAGGGAAAATTAAATATGGATCAAGGTAGCTTGAAGTGCCACAAATAGAGTGTGTTCTTTCCATAGCACTTGACACTCTCCGCAAATGGTAAGGTATACAAGCTTCCTTGCTTCTAAGGTCTGATCTTTCTCCTTTTCTCAACTGCCTTGTTTCAAATAGACAAGAGTTGTTCACCACCATCCTTTACTGACTTTCCCTCATAGCACCTGAAATTAAGTGGCCTTTTTCTTAGCTATCATTACCACTTTTCTGTATCACTCCATACGCCTCCTACTACACCTCCTACTTCTATTCTTGTTCCTTGAGATAGTTCTCATCACCTCTAGAAGTTATATATTTAAATGTAGGTCATGAAATAGAAGCAACTCATTTAAATGACTCCCCCAACCGTTGAGAAGTCCAACTTCCTTATGATGACCCATAAGTTCTAGATGACCAGAAAATACCTCTATTTCTGACCTCAACAATATTTCTTTCCTTCTTCCCTTGTTTCTTTTCCTTTTCTTTCCCTTTTGTTAAGTCATATTCTCTCTCTTGTAGCCCAAGCTAGCCTATAACTTATGACCCTGCTGCCTTAGCCTCTCACATGCTTGGATTATAACTGAGTGCCACCATACCTGGAGGCCTTTTAACTTCCTAAGTATATCAAACTGCATCCATGTTCAGGACCTCTGTCCTCTGAGTGTTCTGATGTGTTTCTGTCTGGAAAGCTTGATGTCAGTTCTGTGAATGTATGACTGTCTGTTATTCAAGTGACACTCTCCTCTCTGAAACTAGAGGATCCAAATCCTCTTCCCCATCATTGAGTTCTGTTTCACACTATTTACTGCATTAGTCATTGCTTGAAATGCTCCTATTTATTTTTTCCTAGAATAAAAATATTTTTGATGCAAGAAGGTTTTCATTACACTAATACTGAGATTTTTTATAAGTATTCAATAAGTAAGTATTGAGTAGGAGGAAAAAAGAATGAAAGAAGGGGAAAGAGGGAAGAAACCAACTGACGGGTGGGCACAAAAGCATATGTCTATAACCCCAGCACTCACAAGGTGAGACTCACAAGGTCTTTTTCCAAGGCCAGTTGCAGCTACGTAGCAAGTTCGAAGACAGCTGGGCTTCAGGTGATGCTACTCAAAATAACAACAAAAAGAAGCAAAAGGTTCCAGCTAATTATATCTGGAAGTGGTCAAAATACATTCTTAGACTTAGTAGACCCAGAAGCTAAAGAGCATGAAGCTGAGTAAGTTTCTATAAAATACAGTGAATCGGGACCAGTGAGATGGCTCTATGTGTAAATGTGTTTGCCTCCAAGCCTGGTAACTGATGACCTGAGTTTGATTCCCAGAATTTACATGGTGAAAGGAGAGGAATCACTCCTTCAAAATGAATGCTGTATCATATAAATCAGATTACCGGTAGTTTCAAATTGATTTATCTGTGTAAATGTTTAGCTTTATTTCTATCTATTTTACTGCTACTATGAGTGTGTGTTTGTAGAAGTCATTGGATTTGTTCTCCAATAAAACATATGAATAGATTATTAAGCATACATTCATTTAATATAACTAATTCTTTGAAAATATGCATTTTATATATTTTGTTTTAGTGGTTTGTGGGTCTGATGCAGATAAAGATTTGTTATATTATACATATATTCCTCATCTACTCAAAGAGTTTGAGTTAGTACTTGATATAACATATGTTGTAAACACTAAGTTTGTTATTAATGTTCCTTCGTTTTCTGCCTAATTAAAGAAAATATGAACCAGAAAAAAAAGTCCTCTGACCTCTGCATGTGTACCATGGAACGCACACAAAATAAATATATAATAAAATATAATATATTTATATATAAACACCTCAAACAAATTTTTAATTACATGGTTTATAAAAGCTTACACAGGGCATACACATTTCTAACTATTGCACTGGCTTCCATCATTGTGTGTTCTTATGCATGTGTTCCCTAAATGTAATTCTATTGGATAGGATTGTTCATAAATAAAATGACTTCATGGTCAGAACGCAGAATTGAAAAATAGATGTTGGGTCACTTGCAGTTCTTATGCAGACTCAGAACTTAACAGATTCTACAACTGTAAGATGTTTCATACTGAATCTTGTTACCAACAGAAGGCATTTGGCTCCCCTATTTGCAGTAGAAGCTAATGAATGAATCACTCAATACCGGTACCCTATACGATATCTGATACTGGTTCCGAGTCTTGGCATTGTATTCAGTTCTCCCTAATAATAGCCAGAATGCTTTCTTCATCTGCCAGGCAGCCATGCCTGCTAGGTCTTTTTTTTCCTCCCTATAAAGCACTCTTTTGTCCAGCTTCACACATGCATCTGATTTGGTCTCTGTTCCATGTGGCTGCTAGTATGTAGAACCTGTTTGATCTTGATGGAACAATGGAAGAAAAGATGGAAATTTAACAACATCTCCTTCAATTGTATCGAATGTCTTGGAGATAAAAATAAAGTGGCAATATTTTCAGAATGATTTCCATAGAAACCTCCTTGTAACTAAACAACTAATAAAATTCACAAAATGGACTACAAAGTCTTTGAACTATATGTATGTGTGTAACAAATGCTATGAATCAAATGTAGCCAAAGAAACAGATGCTGGCAGAGGCAGAGAATATATTACCTAATCAAGAAACCTTTATAGCAAGCTACCTATCTACTCCCAGCAATATGAAAATTCCCATCAAGAAAATATACAAACATTGCCATTTAACCAAAGTTCTATATTTGATTGAACTCTAGTTTTACAATTCCATATTTCCTGATATATTTGTGGCCTGTGTTTATAAGCTCATGACAGTCTATCAAGGAATGAGGCATAAACAAAATATAAAAATGTTTCCCATTGTATACAGAGACCAAGACAAGGAAGTACTAAGGAATAAGAAAGTACTAGGAATAAAACAGCATAACTTTGTGTGGAGAGGAATAGCTCTTCTCCAATAAGTGTGGTATAATTATACATCTTTTAGCTGTAGGCAAAAGTTACAAATGAATCATGCCACTATAAAGTGGCCTATTTGGCAATTCATTCTTAGATTCAAGGAACATTTACTATATGCCAAGCGCTATGTTAGACGTTGCCTCCTGTTATCTCACTTATTGCTCATAATTACTGTATGGAAAATGCACAATTACCACTTTTGTCACATGAGGAAAACTTATGTTCAGAGAACTAAACTCACTTATGCTTGGTTGCACAGCTAAAAATGCTTTTGGGAATCACTTCTGAGTCTAGCGTTCCAGTAGATTTTAGTTTCAGAGCTAACCAAATCCTAAGAAGCTGGAGGCCAGGGTACATAAGTTTGGAGGACAACGGTAAAAGTAATCTGTGGTGCTGGGAGATAGAAAAGTCAGTAAAGCATTTGTCATACATGAGGCCTGAGTTCAATCCCCAGAACCCATTAAAAAAATACTCAGTTGTTGTGGAACAGAAATGGAAATAAGGAGATCCCTGGGGATGGCTGGCCTATTTAGAGATCAAGCCAAGCCAATGGAAACCCTTTTTCAAATATCAGTGTGGGTGGTACCTGAGGAATCACATCTAAAGTTGATGCTGGCCTCCACCTGCATCCACACAGAGGTGCACACACAAACACACACACACACATACACACACACACACACACACACACACACACACCTGTGACACAAAATTCTCAAAGAGACAGAGGAGACACTAGGAAATTTCTTCCTCCTAAAAATGAAAACTAATTAATAGTCACCCTTTATGAAACTCTGCTGCCTCAACTTACTATCCTGTTCCTACCTGTGGATGATCCTCAAGGCTCTTTCCCCAGGGCCTTTGATTCCTCCCTCGGTGATGCATCCCCTCTGTGGATCATCTCTATACAGACAATTCCTAGACTGATGCCTCCAGGTTTAATCCCAAAAGCTTCAGCGTCCTTTTCCAAATTCCAAGCAGCAAATATGGAGAATAAACAAGTGGGAAAACAACTCTAATCTTCAACACAAGAATATAAGCCAGTAACTGTGCACTAGTGTCACAGGCCATTTTCTTATAGGTTCCTTTTTTCAGTGAGAAGCAATAGCTGCTCATACTATAGGCAGGGATGAAAATCAGATAACTTCATGAAATGATGGACAAGGCAATGTGTTCCACAGTGAGAACTTTGTGTACACGTGCATGTGCACATACATTATGTGTGGATCTTAAACATGTACACAAATCATTTTTGTCAGGCAGTATGTTCTCCTCTTGAAATCAATATTTGTAAAAGAAATAATTCCCCACATGTCCAAGAGCACATGAATGTGTCTTTATTCTGCTTCCTATATGTCTGCATATGTATATCCAGATATGCTGACACAAAATTCAGCGACATTTTTTTTATCCCTTCCTCATCTCTGAACTTCTGCATTTGCCACATGCCACCACATGAATTAGGCTTTTTTACCTCTTCATATTGACACTGATGTCCTATTACATGTATTAAAGGACAGTTTTACATGGTAAAATCAATAATCATGTTAATATGAGATAAGCATGTCAATTACCATAACTCATTAATCAGTAAGGAACCTGTAGGATGTGCCAACCATACCAAGTACCACAAAACTACAAACCAAAAATGTTGAAGTTGATTATAAATAGACATGAAACATTTATAAGTAGATAAAACTGGTCTACTAGACAAATTGAGTGGGGAAAGATAACGAAGTGTTTCTTCTATAACTGACAGAGCTCAATTGGAAAGGATTTTTAATCTGTAGTGTGAAGCGTTAACTACAGATTGCAGTGTATTACGTATCATATATGAAACAAAATAACATAAAAGAGATCTCTGATTAGAGAGTAGGTGTTTGGAGAAGGCCGAGGATGAGGAAAGGATGGAAATATACTGCACTCATTTATGAAATCCTCAAATAAAAACTATGTAAACAGGGAATGAAGAAATAGTTCAGTGGTTAAGATCATTTGTTGCTCTCACAGAGGACTTGGGTTCATTACCCAACACCACATGGTAGCTCACAACAACTTATAACTCTAGTTCTAGGGAATCTGGCACTAACACGTCTCAACAGCAAACACATTTCTTACTTTTGCATTATCAAAGTTAAGTTCAGTTTCTCTCCTTTATTGCAGCAGTTGCGGTTTTAAATAAGGTTATCCTCAGCTGTTTAGCAAGTTTAGAGTATTTTTTTTCTTTTATGGCTCTACCACGTCCAGTCTATCACAAGCACTGAATTTGTAAGCATACATAATTCAAAGACATTTCTTCTACCAAAATTACCATATGCCATCAGTCTTTAGGCTACAAATAAGTGAATGATTTAATACAACCCACAATATCACTTGTGGTTCACTAAAGGGAAAGAGCCAACAGAATATAATTTAAAGGGGATTTATTAGGCTGACTTACACCATCAGAGGCTGGGTAATCTCACAATAGCCTGCACAGCTGAACAGCAAGGCAAACTGTCTATTCAGTCCACAGAGCTGGAAAACTTGGCACAAGAGTGTCACAGTGCAAGGCTGCAGGTCTTGAACCTGTCTGCGATGTTACTACTGCTCCATGACCACTGTAAAAGGCTGACGGACCCATAATCTGACACCCTTAAAGAATATCAACTTTTTTTTTTAAGTCACACATCTATTCAAGGACAGTACTTACACATGAGATCTTGATTCTCATCTTCTGCTTTTTAAAAGTATTTTATTTATTTTTGTTCTAAATGTTTTCGTGCATGGCTTTATATGCACCATTTGTGTGCAGTATCAACAGAGGTCAGAAATAGTAATTGGATCTCCTGAAATTGAAGTTACAGAAGGTTGTAAACTGCTGTGTGGATGCTAGGCCCTAACCCTGATCCTATGCAAGAGGAGCAAGTGCTGTTAGCTGTTGAGGCATATCTCAAAGTGAAAGCTTTGTCTCTTGCTCCATTTTGTTAACTTAGACTCTTCCTGAACCTCTTGAAGAATTGTTTTGTTGTATTTTTTTTTTGGCCTTTTTTTGTTTTGTTTATTTTGTTGCTTTTATACTATTCTAATCTGGAATACTTACCTCTTTGGTTTTCTTACCTTTATTTTAGCCATCAGAAATCTCACTTGAGATTCAGAACTCATGTCCCATGCCACCTTCTTGACAGTCTCTATAACCATCTCAGCAGCATTTACACTCCTGGCTAGCAGTCACCGGTGTCAAACATTCAACTGAATATATCAATTGCCCTTGTAGATATGAATGTTCACCACATTCTCTATGCCCCTAGAATCTACAGCACAGTGCTTCAATGTGGTTGACTTCAGCTTCTGTTGAAAGAAGCTGCTTTTGCATGTGTCAGAATTTAAATTTTCTCTCAATCTCTATAGTCCTTGACCTAACATTTTATGTTTTCAAAAACTCATTAAAAACTAAATAAAATGTTTACAAATAGCCATCTAAGAAGACACAAGATATTTGTTGATATTAAAGGGACTTCTGGCACAATACTCCTTGGATAAAGCAGCTGTATGCCATCTACGGAGGACTTGCTTTAGCCTCTACTGGATCTCTCCTCTGTGTAAAAACTATAATATTTAATTTTTTCTGAGTCCAAATTAAGATGATGTAAAAGTTATATGAAAGAAAAAAATAATAACAAGAACAATCCAGAGTTTGAAGTCTAAGGAGAAAAAAAAAATTTAAATCTTTAAACCATGGAGTTCAGATTACTGATGGAACCCTCTCACTTCGGGAAATCTACAGTGTTTTAGATATTTATATTTGGTGACTTACAAGAACATGCTTTACTGTCTTTCCACTTCTTGAGGTCTAAGTTCCTGTGTAGCTTAGCTGAATGCTTTGGCATCAGTCAAGAAGGGCCAGCTAGGTTCCATTTGTTCTTAGGCTCTCTCCAGCGATTGTTGCTAAGGATCACTTTCTCACAAAGGATTTGATTCCTGAGTATCTACTTACTTTAACTCCAGGGATTTAAAAACTTATGTAGACACAAATTCTAACCATATCCAAGAAAACTAAACATTCCTAGGTTTTATGCATTAAGCTTATCACTTACTGTCACCGGTATATTGCCCACATATACACATTTTCTTGTGTTCTCACTGTACCCCTGTAATTCTGATCCTTTTCATTTCACTATATAATTCCATGTTCTAATGACACAATAGCACAGGCTGGATAAGTTAGAGGGAGGTTTCCTTGGTTCACAGTTCTGGAGGTCTGAGAGAATGTCTATACCTGGTGATAGAATGCTGGGATGAGGCAGTGTTTTGCCTGGTAAGAGAGCAGCAGCAGATGTGCTTATGTGTAGAATAGTAGGCCTGTGTGATAGATACGAAGGGATCAAATCCAAGGGTCTATATGAAGGTATCACATTCAGAGGCCTGAGTAGAAATTTCTACATTCAGATGGAATGTAGAAAAATTATTAATAATGTTACACAACTTTAACCTCAGTATTCAGAAGGCAGTGGCAGTGCACACCTTTAATCTGAGCACTTGGTAGACAAGAAGCAGAGCTCAGAATGAGGCGGTGTTGGGCAGGAAGTGACTTCTAAGATGAGTCAGAGTGAAGGACAGGCAAAATGATGAATCAGATAAAAAGTTAGCAGAGAGTCAGAATGAGGACATGCTGAACTCTCAAACTAGAAAAGCATGCTCTCAGTTCAGAGAATAAGGCAGTAGGAGGACAAGACACAGAGACAATGAAGCAGTCAGACTGAAGCAGTATGGCAACAAGGCAGAAAAGCAAAGAGGCTGACTGAGGCAATATAAGGCAGTGAGAGCTCACAGAGATACAGAAACAGTATGAAGAGACTGAGGCAGAGACAAAGAGGCAGTTGGGCAGAAGAAGTCAGTTTCAGAAGAGTGAGTCAGTTTGAAGCCAAGCAGAGCAGTTCAGTCTGAAGCAGAGAATCAGCCAGCCTCTGCCAGAGTCAGAAGAGTTCAGTCAGAAACAGTAAGCCAGCTCAGAAGATCAGTTTGAATCAGCTTGGAAAAGAATTTGAGCTAGAATAGAGAGTAAATTGAACAAGAAAAGTCAGAGATCAGAAGGAGCTAATCAGAGTAGCTCAGTCAGCTATAAGTCTTGGAGTTTGACTAGATTGTAAGGAGCTTTAAATGTTCTAGATTATACACAGTCTTCCAGTTCTAGAATTAAGACTAGATTGTAAAGAGGCCGAAATGCTCTAGGAATCCAGGACTAGGACTGGAGATTGAATTAGACCAAAACCTAAAAATAGTTTGTTTTTTTTTTACCCTGAATCTACATCTATATCAACATTAACAGTTATACATCCTTCAGCTTCCTGTTTTCTCACAAACTCACCAAAAACTCATCATTGGTCTAGTGGTTCTCAAACTTCCTAATGCTGTGATCCTTTAATATAGTTTCTCATGTTGTAGTATCCAACCATAAAATTATTTTTGTTGCTACTGTTATGAATCATAATGTTAATATCTGATATGCAGGATAGTTTTAGGTGAGCCCCTTGAAAGGGTCATTTGGCCCCCAAAGAGGTTGCAACACACAGGTTGAGAACCACTATTCTAGAGACTCATAATTGCACAGAGGCTCCACCTCTAAACACCATGATAAGATTAAGTGTTTACCCTCTTAAGTACTACATGGGGACTGAATATCATCACTACAACCTTGGAGAACATAAATCATATCCAAACCACAGTGCTTGATTTAAAGTATATTATAGGCTATTCTATGAATAATGCTTTATGGTTCAAATTTAAGGAAAACTTTGTGACCCTTTTTACTGTTTGGCCAATGTGAACAGCACTGGCAATATTATGGTACCTTTTACAAAGTGTCATTTCATGCTGGTGCTCCCTGTGTAATGGGTAGCATGAAATTGATGGCAATATTTTGAAAGTAACTTTTAAAGGCAGTAGATCCTGTCAATCTGAGTCTTTGCATGACTGTGTAGAGGATTGCTCTGCCATTCCATTCATTTCTCTTATTCTGTCCCATTTAAAAAAAAACTTGAAATATGATACTCTATGATTCAGTTTGTATAGTTAGCATACTATACCTAATATATATTTGATTCAATAATGTAAATCATATAAGTAACATATTAACGTGTTTTGTTTTATTTATTATTAACATATTATTTTATACTTTTTATTAGCATATTATATAAAATATTTGATGAAGTTCTATTCTCATTCCTGGTATCAACTCTTTTGTTTATTTGGCTTTGATGACTGGGATCTTCAGTATGTTATGCAAGCACTCTACCACTGAGCCACATCTCCAGGACTTTTATAAACTCTTTTCAATGCCTAAAAGCATCTTTACCTTCTTGAAATTTGAGTTTTCATGCCTGTATTTCTAAATCTTCTATCAAGTTTCCCAGTTTTGTTTACATTAGCTTGACCCTGCTTCTGCCCCTTGATCCCATAGTCCAATTAATACAAAAGCTAAAAGAATAAAATGCTTTGTTTAAGTAATAACTACAATCTCTTCCTAAGAAATAAGAATACAATCTTCTTTGTTTAAAAAAGATACATTTATTAGATTGCTGTCATTTCCAGGAATACAAAATACACAAATATATCAACAAAATATCAACAAGACCAGTAAAAGAATCAAATGTCGTCTCTCTCTGGTAGAAACTCAGAGCACTGGCAGTACCTTTGCTAGATAATTAGTCCTTCATCCTCCAGGCTCAGCACACAGTTACAAAAGGTTTTACGACCTATCAGTGCTTCAGGTTAGCAGACAAACTTCTAATTACAACTGTGGATTGGGACATGGTTATCTTCTATGGAAAACAATATAGGTTTACAGAATCTTCATTCATGGAAATAGTTCATAAATTCCACATTTACACTAATGCTGAACAAATTCCATCCAGTTCTTACAGAGTGAACTTCATTGTAAGTCTTCAAAAGCAAACAACATTTGATATGTTTCTCAGAAGTAGAAATGATGTTTATCACTGACAATGGTTATTATATCATTATGTCCCCTGTTGGATATAAATACATTTAATTGCTTCTATAGAATCTAGGATTTGCCCTTATCAAATATACTTACTTCATGACTTGATGTGATTTCTGTACTAGTCCCATAGTTTTTAAATGAAATTACAAAACTCCAACTCAAAGTATTTTAAGTAAATCAGTGGAGGAGTTAGTTAATACTCACTAATAATTTGGGGAAGTTTAAAACTTCAGATTTGGCTGGGTCCAGAGACTCCATGTCTTCATTTTATTGAATGATTTTCTCACAAATGATAACAGGAGTAATGACAGGTGTAAAATCTAAGCTTACATCATACTTAGTACTAGAGAAGCTGCTGAGATATTTGGTCTTATATTACTCCACTACATATGGTATAAGAATTCATTTTCCACTAACTGTCCTGTGTAGACACAGGTTTGGATTGATTGAGTCTTACTAATGATACATACCAGAACTTCAGCATCAAGACAAAGAGGATTTTACTATGAGAATAAAGAGAGTGATGGTGAAGCTCAAACATGCAGGGTATACTGTACCTACCATAAGCCACAATTAGTTCTTCAACTAATATCATGGTAAGGACATGTTAATATCAAACAGAAGTGCATCATTATGTATACTTATACTAAGTTGTCATTTCTGCAACATACATCCATAATTTTCCTTGTTTGCCATGTCAAGAGCTATTGTTCTTATATGAACATTGTTGCTGGCAGATTCCACTCATATTGATAGACACATATCTCTTTCAGTTATAGGATTCATCAATTAACTTGTGAAATTTCTTTGACAAGTCAATTTGTGTTTTTGATGGGTAGAAACAGGAGTCGTCTTCATTCTCTTTTATGGGACCTTTTAGAGAAGGTGTGAACAAAATCAGACAATGGCTTAGTCCATGAAGCTAATCATTCCTAATCAACAATATATGACTCAAATAAACTACAGAAGAAGAGAAGGAGAAGGGGAAAAAAGATGAGAAGGAATGGGGAAGGGAAGAAGGGAGGAGGGGAGAAAAAAGAAGAGAAAGTAAGTCAAGGTCAAGATATGTGTCAGTTATTAGCCTACAATATTAGAAGGGGAAGATAACTCTCATTAACATTAATTTTCATTAAGTCTAATACTAACTCTGTTTATAAGCTTACTGTGTTGAAAGATAATGGATCTGATACTGTTCATGAATTCTTTACCATTTCCTTTACAGCTATGAAGAACATCAGGATCACAATACTACTGAGTTTTGAGGACCACTCATCTGCTGATTGCTCATACATACTGTCCATACTGGTATACAAACAGTATTCCAGTCCCTCCCACCACTTCTTGAGGTCTTGATCTGATGCTTCCTCTGAGGCTCACGTTCGTGACTCTTAGGCAAGAATGGACAGCCTGGAAGATGTCAGTCATATCCTCTGAGACAACTGAGCTCCTGAGCAAAGATGTTCCTCCCTTACCTGATTGCAAACTCTCCACACATTCTGGACACTATAAGAATCTTCCATGGCTTTAAGACTCTAAATAAATATGAGAGAGGGGGTGGAGAGAGAGGGGGGAAGATATATATATATATATATATATATATATATATATATATATATATATATATATATATATATATATATATATATGGAGAGAGAGAGAGAGAGAGAGAGACTGAGTATCCCCAAGCTTCTGTTTTCCACAGAAGACATTGCAAACTTTCTAGAGGCAAGAAGTTGCAAAACAAGTCCACAACTTTGAAAGAAGAAAGCATCATGATTTCCTAGTTCCTGCTAAAGGACCATTGACCACATTTCATGAGAAGGAAGAGGATAGGAAGAACAAGATAATTTTAAGGATATTTAAGTAAATTGATAAAGCTCCCTAACCATTGTAAAGTAATTTTCACTCCATGTTTTATTTTTCATTTTTTTCTTTTATTTTTGAGATCAATATATTGATATCCTTTCTACTTCCCTTTACCTTCCTCCAAATCCTCCTATATATACCTTCTTATTCTTTTTCAAATCCATGATCTTTTTTTAGTGGTTTGTACATGCATATATGTGTATTCATATATTTGTAAGTATAACCTGATCAGTCTGAGTGTTACCCACATGTACATTTTCATGTTTTATGCTAACCTAACCTAACACATTGAATCATTCAATTTCAACATTTAGAGATTATACATAAACCTTAAAATCCTAAGTTGATTTTATTACTCTTCAGGTTGTTTTATTTTATAGATCTGAATATTTCTTTGGGTATTGTCTTGAATTTGTCAGAAAAAAATACTTAGTTTTAAGCCTGTAATCATTTCCTTAGAAATGTTTTTTGTTTTTTGTTTCTTTTTTACTTAAGATTTTATAAGTTACCATGACATGACTTAAGGTTAAAAATGGTAAAAACTCTAGAACATTAGAAAAATAAAAAGCATAAAAAATATGAAATTTCCAAATTACACCTTTTACAACCCTTTGGTAATAAAGTAAATTTGAGGGTCTTTAAAAACTGCAACTACTGTTGAAAGCTTCCTACACTCTCCTTGAAGCTTTGAATACCTGCACTAAGCTGGATGGCAGGTTTCTGCTATTCAACTTCTATCAGCAAAGCAAAAATATAAAACTCTTCTGTTTTACTTTATATGCTTAAAACCCTGGGAAAGTGCCTAGAAAAATGTATAGATAGCTAAAATGAAAATACAATAGCAGAGAAAATGTACTTTGAGGGACAGTTTGACACCAAATCTAACACCTAAAAATATTTCTCAGTTTTTCATAGTAATGAACTTGCTTAGTGACCCGTGTCACTGCAGTCAAGAATTCTTGTTTTGAGCTATTTTAACTCATTCCATTTCTGTTCTTCTTCCTCCATCTCTCTGATAACCTTGAAAACCAACAGGCACAAAACCGTGAGTGCTACAGAAACTAGCAGACCATGTAGCTAACAGAGACAAAGAAAGTTTTAGAGAGTCCCAAGTGTCCCTTCCTCCCCTCAAAATACTAGTTGGCCATTCTAGATGTTTTCTGAAAAGCATCCCACTGGGGATATATGCTTATTTAACCTAACCCAAAACTAACTATGCAATCCACCACACTCCTACCATATTCATGCTGCATTTCTCAGAAACAGTCAGGGGCAATTGATTAACATCGTGTCTTTTGAAGTAGTAAGTTCAACCAGGGATAAAATTAGGCTTAAAAAGATAGTTAAAAGAAAACAGTTTAAGAATGAGTTAGCTTAAGGAGCTTGGAAAAGCACTAGTATATTCTTTGAATACATAATCAGACCATACACCCCAGGTGCAGAGTTGTGTTCACATCCATGAACAAAGAAGGATGTTTGTGTAACCTCTCACTTATGGTTAAGTTAGAGGCTATGTTTAAACAGGAAGTGAAAACTAAAACATACTGCAGCAAAGACAGAGACTCTAGGCAATGTTCAGGTCCCTAATGAGTGTTAGGAACTTGGAGAGATCTTGCCCAATAAGACAACTGAGCCAGACAATGAACACCATGACAAAACTTTGTGTCATGAATAATCTGTACCTTATTAAATTACTCTAGGAAATTACTAAACAAATAGTAAAAGCAAACCTGGAAAAAGGTAAAAAAAAATTTTAAAAAATAGTAAAAGCAACATCCCAGGAGAAAGGAGGGCTAGACTTCCAAGCATTGAAATATAGGCCTATAGGCCTATATAGGAATATAAGATTATATATATATATATGCACATTGGAAGCATGAGAGTGTCTATATATATGCATATATATACATTTATATAGGAAAGTATATGTACACAAACATATATATATATACACACGTATATATATATATACGTGTGTATATATATGTATATAAATATACATATATAGTGCATGTATATATATATACATATATATATATATATTCAGGTTTTTTAAAAGTAAACACATGATGAAACAATGAATTATGAGCTAATCACAAGGAGTAAAATATAGTCCCTGGTTGGGTTCCTGACAGAACAAATGGTTGAAACTACTAGACAAAGACTTTAGTTTGTTACAATAAATATGTCCAAAGACCTAAAGGAAACCATGCCTAAAGAGTTTAAGAAAAAAATAAAAATGATGTCATGCCTGAGAAAATCAATTTTCAAAGAATAAGATGAATGCCACATAGTGGAAAAGAGTCAGATCTAATGTGATTTTGGGGATCAGCTGCAGATTTGAGCTAACAAAAGGATCAGGGAACATTCGGATCAATTGACATTTTCAAGTCTAGGGGATATAAAAGGAATAGAATGGAGAAAAAATAATAAGACCTTGGTATCCATTGGGCATTTTTAACATACCACCCTAGTCATGATGGGGCTTACAGAACAAAAGGGCTGCAAATAGAACAGGTAAATATTTGAAGAAATGGTGACAAGAGTTCCCCAGATTTGCCCAAAACCATTAATGTAAAGACAGTGAGATGGTAGTTGGCACCAGATACACAAAACTAGGTTTTATCAATTGGTCCATAACATATAAAACGAGTAATGGTTTGAGTTGATATTTCTTAAGGTGCACGCTAGCATTTGGTGTTGCAAACTACCAACCCCGCTTGCCAAGGAACATACAGTAGATGGCTTTTCTGGAAATTATATTGGTTTCACTTGAGTTGCTGGCTTGGCAGCTGACAATGAGGCTAACACACAAAAAAGGAAAGTGTAAGCAAACATCCAAGAAGCTTAACGTTTCAGAGGCACCCGTTCTAAGTCATTTCTGGCCTACATCCAACCCCTGATGTGTGTGAGAGTCTTAAAGTGAATCCTTGCCTTTGACCACACATCCAATTTTAAGCATGAACAATGCATTCAATATATCAGACTGAGAAGCTGCCCTGGAAATGAACAGTTAGCTTTGAGCCTTGTAAACCTTTATAATGGTCCTCTAATCTAAGCACAATCTGACCCAATTAATTTTTTCAGCCCTGCAGAAAGGATAGAAAACAAAATGAGACTTCTTCTTTCTTTTTCTTTTTTTTTTTAATTTTATCCAAGAGAATTGAAAATTCCTTGGCTTCTCTTCACACTGAGCTAAGTACCCTTTTTTGTCTCTTGTCCTCAAGTACTCATGTGTAATTTTATTTGCCCCCAGTCTTTGGATGGGAAAAGTTTAATTTTGCCTCTTACAACTTAAAATTCTTTCAGCCCAATTCCTTTCTATCAGAAAGTCAAATATAATGTTTCCTCTATCACTCTTCCTCTTTCTCAGGGGATTTATATAAATTCTTAGGATAATTACTTATCTGAGTGAAGAAAAGAGCAAAGGTTCTGCTATCCACAGATTGCTCACATGTTGCTCTCCCTAAATATCTGCTACAAGGTCTCTTGATTCACCAGAGACAGATGATGGCATCCTTGTTGTCAATACTTCTAGGCTTCATTCTTCACTCAGAAGTCTGGCAACATTTCCTGATGCGTGTTCATTTGCTAAATATGACAGTTTTCTCTCAATCCCAAGATCTCCCTCCTCTGGATCCTGAGAAGCAATACTTCTTTGCCTATTCTTTGGAGTCTACTTGAGTCTGGCCGTTGCTCCTCATAAAATCTTGTTACATAAGATTCACAGCCCAGTTGCTCTTAATTACAAGCTTACGCATCCTTTCTGCTTGATTTCAAATTTCGGATGGTGAGGATTTGACTTCATAGAAAACTTTATGAAGTCCAGTGACCCCGTGATGTTGTTTCTCTACTTAAATGTGAGTCTTCCTAATGAACAGACTCTATTCATCTCAGCATTTTACAAACAGGTGTTTATTTGTTTTATAAACACAGCTTTCTTTTCACTGAGGCAGTCTCTGTCCACCTCACAAGGTGATGGCTTTGGTCCTTGGTGGTAATAAGAGGTAAAAAAAAAAAAAAAAAAAAAAATCTAATCCCAACTAAAACTGTAAGTTTTGTTGCTTTCAGTAAAGGAACAAAAATAGACATGTGCCCGGTGGGAGGCTGACCTGAGAAGCATGAATCTACCTTTGAGCTTCACATGAAGCAGAGAGCACTCGGGGACACAACATTCAAAGGAAATACATGTGGTTTCATTTTTCCTAAGGGGAGAGGTCATTTTTTTAATCATTCTTTATTACTTTACATAACATGTTATATGTTTCTTATGGAAAGATTTCTTTCTTACATTAAAACTGACATTCTCCTTCCCTGGTATTGTAGTTATCAACATTCTGATAGAGGAAAACATTCTACTTTAGTCCAGAATTGAGCTTTCTATATCATTTGAATCATCCCGCAGTAGCTTGCACCTCCGTGGGCGCTGGAGGGAAAAAAAGGAAAAAAATACTTTGTTGACTAACGCTCCTCCTGAAAAAAAAAATAGACTAGATAGTAATTATCTTCTCTCTTTTAAAAATGGAACAACTCTTACCCTTTTAGATCCACAGCACCTACAGAGTTCAAAACGCTCTCCAAGAGACTTGGAAATATATTACAATTCTAATCAGAAATAAAATGGAATAATGTTTTCACTTTATAGGCAATGAAATGAGATGTAGGGAAAATAGATTTTTTTCCAATCACAAAAAAATATGATAAAAAGCTTAGATTTACTGAAAGTTTAACATGTGCTGAGTGGTATTCTACAATTTCCTGTAAAAAGCTCATTTGACTTAGATAACTAATATGCTAGATTTATTATATGACTAACTTTTGAGAGATTCCTGAACAGGTAAGCAGCTGGGTCAAGGTCACCCAGATTGTATGTGGTAGAGTTGTAAACCTTAGTGTATTGTCAACATACAACATTGCACAACATGTCTTCACCACAGGAAGGCAATGAATCTTCATCAGTGTCAAACTGGAGTCCAACTCCCTCGTTAACTGCAGTCAGCCTCTTAGTGATGTTTAAAATGGAAAACTGAGATTCACATAAATTCCCTATGATGAAAAATGAAGAGGTACTTCTGGACAAAGCCAACCTTATTAGCAAAGATTTAAAATCTCTCCAGTAGTAAGAATAGGTCTGAATGTTCAAAAAGCAATACAAACATCTGCTAGTCTCTGGTTATAAAATGGAAATTGAGATCCAAATACAGTTGCTCAAACCACATGGCTAAGCTATTGCTACTTCCTGTAGATTACTATATAAAAGCAACTGAAAAATTATTTTACTTAAATGCTATTTGTCCATTTGGTGACCACAATATTGTTCATCATCTGTCAAGCAAATTGGATAAACTATAAATGCATGTGAGGAAGACCTATATCAGCTCATGGTTGATCTGGTTCAGTGAGTACATTTGGACAGGTAGGTGTCTCATTTAAAGAATAGAAGAGATCTATGAATTCATTTTCTTGCTTGAAGAAACAGAAAGATATGAGTTCTCTAACTTAAACTCACTCAATTGCACAGTTATTGGATTGCAATACAAACCAACCTGATTCTCTTTCATCTCTGCATCTAGAATGTCTAAGTGCTTAGTGTTTATGGAGTGTTTCCTTATCTGATTATTTTACTACATTACTATGGTATGGCCCAAGAAAATATGGTGTGTAGTCTGCCTTCAAAATCAGAATGTCTAAAGGCCAACAAGGTAGAGATAGCACAGCTGAGAAAAGAGCTTTTCATGAAAGCCTCAGTTCAATTCCTGCACCCATAATGAAAGGACAGAATTGACTCCTGAAGGCACATGTGCACACACACACACAGAAAGAGAGAGAGAGAGAGAGAGAGAGAAAGAGATATTATTTTTAGAAATTCAAACCATGAATGATTATGTATCCCAAGCTGGCCTTGAACTCATAGTTTCCCTATCTTCAATTCCCAAGCAACTTTTTTTTAACAGATAAAAGAAATGAAATTTATTTATTCCTTTTGTATTTATTTTCTACTTCTATTTTTTATTTTATTTTTTTCTGAAGTGACCTGAAAGTATTTTTCATATGCTAGGCAAGTATTCTTAATACTGAACTTATGTTCCCAGCCCAGGAGATTTCAATTCTTTTTTTAAAATTTATTTTTCTTCTTTTGTATAATATATATCAATACCTCTCAACCCTCACTCCATTCTTCCCAGCTCCCCACATCCTCCCTCTCCTCCTATTATATATCTTCCCCATCCAACCCTGCCTCTCCCCATAGAAGACAGCGGTCCACCCAGGGCCACCTCTCAAATAATACACAACATATGGGACAAGGCCGGGCTCCAGTCCCCACAATAATAGTGGACAAACAACTCAGCTGGAGGAAATGGGTCCCACAGGCTAAAGTGTCAGTAACTCGCACATACACTCTAGCCTGCAGGCTATCTGCTAGAACCCCAAGCCAGACAACCACATAACATATCTAGAAGACAGTTCAGGTTCCCTGTCTTCTGCTTCAAGCTTTGAGGGACCCCGAGGGTACTGGTCCATTGATTCTGCTCGGGCCTGCTCTCCTGATATCCCTTACCCTTCTGGTCCCAAAATGCCTCCTCCATCCCAGGAAGACAAACTCAGCATCTACTCACTTATATATGGTTATTAATTGTTAAGCAAAGGACAAAGGAGCTGCAAACCACAGACCCAGAGAGACTAAACAGGGAAGGGCTCAGTTGTAATGCAGGGCTCTCCCTGGCTGGGAGAAGGGAGTGGGGGGGGGGGGCAGATGGTGCTGTGTGGGATAGGGCTGGGATAGGATGGGACTTGGAGGTGGGGAAGCCAGATGTGGGGAGAGAGATGGAAGGAAGTGTATGGAGAGACAGCTGGAACTGGGGGGATGTTAAGGGGCAGAGGATCTGGAGACCAACACAGTAGAAACTCACTGGAGCCCACAATGGAGAACTTGGTGAGGACCTCTAGCAATGGGGGGATGGGGAAGCTGAACAAACCTTCTTGTGTAGCCAGCAAGTGTGGTGGGACACCACCCCAGCCCCAAGTACTCTAATTAGAGGCAAGTTTCTAAATTTCTATAAAACTTAATTTCCTTCTGTGATAAAAGATGGTTTATAAGAATTCAGTTAGAAACCTGGCGGTGGTGGTGCATGCCTTTAATCCCAGCACTTGGGAGGTAAAGGCACGAGGATCTCTGTGAGTTCGAGGCCAGCCTGGTTTACAGAGTGAGTTATAGGACAGTCAGAGTTATAGGACAGAGAAACCCTGTCTCGAAAATTAAAAAATAAATAAATAAATAAATAAAGTCATGTGACAAGATTTCTCAAAGATGCTCTTATAATTGCTGTGACCAAGAGATGTCAAAGAGCTGGAATCTTCCCACTGGGGAAGCAATGCTCGCTTAGGGGACACTCGTGAAAATGGACCACTGAACTTGCTCCAGCGTTACATGGCATGGCTCCCATTTCCTATGCTCTTGAGTTAATTTACTGAATGACTTCTAGCAGACTGAATAGAACACAGTGGTAGGGTTTTACTTCTAAGATTAGATAGCATATGTTCTATGCTTCTTGGAGGTAGTCACCTGCTATGTAATCGGGCAGCTTCTTGGAGAAGTCTCTGCAAAAAAAACTGCGGAAGGCCTCAAGCCAACAGTTAGCAAGGAAATGAGGCCCCCAATCCAACAGCTCTCAGGAATAAATATGCACATGAACCCACTGGAAAGCAAATCCTAGTCCTCTGAAGTTGTCACATCAGACTTGACAGCCAAGCAAGGGTTTGGCTACAGCCATCTGGGGAAATGTGAGCCAAAAATGTTCAACTAAGCCAGGCTCAGTTTTTTGACCCACAGAAAGTGGTAAATACACATTGTTTTGAACCACTACGTTGGGCCTTAATTTGTCACACAGCGATGGCCAGTACACATGCCAAGTGCTGTGCAGACATTGTCTCCCGTAACAGTAACGTCTGCTCTATAAGGCAGGCATCACTGAACTGACTTAAAGAGAAAAGCCAGAGATCCCAGTAGTGAGCTTTGCCTGATTCCAAAACCCATGCTTCTTTTTAAACACAATTCTAATCTCCCTTACTGACTCATATTTTAGATTACCTTTGATTCCTGTGTTTGGCTTTTGGTAATTAAAATAAGTATTGCTGAAATCATTCAGTAATTGAGCTCAATCTGTTTTTGAACCATGCTATTGGTCTTCAAGCAGAACTTGGAAGCTAAATAAATCTCTGTCAGCAAGACACTGGGTTTGCCAACATGTATGCTGTAGGCAGTAAGATCTAAGGTTTTTATAAACATCAAATTATAGCCCCTGAGTCTGGGTTCTAACCTCCTCATTATTACTGTCATTTATTTTTGGAACACTGTCTTTAAAATTAAAAACAAAAAAATCACTCATGGTACTTAAGTTAATTCATGGCTTTAAGTCAGTGAGGATAATCAGCCATCACCCACTCAGTCTCATCTTCAAACAGAGTTCCCATCAATAAATTGGCGGTCATGTGACTTTTGGACCTTCACTCAGATTCCAGAAACTTTTTTGTCTCATACTTGGAAATATTTGAAGTTCTGAGACAGTTAATGATTCATGCCTAACCATTAGAAAAAGCCGCAGAGCCTATTTAAACTTGCAGTCAATTCTGAAGGCAGACACAAAGGAAGAGATTTATAACTACTACAGATATAGCTCAGACCTAAAAAACCAATTCCTTGACAAAGTCCTTTCCTTCTGCCATTTTGAAATAATTAGTGACTTTCACTCAATGGCATATTAAATTTTTATCTCTGGTTACTGTAGCAAATTGAGAACAAAATGAAAATCATTAATCCCAGTGATGAAGATGTCAGTTATCTTGGGTTTAGACACATTCCATTGGAATGTGTTATTAAAATGATTAAGTGTGTTTAATTTATCTATCATTTATCTATCATTCATGTTGGAATCAGTCTATCAACAGTGAAACCATCTGTAATTTTAAAGTAGGCATATTTGGTAATAAAGACATCGTGGGTCACACTAATGCCCTAAAAAAGAAGCATAAGCATTCCATTGGATAAAAACAATTTGGGAGTAAAGACTTTTTATTTCTCAGTTAATACATTGGCAAACATAGAAATATTTAAATTTCATTTTGCAATTCCATATTTATGTACACACATACACACGTTACACTTCACACCTATCAACTCCGTGGTTTTCCCCTCCCTCTACTGGCTGGTCACTTCGTAAGCAATTTTCTAATTTCATGAAATGTACTTTCTATCATCCTCTCTTGGTTCCCCTCTTATCCACTTTAGACTTCTTATTGTCCTGTTGCTAGTTTTATATCTTATAAATAAATAGGGAGGAGGAGAGAGTGACAGAGAGTCAGAAAAAGTGGAGGGGAGCTCCAAAGAGATTCCTCATATGAGTGATGTTTTCTTTTCTGGCTCTGGATTATTTCGATTAGTATAATAACCTCCAATCCCATCTACCACTTTCTTGCAAATATTTAAATTTTATTCTTTATGAGCCCGGATATTTCATATTCTCTATCTCTCTGTCTCTCTCTGTCTCTCTCTCTCTCTGTTTCTTTCTCTCTCTCCCTCTCTCTCTCTCTCTCTCTCTCTCTCTCTCTCTCTGGTGTGTAACTAAATACTACATTTTCTTTACCCAATCTCTGATTAGTTCAAGTTAATAGAGGCTGAATTCTTACCTTGGCTGTTGTGAATAGTACTGTAACAACAAGGATGTGCACATATATCTGAGGTATGTTGACTTAGAATCCTTCAGGTATATACCCAGAAGTGTTATAGCTGGGTCATATGTTAATTATATTTTTAATTGTTCAGAAACTTCCTTATAGATTTTCAATAGTAGAAATCATTCACCAGTAGTGTAGAAGCTCAGAAGCTTTTGTTTTCTTTTTTAAACTTACTTTTATAGTGTGCGTATGTTTCCTTGTCTCTGTGTGCAATACCCAAGAAGACCAGCAGAAGGCATAAGATACCGTCGAACTGAGTTACAAACTGTTGTAAACCACCAGATGTGGGTACTGGGAACCAAACTCTAGTCCTCTGCAAGAACAGCATGTTCTCTGAAGCCCCAACCCTCTTCTCCAGCCTCTTTTTTTTCTTAATGACAGCCATTCTCTCTGGAGTAAGGGTGAATCTCAAAGTGAGTCTTTTGCATTTCTCTGATGGTTATTGGTATTGAATACTTTTCCAAATACATATTGGTCATTTAGATTCATTTATTAGAGAACTGTCTTTTCAATTTATTATCCCATTTCTTTATTGGATAATTGTGGCTTGTGGCATTCAATTTTAGGGAATTTTTTTATACTCTAGACACCAATTCCAGGTTGGATGCATACATCATTGGTAAAGATTTTCTCTCATTCTGTAGGCTGTCTAAACTCTGTTTATAGTTCTGATGGTGTGCAAAAGGATTTTTTTTTATTTCAAGCAATTCAGTCTGTCAGTTCTCGAGGCTATTTCCTCTGCTATTGGAATTCTTTTCAGAAAGTTCTTGCCTATGCCTGTATCTTGAAATATTTTCTCTGTGTTTTTCTATAGTATGTTCAGGTCTCATAATAATATGTTTAACCCATTTTAAATTTGTTTTTATGTAGGGGGAGAGATATATATCCAGGTTCCATTCTTCTACACATGAAAATCCAGTTTTCCTAATACAATTTGCTAATGAGACTGTCTTTTTTCAAAAGTAGTTTTTTTTCAAAGATTACATAGTAATAGATATGTGGGACTTTTTTCTGGATCCTCTCTTCTATTCCGCCCATCTATGTGTTTTTGTAAGGCACTTTATTGTTGATTTTTAAGAGCCTATAAAGATTTGAGTTTCATTAAATCGTCACTCACAAACATCATATACTTTACTTGTATTCACCCCTTCACTGAAGGATCTTGTTTTCATGAAACTGATTGGTCCATGTCTCCTCCTCAAAAGTTCTCTTTCTACTTCTTTGTCATATATATTCTTCACATGGCAGAAAACATTCTGTTTGTCTTTCTGAGTATGGCTTACTTCCTTTAGCATAATGCTCTCTCCTACAAAAGACAAAATCTCCTATTCTTTTTGTTTGAAACATTTTAATTCTGAGATAGAGTCTTGCTGTGTTGTCCAGACTGACCTTAAACCTGTAATCCTCCATCCTCTGACTGTGAGGTAGCTGTGAGGGATAGTGAGAGCCGTGAGGGAGGAACAAACACTCTGGCTTCTTTCCTCAATGATAGCTGTTCAGATTGGGATGGACTGAAGTCACAGTGTAATTTTACTTCCATTTCTCTATGGATAACAATATTGAGAACTTCTCATAAATGCATTGGTCATGTGCACTTCTATTGAGAGCTCTTCATTCAATTAGACCATTTATTGATTTAAATTTTTGCATTCATTTTTGTGAGTTTTAGTTTTGGAGGAGGTTCAAGACAGGGTTTCTATGTTCTGGAATTCTCTTTGTAGATATTAGCCCATTGAATGGTATGTAGCTGGCAAATGATTTCTCCCCTTCTGTAACTTGTTTCTTTATTTTGATAGTTGTTTTCTTTGCTTAAAGCCTCTTAAGACTGGGTCATATTGAATATATAATATAAAATTAAGTTATAAAATGAAAATTTGTATTTTGATATACCATAGTACAAAAGTTCTTGTAATTTTGTCATTTTTGATATCCCATTTAAGAACAGTTTGTCTCATTTCACTCATACTATGTACTAAGAACATTTGTGTTTGTTTAGACAACATGCATACCTGTGATCATGATGAGTTAATGATACAATAGGCTATAAAAATTTGTCAGAAGGTCTGAAGAGATTGCTCAGGTTAAGAGCACTTGCTGCTTTTCCAGAGAACCTGAGTTTGATTCCCAACAACCCTTCATAAGGCTAAGGGAGGGGGCCTCACAACCATTTGTATCTGCATGCAGCTCCAGGTAATTAAATGCTCTCTTCGGGCCTCTATGGGTAACTGTATATGTATAACACACACTAACACATAAACACACACACACACACACACAAATAAAAATGAAAATAAATCCTTTTTAAAGAAGATTCAGCTCTCTCACTGATAAAAGTAAAATCAAAATTGGATGCCAAATCCCATTGTTTTTTGCTATGACAAAAGCTTCACATTTGGAGATTAATTCAAATCAAGGATAGATTTAACCATTGATATAATCACAACTTTGACATTATTTTTAAATTATATTCCACATAGGGAGAAATAATAGAACAAGAATTGGGTTTGTGTTTATGAGGTAATGATTCTGTTTTGCCTTGATGTGACATCCACAGTTTTGGGAAATGTTCTTTACTTCTCTAAAAGTAATTTCTTTTGTATTAAGTGACAAGATTCATCTTTAAATTTCCTTCAAATATTACAGGCAAATTGTGACCCAATATAATATAGTTTCACAGTGAATTCAACTTCTGAAAAGCAATGGTTATGTTCATTCTGAATGACATTAGTAACCCAGGCAGCTTCTATTTCCAAAGACAATGAATCATCACTGCTCATAAATTGCACATTGGCTAGTTCACTTACACACTAAAATTTGCTTATAATCCCAATACTAATAATCACGCCCTTTTCAGGGTTCTTCATAGGCATTTTTGTTTCATAGAAATTAAGTCAGCCAATGAACATGTTCCCAATTAGGGATAGGTAAGATAATACTACTCTCGTTTTTTTCCAGCTTTCATATTGTAAATTAATAGTTCATTTTGTGCCCTGAATTTTACTTTTTGATGATGATTCTGTTTGCAGTGGTCCCAGAAAATAGTGCTGATGTTCTGTCTAGTATTGCTAAGTTTTAGAAAGATGTGGTGTACCTTACAAAGAAAACAGAGGCATTAGGTAGGCATTGTTGAGACATGACTTATAGCACTTACTACTCTGCATGAGATCAGAGTCAATTACTCCGCAGTACATATTAAAGCACCACTTAACAAAAACACATATAAACAAGGCTGTGTAGTGATAGGCTAATGAAACTGCTGTGAAAAAGCCAGTATTAAAAGAAGCAAATGCTATCATTTCTCCCAATAGCCTAGGAAACACCCTTTGAAGAAGTGTTCCTCCTAAGGAAATTTTAGTAAATTTAAAATAGTCTTTTTCTCTGAGAATATTATAGATGCTCACTGAAATGCTTACTGTGGTCACCATAACATAAAGCACAGTCAAATATTTAGGATTCTGCAGCTTTCTTTGCTATTATTATTACTCTACTGTCTGCAGCTTCTAACTTCATCTTCATTTTCTAACTTATTTCCACTTGAATTGTATCTAGGCAGTTCAAGATTTTATTTGATGTTATGACTAGCTTTGAAAATGTCATTTCGCAGGGTCTTTAGTTTCCTATCATTCGATATAACAGCCCCACACAGTGTACATTCAGCCTGCTCAGCATGCAATCTCTGGGGATGTCATAATAGTTTTGACAGAAGTATGTCTTACCATTTTAATAGACTGGAAAAAGTGCCCAGAAAGTGGAATACAGATATGGGACCAATACAACTACAAAGAATGCATTTATTTTTCCAATAAAGACCCTGAAGCCCTGCAACCTGAACCATCTCTGGACAATTAGATGAAAAGAAAGAAGATGAAAAGGTTGGGAGGCAGTTCTTGACATTTTACTATGTGTTAACATCAGTTTGGAAGATTTGTTGCACTCATGTCCTGAAAATTCTGAAACTGCTTCAAACACAGGCATGGGAGAGGACTTTAAGATAGGTGAAAGTGAAATAAGGAGGAAAAACATCCTGTTTCCCACACAGTGGTCCATGCAGATAGAAGAACGTGTTGAGAAGTCAGATAGTATTTTTATGCTCACTATGATAAGTAACTTATGCTTCTCCCTCAAAAGAAATCCCTCAAAAAGAGGCGATTTCTTGCCTTTTACCATAAATAGGAAAAATTGGAAAGTATGTAAAAGATTACTTCCTACCAATATTGCTTTATAAATCCAGGCCCAAAAGAGAATATGGAATTGAATTATCCCAGTTTTGAAGTTAGGAAAGGGGATAAATCAGCTTTTGTGGGAGAAAGATCTTTGAGAATCTTCCTAGCAGGTGGGGTAGTCTTCGGGATTGACAAGAAACAGGCAACGATGTCCAGGTGGATCTTCTACAATCAGGGAGATAGCAAACCTCAGGAAGATGTCAACTTCAAGGACTTCAGCACCTGGGCCACAGACGAGGTCTCAATGCTCCTTAAATATGTGTGCTAGTTTGTCTTGTGTTATAATGAAATGGCTGAAACTTGGCAACTCTGTAAATAAATTTACTTCACAGTTTTAGGGAACCAAAGGTAGTGATGTCTATTTATTCATTTATTTATTTTTGAGTAAAGTACTGGGGTGATGTGGGACATCACATGGCAAGAAACAATGAGTGCATACATGAATATCTTTTCTGGTCTCCTTCTTCTTACAGAGCCACCACTTTTCAATCGCGGTGTTCCTCCCTAGTTAATATATATGACTAAGTGTGTGATCTCTTAATAACTCAAAATAGAAATGAGATTTTGGTTCCTAGGCCCCTCTGGTACACACTAAAGCCATATGTAAGCCATAACTATATATAACATATCAGCTACCACAATTCTTGCATTGTACTTGGCTTCCCATGAAAATGGAAATCTTGTTTTTTTAAATGGTAAGGGTAGTTTCTAAGTCATTTTATTGATTTTCAGAATAAAACTGAGACTATGTTTCTCCCACTAAATAAATAAACTTAGACCCAGATATATGTTAACCATCTAACCCCACCAGCTTACCATACAGATACCATTCAGTCCATCTTCGTAGATGAAGAGAGTGAGGTACAGGTCTGTTGCTCATGCCCATTCACCGGACCCTTGGGGGCAGGGGAGAGCTGTAGCAGAACCAATCACACAGGCTCCAGGAGTCATGTAAGTGGCAAAAGCAGACTCATTTATTTCAGGTAGAGGGACCCCCTTTTAAACCTTTGCCCAGTGTCCCATTGGCGCCTGGACTGCAGGCAGCTGTTTTGGCAAACCGTGCATACACACTATTTAGTAGCAGGCCTGGTTCCTGCCACACAGGTCAAGGCCTATGTTCAGATCTCAAGTAACAGTGTAAAAAGCTGTACACAACTATGCATTCCTATGGCCCTAGGTTTGGGGATAAAGAGGAAAGCTGATCCCTTGAATGCCCAGGGCAATCAGTCTAGTCAAAATAGTGAGCCTCCAGTTCAGTGGCAGACCCTGTCTCAAGGCAAAAATGTGCATGGTATGCCCAAGTGCATGTATTACACAGACAAAGCATTGCTACAAATAAGTACCATGCACGTGTTTAAGCAGTACTTGGCACCTTGAGACCCAGCATGCTTCTTTTTTTTCTTTTATTTACCATGGTGCCTAATGGACTTTGAAAAAAAACAGGACATTTACATGTATATGCAAAAATCAATTTTGCTCATAAGATAGATCTGAGTACATCTATGTTGATACAAAGACACACCAAGAGCCTTTAAAATTCAGATGGTGGGATGGGATAGAACATATTAAAGGCAATAAATATCTAGATTAGAAACCTCAACTATGTCAGTCACATATTAAGTACATTTCCACTAGCTCTTTATTATGTTTTCTTCTTAACATCAGAGTATGTAATAAAAATGGTAATTAGATGGATTTTTAAAATGCAGCTAGTAAACTGCCTCTGGGTTTTATTTGGAAGGTATTTCAGATCTATTTTGAGCACGTACCATATGACACTTAATGAACAATAGCTAGTGTGACAGACTGTGTTGCATACACCTGGACTCTTTTCACCTTTGGAGCAGGCACTTCCTGATACTGGAAGTATGGCCATTTGCAAGCCCTCTGTGCTCAGCCATTACCAGAAATCACTCTCCACCTGAGAGATGCACCTGTATCTCACAAATAGCCTGAAGCTCTGGACTAATACACGGATGGAAATATCTGACTCTCCTTTTCAAAATTTTGGGCCAGGGTTGGGGAGAGAGCCGTTGGTAAAGTCTTTGTCTTAAAATGTGAGGACTTGAGTTCCATCTCCAGAGGTTTCATTTAAATGCTTCTAATCTCACTGCTGGGTAGACAGAGAGGCAGATCCCTGTGTCTTGCTGGCCAATTGATTATTGTACCATAATTGATGGGCTCCAGGCCAATGAAAGACTGTGTCACAAAAGGATATTTCTGAACCTGACACGCTGGCCTACATGAATGAGCACATCAGGAGCGTGCACACACACACAGTACACAAGAAAATGTCAAAAAATTGGACCATCCTAATTTCCAAGTTTCATATTGGGTACCAGATTGACCTTCACTGAATGCATCTCAAAACCCAGCATTCCCCTACCCTAATGCTTCTTCCTTCTTCTCCTTCCTTCCTCAAGTGTTTGATCCTGAGAGCCCTCAAAATGTAACTCCTTTAACTAGATTCATGCCAGCATCTGCTGCTTATGGAACATAAACTGGGAAACCCAGCACATCCAAGTGCATCCCTCATGCTGACACCTGGTGTCTCTTTATGTCTTTGTGGGCATGCTAAGTGTGCTTTTCCCCAGCCAGGAGACTCACACAATTTACCCTAATGGAAGTAGATAAATCGTACCCAAGGATTCAAGAAGCTTAGCTAGCTCTGTAATGTTTCTCAACATTACAATAAAAATATTCTTTTCTAAATAATCCTTAGATCTTTTTGCTATCGCATCTACTGCAGGAACTCACACTGAATGCTCCCAGGATATCAGGCATCAAGCCAAAGGCTCTGCATTTATTCTCCCATTTGAGTTTCTTATTGCCTGTGTGAGTTGGTGCTAGTGTCATCTCATTTCACAGTACAGCAGTAGTTGAGTGACTTTTTGAAGGTAGCATGGTGACATGGCTTTTTTTGGTTTACAGTCTCTTAATATTATGTATATGACAAAGAACTACACAAAAATCATAATGCACTTAAGTGATTTCTATCATATTCAGCATAAAGGAGCACCTGAATTCATTTGAAATATAATATATATTAGTTGTATCTGTATTTGGTCTACAGACAGCTTTTGAAGCTCATACGGAATTACAAACTGTTTCCAAACCCTCTGCACTTCTCATGACGCCATCCCCTTACACTTCAAAGTTTAGCATTCAGTGCCTTAAATAATCTACTTATCTTCCCATGTAAGTGATCCTGAAGTCTAAGGCTATAGATTCCCTTTCCAGGCCTTAAAAGTATACATAAAGTTGGGATGGGTCATAAAAAAATGTAAAAGTTCCAAACTAGTAAATGTTATTAATGTCAAACAGCAGAAACCTAAAAGATAAAGTAGTATCTATTGGTATGCCCTAAGTATATTCTAATGATGACTACTTCTATTGTCACTTGAGAGTCATCTTGGGGAGAAAAGGCAAGTTCTCCCAATCTTGAGGTTTTCATAAATACCTTTACTAGGAGGAGAAGTAAACTAAATAATAATAAGTAAGAAATAATGCATGAAGGGGCTGAAGAGATGGCTCAGTGGTTGAGGACACTGACTGCTTTTCTAGAGGTCATGAGTTCAATTCCTAGCAACCACAGGGTGGCTCACAACCATCTATAATGTGATCAGATGCCCTCTACTGGTATGCAGCTGTACATGCAGATAGAGTGCTCATAAATCTTTAGAAAAAACAATACATGTAATTTTGTTCAGGAAAAATGTTCACACTAAAAATCATGCCTGATAATGAGCAAGAACAAGAAAATGCCACAAGGATGTAATGGCCCCTTGCTACATTTTTAATGAGTGAATTTATCAAAAAATTTTAAATAAACTTCAGTTTTTTTCTATATTTCTTCCTACATTCTAATATAAAAGAATATATGAGAGGAGGAAGAAAAAGAGGAGAAAATATCTTTGGTGCATTAGTTCTGCAAGTTTGGAGCATAGGTGATATGGTAATAGGGAGAAAATTACTTCTTAATGTAACTGGTAGTCAAAGGCAATTGAAGTCATATCAGAGCAACATGATCGGGATAGACATTCCATGGTGAGCATGAGTCAATGCAAGGAATACAGTTTATCTTCTGTATAAGTATTTTACTTTCACAGAAGATAAGTGAAGAACCAAGTTTAGACGAAAGCATAATTGTAATTAAAGAAAAATGTTTTTTTGTTTTGTTTTGTTTTTTTGTTTTTTTTTAGTGCACCAAGTTACAGGATACAACATGAAACCATGTGTAAAAAAAAAATCAGGCAGATTAGATGATTGATAGAAAGTGATTGAAAGGTAGATTCCAGAACCAATAAAGAAATCAGAGCCAGCAAGAAAGCTCGACTTTATTTAAGAGGATCTGAAGAGACTGCTCAGTGGTTAGGAGCACTTACTACTCTTGCAGATACCCCAGGTCCCTTCCCAGCATCTACATGATGGCATAAACCATCTGTAACTCTAATTTCAGGAGGTCCTAGCCTCTAGTCTGGCCTCCTTGTGCACTGCACACAGGGTGCATTGACATACATAGAGGCATTCACATATACACAAAAATGAAAAAAATAACCCTTTAAAATTATTGTTGGAGAAGAGAGATTGAGTTAATCAGTAATCATATAAAATACAGGGAAACAGTAGAAGGGATGAAAGTAGAAAATACAAATGTAAGTAATATACACAAAGAAAATTTAACATTATACATTTTGTATCACTCAAGAGGAGAACCTATCAAGTAGAACCAAAAATATGTTCAAAATTAAAACACAAAAACCTTACAACACAAGACCTGCTGGTTAAGTCAGACAGCATTTCATCATGGATGATGGAAAAGCACATGAGGCCCACCCTACTATGAGAAACTATTAACAATTATGGTTATTGGAGAAAAGAGACTATCATTTTCTTTAGTGGTGTAGCCACTGAGAAGCTGCTCTTGCTCCAGTAAAAGACCCCAGGCAAGAACTCAATTATAGTGACCACATACATAAAGAAGACATGGAAGTAAGAAGCAACTTGTGGGGAAATTCCCTGCAGGAAAAGGTGGGGAAGGAAGACAGGAATGGGATGCTAAAATGACTAAAATTTTTATGTAAATGTATGAGGCTCTCAATCAACCAAAAAAATAAATAAATAACCTGTAACAGGGAATTGGACATGCAGATAGAAGAACCCTAGAGTGTTGAGAAAAACCTAAAAGAAAACCCATGTGAACTAGACCTATGTAAAATTAAATTTTGAAAGTTATCAAGTAAAAAGAGGATTTCTTCAATGATTCAAACAGGATTAGAAAAAAAAAATTAAGACAGCCTCAGATTGTTTTATATAGAAATATTAATAGTATCAATTTTGTTTAAAAAATGAATGATATAAATAGTTATTATAGAAACATGATGGAAATAGAGATGATCAAAGGTTATTATGAAATTCCCTGGCTCTTCACAGCAGGTAGGCATTCAATACAACTTTAACTCAAAATATAAAGAATACAGAAACATGCCTGCCCTGTATCATGCCCCACAATAATTTTGATTAAATTTAGAAAAGTCTGTGAAGAACTGACAAATGTTTGGGGAGGAAATAGTCATTGATACTCAACTTTTCCTTTTCAGTTTGGTGCGATTTTAATGGTTACAGTAAATCAATCTAATCTATACATTTAGAGTGGAATGTCTTCCTGGATATCTATCCATTATGTCCATAAGTCAACCTGTTCTTACTGGAAACTATTTGCTATTACGTTCACCTAATGATGATGGTTATCACTGGGTGGTGATTTTTTGTTCCTTTTATTGTCTAGCGTTTTATTTTTCACAAATAGTATGTCTTATATGTGGAAATTTAAAAAAAAATCTACCAAGGTCTAGAGACTTGGCTCAGTAGTTAAGAACCCTTGCTAGGACCAGGGTTTGATCCCCAGTGTTCAGATGGTAGCTCACAGCCACCTGTACTTGTAGTTTCCAGGAATCCAATGCCCTCTTCTGTCTTCTGAGGGCATCTGGCATGCATGCGGTGCATGTACATACATATAAGCAATACACTCATATAAAAAATAATAAAGTAAATAAATCTAAATTTTAAAAGATATCAAGATAAGAGTAAAGATTGTGCATTCAGTCTGTGATAGCTAGAATCTGCCACCATTACTTGAGTGTTGGCAGAGTAAAAGGAAGACTTTGAGTTTCCTCTTCGGGGAATGTTAGCATGAGGAAGCTGTAGGTACGCCAACTTCCTCCATAACTACTTAGTAGTGCCCATTTGTCTTTCTCTAAAGATTAGGTAAACTGTTCCCAATTAACTAAGCCCTGACCAGGTATGACTGGTTATTTAGGGCTTGTGGTTAAGCTTTTTAGGTTCATTACTAGTGATAGAATTCTAACTTCCTATAAATCAAAGTTACAAATAATAGGCTGACTTTCTGGCCTGGTTTCCGTACTTAGGGGGTTATTCTCCCTAGCTAATTAATACATGCATGAGTCAGAGTTTGCATTATGGTGTGTCTGTGTTCTTTATCTGTCACTTAAAACAAGAAAACTTACAAGTCTAGTTCTGAACAATTCTTTACCCTTGAGACCTATAGAAGACAGTTCTTAGGTGACTTGTTATAGACTGTGAAATGAATTAGTCCCAACTCAGCATTATCCAACTACAAAAGTGGATAATATTCAGTTATGTCCTATTCATCAGAGCTATCCTTAGGAAAAACTGCAATTTAATATAAATTTCAGTATGAAATTCAGCACATTATTCTAAGATGGTCACTTCCTTGCCCTATGACTGATGAAGGGTAGCTAAATCTCATTTATAATAAATGACTCAGCCTGTAAAAAATAACCAATCATTTTAACCTGGAGCACACTTTATTGACAATGAAATTATTCTATATTAAACATAATGTACTTGCCTTTCCTCTACCTCTAATCGGAAAAGACAGTTATATAAAAAATTAGTATTGTCATCTTAATTTTCTAATTGCATTTTTTTATTTATTTTAATTCATATTACATTTCATTTAATCACGATGAGTCTATTGCTAATGGAAAAGAAAAATAAAATATTTTTGTTAACAATGGGTTGTGATAATTCAGGGCTTTTTCTTCAGAATGAATAGCTGCCTTCCTTTTATTCCACTCTGGATATAGTTTTAAGCATATGCCACAGGTCATCATATTTCTTCCTTATTTATTTGAACAACGTAGCTAAACTCTAGAGTTAATGTTTTTCCACATTACTAAGCAACCTCAGAAGCATAAAAAAAAGTTGAAACCAGCTATAAATACCACATTTGTTCCTTCATGGACATATAACCTATTTCACCAGAAAGTTAGTAGCTCCCAGCGGTTAATTGATAGTTCAGTGTTTAACTGATCTGAATTCTGATTTCTGTGTGACCTTGGGGCTGTTACCTACTTAACTGAATCAGTGTTGGTTTTTTGAGTCTCTAAAATGGAGAATAATAATAGCCTTTGCTTGCCTAATGTCATTAGAGGTGTCTAGTCTAACTAACAAAAGCTATACCATTTCCTCTGTAATTACATGGTGTAGTTGCTCTGAGAAAAAGGTTACTGTGTCTCCCCCATCAATTAGGACCATCAGTCACTGAACTAGATTAACTTAGCCCATTACAAGGCTCTCACAGATGGTCTGCTTTCACAGGGTTGGCACAACACATGGAGCCCATTTGCAACAGTAAGATAAGGTTGTGGTAGACTGTCAGCACCTGAAACCATTGGTATCCAACAAGATGTTAGCACCAACCATAGGGTATCAGACTCTGAAAGTCTAAAAGAATAGTCTCTTTTGTGCGTACTGTTCTTTAGCCTAGAGTTATCCAAGCATGTTATTGTTTGAAAGTAACTATATTTAGGCGTAAATTACTTAGGTTTAGTGTTGATATATCACAATTGTTGCAAATATTATGCAATAACTATATATTACTTTTATTTATTAAAATAGCATCAAAGAAAAAATGCAACTGTCACCACATTGAGCTTTTTTTACTTTAAAATAGTTCGGTATATCTATTTATTTGTTTATTGAGGGAGAGGCAGCACATGTGTGCCATGATGTATGAAACGTCAGGATAACTTACAGGAGTTGGTTTTCTCCCATCATGTGGCTCCTCGGGATTAAATTCAGGTTGTCAAGCTTAGGCAGCACAGACCTTTATCTCTGAGCTATTTCTCTGGTTCCACACTGAATTTCATCACCTAACATCTTTGCATTGAAATTCTTTTTTTTGTATGCCTTTTTTTTTCTTTCCTACAATATATCCTGACAACAGTTTACCCTGCCTCCACTCCTCCTAGCACCTCCCCACCTCACCTCTTCTGCAGATCCACTCCTCCTCTGTTTCCCTTCAGAAAAGAGAAAGCCTCCAAGGGATATCAACCAAATAGGGCATAATAAGATACAGTAAGACCAGACACAACCCCTCATACCAAGGCGGGATGAGACAAACCAGTAGGAGGAAACGAGACCCAGGAGCATAAGAGTCACACAGTCACCCTACTCCTATTGTTAGGAGTTCCACCAAAAAAAAAAAAAATCAAGCTAACAACCATAACATATATGCAGAAGACCTAACACAGATCCATGCAGGCTTGTGATTGCCGCCTTACTCTTTGAGACCATATGAGCCCTGCTTAGTTGTATCTCTGGGCCATGTTTTCCTGCTGTCCTAGATCCCCAAGGCTCCTTCAGTACTTCCAATCCTTTCTCCCCCTCTTCTGTGTGGTTCCTCGAACTCCCAGCGTAGGAGACAATGGAGATATACAATTTTGGCTCTCTCTCTCCATCTAATGTTTGTCTGTGGGTCTCTGTATCTGCTCCCATCAGCTGCAGGAAGCCTCTCTGGTGACAACAGGACAAGGCATTGATCTATAATTATGGCAGGATTGTTTTAGCTAACCTGGGTTTTTGTTTTATTGTTTTGTTTTATTTTGCTTTGCTTTTCCATATGAAGTTAAGTACTGTCCTTTCAAGGTCTGTAAAAAATTGTGTTTGGATTTTGGCAGGGATTGTATTGAATCTGTAGATTGTTTTTGGTAGAATGGCCATTTTTACTGTTAATCCTACCGATGCATGAAGATGAGAGATCTTTCCATCTTCGAGATCTTCAATTTCTTTTTTCAAAGACTCGAAGCTTTTGTCATATAAGTCTTTTACTTGTTTGGTTAGAGTTACATCACAATATTTTATATTATTTATGGCTATCGTGAAGGGTGTTGCTTCTGTGATTTCTTTCTCAATGTTCTGTCATTTGTATACAGGAGGACTACTGATTTTCTTTAATGAATCTTGTATTCAGTCACTTCTCTGAAGGTGTTTATCAGCTATAGAAGTTCCATTGTAGAATTTTTGGGGTCACTTATGTAAACTATCATATCTTCTGGAAATAACAATACTTTGACTTCCTCCTTTTCAATGTGTATCCCCTTAATCTACTTCAGTTGTCTTACTGTTCTAGTTGAAACCTCAAGTACTATATTGAATAAGTATTGAAAGAGCGGCAGATATGTCCTGTTCATGATTTTAGTGAATCGAATGGCTTTGAGTTTTTCCACTTTTAATTTGATGTTAGCTATAGGATTGCTGTAATTTCCCTTTATCGTGTTTTGATATGTCCCTTGTGTATCCCTAATCTCTCCAGGACTTTTACCATGAGGGGTTGTTGAATTTGTTAAAAGCTTTTTGTTTTGTTTTGTTTTTTGTTTTTTGTTTTGCCATCTTATGAGATGACCATTTTTTTTTTGTTTTTTTGTTTGGTTGTGTTTTTTTGTTTTGTTTTTTTTTCCTTTAAATTTGTCTACATGGTGGATTACATTGATTGACAATCTGGTATTTGTGTGTTGAGTTATCCCTGCATCTCTGAGATGAAGCCTACTTGGTCATGATGGATGATCTTTTTGAATATGTCTCAGTTTGCAAGTATTTTATTGAGTATTTTTGCATCTATGTTCATAACGGAAATTGATGTATAATTCTTTTTCTTTGTTGAATCTTTGTGTGGTTTGGATATCGGAGTGACTATGGCCTCAGAAAATGAATTTAGTAATGTTCTTCCTGTTTCTCTTTTGGGGGATAATTTGAGGAGTGTTGATGTTAACTCTTCTCTGAAAGTCTGGTATAATTCTGCACTAAAACTTTCTGTCCCTGTTGGTTTGTTTGTTTATTTGTTTTTAATTGGGACACTGTTAATGACTGCTTCTATTTCACTGGGGTGTATAGGTTTATTAAAATTGTTCAGATGATCTTGATTCAGCTTGGTATGTAGCTTCTATTGAGAAAATTGCCATTTCTTTTAAATTTTCCTGTTTTGTGGGGTACAAGCTTTTAAAGTATGACCTAATGATTCTTTAGATTTTCTCAGTGTCTGTAGTTATATCCCCTTTTTCTGTTTTTGATTTTGGTAATTTGGATAGTCTCTGTGTCTTTTAGTTAGTTTGAATAAGGCTTTGTCTTGTTGAATTTCTCAAAGAACCAATTCTTCGTTTCATTTATTCTTTGTTTCTGTTTTATTGATTTCATCCCTCAGTCTGATTATTTCCTGCCATCTCCTCCATTTGCATGTGTGTAACTTCTTTCTGTTCTAGAGCCTTCAGATGTGCTGTTAAGTTCCTAGTATGAGATTTCTCCAATTATTTTATGAATGTGTTTTGTTTTTTGGGTTTCTGTTTCCTCTCTGGTCTTCTGGACCCTGTGGCCTGTGGTTGAGTGGGGTATCAGAGTTGGGAGCTGGACTTCTGGATACCAGTGTGGCCTCTGGTCAAGCCAGGGGTTTTGGCCCAAGTTGGGGCCTGGGACAAGATGACAAAGAGGGGAGGAAGGATTGGGGATAGTGTTGGCAGGGAGGCAATGAGAGAATGCAATAGGTCTCCTGATGGACAGGGTGGCATACCTGGAGTTCTGGCAGCTGACATGGCCTCTGGTCAAGCCAGGGATCCCTGCACAAATTGGGGACTGGGACATAGCAAAGAGGAAAGGAAGGATTAGGGATAGTATTACTGGGGATCTCTGAGAAAGTGGGGGAGGCACACAGGTGGGAGATTTACCTAGAGTTCTAGGGGCTTGTGTGGCCTCTGCACATGGAAATTCTTGACTACGAAATCACTATGATTGATGCTTAGTTTCAATATGAAATAACCTGCTTAGGTTCATGTATGTGAGCACTTGGTACAAAACTGGGTTTGTATTAGTCAAGTTTATATTTCTGTGATAGCATATCTAAGAAACTCAACTCAAATGCAGAGATTTATTTTGGGTCATGATAATAGAGGTTTCAGTTCATGATTATTTCATTCCATTGAGGGTACATAGTGGAATATAACCGTTGGCCAGGCCTCTTTATCCTAAGATGGGAAAGGGGAAGAAAGCCTCCCATCTGCAACTTGCTACAAAATAGTATTGAGAGTCATAAGGAAAACAAGATGTTAGGTCAGAAAATGAGATACATGAAGCCAAGCACATCCCAAATCAGGTTCATGTTTCCTTATCATAAACTAATTCAAATATTCTGTCCTCATAACTTTTTATGTGTGGATATTTTGTAATAAAAATGCTAGAAAAGTATTTGACTGTTGTTCATTAGCTACAGAGGGAAAAAAATCTATTCTCCTTCTAACTCCCTGTGTGGAATACTTAGAGCTCTGTAAACTGAGGCTTGTTGAGCTTTTATTTCATAAAAGCTGGCTATGAATTTCATTTTGGGCTATCTGCTCAGTTCAAAACAAACTTCCTTATCTTAGACTTTGCCTTTTGTCCAGCTTTTCTGTTTACAGGTTATTAAACACTTGGAACTTGATTAAACCACAGAAAACCAGATTGTCAGTTCATATGAGTAGAACTCTGTCAGTGGACTGGCACAGAATGGGGGAGAAACGGGAAGAGAGAGAGAGAGAGAGAGAGTTATCCCTTTGTCTCCACTGCAGTTGTCCTTCCCAATTTGCAATTCAAATTAGGCCTACTCACCAGTACTAATATTTAGTTATTTTTTTCTTACCTTCTTAGAATTTTAATATTTAATTTATATATTCAAGTCTTCAGAAAATCTCTCCCAATGAGTCATAAAAGAATATTCTACACAGTATCTGAAGAAAGAAAGAAAGAAACAAACAAACAAACAAACAAAAAAGACAGATATGGTCTTCCTTCAATAGTTTCCCAGGCCAGAACTGTGCGGTTTCCTTCCATTTATTCTTGTGAACTGGCTATGGGTTTCTGTTCAATCCAGAAAAGCCTTTAGAAAGTGACAATCACTCTCCTCATGAATGTTGATTGTTAAGTTTTTTTTCCCCCCAAATGGAAGCCTAGTAGATCCAGAGCATATAACTGCAAACCTCAGCACCGTGATTGTCCGCCAAAGTCCTATCAATGTAAAATCCACAGCTCTCATCTTAAAAGGAATAAGAGATAGTTTATTTTGGAGCCATTTTGTGTGACCATGACCCAGGAACACAGATGCAGGTCACCCCAAATTCCATGTTTCAATGTAGAAGCAGTTTCATGGGGTTTTTAGACTTTTGCAGAACAAAGAAAGACAAAAATCAAGGCAAATTTAAAATGCATCAATGGGTTCACCAAAGAGACAGGTACAATGAGATGGGGGTGCTATTCTATAAGCCTATGATGCTTATCTGTGACATTCTTGGCTCTTGCACTGGTGGAAACTAGTGTTCTGCTAAGTTAATACCTTCTAAGAAATTTTATTTATTATCACAAGCTGTTGATTCAGATACAGAGTGGGACAAAGAATGGCTGTTCCAGAAGGCTAAAACTAGACCAAAATAAAGTAATTAGTCTCGTCTCTGAACCTACAAAATTCTAGTTTCTCCAAAGTGCTGAAATTCCAATCAGGCCACCAGCCTCTGTAGACACCAAACCTCCTCCCAGGAATTTTTTGTTCACAGCCAGACATATCTTCTTTTCAGGAATTTTCATTCACAGTCCTTATACCTCTTAGCTCCCAAAGGAACCCATGGAAACACACTGGAGAGCAACACTATACATGAAAATATTTCTGTCTGTTCTGTTTATCATTTTGTTAACTGTAATTGGTTTCATATTAACCTGCCCATCCTTTCTTCTGCACGTAAGAGTGATTGGATATTAAATGTTTTGTTGTTGTTATTGTTGTTTTTGTGACAGCGGTAGTGAAGGGTCTTGAACCTGGTACCTTGGACATGCAAGGCAAATACTCTGTCAATGAGTTGCATTCCCAAGCCAATATAACCTTTAAAATTAAGAGGGTTACATAAATATTCTGTTTGGATTCTCTCTGTCTCCTGGTTCTAATAATTTCATTCTATAAGAGGAGATACATAAGAGATACAATTCCTAAATTGGAGTTGTAAAGAAAATAGAAAAAAATTAACCACAGTGTTTTTTTTAATACTACAATCTCCTCTCTCAGAATCAATTTCTGTATTAGTTTATCTTCTGTTGCCTTGATAAAACGCTAACCAAAACCAACTTGTGTAAGAAAAGGGTTTATTTGACTGACACGACCATCCTATAGAGAATTTAGGACAGGAGCTCAAATAGGTACCTGAAGGCAAGAACTGAAGCAAAGACAGTGGAGGAGTCCTGCTCACTGGCTCCCTTTCTCCGGCATACTCAGTCTGCATTCTTATACAGCTCAGGCCCACCTGCCCACAGTGGGCTGTGTCCTCCTGTACCAATTAGCAATTAAGAAAATACCCCACAGACATGGCTAAGGGCCAGTGTGATCTTGGCAATTTCTCAACTGAGGCTCCATTTGAAGTGTGTCAAGTAGAAAACTGAAGTATGTATATCTGTAGTTGCTACTATTTTTATGCTTTAAAGTAGAAAGTTGATTTTGTTTAGTAAAAATAGTAGCGTAGTATAGATGAGGCATTTTAGTTTTATACACTTAAATTTGAAATTAAATTCTGGTGTTTATTCTGTCTGCAAATTTGGGCATATTACCTCACTTCTGTTTATATATCTGAAATGTAAGATTGTTGAACTGAGTTCATGGAGTGCTTTGAAAATTCATTAAGAAAATATATATATTGATTCATATACATGTATTCATCTCCTAATGAATATATAAAATTATATAATATGTTCTGTGATAGATATTAATTCAAATTACAATTATAATATTAATGTTGCTTAAAGTTTATTTTAAAAAATCGAGATACCACAATATTTTCCTGAAACCTCAAAGAGCAGCTCTGCTGCGCAAATTTGTGCACCACATTATTTAAAGTATTGTTTGAAGCTACAACATGTAAGAAGAGAGCTGACCTCCCAAAACTCCATTCAATATCTCTCCTTCCATTTCTATTCTTATGTTCAGAAAAAGGAAATGAAAGCATTATAAATTCAAAGAGAAAAATAATACATTTTCCTTTATCAGCTTATATTTGCAGCACTCTTTTAAAATTAAAATAAGAGTCAGCATTTCAATATGTGCTTTTTTTTTTATTTCTACTGACCTATTGGCAAAAATAATGTTCTCTATTTATGAAGCAAAATGTTAACACTGACAAGATTATGTTCATCCCTCTACATCTTACCTCCAGATGATCATTCAGTTCTTATGACTTCAAACAAAACGCAATCTTAATTATGAAGTATACAGTAAAAATAAAGAAATACTTCCAATAACTTTTAGGATCTGATTTGGAGTTTAATATTTTGAATAACGTTATTATTTTCTTGATCTATTTTCATTGAATTCCATTTAAAGAAACAGAAACAGGAGGTAGATGTAGAGGCACATGTATGTAACCCCAGTGCCTAGTGAGGCCAAGACCAGCCTAGGCTACAAACCAGGACCTTACCTCAAATAATGAAAACAGAGAGGGAAATACAAGAAAGGGAGAGGAAGAAGGAGAGGAGGAGAGGAGAGGAGAGACTCATAGGTCATCTAAACAGAAGGACTTGATTTCAGAAACTGGTTACTAGGTTACCTAAGAGCTTAAAGCCAGTAGAAAGCAATAGGAGAGATGGCTCAGCAATTAAAAGTACTTGGTTTTCTTTCAGAGGACCTGGGTTTGATCCTCAGCCCCCACATAGTGTCTTATATCCATATGTAACTCCTGTTCCAAGGGATCCATTGCCCTCTTCTGGTTTCCCTAGATACAAGGCAAAATCACATGGCACACATACCTACATGTAAATGAACAACATTCCTATAAATAAAACAAAAATAAATTCATCTCTTTTTTTTTTAAGACAATGGAAAAACAGCAAGTCAATCGATAGATTGGCAACATAATGAAGCTACTATCTGTGTTGCAATAGGTTAGAAAATCTTTGAGAACAGGTACTTATCAGGAGACAAGACTAAGCTGAAAATCATACCAAGGGTTTCCAGGAGGGAGCTAGAACCCCAGAGGAAATGCAGTTGCTATCGGAAAACCAAGAAGAAACTGAGATGACCAGATACAAAGTTCTCATCTTTCTTTCCCTGTATGACTTGCTCCCAGCATGTCTGCCCACTATGAAAATGCAGCTCTTTCATAAACAGCTAGCCTAGAGAAAGGGGAAGGAAAGAACCTGAGAGAAACAAAAGTGGAATCAGTTGACTAGCTTGTGTTAGGCAGAATCTGTATATATCTAGATAGTATAGAATGGGGGTCTGGTGGGTGTAGCTCCATTGATATAGCATTTGCCTGCATGCATAAAACCAGGATTTTTCTCCATCACTACCTAAATCAGACATGGTGGTGAATGCCAATAACATTGTCAATAACTCAGCTACAAAATGAGTTGGAGAGCCTAAATATAGATATAGTCATAGACATGACATCTTGACACAGAGAACAGAAGGGTGGGAGGGATGAAGAGAAAGAGAGAGAGGAAAGAGAGAGAGAGAGAGAGAATGAGAATATACCTCATCTAGTTTCTTATTATGTACCCACCACTGACTCAACTCCACATACAAGAATTTATTTAATATCTATTGACTAAATGAATCATTTCCAAGGTAGTGTGTCAGACACCTTTCACACTCTACTCTGATCTTCTCTTAGCACCTGACATCAGTGGTCACAATACGACAATGTATCCTTTCTCTCATGTCTCGCTTGAGACTTATGTACCATTGCTGGATGAATGCTCCAGAGGGTATTGGCACATACATTCTTTCTCTCTTGCTTCCACTAAGGATTATGCTGATATGCTGTTAACAAGACTCCCAGTAAATGATACAACCATCAAGCAATCAATTACCTTGAATAGGAATAGTTGGCATCCCTCTTATTTAAACTCCCGCCTTTCTTGTTTCTTTCTCTTTCCCTCTCTTCTGCTTAGAGATTCCTCAAGTAGCAGCACATAAACTTTTTACTTCAGCCTTTGTTTTTCTAGGAGAGTAGAGTGTGGCATTAGTAAAAATTGAAAGAACAAAGTTAGAAGTCAAGTGTGAATTGTTTGCGTCAGAACATACTTTGAACTAGCTATATGAATTTTAGAGAATCCTTGAGCCACTTAAGGTCTAAATTTTACCTATTTATTCACGAGCATTTATTGAAAAAATATTCTAAGCAAGGCATGGTGCTAGATATCATAATAAAAATTTGAAGAGACTGTGGACTTGGCTCTCAAGGACTTTAACATAATAAGGAATGACAGACATGTAAGTAGATAATACCCCATCTGTAAGGTAAGAACGTCCTCTATATCTTCAGTGTATTTGTGGTTAAAAGTTAAGACTTTCAGATATGCCTCAGATTTTTAATTTTCAAAGATTTCATATTACTCACATGAATAAATCAACGTCACATTAGAAACTAGATTGGATTCTGAATAACAATTTCCCCAAATAATATATTTCCTAGTATGATTTAAAACTGATAAAGTCTCAAGTCATACTCAATACAACCACTTAGAAGCGTATTCTAATGAAGAAATCAAGCGTATATGCAAAAATCCATTCACATGAATTTTTATAATAGAACATTTCATAATTAATAGCCATCAAGACTAATAACACAATGTCTACATTTAAGGAAAATTCCCACTAACAGTTTTTTGATGGGCTAACAAGCAACCTCAAAAATTAATAATAATGTTTGCTCATGGCATAAAAGAATATTGGAGATATTTAAAAATGAAAAATATTTCACATTTCAGATAAAATATTCTGTATCTGTAAAACTATACATGTAAACACAAACCTAAAAGGAAATATTTACATCCATTGATTACAGATTTCTCAATATATTCTTTTTTTTTCTACAAAAAGTATATTTTAGCATTAAGACATAACAGGGTTAAATTAAAAAAAAGTAATCTAGAAATTAATTTATGAACTCAGGCATTGGGATGAGGGGAGTGATAAATTATTATTTTCACACTATGTGCTTTCTTCAGTTAATTTACTTGAAACTACCAGTAATATTAGATATTTTCTCCACACATATGAAAATCAATAAGCAAAAGTGAAAACCCCCTCTGTGTTATGTCACATCAAACCCCCATATTTACGAAGAATGCTTGCAAAGCAACAATTTTGATTTCTTTTGGAGCTCATTGGATTGAGATGCACCCTGAGTAGTGAAATGTTTTGCAAGCTGCAGTGGAAGCAGGAGAAAAGCTAACAGAGTTTGGAGAGAATGTTCTGAGAGTGGAGAGTCCTGGTTTCAAACCCCACTGGACTAGCAGCTTTGAACTTGAGCCTTAGTTTCTTCAGATGCAAAATGAAAAGCTTCAGAGTGGTGGGACAGATTCTAGCATGCTAAGTCTTTTTCACAATTTTGGAATATGAGGAAAACAATGAAGGGGACTAAATACATTTTTAAAGTAAAATGTTGGTGGAAAGCTGAGACGTGATAATTCACCCAAATTTATTTATGAATGATTCCATTTAGAAACAAGTCTTTGTCTTATTTTGCACAAAGTGAAATTTTTATTCAAAGTTTGTATCTTTGTTTTTTTTTTAAATAAAATATTATCTTTCCTAAGGACAATTTTATTTCAGTGTACCTTTCCATGTAAGAAAACTCATTTTCTGATTGTTCCAAACCACTGTTGAAGTCTTCCATTAAACAATTCTCAAGCTGCTATGCTGCATCAGCCTCTACCACAGTGAATCTCTTAAGTGTAAAACTTAAATCTCTTTCCTGTCATGTTAGTACTATTATGCAAGGTGGAGCATTTAAAGAGAAAAAGAAAAGGAAAAAAAAGAACGCTAATGTTTTTCAGTAAAAGTTCAAAACGCTCCAGAGAATGAATTTGTTCTTATCATAATTTCTTATGTAAATTGGCTGCTTATCCAGAGGAAAACAAGCAACTCAGTGAGCATTGAAACAGAAATCAATATGCAGACAGCCACAGATCTATCTAAAGTTATTTACATAAGGGAGCTGTGAAGAGTTTTTTCCTCTGAGTTCGGTCAATGGGACTATAGCCCGGATTTTCACATTTTCCTCTCTGCAGGTTCAGTTTGGTTCCTGTTACTTAGAGAAGTAAGATATGGCTTCCTCCTGGCTTAGAGCCTTTTCTACAGTGAAATGGTAACTTCTGGTTGAGGGAATCGATGTCTGGAGAACTTCAGACAATAGGAAGCTGATAACTTAAAAAAAAAATTCAGCAAAACAAAGATTATAAAAATCTTGAGTTTATCTTTATGTTTTTGCAGAAACATGAAACATTTAATGAAAATCTGACAGGACCCAATGTCTCTGAAGGGAAAGAAACTGGAATAAAAATAGCAACACCCCAGTGATTGGTGCTCACTGCCAATCTTGTACCTCATTAAGGTCCCACGATCCTTGCACACAGGCCTCCAGGGAGAATTGTGTTATTAGATGAAGAGAAATAGAACTGGGCATGCTGTTGGGTCACAGTCCCTTGAGATACTGACTAGTTGTTCTTTTTTTTCCCCCTTGGCATCAAGTCACACATTTTTAAAAGTGAGTTCATATTTCTTTTCTTTTTAAATTACACATTATTCGGAATGTCCGAGCTTAGAAGCACTAGTCCAGGATCTGTTCCCAATTAGAACTTGCAAAGCCCGTGAAGAAATAAATTCAGCTCCTCAGTTTCTGACTGATAAAGGAAAGGGAAATAAAGCTATAAAGTCACCTCTCCTTTATCCAGCAGACCTAGCAGTTGAGTGTTTTCTAAAGGAAACCAAACCAAAGTAAAACAGAAAAGAGATACAGGTCTAGGCTCTGGCCATAACTATATGTCACATAAGGTGGGAGGATGAGTAGAGTGAGTAGCAACAGGGTCAGAAAATTGTTGCAACAACTGTGGAAGCATCAGGAGAAGGGCCTGGCACAGTGAATTCAGCCACAGACAAACGCAGAGTGTGTTCACAGAATGCAACTTGGGGGGCTAGCTCAAGATTTGTATAACTAGTGGGTTCACCAAACCCAGCTGCGTCACTCAGGGAAATCTGTCTGATGAAAACGCAAGGCTAGGAAGGCACAGAGGCCTAGAGTTTACTCCAGAAGAATGAAAACAGCCATCCTTGTCTGTCTAAACAAGAACACAGGGCAATGGAGGAAAGGCACCCAGCAGTGGGCTCAAGAAAAGGACTGAGTTTCCACTGGGCCCTAGTATCTGTGGGGAAGAAACTGAAGGGATACCTACCTGTTGACAGGTGTAGGACAGCAGGCATATGGCCCTGCATCAAAGACTAGCTGTTTAAACTTGTTTAGATGTCTCTATATTCACCCCACAGCACACCTCACAATTCTTCTGTTCCATTAGAAAAGCTGCTCTTTGCTTGCTCAGTCTCTTGAACTTCCCAGTTTGCCCCTTGACTCCTGATGTCTTACCATGAAGCTTCGTGCTTTCAACAATTATGACTCTACCTGTCACTGCATGTCAAATAATTTCTCCATCCATCACCACAAAGAAAAGGTCCTTTAATGCTCTTCCAGGCCCAGGCCCTCAGGGTAGACTTCAATCACACCTGCCCTCCTATAAGTCCCTTCTACAGGTAAGCTTGGCCAACTATTATCTTGATGGCCTTCAAGAATTTGCTCTTCAGAGATATGAATACTGCAACTGCAAAATTACTTTTCAGACACCATTAATGATTTAGTTTAAGGAACTTCTGAGGCCTCTCTCAAACCCAACTGTTATCCTTCCCCACTGTGCAATTCAAACCACATAACGTCTTATTGTTACTAGTCCAAAAGCCTTCTCTCTCTTTTCCATCCCTCTACTTTCACACAGCACCTCCACAGATCTATGTATAACAACATAATGAGATAGTCTTTCCTAAAATAAACTCTGACTATATCAGTTCTCTGCCAGAATTTTATCAATGACTTCCATTGCTCTCAGGAATAAGTCTTAATATCATATCAGTGCTTGCTTGACACTTCATGTCCCCTGCCTGTTTCTCCAACTCCCCACTCCCCTTCCCCCTTCACTTTCAAATTATATCCTGTTGTATGCTGCTGCAGCGATGTGGACACTTCAGAGATGACCTAGATTCTATGCCTTTAGTGTGCTCATTCCTTTGACCTCTTATTCTCCTATCTTTAGCTAGTTAATTTCTGTATATCCTACTGGCTTTGGTTTCCACCAGGAAGCCTTTTCTATTCTACAAAATTAAGCCAGGTCGCCCTTTCTCTACTACCACAGTATTTTGTTCCTTTGCTATCCTCTGATACTTAAAGACATTTTTAAATGGTTGGTGACTTATATACCTAGATTCCCATCAAGCTCTTAGCCTCATGAATGCAAGTATTTCTTCTGTCTAGAAAGGCTTGGCAGGAGGCTGGCAATTAATAATCATGAGTAAAAAAAGAATTAGAGGGAAACGAGAGAGGCTACCTGTCAGTGTGGATGACACTGATGGGAAGAGTTAGGTTACATATACATGACTTCCTTATCATGTATATGTAAAAATGTATCATGTATAGGGAAAAAAATGGCTGGATCTTCTGTAACTCAAGACTGACACACACCAAACCATGCCTTCTTCACACCGTTGCCTGGAGTGAGCCCTTTACAGCATCAAAGCAACAAGATTTGACACCTCCCTGCTTTCCTGCATAAGGTGGCATGCAGTAAACTTGCCATCACCTAAGCATTACTGTTCCAGATGTTCAGACACATGAGGAAAAGACAGACAGTGTGGAAGGGGGATGTCAGGGAGGAATCACACTCACCTGTTTCTCAGGATTTATCTGGTACATGATAAAATCAAACAAACGCAATAGGGATATGCTGTTGCTAAATGAAAATTGTATCTGTGTTCCCTGGAGATTTCTATTTCTACCACAGAAGATCCCCCCCAGGGCTATGCAAAGATAAAAAGAGACAAGAAGTCAAATGATCAGGTGAATTCCTCATTCTACCTTAAAACTCTAGTGACAAAAACCAGAAAAATGTCCCCAGTTCACTAACTTATTAAAAGGACATTAATCTTATATCTGAATTCTTCCCTCTTACCATCTAAACATTTTCCAAAAGCCGCACAAACTGCCACCACGTTGAGGATTAGAATTCTGTCAGATGAATTTGAAGAGAACACTGTTCAAACCTCAAACCATCCCAGAATGCCTTACTGAGAAGAAGATTGTAAAGTCTCACTATTTTTCAACCACTGTTTCTTCTTATTTCAATTTCATTATCTATGTTTAATGCATCATTCCCACTATTATCTCTGGGACCCCGAGTACATATATGTTAGATTCAAGCAATGTTTGTCTCTCTCTTCTCCAGATTGAATCATTTCAGCTGCTTTCTCTTCAAGCTCATTGACATAGCTGTTTTTCCCATTCTGCTATGAAGAACATCATCCTTTTTAAATTTTTAGACACTATTTTTAACTCTAGAGTGGGGGTTTTATGTGTGTTTATAATTTGTTTCTCTGATGATGTTCTCTGTTTTTGCATTCATTTTGCATACATTTTCTCTTCCAACATTAATCATATTTACTATAGTTACCTTAAGACTTTTTTCCATACTGGATATAGTACAATATCCCAAGTACAAAAGAAGCTGGACAGGAGTGCCAAAGTTCCAGGAAAGCAAGGGCTACATATCTAATTCAGTGCTCACCAGGTATAGTGAAACTTTGTCTCAAAAAACAAAGAGCTGCGAATATGGCCAGATTGTGTAGAGTCTGCCTAGCATCCTTGTCTCTGTCTCTGGTGCCATAAAATAAAGAAACAACTACAAAATCTTCTGACTGCTAATTGTAACATCAAGCAGTCACGTTTTCCTATTTATTCTCATACTCAATGATTTTTATTGCAACTGAACATCAGAAATTATATGCTGCAAAGATTCTGAAATGTTTCTATAAAGAATATTGACTTGTTCTGAAACAGGCTGTATATTGGACTGTATGCAAACTGTTAAGTTCTCAGTCTCTGGCACAGTTCCAATTTCAGAACACCTTTTAAGTAAACTGGACTTCTTAGGAGCTGCCCCATGCTCTTATATCTCAAGGCTTATTTAAAGACTTTGAAGGAATTTGCTTACACAAATCTGACATCATCCCCTCTGGCTCTGTTGTTTTCTGAGATTTCCTTCCAAAACAAGGAAGATGATGGGTTAATATTAAATATCAGAGGTTCAGTGACTCTGCAAGGAACTTTCTTGACGTTCTCTCACATTATAACTCCTAAAAAACAGAAGTTCCTTCAAGCACTTTTCTTCTTCCAATAGTTTACTTCCTCAAATAGCTACCTGTTTGTAGCCCCTTTCTATAACAGGGCCCCACGCCTTAGTAGTCCCTGAGACCTTAGCACAACTCACTGCATGATGGAAATGCCATTCAGGCTGTAAAACTCAGCATGTAGACAACACCACTTGCCAAAACAAAAACAAAGGGCTAATCCATCAAAGTCCATAAAGTTCTGGGAAAGTCTCAAAATGTACTGACCTTGCCTTTTGGCTTCTGTAGTTCCACTTCTGGCTAACTGTTCTTGTTAATGAAGTATGTCAATCCAGAACATGGTTTTTCTGTTTAAAATCTCAGTCTGAGAAAGGCTCAGGGCTACACTGGAATCCTGAAAAACATGTATAGTCTCCAGCCAGCTAATAAAGACCCCACAGCATTTTCAATGCCTTTCATTGCTGTGTGTGTGTGTGTGTGTGTGTGTGAGAGAGAGAGAGAGAGAGAGAGAGAGAGAGAGAGAGAGAGAGGAGAGAGAAAACAGAGACAGAGACAGAGATTCAGTTCTATTTGCTATCTTCAGTAGGACTCAACTGAAAACAAACTACTTGAACATGCTTAGTAGTGGAACCACTGAGAATTGAGTTTTGGACATTTACAAGAAGAATGAGAGCTAGCCATGCAGGAATTTGTGTAAAAAGAATTACAGGAGGGAAGGACTGGACATAATCCAGGAGGATAGCTTCTGGATGTGCCTGAGTGATATAAAAGAGGACAGTGTGGATAGAGTAGAGGAAATGAGAGAGAGGGAACGGGATGAGGCCAGAGCTAAAAAGAATCACTTACCTCCAGCAGTTAAGCTAACATTATTTTGGAATTTAATGTCGAAAGCCGTAGGAAAGTTTCAAAAAGAAGAATGCCGTAATTTAGCTTTCATTTTTAAATAAGCCATTCATGGTAGGAATGCAAAAAGTATAAAAATGAAGACATCATCCAGGAGCCTCTTAAAAGACCCAGGTAAAGGGGCTCAAATACAGGTGGACATATTGGAGATGATGAGAAAACAGCTAGATTCTTCATATAGCCGAGGTTACAAAATGATGCATCCAGAGATTAGATCTGGAGTTTGAAGGCAAAAGATGGTCTTGTGATGTGCAGTATAAAAAATGAGAAATAATGTATAGGAAAATATCAATGGAACCTTGGATTGTTAGATCCGATATGTTTGGTAGACACTCAGCGGCACTATCAAGGCAAAAGACCGAATTGAAAACTAGAACTTAACTGAGAAGTTAGGCCTGATTATAATTGTGAACTTGTCTGTAAATAGAATAGTTTTCAAAGTCAGGAGAAGATACATCACCAACAATGGTCAAACTACTGAGGAGAAACCATCTAAAGATATTGCTTTGTAGGATCAGAAGCCACAAGGAAGAAGGAACAACTGTAAAAAAAAATCTAGAATATTCCATAATAGTAAGAGGTGAACCAGAAGAGTCAAATCAAGGAATAAAAGGAAGAAGTGTCCAAATATTCCAGATCTCTGAGTTAAAAGTCAGAGACATAGGGGAGTTTGGGCTCTATCTTGGCCACTTAACTGAATGGTATGGTCAGAAATAAATGTTTCACTCTCTGAGTCTCAGTTCCCTTGTCCAGAGAACAGAAACACTAATTCTCATCCTTAAGGGAGTCCAAGTATCAAATGACAAAACATACATGTCAACATACGGACAGATAATCTTTTTTAACACCTAAAAAATGGTTGTTATAGCAACTATGAAATAGAGTCACAGTGAAGGAAGGAGATGGTATGTTGAGAATATGACTCTCTGTGGGCTTGTGGTACCAGTACTGTTGAATACAGGGAATAGGCTCAGGTAGATCTTGAGTTCCTGAATGTGGACTTTTTCAATCTATATCATAGGTTCATTCCTAGGTTGATTTGAAAAGCTTGCACCTTTTTGTAAAGTAGTGGAAACACAGTTGGAATGGAATTAGGAAATAAGAACATATCCAGAAACTGTCTACATGCATAAATGCTTACAACACTTTGGGTCTTCCATAAATGTTTTGTCTCTATTGCATCATTCCAGTTTGCTTAGTATCATTATCAAGAGCAAAAAGGAGACAGCCAAAAGAGCAGACTCTGGAGTCCTATCAACTGGCTTTTTCACCAGTTTAATCCCTGATCTTGTAACCTTGGCTAAGTTGCTTAACAATGTAGGACCTTGGTTTACTTGTCTATAAAATGGAAATATCAGAATATATTCACAAATTTTTTTGATTGAGACAGAGTTTACCATAATTTCTAAACAGTAGAGTGAGATAATGCATGAGAAAGTATACAGAGAAAATACTAATTATTTCCAACTAAACATTATTCCTGACAATACATTTGCCAAAAGAGCCCATAAAAAAAATTAACTCAGAATGCAGCCATGTAGTCTGAAAAATGAATGAATCACAAGTATCCAGGGAAGGGAAGACAAAACAGGATATGACTTGATTAAATTCATGTTGTTGTTGAAGGTGTTTCTCAGCTTCTTCAGAAAAGGACATTCATTTTCTATTCTTCATGTGCCACTTTGAAAAGAAGTCAGCACTGAGCTCAGATCTGTCACTGTATTTCATGATGCAATGCTACTTGCTGGATTAAAGTAATCTTCGGTGAGTCAGTGCAAGAACACTGCATCATCCAATTTTATCTTCTTACCATGGAGGAAACAGGGCACAGTGTTTCTGAGCTCCTTGCGTTGATACTGAGAATAAAAGCAATTTTAAAACAAAAAGCACCTGTTTCTTTGTTTTCACTATTTTCACTTCAGATGTGAATAGAATATTAAGAATGTAGAGTCTGATGTCAGACCAACATCAGGTCTAGATACTAGTCTTGTTCTTTGCTAATTTTGTGGCCCATAATATATTTATCCATTGTGTAGCAGAGAAAGCTGTTATCCAACCAAGATTCTTTTCTTTCATTTCATTAAGTTACCATTTTTATCTTTGATCATTCACAAATATGTGAAGACTTGTGAGGGGACCTTTAATTCTGTTATATAACTCCCAGGTCAAAATGTACCACTGAGATAAATCAGGGAAGGAATTCAAGGCAGGAACTGAAGCAGAAGCCATGGAGGATGAGTGCTTACTGAAGTGAACCTGGGCCTACTTTGAGTTCATTTGTGCATCATTAGTGTTGATTTAGAGGGCTTTGTATTCATGATATCCTCCTTCTTCTGCTCGTACACCTTTTCTGCCTCCCCTTCCACAGGGTTCCCTGAGCCCTGGTGGGGAGAGATTTTATGTAAACATTCCATTTAGGACTGAGTGTTCCAAGGTTTCTCATTCTCTGCATAATGTCTGGCTGTTGGTCTCTATATTTGTTTCCATCATTGGCAAGAGGAAGCTTCTCTGATGATGGCTGAGCAAGGAGGGCACTTATCTATGAATATGACAGAATGGCATTCAGAGTCATTTTATTGCTATGCTTTTTTTATTCACAACAATAGTATTTGGTTTTACCCTATCTCTGGACTATCAAAGCATGGGTTCCCTCTCATGTATTCAGCCTTAAGTCAATCAGATATTGGTTTGTTGCTCCCACAAGCTGTATAACACTAGCATATCTTATAGTTAGGACACCATTGTAAATCAAGGGTTTGTGGCTTGGTTGTTAGCATACAGAATACCTTCCTGCATCAAAGACACTAGCACATAGTGATGAAGGCTCTGTGTAGGCACAAGATCAACTTCTCCATGTCAGTGAGTTTTGTAGGCATTATCTTCAGCAATGGTGCCTTGCAACCTATAGTCTTGGCCATAGTCTGGGTTGCTTGGGGGTTTCCATGGGGCCCCTTTGGCCAACAACTCAATTAGATGTAACCCAATCACTATACTGAAAGCTTCTTGGGTGACAAGAAGAGAACAGTGGGATTCTCTCATCCTCATTATTCAGAGATTTCATTTAGATCACTTTTATAGTTGTACATATTTTAGGAAGCTTCTACTATATTAGGTTTCCATAACACCCCTCAAATGACCCTTAATTTTAGCTGTCTTTCCCCCATCTTCACTTCCTCATCTCCCTCTTTTCTCTACTTCTCCACTTGACCCTCCCATTCTAATCCCTCAATCCCTTCCATTCATAACTATCTATTCTATTTCCCCTTACTAAAGAGATCTGCCAGTCTCACCCTTCTAATCCCTTGCTATATACCTAATCCCTGTGGTTGTATGAAATGGAGCTTGTTTATCATTGACTTAAACTAAACTCCATGTATAAGTGAATATATATCATATTTGTCTTTATGGGTCTGGGTTACCTCACTAAGGATCTTTTTTTTTAGTTCCATCCATATATTTTCAAATTTCATGATTTAGCTTTTGACAGCCAAGTAATGTTCCATTCTGTAAATGGACCACATTTTCTTTATCCATTCTTCTGTTGAAGGACATATAGGTTATTTCCAATTTTCTGCTTATCTGGTGATGGCTGAGTAAGGCAATCATCTATTACTATAGCAAAATGTCATTAGAAGAAATTTTATTGTTACATTTTTTGAGAACAATAGTGTTTAGTTTTACCCTACTCCCTGGTCTATCTTATCTCAGGTTCTTGGTCATTCACGCATTATGAAGCATGGGTTCTAACTCATAGAATGAGCATTCTAATGATATTCTGGATATTTGTAGATCAATGCCATTTTCAGCAATCATCAGAGAGAAGCGATGAATATTTCTGTGCAAGTGTCTCTGTGGTAGGATGAAGCATCCTCTGGATATATGCCCAAGAACGTTAAAGCTAGATCTTGAGGTAGATAGTTTCTCATCTTCCTGTGGAACTGCAACACTGGTTTCCATAGTGACTGTATAAGTTTGCATTCTCCCCAGCAAAGGATGAGTGTTCCTCTTACTCCACATCCTCACCAGCATGAGTTGTCACTTGTTTTATTGATCTTACCCATACTGACGGGTTTAAGATGAAGTCTCAAATTAGTTTTAATTTGCATTTCCCTGATGACTAAGAGTGGTAAGCATTTCTTTAAGTGTTTCTCAGCCATTTGAGTTTCCTCTTTTGAGAATTCTGTTTAGATCTCTACCTCAATTTTTAATTAGGTTATTTTTATGATATCTAGTTTTTTGTTTTTCATGTATTTTGGATATTGGCCCTCTATCAGATATGGAGTTGGTAAAAATCTTTCTCATTCTGTAGGCTGTCACTTTATCCAATTGATGGTGTCTTTTGCCATACAGAAGCTTTTCAGTTTCATGAGGTCCTATTAATTAATTGTTCATCAGAAAGTCTTTTCTTATATCAATGAGTCTAAGACTATTCCTCACTTTCTATTCTACAAGGCTCAGTTTAATGTTGAGGTCTTTGAAACATTTGGAAGTGAGTTTTGTACACAGTGATAAGCATGGATCTATTTGCATTCCTCTACATGCAGCCATCAAATTTGATCAGTACCATTTGTTGAAGAGTTCTCATTTTTCCAGTGTGTATTTCTGGCTTCCTTACAAAAACTCAGGTGTCCATAGATCTATAAATTTGTGCATATGACATCAATTTTATTCCATTAATCAACATATCTGTTTTTGTGCTAATAGTATGGAGTTCTTATTACTATTGCTTTGTAGTGCAGCTTGAAAATAAGGGTTGGTGGTACCTTTGATGGTTCTTTTATTATTTGAGATTGTTTCAGCTCTCTTGAGATGTTGTTTGTCTTGTTTGTTTGTTTCCAAATTAAGTCAAAAATTGTCCTTTCAAGGTATGTGAAAAATTGGTTTGGAATTTTGACAGAGATTACATTGAATCTGTAGATTCCTTTTGGTAGAATGGTCATATTTCCTATGTTAATCCTACCAATTCATGAGCATGGGATATCTTCCGATCTTCTGATATCTTCTTTGATTTCTTTCTTTAATGTCTTAAACTGTTTCTCCTACAAGTTTTTTACAAGCTCAGCTTTGTCCCAAGATATTTTATATTATTTGAAGCTATTGTGAAAAGTTATGTTTCCCTGATATCTTTCCCATTTGTCATTTGTCTATTATTGGAGGGCCACTGTTTTGGGTTTTTGTTGTTGTTTTTGGGTTTTTTTTTAGTTAATTTTTTATCCAGCTACTTTGCTGAAAGTGTTTATCAGCTATAAGGAGTTTCTTGGTGGAAGTTTTAGGGCCACTAATGTATATACTACAACGTCATCTGAAGATAAAGATAGTTTGACTTCTTCCTTTCTAATTTATATCCCCTTGATCTCCTTCCTTCGGTTGACTTATTGCTCTAACACTTCAAGTACTATATTGAATAGGTATAGAGAGAGTGGACCATCTTGTCTTGTTCCTGATTTTAGTGGAAATCCTTTTATTTTTCTCTTTATTTAAGTTAATGTTGTCTATGGGATTCCTGTAATTTACCTTTATTGTGTGTAGGTATGTCCCATGTATCTTTAATCTCTCTAAGACTTTTATCATGTTTGGGTGTTTGTCAGAGGCCTTTTATTCATCTAATGATATATGATTTTTGTCTTTCAGTCTGTTTTTACATGGTGGATTATATTTATCAATTTACTTATGTTGAATCATCCCTGCCTCTCTGGGATGAAACCTACTTCATCATAGTGGATAATCTTTTTGATATATTCTTAGATTTGATTTGCAAGTAATTTACTGAGAATTTTTGTAGCAAGATGCTTTCCTCATACTTCCAGAGGGCAAAGCTTTTAAAAGAAGGCAGCTACACAAACAGCAACTACATTTTCAAGTCTTAATTAAATCTGAAGATGAACATATAAAAATTCTTCTCTGGATAATATAACCAGAATTGATAAGAATACAGGCCTATAAAAATCATCCTCAGATTCCTCTACATTCCCTTCTCCATCTTCTAGGTGGGTGCTGACACTCAAGGCTACAATCATATCCTTATATTGAATGATGGTTCCTTTCTCAGCCTATATCTCTGAATGACTCTGTGATTTACACCCCCAACACACACAACCACACACAATATAAAATGATAAACATCTGTTGAGGGGAACTACTATGACTTCAAGAATTTCCTGTAAAAGCATTTAGTATTACCCTAACTAATGTATATGTAAAGTCCTTGTTTCTCCATCAGAAGAATAACAACAGCTATTCCAAATTGTGATGGTTGAAAAAGGTAAACCATTTAGCACAATGATCGGATCCTAGTTGGTGCTCAAAAATATTAGTCACTGTATTTATTAATGCATTAACTACTTTTTTCTTACTGTGACAGAATATTAAACAAAGACAGCTTAGAGAAGAATTTCCTTAGGCTCACAGAAGGTATAGTCCTCTATGGTGGGGAAAGCATTCTGTGCAATTTTTTTTTAGAGCAAGGGTTGGCAGCTGGTCACATCCTATGGAAGAAAGAAAGCAAAGAGATAGACAGTCTCAAAGACTGGTCCCTGATAGCCTGTGTCCCCCACCTACTAACAGTTATAGAAAGACTCAAAACACTGCCATTAGCTAGGAACCACACATATAAAACATATAAGCCCATAAAGAATATTTCACATTTGAATCATAACAGTAAGACAGACACATTTTTAGTTTTTCACTGCTCCAGAAATAGATAGAAATTCTTTACCCCAGCCACCTCCACAGTAAACTGTTCTTAAGTGATACTATCTCTCAGAATCATTGGTTTCTTCACAGTTAAAAATGTATGATACTATAGCCAGATGATGGTGGCACACGCCTTTAATCACAGCACTCCAGAGGCAAAGGCAGGTGGAACTCTGTGAGTTTATGGCCATCCTGGTATACGAAGTGAGTTCCAGAACAGCCAGAGTTATAACAGAGAAACCCTGTCTCGAACCAAAAAAAAAAAAATTATGATACTATTACCATTTTATCTGAATTTTTATTAATATTACTATATAAATAATCTTCCTTCCCTTTTCCCACTATACCTGTCTTTTAAACAATACACATGCTTTTACATTAATGTGAACCACTGTCAACCATTCATAACATTTTGTGAATAAAAGAAGTGATAAGAGATACGAGTTTTCTGCAAGCCATCATCAAAGACCAACAATCTTCGGCAAGCCTCTGAGTTATTTAAAAGACAATGACACACATAAACACTATCAGAGAATCTGGTATTTATTACTTATTAAACATCAAGGTATTCTTTACCACTGCCTCTAAAGCTTATAGGCCAATGTCACTTAGTCAAGTGCTTAATTAGGATGTCAAGACTCAGGATTTGATGTTCAGCAGCAGCAACAACACAAATAAACAAATAAAAAGGAGAAAAGACATAAATAAAAGAAGTTATGATGAATCTCAAGTCTTGGACATGAACATCATCATTCCTATTTCAAGGACGAGTGAACTGGGAATCCAAATAGGTAAGGCGTGTGTTAATCCAGAATAGAGTCATTATTCAAAACCAGCTTTAATTTAAAACCAAGTGATTTGCTTTCAGGTAGATTTTTCATCAGGCCATGTCTGAAAATGTTTACCTGGCTTTCAACTTACACAAGAAGAACCAAGGTTTGCATGCAGAGTGACTTAGATTCCATATATTCAGATGGGCTAACTTGCTTCTTTGTATTGAAAATGCCCAAAGAATCCATTCTTCTTGGTTAGAATTCATACATGGAGGCTAAATCATATATCTATATCCATCTTCATCTATAGAAAGAAAGCCCTTTCTAAAGTGAAATTATAATTGATGCACAGTTCTGGCAACCTAAGTCCTGTCCTCTTCCAACTCATGCCCTCTATGCTAGCTTGCTGATAAAATTCCCACAGACTTTGATAAATTATCATTCTAGAGCAATATTTAAAATCTTCAAATAAATAAGTCCTAGAGTGGTAAAAATGCTCCTATTCTAGATTGCTAATTCTTCAACTCAGAGATGATCTGTGAATTTTGAACTCTTATGATGAATATCACAATCATTAATGATCATTTCAAACTGAAGCTAAGGCTATGTATGGTAAATTAATTATAACCAAATGGCTCTGGTTCTCTTTCAGTTCTCTGACCAGTGGATGGCAAATGCCAAATCACCTTGACCATTTTCTCTGAAACCTGTGCAACATTCATGCTTCCACATGAATGCTCTTTTTGTTTTAAGAACATGCTCCTGGATGAATCATAGAGCTATGAATAGATAAACACTGTAGCCAACCAGAACAATTATAAGAGAACCAGTAAGTCAAGGTAGGGAATCCACAGGCTCTGATATCAGGCTCACCACGCTGTTTCCACTCCGCCACTTGTTTTATCCTGAGCAGGTGACTTACCTTCACTGTAGTTTCCTGGCCTATAAATGTGGGTTCTTAATTGTGTCTGCTTCAAGGCAGACTTGAGGAATAACCAAGTATAAGTTGCTTCTGATAAAACTTGTAAACTGCTAGCAATGACAATAGCCTCTTCCAAACTGACCTTTTCATGCCCCTCACCATACTGTCTCTATCAGCCCTGATTTGTAGTTCCCATCTTTCTTTCTTGCTTTTTCCTGTTCTGCTGCTCATTTGTGACTCTAGATTACCCATCTAGTATTCTGACTTTGCACCCTACTTTATTGTCTCTCATTTCCTTCTCAATTGGTTACCATGTTAAATGTGACTTAAAGCACCCAGTATCCCTCTTCCCTTCCCCTAAAGGGTTTCAATAGTTCTAACTGCATAGATATAGACAGTACCTAGGCCAGATGAAACATTAGTTTGTTCTCAAACTTGTGTATTCTTTATTCCCACCCAAGAAAGCATTTCTTTATTTTTGCTGTTTGGTCCTCTGTATCAGGCTGTTTTGATTAGTTGATCTTTCTTTCTTACTTGCCATAGGCAATTTGATCACGATTCTCTAACATTTGCTTCTGTGTTTCTCACTTTGACTCTTTCCTCTCATGAATTCAGTTTCCTGGTCAAGGGAACAATTGCCCAAGCAACAATAGATGGTTACAGAAAGAGGAAAGCTGTTGTTCCCTCACCCACCAGCTGATCAACAGAACTTCATTTTATTCAACTTTCTTTAACCTACTAACCCTTATAAGATCCCTCTACTTTTTGAACCTATATTTATCTCCATTGCCTGCATGCCACACCCTTTCTCTAACCCGTGAGGCCCTTCAAATGACATAGCTCCCTTTTAAATGCTTGAAATTGACATGAGAATTTCAACTTGTCAGGCATGGAGTAAAGGCGCGCCTTGTTACAAATGTCATTTTGATCCAGCCTGACAACATAAGGACAGTCCTATTGACTTGCAAAAGAAAGTCTGTCCTCATTCTCAAGCAGAAAATTGTCTCTGGGTGTTCTGTATAAAAGATGCTTTGTGCAATTAGAAGAAGAGATGAGAATGAATAGAAATTCAAAATATATTCTCTATTGCTACATATCTTATTTTATTCAGCATATAATTAAGGAAAGGACTTGGCACTTATCTTTGAAAAAGAGGATAGAACTCTTCAATGAATTTTTGAATATTCAGCCACCAAGGTTTCTGTTTCTGAATGAACAGCTTGCTTAAGATTTTGTTCATGTACATTGAATGCCACTCAATGAAGCCTAATTCACAGTTATCAGAGTTTATGCCTAGCACACATCTTTCTCCTTTTGTTTATGATGCAATCCAAAGGTTTTCCATATTGTTCTAATGGAGTAAATTCAAGCTATTAAAAAATAAAAAGTATATTTTTAATAGTTTTAAGATAAAAAGGGTTAGGAGCAACTGTATCTTAATGTATTTTTTTCTTTTTATGACAATATGATTCTGAAAAACTGAGTCTCTAGAATATCTACTTGATCACCATCAGAAGTTTCTCAGGAGTAAATGAAAAGATACATGGAATCACCTGTTCTTTGTTAAAAACTATTAGTATTTATTTAATCCCATCTTTGTGGGGTTCTTTGCAATGGGCTGTAGGGGGCCGATGATACCCAGGCTGTGGACATAAGCAGCTTGACAAGGAACCTGGTTTTTCCCTTAGCTAGGAGTCTGAAACCCACCAACTGCCTTGCCTCTTTCTCATCTTTACTATATGGTGACAAAAGCCTCTCATCAATAGTATTGTCTATTTTGGCCTTATAGTAAAACTCAAATCTATTCCTGAGCTGACTGAGAGAGGAACACTGCCATCTCAACTCTAAGCAATTGTAACAGTCTTACTGGCCTTCAAGTTTTTTGGCATGTGTAAATACTATTCATGCTTTCTGTAGAGATATAAAAAATTATTCTTGGTAACTGACCTTCCCATAGAGACAAAGCCATAGTCAATAACAGAAACAGAGGACAGTATGTTAGTAAGCTTGAAATAGCAAATAGATAATTCACCCCCGAACACCTGCATTCTCTTAGATAAGAAATTAGAGTTTTGTATTTCAGTCAGAACAGCTTTCTGTCTTGAGGGGAGTCTCGTAATTTTTTCCCCAATGTGCACACTGCTAATTTCTCTCTCTTAACTTGTCTTACTTCTATTTTCTTTATTTTTATTATTAAAGAAAACGCTCTTGCATATCATCATCATCATAAAGTGTATTCTATGTGTCTTATTAAAGCGCGTAAGCGTATCAACCAAAGGGTCCCATAAAAGAGTGAGGTACTGCACTCACTTGTCAAACTTCCTTGTTTATCCCCCTTCATGACGGCCAAGGATTCCGGAGTGGACTAGAGCTGGACTCGACTCCCACAGCGGGCCACAGGTGAGTTTCATCTCAGGAGCCATGCCTTATTCTAGTGTGGAAAAATTAAATGGAGTCTATTTTTCTACCCATTAAATCTAACCTTGACTACAAAACCTGCTTTGGTGACAAAACCATTAGAAAATACTATATAGGCAGAAGAAAGAAAAAGTGGTTGCTCAATGTCTTCTGTTTTCTCCTGCTGCCCTGAAAGCTTGTCAGAAAAATCCTGAGCTAGTATATACTCATACAAACAGAAGTCAATTGAGATGGAGCTTACTGACGCAACCAGCCTGACAGCTATCCAACACAAGAAGGGGGCTAATGTGTTGGCATCAGGGTCTCCCACAGACACCAAGGCTGCCCACAGGCTCCAGGTCACCAGAGCATCCCACAGTCACCAGAGCATCAAACAGGTTCCAGGGCATCCTGCAGATACCCAAACATCACACAGGTACACAGACAAACATCCCTCAGACCACTGGGACATCCCACAGGTACAAGGACTTTCCTCAGGCACCAGAGCATCCCACATGCATGTGACCAGATCTTCTGCAGGCAAAGGATCTCCCTCAGACACCAGGGCAACCTACATACATGTGCCCAGACCTCATGCAGACACCAGGAACCCCAGCAGGCACCAAGGCATCCCACAGGTGCTTCGATATCCCACAGGTGCTTGGATATCCCACAGGCATCAGGACATCCCCTGGGCTCCATAACATCTGCAGATGCCTGGGTATCTCACAGATACCCAGACATTACTCAGGCAACTGGACATCACTCAGGCATCCAGATATCACTCTGGTACCCACACCTCATTCAGATACCAGGGCATCCTACAGGTGCCCAGACATTCAGCAGACACCAGGACATCCCTCAAGCTCCAAGGCATGCTACAGATGTCTAGGCATGATGCAGCCACTGGGCCAACCCAAAGACACACAGACATCTCACAGACTCCTGGACATCCTCAGGCACCTAGACATCTCACTTCACACAGACATCACAGGAACCAGGACATCCTGCAGGTACCAGGATGCCCCCTAGGCATCCAGATATTATGTGGGCACTTGGTCATCCTGCAGACACTTGGATATCACTCATGGACCCACTATTCCCTCAGGCTGGTGGACATCATGGAGGCACCCAACCATTTCTCAGGCACCCAGATATCATTGTCTCCTGGTCCTCCTGCAGGAACCCAGCCATCTTGCATGTACTTGGACATCCTGAAAGTTCCCAGGCAACCCACAGGCACTTGGCATCCTGCAGGTACCTGGACACCACCCAGGGTTCCAGACTGCCTGCCAGAATCAACGCCTCATGAAGCCAAGGTTGAGTGTCTGGTGAACTCTGGCAGTGTCAGCAATGCAAATGTAAATTTAACTGTCCTAGTCCACATGCGCACCTTGAGGTCTTTAATACCCCTCCCAAAAGGAGGAGATTCAACTCCACCAATGAAATGTTGTTTGGCTGGGATATCTTACTGTTGCTCAGGATCATGGTTTTCCTGAGGTTTGGCCGCACATTCTGGGATTAGGACCTGCTGGAACTCCAGGCAGCTGGACCCCACCCTAACTTCAGCATCATCTGTCCATCTTTGTGCCTAGGCCTTTGTACCTGCAGCTCCTGGGAAGCATTACAACCTGTGCCCTCTCCCACCCCATCAGAGAGGACACTACAAGCAGCAGTCACAGCCATTGGAGCAGCTGTTCAGCTCTGGTTTGGCAGGCTGTAAAGGGCCAGACTGCGTGTAGTGGATCCTGAAGTCTTATCCTTTGTATGGAGACCTCACCCAGAAGATGAGACATTTTTAGCTAGGATATCTTGCTGATTGCTATGGTTCAGAGTGATCCTGTGGTTTAGCAGCATGCCCGTAGGCAGGACCTCCTCAAAACTCCAGGTTGTTGGGCCCCACCCTTCCTTCAGCACTATTTGTCCTGATACCTCAGGTCTTGTGCCTGCAACATGCAACCTGCAGGAAGTGATGCAATCTATGCTTTTCCCCTACTCTAACAAGAAAAGCAATTTTAGCAGTAGCCATAAAAATAGAAGTAGTGTCCCAGGTCTTCTGGTAGCCCAAGGACCAGTACCCTTGTCTCAAGTTACTTTGTCCATCATTGTGGTCATGCCACTGCTGCAACTGTGCTTCCAGCTCAGAATCTCTGCCTTTGGGGGGGGGGGGGGTGGAGTGGCTCCTGCCTGCCAGGGGCATCCCACATCTGTCCCCACCACAACTCTAGGTCCACATCTCTGCTGTGCTCTCTGCTGCACTTGTTTCCTATTTCCACGCTTAAGCAGTCAGTTTTCCAGTTCTGTTGTCTTTCCAACCACGTTTAATTTTCAAAATTTTCCCCACTGGACTTGGTGACAGAATAGTTTCTCCATGTCCAGTGAGGAGCCAGAGATGACTGTATTGGTGGGGAATCAGGGCAGATGACCAGAGCCCTATTAGATTCCACCAACTGTTCCATAGATATCTTAGAATCTCCACATTTAACTCTTTCTAGAACACAGAAAATAAAAAGGAATAACAGTATTTTGGTTTCTCTTCAGGGACTTGTGGAGCTTTATCAAAGAAAGCACATGACAAGTCATTTTCTCCATTCTCTCATGAAAGAGTAAAGTGGATTTACAAAGTCTCTGCTGTGCCTCCTGAATATTGGATGGCAAACATATAATTACAAAGCCAGAGTGAAGACTGCCCAGGCACCTATGGAGACCTCAGAATCCACAAACTATTAATCACAAGAAACATGTTTTCTCATTAGCTTTCTGAGGTGGACTATTTGCTGTATTTGTTTAACGACTATGAAAACCGGAACCATAACTACATTAGAGGAGAAACAACGGCACCTGCCTTTATTAATATTTCATAATGGAAAAACTAAGATGTGTGTTGGTGCTTCTGCTTTGAAAACAATCATCAAATCATGGAAATGTGTTCTGCTGGAAGAAATGTCATTTGAATAAAGAATTGACTATATCAACATGAAATATCAGCATGAAAATTGCCTATGATACAATTACGTGTGACCCTGTGTATAGTAAAGACTAAAACGTTAAGGAATCCTATTTACCCTGAATACATGAGACCTAAGTGGGTCGTTTGTATTTATAGCATGTAGATGCTATCATCAATGAAAAATTAGCTGATGGTAATAATATCATCCTTCTTGAGATGCAATAATAACCAAACAAACGATGGGCTACGATTAACTACTGGTTTCTTATACACAAAGGAGAGCATTAAGTATTTCATATGTTGCTCTCACTCATCAATTATTTATAGAGTCAGAATATTGATAGTCAGAACTTTTGTCAGTTCTAAAATAAAGTCATAAGCAAAATAGCTTTTCCTTTAAAGAATGGGACACACAGTCATAAAGAGAGGCATTAAATGTTGTTAAAATAAAATTATGGCGCTTAACGGAGAGTCCAGTCGTTGTAATTTCCAATGCTCTTTATTAATGACAAACCATGTCAAATCTCAGGGAATTCTAATGCCCCGGCAGCTAGGCAGAGAGCTCACTCCAATGGCTTCCTCACCCCATGCTCTTCTCTTGGTTCTCCTCCTGCTCACTAGCTTTTTCTTCCTTGTTCTCTGCTGTCTGTCTCCTTCCTCTCTGCCCTTGCCCTAGTTCTTTTTTATTCCAAATCCCCTCTCTGTCTCCACCCAGCCTTCCAATATACAAATCAATGGAGTCTAACCTTCATCTCCTTTAAGGCTAAGGACTGTCCCATTCTTGTGGAGAGCCGTATAGTCACTCCTTTGTTTACTGGTATGCAGTGAATCCCCCACTTGCTTCAAGGACAGCTTACTAGAACATTATCCATAACTAAAATCTCCCACAACAAAATGTTATTAGTACATTTAAAATGCACAACTTTGTGTGTATTGCCCTAACATTCACAGAAGAATTAAATGATGTATGGGGAAGGTAACTATCATTCCCAAGGCTATAGCTGGTAAATAGAGTCTATATTTGAATCTGACACTAAAAATTTTGCTCTTCGTTGTATCATTGCATTTCTGTGCTTCCCATATCATTGTTGATTAGATGTCTCACTGGCCTGATTCTGTTACCAATTATCTATGCCCTTTTCTGTTTCTTCACCACATCCAGCCAGCCAGCATCAAGCATGTATTAGTTGCTATTCCAGGTAATGAGGACATCATCTCCATGAAGGAGCATATTCTGAGGTGAATACTGTGTGAGAGTTTGTCCTACCCTCTCTGTGTCTGATTTCATCCTCAAGGCAGTTTCTGATCCTATTCTTATATTACATAGGAGAAGATCTTTCTGTGTCTAAGCAGAATTCATTTTCATTTGAATCAACGTATCACAGTTGAACAGATGCTCATGAATGAATGCTAATGTCATTTAACAGATGCTCCTGGGAAAGAGCCCTCCCATTTTGACTTTCAACAGTTTGGCGACATTTCTTTCCATGGGAACCTCTTTAAATTCATACCAACTTTGAATTTTGGTATGAAGGAAGAGAACAAGCACCCAGTATCCTTGGAGATTCTCTGATTAGTTTCTACCTTTCTAGTATGGATTCATACTGACAGTAACATCAAAAAAAGCCAACCTAGAATTTAGTTAGGTTTCTTAGATACCACATATACCAAGAGCTTCCAAACTTGGGAAGTAGGTTAACCTAAAGTTTATGAAAAAAAAAAACATTTGGGTGTAGATCAATGGAATTAACCAGAGAGCCAAGAACCAGGCAGAGACATGGATGGCAAAGATAAAATGCTTTACATTGAATTCCTAAAAATTAAAAACATTTGCTCTTTGAAAGACATTATGTTGGTTGATGTGGGCAAAAACCACAAAATTCCACAGAATTATGACTTTTAACAACAAAAACAAATTTATCATATCTCTGGGGACTTCAATGTCAAGATCATGGGCTGACTTTCTTTTGGAATATTTCTCTTTGGCTTGCAAATTGTCTTTTTTTCTGTATACAAATGTCCCTAGTATTTTGTCATGTGTGTACCTTTCAGGTTCCTATAAAGACAGTGGCCAGAAGCCCCTATCTGATAGCTTCATGTAAAGTGAGTCACTTTTTAAAAGGTTCTGTCCTGCTAAGTCCATTTTTGTCATTTGTGTATTTGTGTTTTCAAGGCTTGACAAGGCTTGACAATGAGACTCTCTGCTTGCTAATGAGGTGACACACGAAGGGTTTCAGAGGGAATGGCTGAGAGGGACTGCAGTAAGGAAAGAGAGTGGAGAGTGATATTCTATTTTAGTAAAAAAAAAAAACATTTTTTAGAAAGGTTTTATGCAACTCTAATCACATTGACTTATTGAGAATTAGGTCTTAAACACATGAGTTGAGAAGGTGGGACACAATTCATTCAGGTCTAAACTAATAAGAAAAGGCAAGCTACTTGCTTCAATAAAATACTGATAATAGATATATTTGACAAGCGATTTAGAAAGAGATTTCAGTGGTTGGGAAGTTAGCTTAGGGGTGGAGGTCTTACTTGAAAAAAAATCAATAACAAGAAGATAACTGGCTTGAGAAAATTATCAAGAGATCCCTAACTAGCCAAACTTTAAGTCAGTTGACATGGTTTGCTATTATAAATTATAAATTACAGCAGTTACTGAACCATTTTTAAAAACTTACTGTTAATTTGACAAACAGAGGTTGTTTTGGCTATTCTTAGTTGTTAGCTTGACTGTATCTGGAATTATCTAATACATAAGCATCTGGGTACACTTATGAGGAATTTTTCTTAATTGAATTATTTAAAGTGGGGAGGCCCATTTTTAACCTAGATGGTTTGAGGTGGGAAGATCCACCTTTAATCCTGCCATACCATCTATTGGCAGTCTATATAAAGACATAGAAAAGGGGAGTACTTGCTCTTTGCCTGCTTGCCCTTGCTCTTACTGTCTAGTTCATTCCTTCACTGGCATTAAGACCTACTTCTTCTAGATTCTAGAATACACTGAAGACCAGCTGAGACATCCAGCCTCATGGACTGAACTACTAGATTGTTTGACTTCCCGTTGAAACAGAGCCATTAGAATAATTGGACCACAGCCTGTAACCCACTCTAATAAAATACACACACTCTCTCTATATATCAGTTCTGTTTTTCTAGAGAACCCCAACTAACTAACTAACTAACTAACTAACTAACTAACACAACTAACACAAGGGTCAGTTGTATTTACACGTTATTATACCAACCAATTTACAACCCTGCTGATCGCAAATATTATCACAGAAACTCAAAACCTGTTACTATTATTTCTAGAAAGAATAGGATTTCATAGGCTTAATATGAATTTCTTTGCATCAGTAAAATATCTTTTGTTAAATTTAATGTTTCTATTTCTTTTTCTATGAATCATCAATTAATATCATTTTGCTGTTTATTGTTTTTTCTTATTAATGTCTAGAAGTTCTTTATAGTTTACAAGTGTTAACCCTTTGCCTGTGGGCTGGAGAGATTATTCAGGAACATGCCTACTTTCTAAGCATTATTACATAAGCATAATAATAATTACATAAGCATAATCACATTCTTAGCACTCATAAAAAGCCAAATATATTATCTCAGCACTGGAAAAACAAAAACAGAATGACCATAGAACTTGTTGGCCAGCCAGTCTAGCTATTCAATGAGGCTCAATAAGAGCCACTGTTTCAAAAATAATGTGGTAAATAATTGAGGAAAACACCTGATATTGAGGTCTGACTTCAACATACACATATGTACACGCAAAAAAAAAACCACTAACAAATAAACACACTAAGAAAATTATTTGCCCATCATACATAATATGCATTTTCCAGCTTGCCATTGTATAGCAGTTTTGTTAACCCTATCATTTGATGTTGCAAATTTGCAATTATGTAATCTCATCTCCAGAAATTTCTTGAAAGTTTCTCAGCCATAATGCAATAGTATGGTGCTGGCAAGATTTACCTTTGACCTGTTAGAAACCATTTTCCTATATACCACAGCATCTAAATTCAAGTTTTCTGTAATTAACTTTCATAGTTATTGATTCTTATGATTCTATGTTGATAAAGTACATGTAACCACTCTGAACAAAAAGTGGCAAAAATTCAAATAGATACATCAGAAAAGAAGACATGCAAATGGCTGATAGACACAGAAAGTATGTCTAGTATCTTTACTGATAGAAAAACAAAACAATAAATAAATACAAGTAAAATGAGATTCCACTATACACAGAAATGCATGACTGCAATTAAAAAGACTAAGAGAAGCCAGAATGTGGAGGGCCTGACATTACCACAATGGTTGTAGATATAAATGGGGAAAACTACTTTGGAAAACAACTTGGCAGTATCTTAGGGAGCTAAGGAGATACTATATATTCTAAAATTAGTCATTAAATGTATTATTTAGATCAAAGGTTCTCAACCTATGAGTTCACAACCCCTACAAGGGTAAAATAACACTTTCACAGGGGTCACCTAAGACCATTTGTATATCAGATATTTACATTACAATTCATAACAGTAGGAAAATAACAGTAAGAAGTAGCAATGAAGAAACTTTGTGTATGGGGGTCACCAAAACATGGGGAACTATATTGAAGGGTTGCGGCATTAGGAAAGTTAAGAACCACTGATTTAGATACTCTCAAAGGTAGATGCTAAGAATCGTATGTAATGTAGCATAATAATTTATATACACATCATTGACTCAAGCTATAGGTCCACAAAGTAAATCTTTATATAGGCTATGTCAGTTGCTAAGTGGCTATTCAGCTCTAATTCCCCAATATTATAGAACCCTATAGTTTTCATCCTTCTCTATATCTGATATGCATGGCACATTGGCTCAGTGATGCTCAAACCTGTGTCTATCTTTCCTGAAGATTTGTATTTGTACATTCAAGCACCTGGCCTCATTATTGCTGATAATACTGCTGTAGGTTAGTCAGTTAATACCCACTCAATGTCTGTGACATGTTTACACTAGCTTCTCATTCTGCAATGATGTGCTCAACACTCCAAATGTTAAGGCCATAGTTGGGGAAGAACATGAGTTGAACACTGTCTTTCATACACAGCCCATGATTCTTATCTACTGTCTTGAAGCCATATTTTGGAATTTCTGTTAGGCTCTTCGGATCCTTTGGATATATTCTTTCTATCATATTTGAGAATGCTTCAAACTGAATTAGTATATTTTAGCTCTTCTTCCAATCTCAGATTGTATGTTTGGAGTCAGCATAAAGGTAAATATACCATAATCTCTGCCCTCTGATCTCAATCTCAGTCCTCTGATACTATAGACAATATGATACAGACACTGTGGAATAAGCACCATACCAGTGTGTGTGTAGGATTTCTCTGTGGATGACACCTACAATGACATATGAATGACAATGAGATTACACAGAGCATGCAGGCCATTGAAATGAACAATGATACCTCTTTTCAACCCAGCATTCACTCTCTGAACACTACTTTAATTCAGAACATATTCACCCTCAGAGTTTTGTCAGCTATAACCTCAGTTAACAGGGTGTTGACAAGCTACTAAAATAATGAAATACATATTTAGAAATGTTCTCTTTTTATGTTTTACAAAATATTCTAGGTGACTTTTTGCAATCCTGATAATGATTGAAAACCCATGAATTACATTTATCAATCTTCCCTTTCCAAGTGAGGCTATTATTCAGCAAGGGCTATAAAAATCACTTCAACCCATTATGGTTATGAAAGAGAAGAGAAACTACAGATGAACATCATTCAATATGTTGAAGTTACAGATATCCAATAAATAACCATCTGTAAATTCAGGTAGTGTTGAGTGTGTGTGTGTGTGTATAACAAAATATTAGTTCCTTTATTAATTTGGAAAAGAAACTGCATGACAAAAATGTGTTCTTACTAATTCTACATTCCAAGAACTCACTTACATACCAGTCATGGACAAGGCTAAAACACTGAAGGTCTAGGTTATGCTTCTGTAAACCCACCAATGGCTTGGAAAGCACAGGAGTATGCAAGCTCTTTCCAGACAGAAAGAAACCATGAAAATCTAAGCTATATACATGACAGTTCAAAACAAGAAAAAGGGAAAGGTATAGGCAATGGCAGACAGAAATTCCAACCAGAACTCTAACTCATAAAGTTTAGTTTGACCGTGTGTGTGTGTGTGTGTGTGTGTGTTTTGTATTACCCTGTGATAAATGTGAAATTCTTAGCATTCAATAATCTGTTTAATCCACATCTTCACTCTGCCTGATACAGAATAGACTCAAAATACTTGATTGCTAGATTAATTAATTTTATGATCTAAAATGTTCAATTCAAGAGATTATAATACTCTACTATTCTACTATTGCCCTCAACAATTTTGACTTGACAATTTTTATTTTGTCTGACTCCTCTTCTCTCCCTGTCTACCCAAGATTCTGAATTCATCCTTCCTTGGCCATTTCCTCTCTCTCACCCTTATGTAATTTATAAGGCTATTATTATGCACTTTAGTATTAGAACAACATGAGCCTTAGAAAGTAGTGTTAATGGAATTCTAATAGAAAAATGAGATGAATTATTGAAATGACTTATAATTTGTGTATCGTTTTGCATCTCTCTTAAAAGAAAAGGAAGGAGGGAGGAAAAGAGAAGGGAGAGATTGGCTTTTGCTGGGTGTAAGCACATAGGTCCCTGGGAGAGACCAGAATACCTAATTAGAAAAAGAGCATGGCATGGCCTACTAATGTTAGCAAGGACTTAGAAGCCTGCCTAGTTGAATTTAAATTTTTATATTCTAACTGCTAATTGTGACCTCATGTAATTTTCTTAAACTATTTTGTAGTCCAGTTTCCTCATTTGCAAACTGGAAATGATAGCATAAATTAGTGCAGTTAAAATTATGATTAATAAGAAACAAAATATAATAGATATAATGAAAATATCCCCAGAGTGCTGTTGTAAAAAGTAGATAAAAGTAGATTTTTTTAAGTAGATAAAATAGTAGCTCAACAACTAACATACAGCAAACATTACAAAGCAATATTAAGGCCACACAGGCAGAGTTTCTTCTAAGTTTAGAGTTCAAAGGAATGAAGAACGTAGTTATTCAACTTGGTGTAGTGTATACCAGAGATCACTTGAAAAAGAGACTAAATGTTCTAGAATGGAAAATACTTGGCATCTATGCCTCCACTACTCCATGGCAAGCATTTCATATAAACTATGGAATTTGTTCTCTCTGAGTCTAGACACGACATCAGAATTGTCTTCTGCTGATACCAAACCAGGCGTCTATTATCCTTCAGCTAAAGAGAAAACTGTGATTTTAAACTATTTTCTTCCTGCCTCTGTTGGAGGTTCACTATGGGATAAGTCACCAGGGATGTAAGCTTTATCTGATTTTGTGATTAGTCTCTTAGAGGACAGGTGCAGACAAAATCAGTCACAAGGTTGAAAATTCAAATAATATATATATATATATATGTATATATATACTTAGTTTTCCTTTTTTAAATTTTTTCTCTCATAAAATACTTCCCAACATCCTTCCTCCCCACCCTTCATTCCCTCCAGCTCCTCCTCAAATGATATTTTAAATCAAGTATCCAGGGAGGGTCTGAGAAAATGGTTTATGTGGGAAAAGAGTGGTTATTTATGAAAGCAAGAGTACTTGAGTTTAAATTCCCAGCACCAAGTAACGTCAGCATTGAAGTCGGAAATGGGTAAATCCTAGCATCCCCCATCCATTGAGCCTAGCTGAAATAGCAACCTTCAGATTCTGTAAGAGACCTTTTCTCAAAAAAAAAAAAAAAAAATCAAGTGGAAAGAAACAGAGGAAGGTACTCAATATCCTCCTCTGGCTTCCACATGTGTGTACACAAACAAGTGTATTTGCACACACAAGTTCACACACACACACACACACTCACACATATGCACACATGTGTGTGTTCAATGCATTTAAAAAGTGCATTAAAAAAAGGACATTTTTCTGAGATGACATAATACTAGCACCAGGACACAAAAGTGCCTACTCACATGAAGATAAAAACAAGAAAGAGTTGACAGCGCCAAAAGTTACTCACTCTCTAACTCTGCCCCTTTTCCAATGCAGAGGTCGGCACCTAAATGTTTTCTGGTCAAACATTCCATCTTCCCTTACTACTTCTACTTCATTGGTATGATCTCCTCAAAACTGTATTGTGCAGGAGGGAACAAACTCAAAGTGATAACCAAGAGAATTGGAGGACAGGACTAGCACATAGTACAAGGCTTGCACAGGTAGAGCTAAGTGTGTTGGAGATTTGATTTGAAACTGTCCGAGTTAGACACTCTTATGTGTCCAAGTGCTGTCGGCTTGTGTCTCAATTTCCACATCTATAGCGTTCTGTAGAATAAGCACAGATTCCAAACAGGTTCTGTCTGGACACAAGAATGGAAGCTCATCATCAATAATACCAATTATATCCAAACAAATCCATTCTCTTCTGCTGGTGATGGAGTATGATAGATGGTAGGTACCCTTTTCCCTTATGTTTTTTAGTGGGATGTCTGAGTGCATCACCATACATTTCTTTTGGGCTTGCATAACCTCCATGTTGACCCATTTGCTGATTCATGTCTCTTTGACATCACCGTAGGAGACACATTCCAGAGGGAAATAAGAGAGGGAGAGTTTGATGAGAGAGGCACCAATCTGGATGGATCCTCAGCCACCAGCTCAGTCCCGTGTTCAATCATACTTGCAAGGAACCACCTCTAGAGGGAGCTAACATCACTATCTCAGTCCATAAGTGAATGGTCAAAGACTGGTCACATAGGGAACATTTTGAGTCATCAAGATCTGGTAAATTAGAGCACTGTCCCTTGGTCCTTTACTTTCAAGGGATCCAGGAAATATTATCACAGGGGAGTGATGAAATGGAGCAACCAATCTTTGTAGGGGAGAAAAACTTCTTACAAAGAAATGGCTTTTTCTAAATTCCTTCACTTCATATATGCCAAATACAAGAAAAATAAGCCTACACATTTCTTCCCCATGCCCTTCTCCACAGGGATGTTGTTTTCTCCTTCATTTTCCATAAGCCCTACATTAAGCCATCTAAGTCCATCTCAATAAAACATTAGCATAAAATGGGGAGGCCATAAGAAGAGAAAAAAAGTAAAACACAGACTAACTAGATTATCGTACGTTCACGGACTTAGAAGACATTTTCAATTCAACACTAAAGTTTCCTCCCAGGCACTTCCATGTGTGCTCCTAAGCTTAAACCCTGTGAGGCTGGGGAACAGCTGTGAAGAATCTGTAACTCTAGATATTTTGCTAAGCCGTGGCTGGTTCTCTACAACATCTCAAAGTTTCCACATTATATTCAACTAAACAGAACCGCAAATAAGAAGCAACAATTGAATCCGACTTTAAAAATACAGCTTGGGGCTGGCAGTTGACAGATGAACCACCATTCTCTGCAGGTGAGTAGGGCTCTGAAATTGTAGCCTAGGAACAAGCTAGGAGGCAATCCTGTCAGACAACAGCAGCCCTGACACCCCAGAGGCGTCTGTTTGGTACTGCAAAAGCAATGCCAGCAAGAATCCAGGGAGGCTGCAGACAGACTGCTGGAGGTCCAGCCCCTCAGGGAAAGCAACCAACTTCCACCCCACAATTTCCATAGCAAAAAAAAATACGAAATATCAGGTTTCAGACAAGATAAAACTAACGTCCTTTAACTTTTCCCCAGTTCCTCCATCCTTAACTACAAAGGGCTTATAAGCAGAAGATCTGGGGCCTCAGCGTATGCTAAAACAGTCTCTTGTGTTCTAATTAGTGAACCTAACCAGCTTGAAGGATGACTGGGATCAGGGGATTAAAAGGAAAGAGTGTCAAAGGAACTACATTTCACCTTCAGCCGCCCTGAGGCCAGAAAACATGTAAGGAGAAAAGGAAACTGAAACAAAAAGGGCTCCAATATGGCATGTCCCGCAGCAGTGTTATCCTTCGGAAAATTGCAGAGGCTTTTGAACAGAAAGTGAACATGGCTGGCATAAGGTGGTGAAAGGCTTGAATAAGACCTTGATAGAATTATACCCGAATCCCAGAAGCAACCTCCCAGCCAAAGTTGCAGACACTCCCCACCTCTTTCCCAAGTCTTCCTGAATTCAGGTAGAAAATTCATCTCAAGATTTACTTTAATCACAGTCCCACCTACTCTTAAGGAAAAGTTAAATGCATACTTGTCACACCTTTTAGAAAGCAAATCTTATGCATCAAATTACCCAAACTCCTCAGCAGAAAATCCAGCTCCCACTAGAAAATCTCTTACTTGGAGACTAAGGCACTGTGAAGAGCCCCAGCCAGAGCAAAAATAACATGCTTTGTTGCCCAACAGACATGATCTCAGTGTTAGCCTTTCACTGAAGCATTGGCACTTCTTTCCATTGCTGAATTTTCTCAGAAATTTGTACAAAAGATGACACTGAACCCCATAGTACTTGTCATGACTTCATGGCCTCCTATATTGTTCTGATCTTTAGGTGGCAGCACCATTAAGTAGTTCCATAGGAGAACAAACCTCAGCAGACCCAAGGGCCCCATAGAAAATATTGGTATGTATATGTCATTGTATTGGATCCAAAATTATATAGGTTATATTTTCTTCCTAAGTTTGACTTCCACAGCACGACAGGGGAATTGCCTACAGTGGATTCTTCACCTTCTTGTTCTTCTGGCAGAAAACAGCTTTTACGTGCACATTCTTTAGAGCCATGACAGATGCCAAGAGGCCCTTACAGGAAGCTGTGTGGCATACATTTGCTAATCATGTCCTTCAATATTTCTGTAAACATTCTAATCTAGAAGATGAACTTTCATTTATTTATTCTGGTTTCTTCAAAGAGCAAGGATAAGTTTCCATCTTCTAAAAGGTGATTCAAAATGGAAATGAATCTGAAATGAAACTTAAGTGGTATTCATCATGATATCCAAATTCAAATGCATATTATTCTTTGAAGCTTAAATACATGACAAAAGTCTTTAGAGCATAACATCTAAAGAAGAGAAGAGACAGAACAAAATAAGGGTTCAAACAAGAGACTATTTGATGGAAAAATAAGATGACTAACAAGGGAAAATGGCAAATTTATCATATTGAAAACTGCTATTATATGTTGTAAGCAACAAGAGAAGAAATAATGAAGGCATTTTCATTAATATACCTCATCAGAAGCAGAGCAGAATAATCCAAAATGAGATCTATTCTTTGCTCAGCATGTGACTGTCTGCCACAAGAGCACCAAGAATATAAACGTTTCTAAATTGAACATTTTTAGAAGGAAAGAAAGGAAATTTTTACCATTATGAAACCAAAAAACTTGCTTTATGCAGTTGCTGTTCAAGTGGCAGGGGTCAACAGAAAATGGCCTCATTTAAGTCCATATTCTTCCGTTTGTTCAATTTGCAAACTGTACCAGTCAGAAAAAAGGTTTATGGGTGTTTCTGAGACCAGATTCTACTGCAACATCAACATGAGGTCTTCTTAAACCAACGCTGTGTGGAGCTATTGCTTTAGAAGAGTTGGATGGTCAAGGTCAGAAACGCCAGTGTGACTCAGACTCAGAGTTTAAAAATATGCTTCATTGCATATCAGAAAAATCTAACAAAGCCCATGAAAGGGCTCAAAATTCCAAAATGAAACAGCTTCAATGATTGTAGTCATTCATTTACTAAAACATACTGAAACAAGAGTACTTTAGAAGGTTTCCCAATAAATTTTTTAGACCCAAATTAAATAGACTGATATGGAACCCTAGGGACAGACTCCAAATATTCGAGCTACTCACAGTATTTGTGCCAATGTTTTTTATTCTTTTTTCTCCTAAACCTCTATTTTCTCACACCCTGACATTGGATGCTCTATACAATTGTTGTATTTATGAAATGCAACCCTTTTTTTAAATCCTTGCTTTATCTTATGGTTAGGACTATAAATTTCACTGTAGAAAACTTTCCTTTTTCCAAGATCACAGAGATTCTCTCTTGTAGTTTCTTCTACAAGCTTTAATGCTTTAGCCTTTATGTTGGAGTTCATGATGTGTCTGAACCAAGGGTAAAGAACATTTATATGGTTAAGGAACAAGGCTCTTTTCCCCTATGTATTTAGCCCAGTTGTACAAGTACCATTTGTGGGAAAGATGGTCCCGTTTTCACCCAGTTACCTTGGCATCTTTATGGAAACTTAGTTGGCAATATATGTGTGGGCTTATTTCTAGAGTCCATTTTGTTCTGATGATGCATAGGTCTGTTAATATGCCAATACTACACTGTTTTGATTACAGTACGATTTATAGCAATCTACTCTTACGTTTAGTGGGTAACTTGATGCATAGGACAAAGATACACACTCTAAGGCCACATTTAGCATTACTTAATGGATATTTTTTTAAGGACTCATCTTATTTCTCCATGCCTTCATTATTTGTAAAAGGAATATTTAATGAATTAAGTTGAATGAAGTAAAATAAAGAATTGACAATTATTATGAATATATAAGTAATAGAAAACAAATATAAATTAGCCAACTCCATGCAAATTTCCATTTAAAACATTCATACAAATCTAAAGTCCTCATTTTCTTTGTATAAAGATAACTTTTTTACACATGAGGTAAAGATGGCTGCCAAAACTCAGATACTAAAATATCCTCAACGTTAAATATGAACAGGACTGGGGTATGTTTTAACAATGGCATTCTGCATGATTGTAAACCCTAGGTTTAACTCTATGATTTTATCAAAGAATGGTTAACTTTCATTTTTAATGTGATAGTTTTTAGGAATTCAGGGCAGGGGCATATAGGGTCTCATTGCTTAACCCTGGCTGACAAAGCTCACAAAGATCCATCAGCTTCTCCCTCCAGAGTGCTGTGATTAAAGAGCATGTCACCACACCTAGTTTTTGGCTTTCATTTTTAAGAAGCAAATAATGACATTATAAACACTGTCTTATTAACAATCAAGTGGTTTTGAAAATACAGTATTTTCACAGATTGACATTTTTAAAATGATTTATTAATATGACATTTTGAACTTTCAAAATCTTTGTAATGAAAGAGAATGGCTGCAAACATTTGAGTGTTTCTTTATAAAAACACAATAAAAATTAATGATTGGTTTTTGTAGTTCCTACTAGCAAGTCCTGGTTGTTGTTTTTCATACTACAAATGATATTCTTATGCAGGATTGCACTGAAGTTGAAGCTTCTCCTTTGGGGTATTTTTCCATTTCAATGTGAAGTAGATTGTTGGCGTTTTCTGAGCAGTTTCATCGTGTGGCTTTTCAAAAGAAAGAAAAAGTTTTTGATTTTTTTCCCCACAGTTCACAGTTCTCAGAAGAGTTCTATTTTGGGATATTATATAGTCCAGTGATGTTTTGAATAACCCAGAGCTCCACAGCAGATGACATCTCTCAATGCAAATGTAATAAATAGACACCTATCTTCTAGTTGTTTCAGCAGAGCGCTTTTCTTAGATTGTCTATGGCTGTTGTGGGGAGCATTGTCAGCCCAAATAACATAACTTTGTTTAAGATAGAGATAAATAGAGATAGAGATAAATGTTTATATGCATATACACTTATATGCAAGATATATAATTTTAGGTAAATATAAAATAATATGATTCCTTGTGACTTCATCAAACAACCTGGGAATTACTTGTCAGTCCTCTCATTCTTCTCCCCAACCACAGCCCCCCATTTTCCCATTTCCCACTTCATATCACCTGTATCCTGCTATGCCTCTCTCACCCCTGCCATGATCCCATTATGCTTTCCTTACCTCTGTGATTTCTCCCTCTGAAACACATCTGAAGATTCAGAGTTTGGAGCTTTCAATAAGAGAAAACATTTGATGTTTGTCTTCCTGGGTCTGGGCTACCTCACTCAGTATAATCTTTTGTAGTTACATCCATTTACTTGTACATTTTATGATTTTTATTTTTCTTTACAACTGAATAATATTCTTTTGTGTGTATGTAGCACATTGTCACTACCCACTCATCTGATGAAGGACATTTAGGTTGTTTCTATTCCCTAGCTATAGTGAAGTAGGATGTTGAGTTCATTGGGCTTATGCCAAGGGGTGGTATAGCTGGGTCATAAGGCAGGTTAATTTTTTTGGGGGGGTCTCCATACTGATTTCCATAGTAGTTGTACCATTTCACATCCCCACCAATAGTGAACACTTTGCATCCCCACCAACAGTGAACATGGGTTTCTCTTTCTGCACGTCCTCTCTGACATCTTTTATCAGGCCTTTTGTTGGTCTTATCCATTCTAACTGGAGTGAAATAAATCTCAAAGTTGTTTTGAATTGTATTTCCTAACTGCTAAATATGAACATGTTCTGAGGTATTTCTTTTGTTGTTGTTGTTGTAGCTCATTTATTTTTTTTCCTTTTATTGAAAATAGATTTTTTTCCTCACATAATATATCCTGATTATGGTTTCCTTCTCTATTTCTCTCAGTTTCTCTCTATCTTCCCTCCCATCCAGATCCACCCCCTTTCTGTATCTCACTAAGGGAAAAACAGTAGTCTTCTAAGGGATAATAATAAAATAAAATAAAACAAAAGTAACATTATCAGACTCAAACAAAACAAACAAGCAGAAGAAAAAGCCCAAGAAAAGGCACAAAAAAAAAAACCAGATATAGATGCATAGATTCTCTCCTTCACATACTTAGAAATCCCATAAAAACATAAAACTGAAAGCCATGGTATATACACAAAGGGCCTATAGAAGAAAAAGCAGAGAGAGCTGAGGGTGGGGGAGAAAAATAAATGAAATGTAATACAAATTAAATACAGAAAATGAAAAAAAATAACATATAAAATTAAAAACCCTGATATGACATTATGAGATAAGAAAACTCTAGAGATAGCCTTGAGTTTGTTTTCCCTCAGCTACCTATAGCTGGGCATGGAGCCTACCCTTAGGAGTAGCTTGTTTCCCCAATGACTCTCCATTGGTGGAAAGTAACTTATGAATTGGAGATTGCTTCTGAGTTAGGGATGGGGTCATGTGTCCACTTCTCCTTTCAGCTCTAGGACTCTATCTGGTACAGACCCAGACTTGTTCTGGCCCTGTGCAGAATGCCACAGTCTCTGTGAGTTCATATGTAAATAGATCCTGATGATTCAGGAGGCCTTGTTTCTTTAGAATCCTCTGCCCTGGCTCTTACATTCATTTTGTCTCCTCTTCTGCTGAGTTACCTGAGCCCTGAAGGGAGGGATTTGAAAGAGGTATCCCATTTAGGGTTGAATGTTCCAAGGTCTCTCACTCTTTACATATTGTCTTTCTGTGGGTCTCTGTATTTGTTCCCATCTGCTGCAGGAGTAAGCCTCTCTGATGATGGCTGAGCAAGACACTGATCTGCTTCCGTGGCTGGAGTGGAGGTATTTCTTAGCCATTTTTATTCCACCTATTGAGAGATCCTTTGCCTATTTTTAATTAGGTCATTTGCCTTCTTAACTCTTTTTTTTAAGCTCTTTGTATGTTCTAGATATTAATCCTTTATTAGGTGTATAGCTGACAAAGGTTCTCTCCTACTCTATGGGTTTCTTCTTCACTCGGTGATTTCCTTAGCTATTCCGAAACTTTTCCATCTTATAAGGTCTCACTTGTCAATTATTGGTCTTTATTCCTGGACAAACAGAACCTTATTCAGAAACTTCTTTCTTGCAAGGTGATAGTGGTATACACCTTTAATCCCAGCACTTGAGTGGCAAAAGCATGTGTATCTCTGTGAGTCTGAGGCCACCCTGGTCTACAGAGTGAGTTCTAGGACAACCAGAGTTACCACAGAAAAACCCTGTCTCAAAAAAACTTTAGTATTTTCAGGCTACAAAGTTAGGTCTTTTGCCCACTTGAATCTAACTTTTATGTGTGGTGATAGATACAGACAGATCTAATTTCATTCTTCTGCATGTGGACATTCAGTTTTCTCAACACAATTTATTGAAGATGCGTCGATTTCTCCCATACATGTTTTTTACTTCTTTGTCAAATATCAGATGGCTGCAATTACATGTTTCCATGTCTGGGCTTTCTATTTTATTCCACTGGTCGGTCTCTGTGTCTGTTTTTATTCCAGTACCATATGGTTTTTATTACTAAAGTTCCATAATACATCTTGAAATCTGGAATGGCAATGCCTCTCACATTGTTGTTTCTGCTCAGGACTACTATAGGACATTTTCTTGACTGCCAGATGATGTAGGAGGGCCCAGCTCAATGTGAGTGGTACAATTCCTAGGCAGCTAGGAATGAGATGTATAAAATAAGGCAGCTGTGCATGAGCTATGCTTCTTGTTCTTGTTGTTGTTGTTTTTACTTTTTTTTTTTTACTTTTTTTACTTTTGCTTCAGTTCTTGCCTCCAGATTATTGCCATGGCTTCCCTAGGTGATAGACTGGAACCTATAAGCCAAATAAGTCCTTTCCTCCCCAGATTGCTTTAGACCATGGTATTTATTACAGCAAAAGAAAAAGCAAACTAGCATGCCTTAACTCTTAAATACTTGCTCCTCATGGCACCATGGTATCCCAACCAGGCCTAGAGCTAACAAGTGCCCACCACAGCCTATAAGTCCCTGGTCTCACAGGTGGGCAACACTCAGCCCCTGCAGTAATTTATTAATCTGTAAAATAAGAGGCTGTGAATGAGACGTAATGTGCAATACAATCATGCAATAGGGAGCTGTAAGGATTGTGCCAAAGTCTATCAACTCTAAGCATAAAGTTTCCATACAATTCTAGCTCACCACTGGCTCCCCTATCTTCCCTTTTGTTCTGAGAGCTCAGAAACCTGGGTGGATATGCAAAATCTTCTGATGTTTAAATAATCCTATGGATCAAACAAAATACGAGTGTTCATCTATTAAACTAGTAGGGAAAGATAAGCCTTTGGATGAGCCTCTGTCTTGGGTCTTTGTTGGGTGGCACTGTTTTTAGTCTTGGTTTCTGTTTGGATAGCTAAGGGGAATCCATGAGCACCATGACTAGTCTTTCCCAGGACACTTTTGTGTAACTGGATTGTCTAACCTCATGATCATTCTCAGGCAAGAGCAAAAACTGTCTAGCTACATCTTAATTTCTCTCCAGAGCAATCTTTCCTGAGATCAAGCATCTTACTTGTTTTTCTATTGCGGGATAAAACACTAGGACTAAAAACAACTTGAGGAGGGAATGATTTATTTCCACTTATAGTTATTTCTGCTTATAGTTACAGTCCTTCATCCAGGTAAGTCAAGGAAAGCACTCAAGGAAGGGTCCTGGACTGAAACAAAAACCTTGAAGGAACACTGCTTGCATGACTTGCTCCACCCTACTTTCTTTTATAAACTAGGACCACTTTCTCAGAGATGGCACCACCCATAGTGAGCTGGATCCTCCCACATGAATCATTTATTAAGGCAAGACCTTTACAGTCTTGCCTACAAGCAAAGCATTTTATCTACTAAGATCCCTTCTTCCCATGTATGTCTACATTGGTGTTAAATCGACAAAACCAACCAGCAGAGCAAGTATCCTAATTTTTGCATCTTTTACATTCTGGGTATAAGGAAATTTCCTAAGTCATCAGGTGCCAATTCCTTTTTTCTTTAAATTTTCATTTGCCCACATATCTATTCTCTCATATTTCATCATAATCAGCAAATTAAGACTGCTCAGTACCTTATATCATTTTATTAGAATTCTCAAATCAATATCCAAGTTCTAACTGACTCCAAGTTCTGCTTCCGGAATAACAGCAGGACACAAACCCAACAAATTTGGGGCCACAATATAAAAAAGTTTCTTTTGCCCCACAGTTCCTTCACATTCCTTATTTGTTTCTAAATTATTGCCAGAAGTATCTCTAATGTCTATATTTTTGCCAACTGTAAAGAAATAGATCTGTATGAAAGCTAGGAAGGGTCTATATTCCAGAGGTCTATATGAAGAAATCACATTCAGAGGCCTGTATGGTCCAGATGGAATGTAGAAAAATGTTAGGAATGTTCATACACACTTTTTAATCCCAGTATTTAGAAGACAGTGGTGGTCTATGCCTTTAATCCCTAAGACAGAAACAGAGAGTAGAAGCAAATGTAAGAGGTGGAGCTCAGAAGGAGTCAGTGTCAGACAGAAAGTGATGTCTGAGATGAATCAGAGTGAAGGGCTTGTAAAGTGACTAATCAGAGGAAAAGTTAGCAGGGTGAGTCAGAGTAAGGATGTGCCCAACTCTCATGATAGAAAAAGCAAGCTCTCAGATCAGACAATTAGTAACAGCAGAGGAGTTGCAGAAGAATCAGACACAGGCATTATGAGGCAAGCAGTCTGAGCAGGCAGATGGGGGATAAGCCAATGAAGCAGTCTGACTGAGGATAAAACAGAGAGGCTAACTGAGGCAGTATGGGATAAGGAGAGCTCAGGGAGAGACACAGAGACATAGAGGCAGCTCTGCAAAAGTCAGTATCAGATGGGAAGGGTGCGTCAGTTTGAAGCCAAGCAGAGCATTTCTATCTTGAGGGAGTTAGAGAAACAGACAGAATGTGCCAGACTCAGAAGGTCAGTTTGAACCAGGCAACTTGAAGAAGAGTTTGATCTATAAAAAGAGTAAGTTGAACCAGAAGAGTCAGCATTCAGAAGGAGCTAATCAGAGTGGCTCAGTCAGCAGTAGGTCTCCAAGGCTAAGGCTAAAGTCTTCAAGTTCCAAGCTAGCATTTTAAACATTCTACATTGTATGAAGGCTGAAACCTTCCAGTTCTAGTCTTAAGACTAGATTGTACAGAGGCCAAAACTCTCTAAGGCTCCAGGCTAGAACCAGTGATTTAATTAGAAAAAGAATAAATTGCCATCTGCCCTGAATCAATGTCTACATCTGGCATGAATCTACACATACAACCAGCAGTCTTTGAATCAAAGTGTAAACATTCTATATTGTAACATAATACAGCCTTTTCTCTACCGTGTTTCCATTGCCTTCAGCACCATCACTAGTGAAGTCATTGACATCTACGACATTAACAGTCTATTGAGGCCATAGGCATTCTCTCTCATGTTCCTCAAAATTCCTCCCATTTCTGCCTACTGCACAATTCCAAAGCCATGCCATGTTTAATTACTTGATAACTACCCTTCTAGTGCCCAAATCTGTATCATTTAGAATTAAATTAAAGGCAAACAGTCATTGGGAGACCTGTTTATAAGAGCTGTGTTGAAATAAACTGATTTGGGGAACTTACAGAATAAATTCTGAAGTCTCTATAGGGGTCTATCAGTAACTGTAGACTGAGGCCTGTTGAGCTCAGGGTGAAACTGACTCTGGAATCTGAAAGTGAAACTTCCACTGTGAAGCTCTGGTTCTGTTTTTAATGGCTTTCGATTGGCTGAATCAGACCTACTCAAATTTTAAAACTTGGTCCTTTTCTGGAGCCACTTGGATATGGATCTTATAATGTTTAATCTTGGTTGTCAACTTGATTGGTCCTTGACAGAGAACCAAGGGGTTGGTTGGATGTGTGGTTATGTATAATTCCTAGAACTGTTAACTGTGGGAGGCAAATGGTTGTGAAAACAGCTTTAATTGAGCCCAGGTCTCGCTAAGAGTTAACGTGACTCCTTGACAAAGGTCGTATCTCTGAAGTGTAGATATCACACACCACCTCTTAAAGCAGGGTGGACCATGGGATGATCTCCAAAATCATCAACATGAACCCAGGTGACAGGTATAGTACATCCTGTGATTGACAAGGTAAAATAGTCCTCCCAGCTTGGTTTCTTACACTGAGGGCCAACTACATGAGGGAAGAAATCTTCCCAAGAAGGGGAGTTTTTAAAGATTAATCATTGGAAAATTTTTCACTAATGACTCGTCATTAGAGATAAATCATTCATGATCTCCTTCCCGACAACGATGGATAAACGGATACATCGGAACAGAGAAATCTGAGCAAAAGCTGAGATGTCAGCTACACAGAACTGGGTGCACCCCAGGACCTCCCTGGAGAATAACGCATTTGTGCTCTCAAAGGAGCCACAGTGCTTTACACCATGTTTTTTACAGTGCCATCTGGTGGAAGTTAAAATTACTGCACAGCAGTCGGGGTGTCTGGGTTCTACTCCTTGCTCTGCCAACAGCTCAAGCCAAAACGAGGATTCTAAATTTGAAGTTCTAGATTGCTTTGTTCAGCAGAGAATAACACCAAATATAGGTTTGCCATTAAATTTATCTGTACATCTCTAATAGTCATAAACAGAACTATAATGACAGTTACCTCTAAAAGCTGATGTACACATAAACAGTTTTAAATGCTGGAGTTGTCTGTAAATAGAACAGTGGGTCCTAATGCAGTGCTACAGAGTTATTCCTTAACAGAGAATATAGACAGAGGGGGAAGAAAATCTTAAACCTGAAAAGAGTGAAAAGAGGGCAAGAAGGAAAGATGAACTGTCCCTGCTCCTCGCCTCATTAGAGTGTCTCAGTGTCACAGATGGAGGCTCTAGTACAGGGATTGGGTACTGGCTTCAGAATGAAGGTCAAAGGAGGGCTGTATCACTTGGTGATGGTGCAACACCCAGAGGGCAGCTCAGCCCACCCTTGCTGGAACTGTTCCCCACCTAGAAAAGTCACCGGCACATCGGCCTTACATGGAAATTCTTAAGGAAAATAAGAATATAAGGGAAGCTTTGCCCAAAGGAAATACATTGAGGTGTGTTAATTACTTTCAATCCATCTCTATCAAATCCTCAGCTGTTTATTTGCTTTGTTTTAGCTCAATCCTGTCTTTTCCATTGAGCCACTTGGCATTGATACTCCAAGTCATCCTAATTCGTTCCTCCTCGATTCCAAATTCTGATATTCTCCATTCCAAAGAATCAACCACGTTCAGTCTGAATGTCCGTGACAAGTCATACATCTTTCCTAAAAATTTCTTGAAACTCTTCATGCCTGTCTGTGACTTACAGAAAACCCATAGTAATTGTTCTTCCTTTTGGCTGTACCAGCTTCTGACAAGAAGACAAGGTTATCAGCTGTTCTATCGAATCCACCTCCCCCACCCCCTGTTCTCCCACTTCCAAAGATGTTTGTTGTAGCCATCAGGACATCAGCCAGTAGCCCTCCCAGGATGACACAGCTTTCTGCTTTTCTTTCCTGTGTGTCGAAGTGAGTAATGCCTTGTTCCTGGGAGAACAATCAAAAAGGACATAGTCTTCATTCGGTGCTGAGAAAAAAAAAATAAGTATATGTCCCCTGGTTCTTTGTAAACATTTATTCCTTGCTGGAAATAAGTGTTAGCAAGAAAAACCAACCAACCAAATGCACAGCATCAGCCTTCTTCGTCCTTGATGTTGCTTTGGTTGTCTCAGAGGCAAAAACAATATTTCCTCACAAAGGTGATTTTCTCCCCCATGAAGCCCATAGACAACTGGATTGATTTTCAGGCCAAAACAATTTCAGAGTCTATTTATCTTCTCAGGATGTTGTCTGTCACCAGCTCACTGTCATCTCTTTGCTGTGGGTTGTTGTAACAGAGAAGATTGCAGGCTTTCATACTTGAAAGATAAATAAATAAATAAGTTCTACCTTCTTTCCTGAATGCACTCTTTGCTCGAGCCTCTGAGACAATCTTAGTATTAAGTCAAACACTTGGCATGGAAGCTTTTCTTAGGAAGCTTCTTTTTAGTTTCAGATTCATTTTCTTCATTAATTCTACAAAACAAAAAAAAAGGCTTTCTAATAAAATGAAGGTAAGAAGGGCAAGAGGAAAATATTGCAAAAGCAGTTATATATTTGTTTTCTTCTTATAGGAATATTGAAAAAGAGGTTTGTATAGATAGGTTAAAAAGCAGCTCCATAAAAATCTTCTCTTCACCTTCACTCAGATGCACAGAGCACAAGCAAGTTTTGTTAGAGGAATCAAATGTTCTTCTCTACCTTTCTAAGAGATTTTATATCAACATCTTTAAATGCACTTCATCTTTTAATTACTACATATTATGAATTTTTATGACTATGTCAAAAATTCTGATTGACACTTTCCAACTATTTTAACAAATGCCTACTACAAACTGTTTTTGTGAGCATCTTTTAAAATGTAGCATTGTCCATTTGGATGAGTCCTTCTCTGTGACACACTTAAACACAGAAACTCTTGGGTTGGTGTGATAATGAAGAAAGGGTAAAGAGTAAATCTTTACAGATAATAGATTTGCAAATCAAACTAGTAAGTAAATACTGAGTCATATAGATAGCATGTATACATACTTACATATATATATATAAGTGTGTGTATGTATGTATGTGACTGTCTTGCAGAGACCAAATAAACTAGTACAGTGTAGCACATAAGCACATGGATTTTACCATTTTAAAATTCTTTTCCAGGAGCTGATGAGATGCTGCCACAATTATGACCACAACATGCTCTTGCAAAGACCTAGGTTCAGTTTCCAGCAACTCACAGCTACCTATCTGTCACTCCAGTTGCAGGAGGATCTGATGCCCTCTTCTGGAGTCTATGAACATAGTGCACATACAGATAAGTGCGCGCATGCACATGCGCACACACACACACACTTATTCATTTATATATTTTAATTCTCTGTCATTTAAATAGTCTCTGTGTGCTTCCTTCCCCCACCATACCCTCTCCTTCATCTTCTTCACCATTTCTCCTATTCTTACTTTCTCTGTATTAAAATGCAGGTAATATCACAATGATAGGAGAAGCCTCTAATCAAACCCTACCTCCTGATTTGAGGTATAGCTAGTATGTCTTCATGTCTGGACCCTCCTTGCAAAATTCTAATATGCTGTGACAGTTATGTCCTAGGCTATGAGCAATGTGCTGCTTGGTAGCTGATAATCATGGGCTTCAGTTATAACACTCTTGTCATATATTTCCTGCATTCTATGGCATTCTTCCCTAACCTCGAGTTTTCTGTCCACTTGGCTTCTACAGAAACCCCATGCTTCTGCATTAAAAAACAAAGTCCTTCCTAAATCTCCTGTGTACTACACCCAGGCACACACCTTTCCAAGCTGCTCTGCACTGCCTGTGTTATTGTGTACCTGGCAGAGAGGCAAAGCAGCAAGATGGAATACCCTGCATTCATTCTCTACCTGCTGTGTTTCTGTGAGGTGAGCAATGGGCGTGGTTCATGGACCTAGGAACCTCTTGTTTAAGGGCTTAATCTTGTCCCTTCTGATATATATATATATATATATATATATATATATATATATATATATGGCCAACCTTCACTCCATTGCATTTCATGTTGACAAAGCTGTTGTCGTTCACTGTAGCTGTCACTCTACCTTGTGGATTTTGAAGCTCTCTGTGCTCAGAGCTCTAGATTATTTACTGATATGAGAGTGGAAACTTTTTGGATTTGATAAATTCTTTATTCTTTTCTTTTTTCAGTCTTTAGTTTATATTGTATTGTTTTGATTTGGTTTTAGCTGTACTTTCAAGTAGTACCTTTAAAAAATCCTTCATTTAATCAGCTGCCTAAATATCTGCTAATAACACATGAATAGAGCATAATGTTAAGTGTTAATTTCATATACTCTAATTTCCATCATGAACTATTGACTAGTGTGCAAATGGGTTTTTTTTGTTTGTTTGGTTGGTTGGTTGGTTTTGGTTTTTCAGTTGAGACAGGGTTTCTCTCTTGTAACTGTGACTGTCCTGGAACTCACTCTGTAGACCAGGCTGGCCTTGAATTCACAGTTACCAGCTTAAAGGCATGTGCTACCACCTCCTGGCTAGGGTGCAAGGTTATTAAACTCAATAGGTGTACATATTATAAAAATGCAGCCCATGCCTTGTGTTCTAAAGTGATTTCAAATATACCAAATCTTTCATCAAAGGTAACAACTCTTTTTGTCCTTTTAATGGTGACATTCTTGATTACATTTAAAATGTTCAGTAGGCAACATCAACTTATGATTATAAAGACTTTTTGATTTCTGTGATATGTAGGATATGATTAAAAAATCAAGAGATTTTGATATTTTAGTTGTATTTTAACAAAACTTATAAGTGAATGCAAGAAATACAAGAATAATAAAATTATTATATAACATACAATTATAATCAGACTAAAGAGAAATATTTCTTAAATTCCTGTGATAGTGTTAAAAGTACTTTGGGGGGAAAACAAAGAATCATGAATACTTTTATAGCAAGATAAGTCTTAAGATAAATAGGAAAACTGAGATAAGTGCATTTTAAAATGCTTTACTAATATATTGCTTTCAAAAGAATATTTAATTTCTTTTTTATGAAAGTAAAAAGAGAAGGTATAAGTGCATATTTATAAACAGCACAGTTAAAAATGAATTATGGTGAATACAAAATTTAAAAATGTCACTTTATTAGGGAAAAGTTAAAAATACACATAAAAGCATGACTTTTTGAGGTAATTTAGTTAAAATGGTATTAATTTCAAGTGATGATGGCTTTTTATGCAATATATGCACTCCAAAATCTAGACATGAACTCTAAAATATGAACAGTAGAGTACTTAGAAGCTGTCAAAACCTAATCTTCAAGAATAACATTTAGCAAAATGCAAAATTTTTCCATAGAGTAAAACATTCATGAATAATCTAGAAAAATAAAATCATAATGCGTTACTTCATATAACTCAAACCAGAATCTAGCCCAGAAAGACATACAGAGTCAATTTTTCATGATAATTTCTAAATAAAAAGAAAATTAAATGCAACATAAATTTTCCTAGATTTATGAAGAGAAAATATCTATGTAGTTTCCCAACATCAATGTAATAGAAGCCAGTAAGTTAGGGTGAAGCATGTTATAAGTATGCTAAAGGTAAAGGCAAATTTTATTGAATTACATCAAGAATACCCTTAATACATTTAAAGATCTATAATAACAGTATTTAAATCATTTATTCATTTATGGAAATAAAATATCCAGGCTGGTGAAAGGATTCTACTTCTCCTTCTTCTCCTTCTTCTCCTTCTTCTCCTTCTTCTCCTTCTTCTCCTTCTTCTCCTTCTTCTCCTTCTTCTCCTTCTTCTCCTTCTTCTTCTTCTTCTTCTTCTTCTTCTCATATTTAAAAATGTACTATTGAATGAATTAAATAATAAGATATCACAATGTTGAACTCCCTAGTTTGATAATGGTACAGTGGGTACAGAGAGTCCCGGATGAGAATAAAAATATCCATCAGAAAAAAATCTTATCCTTATTTGATTTCCTTTACATTCCTGGTTCTGTTTTCTTGGTTTAGTACCAGAATCACACCAGCATCCTAAAACAGTTCCATCATTGGCTTCATCAACTTTTCTATAGACGTATGTACATATATCATCTTCTATGTCTGCTAACCAAATTTTTCCTCTGTAAGTCATTCCTACACATTCCCTTCTCTGCTTCTACTAACCTTCATGGAGAGCACATTTCTTGGATAAAGTTTGGAAACCATAGAGTGTGTAAGCTCCAAATAGTAGGCACAGTGATAATTCCTGTAGGTTGGGGATCTTGTTTTCTATGCTTGCTAGTTTTATGTCAACTTGACAGGATCTGTAGTCATTTTGAAAGAGGGAACCTCAAGTGAGAAAATGCCCCGCCAGATAGACCTGTGGGCTAGACTGCGATGCACTTTCTTGATTGATGACTTATTTTGGAGAACCCAGCTCACTGGGGATGGTGCATCCTCTGGGCTGGTGATCCTGGGTGCTAAAAAAAATCAGGCTGAGCAAGCCATGAGGGCAAGCCAGTAGTCAACAGTGGCCTCTGCAGTAAGTTAACTTCGTTAACTTAATGCTAAATTAATGCTAACTTAATTAAGTTAAGTTAATTGCATTAAGTTTATTCCTCTAGCTTCATGCCCAGACTTCCCTGGATGATGGACTACAAACTATAAAAGATGAAATAAACACTTTTCTTCCCAAGTTGATTTTGTTCATAGTGTTTTATGACAGTGGTAGAAACCCTAAGACATTCTCTTTACTGTGCTAGTGTAGGTGCTTGGGAATAGCCTCCCTTAATGAGAAGAGTAAGAGAGGATCTGTGGACTTTAACTTCTTAGGAGTGAAACCTTGACCTAGACAAGCATCTCCATAAAGCATCTATCCTTGTATTTATACATCTATGACATATATATCACAAACTTTTATATGATAGACCTTTTCTGTAAATAACTATCTTGATAAAGTTAGCCTCTTGCTGTACATCCAAGGAATTATCTTGACTAAGTTAAGTGAAGTGAGATCCACCCTGAAAGTGGGTGGCACCATTCCCTAGGTTGGGGTCATAGACTATATAAAAAGGCAAAAGCCAAGTGTGATCATTCATCATTTTTTGCTTCTTGTCTGTGGATGCAAAGCGAGCAGCTGCCTCAAGCTCCTGACACCATGACTTCCCAGCAAAGATGGACTCTACCTGAGCAGTGATCCCAAATAAATCTTTTCTTTTTTCTTAAGTTGCTTTTGTTGGTTTATTTTATTACAGCAATAAGAAAAGTAAGACAAAAGATACGCAGGGAAGAACTACTAAAAGGACTAGTAAAGGAACCTCTAAAAGAAAGGATACTAGAAGGAATCTCACATTTTTAACACAGTATTTTTAATTTATTCTTTGCGAATTGCATACATACATACAACGTATCTTATGTTCATGCCCTTCAACCTCTTCAGCCCTACACAGACTTCATGCTACCACATGCCCTCTGAACATCATGTCCTCTCCTCTTTGTTTGTTGAATAACTCATTGAATTCAATTTGTGCTGCCTACCTGCCTTCTACAGAATCATGGGTAACATGACACACCTCAAACAAATAATGACTCTCTCTCCCCCAGCAGCCAATAGTTACTCAGCTAGACATGGGGCCTTATGAACAGACCTCTTCTCCATCCATGCTTGAATGTTAACTAATTTGATCCTGTTTAAGCTACTACAACTGCTGTGAGTTCATGAGAGCTACAGAATTATAGTTTTGTTTTAAAGAACTAAAAAGAATCAGAAATAGTATCTCAACAAACATAAAATGAAATTGTCTTTTTCTCTTATTTTGGTATTTATTTATCTATTTACTTATTTATATTATAAATATAGATGTTTTGCCTACATATATGTCTACACATCACATGCATGTCTGGTACCCAGGAAAGCCAGAGAAGGGTGTCAAATTCCCTGGACTTAGAGTTACTGATGATTGTGAGCTGTCGTGTGGGTACTGGGAATCAAACCTAGGTCCTCTGGAAGAATAGCCAGTGCTTTAACCACTGGGCTATCTCTCCAGCACTGCGTTTTTTTCTTAATTACCTTAAAGTACAAACACCTTTTTAAGACTGATATTAGAACACTACTGGTCTGATCATGAATGCGATAAAAAAAAAAACAGAAATATTTACAATATCATTTAAACAAAAATGATAATAATCATTTATCTCTGAGAGATAGGTTTGTTTATAATAGCATCTAAAAACATCTGCTCAAATGTGTTTACAAATTTGTACTTCTAAGAAGGCAAATATTAACGTTCTCCATGTTAATGATCTTAAATGAATTAACCCAAATAACTTACATGAAATATTATTGACATTTCAAAGGTGAACAAAAATAATGCTTAGACAGTTCTTATATCACACACGTAGTAAGTGAATGATTTAAACTTCAAGGTCTGGCTTTTCTTGTTCTACACTTTAAAATGAGAAGGAAAGTAGTAGTATTTTGTTGTTGCCAGTGCTATTAAGGTAGCTTTTGTGACTGCTTTTGAGATGCTCTTACACATCTAGTCAACAAGACAGTCTGAATCCTTGTATATTGAGAGGACCCTACTTGTGAAGGAGCTGTAGGATCCAGCACCAAAAATGACAGTGTTTCAGGTCACCATTTCTTCAGTAGAGCATCTACATACAGATTTACTTGCCAAAACTTTTTATATGAACAGGTGAGGCTTCAAGTATGAAGAAGCATAGATGCTGGTATCTTAAAGCAGGGGGTTGAACAGACTGTCCCCAGTACAATCAAATGTATGTTAATGGCGAACTATCCTGGTGGCCTTCCCAGCTGGCCTGCCAATGTGTTTTTCTTAGTCAAGCAGCACTAATGGATGCTTAAAACATTTTATGTTGATACTATTTTAATTTTTATGGTCTCCATGAAGTTCATGGTGGTTTAGAACATAGCTTGTTCCAGCTATATCTTTACTGAATACAACTTAAAAAGACAAAGCAATATTAACTCATTACAGAACTCTGACCCTTGAATAGAACACAAAACTACTACCAGTTCAGACGTTTGTGATGGAAGTTAATGGAGTGGCTACACTAGGAATGTGAGGGAAATACATTGGCTGCCTTAATCCAAGACTTTGAGATGACGTATATGAGTAGCTTCTGAGAGCAATATCCAAAGAAGACATAAAGTGAGACAGCCCGAGCAAAAGAGACAGAGTTATAAAAAGAGTCTCTGAGTCTCACATCTGGAGGTGATAAATGCTCTGGAAGTAAGCAGGTACAGTAAAATGTGGGGGCTGATCAGAAAGGGTAAATATGTGACAGGTAATACCCGACAACATATATTTCCACTCAAACAGTGGCTTAGAATTCATTGTCATTCATCAGAAGTCCCAGGGTCCAAATATACCTCACGAGCTATAACACAACAATATAGTAGAAGTGAGCTCATCTCTTCATTCTCCTCAACTTTGCCAAGAGCAATTTAATGCTATATTTTTCCAAACACATGTATGAATCTGTCTCACTTGCCTTTGAGCAAGAATTGAAACTACTTTAAATTTACCTCAGCTTGAGAAGTGTTTTCCTAAGAGTGGGGCTTCCTGTAGTTGACCTCAAAGAGTTTGCAAGTTCCATGTGCTATTCAGGGGACTGCAAGGAAGGCCCATACTTTCTTAGTGGCAGACATTCTCTTTCAGCCCCAGAGTGTTCAGTTCTGAATCTCTGGCATTGGGAAGCTATGGAGGTAGCTAAGAAGATTCAGGAAAGACTCTGAACCTGTTACTCTGTGGCCTTCATCTATGTCTCGTATCCTGGCTCCCTGGTGACCATAGATGACGGTTCTCATGAAGGGGAAAGACAACAGTAGCAACTGGCTTTGTTTTTATAAGGTGCATGAAGCTTGGGTATCTGATAAATTACTACCCACTCATCCACCTTAGAGTTTTTTGGCTCCTTGCAATGCTCTGCTTCTGGTTAGTCAGTTGCCACTCAGCCTTCATGGCCAACTTCAAATTAGCTCCTTTCTCTTGAAAAACTTTTCTAATTGTTGCTAGCTTGTGAACAAAATTCCCTGAACTATCAGATTTGTTTGTTTGTTTAGCATGCTAATTTTCTAAATATTTTGGTATAGTATTCTCTTACTATCAAAACAAAATCTATCACATGTTTTCTCTCCTTTGTGGTCCTTAGATTTTTATAGAGACACATAAAATTCTATGTGTAAATATGACACGAAAGTAGAAGTGAAACTGTCCAGAGGAACACTGAAGACAAATAGGAGGGAGTTGATAAAAGGAGGTGAGGTAAATAGTCTCAAAATAAAATATTTATTCATATCAAAATGTCCTTATATAAGCCAGCACCATATACAATTAATTTATGGCAAAGGAAAAAAGTTAAATTCTATTCAGTATCCAAAATCCCCAACTCCACATTATCAAGCTGGACTTGATGGTACATACCAATAGTATTAGAACTCAGAAGACAAGAGCAGGATGGTGAGTTTGAGGACAGCCTGCATGGTAAGAGCTGTCTCTAGAATCTTGTAAGAAATGGAACAATGGTTTGGCATATCATCATGGTAAATACTTGTTGTGGTTGCAGTCGGGCCTGTAATCTGTAATAGCATCACTAGGGAGGTAAGGGAGGAGGATCAGGAGTTCAGGGTCATCTTTGGCAACACAGAGTTCATGTCCAACCTAAAATAACAGAAGCAGCCATGCATTGGATATCTTGTATCCTGAGCTCTCTTGTCTGTCTTTTGTGACTGCAATTATTCCCTCTGTCTTATAAATGATTAGACTGATGCTCAGAGGCTTCCTAAGTAATACATCAAGGAAGTGATCAAACCAGGACTTAATTTACTTCCGTCTGGTCAAGAGCCTTTACTCTACCACAGTGATCCACCTGTTATAACATAAGCTACAGGCCATCACACATTCATGTTTTTATGAGTCAGATATATTTTACATGGGTGCCTTAGTTTCTCTTCTGTTGCTGTGATAAAATACTCTTCAAAAAGCAACTTTAGGGAGAAAAGGGTTGATTTCAGCTCTCAGTTCAAGGCATAGCCCATCATGGTAAGGAAGTTAAGACACTAGGAGATTGAGGGATGTGATCAAACATCACATCCAAAAAGGACAGAGAGCAGTAATGAATGCCTGCTGCACTCAGCTCCCATTCCACAATCCCAGTCAGGGAAAGGAGCCTTACACACTGGGTGAGTCTCCCTACCTCAATTAATGTAATTAAGATAATTCACAAGGGGCATGCCCAGAGGTCCGTTTGCCAGGTGATTCTGTCACGTTTACAATTAACACTAGCTAAGCAATGAATTAGAAAGTAAAAAAGTGAATGGTTACTTGTTGAACCACTAAAGACCAAGGGATAGAAGTGAAGAGACCCTTCAAGAAACAAAGCCATCAAAGACAACAGTCTGGTGAGGAAAAGTTATGTTCTACATGGCAATCAGATCAGAAACTACATAAGAAGTCAGCCCTCTCTGCTTTGTGCTGCCTCCTAAGTATGAAAGAGTCTCAGAGACATTTAGCATATTTGACACGCTTCCGACTTAGGGATATCAATAGAAACCAAGAATGGCTGAAATAGTCCTGTACTTTCTAGAAGGCACGGGCCTTCTTTTCTTGTTTTTCTAACCTTTTATCCTCTACTATACCAGACCCTCCTGAGCAAAGAGATGCTTCTTAGTCAGTGCCTTTGGTTTAACATGCTGTTAAAAACCAAATGGTTTGCAAACATTTGCAATGAAGTTTTAGACAAGGAGAGGTATCTTAGGAAATGCAAGACAACGTGATGGATACATCAAATCTGTAATAAAGTACAAGGGTGAGAGAAAAGAAGGGAGAACCAACTCTGCCTGAGGGGTCCAAAGAAAGCTCAATGGAGTTCCTTGAGCTAAGCTGTAAAGCATTAAAAGGTATTTCCCAAGAATATCCAAAACAGAAGAAATGAGATCATAAAGGTATCATGGCAATAAAAATCAAAGCACACTTCCAGATGTGTGGGTAGAAACTTCTCTACACGATATTTGAGGGATAAAGTAAACAGTGAGTGGGGGAGGAACAAGGTGAGTAGCAAGGCCAATGTGTTTCTTATAACCCTCCTAGGAATTACTTCATAAATCTGGCTTCAAAATTCTATCCTGACTCATGGAACACTAATTATAACAAAAGAAACAATGCTCATATAAGTCTATTAGAAGACAAGATAGATGGAGAAAAATGAAACAGAGAAAGGGGGTGGGGAAGTGAGAGTTGGAAGAAAGTATACCATTTTACATAGGATGGTAACAAAAGCTCTAGGGTAAGGTTTGTACAGAGACCAGGAGGCTCTAAAAAAGCCAATATGAAGATGTTGAGGAGGGCTATGCACTGAGGATTGCTGAAGTGAGGGAGAGGGTGACAGTGAGATGAGAAACATCAGGACCCAGCCAGGGACAGGCTCAAAGGACATGGAATCACACAGTCCCTTCTGGACAGCAGACATTTATGACTGCTATCCAGACATAGTTATTTAAAAGGTCTGTCTTTCTCAGAATAGTTTCAATCTGGATAATAAATATGTCATCAATCTGTTTATAGGTGACTTTAAGACCTTTGCCTTTTCTTCTGGAAAATGTTAAAGAGTTTTAGAGAGAAGGATGACACAGTGTGTTCTACTGTCTATCACAAAGGAATCACTCTAGCTCCTGAGTTGAGGGAGGGTGCAAGAACTGAAGCGAGGAGGGTGGGGAGACTCTTGCAATAGAATAAGCAGGCGAAGAGGATGCCTCCGGAGGAGGGGGGGATAAGAAGCTGGGGTAAAGTAGTGAAAAGTAGCATGGTCTGATCTCGTTTTGTTTTGTTTTGATGGTGAGCTGGTAGGATTTACTGATTGGGTACATGTCAGTTGTAATGAGAGAAGCTCATCTGTGCTCCCAAAGTCTCTGCATATTCTTGCTGCTTGCTTCTGCCTTGGCACTTTGCCTAAAGAAGAAAACCAAGATTTGATCTCCTTAGTTTTCAAATTTCCAATTTTGTAGAAAAGTTGCAAGGTTAGTACAAATAATATTGATGAAGCCTTCTCTCCTCACCCAAGAATGACTGCAGGGTTTTGAGTTTGAACACTTGGAAGTTGATGATCTTTTTCACCTAGAAGGAGACAACCCTTGGTATAATAATGGAAGTAGATAGTGCTTAGCATCTAGCACATTTCTCAACCTGTGGGTCGAGACCCTTTCTGGTGTTGAATGACCCTTTCACAGAGGTCACCTAAGACCATCTACGTAGCAGATGTTTACGTTACAATTCCTAACAGTAGCAAATTTACGATTATGAAGTAGCAATGAAAATAATTTTATGGTTGGGGATTACCACAATGTGAGGAACTGTATTAAATGGTCACAGCATTAGGAAGGTTGAGAACCACTGATGTAGAAGAAAGATTCCTCATATTTGAAACCTTACAAAAAGTAAGCAATATGTTTAGAGAATCCTTTGCTCTGTGCCTAAGAATCTTCTGTAAACAGAATGGCTTAATAAAAGCAAAACCACATTGGTTGGAATTCTAACTGCAGTGAACAAAGGCAAGTGATGGGATTATGAGAGCCTGTCTTCCATGGAGCGAAGTTACTATGAGATTTGAAAATGTGTGCAAATACCAATTTTCCTCCTATGTGTTTTTGGATTTTGAAAGTAAATGTTTTCTGGTAAAATTCCATTCCTGTTCCCTGAAATGCTAGTGAATATTTTTAGCATTGGTTTCATTTTGATCTCTGTATGTACTGATATGTATAACTCCTAAAAATTAATATTCTTTGAGATCCTTGGTAGTCTTGAAAAGTGTGGAAGAGAGTTCCGAGAGCAGACATTCTGAGAACCACTTCAAAACACCTAATTCCCTTGTATCATTCTCTCTTTAATTCTGTGGCTTTCTCTGAGCATGCAACATCCTCTTTCCAATTCTCTCTCCCTGTCTCTTTTTCTGAATCTCTCTCTCTCTCCCAAATCCTCTGTGTAGCACCCCCTTTCTCCCTCCCTTTCTCCCACAGTTCTTTCCTGTCCCCAAGCCTTCCCACTTTCTGTGCCCTCCCCTTGCAGAAGCTGCCCTGCCCATCACCGAGGCATCAGCTCAAGTATCATCTACATCATTGCTCCCTGACTGCCGGATTCAAGGTGTCTCCTGACTGTGGCATAAGCACCATTAAATCATAATGTTATCTGTCTTGCTTCCCAGCAACTAAATGAATGTTCAGAACAGAAAAGAGCTCAATACATAGTATTTCTACCAGCTCTTTGCCCATTACTCTCAGAATAGCACATCTTCACTTGTGCATTCTCTCAATATCTTTCTTGGCCTGGCTTCCCTAATGGTGCTTCATTTCTCAAAGAAGCTCAGTCACCATTTTCTCATCACCGCTCTGAGCCAGCCCATTCTATTTCATAGCATTCTATTCAAATAACAGCCAGTTTTTAGAATGTGTGGCATGGCCTGGTATACTCATCTTGTCCAAATCTATTTCCTCCTTCTCAAATTTTTCCTGTATCCATACCAGCATCTTCAGCCTCTCCTAAGCTTCCACGTCTATTACCATTTCTACACATCAGTGCCCATGGTATTTTTCCCCATGATTGATCTCTAGTTCCTCAAATTGACTTATCCTTCAAAATCCAACTTATGTCACCTCTCCATTGGGTTACTCAGAATATGTCATGAATGTCTTTTTCCTTTGCATCGTATAATTAACACAAGGATCAGAATTCAACTATGTCTGTTTTATCAATGGTTACCAAGAATATGACCTCACAGAGCTGCTTCATCTCAAAGGGAAATGAATTTTATGGCTTATTGTGATGTCCACCGGTATGCCTTGGGCAGAGAATTACTTATTTGGCAATGGCTAACAGGTTTCTGAGCATCAGTCCCCATAATCTCTTGTATGTGAGGCTATTATCTTCCACCAATCCAATAACCCAGTCTTTTCTCAGTATAGCAACATGGTATGGCAGCACCCTAATGTGAGAAAAGTACTAACTCACTAGCTCAACCCCTTTCTAACTTCAGTTCAGGTCAGCAGAGAACCCTCCAATCTGGCTTCATCTCTCTAGCTTTCCACTCCCTCCACCTTGACAAAGCAATTTTCTAATGAATAGAGTTGACTGCCTCGTTTTTCTTTATGCCTAATCCTGCACTACAGAAATATCCATTTCAAATTTTATTTGTCCCTCTAATACCCCAATACAGATGTTATATTCTCCTACTCACTACCAAAACTATAATCTGAATGGTAAATTCCCTAAGACCAGGGTGTGTATCTATACCTCACCACACCATAACCCTTGGCACCCTGGATAAAACTGAGGCCAAAATAGGTAACTGAATGAGAGAATAGGCATGCAGCTCACCTTTGTTTCTAAAATGTAAGGAACATTTTATCATGGAAAATTGTCTGGGATATCCCACCATCTAGGACTAAGTACACTCACCATGGTTTTTTTCTTTTTTTTTTTTTTTTTGGAGAATTTTCACATTTATTTTTGTTTTTATCATATGTACTTGCCTGTGTTGTATGTCCTGCGTGAGCACAGGTTGGCTCATCCACGTGTGCCCATGAGAGGAGAAGTTGATGTCAGATGTCTTGCTCAGTCACCCTCGGCTTATATTTTTGAGACAGGGTCCCTTGCGGAACCTGAAGCCCAGTTTTGATGAGATTGGCTAGTCAGTGAGAAGCAGAGATCCTCCTGTCTCTGCATCCCACTCCCGAGTACCAGCACACTGACTTTTATGTTAGTACTGAGGGTCTGAACCAACGTCTTCGTGATTGCCCAACAAACACTCTGCCCACCGTGTCATCTCCCAGCCCATACATTTTATTTCCTGGGTGTTATCCTGTTATCTAAAAGTAACAATCAATTTGGGGTGATTTCACTGAAGGAAAAATCCAGTGAAATAAGCAAAAAAAAAAAAAAAAAAAAAAAAGTGCTGAATGACAAAGTATCAGAAAGGCTGTACACACGAGTCAGCAAATCATTAGACTTGCGATTCTGCATCACCTGACTTTCATTTTTGTTATAATGGAAATGCAGTTTATTGGTTTCCCATCTATATCTGGTTTTGTGATTGTGGGTGCTGATTGCCAGCTCCATTGTCTATAAGAGCAGAGGGAAGGAGACAAGTGATCAATGTTTCTTTCAGCGTTAAAGTTCATGATCCATCATCTAAATTGATATTTTAAGTATTGAAGCTGAAAAATGAAATTATTGCAATTAATATTTAATCACAAAAAAGTGTTTCGTGATGAAGGACCTAGCTCAGACTTTAAACATTTGGAGGAAGCATTTGGCTAGTTCAGAGCATGTACTTTAATCAGCCTACCTGCCTACACTTTTGGAAAACAGTTTATAATTGCAGAATTGGAGGAGCCTAAATTTGATCACAATCCCAACTGCCACTCAGTATATTCTTTGCCAGCACAGAGTGGCTTTATACAATTTCACTGTCTCCTCGTTCCAAATGCAATTTTGAAGCCAACAAAGTCAGAACTACCACTGCAGTTGGAGATTTGCTTTATCAAATGATTCAACCTTAAATGTCCGTTCTCAGCCCTCCATTTGCTTATGTCATTATCCCTGCCTCTGTCTCTGCCTCTGTCAAGCCCTTGGAATCAAATCTGCCTGCATTACTGGCCTTTTCTCTTTGCAAATATTTCTCCTGGTGATAACCTTTCTGAAATAGGACTCTGCCTATTTCAAACAGACTATCTTCCTTAATGAATAGCATTTTCTTTGGAAATAATAAGGCAATCTAATTACCTTCTCGAGTGTCTCACATTTTTCTCTTCTTGCAGTTTCTCTGCTTGAAACAGCACTTACCCAACTGTTGGCATAGCTACATTCTTCTTATCTCTCACATTTCAACCCACGTATTACTATCTCCATGAGGCTTTTACTGATCCCCACCTCTCCAACAACTGCCACTCTCCATTATTTCCTTATCTGCTCCCAAATTAAGTTTCCCATTACATCATGCTTGGGGTGACTTTTTGATCTCTGTAATTAAATATAGTTGTAGAAGTGCAGGGACTATTCTTATAATTTTCAGCATCTCCTTACTATCCTGGAAATCTAAAACTATGGTGGGACAAAGGAGTTCCCAGCAAATATTGTTTGAATCAGTGAACAAATGGAAGGCAAAAGAGATAATGGAAGAAATAAAGGGTGGTCCTGTCTTAAAATGTTGCCTTCTCACCCTAAATTCTCCAGCTTTCATTATTGTGACAGCCACTTTCATGAGTCCTCTCCTAATGAGAAGCAGGATGGTCTTGTGTGAAAACACCCAGGTTGAAATTTAAATTGTGCCATTTACTAACTCTAGGATTTCAGCAAGTCCCTGACCTAGCCAAACACATTTCTTTTACCTAGAATAGACTGTACAGGGTAGCTGTGAGAATAAAATGAGATCATGTCTAAAAAAGAACATTATGGCTGCTCAATAAATATTAATTACCATCATTTCTATCGTGACATGCTCCCCGCCTATGCCTAAGTGTGCCAGTTCTCCTTTAACACTTTGGCTCAAGTGTGGACAAAACATCTTCTCTTAGTTCTCCTTAGCACATTTAGACAGGCTGGCACTTCACTAATTGTGAAGAGAAAAACAAATGGCAATTAAGTAGAAAGCAGGATGGAGCAGTATGGCTCCATCAGAACAAGACTTAGCTTCCAGTAAAGATTAGTTCCTTAGATCCAAAGACTGTGCTATATTCTGAATGGATCCCAAAGAGAAAGAGGTGATGTGGAACAATCTATTTTCTTTTTTTTTTTGTCTGTTCATTCGTTCATTTATTAAACATTGGCTGTATCTTAAGTATCAGTAGCCAGTTGGTCACACTGCATTTTAGACAACTGGTAAAAACCTTAGAACGAGGCAAAAGAGTGACAGAAACTAAAGGAAATATAAGGGAATTAAGGTAAAATTGTCATCCTCCTGGAAGTAAGGATGTCAGATGCTATGAGGGACATGGGAAAGGAGGGAAACTTGACATCTAGTTAAAACTTAAAATAGCTCTCCCTGCCATATTTTTTCCTATCTTTATTAAGACTAGAATCAGAATGTTTGAAAGTCTTGACAAAAATCAATACAAGATGCAAGACAAAATCTTAAATTTAGCACATGTCCTGAATATACAGAATATGTGCTACATTCTATTAAAGGAAGGCCACATAATTAAGGATCACAGTCTACTCTTGACCTTGGACTGGTAGGGAAGCTGATTAAGGGCAGAGACTCCAAACACTGCCTGATGTGCACTATGCTCTATGGAGACCTCTTCATAGGCCAGGCAGCACCCTGGGTCTGTAGTTACTAAATCTTGAGGGTTCAGGGATTCTGGGGAGGCATTCAGATGTTCAGGGTGCCCAATCATGTAGTCACTCAAAGAGCTAAGAACAAAGGATTATTTGTTCTAGAAATAAAGTATTTAAGGATTTTATCAACCAGCATTGTGATTTCTGTTATCAGAGAGTGTCAAACCCAGTTATTTCCCAGAATGATCAAGATCCAGGAATACTCCATCATTCATTCTAAGTCCCGCCAGCAGTAACCTTGTCTTTCTGACTATGAAAATTCTTGCATAGGATGTGCCATAGGGTTTTGTTAAAGGCACTTTGTAGAGACATTTGTGGGATCAGAATGAGAGAGAAGCCAGCAAACAGACATCAAAGCCCTCTCATTTAGCTCACACCAATCTCTCCACTGGACAAAGATGAAATTTTGATCTCTCCTCTTTGACTAGATCAGTGATTCTCAACCTTCCCAATGCTGCATCCCCTTAATACAGTTCCTAATGTTGTGGTGGCCCCCAACTATAAAATTATTTTCATTCCTACTTCATAACTGTAATTTGCTACTGAGCAGTGTATCAGTTCTTAAGACTATTGGAAACATGCATTTTACAATGGTCATGACCCATAGGATGAGAACCCCTGGACAAGAGGTTCTAAGAAGAAAGAGACTTAAAGAAGGAAACAGCTATCAGTCTAGTAAAATATGAAAATTAACATTTTGCTAGATGGCCATAATACTGAGAGCCATTTGTCTCTTCAATATTTAGTTGCTGATAGCACCTACCATGTGACAAGCCTTACGCTTTCCAATGCAATAATCATAATTAAAGCAAAATTAAACCTTAATTCTTTATATAATGCTATGCTATATATTTGATACACATATCCCCATTTAATCCTCAAAACTCTACATAAGATATTATTGTGGCCATTTTTACAGAAAAACTAACTAATATTTAGACAAGTTTAAATAAATTGCTCCCAAAATTCACAGGTTGAATCAGGTTCATCTGACCAAAGAATAAGAACAAAAATCTCTTCTTACAGGTGAGTTCAGTTGCTCATCAACTAAAGGATCTTGCTGTGGATTCTGACCACCTGAGTCCAATCCCTAGGACCCATGTGTTAGAGGCTAGAACCAGAACCAATCCAGGCAAGTTGTCTTCCTTCTTTATCCACACACAGTGGATACTATGTGTGCATACTATGTCCTCCCCCCTTGAATAAATAAATGTACACATAATTATAACCTCACCTGAGAAGATTCTACTTTGCAGTTGATAGGGGAAAACATAAAGAGTAATAGTGTGAAGAAATAAGAGCTCCAACAGAGAAAATCCAAGGTCCCCTCATGCCCTGCACTTGTTCCAGCCTGAGGACATTAGATATTCCCAACACATTCCAGAGAAGACTGCATTTATCTGGACCACAGTCCCAGAACATTTCCAAATCATTCCAAATAACTAAATTGATAACTACATACACCAACTAATTTTCTTAAATATGCCAGAGTGAAAGCACCGAGGGAATGATTACACCATTGGAGAATTTCAACAAATAACCAACAGGACAGGATAATAGAAAAAAATGTAAATCTTTATGAACAGCTTAAAACTGTAATGGGACACATGGAGAGGCTCCCGATTGCTACACTATATAAAGCCTGCAACTTTTGTGCCAGAGAATAGAATTACCCTAAAACACTGTCTTATCAGAAAGACAAGCTGTAGCTGCCATCAAGTAGATGGATGTATCCTAAAGGAAGGGGAAATCCATATGTAAATCTCAGGTAATAAAATAGTAAAAATAAATAAATAAATAGCTGATAAGCAAAAAGGTCTTCCTAACACACTGCTTTGCTTCAGGCTGTTTTCCCATCCACCATGATAAGCTAAAATGATGGTCTGGGGAACTGGAGGCATGGTTCACTGGTAGAGTACTTGCCTCAAATGCACAAGATTCCTGGTTCCGTCATTCCCAGAACCACAAAAACAGATAGTGGAAGGGGTTGACTATTCCTGGTAACTCTTAGGTAAGGAGGCAACAAGCAATGAGTAGAATGGGTCCCAGCCTAGGTCTCACACTCTGCTTCTGAACCATGTTTTCAAAATGATAGTTGTGCAGTGTTAGCAATTTCTTTAATCTCTCTGGGTGTGTCTTCTCCCATTACCCCCTGGTCCCCGCAAAACAAAACAATTCATGAAGGAAAAATAACTTAATATCGAAAGTTCATCATCTCCAGTGCCTTTTCAGTCTCTTCTAAATTTCTTCCTGGGCCCAGTTCAGGATTAGCATCAGGACAGTAATTAACACAAGAGTCAGAAAAGCCTTCATTTCTGTGTCCAAAAGAAGTTTATTCAGAGTAAGCATACATTTAGTGGTCCATTTTAATGAAGGAAATGGCTTTCCAGTCTTTCCTCACAAACCAAAAAGACTTCAAGGCAAGATGGCACCCTATAGGATTTACCTTTTGCAATACTAGAGAAGACTACAAAAAAAAATTATATGCTCAACACAGGACATGTCTCTTAAATATTTCTTCCCACTTTTGGGGGGCTGGTGTTCTAATACTCAATTGCTTTATTATACTTGTTCTTTATGAATATAGACTCTCTAATCTCTAGTTAGCGTAGTAACTCAGTGATAGAAACCATCCTTGACCAATACTCTGCATTCCATAGTAACCACCTTTGCTGATAATGCTCAGAAGGGGCCCTATTGGTCTCTGACATGACCCCTTCCACCACAAATAACCCTATATGTCTTGAGATCCTCAAATTTTGAGAAATTGAGCCAACAGTGATCGAGAATGAATCATACATAGTCCCATTCTTGTCCACACAGGCTAAGTGGAGGACCTACCCATGGATATTACACCATCTTGGCCAGTCTATCTTACTGACTGAGCAGTCTCCACTGAGGCAGAGGCAGACTTCCCCCAGTGAAGCTAGGGGGAACAAGGAAAGAATGTTTGCTCTGGGCTTAAGTGAGAAAGGGGAAGAAATTCCAGGCACATCCAGTAGTTCTTTTTTGTGTCTGTGATCAGTTAAACATTCCACCCCTCCAAGGTTGTACCTGTGAAGATGACAGCAAGCTAGAACTATGTCTAAGGAAAAATTCATTCGTATCAAACCAAAGTTAGAAATATGTGTTCCCCTCACTCCTGAAAGATAATCTATCCAGAAAACCGTGGAAGAAATAAATGAACAAATAAATTAAAAGGGAAAACAGAAGGCAATGGAAACACTAACATGAGAACACAGAAGCAATCAGGATGATAATATTTTCCTTTCAAACTCTGAATTTCCATATGTGTGCCATTCATCCAATAAGAAGGGGGTCTCTGGTTGAAGGTCTGAGAATTGTGGACTAAAGCTGGTTAATTTACTATGCAAGCAAAATGGATGCATTTCTATTTCAGAAAATGATGTCCTATGGGGTGATCACTGAAAACCATTTGACAAACAGCAAGGAGGGAGGCAAGTGCACAGCTCAGGAGGGGCCATCTGATCACTGCAGTGCTCTGGAGAAGCTCCCAACAGTATTTCTGAGTTGCTGGTTGATTAGGTTTCAGTTAAATCAATAAAGTCTCCAGGGTTAACTCTTTAGGAGATATTGCTCTACAATTATAATATGGAGAAAATTGTCATCAACCTTCTCTTGCTTGGGCTTAATTATTCATGCACTTGTAATTCAATAGCCATCTTCCTGCCCCTCAGGAAGCAATCTAAGAAACAAACTGGCAAACATTTCATGGAGGCCAGACTCATTTCCAATGAGCAAGAGAATCAGATGAAAAATGGATCTATTTCTTAGTTGTATGGAGAAGATACATATTCTTTTCAATCGATCAGTGAGCAGATAGCTGAGCATAGTGAAATTCACAATATGCTGAGTAGGACCACATGTCAGGTTCAAATAAGTGCTCTGTGGACATCATCTCACTTAACCTGCAAAGTCTTCCAAGGTAAACATCATTATTCCCATGTTCAATGTGGAAAACTGCTGAGCCAAAAAGAGAGAAAGGATTCAGATAAAAGCCTATTACAGTTTTCAGTTCAACCATTCTAGAATTCATATTTTGAAGCTCAAACATTGAGGGTGTCAAAATTTCTTCTTATATAATAATGGAGTTGAGACAGAATGTTTACTTAAAATGAATTTACACTGGAGGAAGAGGGTAAATGTCTCATGGTATGTATGACTGAGGTCTTTATAACAAGAGATTTAGAAACAGCTATATTTCAATGAATAGATGAAGGAAGAGACCAAAAATGATATTGCTACAAACCAAGGTATGCCAAAGATAACAGCAAACCGTCAGAAGCCATGAGAAATGAGTAGACTAGATTTATCTCCCAGAAGAGACCAGTCCTGCTCGCGCCTTGATTTTGGTCTTTTAGCTTCCAGAAAATGATAGACAATGAATTTATTTTGTTTAAGTCAATGAGCTTGAGGCTCTTGCAGGATCCTGGGTAAACTAATATAATTAGGTCCTATAAGTCCTTGCCTTTCTACTGGGTAGTAGAGTATAGGTGGGCATCATTTCTTGTTGTTACTGAATCCACCAATCTAGTTGGACACCCTGACATCAATTCAATTGGAAGTTAACTGAGGTAATAGAAAGGCCTCTGACAGTAGGTCTAAATACTGTGGCTTCCTTCTCTACAGGGTCGTCTTCACTCATTTTTGACCTACCTAGATTTGTGAGAAATTCATAGCACTTCATACTTTGGGTAGCATGGCATGTGCCATTCACTCACTGACAACTATATTTTCTGAATACACACTTTTCTCCTATTAGTATTTCACAGATATCTCACACTAATAGAGGAGTTCAATCAAGAGAATTTCTGTGCCCAGAATTATAGATTAGTCTTAAGATCCTAAAAATATCAAGATAGATTTTCTGTTCTGTTCGAAGTGATTCTTCTTAAAATAAATCATAATATAGACATTTCAAAACACCAAGAAACAAAGGCCAAAAGATAATTGAATTGAATTGCTTTCTTCACCCTGTATCCCAGGAAGTGCTAAGCAATATTGGACAAATACACAGTACTCTTTAGCACTCTGACAGTGAGATTTATCTCTTCTCAAGTGTCTGAATAGCTCTAAACTTGCTTTTCTGAAGTGTAAATTCTCATTCACAGTAGCAAGGACCAGTCTTGTTATCCTATTACAAACATATGATAATAAAAGTGTGAAGCAATGCCTTCAAACCTTGGACAATAGGAGTACACAAGCGAGATCTGTGGATAAAGGGTAAAAAGCTAGATGAGATTTCTTATGCCCTTGATTACTAGAAATGAGAATCAGTTTCTAGACTTTTATAAGTAAAACTAAAACAGAGCTAGGCAGCCTTAATTACTAAAAGAGAGAAAATCTGAGTCTAGGAAAACTAAGACAGCTGACTTTGGGGACCAGAATACCACAGAGAAAGGAATAGCACAAAGAACATGACTTCAAGGGGTAAATCATTCTAAAGGCTCCCTAGCCTGCTTTCAACCTTAGAAACAAATAACTGAGCTTTGTAACTTCATAAGATGAGTGACAGTGTTTAGAGGAAGACAGCAATGTTCAAACACTCAGCATCTCAACACAACATGTGCTGTCCAAACAAAAGTCATTAGACACACAAATAAGCCAAAAGATAACCTATACATAGGAGAAATTAGAAGAAATGAAAAGGTGATAAGAAGATTAGTTTATCACTTCAAGTCAATTGTTAAAATATGATCAATAAATTTTTAAAATAATAAAGAAATGTACTATATAAAAAAGAAACACATGGAACTTTTAAGATTACAGAATACGCTATAGAAATCTCACTGAATGGATTCAACCATTGAATACAGATTAAGCAGAGCAGGAAAAAAAATTGGGACCATGAACTGGAGGACAGAGCAACAAATAAAATCTAAACTTTATAACAAAGAGGGTAAGGATTTTTTAAAGGCAATAACAGACTCAAGACTAATGACAAAATAGAAAACTATATAAACTATACGAGAGTTAAGTCTCTGAGAAGAGAAGGGGAACTGGAAAATGAACTGAAAAAATGTTTTAAACAATGCTTGAAAATGCAAATTTATAAAACTACACAGTCATATATCTTTTTTATATACTCATAAACCCCAAGCAGGATTAACCCTGTAAAAATCACAGCAATATATGCCCAAACTTAGCACCAAGTTATCAAAGTTTGCTGAAAATTGTGATAAAGATATCTTAAAAGCAGTGATAAGATAAAAGGCATAAAACAAATGGGTGTTGGGAGGGGGAGAACAACTTTCCTTCAGATATGTAGTCACTTGTAAGTTAGCTGTGTTCCAGAAAATGAGCCCCCAGCCATGCTCATCCAAGCAACCCTAATTAAACTCAATGGATCATTAAAAACATGACATGAAGTTTAAGAGAGTAGTTTTCAAGAACAAAAAGGTGTCTACAGAGAATAGGAGAGATAATATAGGATGCTAGGGAATGAATATGATCAAAATACATCATAAACAAGAAGAAAATTATCAAAGAATATATAAAATAGTTTAAAGGAATACTACATAAAAATGGGAAAGACTATAATATTCTCATCATCAATAGGGCAAACACAGAAGACTAAAATGAACAAATTCTACAAACTTTTTACCTTAGAATTCTGTGAACCATAAGTGTATCATTCAAAAGCTAAATTGCATAGTTATATTCTTTAGAGGACTTGGGTTGGGAGTACTTCTTGCTAGGAACACAAGCAAGACTAAGAATTTTAAAGGACATTGATTGAGTACAAGGAACGTGATAGAGCATTTGTTAGGGCCTATACTGAAGAAATATAAAAGAACCCAAGGATTTTAACATTGAAAAGCATAAATGAAAACTTTAAACAACAGTAACTATACACTGAGAGTTAGAATTATATTCAAATTGAAAGTCAAAATCAATAAACCAGATTTTTAAAGAAGACTCAAATGTATTCTGTGTAGATAAAATATACCTTAAACTTCACAGGATGGAAAAAGATGTCTTTCAGAAAATACTAACCATAAAGCCATTTCAGAATGGCTTTACTGCTGAAATACAAAGAGAAACTCAGGAAAATGAAAGAGGAAACATTTCACAGTGATAAATGGTGAATTTATCAAAAAGATATAAAAATCCAAAATGTATGTGTACCTAGTAATAGAGCATCATGCACATGGAAGAAAACATACTAAAGATTAAATAAATCTTCAATTATTGTTGAAAATTTCTACATTTCTTGATCAGTATTCAATATAATGAGCAGACAACACATGAAGATAGAAAGGTGGATCAAAAACACTGTCAGTAAGGTTCACCAAACTGATACAGGGCATTCCAGCCTGTAACAGAGTTCACATTCAAATGCATAAGATTAATCAGTAGGAACACTCCTAGGATGAGCTCTAAAGAATTTCAAGTTTGTAAATGATATAAATGATATGACATGTTTTCTGTACATAGTAGAATTGGTCAAATCAATAAAATACTCTTGGAAAATCTTCCAAAGTTTGAAAAATTATGAATTGTGTTTCCAAGGACCCATACATCAAAGAGGAGAAAAATTACAAAGTATCTTCAATTTTATGATAATTACAACTCTATGAAGTACAATTTTGAATGCATACAAAACAAAGTTTAGGGGAAATTTTATAGCTTTACAATCTAATATTATAAAATAGTTATAAAATATGTAAGTTATTAACTTTTAAAATGAGAAAAAGAATGAATTAAATCCAACATAAAGGGATAAAATATAAAATCAGAAAATGAACTTAGTGGTAAATGTAGCTATAATTCTTTCAAATATTTCATTTTTAATTATGTATGTATGTATACATCTGCCTGTGGGTTTGTGCACACACAAATGTAGATGTCTGTGGAGTCCAGAAGAGGGCAGTGAATGCCCTGGAACTAGAATTAAAAGCAGTTTCATATCTCCATCAATGGGTGCTAGGAACCAAATCCAGGAACTCGGGAAGAGCAGTAAGTTTAACTGTTGAGCCATTTCTCTAGTCCTAAAAGTAGCTATAATTTTATAATATTTGACAATACTTAAAGAAGCTATTTTTCAGTAATTATTGGCATTATTTTACTAGTAGCCACTATATGAAATTTATATATTCCTTGAGCTTTGAATATATACATATTTGTTTATATAGACCCCTTGTAATGGATTACTAAATACTTGTAATTTCACTTTTACTAACTGTACATTGCCTTTGCTAGATGCCAAGAACTTCCAACTGATGCCACCAATGTGTCATAACTCACCATAGAGACAGACAAGAAAAACAAATCACTGCAATCCTACCAGAGCATGAATAAACATCAAGATGAGGGAATGAGGCCCTTCCTTCACAAGCTCGCAGAGTTACATATAGACATGTATGTCTGTATGTCTGTCTGAGAGACATAAAGGATAGAGTCTGTGGAAGCTGCTCCATAGCTTTGAAGGTTTTGGGTCCTCAATAGATTAAAAGAGTAAAGGGTCAATTTCACACCTGGGAGAGTGAAGACAGAGCAGCAATCTCTTGCTTAACTGACGAATGTGGTTGGAATTAGGTAGACTGATGGGGGCAGGCACTTAAATGGCTAAGGCCAGTTGTATGGTTGGAACCACACCATGAAATTGCAATCTGCAACTTCATCTTTAATTCTCCAACATTAATATGATCCAAAGTGGCTTGGAAGGGGTTCTGAGTTCATCAAGTTAGAGATAATAAAGGAAAAGGAACATTTAAACTGACAAGGTAAAGGAAAGCATAGCCACGTCACTGTTTGAATTCTGAACAGTGACCTGCTTTTGTGTTCTCTTTGCTCATGTGACATGCTAAGGCAGATGTAAGAAGGTTTAATAACTTATTTATATTATTTGTTCATTTTAAACATGATTTTGTCCCTAGAATATCTCAATACCTAACAAATCTACCAGGTACCAGGTACACATGATTTTTATGAGCATGGTGAACTTGAGGTCCTTAGCCAAACCAACATGTCACAAGTCTCTGCTTTCCTAGTTTTCAGGTGATCATACTTACTTCTAAAGTTGCCAATTGTAAGATCTACAAAACACAAACTGAAACTCTCAAGAAGAGCTTTTCCACTACCATTGTGCAGGGAATCAGTTCCACACATGCCAACTTGGTTTCTGAAATACCAAGGATGTGTATATCACAAGCAGGAGAATAAATGGTTAGTTTGCATTTTAAAATATTCTCCCAGTCATCATGTGTGAACAGGAGTATATGCTCAGGTCTAAATTAACCTAAAATGTACAAAATGTCCTTTAGTAAAATCTAAACACAATTGAACCTGAGAATCAAAGTGTCAGTCCTGAAGATGTTTGCTGCACTGTATACTAACCACTTTCATTTTGAAGTAATCCCCTGTGACATTTTTAATCTGACAACTGTAATTGCACTGAGGTTCTGACTCTTTTGCCCAAATGCATTTTTATCTGAAAGTAAATGTGACTGTAGAGTTCAGAAAACAGGTAATTTCAGTTGAATCTGACCAGGTCAAGGTTAACAACAGTTAACTCTTCTGTAGGTTTCTAGCTGCTTGCTTTCTGTTCGAAGCTGAGGTCAGCCAGGTTTTGTTTCCTTCACTATTGGCTGAAAATCAATCTGTAGCAATTTGAACTGATCAACAGCATCACCAGAGTGGAGAAAGAGGAGAGGGCTTCTGTCTGCGCACTGAAACCATGTGTAGCTACAGCTACAAGCACGTGAGAACTCTGCTTTTCTGCAAGGGAGCTGTCTGAGGTACTAAGCAAAGCAGCCTCTGCTAAGTCCCACTTTATCAGTATTTTGTCTCTGTCTATTAGCAGCCTTGAATCCCTTAGTCAACACTGTCTGTGCTGTGTGAGATTAATTACCATGACATCACTGACATGTTTGGGTTAGGATTAGACTTGGGTAAAATAAACTTAGGGAATCACAGACAGATGTAATAGAATGATCCAAATAGTATTTCTATTTCCATGCTAGCTCTATTTATTGAGGGATAAACATGAACAAGGATTTGTATCTATATTTAACCATCAAATACTGTCAATAGTCTCCAAAAGGCCAGTTTTGATAACAAAGGACATCCCCCTTGCCATAGGGATAGTATCAAATGTGCATTCAGAAACTAAAAATGGAAGCTGCCAATTGTGGAATTCGTTTAACTGATATACCTGAAGACAGTTGCTAACATGGAATTCTCTTGGGTCTTCAAAACAAGCTACTAGAACCAAAATTAATCAGCAAACCCATTTCTTGTGGTTGTTGAATAAACCAGATGTGAACAGCACATCTCTTGTCTGTTTCACCATGGTTTCCTCACACTGGACCAGTTCTCTATGGTGGGTGGCTGTCTGGCCAGGAGTTTTATAAACTGAAATTGAAAGAAGCTCCCTTTCAATGACTGCAACTCATTGATATCAAAGGAGTTCGCCCAATAACTCATCCTGCACAGTTCCCTGTACTTCGGGTAGAAAGAGACAGTCACAGAAATGGAGTTAACAAGTGCTGCCTCTTTCTTCCTTAAAGCCAACATTTTTTTTCTCAGTAGACAAGTAGAAGAATGAGGAAAACTAGTGTTCTGATATTGGAGCTACACCATATCCTACAAATACACAGGATTAAAGACAGAGGCTATGAAAAAAAACCCAAATGGTAATAAAGTGCCCACAATCTAAGATTTGGCAAACATTTTAAACAAAATATCAGTAATTTACTTTATGAAACATTTACTCAGGATAAATGGAAAATGTTATTTAGAAATATCTTTTTAATATTATTGCTATAGTTCTTCAGAAAAGTAGGATAACTATAGTTGGCAACAATGTATTATATGCTTATAAAGAACTAGAAAGGAGGAAATCTAAGGCTCCAGATCCAGAAAAGTGATAAACATTTAAAGCAGATGAAATTCTAATTAGCCTGCACTGATCATATAGTATCAAATTACCATATTATAATCCAGTAATATGTATGTACAACTATGTGCTAATCAAAATGTATTTCTTATGGTGTTAGAGCTTATGTCCAAAGCTTTATGTGTGCTAGGCAAGTGCTCTCCCACTGAACTATGTCCCATACATTTTTTTATATTATTACATTTCTTTCTTTCTTTCTTTCTTTCTTTCTTTCTTTCTTTCTTTTCTTTCTTTCTTTCTTTCTTTCTTTCTTTCTTCCTCTGTCTGACTGTCTGTCTCTCTCTCTCTCTCTCTCTCTCTCTCTCTCTCTCTCTCTCTCTCTCTCTCTCTCTCACACACACACACACACACACACACACACACACGTGTCATGTGTTTAAATGGGTACATATGCCATAAAGAACATGGGGAAATCAAAGGTCAATGTGCAGGAACTAGTTTTTGCCTTCCACCATATGGGTCCTGGGAATCAAACTCAGGTCATCAGGCTTGGTGACAAGCACTCTTACTGCTGAGTCCTCTCACCATCTCCCAAATGCATTCTCAAAGGAACTATCTGAATATCAAACCTAAGCATTATTTGCATCTACCTGGTATCAATATTACTACAAGTTAGTGGGCACAATAAATAAGTAAATAGATGATAAATAAAAAAACTAATCTAGAAATTTGATTTTTTTCACTTTCTTTTTATATAAATTGAAAGAAATTACATATAGCTTATAAAAACTACTAGAGAGATAGAAGATGATACTTTAATGGTAGGGTAGAAGGACATAGCTTATTTCTAAGAATTTATTTTTATTTCTATCTGTATGTGTGTGAGAAAGAGATTGCACACATATATTTAGGTATTCATGGAAGCCAGACAGGGCACCAGATTCCCTGGAACTGCAGTTACAGGTAGTTGTGAGTCTCCCAAGTTGGATATGGGATCTAAACTCTGGTCCTCTGAAAGAGTAACAAGTGCTCTTAACCACTGAGCAATCTGTCCAATCCCAAAATCATTTTCTAAACACTTCAACAGACATGTATAGCATGGAGCCCTTACTGAAGCCAGTTGCCCTGTTTTTAAGCATCCTGAAAAGCTGGTTTTCAAAGGCCAAATATTAAATTAAATTAAATGCTGATCTTATTTTAACTAAACCAAACTTAAATTTCCACAGTAATATAACCCAATTCTCTCCTTCCTGAACTACTCAGGATCTGGGGTATAAGGACCCAGTCAGACACAAAACCTAGAAAGTGTGCACCTTAAAAAAGTTTGTATAGAAGACCAAGAGCCTGCCTGGCTGTGCTCACTACTCAGCTCCCTCTAAACATACATAGTAGTCATTAAATGTTACTGTGACAATTGTGACAGCAACAGCACAGAGTGCATCATGCAAAGTCTGAAGCACAGCAACCGTTTTGTTGGCAAAATGAAAGAATAAGAAACAATGGCCATTTCAGTTGACTCACCCTTGTCCAGAAGGACAAAGACATCCAAAATATTTCTGTGTCTGCTCTGTGGCCACCCTGCATGTCATGGACTAAGGAACCATCAGAGTCGCTGGTGTTTGCTGTCCTGGCAATGAGGAGGAGGTGCTCAGCACCGGAGGACCAAGGCAAAGAGCCATCACCACCAATTTCCATATCCACAGATCTGGGCTCTATGTTTCATTTAACTTATATTCATGAGCACTCGTCCTTTCATAACAGATCTGAGTGACCTCTAGGCTACTCTTGATTATACAGATGCAAAATCCTAGGTTAAAAAGATCTTGAGATAATTAGGTGAGAGGACCACATAGAAAGCAGGACACTGAGTTCCATGTCCTACAAGGCTGTGATTTCTTTAGTATTTCAGAGCTGTAGAGTACTGCTACTAAATAACTAGAGAACATAAAGGATGAGTTCTTGAGACAAAGCCATCCACTTTATTGCTGATGTTCATGGGTGGAAACATCTTCTACTTAGCCTGTGCTTTCCTGGCCCAGAGGATGCTGTTGGTCTGTGAAAGGAAGGAGGGGGTTACGTTGGAAAGCAGTGTCACCATTCAGGATCTACAACCTAAAAGAGCATCTCCTAACAATTTCTAATTCTGTTTTAATTAAGATCCCAAGCAAAATATTTTAATTCCAGTCTGTGAATGTTCAATTGTGAAAGCAAGATAATACTTTTCCTAACATATTCGTTCCTGTGTATTCCACGACTGCGATGTATTTTTTAAGAACTTCCAGTCTCCTATTAAGCTCTCCTTGGGCCAATAAGATGTGTCACTTGCTGTCATGTCATCTAGAAAGGTGAGGTGGGAGTTTTCAAGTGTGACAACATATCAGGCATCATTTCTTTTTAGCCTGTAGGTATATGTTCTTGTGAGTACAGATGCATGTGTATCACACCACACACATGAAAGTCAAAAACGTTATCTGCCAGAGATATTTTCATAATTAGAGTGGACACATTGTAAGACATCTATTTTAAATTCTGTGAATGTTTCCTGTGCCCTTTGTTCATTTGAGAGGCACCACAAGAATTCTCCCAGATGCTAGTGGTCTTACTGTACTGCATCTATATAACTGACAAAATTGCTCCCATGAAACTTGCTGTGGTTGTTTGATTCACTTTCATGATGTATACCTGTTGTTCCTCAGTCCTCCTCAGTCTCCATGAAAAATGACTTCTCCAGGAATCATGTAGCAAATCTCTGCCTGCAATTCAGACTCAATTCAGAGTCTTCCTATAACCTCTGAAATCTGGTTAAGCACTCAGCTAATGTATTTTCCAGTGCATAAATATCAAAGAGTATTCTTTGCCATCAATTTTCTCTTTTCCATCTAATTTGACATTTTCACATTGCAGACATATTGGAACAGCAGCTTCTCATAAAATCTTCTTCTATATCCTTCCAGAACAGAGATGACTATGTTTTCTGACTGTCCAAACACATAATGACAAAATAAAAGTTGAGTGAAGTTGTAGAAAGGAGAGAAAGTTGAACTGGTGAGGTCCGTGTTCTTCTTTACATAACGTTACCATTGCATGACTTGGCATCCTTGTGATCAGAACCGGAATTCTGCCCATTATTTTGAGTCTTCTGGTGGATGGCCCACATCATGACATGAAAATATCTTACTAATCAAATTAATTCATTTGAATACAACTACCTACAAAGTGCAGACTATCATACACACCTATCATTTTATATGACAAAAAGTGGGCTGCATAGAAACAATACCAAGGCCGTGGCTCTGGAGATACAGAAATTCTACATAACTTGTTTTATCCCAGGAAATCACTTGGCACACAGCACAAAACACAAGTGAACTAATTGAATTAGAATGATTTTAACTAAATTGAGACTCTTTCTCTGAAATTCCCTTCCAGAGGTGCCTTCTGAAACCAGCCAAAATTTTTGATATGTCTTAAGAGTTTATATAAAGCACAGATCCATAAAAAGCAGCATGAACCCTAAGTAAATGCAAACAACAAGCTAAAATAGAAAGTTTTGAAAGCAGAGAATGTCCCGAAAATATCCAAAAAAACTGGTCCAGGTCCTGTCACTTATGAGGTTCTGGTATCTTAATTGCTTTTATAGATCTATTACTCAGTATTTCAAGCCTATGGTCAAATGTCATTCCTTTTCACGTGAACTTAATTATTTTTAAGTAGTTTAAAGACATCTAGACAAAACATTTTGTCAATTTTAAAGAAAGTACCCATTTTTTTCTCTCAGCATTAACAACTGCTAACATCATTTAGTCAAATCTTGGGGAATGAGGTACATTGGAGTCAAAACAAGATCTTACTCAGTAGCCCAGGGGAGCCTCAAATTCATAACAATCCTCTAACCTCAGCCTCCTATTCAGCTTCTAGGATTCAAATTTTATAGCATTAATCTCTTTAGTTTCTTTTTTAAAAAATGGAAAAAAAAATATTCAAGGAAAGACCTTAAAATGTGGTGAAAGATCTAAGAATCATGGGTATACTGACATTTTACCAAAATAAGCACTGAAATTTTGTTTACATAGCAGGGAATGTTATCCACAATTATCCCAAGACATACCAGTCCAAGCAAACATAAGAACTACAGATAAAACAGTCAGTGACTTAAAGCAGAGATATGACTCCAAATCTGCTTTAAGTCACTGACTGTTTTATCTGTAGTTCTTATGTTTGTTCCCAGTTTACTCCTCAAATGTGCTCCCGGGCAAACTATGTAGCCTCTCTGAGCTTGTGCTGTCATTTTCAAAACAGAGTTAATATTACTATCTCACAACAAAAGTACATAATGACATAGCAGCTACAAATATTGTTTATTTGCCAACTTCTTTAATTTGCCTTATATGTTACCTTTGAAAATGAGTCTTATTATAATCTTCATTTTATGAAGATAGAAATAGTGGTTCAGATAGGTTGAATAATCTGCCCTTGTCACATATCTATTGAAGAGTGGAGTTGATATTTTAACCCTAGCAATCAGTTCTAGGGCACCTGTGTCAGTAGACCATACAGCCTAGGGGTCTACACTCATGCAGACATGAGTTCTAGAATTCAATATTTCACTTCTTCCTTATTATCATCCCTCTCCTCAGCAGCAGGAAGAAAAGAGCACTGGTATTGAAAGGATCTGGGCTCCATTTACCACTCCTCAACAATGACCTCTGTGGCCCTAGCCACATTGTCTTATCTCTCTGGGTCTCTGAATCCTCACCCATACATTGGCTGTTTCCAGGGACCATATGCTTAAAGAAGTCTATAGAGAAATGTGATAAGTGAAAGCATATTCACGTGGCAGAACACATCAGCCATAAGCATGGGGGCATGAGAGTGGCACTCAACAAGGTAGCACCAGCCTCATCACTCCTTTTCCTCTCCATTCTTTCCCTCAGACTGCTAGGAAAAATGAGTAAAGCTATTCTTTTAATATGTATACAACACTTTGCGGCCCCAGAGAAAGCTGTTAGTTTGAAAATAGCTTTGCAGGAATAAGAACAGAGGCAAGCTAGCAACAGCACATTCTTAAGCCTGTTTAGTCCTGTAGCAGCATATAGCCTTGGCCTTCTAGCCAGCTCTGAGCCAGACACATCAAGGCCTTTTAGACCCAAGGTTGTGGATGTACAGAGTTCTGGAAGCAGTCATAACCTTTCAGACCCACTTAATCTTTTAATCCTTCCCTCCCAGCATAGCTTGAGCCTACACAGAATGCCTGCCTCTGCTTCAACCCAGTAGAATCAACAGAGCACAATGGAAGCCCCTCTGCCCCACTCAGGAGGCCTTAGGTCTGACACTCTCAAGCTTCTGGCTTTGGGTGGGGAGTGCAGGGGTTCTGTGCACACTTGGAATTGGCTAATACATAATAAAATTCAAAGTACATTTGGTATTTGGACAAATGTCAAATGTTTTCCCTATGCACAAGATATAAAATATAAATGAGGTATATATATATATATATATGGGTTCCACCTGAATCAGCTTCCTGAGCAGTGTTTTGGCCCTAGAAATATTTCTTAATATTTCTTTTCCTCTCTGTTCCTCAGAAGCACCATCTGTATGTAATGAAGCCTGAAGCTTGTGGATTTGCTCTTGAGAGCAGTCCATAGAGTAATGCAATGAATGAAACAGAACTTAGAGAGTTCTTACAACAGAAAACACTGTGTTTGCATATTTAATACATAGCAACAATCCCTTTCACAAGGAATATGCTCAAGTTCCTTTTTTAATAAAAAGAAATTCATTTTCAATTTAATTTTATTTTAATTTTAATTTAATTAATTATCATGGATGTGCAACCTCCATGATTCAGATAGAGGGAGCCCAGAGTGACCTGAGGAAGCTGTAGTTAACAACCTCAAAGCTCAACTCACAGGAAGAATGGCAACTCAGATTTAGCTCATGGGTATCACCCAGAAAGACAGATTCCCATTAGAAATCCAGATTTATGCAAAATGTCCTCATTTTTTAAAGGTTGACTCATTTTTGTTTTCTTTTCTCAAAATAGCATTGTCTCCAAACAAAACAGTTATGCTAGCTGGATTTGACCCACCACTTCCCATCTGTGAACTCCAGTTGTATTCTTTCCATTTGGCTAAAGTCATAGGATGATCAGAAATAACTCCTTCTAGCAACTGCTAGAGAGAATCTGCTTTGGGAGCAGCTCTTCCCAATCTTTAGTAGCCACCTATATTCCTTAGTCTGTGGTCCTGTGTTCTACCTTCACAGGTCACTAGTATCTGCTTCTGTCACCACAGGGCCTTCTCCTCTGACTCCAACTCTTCCTCCTACACATATTATGATTACATCAGACCCCTTGGGATAATCTAAGATAATCTCTATATCTTAGGATTCCTGTTTCAATCACACCTGAAAAGCTTCCTTTGACATATAAAGTACATTCCCAGGTAACAAAAAATTAGGACCTGAACATATGTTGTGGGAGTGGATAGGGATTCATTACTTAACTTTCCTTTCTGTTTTAATATAAAAGTATTCTCCCAGCTTGTTCCCAGCCACACCAGTTTGTCATGATGCCATAAGAATTCCAGGTCATCCCAGCCTCCTATCAGAAAAACCTATATTGGCATTTGGTATTTTGAGGCAGGCACTAAGTGTCAAGCCATGTGCTGGTGAGAGAAGTGGTCAGAGAAGAACAAATCTCTTCCATTGCAAAGCTTTCTGGTGTACTTATCAAAGAACAGGAATTTAAAGGTGTAGGTGACTCACTGTACTGGACAGACTTTCATTAAACCTGGAGTCTGGACTAGGAACTAGACCTCTTCTTGCAGAAGAATAGCACACATGAGTATGTCCTTTATACATCTACTGGCATGTAACAGAACAGCCATTAGTCACCACTAATGCCCCCCATCACCTCAACAGTCCACAGTGGAGAGAAGGAAAGTTATGAAAACAAGCCCAGGCTGAAGTATAAGAGAAAAGGAAACTGAGATGAAACTTTGTCAACCTAGCCAAGATCAATTTATTCCCCTAAACAAACAAAGACTTATACCCAAATACTATACCCATCAAACATTAAACAGGAAATGAGTATCTGTCCCATCTATAAATCAATTTCCATCTTGTTCAGGGAAACCTGTTTCCTTTTAACATGTGAAGCATTTTTGGCATCTCTGCTGTGCTGACCATGTTTGATTGAAACAGAGCAAGCATCTAATGCCTCCAGTTGTATCTCTGGCATTTGGACTTTTAGCAGTGAATGAATTTGGATAATGAAGCTTGGCTTTTCCCTCCATTATGAGGATGTAGACAAAAGACCATGCCAGTGAAAATGACAAGCAAGACATGAAGATCATATAAAGCGAATTAAAGTGGTACCCAGAGGCTTCATTGGTTTTTAAGTGTCTACTTAAAGTTACTGCCTGAGGTTTGACTATAATTAGTTTTCTTGAGTTATGGGGTCCAACTTTGCTTCAAAATAAGGTCCTTATTTTTCCCCAGGTGAAACCAGACTGGCTCCTATTACTTGAAACCAAGAGCATCCCAATCCCTGGAGATCTCTCAAAGAGCTTCCCCTGAAGGCTCTCACCCACTGCTATCTCCTCAAAGCAAAATGTTTTCTACTATCTGGTGTTTGGATCCTTGTCCTTAGAAACTATTTCAGAATATGTCACCTGGCATCTGTAAAACTTGAGAGCAAAGGACACCTTAGGCAAAACAATTCACACATCATCAGTTTTGTAGAAGTGAAATGTTTGGCCTAATTTCTCAAAATACATTCATTTTATGGGTGCATAGTTTCCTTGTGCCCCAGTTGCTGCATACCTTGAAGACTTATAGAGGTTTTATTCTCATCTTTGCTACTCCTTAAGAAATGAGATTTGGTAAATACTTTAGTGTTGCTTTCACTTATTTACCAAGTGTTGAAAGTATATAAAGAAGGATTTCTGTGTTTGACAGGGTATGGAATGATTTCCCAACAGTGACACCTTTGATCCTCAGAGCCATCCCCAGGCAAATACTGTGCAAGATCCTATAGTACAATTTAAAAATTTTAGAGCGTTTGACCTGAGAAAGTGGCATTGAATTCTGAGTTGTGAGGAATTAGAACCAAGCCTATGCAGCCTCAAGGAGACCATCACTCTAAGGAATGGACACTGTCTTAGAAGTGACACGTCCATCTCCTCTGAGACAGGAAACTCAGATGGCTGCTTCTTGTGATAACATCTTAAGGATTTGAAGACTTGATCTACCTTGTTTCTGAACTGCTGCTGGAGAAGTAAGAAAGGAGACAGGCACTAGAGGCCACAGCATCTCTATCTGAACAGTAAATGCCCATTGAATTAAACCAAATTGGTAGGCTCAGGACTGAATGCAAAGTCATTTCACTTTCAGCTATCTTATACCATGATTAGTACTCACTCTCATCTCTGATACCTTAAACCATAAGTCAATAACTTACATACCAAAGGCCAAACACTGCCTGCTTCCTGTTTCTGTAAATAATACTTGATTAGAACACAATTGTGCAGATTTACAGGCAACTTCAGTAGTAGTCACAACTGAGATGGGGTTGAGTACAAAGACTAACATATTTACCATCTGGTCAACCTCACTCCTAAACAATATCAAAGAAGTTCAAAGCAACTCAAATGAGATTAATCTAGCCTAAGTATTCTTTTTCCAGTGTGACAAAACTGCCCAGCCTTGAGTTTTAGTGCCCAGATCGAAATTTGCCTTCTGTCACTAAGCACTCCACTCTGAGACAAAGCACAGAGGTATGTTTTTTATCCAGATAGCCAGAGACTGAAATTTAGCAAAGGAGCAACTCAAGCATGAATTAACAACTTCAGTCACTGTGCCTACAGTGATTAATTCATGGAATGATTAAAACATACACACACATACAATGTAAAATGAGTAAAAAGAGAACTAAAATCTACTAAACACTTATTTAACCCTAGATCAACCAACCGGAGACATATAACTGTCATTTTCCTTTTACAGTGAAAACTCTATATGAAGACTAGCTAATCAGTATAGCTATTAGTGAGAGAATCTGCATTCGGCATATCCTCTCAAAATAAAGTAATTGGCTGTCCTAGTTAAATTTAATTGTCAACTTGTCATAGCCTACAATTATCTGAGAGGAGAGCCTCAACTGAGCAATTCCCAAGATCAAATTGACTTGTAGGCACGTCTGTAGGTGACTGTCTTGACTCTTAACTGATGTAAGATGGCCCAGACTGGTGTGGATGGCACCATTTCTTGAAATGATGGTTCGGGATTGTATGCAGAAGCTAAGCTAAGCATGAACCTGCAAGAGAACCAACAAGCTTGAGTTCCTACTCTGACTTCCCTCAATGATGGACTATAACCCGAAAGCTAATTAAATCCATTTCCTTCCCAAAGCTTCTTTTGGTCAGAGTGGTTTATCACATCAACAGGAGGGGAACTAGAAGACTGGTGTTAACAATGACCACATTCAAGTCCCATGAGTCATGTAAGAAGGATTTTGTGATCTTTGTATGACTTTGAGGGCTATGTGAAGTTAACAAATGTTAAAGAGGCTATAAGCTACTGAAGCCCTGAACACATAAAAGAACCCCACATCAGTTTATCTTACATCTTTCTTATTTTTATAGTACTATAAGAATTAGGTTCACAAATACAAAGAAAATATATCCAGGTTAATCTTTTTTTGACCAATAAGACTTTGAATGTGATACTATGTGATGACATTCACACAGATTATCATTAAATTTTTCCAGGGTAATTTATATGGAAACACTTACTTCAGTAGAATTTACAAACCAATTTTGCTCCCATGATGGAGATGAATCTTGGAAGGGCATGATCTAAGCAGTTGATTCCATGAAGTTATAGTAAATAACAGCATGTGCTTGAAGTCAGTGTTAACTGACTGTGACACTAGAATTCAAATGTGATTGCCTTTTCTCAAAGATATTTGAAAATGGGAGAAAACCATATTCTAAACAAATTATTCTTGGTCGTGACTGAGATCGTAGATGGCTAAGAATACCAAGAAATAAAGATATAATTTTAGAAATGTAACCAGAAGGGGTGAATTCATTCACACAATCTTTCTCATTTATACAATTAATACAGATTTATGAAACCCTACATCTAGAGTTCAAGAAGTAGTATTACCTTCTTCTAGTTCCAAAGTCAGAATGAAAGGAACTTTAAATGCAATAAACATAGAGAAATCCAAGCATTGTTTTGTTATTAATAAAGCTATTGAGAAAATGTGACTTTCTATCTCTCTCCAAAGCTTGATGCTTTGCTGAAGTAAACCTACAGTGACTTGGTCTCTGTCTCTTGTGGTCAGCCCCCAGTTCTACTCACTGAGTCAGATTCTTTACCACACAGCAGAAGGAAAATTTGTTAGCTCTGAGAGGAAAGTGTCTAAGACAAAAATGATCAAGTTATTCTAGTAGAATACTGATCAGAAAAATCATTTCACAGCCAGATGGTGGTGGCACTTGCCTTTAATCCCAGCTCTTGAGAGGCAGAGGCAGCCAGATCTCTGTGAGTTAGAGGCCAGCCTGGTCTACAAATTGAGTTCCAGGACAACCAAAGTTACAACAGAGAATCCCTGTCTCGAAAAATACCAAAAAAAAAAACCACAAACAAACAAACAAACAAACACCATCATTTCACTTCTCACAGTGGAAAGGTGGCATGAAGTAGAGAGAAGCAAGAGTGTTATCCTAAAGAGACAGACACTACTCCATGAAAAAGCAAATGGGATGAGTGCCACCCCCTCTATTCACTGAAGACGTCTCAGCCACAGGAGATTCTGGTGGCCAACTGTACCAGGAAGAAAGAGTAAGCAAGGAAAGGCTTGTGCCTTGTGGGGCAGAGGGGAGTGTGTGTGTGTGTGTGTGTGTGTGTGTGTGTGTGTGTAACAGTAGGAGGCACAGTGCCACTACAGTGCAATGAGAGAAGCCCCTTGAGAAACAGTGTTCCAGGTTCCAGATGTCCTTGCAAGCCATGGTGAGGACTTTGGATTTCCTTTCAGGCCAATGGGAAACCAATGGCAAGCTTTTAAGCAAGATTAAATGACTTGGGTTTTTAAAATACTGTCCTCTTTGCTATGTAATGAACAGATTGGAGCTGTGTAAGATCCCAGATAGGAGCCCAATCCTGGCACCAGGAAGAGGGAATGCCAACAGCTTGGGAGTTTACAAGTGCTTAGATCAGGTGTGTTGAAATTTTAAAGACTAGCCAATTCCCATCAACACTTACTTTGGCTCCTCTTTTTGGTTCTAGCCATTCCAAATAGGTGTGCCATGGTGTTCCATTATGGCTATACATCACATTTTCTAGTAGGGAGTTGGGGATCAATGCATATAATCACAGCACTCATGTGGCTGAGGAGGAGGATCCTGAATTTAAAGCCAGCCCGAGCTACATAGTAAGATCATCTCTAAAATTCACACATGTGCTCATTGGTAGAATGTATGATCACATGCACAAAACCTTAGAGTTATAAAGCTTTGTGCATTGGATTTTGTGGCACATACATTTAATTTCAGTACTTGAGAGGCAGAAATAGGTGGATCTCTATGAGTTCAAGTCAGCCTGGTCTACATAGTGAAAACTCGTCTCAAAAAAAAAATTATAAGGATTTCTCTACATTGTTTTTTGAGGATTATGTACATGGGAATTGTATTTACATCATTTCTACCACACTTTTCCTCCCCTCCAACTCCTTCTGAGTTACACCCCTACCCACTAGCTTCAGTAAAGTGAGAAGGGACCATAGGGATATTTATATCTCTATAAATATTTACAAATTGTATCTCTTTATACATTTATTTATGTATATATTGTATATTATATATTTATTGTGTAATTTATATCACTTTAAATATCTATATCTCTATAAATATTCTTTGTTTCGAATATATGTCTTTTATCAAATATGCTGTGATGTTTTGAATGAAAATTGCTCTCATAGGCTCATATGCTTGAACATTGGATTTCAGTTGGTGGAACTGTTTGGAAAGAATAAGGAGGTGTGGCTTTATTGGAGAAATTGTGTCACTGGGGTAGAATTTCTGGTTTCAATAGTTCGTGCCATTCCCAGTTAGCTCTCTCTACCTCCTACTCTCAGATAAATGTATAAAAACTCTCAGCTACTGCTCCAGTGCTTTAATGCTTACTGTCATGCTCCCTGCATGATGCTGATGGATTCTAACCTTCTGAAACTATAATCCCCAAGAAACCCTTTCCTCTATAAGTAGTCTTGTCCATGGTGTATTGTCACAGTAATTAAAACATAGTAAAACGTTTGCCTTCTGAAAAATTGTCTCCCTGTGTTGGTCTTGCTTTTTTTATATTTTCTAATGGAATTTTTTCAAAAGAGAACACTTTTAATTTTAGTGAAATCCAATTTTCTTTCTGCTGTTGTTCTGGGCTATGCTTTCCCATCCCATTTGTGAAATTGTTGCCTAACTTAAGCTCAAAAAAAAAACTTCTCTATTTTCTTGCATAAGTTTCCCATCTTATGTTATAACATTTGGGTCTATTATCTGCTCCCTTGGCAGCATTTTATGCATCACTAGATCATTTTGGGGACAACACTGTTTATTTTAAGGAGCCTAAACTTTATAGATTAATGCCTATAACATTACTCAAAGAAATCATAATATCTTAAAAAGGAGAAATTTCTGCATTTTTCAATCATTTTATCTAAGCCAAGACAAGGTCATGACCAGACCATGGCCTCATTTGCTCTGTGAAATGCACCTGAGAAAGCCAGCTATACCTTCCACCAAAAATCTGGATGTAGAATGAAGATATGAGGAGAAGATGAGAATTTTTCTTCTGACATCTTATATTCAGTGCTGGTTAGTGTTTTGTCAATTCCATACAAGCCAGGGTCATCAGGGAACATAGGACGTTAATTGAGAAAATACCTCCTCCATGAGATCAGCCTGTAGTCAGCTCTGTGGGGGTATTGCCTTGATTAATTATTGATGTGGGAGGGTCAAGCCTACTATGAGCACGTGGTCCTGGGTTGTATAAGAAATCAGGCTGTAGCCAGGTGCTGGTGGTGCATGCCTTCAATCCCAGCACTTGGGAGGCAGAGGAAGGCAGATCTCTGTGAGTTTGAGGCTAGCCTGATCTGCAGAATGAGTTCTAGGACAGCCAGAATGGCCACAAAGAAATCCTGTCTCAAAAAAAAAAAAGAAAGGAAGAAAGGAAGGAAGGAAGGAAGGAAAAGAAATCAGACTGAGCAAGCGAGGGAAAGTAAGGCAGTAAGCAGCATTCTTCCATGGACTCTACTTATGTTCCTGCCTCTAGTTCCTACCTTGAGTTCCTGGTATACTTCTCTTATGGACTATAAAGTGTAAGCTGAAATAAACCCTTTCTTCCCCCAATTGCTTTACACCATGTGTGTGTTACACATACATAAACCAAACCAAGACAATTTTATTCGCTATCATGGAAATTTAGTAGCAAAATCTCTCCTAATCCTTTTGCCCATCTCTGCTCCACTAAGGAAGAAAACTTAGGATCTTTCTGCCCATCCATTGTCGTGCCCTTGGTCTCTCCATTTGCAGGTTGACCCACACGAGGAAATATGCATGCTCTCCTGTTATCAGTTAAACAGTCAATGCAACTATAAAGGTCCCTTCTTAGGTGTTGGACTATTAGTACAAAGGCTATAATAACTCTACATAGATGTGTGAAGTTATTGATACATCCATAAACACACAGATACAAAGCACATCCACCCAAGCATTCAACACAATTGTAAAGGCTCCTTTCATACAGGTTAAACCTGGAGGATCAAGGCTGTCTCTCACTGTGTAGTAACTCTCCCTACACAGATGTGTCTTATTAGTAAGTCCATTAACACATAGATATAACTAACATCCATCCAAATATCAGCCTCATCCATAGTGAAAATAGTACTTTGTCTCCATTCGCTTGATAATTTCTCTGGATTCTTATTTTGTTTGGAACTCAATGGGAATGAAAGCTGGGTTTCTGTGTGTGTTTTTTTGTTTGTGAATATCCTCAAGTATTCTCCAGTCTTCTGTCACTATAGTTTACTAAATTCTATGCCCCAGATTTTGTAAATTCTCTCTTCCTTTCTTAATCAGAGAATTTATTGTGATAGACTAGTGTTGTGGCAGTTTATTTTTAGTTACGTTTAAAATAATTGTTTTGTGCACTGTTGGGTGAGGGGTTGCATAGGTCTTGACAATTTGTATTGTCTGTAGGTGTTGGATTTATATGGGGGGATGCTTGATTGCTCATGATCTGCATGTACAATCATGTACAATCAGTAGAATTCCTAAGAAGTTCTGAAAAAATAAAAGCACCTGATCTCAGATGCTTGGGGTTCCACTGCCCAGTATTGCACCATGCATGATAGTGGTTCCCTCTGCTGAGGTCTGGCAGAGTTTGCACATATGAATATGCCTCCTTGTTATCCTTGGTAAGCAGTCCCATAGGCATGCTACTACAGACTAATGCTTTTATGGTTAAAAATTATTTAAAATTTTCAGACATTTTAGAAAATGCAATTGCACAGAAATATCAATAGGCCATTTCCCCATTCTTTAGAGCTGTGCAGACCAGTAAGATAGTTTTACACTCCACACAGCTGTTAAATATGAATTAACTAATGAAATTAAATTTAAAAGTCCAATGCTTCAGTCACCCCCACCACATTTCCAGTAGTTTATACCCACTTGTTAATAGAGATGACTGTCTCAGGCAGTCAAATGCCAAGAACACTTCTATCACTAGGTGAAATTCTACTGGAGAATATTCCTCTAGAGAAAAGTTGATATTGAATATAAAATTCAATATTAAATCATACACATTTTCTATTTCTTCTCCCCTGATACACATAAGAAAACTGTCCTAGTTTTCTTTCTCTTGTGAAATACGAAGAACAAAAGCATTTTGGGGGATGAGGGTTCATTTCATTTTATGGTTTACCTTCGGTCAAGAGATGTCATGACTAAGTCTATGTCCAGGTGACAGATGGAGCTAATGATAACAGATTGGTTCCAGGTCTCTCTACATTGTCAAAGCTTTGGATGCGCAAATCCCTCATGTAAAATGGTGTGATGTTTTAAAATGGACTAAATGCATCCTCCCATGTATTTAAATCATCTCTAGATTATCCATAGTGCCTAATCCAACATAAATGCTATTTAAATAGCTGTTATATTTTATTGTTTCAGAAGGACAAAAAAAAATCTATACATTTTCAATGTAGACACAATTTTTCCTGAATGCTTTTGATACTGAGTTGAATCTCTATAACCTTGTGTGTGCATTCTATACATAAAATACATAATACATAATATACATAATAAAAATGATACTTTCTCATGAATGTGTAACACATGTATCCTTCTAGACTATTATTTCTGGTAACCCCAAAGCATTTTTGTCTGTCAAGAAACTGTAATATGTTGAATGTTTTTCCGAAACTTTTTTCACTAGATCCCAAAGCACATTGAGAACTCTTGCGTCATCATAACTGTCATAAATTCTTAAAATGGTTTACAGAGCAAATGGGCACAAATACCTCTAAATTTCTGGATGGGGGAAAGGAAAGTTCCAAACTCATGGTCACACAGACAGTTCTGGTTAAACTCAGTGGTCACAACACAAAGGCAAAAACCCATGAATGTGAGAAAGGGAACTGTCAGCAAGAGTGAGGATTGATAGAGGTGGGAGATAGAAATGGATGGAGGTGAGAAGAAACAGAATTAGAAAAGTTAGTGTACCATGAAGCACACACACCCCTCTCTAGGGTCAAAGAAATAGGATATAATTAAGATGACTTCCCCTTTCTACTAAAAGCTGTATGGGAAAAAAAAAAAAAGGCCAAAATGCTGGCTGTTAGTTTAGGTGCCAATGATTGCTGCCGTGTCAGGAACTTGCCTCTTAGAAATTGTTGCTCTTTTTTACTCATGCTGCAGTAATATTTCTTGCATTCTTTTACATACCTTGAATATAAGTAGTTCTGCAGATGTCTGAAGCTTTTACCTCTGCAGTCTGATGGCAAACTGAAGACTAACTGTGGGTAGCATTGCCATTCGGCCTGACCTCATACTGATCAGCCTCCCCCTACAATCATATGGAGTACTGTTACCACTTTGGCTTCTTTAGGGTGGCTGAGTATGGCAGCCGACGTGAAAAGCACTTGTTCAGATATCATAGGGAGGATATGACCTTAGACAGAGAGTACACATATTTGGATCCTATTTCTTCCACTTGGACCTGTGCAACTTCTGTTGTACTAAAGAGCTGCCCTTGAAAAGACTTCCTCATTAGCAAAATAAGATAATTAAAACCACTTCAATGATATGCCTAGGACACAGCTTCTGTCATGTGTTTGGCAAACAAATAGCCTAATCAATATAAAATATATGGAGTTGTGTCTTGTTTTTACTGATACATTATGCTTTGGGGATGATAAGAGCTAAGCAAGCACAAGTTAACATGCAAAGCTATCTATTGATTAAAGTTGGGCTCAAATCAGCTCAAATATCTAAATGACTATTTCCAGTGATTTGTCAAATTAGTGGCATATCTTAAAAGTAATTTTATTACATTTGGTTTTGACTATTTCACACATTAATATAATGCATTCTGTTTCTTCTTACCTCCATCCTCTTCTATCTCTCTCCCACCTCTATCAACCCTTGCTTTTCCAGGCAACTCCCTATCTCACTTTGTGGTGTCTTGCTTTGTATTGTGACCACTAAGGTTAACCAGAACTGTCTGTGTGATCATGGGTTTGGAACTGTCCCTTGGTACCTGCTGGCTTCCTCTATAAGTATGTCACTGAAAACAACTGTTTCCCCCCTCAGAATCCATCACCATCTAATAGTTCACAGGAAGAATTTGACCTCATGAGCTTCTCCCCAATCCATGACGGACTAAACACAAGCCCAGTCTTTTGCAGGCTCACTGGAGGCAACCCCAACTGCTATAGGATCATGATTAAAATATCTATATCATATCCTGAAAATGGCATGTCATGGACCTTTGTCTCATCTTCTGGATCCTTTTCTGTGATTTCCCTGAACTCCTGAGGGGGTAGTATAAATGTACCATTTAGGGGTAAGCAATCAGTTGTCACTTATCTCAGAACCTAAGAAGCCATGAGTCTCTGCATTGATTGCCACTCACTGCAAAGAGAATCTTCTCTGATTAAGGCTCTTGGTACTATTTGTCTATGGGTATAAATATAAAGGCTTAGAAGGCTGTCTGGAACTATGTCCATCTAGCTACACAATAGTTAAGTTCCTACCTGGGGCTGAAGACCTCCACTGTGAGTTTTTTTAGTAGGATTGTAGTACAAAGAATGACCTCCTCCTGTAGAAGGGATCTCAAATTCAATCAGGCATGGAAGAAGCTCATCAGCACAGTACTCTTCTCTCCCCAGTTTCTAGGAAGGTTTGAGACTGGTCCTCCCTTGGTCCTAACAGGGCTCTTCTCCAGTGGAGAGGAGGGAGTTCTCAGAGAACAGGGCTCCACCCATGGGCAGACTGGGTAGGAGAGACCCAGTGTGAGCAGATGCCACACACCCCCCCACCCCGCCTCTGGAGCATGGAACAGACTCATGACCAGCAAAACAAACTCAAATCTACTCAGAGTGGCTGATTATCCCCAAAACATTCTTGCTACTATTATTCTAGTGGTCACATATCACCCAGTAAGTTAACATTGAAATTCATAATGTTCACAGCTACTTAAGAACACTGATTCCTTTTCTCTCCCAGCAGCCTACACAACACCTTCAGGGAACGTGAAAGCAGGCAGGGAAGACATTTTTGGCTCCGTTTCAGCTTCATGTCCCTACAGCACACAGCCAAAGTGTGTACTGTCTTCAGCAACAGAGCCTCATTATCCAGGTCTGGTAGGAAATCAAGAAGAAAGGCAAGAGTCTGCATTGTCTGAGGCCTCTGGAGCTTCACTAACCAACAATTCAAAAGCAGGTATCTGACACTTAGCACTGGAACTTTTTTTAATAACCTTTGGGTTATTAAACAGCATTCATCAGCCATGCAGAATTTCTCCCTTTAAAATTAAATAAATATTTTATAAATTATTAGGTTTCTATATGGGTTTTTTATTTGTCCTCTTTCCCCCTCAGCTCCTTTTCCCACACCACATCCCTGCTTAACATTTCTACTCCCACCATTCCTCTTCTCTATTTTTCGTAGTACAGTATAATATACTATAGTGTAGTATAGTATAGTATAATATAGCATCTTTTACTATCCCCTCACCCTCAAAGCATCCCTAATCCTTTCATTGCCTTTCCAATCTACTGGCTGCCACAGGTGCTCCCTGCTAAACAGACAAATCTAAATGGAATCCATATATCAAAGAGAACATGACCTGCCTGTCTTTCTGCTCCTGGGTTATCATATTTGATATAAGTTCCCATTTCCATCTATTTACCTACAGGTTTTAACATTTCATTTTTTTAACAGCTGAACAAAACTGCAATGTGTATAGAAACCAAATATTGTTATCTGTTCACTAGCTAGCTGATGGGCTCTATTTTCAAAGTGGCTCCATTTTCCATCTGCGGGGAGAATTGCTCTCAATTAAGTTTGGAAAATGCTATTCCACTGGTAGTGTTGCAAGGTCTATTGGCTTATTCAGGGTTCTCTAGTAAAGAAATCTGATTAATTCTGTTTAATTTTATTTAGATGTTTCCCAAAATTGGGGGTTAAAAATTATTCTTATTCAGAACCTAATTTAGAAAGTGGTACCTCTCATTATGTCTTTTTTTTGTTTTGTTTGTTTGTTTTTGTTTGTTTTTGTTTTTGCTTTTTTGAGATAAGATATCAAGCTTTCTAATCTGGTTCCAAACTTATGATGTAGTCAACAATGACTTGAATTTTACAATGCTCATGTTGTTGCTGTTGCAGCTGCATTGTAGTTGTTGTGCTAAGGATAAAACCTAGGGCTTCCTGCGTACCAGACAACAGTCATCCAGCTGAGCTGCAGCCCTAGGCATCTATCTGTGTCTCTAAACATATGAGTTTGTGAAGCCAACCACTAATTTTACTTCTCTTCAGTAACACCTGTCATGTCTCCCTCCAGCAAACCCAAGTTTTGCTTTTTCTATGGATGTGTTGAAAGGCTTTAGCATAATGCTTCCTTCTCCTCATCATTTTAATCTTATCTTAAAATTTGTTAGTTTTGTTCTAACTTACAGGACTTGGCAGAAACCTTATGGTTCTGTATGCATTTCAGTATCACCTCTGAGAAAAGTGATTGGCTTCATTTTATTGTGTCTTTCCCCAAGCGTTTGGAGACGATATCAAAGGAAATTGGATCAAGGACAGAACAAGTGCTGTGTGGGTTGGTTCCTAATAGTTGTATCATTGTCATGTGGCAATCCTGACAATAAAATGTGACTCAGGTGGGAAAAGATGAATGTTTAATAGAACAATCCTCCAAGTACCTTAATACAAAGTTTTCAAAGACATTACCTTTGAATGGCTTTTGTGAATTGGAATATTGGTTTTATGGCAAGTACCTGACGATGTGCTGATGCGGGTTTGCTTTAACAGGGTTTCTCAGTCTGCATTCTTCTACTATAACAGAATGCCTGAGATAAGGAATTTATAAGGAACAGAGGATCATCTAGATCATAGTTCTAGAGGCATGGTGTTGGTATTTGTGCCATTCTGTAGCAGCAGATGGATGAGCAATAAAACATGAAAGTGAGACATAGAGATTACATTCATATGTGTGTATTCATATTACATATTCATATTACAATATAGTTCATGTTTCATATGAACTTTGGGAGAACAGATCTAAAGCATAGTCACAGGTTTGAAAGACAGATATGGAACTTGTGGGATTTGCCATAGATATGAAAGGATGGATTGCAGTATTTTTCTCATGTATTTTCCAGTTCCAATTATGTTGAATCACCCTAAACCCAAGTCAGAGACAAATTCCTTTCCATCTACCTGGTACCACAGAAGGCCACACAGACCTTTAAGAAGATCTTTAAATACTTTCAAGAATTCTATGGACTGGAAATGTAGCTCAGTAGAAAGAGCACTTGTCTTCTGTGTTTGGGACTTTGGATTCTATTCCCAGTACTGAGGGGAGGGTGTCCAACTACCTAATCTGTATATGGTGAGCATTAGTCCTGAAGCTGGGAGGAACAGGAAATACAGTTGCAACTAGGGACTCCACTTGGTTTAGTTTGGGCTTCTAATGCACTTGGAAGCCTAAGTTCCTTACCCGAATGCTCGCACTCTCTCTCTCTCTCTCTCTCTCTCTCCCCTCCCTTCCTCCCTCTTCCTCCTCTCTCACTCTCCCCCTCTCCTCCTCTCTCACACACACACTCCAAAAATGTATCTAGGACCTCTACCTAAGTTGCATATGCCCCTCTCTGAACAACAGAAATGAGTTACTCCCCCTAGAAACCCCTTGACAAAAACTCAGGTCTGTTCAAACACTTCCTGGAACACATTCTGGGGACTCCAGGCAACGGACCTATCCTACTTCATCTCTTTTGGAGTATGTGAACAAAACAGCAAACTGTGTCCTCACAGTGACATGTTAAGGAGAATCTCTTACTTACCACCATATGACTGTGGATAAGTTGGCATAAATATGATTAAAATCAGATGCATTGTGGGAAGGGACATATACGGTAAAAAAAAAAAAAAAAGATATTATGTAACTTAATCTGTTAATGAAGATAAGGAAACACCTACACTATGCCCCCTTAATAACTAAACTTCTCCTTTTCTTGAGCCCCATGAAAGGACGCTCAAGTGATAATCTGAGTCTTTCAACACCTGCACTTCTGAGGCCAGCTGTCAGGCTTGACAGGTTTGTGTTTCTTTCAGCTGTGTTCTATCTCTATCCATTTGCTTCAAATAGTTTCCTTGCTACCTTGGCAGTTCTACGTGGGCCTTTATTTCAATACTTTGAAGAGGCTGTGAACCTACAAATACCTGGCCTCACGCTGACCACTACTAACAGTCCCATATGTGTTTGCTGGGTTAGCTAGCAGAGAATTCCCTCGGTGAAGCACAAATTACACAGGCAATGCAAACTCAATAATTTAATAAAATTGTCCTAAATCCAAAACAGTGTAACAAAGTAATCAAAACTTTAAATACCATTATTTATGAAATAGAATAGTAGAATACTAGCAGGGGTGTAGCTCAGTTGATAGAGTGCCTAGATTGCACAAAACCTAGCACACACATCCCCAGAACCACAGGCATGATGGAACACACTTGTCATTCCATCACTACAGAGGTAGAGACAGGGGGATCAGAAGTTCAAGGTCTTCTTCCCATGAACACAACAAGTTTACAAAAGATTGATAGCCAAGGAGTGTGGCTCAGTGGTAATGTGTCGCTTGGCATTTGTGAGGACCTGTGTTCGATCCCCAGCATTAGAGAAGAGGTTTGTTAGAGTGGTGATTAATATTGACTATCACTTTGACAAGATATAGAATCATCTGTGGGAGAAGCCTCTGGGCATGTCTGTGAGGGAATTTCTGGATTGAGTTAATTAATGTGGGATGATCTATCCTAAATGTGAGCAAGATGATTTGACTGGTATGGGTCCTAGGCTGCAAAAAACAGAAAACTTGAGATGATCTGCTCAAGTTCTCTGCTCCCTAACTTTGGATGCAATTTGACCAGCTGCCTCAAGCTCCTGTCACCCGGTGTTCTCTGTCATGATGAACTAACTGTACCCTTGAACTGTGAGCTACAACAAACTTTCTCCTTAAATTGTTTTTATCTGAGTATTTTATCACAGCAAATATCTGCTTGTTTTAGACAGACAGAGGTAATATCAAAATATATAAAGATAAAGAGATGATAGATAGATGGATGATAGATAGATAGATGATAGGTAGATAGATAAATAGATGATAGATAGAAGATCATTAGATAGATAGATAGATAGATAGATAGATAGATAGATAGATAGATAGATAGATAGATACAAACTAATAGAAGATAGATTCCCTTTCCAATCTATGAGGAATTACAGAACGGGTGAGGGAAATGATACAACCATCCTTAAACATTTGTTCCATGATATTAGCAGTTGGTACAGTTGCCATTGGTAATCAGTACTGATCACCACTCATGTCAAACGTTCCTCCTGTGCTCCATATTCACACCCAATAAATAACAGAAGTAAATAAGACACTTGTTTTGTGTGTAAACCCCACACAACCCGAAAAACTCATTGCGTATCTCTTCTGGCTAATATTTATTGCCTGTGATGGGAAATAGTCTGATTGTTGCTAGTCACCAAATCCAAATTACATTGTTGTCTCGGAGTCCCTTTTCCATATCTTCACAACAGTGACTCCAAAACCCCTACCTCGCAACCCAGAAGAGCAATAGCTGTAGCGTACCCTCTGAGTGCTACTAAGTTCCAGGAACTCATGCAGTCTCTCAACCATTAATCAAATACTTTCCTTCAACCCCATTCCTGCTGCAAATGTCTTGTCTTAAGGGCTTACCCTTTCTCCTCTGAGTTGTGACAATCACCTCTATAAGGCTTTCTCTCTATCCTCTACAGCCAATGCTATCACCTCCTTGCTGTAGCAGATGATCTTTCTAAAATCAGAACCTAATCTTGTCAGTTTGCTGCTGGACATGTTTACATGGATTTCTAAGGGCTATTAGAATTCAAGTTCCTTACTAAGATGCTAGAGCAGTTGTGTTCAGTCCCCATATCTGCTCATGGATACATGTATCAGTTACTTGAGTTCCCTAAACCATAGGATACCTCTTTGATCCCTGTAATTGTATGCTGCTGTGTCACTCACTAAAGAAGACAAGGAGGCACTTTCATATGTGCAAACCCTGACAGATCTCAGCAGAGGGAACCACCAACATGGCAAGCACCATACTGGACAGTGGAAACCTAAGCGTCTCAGCTCAGGTATTTGTATTGATACAGAACTCCTCGGGTGTTCTACTGATAGCATATGCATATCATGAGTAATCAAACGCACCTCACATAAATCCAACACCTGCAGGCAATACAAAATGTCAAAGCCTAGGCAGCCCTTTTCCCAACAGTGAACAAAACAACTATTTTAGACATAACTAAAAATAAACTTCCACAACAGATCCCTACCTATCTTCCCTACAGAATAGCTGTCTTTTCCAGCTCTGTGCTATCTCCTGAAACCCATTGTATTGTTTAAATCCCAGTCCATACTTCATCATGTCTCTGAAACCTTCTTTGGCTAACTCCAAAGTGCTCCCTCTGTGTTTGTGCCTATTTTCTTGACAACTTTGCCTTCCCCCGATAGACTATCAGCTTCTCAAAAAGAACTTTAGAATTGTACATGTTCCAGCGTCTGCACTGCCTGGCTACATCCCATCTTTTCAGAAATGAAAGCAGTACTTTATGACCAGGAGAAATCCATGGAATAATAAACTTCAAAAATGTAACTACACATATGTAACTTCTGATTTTACAGAGGTGTGAATCTCAGCCATCCCTCCACTTGTTCACTGAAAGCTTTCTTAAGACAAGGTGTTGATTCGTGGAGCAGAATGGAATTCCCTCAACATGGCCACAGCAACCCCCATCCCACATCATCTTCTTACAGAGGGACATTGGTAACTTGTGCATCATGTTCCTGTGAATCCAGATGACTGTGCCTATAAAAGAAGACTGTTAGGTACCAACCTTCTTTTAGGTTAGGTACCAACAAGGTAAGGTTTTCTATCTGAGTCTCTCAAGATGCTCACTCTTAAAACTCAGCCAGCATGTCGTGTAGATGCCCTTCTTAGTTTCCTGTCTTGCCCACTATGATAAAATACCCCCACAAAAGCAACTCAAAAAATGAAGGACAATCTGAAGTAGAGCCATCACAGTGGGGAAGTCAAAGATGCAGAAGTGAGAAGCAAACGAGGAACACAGGCTAGTGCTTACTCACTCACTCGATCACTGTCCCCAATGGATACAGTCCAGAACCCCTGCCCAGGGACCAGTACCACCCACAATGAATACAAGTCTTTCCATATCAGTTAGTGCAACCAAGATAATCCCTGAAAACTGTCCTTAAAGACCCAACTGCTAGGTTTTCTAGATTCTGCCACTTTGACAATTAACACTAAGCATCACAATGTCCAGTAGTTTCATGGAAGCACCGTATACTGGTACCCTGCTAACAACCCAGCTCAGACGCCAGCCCTGCCAGAAAACAACAACCAAGGCCCTGAGGATTTTAGACAGTAAGTCACCAAAACTGTTAGTCTTTCCCTACTGAGCACTGAGACTCCTGGAACAGAGACAGCCTGCCCCGCTGTGCCCTTTGGAAATTTCTGGCTGGAGCATCTTGATATTAATACAATGATTGTTCTCTTAGGATATCTGACTTGAGAGTGGTTCATTCGGTACTGACACAAAGATAGATATAACAAGCAGTCAGTTAGGCCACCATTTCTTACACTACTCTCAGAGAGACTTTGATGTCCTAGAAAACGTCACTACATTTTCTCCGATCAGAGAAAAGAAGATGGCTGTTTGATTAATGGTCACTCACACTATAGCCTCTTTTTAAAAGAATATTCCTGTACAAAAGAGCAAGTAATGTTTTTGAGACATCAGAAGCAGCAGCTACCTGCTGCTATCCATTCTCCAAATATATTTGATAACAGATTCGTCTTGGCATCCTACACGAAACATCCCCAAAGAAACTCCGGTTCCTCTAACAGTCTGGTACACTGGACTACAATCATTTAAATTTACCAAGCTAAACAGTGTCCAGTGCTAGCCAATTATTTTGTTACTGAGGCCTTGCACTCAGCGGGGCAGCCTTAGAAAAGAAGCTAAAAGCAGCCAGGTTATGATGGGAAAGCTCTGCCTGCATGCAGTGCCTTCCTGCAGTGCTGGTAACAAAAAAAAAAAAAAAAAAAAAAAGAAAAAAAAAAAAAAACCTGCCCTTTGAGCTGAGCAGAGGAACGGTGAGCTTTGACAGGATCCAGCACATCCATGTCCCCGCATAAAGTGTGCAGACCCCATTTTCAGCTCCATTAACAGGAAGCTGGTAAGGTCTGATATCGAAAAACAGAGAAACCCCTGCCCAAAGACAGACTGCATTTGCATATGGTGAAAACCTTGTTTTTGTTTGGCTTTTTGTTTGTTTTCCTGTATAATTATTCCTTTTTATTTCCTGCACAAGCCAGTTCAACAAAGAGATGAGGGGTGGGGGTGGGGGTTGGTTTTACAGTCAATTATCAGGGTTTCTGTCTACTTACATTATTAGTATTCTGCACCAAAACACCAGATCCTTGCTCTTTCAGTGCGATTTGATAGCGATAGAAGGATACACAAGGTTATCACTGCCCACCAAGGGGACTGGCTCGCCGAGGACCTCAGCAGTAGGTGTGTGCCACTGCCACCTAGTGGCCATCTTGAGGAAGCTCACTCTCCTTCCTCAACTGTTTTCACTACAGTTCTGAGTATGAACATTAAGAAGCTATAATTCTTCAGGGCAAGAAAGATAAAGAAAAACATATTTGGCTCTGCTAACTAGACATCCACAAGGCACCTCCTTGAGTTATCTTCCATTAAAGTCTGTGTGGCAGAAAGTTCTTGTTGAAACAGAGCTGATTATACAATTGAAGAATACAAGCATGAACACACAAGTTCATATGCATATATACACATAAATGTATACAAATGCACATATATATGTATGTGTGTGTGTGTGTGTGTGTGTGTGTGTGTGTGTATCACAAGATATTTTGCCATGGCAGTAAATGGATTTGAATCATGTCTACAATTGCTTAAAAACGGAGAAAAAGGGGGCTGAAGAGATGGCTCAGTGGATAAGAGCATTTGTTCGTTTTCCAGATGACCTGGGTTCAATTCCCAATACCGACATGGCAGCTAACAACTTTCTATAACTCCAGTCTCAAAAAATCCGAACATCTCTTCTGGCCTCCCTTGTCACCAGGCATGTGTGTGGTGCACAGACAGGCAAAGCACGCATGTGTATAAAATGAAAAAAATTAAAACAGAGGAAAAAGTACACAATCTTCACTACATCCCTGTGCTCAGAATCCTGTGTTTTCCTGCACAGGACTGTGACTGTGATATTATTTCCCCCATTTTAGGAATGAGTAAATTGGCATTCGCTTGATGCATCAAATCATTTGGATACAGTAGATTCATGATTCTAGTCTAGTGAGTGTGAGTGTAGACACTAGACTCCAAAAAAAAAAAAAAGGAAAAAGAAAAACCATGAAGTTATAAAAAGAGTATCTCTCAGACTACATTTACTTTCCTCAGGATGTAAAGCCAAAACTGGCAGGAGTTTAAAACTCGGCTAATCCAGGGATTGCAAACTGGGTCCCATGGAGGTGCCTCTGCTGTTATCTCACACCAACCCTCATTGTGTGTATTAGTGGTCTCATATCACCGCAACAGTGAGCCACGCCCAAAAAGCCCTGGTGGCAGGGAAAAAATAAGCATCTGTTGGTCTGATGAACTCAGCTGGCTTTGAGTGAACAGGTTTACTGACCAAGCTGGACTCACTCACGTGTTTGAGAAAATGGCATGTATTCACTCACTAGAATGTTCCAGTAAGAATGAGCAAACTGGCTGAGTTCCTAGCTCTCTTTTCCCTCAGTAGGCCAACCTAGGCCCATCTTTAACCAAGAGCATCAAAACCAATGAGGAGTCCATTCAGCACTGCTTTTCCTGTGCCCCCAGCATATTTGCTAAGATCCAGTTGGTCAAAGCTAATGACGTGGGAGGAGTCCAGGGCCATGGTTGGGTGGGCACTGTAATGTTCCATGGCTCTACTCATCTTCCTGGATTGCTATTTAAAAAAAAAAAATCACAAACTGGATGGCTAAAAGAAATGTTTTTCTCAACTTATGCAAGCTAAAACTCCAAAATCAGGTTGTTGACAATTTAGCTCCTTCTGAGAATTCAGGAGTCTCTCTCGCCCTCCCTCCCAGCACACCGTGGCTACTGGGCACTGTGGTGTTCCTTGCCTGTGACTAATCACTCTGATGGTGTCTGTTTCCTCTTCTTATTAGGATACCAGTCATTGGTTTAGAGCCCACACTAATATTCTCTCAACTAACTGCATCTGTAGAGACCATATTCCCAAATTAGTTCACATCTGGATATTCCAAATAGACATGGATTTGGGGGAGCTAGTACTCAACACATAAAGAGTAAGAAGAATAAATACAACACAGAGAAGAATGAAGAATTGGGTCCTTGTGCATGAATTGCATTGACACTTTAGTCATGAAAGCTTGATAATTTTCTATTTTACATAAAAGGGATATGGTACTATAAAATAAAAATAAAATTATTGGATTAGGCTTCTTTTTTCTTTAAGAGATAAGAGAAAAGGGAAATGAAATCCAGATCTAGAAAATATATCTAATGAAAGGAATGAGGACAAAAGATAGCCTCTCCTTCTGCTACACAATGGTCTGAACATCCAACCTCCAGAATTGTAAGAATGTTTGTGCTGTTTAAGACATTAGGAAACTAACTAATGTAGATACTATGCGGAATGTTCTTTAGTTCATGCCTTTATTTCAGAAACGTTTAAGCCATAAGCACATAAGGAAAATGCTGTTCTATAATAAATGTGGGCTGATAGTTTTCAACACAGAAGTTTGGAGGTAGCTATGGCTAGTAGTCTGGCTATTCAGTGAGGTCATGGAGACTCAAGTTCCCCTTCTCACACCTCCCAACCTTTCCACAAAGTAGATTTTATGCCTTATTGATTCCAGCAGGGTTATATAATAATCAGCTGCAAGTAAAGGTAAGAAATCAAGTAGTTAAAGTAACAACATTGGCAAAACTAGGAGTCAATCATGATTTGTTACTTGAGTTAGGTATATTGCTAAAAAAAAAATAGTAAGGATATAAGCATATGATTTGGGGTGAAGTAAATAATCTGTAAGAAAAGCAGAGTTTAACATCTCCCTTACATTCAGAAGCTTACAAGGGTGTAAGCTTTTTTTCTGTAAGTTCTAAGAGTCCAAATAGGACACTTATAACCAGCTGCATATAACTAGAGACATGCAGCATATAATAAGGGGAGACTAAGGCACACTAATAACACACATGTGAGAATGCTTTCACCATGAAGAAATGATAGATGGTTGAGGAGATAAGTGGGAAGGTAGACAAATTACAATAGATGATGATGATAGATAGATGATAGATAGATAGATATGATAGATAGATATAGATAGATAGATAGATAGATAGATGATAGATAGATAGATAGATAGATGATAGATTGATTCAAACATTACAATGAGTTAGTACTTTAAAATACAATATGACACTTTGCTAATATGTATGATTTTATGACTTATGTATTGTGTATTAAATTTTTAATACAATTTAAAACTTAAAAAGAAAAAATAGTACCTTAAATGGAGAGGGTAAAAGTCACAATTATCATGTACTAAATAAGAAAATCATCTCCCAGGGGGAGAGAGGGTATATGATCTCAAGTCCTCCATCGTGAACAAAAATACAAATATGGATTTTCACTCCAGTCTCCACTGGCTGCAGAGCAAATGGGCTGATTGGTGATTGCCAGATGCTCAAGATTGAGAGTTTCTCAGCTCTGTAAAGGATGGTATCTGAAGGAAGATGGCCAGGTTGGCATTACAATGCCCACCAAATAAAGACAGCTGTAGCAATGAGGAAAGAGCATAGGATTTTTGCATGCTGACTTCTGGAACACTTAATTTAGGTATGCTTGCTTTTCTTTCAAGAAATTTAGCTCATATGATTGCAAATATCCAGAAGTCACAGTTTACATATGTTTTCTTTTTTAAAAAATTATCGTCCTTTTCTGGTGTGGTGGTTAATTTTTATGACAACTTGATGGGACTAAAGGATGCACAGATCACTGGTAAAAGCATTTTTATGGGGTTAACTGTGAGGGTGGTTCTGGAAAAGATCAACATGTAAGTAAGTATGCTGACCTCCCCCGACTAATGCAGGCTGGCTCCATCCAATTCTCTGAGGAACTTCGTAGGACAAAATGTGGAGAAAGAACAGTGAGCTTACTCTTTCATCTTCAGCTGGGACATCCATCTTCTCTCCTTGGAAATAGGAGCTCCTGGTTCTGGGGCTTCAGACACAGATATTTCCATTAGTAGTTTCCATAGTTTTCAGGCCTTCAAGCTTAGGTTAAACTATGCCATTAGTTTCTGATTCTCCAACATACAGACAGCCTAGCCTCAGACTTTACAGCTTCCACAGCCCTGTGAGTCAGCTTTCAAAATGAACCCGTAGCTATTAATTTTTTTTAATTTTCTGTATTTATTTATTTTTATGCATATGGATGTTTTGCCTACATGTATGGTTGTACACCATGAGCATGCAGTGCTTGAAGTGGCCAGAAGAAGGCAGCAGAACCCCTGAGTTACAGATGATTGTGAGCTGTCAGGTGGGTGATGGGAATTGAACCCAAGTCCTCTGGAAGAGTGGCCAGTGCTCTTAAGTCTTAAATACTGAGCCATCTCTCCTCCTCTCTTCCTGCCACAAACACCTATCCTTAATAGTTACCTGTGAGAATAATACTTACATATATTAAAGAAATCAAAAATCTGAATCAAAATACAAAAATTTCATTATATAGAGAAATACATAGCTACTTGATGGCTATCAATACATTGTTATACATTTTTTTCTATAAAAATTTCATGATATGGAAAAATACTCAGCTATTTCATGGCTCTCAATACATTGTTATACACTTTTTTCTATCTACATATTTCAATATTTTCCTACCAAGAAATATTTCCAAGTGACAAAGAATCTTAACTCTCAATAAAAAATTGGTTTTCCCTGTCTACTGCATGTGTATGAGTGTTAGCTGTGAAGATGTGATTGAGTCCACAGACACTGTTTTCATGAAGATCAAGTGCTCATCCAGGAAGACAAGAATCTAAAGGTCATTTGTGAGTGTTAAATGCTCTTTTATAATAAAACAAAGGACCATGACAACTAATAACCAATAAATCTTCTTTTACATGAGGTAGACAAGAACAGAAACATCTCTACGGTGGTATTGATCTGATATGCTGTCTTAACTTCCTCTTGCTGTGACAAAAATGTCATTACAAAAGCAACTTAAAGGGGGATGGATTTATTTTGCCCATCCCTGGGGAAAATCTAGATAGCTGAAACTTGAAGCAGTTAGTCACAATGCATCCACTCAGGAACAAAGAACAGTAAATTAATGCAATTCACGCATGCACACTGGTGCTCAGTTTGCTTGCTCTACTCTTATACAAGCTAGTGTCCCCTGCCCAGCCAATAGTGTCACCCACTGTGGATGAGTCTTCACACATCAATTAACATAAGATACCCAGAGACAGACATTCCTACAGGACAACCTCATTTATATTATCCCTCATCAAGGCCCACTTTCTAAGTGATTCTAGATTCTGTCAAGTTCAAAGTTAAAACTAACCAACAACACATACAAAATATAGAAACAAGCTATTCAAGAAATGAGTACCCCATAAAGAGCAATTGGCAAACGTCAAATCCTGAGATCTCATGATGTTCTGAGAACTGAGAGCAGAAATTAATGTCAACCATAGCAAGCAAGGTGGGAAAAGGTCTGTCAGTAAGTATGAAGGTTTTCTAGAATGACAAGAAGTATTTTATTTGGGATGCAATGGAGGGTGTTTTAGGAAGGGAAGTAGAATGAAGCTTATTCTTATAACTGTCATCAGTGTGTATATATATATACACATGTATGTATCACATATGTGTATAAAACAAATTCCTAGTGAACTGACAAGTGTAAAGGACAGGCTAAAGAACTATACAATAGCAATATGTTGTTTGGCAAAAATGTAAATTGTCTATACATCAGAAATCTGGGAAATGCCTATGTGAACAAGTACACATGTGGTAAGGTGGAAGGCAACTTTTGTATGCTTTCTAGATGTTTATCTATATATTCTTACTTTTCAGTAACTCCTGACTTCCAAGTCAGTACAATTTCTAGTGATTAAAAATGTCTTTCCCATTTCTGGCTGTCCTGATATCTTTTTTAGGGAGTGACCTGCTGGTCTTGAGAATCCATCTTTGGATTTGATCCCCTATAAATATTTGATTTTCCATACTTCACAGTAAGATGGAAGAGTTTCCTTTTAGAATGGTGTGAACTGAGTTGGGCTGCTATAGCAAAGTACCACAGACTGAATAGTCACAACAGCAGAAGCTAGCTCCACACCATTCTGAATGCCATATGCACAAGATCAAAGAATCAGTATGATCTATGTCTGACTCCCATTTTCTTCTTATAGAACACCAGTCACCTGGGAGTCCAACTAACTGAGTCTAGCTTGGTTAATCAATAACTTTATCAGGGTTATTTATATTCAGCATAGATAAGGAGTTCCTGACATGGTACCTCGTGTCTAACAGGTACTCAAAGAAATTGGTTTTTTTGAATAAATGAACTAATGCTATTTTGCAGTAACTAATTCAAGAAGAATCCAATAGCTGACATTTGAAAATGTCGATGGTGCTGACTCACCTGTTGGAGGACAGACAGGCAAGTGTTCTCTGATAACTTGGTAGCTTTCCCATCTGTCAGACACACCTTATCCATGATGATGTGTTTGTTCACCACAAGGGGAGACAGTTACTCAGCACTCAGGTATTTTTGTACAGTCAGGTTATTATGTCTGGAATTTAATATTGCTCTGTCCTGTGATATTTATTTCAGGGTCAGTAGAAATATAACTATGCCCCTGACTATTTGTGTCTGATCTAACAATTTAGGAAGGGAATTAGACTCACTGTGCTAGTTTTTGATGTTTGAGAATAACTGGATTTTAACACATGAATTTTCCAACAATATAAGATTAAACAACTATCACTTGATAGTCTCATCTTTTCAACAAGTTGGCATTCCATTTAGCGTGTTAGTCTTCCTCATGTCTCTGATGATGACATATATATGAGACTGTAGATGTATATACCATATGCCATATTTGATATGTTATGTTTTATTGTGCTTATGTGTACAAATAACCTCTTTATCTAACTCAAACTGAAGTTTCACTGTGGGATAAAGCTGTTATATTATTTATTGCTGTAATGCCTTATATAAGATACTCTGTAAAACTTTCCACACCTATCAATTTGGGAGACAATGAAGGGAGATAGTTTAGTAAATACTATTATCTCTCTGTCTATGGAAACTAAGAAATGAAGAATCATTTAAGGGAAGAAGATTGCAAGTTATCAGATCCTAAACAAGATTTCTTTACTTCAATTCCTGGTGCTTGCCAAAAGAATTTAGGTTAATAAATGCTATTCCGTGAATAATTAATGATTTTAATAATTAATAACTAGTGACCTAAGATAAGCCTCAAGATTGAGACTCAGGTGGTCTCCGTGAGTGTAATCGAGTCTGGTTGACAGACTCAGGAGGGCTTGTTGTGACTCCAAAGGTGCCTGACAATCACCAGTAACCAGAGTGTCCAACACCAGAGGCCAAGCCCAAATTCATGTCACACAAGTCCCATGAATGGAACCCACAGAATATAGGTTAGTGTGAAAGCCAAAGAAGTTTATTGAACAGCAGGAGAAGGGGAACTCTCAATAAAAATGCAAGGGCACAGACAGGTTCCTAGGATATGTTGCTATTGTTCCACTCTTCGTTTGGGATTTTTAAAAGGACTTTGTAAGGGGAGACATGGGAGACTCTAGAAAAAGTAGCCATCTGCTGCCAGTCAGTGCACTCTTGACTGTTTCTCTCTGTGTTTTTCCTAGGAACCAAGAGGTCTTTGGCTGTGGCCAGCAAGTGGTTGTCAGTGGGCAGAAGTGGTCTCCTTCAGGGTCCATGTACATTCTCACAGCCTGGAAGAGGTCCAACTAATTCTTGAACTGAAGACCACTTCTAATTCTCATATTCTCTGAATCTATAGATAATATTTATTTTAGATAGTTATTTATATATCAATCCTCCATTTTTTATTAGATGCCACAGTTAAGAGCTTGTGATCTAAATCAGAATTGTAACATTCTTGCTAAGCTAATTATTATATGGCCATGAGGAAGCTATGTCACTTTTATGAATTTCAGCTTCTCCATCTGTAAGCTGGGAAGAAAACCCTTAACAAAAAACCTAAGAATTACGAAGCACTCAATTTCTATTAGACACTAAAATTAATGTTGCTGTTATAGTTGTCATTGACATCACCTCCCAGGACACATTTCTACATTTCAAACAGTATTCTTAGGATACTAAAATACGCCATCCAAACTTCTTTCCTATATGAACTTTATGTAAATGAAGATCATGAAATATTCTTAGTTAATTGACCATTCATGTTCTCATATACAGGGCGCTTTGATGCCCTGAAACTGTGTTTAAACAGAATTAAACTATTCACTCCCCTTACTTAATGAAGACAAATTAGTAACCATAAGTTTCATCATAGATATATTACAACTCTCCTGGAGGAGAAAAACATTCAAGGGATTCCTCCACACGAAGAACACGAAGAACTTGAGCTTAAACTTGAGGGTGTCTATCTTTCCTTATCAAGTTCAGAAATCCTTCTGAACCTGCCAGTATTTACCAGCCCTTCCTTGAAGCCAAAATGGGTGACAAATCTCAAGTCAGAAAGCCTCCTTCAATTTAGTTTCCACTGGACTGACTCAGTTGCAGCAACTCCTGCTAGCCACAGAGACAAGAATTTTAGCACAGAAAGTTCCACTTTTGGTGTGGACATTGGCAAACCATCAGAAAGAAATCTGTACAGCAAAGGATGCAGTAGCTCTTTCGTGTGCTTTTAAAACAGGGATGCCATTCTGTGACTGTTAGGAATACTATTGAATAAAGATTTACAACAAAATGCTTGAAATATCCGAGGAATGAGTATTAAGTCACTATTCCTAGCCAAGTAATGTATATAATCCCATCAATGACCTTTACAAAGCTTTATTACAAAAGAGTATTCCTTCCCAACCTAAACTAATCCAGAGACTTCCAAGTGAAATGCCCACAGCCACATAGATCCAAGCTACTGTAGGCTGTCACTTTCATTTATTCAACAATGTTTATAGGCCTGCGTTCTTTCACAGTGATTAGAAATCAGCTGGAGAAACAGTGGTGAATTGAATTGGATATAGTTCCTTCACTCTGAGCATTGACAGTCCCCAAAACAAACAAAACTGCTAACCATGAGTAAAATTTAGAGGAAAAGCACAGAAGAGCTACAAATGCAGACTTGCTCTCTCATAGGTTTTATTTTCAAAGCTACATCTCTGACACCACATTGATTTATAAATCTGAAACTGAGAGTGCTTTGAAGTATAACTTCACTAGCAGGACCTCAGAGGTGCCATCTCTAAGAAGACAGCAGGGCTGCTCTCTAGGGATGCTTGTAAATGTTAGCTGCTATTTCCAGAGTAAGCAAAGTAGTATGGGTCTCAGAAGGAAGGCGAGGAAGAAGGTAAGTAGATGGTTACAACCTGAATCTTGAAACACTAAGTCAGCTTCCTTCTTAAAGCCACACACTCAACATCCCAGATGAGTCTCGAAGGACACTATCCCATCTTGCCTAAAAGAGAACTTTGAGGCATACAACATTGGTCTTAGAGGCAGACCTAAGATTAGACCTAAGGTTAGAATGAATTTTTCCGTATGCTTTTCCACCTCAGCTCGTGAGGCAGAGGATTGAGGACAGAAGCTATAGTAAAACTAGAGCAAACTCGAAATCACAAAAATCACAGATAGCTTTTAAAATCTGCAGATTCCCTCCTTCCATGTCACATCAACCCTTCCCACAGTCATCATCTGCACAGAGTAAACCACCATTTTTTATGCCATGTTCCATTGCCTCAGATGGAATGCTAGAATGAAGGCTTCTCAGCAAAATTTTACTGTGTTTCTATTTTATGTCAGGCAACACACAATGGCCTAGAAATATTAGCATAAAAATAAGGAAACCCAAATTCTCCCATATAGGAACTAACAGTTTGCCATTTGGGCAGACCTCCTTGTTTATATGATGGTACCAAGACCTAAGTAAGGTAATCATGCTAGCCCTTCACCATGACCCTGCTCAGGCATTGAAAAGTGTCATACAGACCAAAGGAGAATCTCTCTCAAACCTAAGGCAGACCATGAAGGACCTAGCAGCTAAAGTGGATAGCATCCATGCTATTGGCCTACAAGTCCTTTCTTTTTTGTTGTGGCTATTTTGTTTTTGTTTGTTTGGTTGGTTTGATTTTATTTTTGAGGCAGAGTTTCTCTGTTGTAACTCTGGTTGTACTGGAAATAGCTCTGAAGACCAGGCTGGCCTCAAACTCACAGAAATCCATCTGTCTCTGCCTCCCGAGTGCTGGGATCAAAGGCATGCACCACCATCCAGTCCTTTCTTAAAGATAGTCTCCGTGCTCATAACAGTGCTCATTGTCTGGTGTCACTGATGCTGAATCAGAAGAATTCTCACAGATAAAGTCAAGAAAATGCCATCATGTATAAAGCAGTCAGCCACATTCTTCCCTTGAACAAAAAAAAATTGAATGTGTCCTTCTGTAATGGATAATCTCCAAAGGTTCCTGGCCTCTGACATAACCAGCTCTTTATTGCATCTTCAACAGTCTTTCTGGGGGGGTCTCAACACTGGCAGGAGAGCCATGGCCTCAGCACTATGCTATTCTCCAAACAAGGTTCTCTTCCACAGGGTAGTAAAGCTGCCAGTTATCCAGAACCTCAGATCAAGACAAAGATCGAGATCACCTCAGTCTTGACCCGCCCATTCATCAGACTCTCTAGCACCCAAGGACAAGAGCTTCTCAGGGTAATACAGAGTGTTAGTCCAGACCTAGGAGTGTAATGGTTTGAACCAGAGAGACCACCAAAATGGACTTCCAGGATCCTCAATAGCAGTGTAAATAGACTAATATTTCTAATTAGGGATTTTACCGTATCTAAAAGGATGCCAGTGAAGGAAAATAACAAATCAAAGACAGTACTGCTATGAAGAAAGTTTCTGCAACAAACAGCCTTGGATATGAGTCAAATGTCATTGCAGAACAAAATGAGGGTTATCTCTAATGGGTAATGCATCATTTAGCACTCAAGTATTTTCTGGTTGTTTTGCAACAGTGCTCTCAGCGGTAGGAACCTGTGATTTAGTGATAGGGCTCATTTTGCTGTCCATTGTATTTTCTTTATGGGTAAGCACAGCGAGGATCCAGGCTACAGGGGCTGTGTGCTTAACAGCACCTGCCAGTGAGAAGGAAGGCTGAGCAGCTGATGGCAATGTCTAGTGTCATCTCTCACCTGGCAGCAGCCACCTGTCAGGAGGTAAATCTCCTAGGAACAAAATAAAAGCCTCAGCTGCAGTTTGAAAAACATGAACTTCAAAACTCCAAATGCACAGAGGAAATAAACCAGTATCTATGGCCAACTCCTGAATTTCTGACTCAAACATCGGTTTGTATTTTTAAATCATGTCTTCATGAAGCCTACTCCTTTGATGATTTACTGTGTGGAGAGTGGAGCCTGTTTCAGACTTCCATAAATGCTTGTTGATCTTTCAAGAAATAGCAAGGCAGCTGGGCAATGGTGGCACACGCCTTTAATCTCAGCATTTGGACAGCAGAAGCAGGCAGATCTTTGTGAGTTCAAGGCCAGCCTAGTCTACAGAATGAGTTTCAGCACAGCCAGAGTTACAACAGAGAAACCCTGTCTTGAAAAAAAAGAAAAAAAAGGAAGGAAGGAAGGAAGGAAGGAAGGAAGGAAGGAAGGAAGGAAGGGAAAAGAAAAGAAAAAAGTAATAGCAAGGCACAAGCCAAAGCTATTTTCCATCCTGTTCCACAATGTCTTCTTGAAGAATCAGAACCACAGGTACGTCTTGCTTTCTTCTTCCTCTTCCTCACCATCTCCATTTCTCTTAATATCATTGGCTTCCCTTCAGCTCTAAAGCCATGAGGACAACTGCCTTTGATCCTTCTTTCCAACAGCCTATAAACAGTCCAATTCAGTCAAAACAGAGACAACCATTGGGGCCTCAGGCTTCCCATCTTTTCTCACCTTGACAATTCAGACTGCAACACATTTTAAAGATCAAGAATGTAAGTGACCTGGAGGTAAGGCTTGGGACAATCCAACCGAGCTGCTAAATGGATTTTCTCTAAATGTCACAACCATAGCCAAGGACTCCTTTCACACACACATCCAAAGTTGCAAATGCCCAGGGACTCCCCTGTCTAAAGCAGCTGGCTCAAAGGTGCCTGAGCTTTGCAGGCTCGGCAGGTGGATTCTGACTTCACTAATTACTTCATGGAGCTCTTTGCATAGTCAAGTGCCCAGGAAGAGGGGTAAAAGAATGCTCATAGCTACTAAGCCCTTTACAGAAGAACACAGGGTTGGCCTCAGGCAAATTTTTGATATTTGTTTCACAATATACATTGATTACTGTGCTAACATATTCCACAACCATAAAAACAGATATGAAAGAACAAGCATGTGTGTCACTGCTATTCTTAATCTAGTAAGATATTATTTTCCAATGGAAAACTGCACATATCCAACACAGATTGTAGCCCCAGTCAGTGGACGGACCAGGGAGGCTCCTTGCCTACAGAACACTTGGTTCTGACCCCCAAATCCACTCCTCTGTAGCCCCTCCCCACTGCCTTCCAGCCCTGCTGCCCCACTCCACAAGACCAGAACAAGGATCCCAGCACCACTGCAGCTTCAGCCAGCTGAAGAACCAGCCTTCAGCACCTTCACAGCACACTCGATTTGAAGAACTAGATCAGACCAGGCCAAGAAGCCAGGAGAACAGCACAGGCCAGGACAGACAGTCAAAAGAGCAGTCACCAAGGGGAGAGTTCCTGCTAGACCAGAGACCAAGTAGGCCACCAGAGCTCTAGCCCACAACTCAGGTGGAGATCCCCAACTTGACAAGAAGCCACAAAGAACAGAAGATCAGAGAAGAAAATAAGAAAGAATGAATGAGAGAGAGACAGAGAGAGAGAGAGAGAGAGAGAGAGAGAGAGAGAGAGAGAAAGAGAAAAAGAGAAAGAAAAAAAAGAAAGATAGAAAGAAAGAAAGAAAGAAAGAAAGAAAGAAAGAAAGAAAGAAAGACAAGAATTTAGCACCTATACCTATAATCATCCCAAACCCAGATGCCTAAACTCCAAGGTAAGAGCACAACCAACAACAACCAGGGCAATATGACACCCACAAAAGCCCAACTATCCTACTACAACAAGACCTGAACACCCCAACACAGCCAAAGCACCCACACACACAAAAAAAAAAATCTCAAAATCAACTCTATGAAGGCCCTTACAGAGGAAATGAATAAGCCCCTCAAAGAAATAGAAGAAAAGACAAACAGACAATGGGAGGATTTAAATAAATTCATTAAAGAAAGCCAGGAAAACACAAACAAAAAATTAGAAGAAATAAATAAATCTCTTAAAGAAAGCCAAGAAGAAACAAGCAAACAATTAAAGGAAATGAACAAAACTTTTCCAGACTGGAAAACTGAAATAGAAGCCATAAAGAAAACACAAACAGAGTAAATTTTGGAAATCAAAAATCTAGAAAAACAATCAGGAACTACTGACACAAGGTACAGCAATAGAATATAAGAGATGGATGAGAGAATCTCAGGAGTTGAAGACACTGTAGAAAAATAGAGACATTTGTTAAAAAGAATGTTAAATCAAAAAAAAAAATCTCTGACACAAAACATCCAGAAAATCTGGGACATGATGAAATAAACAAACCTAAGAATAATAGGAACAGAGGAAGGAGAAGAATCCCAGCTCAAAGGCCCAGAAAATATTTTCAACAAAAGAAAATTTTCTAAACCTAAAGAACAAGATCCCTATTAAGGTATAAGAATCATACAGAACACCAAATAAACTGAACTGGAAAAGGAAGTCCCTTTACTACATAATAATCAAAACACTAAACATACAGAACAAAGAAAGAATACTAAAAGCCTCAAGAGAAAAAGAGCAAGAAACATAAAAGACAAACCTATTAGAATTATACCTGACTTCTCAAAGGAGACTCTAAAAGCCAAAAGAAAACTCCAACCTGAGGAGGTTAACTACACCCATGAAAAAACAGGAAATAAATAATCTCACCTCATCAGAATCAAAAGAAAGGAGACATATTCACATAGGCACACACAAACATGAATACAACCAACAACAACTACAAAATAACAGGACCTAACAATCATTGGGTCATTGATATCTCTCAACATCAATGGACTCAATTCCCCAATAAAAAGACACAGACTAACAGAATGGATATGAAAACAGGATCCGTCCTGCTGCTGCATACAAGAAACAAGCTTTAACATCAAAGGTAAACATTACCTCAGAGTAAAGGCTTGGGAAAAGACTTTCCAAGCAAATGGACCCAAGAAGCAAGCCAGTGTAGCCATTCTAATATCTAACAAAATAGACTTCAAACCAAAAATAATCAAAAAAAAAAAAAGAAGGACACTCCATACTTATCAAAGAAAAATCCACCAAGATGACATTTCAATTCTAAACATCTATGCCCCTAACACAGGGGCATAAAAGAAAAAATTGCTAAAAGAAACATTGCTAAAACTTAAAACACACACTGATAGTAGGAGACTTCAATACCCCCCTCTCACCAATGGACATGTCATCCAGAGATGACTAAAACAGAGAAAAAAACTAAACAGAGAAACTCTGAAGCTAACAGATGTCGTAAACCAAATGGACCTAACAGATATGTAGAGAGAGAACATTTCACCCACACACAAAATAGTATACCTTTTTTTTACCACCTCATGGAACCTTCTCTAAAATTGACCACATACTCAGCCATAAGGCAAGTCTCAATAGAGACAAGAAAGTTGAAATAACCCCATGCATCCTATCAGACCACTACAGATTAAACTTGGATTTCAACAACAGCAGAAACAACAGAAGGCTTACAAATTCATGGAAACTGAGCACCTCTCTATTGAATGATGACTGTGTCAATAAAGAAATAAAAAAAATAAATTAAAGACTTTCTAGAATTCAATGAAAATGAATCCATAACATACCCAAACTTATGGGACACAATGAAAGCTAAGAGGAAAATTCATAGCACAAAGCGCCTACCAGAAAAGAGTGGAGAGATCACTTACTAGCAAATTAACGGCACATCTGAAAACTCTAGAGCAAAAAGAAGCAAGCACACCTAAGAGTAATAGGCAGTAAGACATAATCAAGCTGAGGGCTGAAATCAATAAAATAGAAACAAAGAGAACAATACAAAGAATTAAGGAAACAAAGAGTAGTTCTTTAAGAAAATCAACAAGATAGACAAATCCCTATCCAAATGAATTAAAAGAGAGAGAGAATAACCAAGTCAACAAAATCAGAAACAAAACGGGGAATATAGCTACACACTGAGGAAATCCAAATCATTAGATCATACTTTAAAAACCTGAACTCCACAAAATTGGATAACTTAAAAGAAATGGAAATTTTTCTCGATAGATGCCACCTAGCAAAGTTAAATCAAAAGCAGATAAACAATTTAAATAGACCTCTAAACCACAAGGAAATAGAAGCAGTCATTAAAAGTCTCACCACCAATAAAAGCCCAGAGTCACAAGGTTTTAGTGCAGATTTCTATCAGGCATTCAAAGAGGAGTTAACACCAATACTCCTCAAGGTATTCAACAAAATAGAAACAGAAGGAATGCAGCCAAACTCATGAGGCAACAGTCACCCTGATACCCAAAGCACACAAAGATTCAACAAATGAGGAAAATTACAGAACAATTTCCCTCATGAACATTGATGCAAAAATACTCAGTAAAATATTCACAAGTCAAATCTAAGAACTCATAAAGATCATCCCTCATCCTCAAGTAGGGTTCATCTCAGAGATGCAAGGATGGTTCAACATACGAAAGTCAGTCAATGTAATCCACCATATAAACAAACTGAAAGAAAAAAAGAAAAACATGACTATCTCACTAGATGCTGAAAAAGCCTTTGACAAAATCCAACACCCTTTTATGATAAAAGTCTTGGAGAGATTAGGAATGCAAGGTACTTACCTATACATAATAAAAGCAATTTACAGCAAGCCAACAGCCAATTAAATAGAGAGACTCTCAAAGCAATTTCACTAAAATCAGAAACAAGATAAGATTATATCCACTCTCCATACCTATTCAACATAGTACTTGAAGTCCTCGCTAGAGCAATAAGACAACTAAAGAACATCAAGGGGCTACAAATTGGAAAGAAGTCAAAGTATCTTTATTAACAGATGATATGATAGCATATATAAGCAACCCAAAAAATTCTACCAGGGAACTCCTACAACTGATAAACAACTTCAGTGATGTGCCAAAAACTTCAAGTCTTTGAAGACAGAACTAAAGGATATCTCAGAAGATGGAAAGATCTCCCATGCTCTTGAATTTGTAGAATCACCATAATAAAAACAGCCATCTTACTTAAAGCAATCACTATCAAAATCCCAACACAATTATTTAAAGACCTTGAAAGGAAAATATTAACTTCATATGGAAAAGCAAAAAACCCAGGGTAACTAAAATAATCTTGAAAAATAAAAGAACTTTTGGAACTATTTCTGATCTCAAGCTATAGTACAAAATTATAATAGTAAAAACTACATAGTATTGTATAAAGTAATAAGCTATGTGAAAGCTATAAAGGGTCTATATTCCAGGTGTATATGAAGGTATTGAATTTAGAGGCCTGTGTGATCCAGATGGAATGTAGAAAGAATGTTAAGAATGTTGGTATACACCTTTAATCTCAGTAAAGCAGTGATAGCAAATATCTCTAATCCAAGTATTCAAAAGGCAGTGGTGGTCCATGCCTTTAATCCCTAAAAGAGAAACAGAGTAGGGAAGCAGACATGGGAAACAGGGATCAAGAGTCAGTGTCACATGGGAAGTGACATCTGAGATGAGTCAGTGAAGGACAGACAAAGTGACTAATCAGAGGAAGAGTTAGAAAAGTGTGTCAGAGTGAGAACACATCCAACTCTTGTGAAAAAAGGCAGGCTCTTAGCTCAAAATAGAGTCAGTTATAGAGTCAGTCAGTTACAGCAGAGTCCATTTCAGCAGGCAGTTACAGCAGGCAGTCTGAGGTGAGCAGTCTGGAGCAAGGAGACTGTAAGTCTCAGAGGCTTAAATGTAGCAGATTGTACAGAGATTTTAACATTCTAGATTGTATGGAGGCTGAAAAGCACCAGGGCTTAAGAACTAAAAACGAGTGATTAAATTTGGCAAAAGATTAAAAAGACTTTTTCCCAGTCACCACCTATATCTGATGGATCTACGGCTACAGTATTGGCATAAAAGCAGACATATTGATCAATGGAACTAAATCAAAGGCCCAGACATAAACCCACACATTCATGGACACCTGATCTTTGATGAAGAAGCCAAAGATATACAGTGGAACAAAGAAAGAATCTTTAACAAATGGTGCTGGTCTAATTGGATGTTTACATGTAGAAGAATGCAAATTGATCCATATTTATTACTATGCATAAAACACAAATCCAAGTGAATCAAGGACCTCAACATAAAATGAGATACACTCAACATGATAGAAGAGAAAGTGGGGAATAATAGCCTTGAATATATTGGTTTAGGAGATGAAGTCCTGAAAGAACTCCAATAGCTCAGGCACTAAGATCAACGATTAATAAATGGGACTTCATGAAACTAAAAAGCTTCTGTAAGACAAAGAACACTGTCAAAAAGACAAAACAGCAGCCTACAGAATGGGAAAAGATGTTCACCAACTCCCCTTCTGATAGAGGGCTAATATATAAAATAAATAAAGAATGCAAGAAATGAGACATTAACAAAACAAATAACCCAATTTAAAATTGGAGTATGAACCTAAACAAAGATGTCTCAACAGGAATCTCAAATAGCTGAGAAACACCTAAAGAAGTGTTCACCATCCTTAGCCATTAAGAAAATACAAATCAAAATGACTTTGAGATTCCATCTTACACCTGTCAGAATCACTAAGATCAGTAACACAAAGGATAGTTCATGCTGGGGAGGATGTGGAGCAAGGGGAACACTCCTTCATTGCTCGTAGGAGTACAAATCTATACAGCCATTATGGAAATCAATATGGTGATTCCTTAGGAAATTAGAAATAGACCTACCTTAAGATCCAGCTGTATCACTCCTGGGCATATACCCAAAAGATGCTCCATCCTATCAGAAGGACGCTTGCTCAACATGTTCATAGCAGCTTTATTTATCATAGCTAGAAATTTTAAACAACCAAATGTCCCCTCAACTGAAGAATGGATAAAGAAATTGTGGTACATTTACACAATGGAATATTACTCAACTATTAAAAAAAATGACATCATGAACTTTGCAGACAAATGGATAGAACTAAAAAAAAAATCATCCTGATTGAGGTAACCCAATACAAATGTACAAACACTGTATGTACATTATATGTGGATATTAATTGTTAAGCAAAGGAGAAAGGTACAAGTATCCATAACATAGCAAAATTACACAACAATGAGGGCCCATGTCTGAAAACAGGGATCTCCCTGGTAGAATGGAAATAGAACATATGGTGCAGGTGGGCTGAGGGAGAAAGGGAATGGGAGAAGAGGGGACCAGAAAGAGGAGAGGGACAGAGAGAGAAAATATGTGGAGAGAAGACCAGAATTGGGAGCCAATCAGGGGCCAATCATGAAACCTAGTGTTGTGAAAACTCACTGGAACCTATGACAGAAGCCCTAGCAAGGAATCAGGGTTAGAGAGCATGAACAGGTCATCTCCTGTGCCCAAGCTTTGCTTCCAGTGGTGAGACTAGGACACCAACCCAGCCACAAAACCTCCAACCTATGGACTATCCTCCCTGCAAGATCCTCTTTGACAATGGAAGGGCAGAACCCCATGCCAAAGGAGGGAATCCCTGACTGAAACTGCAGGGCAGGACAGAAACTAGAGACTGGATAACCCGGAGAAGATGTCTAATGGTGTCATGCTCTGCTCATAGATCATTACCTAACCCAGTCCTCACCAAAGAGCTCCCCTCCAGCAGCTGAGAGGAGCATATGGAGAGGCCCAAGGCCAAACATGAAGAGATCAGGGAACCTTGCTGTTGTTTTCTCTCTCTTTCACTTCCCTCCCAGGAGCATGGCTGAGTCAGTAGCTCAGCCCCTGGGAAGGAGAGCGCAGGGTCAACACATCCTGGCAGGTCCCAGATGGGAGGACTAAGAGTCTAAGAGTCAATGAGAATGAATCCAACTCTCAGGAGAGGCTGTCAAAGGAGCACATCTCTCTTTTATTAAAACTAGAGGGGTTACATTTATAGGGTACAGGGAGGGGAGGGTCTTTGGTACCCAGGATTGGGATCCATTAGTTAAGACAAGGATACTGGAGTAGCTCCATTTGCATGTGGAGCTCAAGTTTAAGCATCAATGTTAAGGGCACCTTCTGCATGAGGTGTGGTCCCACAGGGAAAAAGAGGAAGGCATCTTATCAGTAAATGGACTCATCCCTATGCTTCTACCTACAGTGCAGATAAGCACCAACCAGGCTGCATTTGTTTGCTTCTGTGAAGCAGGCAATATTTAATATTTAGCTGGGTTCTGGTCAGGGCTAAAGTGGGGAGCAGCCAAATGCCTGCCGTTCTCATCTCCTGGGATGATGGGGTTCCAAGCCAGCTTCGACACACTATTAGCCCTTGGAAGCCCCCACACCCTGCAGAAAAGGGAGAGGAGGGATGACAGAGCCCAGAGGGGTTGAGAAAACCAGGAGAACAAGCCTCATAGTATCAACTGACTAGCACTCTTAGGGGCCCACAGAGACTGAAAAGACAGACACAGAACCTGCAGGATCCCCTAAATACATTTTATGGCTGTCTGGATTGGTGTTCTTGAGAAACTCTTACAAGCTGGAGTGGGGGAGTCTCTAACCCTTTTACCTGCCCTTAGGATCTTTTTGCTACTGTTGGATTTCCTTACCCACCTTGGTGCAGGTATTGGTGTCTAGCCTTGTTCCATCTTGCTATGTCCTGACTGAGCAGTAACCCTGGGGAACTGTTCATTTATAGGGAGAAGGGGGAGGGTATTTGTGGATGGTGATGGAGGTAGATCTGGGGGAGAGGTGAGACAGGGAAGCTGGAGTGGAAGGAGGGGAGAGGGAGGATCAGATTGTATTGTATAAGTTGTGTGAGAGAAGAAAAAATTTAAAAAGTATCCAACACAATGTTTGAGATACACACACACACACACATACACACACACACACACATACACACACACACACATATATATATATAGAGAGAGAGATTCTGTAACATAAATAACCAAATCATGCAGTTAGAATATCCATTATCTCACATCCATTTTGTTCTGTGGTGGTGAAGAGTATTTAAGGCTCACTCACCCAGCTAATTCCAAGTAGTGTATGCATTCTTGTACCATGGTCCCCAGAATGTACAATTGAAAGCCCATGACCTTTGACCAACATCTCCCTATGATCCCTGAAAACCCTTCTTCTTAATGTTGCTATAAGTTTGGCTTTTTCAGTGTCTACTTATATAGTGATTTGCCCTACTATGTCTAGCTTACTTGACTCAGTATGATGTCTTAAAGATTCATCTATTTCATCTCATCACAAATGGCTGCATAATCTCTGTGTGTGTGTGTGTGTGTGTCCACATCCCATTTCCCTTATTCAGCTGAGACTAGACATTTAGACATTTTATTGTGCCTTCATATCTTGGTTATTGTGAATAGTGTCTTTTCAACAGAGTGATGATTACTTTTGTGATCTGTATGTTATTAACTACAAATTTCAATGTATAGAACTGGAAAGATTCTCAAGAGACATAAAGCATCTCCAGATGACGGCATGAGTGTAAATTGGGGGTGTTTCATATGTATGGAAGGATGCTAAGACCATGGAATGGTTTCAAAAGCAGAAGCCAGGAAGTTTCTGATGCCACACACTCTGTATTGACTCCTAATCTACCTATTGGATTTACAGATCAAAATGGGGTATTACATCTTTGATACTTCTAGGGTTAACTTAGTTTATTAAGATTCAGCTGCTTGTCATCTTCCAGAACGGTACATATAACTCCAATATATACTCTGCCACCTACTTCAAAAGCCCCATGACCTACTTCTGATCCTTAAATGTGCCAACCTACACAAAAGAACTGTGTTTTTTATTTAACTATTCTTTCAAGCTCATGTCTTTTAAAATAGTAGGGGCTAGAGAGATGTCACATCAAAAGCAATTGTTCAAAGGAAGAAGGTTAAACTTAGCTGAAACTGGTTTTATTAGCATAATAGAGGACATTCTCTGGTCTGAGGACAGATGGCAATGAATGAAAGCGCTGCACTCCCCACAGGGGGATTTAGTGGTAGATTTGGGCTCTAAAAATCTACCCTATGTTTTAAAATCTAAGTAAGAAGAACAACCATTGATGGAAACCTGGATTCATTTGTTTTTAAATATGCTAGTCAATTCAGTTTCCCCAGAGTTCTGATCCCTAAATGAAACTGACAGGTAACTCCTCAGGCTGGTTAGCTGGTATCCACAGCCTTCTGTGCATAAAGCAACCACTGACACTGCTCAGTTAACTCTGTAGTTCTCATGTTTCTTACATATTAAGTGCTTGAAGACAGTGTGTTCTCAGGTTTTCTAACTCTTCATAAATAAAATAATATTTTATTTAATACTCAAACATGGATATGGTGTGTTTTAATCAAATCCACCTCCACTCCATCCCTTCTAGTTCCTCTCCTATCCCCCAATTTTACCTCCAACCCCACCCCACCCCACCCCCGCCAATGCAGCACTTTTTCCTGACTCTCCCTTCCCCAAAAGCCATCAAAAGCTGCTTGTCAACAGCTCCTTAGAAAAGTTTGGGACTTCATGAGCCCCTCTCCACATCCCCTGTCCATGCTGGGATTTTTGGCTGGCTTGATCTTGTGCAAGTCTTGTACTCTCACTCTGTTTTGCCTGGAAGTGCACTGTTTTGATGGTCTTCATTCTGCTACTCCCATTGTATCCCAGACTCTGGTAGTTTTTACAAGCTCATTTTCCTACCACCTCAGTGAGAACCCTAATCTCCTCCTTTTGGGAGAGGTGATCTACACAAGGATGCTATCAGAGCCTCAGATTACCCACGATATCTGCTGCTCTAGGTCCCTACTTCAGTATAGCTTCCACAGCAGATGAAGTCAGCCACAAAAATAACAAAAGCCTTACCAAGGATGTTGCAGCTGAGACAGATGAGATGAGAAAGGACAGGGATGTTGGCTTCCCTGCTGGGAGAGGAGAATATACTTTTCCCTCTAACTTCAAACCATACTTTGTCACATGCCTTTGAAGAAAATAATACTTCCATCTTCCTGAAACCAGTCCCCAAATCAGCACCCAAGCAAATTTCTCTGATAAGCATCACTCCCCCCCAAGATGGTCTAATCTACTCAAGAAAGAAAGAAAGAAAGAAAGGGAAAAGAAAAGAAAAGGAAAGGAAAGGAAAGGAAAGGAAAGGAAAGGAAAGGAAAGGAAAGGAAAGGAAAGGAAAGGAAAAAGAAAGAAAAGAAAAACCTGATTTCCCCAGCTCTCATTTCATCTGCAGACTATATCCCATAAAAGCAACACCTCCACAGACATGCCCATTTTATAACACAGGTTTTGCTGTCATTCATTATATGGAGAAGATGTAAGGGTGAATGCACACGATACAGAGAAGGAAATGCCTGTGAGTATCTCAATAAAACCCACAGGAAGTCACCCAAATACCTCCTCACTTTTCATTGTCACATGATCCTAATTGAGCTAAGTACACAGGAACCTTCTCTCTGTACAGTCCTTTCAGCTGCCACTTTCTGGCCCTGGCCTGCCAGTGTCCTCTGTCTCTTCTGCAGCAGAGCCACAGATGCCTTTCCTCCCAGCTTTTCTATTGTTGATTAGGTTTTGAAAATTTTTCATAGCTGAAGACATATAAGCTAAAGATCGCTTCTCTGTCTCTAATAGATTAATGACAATGAGCTACATTGAAAGACTATCCTTCTAGCTATGGGGAGGACACACCACACACACACATACCACACACACACACAAGCACACACACCACACACACACACCACACACACACCACACACACACCACACACACAAACACACACACAAAAACACACACACCACACACACACATGCGCGCGCACTCACACACGCACACACACACCACACACACACCACACACACACAAATATACACCACACACACCCACACACACATACACACTACACACCACACACACTACACACCACACACACAAACACACACACACCACACACACATGCGTGCGCACTCACACACGCACACACACACCACACACACACCACACACACACAAATATACACCACACACACCCACACACACATACACACTACACACCACACACACTACACACCACACACACATACGCACACACACACACACACACCACACACACACAAATACACACCACACACACCACACTACACACACACACACACACACACACACACACACACACACACACACACGGGGCAGGAGTTGGTTCCATACACAGGCAGGAGAGATAGCTCAGTGGTTCATAGCTCCTGCTCTGGAATTGGGAAGACTGGAGTTCAGATCCCAGCACCGTTATAATAAGCCAGTCATTCTGAAAATGCCTATAACTCCACCTCTGAGGGCTCTGACTCCTTCTTGTACATACACACACACAATAAATAAATAGAAATAGTCTTTCACATCACATGTCTGTGTGTCTAAAAGTTTAAGGCCAAGGATAAATGAATGTCTCCATGTTTTAGAAGTTAAATATCTCAATCTAAAAAAAAAAAAAAAAACTACGTCTTTAAAATGATAATCCTTAAGCTTTGTATTTCCAAAATCTTAAGGTCAACATTCAAACTCACATTTATTTCAAGGACCTTGACATCTCTAGACTTCCGTAGGCTCCATCAGGGTTAGCACATCATTTGATCTAAGAAAAGGAGCTGTGCCTTGGGATCGTGATGTTGACCTCACACATGAGATTTATTCAGCTACAGATAATGGGTGCCTGAAATCATGGTTGTCTACACAATACAAACATTGTTTCCCTCTCATGTAAAACTGTAACATTGTACATCTGGAGCCAGACTGGTAGATCTGCTCTGGGAAGCCCTGGCTGGCTCAGATGATTCCGGGTTACAGTCCTACTATTGGACCCTGTGAGCCAAGAGACCATGACCACATGCCAAGGAGCAGCATGGAAGAAGGGGAAGTTCCTGTCATGTGTTTTCTTAAAAGAAAGAGAACCACAAGGTGGTGCATACCTGAAATACCAGCACTTGGGAGCCTAACGACAGGAGAACTTTGAGTTCAAGGACAACCTGGACTATTCAATGAGAGCCATTCTCTGGGCATGGGGGGTTACTCCAGGGCTGCTATATGGCATTTTATTTAGATACTTTCACTCAGAACACAGCCATGTCTAACTTCAAAGGTGAAACATTTTCTCTGTTCTAAACAGCCATGTGCCCAGACAAAAATCTATTCCTACAGAAGAGGGATGGGATACAAGAAGAAAGCCATTAGTCTCTGTCATGTTACATTCTTGAAACTGCTTTTTTTTTTTTCTGTGATAAAAATAAACTCTAGGCTACCTGTAATAAAATGGCTCAAATTACATGACTTTTATAAAGCGTTGAGTCAAAATTCTGCCATTCAGTGTAAATATATACAAGTCATTCAACAATTCTGTCTGTCCACTCATGTTTAAAGGCCAGCCCCTGGGCTGATTCAGAATAAACTGAGATAATAAAGAGGATACCTATGTTTGTGTTAGTCCCGATTCCATCGCCGCATAACCCCAAGATGGCAATGGGCCACAAAAAGGCAGGCAGGCATAAGTTCCAGCCTCTCACACATAAGCCCATCTCCCAGAAATCCCTCCATAGGGCCCCAGCTTTCTCCCAGAAAGCCAGCCATCTCCTCTCCTTTGTTTGCCTCCCAGCCAATGGAGACAGTCACCCCAGCCTTTCTCAGACTGTACCTCCCCTTCCCCACACTAGGAATCCGCCATCTGCAAATGGGCCACATCTGCCTCTACTCTATCCAGAGGAAGTCCTTTGTCCCTCCAGGGCAAATACATCATCTCCTTTGTGCTAAGAATCTGGTGTCTGGGTGTGTCTGGTGTAGAGTCTGGGGTTTTCAATTTGTTCATTTCTTTATTTGTTTTTGAGACAGCATCTCATGTAGCCCAGGCTGTCCTCAAACTCACTAAAAATGTAAGGATGACCTTGAATGTCTGATCCTCCTGTCTTCACCTCCCAGATGTCAGAAATACAGGTGTGCACCACACTCGGTTTTATGCAATGCTGGGGCTCAAATGAAATGCATTGTGCATGCTATCAACTGAGCTACATCTTCAACCACAAAAGCAGTTTTTGAAATTTGATATAAGTAATTCCTCATGCAAAGTGAAATGTAAGCAATAAATTACCTTGTATCTCCTATGTATCTTCAACAGTATCTTCATTCTACTTTCAGGTCTCAGGTGATGAAATGTGGCAGCTAAGTAGTCAATGAACAAGCAAAACCTATAGTCAGGTGACTCAGGGACATGGATCTGCAGAGAGAACAGGAAATTACCTGGAGAGTACTAATATTTATAAGGACACATCAACTTGATGTCTCAATATTTTCTAACATGTAGTGATTATCAGTAGAAAGGAGATCGGAATCTAGTAATTCTGTATTTCAAAGTGAACCCAACCTTTCCGGATATGTCAAATAACTATCAAAGCAGCTAGCAGTTTTGTTTGTTTGTTTGATTGATTGATTGTCATTTCTGGAATGTTCCATTCTGCCAGCATTGCAATTGTTTCTTGCACTGTTAAAAAGCACTGTAAAGATAGACTGTCTGGAAAGCCCAGTCCCTCCAAGAACTGCAACCCCCATGAACTAAACACTTCTCATTGGCAAACTGGTGAAACTAGTTCCTAAATGTTCCACTATCTTAATTAACCCCAATACAACAAGGACCAAGCTGCTAGCACATAAATGTTTGAGAGACACACTGTAAAGGTAGCCAGACTATAGCAATACTGTTCATACATGTGTAGACACAAGTGTATGCACAGTGAAGTTGAAATTCATCCTAAAGGAACTGGGAAATGGCTCAGATGGTATTAGTGCCTGATTTCAGATCTGCAGCTTGCACCTAAATTCCAGGTGTGTGTGTATGTCTATGACCTTAGGATTGGGGAGAGAGGAGATAGGCAGATCCCTGGAGCTCACTGGCCAGTCAAATTGAAAATCTCCAGATCAGTGAAAGACCTGTCTCAAATAATAAAGGCAGAGCTGAAATGAACCAAAATACCTGACATTGACCTCAGGCATCCACATGTATATGACCTATATATGCACTACACATAGCATAACACACACACAATTCATCTAAAAGGCATGGAAGGGTGAAGGTATTGATTCTGAATGGGTTGATTTTTATTTTGATGAGAGCGGGTAGTAGAAGAACGTGGCAGGTAAACATTAAGGCCCTAGCCCCTGACAGACAGCTCCTCAATTTACCTGCAGCATGTAAAAAGTGAAGTTATTTGAACTGCCCGTGCCTTTGTTTACTCAACTCTGAAATGGAAGTGATTACAGTACTTCATGGTTGTGAGGATGGAATTGACTGAAATAGTACATTTAAAGGACCTCATCTTTGTTCACCACTTACGTATTCAATGGGAGTCAATTGTTTAGTGTCTAGCTTTCTATTGAGTTTGCATTAATTATTCGCCACATAATTTCCTTACATTTTACTTCTGTCATCTTCCTGAGATCTGTTTCTTCGGCCTTTCCAACTGGCTTTCTCTAATATGGAGAATTTATCCAAACTGTTAGAAACCCCACAATGTTGGAGTTGGGTATTGAGGATGATGTCTCCCAGGCCCTGGGTGCTTCTCGTCTAATGGGCCACTCTAGCAAATAGTTACATAATGGAAGTAACAACAAGACTATTGGGTCTCGTCGCAGGCTCTGCACTTACTGTGGCAGTGAGCACCTTAATACCTACTTCTGACACATAGTTCCTTATTAGTAATGTGGATGACTGACAACGCCTACTTCCTAAGGAGGCTGAAAACTTTCAGTGGTATAATGCATGCAAACATTTAGCACAGTGACAACTGAAACATTTACACCATGTAAAGTGAAGACAATACTGCCTTCCACAAAGGGCATGCATGATATTAAAGATGTGAACACATGATAAGCTATTATCCCAGTGCCCTATAGGTATGTTCATGCATATAAATAAGATGCTATTTCCAAAAGCAAAAAGATACAAAACAGCTCCCGGGCACTTGCATTGTATACTGAGAAGAACTGTAGATATATGGCTACCCTTATAGCATAGCCCATATTAATCACCAATATATTGTTAATTACTTGAATGGACAAAACATTCTTAGTACCTTGTTCTTTACTTCCTAGAAACCTGCCAACCAGCATCAAAATGAAAATGAAATCCATATGTATTTGCAGAATGCTTACTCTATATATGTTCTAATTACTGAAAGCCTAGGAAATATTTTTAGCTTTGTGCATTATCAGATGACTGCAAACAGACTGACTTCTTAGCATCGTGGAATATTCAGAGTGCCATTACTGCTTTTAAAGGCACTGTATCGAGAGAATTCTATGCTAGTTTGTTCTACTCTGCTTTGAGGAGAAAATACAACAGAGATAAGCATTTCATTTCACCCTACTGTTCCATTGTCCCCTCTGATGAAATAAATTAAATTCCCAGCTGTCAGTTCCTGTAGAGGAGAACAAGAGGTTTAATACAAAGACTGAATCTCCTGACTTCTTTTCCCAAAAACACCATATAGATACTTTGTCTTTATATTGACAAGCTCTGGCAGTCGGCTTTTCGTTTTCTTATTTGCCCTGGTTATATTAGTTGACCTAGCCTGGCAATGTACAATGCCCATGGATCAGGATTTAGACCAGTAAGCAGGCCTATCTAGCAAGCTCTCCAAACTTATTTACTCTTTAGCCACCAAGTCATATGCTAGAATTGTCCAACAGAAATAAAATTGAGCCACTGTAGGATGCGATGATTTCCTATTAGCATATTTGAAAGCAAGGTCAAAGTTGAAAAGAATAGGTAAAAATTCCACTTTATATTTTAGTCATATAGAGAAATTTACTATTAAATTATTTCAAGCCTGAAATAACTACGTGTAATCAGCATCTGCTATATTGAACAGTAAAGATCTACTCTATTCTTGCTGGATCATTCAATGAGTTAAACAATAAAAGTAAGGCAGTTTCTATAGGCACATTATATCACATGGGTTATTTATTACTTTGTGGCCTAAAATAAGTAAGTGAATTTAAATAATTAAAATAATTTAAAGAATAAATAAGATAAAAAGCATTTAAAAACATTTAAAGCTTTACATTTCAAAACATATCACAGGAACAAATGGAGGTGGGGAAAGAAATCTCACTGTAGGGAACAGGTAACTTCTCAGGATTTCAGCTCAGTTAATTCCCTGCTTTATTCTCAGGCATGAATTAATTTCTTGAAAAACTCCTTTGCAAATCAAAGGAGGAGATGAGCCACTGAGCACATGTGTATGGAGCTCTGACATCTTACAAAAGTTGGAGAAGCTGGCTTACCAAGATTCTCAGGAATCTGCTGTTTCTATAAAAGAGAGTCGGATCACCACTGAGATAGGTACTCAAATGAAAAGAAGCAGAAAATGCTAGCTGAGAGTAAACACTGGGGAGTGGAAAGTGTAGATGTGGCTTAATCCAATAAAGATGGATTTAATGGGTTTCCCTGAATATTGTTCAATATTTCAGTAAATAGTGAGCTAATGTTACAGTACTCAGCCCCAAATAGATTTTATCTCTAGGGGACTGAGAGACAACAGCAGGTATGCCAACCAGCCATCCAGTCAAGATGGCAGAAATCATAAGTGATAAAATATAGGAGAGCCAAGGAATTGCTGAGAGGCTACACAGGAAAATGAGTCAATGAAGAGAAACCCTCTTACTCGCAGCACAGAGGAAGTTGCTGAGGGAACTGCTAAAGGCCAAAAGGAGAGACCCTCAGGAGAGGTCCAAAGCACATCAGAGATTTTCTCAGAGGAGCTGGGGCCAGCCACAGAAAGGAGCTGTCCATTGAAACCTGTAGATCCAGGGAGAATACAGTCACACCAATAAATATGGTCATAATAGTTAAGGAAACCGAATGAAGGGAGAGCAAAGCTCACACTTCCTCTTCTTTTTGCTAACCATTCCTATTGGAAATGTAAAGGCCTGTTTACATAGCACTGTGAGAAGTACACTTTGCAGGTACCCTTCCTCCTAAGACAGCAGGACAAAACAAGAAAAAAAGAATTCACTGGCTAGCCAACAGCCTAAGGGAGACCAGCACATCACAGAAAAGATCCATGAGGTTTTTTTTTTTTTCAATTAAATTTTTTTAAGTGTAAGTGAGCTACTGACATCAGTTAAGGATTCTATGAAAGAGATGAACAAAGCTGTAAGAGGTGGGCAACTAAGAAAGAGCTAGAACCTCTTGATCAGCTAAGGAGAAGGTGGTTATTTTGGAAGAACTCTGACCTAAACGTAAATGTGAGTAAAATATGAACAACTAGAATGGCTTCTTAAATATTTTTTTTTCATTTGAAATAAATGAACTATGTTTACAACTCTTCTCTGCTCTGTTTAGCCTAAAGTTGTCACTGCTGTTTGAGAGCTGTTCACCACCCAAAATCTGCGTGGCTCAGTGGGTGGGGCTCTGGAGGTGGAGGCATGGCAAACACCAGCTTGGCCCCTACAAGTGTAGCCTTGCCTACTTTCACATTCCACATCTTTCAAAAGGAAATAATAACTCCTTCAAAAAGTTATTGTCAGGATTATAAATGAACACATATTTAATACGCTTTCTTGTATGTTTAGGGAGTCATAGGCACTAACGTAAAGAATTTGCTAATATTAAGTATATATTTCAGGAATTACTAAAACTACATATACATGAATTATTGAAATGCAGAAATTGATATATGGCCACATGAACGCACTTTGTGAATGTAGATTAAGTACATATAAAGAGTGTACTCCAAAATGTAAGGTATTACCAATAGTGATACCAATGTTAGGCCTCCTTTAAAAAGATTTCCATTATTCTCAGCAACCTCCTGTCACTACCAAATGATAATTATGGTTGTTGTTTTATGTTTCCAGTTCTATTGGGAAAAATAAATTAATTAGAGGCCAGTTGCATCTGCACCTGTCACAGCTGCCCTCTCACCATACCTGCCCTCCCTCTACACCTGCCCTCCCTCCACACCTGCCCTCCCTCCACACCTGCCCTCCCTCCACACCTGCCCTCCCTCCACACCTGCCCTCCCACCACACATGCCCTCCCTCCACACATGGCCTCCCTCCACACCTGCCCTCCCTCCACACCTACCCTCCCACCACACATGGCTTCCCTCCACACCTGCCCTCCCTCCACACCTACCCTCCCACCACACATGCCCTCCCTCCACACCTGCCCTCCCTCCACACCTGCCCTCCCACCACACATGCCCTCCCTCCACACATGGCCTCCCTCCACATCTGCCCTCCCACCACATCTCTCCTCCCACCACATTTGTCTACCTACAACACATATTCTCCCTCTACACCTGCCCTCCCTCCACACTTGCCACCCCATAACACCTGCCTTCCCTCCATACCTGCCCTCCCTCCACACCTGCCCTCCCTCCATACATGCCCACCTACCACACTAGTTCGTTCACCACTGAGCTCCACCTTCCTGCTTCGTTGGGGGTTGAGCTCCCGATGTTCCTGCCTAAAGCCAGAACTTCCAAAAGTACTCTAAAACCTGTCTGTTTTCTTTTCTTTAAAGACTCTCAAAAATATCTACAGCTTACTGGTTTTCACTCTATCTAAACATTCCCACCTCCATATAAACATGCATTTATTTCCCCCTATGAGAAGTAAAAATAAAAATAAATTATTTTTACTCTACTTCTACATTGCCCAGTTACTCAGTTTTCTTGTTGATACTTGTAACAAAATTCTTAAACGAATTGTCTGTGTTCATCACGTGCCATCTCTTTCCAACCATTTAAACAAAGGCCAAGTTATAGTTTCCAATCACTCAACTTCTCTAGCTAAGGATTGGATCTTTACACTGTGAGGTGTGTCGGACAATTCTTAGCCCTCCTCCTATGCAGCATCTGGCTTACTTGTCACTTCCTCTGCATTGATACATTCTCTTTACCTGGCTCTTAGGACACTACATCCTCTTCAATCCACACCTTCCTCATTGACCCTTCTTGACCTCATTTGGAAGAAAGAAGAGGAGAGGAAGAAGAGGATGAGGAAGATGAGGGGGAGGGAGACTCATTATGGGTCCTTGATATTGTAGTATTGGAGTTGAACCAGCTTCAATGCTTCTATTCTCATTAAATCCCCTCCCTTGGTAACCTCATGCATACCCATGCAATCAACTCCCAAAGTTCCATCTTCTGTCAATATATTTCTCTAAAATCCAGATTCACCAGTCTATTTAAGTGTGTTAGTGACACCTCAAGACAATATGTCTATACAGAATATCTTAGGCTTTCCTCAAACTTACGTCTTTAACCATCCCATCTTTAGAATCATCCTCACCTCTTTTTCTCATACTCAGCATCTACGCAGCAGAAATTCTACTGTTTCTAGTTTCAAAATATATCCAGAGTCATAACATGACTCATACTATCCATTGCACCCGCACTGGTCCGAATAAACACCATGTCTCACCTGGGTTCCTGAAAGCTGTCCTAATAGTGTCTTCCTGATTCTAGCCGTCTTCCCATGTACTATCAACACAGTAATGAGAAGGATGCCTTCACAACAGATTATACCACTCTCTACTCAAAACCCTACAGTGGATCACATCACAGAGTGAAAACCAAAGTGCTTACATTGACCTCTAACTTCTGTTACATCTCTGACACCCTCTTATAACATTTAAACCATTGATCTTTATCTCCAATACCAATCACACTACTAATAAGTGAGTATTTGTTAAACAAACAACCCCATTTTCTATGTAGTTCATAGAATACTAAAGGAACAGGTGTATGAATAGTTACAACCAGAAAATAGATACTATAACTCACCTTACCTTTGGCCCTACACTCTTGGAGGTGAAACACATCTGTGTGGTAAAAGTTGGGGGCCTTTTTGAGGAGGAAGAGACGGGAAGGAAGCAAAGACATTGGTGACAGAAAGAGCATTACATGCAGAGATCTGGAGAAGCCCATTGGTACTGTACTTAGGAAATTGCAAATAAAATACAACATTCTTGTTAAAGCATCAGAAAAGAAGAACTGAGGTCAGAAGTGCTGAATATTGGTCACAAGGTAAGACACAGTCCACAAGAGTAAGATCCAGAAGTGCTCCTATTTATTTCTACACTTGCAGCATTCAGTTTGTTCTTGGACAAGTGGATTAGACATATTTTGGTGTACCTTTTCGCTGGAGCAAAGCAGTGCTTTGAAGGGATTCTGAGTTCTCCAAGTTAAAGATCAGAAAGAACAGTCTAGACTTTAGAGTCACATTTAATTCAGCAAGGTAAAGGAGTGGGTGTGCTACCATATCAAATTTGATTTGTACAGAGACCATCATCACTGATAGCATTTTCTGGTCTATGCGTTTAGACTACTTTGCAAAGGCTTGATCTCCCTGTCCGTCTAAACAGTGATTCACTTACAGCAGGCTTTGTGTTAGTATTGGTCATGTTAACACCCAGTAAATCCACAGGGTGTTAATTTTGTATAAAAGGTGATGTGTGACTTGACTCAGTATTCAGCTTCCCCCAGAAGACAGCTGACTACACAGGTGAGTCTCGGGACTTGGGGCAACAAGGACAGCTACATTGGAAATCTCAGACTTTAAGAATCTAGAGAAGAAATAAGAGTTCTCTGTCACTGCTGTATAGAAATTTATTCTTCTTGACTTGGATTCTTGAATGTGGTCAGTGTACTGTCATCAAGTATCTGACCTTATAGACTAGCTTCTCAAGTAGACTCATTGTCAACAGATGTGGGCAAACAGAAACAGATCTTTAAATGGTGTCAAGAAATTAAGCCATGATTTTGTTGTATAGAATTTTCTTCCGCTTAACAAAACTAGTCTTTAAAAACTGCTAATGAATGGGACAAATGTAATGATCACAACTACATGATCAATCAATAACATAGTAATAATTTTGTCTGTAAATACTGCTCTGGTTAAATCACCATATTGGAGTTTTGATCCATATATTTCTACTTTTATCCCATCCACCACCCCTGAAAAAAAGGAGAAATATTGGTGCATGAAGCAAAAAAAAGTAAAAGATTCTTGCTCAAGCAGAATATTTGAGAAGGATGAATAAGCTAACTGCTTCTCAGCTGGTCAGTTTTCACAGTAATTTTAATTATTTGATTTCTTTATTGCTAACAGGACATAGCTGTTTGCTTCCCAGCCCAGGATGAAGTCGGTTCAATTTTGCATCCTATTCTGGTTCTGGAGAGCAATTTGCTGCCATAGCTGCGAGTTGACCAACATCACCATCGCAGTAGAGAAAGAAGAGTGCCGTTTCTGCATAAGCATCAACACCACTTGGTGTGCAGGCTACTGTTACACCAGGGTAGGTCCTATGCTCGGCTGGAGATGGGGTACTGGGGAGCTATATGAGGCAAGCTTGATGAATTCCCACTTTATCAATATTCTAATTTCCTAAGCAATAACCAAAGTTCCCTAATTAATACTATCTGTGTTGTGAATGGGGTTAATAATTAAGATGTCATTTTAGGATGGGATTTGATTTGGATGAACTTAGGAAATCTTAAAATTGGATGTATTAGGTAGCATACTGACTATATCTAAATATAAAGTATTTCTATGCCATATTTTATATGTAGAGAGATAAGTAGAGAATTTATGTTTAATCATAAAAGAAATGCAATATTTTCTAAAAGTCAATTTTCATAATGAAGGTCTTGTTTTTGACATAGAGAAAATTTCAAATATGTATCCATGTCACATGAAGACACAAACAGCACCTTATAAAAATTGTCTTTAGACCTGTTTGCATGTAACTGCCTACAAGTAGCCTGAGGATAAATTTAATCCTCATAGGCCTTTTAAATTCACAAACCCGACTCTACTTTTTTCTTTTCTTTTTTCTTAATGCCTTTGAGAGAATGGAGACACAGAGGTATTAAATAACTAGCCTGAATTCATACTACTTCTTTGAATTAATCCAAGTAAAGAGACAGTTATCACCCATTTCCTTTTTAACCCATTTTACCTTGTTATCCAGGTATATTAGATGCTCTTTATTTGATGATAAAAGAGTTCAATCAAACTATTTACTATACAATTTATTGCCCCTTTCTGGGGCTATCGATTAGGTAGCATGGCACTAAAATAAAATGAGCAGCAGCCTCATTTTCTCCCCTCAATACAAATAAATTTTCTACTGAAAAGTGCTAGAATGAACACTTGCTTTTCAAAAAATTGTATATACAAAGTATATGTTCTTCAAAGCTAATGGCACTGCAAGGTAAACAGGATTTAAAAGGAAAAATTTGTCTGCCAAGCAATGGGATGATTAGCCTCTTACAAGAATATTCATAAACATGATAAGCATTAATATTCATGCCATATCATATTATTTTACTTTTTTATAAATGCAAAGCAATATAATTAAAAACAGCTTTTGTGAAAGTTAAGCTGTAATAGCTGTAGCTTAAGTTGTCATTAGCATAGTTTTCAATTAAGTGTGAAAAGTCATTTGTCTTTCATCCTTCTTATAAATTGAAATTCAAAGTCCCTTTGTACTTTGACAAACAACTGATACTTTGATTTGATATGGCCATGGTGATTAGGAAAGAAATAACATATTTTCTGTGAGATTTCCAGAACCATTAGGAAATGTTCCAGAAGAACTAGGAAATGAAGTACATTGCATAGGTGATCTATGAGGTTATGTGTGTTTTAATGAGTAAATGTGAAAGCATGCAATATTAAATTACTGTCTCATTTTTTACTAAACTGAAGAGAAATTCAAAATAGTATATCCTAATCCTACCTTTCCTGAACTCTTCAGGACCTGGTGTATAAGGACCCAGCCAGACCCAATACCCAGAAAATATGCACCTTCAAGGAGCTGGTATATGAGACCATAAGACTGCCTGGCTGTGCTCACCACTCTGACTCCCTCTACACATACCCAGTAGCCACTGAATGTCACTGTGGCAAGTGTGACAGCGACAGCACTGACTGCACCGTACGAGGCCTGGGCCCCAGCTACTGCTCCTTCAGTGAAATGAAAGAATAAAGGACAATGGACATCTCAGTTCGCCCACCCATGTCCTGAAGGACCAAGCTATCCAAAATGTCTTTGTCTGCTCTGTGCTGGGGCTGCAAACCACTCACTGGCTTGGGACCCACCAGACCCACTGGTGTCTTCTGTCCTGACAGATAAGGAGAAGGAGCTCAGAACTAGGAGTACTGGGAACAGGACTCTACCATCATTCATCCCTCTATCCATAGTGTTGGTTACCTAAGTTTTATTAACTCTCAACTCACAGCTTTATGGGGCTTTCCTCTTCAACAAGCTTAGGAACCATCTAGGGCAATCCCTTCCTTTTAGACAGAGGGATGTATAAGTCCAGAAAGAAGATGTAAGTCCATGAAAGAACTGATCTAGCAGTCTTCTGCTAGAATTTTAGAGACCACAGAGCTATTGCAAACTTAAGGCCCAAGATCAGCATGGGATTAAATGGGAAACTAATGGCTTCCTTAATGCAAAGAAGATCAAACAGGCCAGCAGGAAAGATGTCCCCAGCAAGGTCAGGCTACTCAACTCTGGAGAATGTGGAGTATTGAGACAGGATCAAACACCAAGCTCAGAATTTCAAAGGTATTACCACCAAGTTCTTTAGTTAAAGGAAAAGAAAAAATAATAAATTGGGGCTATGGATATTAGTGCATGTTTATTCATTACTTTAAAAAATAATCAAATGCTGGGTCTGGCAAAAGTAGCTTTAGGAATGGGAGAAACAGCAGTGATGGTGTTTGATAAGTGATCCTGCTAGCCTTCCCTCATATGCAGTGAAGGATGATTTGGAAGTAGATTTCAAAGCAATTTCAGCAATTGAATAAATGTATTTATCTTACCTACAAATACATCTATGTAATAAATGGTTATAAAGAATTAACCATGAGGGGAAAAGAGTCATTGTTTTCTAGGGCCTCCTCCATCTTCTCTGTTGCCTGTGTTCTCTCCAATCTGTTGTTCCTTTCAAAAATGTAGACACTGAAAATACATGATTAGTAGTTGAATTATTTTAAATATGTGAACTCCTTCATTCCTGTACTTATTTCACAATTATGATGTTTGACTAATTTATTTAAATCTTATTTTTTTAATAAAAATGCTACTTAAAAGAGTCAATGTTTGATTGTTTCATACACAGAGATAACCTACATGTTGACATGTTTATAACATTGCCAGAAAAAGTCTTTAAACATAATTCCTAGTGTTTCTTCCAAAATTACCTATTTTAATCTTTGGAAGTATTTAATATAACATTTTTGCATTTCTAAAAGCACTTTGTGATTATACTTCATACCACTTTTAGAAATCATTTTTATGTAATGTTGTGGAAAGCATACAAATGAGAGTGGACAGCGAAACTGGAGATTCTCAGGTTCGTTTCTTGAATGTTGGAGATGGAAGAATTACAGATCAGTGAAGTTTAATGAGTCACTAAAGATCACTGTCTTGAGTTAGTCTTAGGTAAAGTATAAACAAGATAAATTTATTAGTCACAGTTTTAGATGTCAGAGCTCCAAGGTCCAAGCATCAGCAGACTGATGTTATCAATTCCCCCTCTACGCTCCAAAGGGGATGTCTTCTTGTTTTACACTCATTCACGTGATAGAAACAGCAGAACAGTCTCTCAATCAAGCTTTATAAAGACATTAATCTCATTTCTAGGACTCCTGTGTCATGATATAATCACCTCCTGAAGGCCCTACTAATACCGCCTGTCTTAGTCAATGTCCTGTTGCAGTGAAGAGACACCATGCAACTCTTATAAAAGAAAGCATTTAATTGGGGCTTGCTTACAGTTTCAGAGGTTTAGTCTATTATCACGATGGGGAGCATGGTAGTATGTGGGCAAACATTTTGCTGGAGAAGGAGCTGAGAGTTCTCCATCTGGATACACAGGCAGTAGGAAGAGACAGACCCTTGGCTTGGGCTTTTGAAAACCTAAAATCCAATTTCCAGTGGCACACTTCCTCCAACAAGGCCACCCCTCCTAATCCTTTCAAATAGTACCATTCCCTTGTGAGTAAGCATTCAACTCTATGAGTCAATAAGGCATATTCTTATTCAAACCATCACACCACCTCAATGAAGATTTACTCTAATCTGGAAGGTACCTAAGCATTCAGATTAATCACAGAGGCTGTTCATTGCAGAATCAGGATTAGAACCCTGGTCTTTGGGCTCTTATGATAACTCTCTTATTCTACTGCACATCAGTTTTTTCAAAAATTAAAATAAACTACAGGAAATAAAAAAGTAGAGAAAGGGAATACAGGGAGTAGAAAGGTTTAGCAGGGAGAAGGTAGGGAATGGGAGAGAGAAGGCAGGTGGGAAGGATTAATTAAAATGAAGTTGGTATTTAAAAAAACAGAAAGTAAATATCTTGAAACCAATTTTTTAAATATATATTCTTTTTTAATGTTTGACAGATCGTTCCACTGTGGCAAGGGAAAACTCCTCCTAGAAGCCCTAGTTTATTACACAAAAACTGTAGCGTCAAGGGCAGGGTATTTCACTATGAGTTGTTAGTCGAGTGTCCCAGAGAACCCCAAACCAATACAAGCTCTTGCTGTTCTTCTTGTACACCAGAACTAAATGATATACCCGATTTCTAAAGATGCCACACACTTGAGGTTCATGAGACAGGAAAATCAAGCTGGAACTGAGCTGGGTATTCCTTCTAAGCACAGCCAGGAAACAGCTCTCCTCTCTTGCCTTCTACTTCAAGCTCCTGCTTTCCAGTTCCTGTCCTGAATTCTCCAAATGATGAAGCATAATCTGTAAGATGAAATAAGCACTTTTCTCCCTAATTTGTTTTTGTCCATGGTGTTTATCACAGAGGCAGAAAAGCAAACTAGAACAGAGGGTAACCAACCACTCTTTGATTGGATTTGAGGTTCACTCCACTAAAGGGACTCCATACCTGGTAAACTTCATCTATGATGGGGGAGATCTTAAACCCTAAAGGGGAACTAAATGTTGTTTGTTTAAGCTGGCAGAGCATCAAACTGTGTTCTAAACATTTGTATGTTTATAGCACAAATACTACTTTCAGCCTCTCTTTTCAGTGAACAGTGGTAAATGAAGAGACTCGTGGCGGTATCGGGTACCCAGAATAAGTGAAAGATGAAAGCCTAGTCCTAAGCACCACACTTATTTTTATTCCATCCCTTGTAAGGTTCAGGGAACACTGCTGAAGAGGGGGTAAAAATAATGTAAGAGCTATAAAACATCTTCTGTGAAAATCACAACCATTGTAATCATGAACTCATAGCAGCTACAGAGCCTGTCCTGAGTCTGCACATGAATGGGCCTGTTGAACAAGAATGATGGAAGAACTCATGGAATCAAATCTCTCACTAATGAACAATTCGCTACTGATAGATTCAGAGAAAGAAGGAGTCACTACCTTCAGCTGCATACCCACTAGTGACCCTGCCAGGCTCCACTGAATAGTTGCATCCCAATGGTCCCACAGATAGCCCTAGATAAAAGAGTCACAAAACCAAAAGTCTTGAACTTGGGAGAGGGACTGGCAAGGATGAGGGGTGGTTGATGGAGACCAGAAGAAGATAATAGACTGTGGAGAGACAGAGTATCAAAATTAAATGCATGTATAAAATTTTCAAAGAATAAATATTAATAATAAAAACTAAAAAAATTTTTTTAAAAAAGTATAGGTGTGGTGGTTTAAAAAAGAACAGCCCTTATAGCTTCATATATTTGAATGTTTAGTCTTGAGGGACTGGCACTACTTTTAAGGATTATAAAGATTAGAAGATGTGGCCTTATTGAAGGAAGTGTGTCACTAGGGGTGGGCTTTGAGGTTTCAAAAGCCCGTGCCAGGCTCAGAGTCGCTCTCTGCCTATGGATCAGGATGTAGCTCTCAGCTACTGCTGCAGAACCTGCCTCCAGGCCACAACGAATACCTCTGAAACTGCAAGCAAACCCCAATCAAATGTTTTCTCTTATAATAGCTTCCTTGGTCATGGTATCTCGTCACAGCGATAGAACCGTGACTGAAACAATAGGCACTGATCATCTGTCATGGCCATTCCAATCTAGTATTGCAGATGGCTTACAGCCATATTATCTCAATGTATTGACACATCAAAGTTAGGGTAATATTAACAAATCAAAAAGCCATTTCTTTCTGCCTGTGGTTTTAGAGATCAAAAAAGTAAGCCTTTCCATTAGAGGCAGTGTGGGCAATGGCTCCAGTTATTTCCTGGATCATCTTAAACAAATGTCATTTGAATGATTACTTAGATTCTCTGGCTTTGGTTTCCTCAACAGTCGAGTAAATATGTACTTTAGAGAGATTGTGCTGATGAGTAAGTGGAAGAAACACATCATTTGAAATGAAGATACTATTTAAGAACTGTACTGGGATCAGATTGGTCAGCATCAGTGGTCCAAAGGATGTAGGGAAACCAGGAGTTTACATAGAAAAAAAAAATGTCAAGTGATTACAAGGTAATTAAAATTATATTTAGTCAGAAAAAGTAGAGAGGCTATTTGGCAGAGATACACGATTAAAAGAAAATTATGAAAGAAATCTAAAAACCAAACAGAAATATTTGGCATAAACAACATAAAGCAAGAGTCTCATAACCTCCTAGGGTGCACCTTGAGTCTCTAGGCACAATGTGACTACTGGTCATGCTGGGTGTTTGCAGACAGAGGGTGGAAATGACCAACCTTCACTCCAGACAAGAGCTCAAAATATAAGAAAACTCTCTTCCCTTCGTGGCCTTCCAAGCTTGTTTTGAAAACCTCTTTCAACATTCATTTGTATCATCAGTCCTCTTTTATTCTTACAGCATCATACACCAACGTCTCCATATATCTATGCAGTTATCCCTGGGAAAAACAATATGGCAAACTTGAAAATAACTCATCTCAGACCCTTTCTAACAATCTTGAGCAACTTAGGACTTACGTTTATCACTTTAAAAATTAAGCGAACTGGTAACTAGTTCACAGAGCTGCTATCAACATTTAGGAAGATGATATACACAAAGTGCTTAGGAGAATAGAAATCAAATAAAAAATAAAATAAATGTAAATAAATAAATAAAATAGAAAAACTATTTTACAGCATAGGGTTTTTTGTTTTGTTTTTGTTTTTTAGGTCAAAATAAACTGGTAGGAAGAACCGCTCCACCCCCATGCAAAAGTGAGACTTTATCCTTTCTGAAGAAATAAAAAATGAAAATCTATGAACTCTGAGGTCCATGAGAAAAAAAAAGCCCTGTCCCCATCAGATACTCTTCAGTTGAGGCCATAGTATCTGTTCTCATTAGGGTCTCTTCTGGCTCTGGGCAGCCTCACAAGGATATAGCCACAGCTTGGACCAAGATTAGTAGCAGATTGAATTCTATACTGTTTTGGGATAAAAAGCTAACCCTCAGATAACATATGCAGGGGGTCATGGTATTAATTCTGGTTACTTCTCTAGCTCTTTATCTTTCTCTTCTCCCAACCCCATGAGGCAGCTGAACCCAGAGACTAGTTATAAGGATGGAAACTCCTGCCCAGTTTTCACAAGAACACCTTGCATCCCACAAAGTTTGCCCCATAGAGTGTCTTCATTGCTTTATCCTTTGTCCATGTAGTAGATGCTTCTCATGCTTCTTTTTAATGAAGAGAGGATGTACTTGGAAGTGTTAATAATGGTAAGAAAGACTCCCTACTTCATTGCTGAATACTGACTCCAGAAGGGCAAGGAAGTTAGCTTGTATTTTAGTTTGTAGATTTCCAGACCACAGAGAACCATAACCAGGTGTGATGGAGCAAACTGCATGGTGTCTGGGGATCAAGGGCCTGGAACTGGACTCAAAGAAGGAAGATGTGGCTCTAATGAAGGACAAAATGAACCTAATATTTGTTCTCAGATATTTGGACTTGTATGGAAAATATTTTATACTCACCAAATCCACTTTCTGTTCATTCCTAGAATATGGCTAATCCACATTTCCCACCCTTGCTGCTAGGTAGGTTTGAGTAGTCTGAATTCTACTGATGGGTGGTTATCAGAAATTGCATGTGTAAATTTAAGGTTTCATAAAATCTTTGCAGTAGGGAAATCAGGTTCTTTCCTAATCAGTCAGTTATGGATCAGTGTTTACAGCAACCTGGGAAGACATATATACAAGATGGCAGAGCCTCTATCAGCCTAAATAATGGGCCAGAGGACCCACATACACCCACATATCTGTTCCCTCTAAGAGGACTTTATGCGAGTCAGAAATAAACCTGCCTTTTGCTAAGCCACTGAGTCATTAGAGGTTTATCTGTTAATGCTAATAATTTTATCTTAGCTAATGCAGAAGCCCACAGTATTCAAGGAGATCAAATATAATGTTTCATGCCAAACTACATGAGCCAAGTATAAAATTAGTTAGCTAATGTTGTTCATAGATACACCCTAGACCACATGCTTCTGTTAAAAAGAAAAATAGATTTGTTAATTAGTACTTTAATTTTAAGTGTAGCGTGGTGGGGGAGACATACACAGAGAGGGATGGAAACAGAAAGAGTAGGAGAGATGGAAAATGAGAGAGAGAAAGAGAATGAGAGAAAGGAAGCTAGAGAGAGCAACAGAGAGAGAGAGAGATTGTCCTTAAGACTTCAGAACCTATGTGCCGATTCTGTGCACCAGTGTTTCTTCATAGATTTCATCTTCAGGGAATAAGGAGAATTGATATACACATAGACTGTGACATTTGGCTGGGATTTTAATTTTCCAACTTGAAATAGACTGGGGGAACGGAAGGAATAGAAAAAACTACAAAGTGAGTACAATCTGTTGCAACCACAGAACTGTAATATAGTCAAACATCATGTGACCACTCAAGAGTAGAGTCAAGACTGGCTGCGCTGGGACTAGTGTGGCAGGCCGAAAAAAACTTAACTGTTCTCTGCACAGCATCTCCACGTCATTTGCCTTGCAAGATTTCCTGTTCTCATCATGTACTTGATGTCATCACACATCTAGGACAAAAGAAGGGGGAGACTGTCAAACCTAATGTTAGGAAATCCTGACCCATCGGGAATTCCCCACCTACCTTATCTTATAAATAATCTGCTTCTCCATCAAAAACTGTCCATAAGATGGCATTTTAGATCCAGTGGAGTGAACACTCACTGTTAGAATCTGTACTTCACTTCAACCATGTCCTTTTGTCTCTGACCTGTTTCTTTGACAGTGACAGGAATCTGGAAATATTGTGTAGAGGTCTCAGTCTGCTCAGTGACTTAAACTCCCAACTTTCCCGCAGGTAACAAGTTCACAAGCCAATGTGGTCAGGAACCCAGATTACACTAAGATGAGATATGAGTGTTTCAAATGAGAGCAATGCAAAACTCCATCCCTTATGTGGAAAAAGAAGATGACACCTAAGTGGATAGACCAAATACCAGCCATTAGGTCCTTTGAGAATAATAAAACTAGAGGAATGAAGAAATAATACAAGTTACCAAGCAGTAAGTTTCAAAGAGTCTTTTACATAGATACATGTATTTCTATCTTAAGGCTATTTTTCAAAATCTAGAGCAGAATGCCTTTATTCCATCCACGTTTGTTCTCAATCCAATATACCGATGTGAAAAATAAATCTTCAGATGACAACAATAATAAAACAATTGTTAGGTATAGTGGAAAGGAGAATAGAATAGTGGTTCAAGAGAAAGGTGCCAAGATAAATCAAGGTAAGAGATTCATTAACACCATGGATAAAGCATGATGGCAGGGTTCTAAAGCAAAGGAATGCACACACACACACACACACACACACACACACACTCTTACCACTCAGAATATATATATTCTGCAAAGTTTCTGAGGGGCGGGAAGAGCCCACAACACATAGATAATAAGTAGTTCATAGTAGGTGATTGCAGTCAGGTTGCCTCTGGTTCTCAGCTCATGTGAACATACAGATATTTAAACAATTAGCTCAGACTGAAGGATGAAAAAAATAAAGGAACCCACAGAATCAACTGAAATAATAGATGCTGCATGTAGGAAGTTAGTTGCCCTCCCCCAAAAATAAAAGTACCACTGGGTCAAATCTATAGCACTCTTCCAATCAGAATTGTTTGATGACAAAGAATATCATGATTCCTTGCTGTGGGGCTGGAATTAAAATCAGAATACTAAAAAAGATAAAGGAAGGCAGTTTTGCTTAAGGGCTGCAAGCATCACTCTTGTTTCTCTACGCTGGCACCTATTTCTTCAGAACAGATATGGCTGTCAGAGATGGAAAGCTTCAGGTGCCAGAAGCGCCCAACGTGAATTATAAGCTCTTTGTTGAGTCCTGCAGTTTCAGTCTTTAATAGAAAAGGTTTGATTGACTGAAATGTTATCATGTCTGTCTGGGTAGCATTAAAAGCAGACAACTGGGTGCACAGATTGCCTTGGGAACCAGGACACAAACTTTGTCCCTTCCTTGGCATTGCATAAGCCACGAGCAGACCAGTTCTGTTTTTTCTTGGTTTTGTTTTTGCTGTCTAGCGTGTGGCAGGAAGGACAGAAAAAGGGGTGTCGAAAAACATTTTAGTCTAGAAAGGGAAGTTGAACGTGGAAGGCACAATCATTACAATATTTCAAACAAGCATTTATCAGAGCTAGAAAGTATATATCTGTGTTGCATGTTTATGTATGTGTGCCCATCGACATGCATGTACGTAGGCTAGAGGTCAGGGCTGGGTGTCTTCCTTGGCCTACCCTCACCTTATTTTTTGAGACAGGGTCTGTCACTTAAAATGGAGTTCATTCATCCAGCTAGGATGACTGGCCAAGGAGCCCCAGAGATCTGCTTGTCTTCTACACACACACATCAAATTTGGGGCTATAGTTGCACAGTTCTTGGCTTTTTACGTGAATGCTGGAAATCCGAACTCAGCTCCTCATGCTTATGCAGCAGGTAGTTCACTGAGATAGATGTTTTCCCAGCCCACATATAACTATTTTAATGTCGCTGAAAGGCTCCGAGTTAGAGGTTCTCAACCTGTGCGTCAAACGATTCTTTTACGAGGGTCGCCTAAGACCACGCGCATCTCAGATATTTACATTACTATTAATAACAGTAGCAAAACACAGTTACGAAGTAGCAACAAAATTATTTTGTGGTTGGGGTCACTACAACATGAGAAACTGTATTAAAGGGTCGCAGCACTAGGGAGGTTGAGAACCACTACTCTATGTGGCTGTTTTACATTTGGAAACAGTAGTGGCAGATGTGGGGCATCCATCTGAACTTTGGCACATTGATTTGAGTTCCATCTACTTTTAGTCCAGTGGCCATTGTCATTGGCACACAGAACAAGCAAGAACCTAGGTGTGTGATATTAAAAGCAGCTTTATTTTATATCCCATTGTCCACTTGAGTTTGGCAGCTGCCCTACCCCTGCCATTGATTGGAAGTTTACCATACTGTACGGCTTTGGTGGTTACTCTAATTCTTATGATGCCCTAGCAAATAATAAGAACTTCAATTCTGGCTGATGTTGAAGGTTTCCCAGCCCGGAGCACTGGAGACATGAAGCTTTAACATTTTCCCTCATCTGAGCCTTCTTCCCCTTCCCTCTAGGTCACTGGCCTCTTCAGAATGGGCACAGAATGAGAAAAGAAGACAACTACAAGACAAGCCTGCATATTCTTCACATCTATCACTGAAGCTGACCATCCCTGATGTTTTCTTCCAAGCACCTCTACTGGGACACTCAGACCACATTGCCACTCTCATGGGGATCCCGTGTCTGCAAGCAAGCCTCCCTTGACCTCCTCTTCATCCATCACTATACCTCAAGCATCTGTGAAGACCCTTCTCACATGGGATGCTTTCCTAAGCAGCTAATTCTCAGATGGGTTTCCCACTCAGACCCCAGAATTCCTGAAACAGTGAGCTGATACCAGAGGGAAGAGCGGTGGCTTTGCTTTAAATCAGGGGGCTTTAGCTAGCTTCTTGACTTTCAGTTTCCTGGAGTGTGATTCAGCCTCAGCCAGTGCACAGGAACTGTATAGAATGCTCTAAAAGGGCTGGTGCATTTGTACTTTCAATAAGGAACACTCTTGCTTGTTGTCCATCCACTGGACCCTGGGGGCGGGGTTAGAGCTGGCGCAGAACCAAGACACATAGGCTCTGGGAGTCAGGTAAGTGGCAAAAGCAGACTCAGTTTATTAGGGGAGCCGAGGGGGGCTCTTATACCCTCCGCCCAGCACAGTGTCCCATTGGCTGCCAGATTGCAGGCTGCTGTTCTCTGGGTGTGTCCGGGCAGATCTGTCTCTGGGCATGCCCTGGCAGGTCCGTCTCTGGGTACATCCACACAAGTTTCAGGCCTTGTACTGCTCAGTGGCAAGTCCAGTTTTCTCCTACAGAACACATCTCTCTTTTTTCCTTTGCAGTGAGGTTTAGGGTGATATTTCATACAAGCTTGTCCAAAGTCGCCCCCTTCTCTGAAACCTCCCTCTTCTAAACACCTTTTTATAACCTTCAGACTTGGGAGGGGGGGTTGTCTGGGTTCAGAATTCTTTCATTATGTACTCTGGAATTTCCAAAGGATCTCTATCTTGAGGTTTGTCTCATACCTGAAATCTATTAGTAATTTTATATCTTGAAACATCTATCCTCAACATCCTACAAATTCAACTGATCAAAGGAAACGAAGCAATAAGATTCTTATAATTTTTGTTTATTCATTTTTATTGGTACCACAACCTTATGACAATGCACTGGTCCTCCCTGGCTTGTGTACCCTTGATGGTTCCAGAAGAAATGTAGGCAGTGGGGAACACCAGCCCCCAGCACTTAAAAGACATCAAAATGGAAAGGGCCTCTAGACAGTCATGGGTCCTGGAAAATGAGGGCATCTCCACCTCAATGTGATTTCCCCCATCTCCTGAATTACAGTTTCCCCTGCCAGTTCACACAACATCACCTTCAGCATGTTGTCTCAGAATTTAATTTTCCTCAGGACAAAATGTTACATTCTCATTCAGCCTTGAGCATGCTCTGTGCCCCTTTTTATTTTCTTAAATAAAAGTTGAGACAAAGACAAATGAACAGAAACTGCACAGAAGCACAGGGACCGCTGAGTGGAAAAGGAAGAGAACAAGAAAGTAGTTTTGTGAATTGTCTTGGCTCAGACTGACAAAACAAAATGCCATGGACCGCCAGGCTTAAACAACAGGCACTTGTTTTCCCAAATCCTTGGAACCTACAAGTCCAGAATGAAGGTGTCAGCAGAGTCAGTTTATAGTAAAGTTCCTGGCTTCTCATAGTATCCTCACATTGGAAGGATGGTCAAGGAGTGGTTACTGGGGATTGTGGCTTACAGGTACAAATGTGGGGAAGGTCACACACATTCAGCCCATCACAGAATTATTATCCGACCCACTGGCCAGTTAAACATCCTCTGCTCCATGATGTTGTTCAGACCAATGGTTTGTATAGCTGTAATGCCTACAAATCAAGGCTGCACTGGACATCCTAGAGTCAACCTCAGACAAAGTCTTCAAAATGTTTACAAAACCAGTTGTTATAGGTAGAATAAGGACCTCTCAGTGTGCCCTGGCCCTGAATACTGGAGTCCATGAATATATTACATTTCTTATCAAAAGGACTTTTTATGATTAATATTAAGGATCTTGAGATGAGACCCTCTTGAAGTGGATGACTGAAGAAGATTGAAGTGGTACAGTGTGAGAATCTGACCCACCATTGCCACTTTAAAGATGGGAGAAGCAGGGATGAAGAGATGGCCTGGTGAGTAAGAACACTTGTGCAAGCATAGGAGGCTGAGGTTGTATGTACCTCCAGGACCACATACAAAGCTGGACAGGCAGGAGGATTACCAAGATTTCTGATCACCAAACTAGTTCCAATTTCAGTGATAAATTTTGTATCAAAGGAAAAATATGAGGCCTTCGCATGCCCACAGAGATGTGCACATGTACATATGCACCACACTCAATACAGCTCTCTGTCTGTCATCTGTCTATCTGTCTATTTATCTATCTGTGTGTGTGTGTGTGTGTGTGTGTCTATGTCTCTCTACCTCTGTCTCTCTCACACACACAAACACACACATACACACACACACAACGAAAGAGGAAACTATGAGTGGCCTCTCTATAATTTGGGAAATGACATCAAATTGTTTAATCTTCCAAAGTCTCTAAAAAAGAAAAGTTGACATTATTTTAGTTCACTAACACTGTATTGTTCTTCCATTCTATAGAACAGTAAAAATAAATCTGAGTTGCTGTAAGTCACCAAGCTTTTAAGAATTTATTAGAGTATCAACATACAACTAATACACCTATCAGAGATTTTCATCCTCTTCCTCAAAGTGGGAACCTAGCTTTTCCATTCTAGATCCACATTCTAAACCTCTTCCTTGCATAAGATCTATCTTCTACCATGACCATCAGCTAGACTCTATTCAGGTCTGCTGATGGGCACAAAAATCACATACACACAGCTACATTCCTACTCTCCAAGAGATAATTTGATGTTTGCTTCTGATGCTTAATTCCTTAAACTAAGTTCCCAGGAGGACAAGAACTAGTTTTTGTTTGTAATTTTATCTCAGAATTCAGATCTTCAGTTTTTTTCTTTTTATGTATTAAGTGTACTAAAAATGCCTTTCGGAGATTTGATAAGGGAATTGTCACTGACAATCATAGTTATTTGACAGGATAAGCCATAAGACACTCTATGGTTTTTCACACTTGACTTTGTTTTATTATAAATTGTGCAATGGTATTTGTCAGAGAATTTTATTAATTCTTTCATTGGGTACAAGCAAAGAAACTACAAAACAAACAAGAGAAATCTATACATAATTAAAAGAATCAGCATGGTACCAGCTGCAAGTTTTCCTTCAGATTCTCATACTAAATCCTCAGCATTTTCCTTCCTTGTTTAAAAAAATCATTCCAGAACTACAATTGAAAACTAAAGCTAAAGACTAATCAACTAAATAATCTTAATGATTCCTCCCCATTCTGATCCCTTTCTGTTTCATAACACAGTATCACTCATTCTCCTAGGGAAAACAACATTAAAATGTGCTTCCACCCACACACCTAAAAGATCTCTCCAAAGATACACCTACAGAGTAGGATTTGGCATATCTGCTCTTGCAGATATTCACTCCCCACACTTAAAATCTGAAGATAGAGAAAATCACTTAAGGAGAGTCATTATAATACAAAATTGAATATTAAGTGCATAGAATTATGCCCCTTTATCCCAAGCCCCTAGGCTTTAGCAACAATAGGAAAATGTGTAGACATAATATAAATGTTCTAATCTTCAACATCTAATCATAACCAGGTAGTTTGTTAAGCATTTAATAGAATATAATCAATATATCATTCTGAACCAAAAGTTGATGCAAAATATATGACTTTAGTCATTGCTTCAGTTTCAGCATGAAAGTCTTTTTACTGATCAGGAATTAGAACAGAAGTCATATTCCTTGCAAGTGATAAGACAGTCTATTTTGCTGAAGAATTATAGCAGTCCCTCAAACATGAGATCCAGTTTGGTGCAGCCAGCAAAAGGAGTATTCTGTTGGAATTCAAGAAACTGTCTGTAGTTTGTAGAGTAACATGTAGGACTACTAAAAAGAAGAACTGACCAAAAAGATCATAACACTTATCAAAAGAAAGATTTTTATACGATGATGATAAAGAAGATAAGGTATGAGACTTTGTTTTGATTTGCAAGAAATTTATGGTGAGTGAATGAAGAAATATGTAGCCACAGAAAATAATAGTGAAATCAAATGCTAAGTGAGTAGGATAGATGATACAACACAATAAAAGCGCAATGCCTACCCATTCACTATATTTGAGTTCTTGGTGATCTGAACATGTGGACCAGCTCAAGACCTGATACTAAGCGGCAACATCTGAACTTAGACACCCTCTTTCCATTGATAACCCCTGAGGATGAACCCTCCATCCTACTCACTTGCAAAAGGACTATTCAAAAGGGGAACAGAAGGTTTTAAAAGATCCACAGAGAAGAAGAAAATCCAATGGTGAAACAGATCTTGACAACTGGAATATCCAGCCACTGATCCTCATAAGCAATTATTTTATTATGTAAGCACTGCCAGGGTTTTGGGGAGGAGAGTAATGGTGATCCCATTTATAAGATATATTTTAAAAGTTTTAGAATTGTCTGAGATGTGACAACCAAATGAACCGTTGAAATTATTTTGGGAAAAATAATTAAATGTGACAAGATATATTTTGTGAGGTAAGTCCGGAAGAACAAGCCAGGATGTCTCAGCTCCTGCAGAGACCAAATCAAGTGAACTCAACTATGTTAAACCAATCCACATGGCTAACCTATTGTTAGGTGAAAACAGTGTTTAAAATCCAATCTCTGTGTTAGACTTTCGAAATCTCTATTTTCGTTTTCCTTCTACAGCTTTCTAAATGATTCTTTCATCTGTTTCAAAATGTCAAATTTAGCTTTAATGCAATCTTTTAATTCACCCTGACTTTTATGATCTTTGGTTACAGAATCTACAAGCAATCTGAAAAATCCTAAAGTTGAAGGTTTCTAACCACCTTATTGGCACACTAAAATAAAAGTGGTAAAATAGTTGTGCTATAATAGAGAAAATTGATTTGATGTTTGACACAAAAGCATCTATCAAATAATGATTAAAGATTTGTATTCTATATGAAAACAATAACAAATGGACATTTAATCCCATGGTTATATGAGCTAGGTGTAGTCAAAGATTCACAGGTTATAAGTATGTCCGTTTAAATTGCGAATAGATACTGGAAAACAATATGCTAGAAGTGATAGCATGGACTGTAAGGGACACTGAGAGTTATAAGTAAGTTCTTATCTTTGAGGAATTTATCATATAATAATTGAACTGATGAAATATAATCATTTCTGTTCTGGATAGAGAGTGATATAGATTCATTTCTCCTTGTTCTTCCTTGACAAGTATAAAACCATGAAATAATATAAGATATGGCCAAAGAGAAAAACCTCTGAAGTATGTTAAAAGGAAACTGAAGTCAGGGATCCTATGACTAGAATACTTGCAAAGATCTTAGAGCCCAGGTCCATGTTTATGCACCTCAAGCACTGGAGAGTTCATTCTTCCCTGTGATCTAAAGAAGCTCGCTCTGACATAGAACAGGCTCAATACTACCACCACACTGAGATCACTTTTCGGATCAACAAACAGTGAAGTTACCCACAACTACCACTTCACTAAACCAACGTAATCCCTAACCATATCCCAAGTGTTTGTCCTTATTTCCACAGATAATTGTAGTCCTTACCTCTCATCTGGGAATCTTGTCTTTGCAACAGACAAAGACCATTACAGAAAACCACAACCAATCAAAATGCAGAGCTGTGGAGCCCAGTCCCAACTGATACATCTCCAATACAACTCATACACATAGGCTCAAAACTGACCATTCTATTGGCTGTCCAAATGACTCCACAGGAAAAGGGACTTGCCACCAAGGCTGAACAACCTAAGTTTGATCCCTAGAGCCATATGTGTTAAGAAGAGAGTCAATTCCTGTAAGCTATGCTTTAATTTCACACAGTATCATACACATAAAAAATATACAAACTAAGTCATGGAAAGATGGACCTTAGGAGGGAGTGCTTGCTGTGTAAGCATGAGGACCTGACTCCAGATCTCTGCACCCATGTAGAAGACAGATGTGGCTATCAGTACAATTCTAGCCCCCAAGCTGTTTGTGATGGTGACAGAGTATTGCTGGGGCTTACTGGTCACCATCTTCGCTCCATATTCAGTTATAGACCCTGGTTGAAAAAAAATAGAAACGGAGTGGTAGAGTAGGACCCCAGACATAAACAGAGTAACTAACACGCTATGGAAACAGTAATCAGTTGTGCCCACGTTAAACGTAAATTAGATGAAATGAAGATCAAAGACAACTGCTAGCGGTGTAGAGGGAAGATATAAACCTTCCTTCTTATAGGCATAGTCATCACAATAAGTGGTACTTGCATTGGGATACACAGGTAGACCCAGAGGACAAAATAGAAAATCCTGCCTACCCGAAGTAGAAAATACACAAACGTTTTCAGCTGGTCTTTCCCAAAGGTACAAAGGCTTGGAAGGATGATGATTTTTCAATAGCACTTGTTCAATTGAGCAATCATAGATAAAATTTAAAAGTCTTGGCTTTACCCATACACTCATACAAACACTAACTCAAATGTATCTTAAATTTAAATATAAGTGAAACTTTAAGGGAAAGAAAAACCAAATAGAAGTTACCCACTCAGGAGGCCTTCTACTGAAACTGCCTACATTTGGAATACAGACATGATACATTTCCAGGGTTATCTAGAAGCTTTAACTTCAACCTTCTCCAAAAGAAAATGCAAAACCCTAGCTAAGTACTGAAACTGATATGAGCTTGTTACCAGGAGTTCCATGTGGGCCTAGTATTTACAGATTCTTGACAGCTTATTCAACAAATTAGATGTTTAAATGAAAACAAGTCACAAAAAAGAGAGTCACCAAGGAGTTGCTGAGTGTCGCATTGTTTCTCTCTCTCCTCCTTGGGCAGTGCAGGGCCTCACTGTTCCCCTCGCTCCCCTTGCTCCCCTCTCACAGCAAGCTGCTAGACCTAACCAATAGGTAACTTACAGGAAGGAAGCATGAGGGGTGAGGTGGACGTGTCCCGCGGGTCTTAGGTCTGGGAACTAAGAGCCCACTAAAGCACAGAATTCTGAGAGGAGCCATCAGAGGAGCATTCTCAAGTTTATTGCAAGAGTCATGATATATTTATTGAATTGGGGGCGAAGGAGAATCCCTTGGTACTCAAGGGCAATGCATTGGTTAAAACAGGTAAGCAATTTTGCCAATCATAGAGTGTCCCTTGAAAAGGGTGGAGTTTTTTCTGTGGCTTATGGCGTCAGCACAGAGGAGAGGGACCAAACTACGGTCAGCTCTTTGGGATGAAAGCTGTCTAAAGCAAGCACCCTCTGAACCCAACTGCGTGACCTTTCCATGAGCACACCACAGCTGAAAAAGGAGAAATGTATCTCATGGTTTGAAGTCGAAGGCAAGTGAGAGTCCTAGGCTGCTAGGTGCATTGTTAGGAGAGAGAAGTGTTAAGTGGAGTCCCATGTTTCTAAGCTATTCGTATGCTTGCTTGCCTTAACTAGGACAACTTTGCCCAAAGAGGATAAGGCAATAAAGACTTGTAATTGTCGCTTTAAGCAATGATTTCACCAAGAAAAAAAATTGATAGATATATTTATATATTGGTTGTCATTAACATTAAGAGTCATCCCATGAAAAGAAAATGTTAAAAGGAGGAATGAACATGTATCAGTAGAAAATATTTGTAAATCAAGTATTTGACAATAAACTTATATCTAAAATATGTAAAGAATGCTCACCCCTCAATAAAAAGAACAAATAATAAAGAGTGGGCACTTCAGGGGATGTTTAAATTCCTTAGGTAGTGAGGAGATGCAAACTGAGACTAGAATGAGCTGTCACCATGTTTACAGGTATGCTTCTACCAGAATGGCTAAAATAAGACCAAGACAGCGCTAAGTGCTGGCAAGCATGAGGTGAGTCATTCACACATTGTTAGTGGGAGTAAACATGCAATTAACATCTTATACAGCAGTTCCAATGGTGGGCTTCTATGCCAGTGAAATAAAAATTTATTTTTATACAAAATCCTATCCACAAGTGTTCAATCCAACTTTTCATATAAGCCACGAGACCTTCAACAAGCAATTATAAAAATACTGAGAACATTCAGGGTATGCATACTACAAACTCCACCTATGCAGACAGAACAGGCCTCTCTGTGTGTGTGTGTGTGTGTGTGTGTGTGTGTGTGTGTGTGTGGTGTGTGTGTGTGTGTGTGTGTGCTTGTGTGTGTGTGTGTGTGTGCGTATGTGTGTGTGAGAGAGAGTGTATAAATTAAAGGGGAAAGATTTGAGAGAAAGAGCAGAAAGTTTGCATGGGAAGGGAGGGAGGGAGAAATGAAAAGGGAGAAATGATACAATTAGATATTAATTTTAAAAATAAAAGTTTTAAAGAGAAAACATTCATAAATACAAAAACTTAAGATGGATTGCCAAAGATATATTCTGAATGAAAAATACTTCAAAAGGTCGTGTACTATGAAAATCCATGTAAATAGCATTTTGATATGACATTTTTTTTTAAAGAATAGCACAGCTGTTGAGGTAGTGGTGGCAGAAGGGGCTTAGGTATTGTTATAAAAGTCAATAGAAAAGTTCTTTATGGTGTTAGAAGTAGTCAATACCTTAACGGTGGGAGAATGCACACAAGTGACAAGATTTCATAGAATTGAATGAGCAGGAGTAAAATGGGAACTTTGGATGTTTTAAAGAGATTGAACTTATAGAATGTTTGAATTTTTAAAAACTGCAGGACTTTTAAAATTCAGAATGTGGTTTATATTAAAATATTGATATTAATATGAGATGTTGGGGATGGACAAGAAAATAAAGGTTATACGTGAATCATGGCACATTTGTGTTAAGTTGATAAAGGTCAATTTTGCTGGCTAGTTTCATGTCAACTTGGTACAAGCTAGTATCATCTGGGAAGACTGAATCTTAACTGAGAAAATGCCTCTGTCAGATTAGCCTGTGGGACTCTCAGCCTCTTGTGGGTATCATCACCCCTGGACATGTGGTCCTCCTCTCAGCCTCCAGGCTGAGAAAGTAAGCAAGCAGCACTCCTCCCTGGTCATGCTTCAGTTTCAAACCCCAGGCTTCTACTTTGAGTTCTTGCCCTGAATTCCCTTCCTGATAAACTGCAATTGGAATATGTTAGCTGAAATAAACTCTGTCTTCTCCACACAGCTTTAAGTCAATATATGTTGTCCTATCAACAGAAACCCTCAGAAAATCCTTCTATACTATTCCCTATACCTGCATGTACATCTATAATTATCTCAATAAAGTGTTACCCCCCCAAAAATTAATAAATATACACTAATAAAAACATGAAAAACACATACATAGAAAAATCTATTCTTTCTACCAAGTTATATGCTTTTACTTTGAGGCAAATGTTTCTTACAACCACGGTCAATGTGCTTGAGAAGCATCTAGTTTAAGAGTTGAAAGACATTTTCTACATCACCCCTTGACAATATTGCCTTTTACTAATATTGAGTTTTCCAACTCTGAACTTCGGCTTGGCCATAAGATAGCTTTGGTTAACAGGCTGTCTGAGGAAGTGGCATGTATCACTTCTGGGGAGAAGTTGTAAAACCTGACTCACATTTCTGGCCCTACCTCACTATCACAAGCATCAGTGGTTTTGGTTCAGCTGTCAGGCAGAGTCCAACCCCACCTCACCATCATAACCATTCACGTTTCTGGTACTGGCTGTCAGGTAAGGACTTTTCAGTCAGCTTCAGTCCCAGAATGGAGTTCCTTCCATTCATAGGAAGATAAATAGAGGCTTCAGCTGCCCCATAATGGTTTTATGTGATAAGTGAGATATAAATTTGGATTGCTTCAAACAGTGAGAGATCGGAGCTCTGCATGGCTGTACTATAACTGAGCCTGCTGTTCAACATGTACAACCCAACGAGTCCAAAAGCCCCATGTTACAACCCACGCTACTTAGGAAGTTAATGACAGAGACATCATGACCTGGGTACCTGGATAGCAAGAGTCCCACATTGCTGCCACTCTGTCACACACACATTATTAGTGTGTTCCAGCCTATTTTGCTCAGAAGAATAAAATCAAGAAGCAAATAAATCCTTTGTACAGAATTTAATTATCAAATTAATTTGTGGATTTAAAAGCCAAAACTGAAAGGACAGATTTTTTAAAGTAGGCTGAATGAAAAATATTGGCATTTCTAATTTTATCATCCAGTTCTGAATCAGCAGCCATCACAGGAGGGGGACACTGTAGGCTCTTGACTCAGATGAATCACTTTGGAGAAATCCTTGATATTTTGAAAATTCAAATGTCAACAAGTCACATAATCTGAGAAATGAGAGGCACAAACTCCATCCCTTTACCATTCCTGCAAAATGTATCAAAACCAAACACCATTCCAAAGATTTATGAATCTATGTTGAGGCTGTCTGGTGAATCTATGAAAATGAGCCTTCCTGCCAGCCATAAATATTTGTAGAATTAAAATGGAGTTTGCACAAGTAAGTAGCACATTTTCTTCTAAGAAATAAATTGTTTTCTTCAGGATAGTGGGTTTTGTGAACGTGCCGGGAGCCAGAAAGATTTCCACAGCTCGTGTTAAAATTCCAGATTCAATCTAAAGAAGAAAAGAGTTAAAAGCTAAACCTATCCCAAAATAGTTTAAGAAAACACCTTTCTATCCTCATTTGGTATATGTCACACCAGGAGAAAGACAGGATCTTTTAAAATCTGTCAGTCACCTAGGCAGGCAAGCATTTACATTTTATTACAGATTCTCTGCTAGGAACAGTGAGCAGTTCATGGGCGTGCAGGGGGTGATATATTCAAAACTTTATATATATAGATATAGAAAAACTTTACCTTATTTTCAATCAATTATTTTATTTATTTACTTACTACTTATGGAAATTGTGAGATTTTCCTCTTTATTTTCTTGTTGCTATTGTTAGAGACAGTCTCCCTAAGTGCCCTGGTTAGCCTCAACCTTGCAGTCTTCCTGTCTGTCTCCCCAGTGCAAGGATTTTAGGCCTGCACCAACCTTTGATAAGGAGAAGGCTATAGTTAAGCCAGAACTGGGGATGCAGGCCTATTATCCCAGCTACTGAGAAAACATCAGACTATGTGTATGAGCTGGATTGTGTCCTCCAAAATTCGTATATGAGCCCTAGTCTATCATACCTCAGAATATAACTGTATTTGAAGCTAAGCCCTTTATAGAAATAATTAACCTAAAACTGTTATATGTGTGGACTCCAACTCATTCTGATTGATGTTCTCATGACAATAAGAAGAAACTCAGACACAAAGAGGTACCGTAGTACATCACTTACTTTTCTGTTGCTATGATAAAGCACCATGACCAAAAGCAAGTGGGGCCGGCATGCAGTAGGTGGCCACAGGAGGAAGCTGGGAGGTCACATCTCCAACCACACACAGAGTGCAGAGAGACTGAACTGAAGAGGGGCAAGGCTCTGGACCCTCAAGGCTCACCTTCAGACACGTGCTTCCTCCATCAAGGGTGCATGAGCTTTCTAAAGGTTCCATCACATTCCCTAAACAACACCAGCAAGTAGGGACCAGAGATCAAATACTTAAGTCTATGGGGGGCATTCCTCATTTAAATCACCACACATGGGCTCATAGGAGAAACCATGTGAGACAGAGTGAGAAGATATCTATCTGCAAGCTACAGAGAGTGCTCAACAATCAAACCCACTGATAGCTTGACAATGCAGTTCTGACCTCCATCTCTGTGAGAAGGTGAACTTCAGTGTGAGGTACACAGGAGTTTGCTACAGCAGTCCTGGGAAGTCATTTTCTATGTCAGTGAAAGACATTTGCTATAAAAAAATAGGTCTGACAGTCAAGAAGTGGGCTATTTACAAGGAGTTTTGGCATAAATTATCAAGTGTCTCTGTTTGAGATCACATATTATTAAGTGCAGAGAAAAGAATTTAAACTTTTTTAAGACAAGGGCCTTAAACTATTTTACTGCCTGCTATAGTCCTATTTTAAGTGTATAATTCAATAACTCTTGAAAAACATGTAGTTTTGTAAAATCATGATAATTCAGCACTGTTAAGCATCTTCACATGCAGTCCAATGTCTGCTCTAGTCATTGTCCTGGACAATCACTGATCTGTTTGCTATCATTATATTTTTGTCTTTTCTAGAAAACATATGAATGGAATCATACAGAGTAGTCTTTTGTTACTTGGCAGTTTTTCAGAGAACTTTTGATGTTTGTTGTGAAACTCCAATACAAGGATTCATGTTCCTAACTATGGCTAAGTACTATTCCATTGTCACACACCACAATTTGTTACCAGTTGAACAACTGGATTCTAGTTCTGGATGTTAAAAATAATGCTACTGTTAATATTTTTGTAGTCTTTGTGTGAAGTTAGTTTGTTTGATCTATTTTGGATAAATACCTAAATAACTAGGGAATGCTACTTTTAAATTTCCAAGATACTGTGCCCCTGTTTCCTGAAATGGCTGCATGGTTTTACATTTCCAGTAGTGATGTGTAAGATCCTTGCCCTCAGTGACACATGTGTTTAATCTTATCCAGGGCTGTCGTTCCACCTGCTGTGTAGCGGCATCCTTGCGTTACCATGGTGACCAAGGACGATGAGCCTGTTTCTCAGTCACTCATTTGCCATTCTTATCTATTGGTGTGCCTTTTGAAACCTGGAGTTCGTTTTTAAAGCTGTTTTACTACTCGGTTGTAAAGTTTTTTCCATAGTTTGAATATAATTCCTTTTCATATACACATCTTGTAAATATTTTTTAAACTCTTTATGAAGTGTTATAGCTTTAGCTTTAATAGCTTTGTCTAATATCAACCTTAGCAAATTTTATGCCATGTATAATATATAGTCTGTGTGTAAATGTCTTTCTGTTTGCTTATTGTTTGTGTTGTATATTATATAGTGTAATATTGTAGACAATGTTGCATATTGTTTAATGGTTATAGTGTGATACTATTTTTTGCTGTTTTCTTATCTTTTAGATATACATGTTAAGGAATGGAGAGGTGCCTCATCAGTTAAGACCAGTATTACTCTTTTTTAAATAATAAAACATAATAATATAAAACAAAAACTAATATATCAGAACAGGACAAAACAAGCAGAAGGAAAAGAGCACAAGGAACAGATATAGATGCAAAGACCCACTCATTTGCACACTCTGAAATCCAATACAAAAACAAAAATGGAAAGCAGAATATATATGCAAAGGGCACTCTTTCCATCTCCTCTTCCCCAGGGTTCCCAGAGCCCTGAAGGAGGGGTCTAATAGAGACATCTCATCCAGGCTGAGGAGTGTTCCACAATCTCTCACTCCCTGTATAATGTCTGGCTGTGGATCTCTGCATTTATTCCCAACTGCTGCAGGAGGAAGCTTCTCTGATGATGGCCAAGCAAAGCGCTGAAGATTGATATTGCTCTCACAGACAACTGGAGTTTTGTTCTCAGCTCCCAGGTCTGGGCAGCTGACAATGGCCTGTAACTCCAGGGAATCGGATGCCCTTTCCTAGACCCCATGGAAACCTGCACTCATGTGCACATATTGATCACACACATACCTTAAAACATAAGTGAATTTTTTTAAATCTTAAAAACAAAAGAAATACATAGTTCAAGTCTTCCTGAGGAACGGACTGCTGGGAGAGTGTATAAGAGGAAATACATGTGTAATAGATGAAACAGTGCTGACTACCAGTTGGCACTGGTGGGAGCTGAGTGACAGCTGCCTGAGTGGTTGTATTAACCTCACACTTCATATATGTGAACTTATTTTACAATGAACTTTAAGATAACATTGACAACATGAGGAAAACTGAGAACCGAGGAATGTAACTAAGGATATTTATGTTTTAAATTTATTCCTGGTGAGTCAGGCTTCAAATGACTCATTTGATAAGAAAGAGGGAGGAAAATAACTTAAACACACCCAATACATCATGAGTTCATAATCTTAAAATAAAGTCCAAATGTATTATTTACTAGGCTTGCTAAGCCTATACAATTACATTCTCTGCCGCTTGGCTATAAAGGAATTTGCAGTTATGAAATCTTCAGTTTTGAAGACTAAAAATAAAATCTGTAGTGTGTGCACACAGGGGTGAGAATTCTTTCTGCAGTCTCCCCCATTCAAACACCTCACAAGCTATTAGTGTGTGTTTCGCATTTTAAAATGCATTTGGAGAGAATTTCACGTCATAATGCTCTGATGAACTATTTTAGAATAGTCTAAAATGGGTCAAAACAATCCCCATTTCAAAAAACCCAAACTTTTCATTTTTGTTTGAATATTTCATACATTACACTATATTTTCATCATCCCCATTCACTTCCCCCTTCAACTCCTCCTGTGTCTGCCCAACCCAACCCACCCCCTCCCAAATTCATGAACTCTCCTCTGAATTTATTTTGTTATATAAATACATATAGATACATACATAGTATATATACACCATACATATATACCTACAACCTACTGAATCCAATTAGTGTCACCTTGTTTATATATATTTAGGAATGACCACTTAGAATTGTGGTCTCTTCCCTGAAAAAAAAATACAAAAAAATAACTGGCTTTCCTTCATTTGAGGGCCATTTACTGCCTGTATCTCTTTATCAAGGGATGAGGGCTTGTGACAATTCCCTCCATTCTTGTTGGGATGTCAATTAGTGTGATCTCTGCAGGTCCTGGGCAGGCAGGCATATTGTTGTGAGTTCCTTGGAGCAACATCCCTGTCCTGTCCAGTAGAAACTATCACTTAACAATCTTCCTAATCCTCATGTTCTTACAATCTTTCTGCCCCTTCTTCCACAGAGTTTCCTGAGACTTAGAAGTCAAGGTTGTGTTATAGATACCTCATTTGGTGATGGGCATCATAAGAAAACCAAACTCTTAATTTAGGTTTTATTTAACTTGCAGAAACTCTTGTAATCTGTAGACTTGTAAACTCACCGCACAGCTGAGCAGGGTGTCTAATAGGAATATTATGAAAAAAAAAAGCAGAAAATAGCCTGTACTTTCTTTCCCTTCCGCAAAAAAGAAACAATACTAAGGTTGTGTTTGATCATTAGAATGGAGGTAATTCTCACTTCTCATAAGAATATTGAATGTGCAGTGTGTAGTCCCCTGATGAGCTGTCTTGCTCTTCCTAAAGCATCCAATTTACCTGCAGTGCAGTTCTACAGTTGGCATCTGGCAGTGTCTCGTGCCCTCCTGGAAACATAAGAAAGTCAATAATCTCTGCCATAACTTCATTTAGCAATAGAATGTGAAGAACAATCGCCAAGTAGCTACCACTTGCCATAAACAGTTTTAGAAATCCCACCCCCTCCCCATGTTTCAGTTCACATGCTAGTGGTTTACAGTGTGATGGCAAAGCAAGAATTTAAGTGGGTCAGATGTGGTGCATGCAGTCCAAGCCACCGAGGAAGTGCCGAGATGACAGGATGTCTCCTTCCTTCTTCCATCAACTTTTTATTGAGGTGTGATTGACATAAAACAAAATGCATTCGTCTGTTAATTTGTAAAAGTTCAAGGTTGTTCACAAGATCGCCTTCTTACTCTTTAATGCTTTAAAATTTAGTTATTGGCAACTTAATTCTCTTACCTCTGATCAGCCCAACTAGGTGTTTATGCATGTGGTTGTTATCTCTTGCCTGTCTCCCCAAACAAGCCTTCACTGGTTTTTTCCATTGCTTTTTCATTTATAATCTTACTGTTTCCTATTCCTATTTTCTGTTTCCATCTTTATATTTACCTTATATTTAATTTGTACCTTCTCTAACTTTTTACTTACATCTAACTTCCCATGATAGTATATTCATTTAAACCTTTATTCTTTTCTAATGTAAGCCATTAGAGATAGCTTAAAATTTCCCTGTAGAGCTATTTTAGCTGCAGCTAACGAATTTTATTATGTTTCCAGTTGTACTCTACGCATAATATACCTTAAATTTTCCTTATGACTTTTTTCGGGGTGTTTTTTTTTTTCCTTACCTCTCTCATTATTCTTGTATCCTGGATGTTGCAGCCTTTAAGTATTTTAGGCAGTGGCTCTATCAGGCAGTGAGTCTATTTGGAGATAATTTTGATCTTTTGAAAGTTTCTTTTTAGGTATTGTTAGAGAAGTTCTAGAATGCCTGCCTTCGGAGTCTAGATTAGCCATTTCTTAATGCTTGAGAGAGTCCGAGGGATGCTGAAGACTCTCTCTGGCTTGTCAGAATGTTCACATCTCCAACCATGTGTGAGTACTATTATTGTGTGACTATCCAGCCTCAATGATTTTATGATATAAATCTGTGAAAGTGTACTCAGCTCTAAATCTAGTATGCTGATCTCCTAAAGTTATTTTTCTGCATGGTTCTTCCTTACTCTGTCCTACAGATTTCTTCTGCCTCATCTCTTCTACACAGCTGACCTCTGTCTTAGAGTTTATATGGCTGTGATAAAGCACCACGACCAAAAGCAACATGCAGAGGAAAGGGTATAGCTCCACTTGCATGTCTTATTCACAGTCTCCCAGGAAGGGAAGTCAGGGAAGGAACTCAGCAGAAGGGCATGGGGGCAGGAACTGGAGTAGAGATCCCAGAAGAGTGCTGCTTACTGACTTGTTTGACTTACTGACTCCTCATTGCTTCCTTAGCCTGCTTTCTTATATACACTAGGACCATTAGCACAGGTGTGGCACCACTCAAAATAGCCCAGGTGCTCCTATATCAATCCTAATTAAGAAAATGTCCTGCCAACTTTCCTACAGACCAGTTTTATGGGGGTATTTTCTCAACTGTTGTTCCTTCTTTTCAGAAATGTCTATGTTTGTGTCAAAACTAACCAGCACAATTGACCTTGTCAACTTGACACACAAACATAACATTATTCAGTTACAATCTTTCCTTTCTCAGTTGTCTCCAAAATGGCATGTTAATATTAATGTAACAATATAAAACATTCAAACTTCTTTTAAACATTAAAATCCTATCACATTTATTACAAAGTTAAACCATGGTAATAAGCCAACATGGCCTTGGAGATGGAATTTCCATCTCCAAAAAAATAGCATAAATCTGGATCCTATGACCACCATCCTTCACACGGATTCACATGTCCAAGCCAGCAAACTGCTCCTTTCCCAGAAGTAGAACAGACTCGTTCTTGTATTGTAACAAGCATGGATCGGTTATCCCTAGGGAACATCTGTTCACCTTGATGAGTTCATTTCTGTGTTTTCAGTACAACATAGCTGTAGTGATCTACTTTTATCTGGATACCTGAACAGAAACATTCTTTTAAAAGTCCCATGGTCTTTAAAAATTCAAACACTTTAAAGATTGTTCTCTTTAAAACATCCAAAGTCTCTTGCAAAGTTCAAAGCCATTCTAAAATACCTCTCTAAAAGTCTCTCTACAATTACAAAATCTCGTAGCTATAGGCTCCTGTAAAATAAAAAAATAAAATATAAGCTTTCTTATTTCAAGAGGGAAGAATCAGAGCACATTCATAAATCAAATAAATGCAAAACCAAAATTCAACTGTGTAAAAAGCCCAGTGCTTTATATCTGGGATCTAGTCATGAATCCTCTGGGCTCCAAAGAGCCTAGACCACTTCTCTGATCCAACCCTCTGTGGCACACACAGCCTGTCTCCTAGGCTCAGGCTGACTCTACTCTAAGGCTACTGCATTCCTTGGCAGTCATTCCATGGTTTGGCATTTCCAGAATGATGAGATCTCAACTGCACTGAGCTGCACCTTCACCAATAGCCTCTCCTGAACATTCTCCGGGACTCTAACCTTGCCACTCGGTGTCAAGCCATAACAACTCTCCAGGACTCCCTTCAACTCTAGAGCTTCTACTACAACTAAGGCTGTCCCTTTTATCAATGGCCTCTCCTGGCCTCTCATAGTGCCAAGCTTCAACTGCTCTCTATGGCCCCTTCATACCTTCAGAACCAGTATTACCCTAGAGACTCTTACCTATGACCAAGTTCAGCTTCCAGGATAAGATGCAGCCTTAGCCACTTCTGGAACACAGCTTTTGTGTACTGACCATGAAGAAATACTTATCCTTACGATGCTGCTCTCTTTTTAATCACATTTGATTCTTTAGCCTCAGCTAAAGCAAAGGTTATACTTCAGTGGTTCTGGTAAATTCTTCCACCTCAACTGACCAGAACCACATAGTCTCATTGCAAAATATTATATAAATGGTTCCAGGAAAGTCTTTGCTTCCTTCAGAATCTTCAAAAGCTGGGCCTCCAACATTTGTATTTCTCTCAATATTCTTATATTCCTCTTATCTTCCAAGCTCCTAGAGTGCAATCCACTTATCTCTGAGTGTCAAATGGCTTTTACAGCCCAAAGTTCAAATGCTACCACAGTCCTCCCAAGAACACATGGTCAGTCTGTCACAGCGATACTCAACTCCTTGTACCAATTTCAGTCTCCGTTAGGTTTTCTATTGTTGTGCTAAAATATAATGGCCAAACGTGATGTGGGGAGAAAAGCGTTTCAGCTTACTTATCCCAAACACAGTCCATAATGAAGGGAAATCAAGATAAGAACTCAAAGCAAGAACCTGAAAGCAGAAACTATGGAGAACCAATGCATACTGACTTGCTGTCCATGGCTTGCTCAGCCTGCTTTTTTGTACATCCCAGGACCACCCTGGCACAACCTACAGTGAGCTGGGCTTTCCTATATCAATCAGTAATTAAGAAAATGTCCCACAAGCCTTCCTACAGTATACTCTTAAGAAGACATTTTCTCAATTATAGTTCCTTCTTCTTAGTTATGTCTAGGTTTGTATCGAGTTGACAAAAACTACCAGCACCACCTCTGTCTCTTTAACCAGATAGACCAACTGCTTTTCCTGGGATGTCCATTTCTGTTCCTGTACTGGGAAAATGAAACAGTGTTAGAATGAACCTTGCTATCCTTCTCAGGGACCAGAGGCCTGAGGTGTTTCTTACCCAATGTCTTTAGTAAAGCAATGACCCTTTCCTGTATATTTTGTACATCTTCCTAACTGCTTAAAGGGTTGTTCCCAGTGACTCTGCCAAGTCTGGAAGTTAACAACCAAGCCATTCTCTTTTTTATTGAAAAAACCATAGTCTCTAGTCTTCAACTTCCTCAAGGGAAATGTCTCAAGAAAGTTTCAGGTATTGTATTCTTGGCATTTGAATGCAGGCGCTGATGCTGTAAAAGCATGAGACAGACAGCCTTTCAGAGAAATTTTAGGACCACAGTTATTTTGAAGTTCTTTGCTGCCTGCTGAAAATCACAGGTGATTGACTTTTTTTTCCTGCCTACACTATTTTTAGCACAGGTCACTGAACCCAGGTCCTTCTTGTCAGTGTCTCTTCTTCAATTAGCGAAGGGAGATTGGGCAGCTAGAGTCAGCTGACAAGCACTCTCGTTGATTTGTAACTTCAGTGATGGCACAAAGGAAAAAGATCCCTCCTCGAGAGTAAACAGATGGACTATCCAAAGGCAGGAGAAACAGAGAAGATATAACGAACTAAAGATGAATTCATCCCCTGATTCTGTGTGTCGCAGTGAAGAAATGCTGTGAGAGGCGTTGGCAGGAGTCTAATGTGGAAGAGCCGAGGGTAAGTACAGGGTGCTTGGCACAGGGTGCAGTGGTTGGCTGATCTTGAAAACGGGAGAGAAATTTCAGAGTGGAGCAACAAAAAATAATTAGGAGATGAAAAGAATGAACCTGTGGAGACAAGAGTTTATGCGTATATATAACAAAGAACATAAATGCATCTCCACATATAGATTAGTTTGTACTTGTGAAGCACACGGAAGCTGTTTTGTAAAACACCTCCAAATCATCTGACTTTATCTTCATAACCACCTGTGAATCTAGAGTTTAATTTAGATTTTGTGAAAATTAGACAAAGCAAAGTTCTGGAGATTTGCCTCCAATTCCAAAACAAGCTGATAGCAGAGACAAATTAAACCAGGCTTGTTCTGGTCTATTATAGAAGACTATTCACCTAGAGGTTCTTCATTCACTTATGGATGCCACAAAAGAACATAACATCCATAAATGAAATAAGGAACACATCAGCACCACAAAGACCCCCCAAGTAGTTTCATTTTTCCAGAGAAAGTCAATGAATTAATATACACATCAATTTTCACTAAAGTATTCATTACTTTTGCACTACTGTAACTAAAATATCTAACAAAAACAATATAATGATAGCAAAATTTATTTTTATCTCATGTGACCAGAGGCTTGCAGTTCATTCATAGCAGGAGAGGTAGGGCAGAGTGCCTCAGTCCACGGCCAAGGAAGCACATGGCAGATATGCATATCATAGTGGGCCAAGAAAAGAAGAAAACAGGCAGGGATCAGAAGTGGGTATAATCTTCATAGCATCACCTACCCACAGTGACCTACCCTTGCAGCCAGACATACTTCGTAAATGTTCTACACCCTTCAAAATAGCAAGTTATGGACCAAGATTTCAAATCATGAGTCTGTGGGAGATACTTCAGTTTCAAACTGTAAGAACCATCTGTTAAAAATCCACTAAAACGATAAAGAAATATGCTAAGGCACAACCCCAAAAGATTGTGGAGAACATGAGAAGAAACAAAATAAAATTAGGGAATACATAAAATAGAAGGAATATTCAAGAAAACTGAATCCTTAGCAGGTAGTTATAAGCCCTGGGTCGCTAAAAGATTCGGAAACTAGCAGCATAAGCAATCTGTGAAGATGTGAATTGAAGAGAAAAGCTTTAGCCGAAATTATCCGAAAGTTTACTCTCAGATTTGCAACTGAATATGGATAGGAAAAAAAAAACTAACAGTGACCTGTATCAGCAACAGAAGAGGGAGTATTTCTTTTGAGAAGGTAAGATAAAGGTACCTTGTTTTTATCTGATGTTCAGAGAAAACAGAACCTAAAGAAATAGCTTAGTAAATATAGAAGAGAGCACTGATCCACTGGCTAGCTCTCACTTGTGGAAAGAGACTGAATCCCTCTATGCCGAAGATCCTAGAGTATACACACAGAATGTTCCCATCCATAGGGCCTATCAGAGCAATACTGAAGGCTCCTGTGTCAATAAGCTCAACTCATGCTCTCATATTTTCAGTTAGACAGTAGTCCCCTTTTCATAGAACTACATAAAAATCTACAGATTAGCAGACACCCCACCTAAGGAAAGCTTCTAATATAAAAGAGTCAGAGGAGAAGCAGGAGAGGAAGGATGAGAAAGATTATGAAAGACAAGCACTATCCAATTAACCATTCCTAGACAGGCAAAAGATACAGACACGCACACACACACACACACACACACACACACACTTACACACATCTGTGATTACATAACTTCAAAATACTGAGACACCCAAGCCGCCAGAAAGAAAAAAATTGGATGCAAATTGGTTCAGTTGCTCAATACTGCGTACTAGATAACAATGCAATGACAGAATCTTTTTGAAGTTTCAAATGAAACTTTTTCAGTTAAAATTCACTATCAAGCCAAACTACCATTTTAAAATGAAAGAATGCATTTTCAATCTTGCAAAAATGTCAAAAGAAAATTATCTTCTACAAGAATCAAACAGAAAAAACAAGAACAGCTGGAAACAAGCTATTCAACACAGAGAAGAGATAAATGTCTCAGTTCCCTAGATATGGATAGGAAAGATTTGAGGGGACTATCTTCAGCAAAACAAACTAGAAACCTGACTGGAAATGAACATTCTCAGATGCAATTGAAAGAGTGGGTGAAGAGTCTACAGTTGGACTAATGCCAACTACACAGAAAACTCAGCAAATGGAAGACCATGCTAAAGTGGTGCCTCTCAGATTAGGGAAGAGGTCTAAAATAAAGCATCACTTTACAGGAAGTATGAAAGATAACAGGGGTTGCATATGTGCAGTGAGGCACCAAAGTGAAAGAACATAGTCTTGCATTTGATAGAGAAAAGTTGTAGCTTGGGAAAATGAAAATATGTTATTATTATTATTATTATTATTATTATTATTATTATTATTATTATTATTATTAGAGAGATACTCAGGAGAACTTGAAGTAGAAGTGGAACTTGTGAACTCTATGCCTCTGTGGTGGTCAGTTCTAATTGTCAACTAGACCTCAGCTAGAATCACTTGGGAAGGGAGTAGGGCTATATCTGTGGAGTACTGTTTTGATTGCCTTCATAGATGTGGAAGGCCCAGTCAGAAAGTAGATACTTTCCATTCTCTGGGTTTGGGTCCTGGATTGTGTAAGACTAGAGAAAGCAAGCTGTGTACCAAGCGTGTATGCATTCATTTCTCTCTATTCTTGACTGTGAATGTGACTTGACTCACTACTTTAAGATCATGCTGCTGTGCATCCTTTGAATGATTATGAGCTGGAATTGTAAGCTAATCTAAAACCTTTTCTGCTTTTGCCAGGGCATTTTATCACAGGCACAGAAATAAAACTAGAAAGACCCCTAGTTTGGGGGAACACAAAGCCAAACATCCCTGCATTGTGTCGGAAAAGCAACATGGCATCACTGTGCAAAACTATAAGCTCCAAAAGGAAACGAATCTGGATTCTAATTCTAATTCCACCATCAACTGACTATGAAACCATAGACAAGTGCACACACCTTTATAAGCTCCTGTTTCCATTTATGGAGATAATAATGTCTAAAACATGACTGTGTATATTACTGGTAGTCATATATATTTGTAAATTAATTGTCAGTAAGCAATAGTACATATAATATGGTTAGCTGATAAATATGCAAATAAAAATTGTCTTTCTGGATGGTTTATAGCCATTTTCTTTTCTTTTAATATCTCCTTTCACATCAAGTTAATGGAGAGAATTAGTTACTAGGAAAACTTTGAATGCAAATTTAACCCCTGCATTTTAATTTTTTCTTTATTTTGAGAATATCATGTATGTATACAATGAATTATGATCATATCTAGCCTCCATTCCTCTCTCCAAATTCCTCCATATCACCACCAACATGCCTCCCTCCCAACTTCTTCATTTATACATAAACTGTGTGTATGTCTGTCTGTCTGTGTGTGTATGTGTGTGTGTGTGTGTGTGTGTGTGTGTGTGTGTGTGTGTGTGTAAGTCAGTCAAGTTAATTCTACTCATATGTGCATGGATGCAGTAGAGCATAGAAAAGCTACCACTGGACATATCCTTAAAAAAGGAATGAATCATTGCTTTCCCTGCAAAACTCTCCCTGCAAATAACTCCTCAGTAAGGAATATGCCCTGGAGATCATCTACCCTATGCATGTTGAAATTGAGACTAGATTGATCTTGTGAATGTCTCCTGCAAATGAGTTCACGAGATTAATAGCCATGCCATACCCACAGGAAAGAAATTCACAACACTCCTCCCCATCCTCTGTCTCTTAGCGTTCTGTCTGCCTTTACTTCTACAATGCTCCTTTAGAGGGAGTAAAGTGTTGATATAGATGCCCTGTTTAAGGCTGAGAACCCACGTTCTTATTCTCGACACTTTGACCAGCTACGCATCTCTACTCTGACTACTTCCTACTGCAAAAACGAAGTTTCTCTGACCCAGGCCTAGGCCTATAACTATAAACATAACTATTTAAAGGGCAATTTGACAGCATGACCATTTAGCAAAATAACAATAGTGATTCTAGCCTGGGGCCTACAGCATCCCCAGCCGTGGGCTTCTGACTAGGATAGTAAACAGGCAAGAAATCCCTTCTCTAGAGAATGTCTCAAGAGTAACCAAAAAGTGGTTGGTTGCTCCACAACAATCATAGCACTATTGTACCAGTGTGCACATCTTGCCTGGCAGATCAGCACTGCTGCATGAAGGCTCCAGCTATGAGTAAGACCACTGGCGTCTTTTATTTACCAGCAGCCTGTATACAGCCCTGCAGCACACCAAAAGCTAGCCAACAGGAAGGGTGTTCCCCAGTCAATTGGAAATTCATTTCTCTATGTCCTACAGCTGAAGTGCACAGTGTCTTCAACAACAGGGACTTACTGTGTAATTATGGTGGGTAACCAAGGATAATAGCAATGTCCTATGTTATTTTAGAGACCTCTGGAGTCTCTCTGACCTGTAGTTTGTAGAAAGGTATGTCATGCCTTGTTGCAGTCACCTGGGAATGACACTGTCTACCCATGCAGGATAATTTCATTGAAACGTTTTTAAAATATTTCAAGTTGTCTTTTGAAATTAACTCACTAACTAGTGGGTTTCCATAATGCTGTTTACACATCCTTAATTTTGGTTAACCTACCAACTACCCCTTTCTCTCTCCATCCCTGCTTAACCTCTTAACCCCTAGTATTTGCTCTTCTTTTATTTCACATGTTTTTTAATATCCATATAGTTATTTTTTTAAGTTGGATTAAGAGCTCATCACATTTTAATATGGCTTTTCATATTTTCTCCTTCTGAGTTAGCCCTTCCTTTACTCCCTGACTTCCTTCCTTCCTATATCTCCTCCTTCAATAAGACTTTTCCCAGTTATTCTATTTCTCTACTTTTGTTTTACCTATAATCTAATAATCCTCTTTCTTATCCCGGTAATGATACAGCCAATTATATGCAATTCAAGTTCCTGCCTCAAGAGAAATGATCAGATTTTCAGGTTGACTTACTAAATGCTCAACATGTAAGATGTGTTAAATATAGAGACATGCAATTAATTGCTATTCTGTATGTGAAGAAAAGCTTCTATTGTACTTTATTTCTGTCTCCTCTAAAAATAAACAACTAGTCAAAGAAACACATCCATTTTAACCAATACAATGAGATGTTTAGGTCAGTGTATTTTGTTTTGTTTTCTTGGCTTTTTTGGTACTCACCCCACTTCTTAGGAAATGTAAGATACATGGAGGTCTTTGTGCACACAGATAAGCACTAGAGGAACCTGGAATGTTAAGGATACAGCATTGTTTCTTCAAGGGAAAGAACAGAACACCTGTTTTCTGCCCAGAAGGCTGGAGCAGACATGTCTTCTAGACAGGTAATCTTTGCTCTATCTGTGTGGCTAGAGACTTTCTGGCACTGGATCCTCCCCCAGCCTCTTATTATGAATTTGTTTTTTTTTTTTTAGTCAGTTATAGAACCTATTTTTACAAACTGTACAAAGAGTTTCAATGTAGTTACTCACATCTGATCTGTGTTTAGCTTACTTTGTTCAAGGAGATTTATGTGTATTTTGTTGTGCATGCAGGATTGACTTAATTATCACCAGAATAGTTTTCACCAAATTGTGTTGTTTTAAATATGCCTAAAATGAACAACTTGGGCTTAGACTCCCAAAGCTTGAACCAACACTGGTGTGGTAGATTGAATAAAAATTATCCACATAGCCCCATAGTGGAGGTGTGGCCTTGTTGAAGTAGCTATGGCCTTGTTGGGGGAGGGCTTTGAAGTTTTCAGGAGCTCGAGTCAGGCGCAGAGTCACTCTCTCTTCCTGATGTCTGCAGATCCAGATGTAGAACTCTCAGTTCTTTCTCCGGCATCATGTCTGCCTCATGCCACCCTGTTTCTCACCATGACAATAGACTAGACCTCTGAACTATAAGCCAGCCGTAATAAAATGTTTTCCTTTATAAGAGTGGCCATTGTGGCCATTGTGTCTCTTTCCAACAATAGAAATCCTAGAAAAGACAACTGGCTACTGAGTTGTGTTGAGCTGAACTGCCTTGCTGCCTCCCATGGTTCATCACTCAGCTAGCTGTGAGAGTCATAGAGAACCTCTCACCACCAACACCACCAAGGAAACATGTTAGCAGCCAGCATATATGCATCAAAACTCCATCTCTGTCTCTAAATAATGAGCAAGTGGGTACAACCTCATATCACATGTCTGTGTATATGAAAAAAATCCTCTTCTCCTGTTTTGACTATCTTGTTATTCTTACTCAGAGGAATCTATGGCATATCCACATATCTGGGGTATTAGTAATTCATGTTGCATTGGACGTAAAATATTCCAAGTCTTTATAAAATGTTTCCCACCCTCTCATTAAAGCTATTTTCTATCCAGTGAGAAAGAAGCTTAGGGAACCTTCCATGCCAACCAACAGAAAGGAAATCTATCACTCAAAATGATTGGCAACTTCAGCTTTCTGTCACAATTGAGGAGAAAGGCCTAAACAAACAAAATCTTAGCTGAATATAATCAACCATGAAAGTCAAGTCAATGATTTATATACAAATGCTGCTAGAAGCATTTTTAAACTGTCCTAGGAATTTGCAGCTAGATTCATTTATATTCTCTACAACAAACACAGCACTACAATTTATAAGGAGCCTCCAGGCATTTCATTTGTTAGACTGATTTACAGTAAATTGGCTTATTCCAGCATAATAAAGAATACGCTTTGCTATATGCCACCAAAATAAATTAATCAAGCAATTTAAAATTGAATTTTCACACACGTCCTGTTTTGTTTCTTCCTGGATCTAAAATAATGGCATATCTCATCATTTAAAACCAATAATGTGATTTGTGTTTTTGCAGAAACCAACAACAAATTAGAAACCAAAACTTTGCATTAGCAACAACATAAACAGCCAACTGTGTTGAAAAATGGATCTTATTGTTTCTTCACTGTTATCCTAGAACATGAAGTCTGGGGGCAAATGAAGCCTGGTGCAATCTGAGGATTGGTTTAGAGGCTGTAACTCTTCAGGACAATGCAAATTGCTTCTCACATTAAAAACGCATTAAGTTGCACAGCAATTCAGAGAAAAGCATACAACCACTCTCAAATTTTAAAATACATTTAGGTGAAAAATTATTCCAAGTTGTATGAAAGCCTGAGGCTACTGGGATGTACCTTTTCATGTGTGCAGTAAGGGATGAGAGCCTTCTCTACGGTTTCCAGGGCTGAGGAAGAAGTAGTTCTGTTATTGAAAATGTATAAAGACAGTGATTAATCATGAGCAGTGTGCGGCCCATGAAGCAAAGAACATAGAAAAACTGCAAATGTGAGCAGCTTTGGGGAGGAGACACAATCAATCCTTGATTAATTCTACTAATGGAGAGGAGCATTGTGAATTACACAAACACCATTAAACGCTTACTGGAAATGAAGACCAACTTGTCCTAAAACTCTAGGGTGAAACTGTAGGATATGAAACATGTTTTCCCTCCACACACACGCAGGACTGATTTGAGGGTGTGGGGCTATACGGTAACCCAAACACCATTTGCAGAAGAAAAGTGCTCTGCAGTATTAAAGAAGTTACATTTGACGAAGGAAAATGCATTCTGGATGCTGTCTTCCAGCTTAGAAATGTGTCACTGTGGACAACTTCTGATGCCTAATCCCAGCCCTAACAGAAAACTAAAACCTGAAAACACATACGAACACACAAACACACTCATACATGTATCAGCTGGAAAATAACACTTCTGCCATTTCTCAAAGTCATTGAGAATAGAAGGATGTGTTAGAAAAACAGGTTTAAGTAACTCAGGTTCATAAAGGCTTTGTTTTTATACATATAAAGACATGGCTAAATAACAACATGCACACACATGCACACTCCTGCACACACCTGCATACACACACACATACACACACAAGACAAGAACATCCTCACTATTCACCAGCCATTTCTACACAGTCTTGTAGTATGAATGTTCATTCAAGCTTTTGACAAATATTATTTAAAGGTACTATATTTTAGGTATCAAATGCTGAGATTAGATTCCTAAACAAAGCAAACAGAGTTACTTTCAAGTAAAGCACAGAAACACATAGTGACTAGATAATAAATATATAAGCTTGTGCTTTTCAACTACATGTTGAGAGATATGTGGTCAGACAACTTTGTCATAATGCAAACACCATGTAGTCTACTCGCCAGATGGTACACTCACTGACATAGACTAGCCTAATACGTAACCAGACAAAAGGGTACACACACACACACACACACACAACTCTAGTGAGAAAACGGCACAAGGTTAACTCGAAGCTATAGAAAAAGCAAGACAACATGACATTCATAAAGCTGAGGCCAGTGTAAACATGACACAGCACTTCTGAGGAAACAACAAGAACAATCTAAAAATAATAAAAAGCATATTATAGTAAGTACATAAACTATAATGGAGATAGATGCTATCAGCATCAAGCATTAAGTGCGGTACATGATTGCAGGTGCCACGGTTCAGATGACCAGCTGTGCGGTCACCCACATCACAAGCGCCTGAGCGCGACATTACACTATCCATCGTGACAGCTGCCGCACACAGCACTAGTGACAGGAATTCTTCAACTACATTATAATGACATGAGGCCATCCTCTCATGAGCTCACAGGACTCATACAATTTTTATTTCCTGGTCTCCTCTTTTAGGTTGTTTATTCTTGTGTCACATAAGCTTAACGATATACACTCTCAAATGATTACTGAGATTAGGAGTTTGGGAAAGGAAAACCATAATCAGAACGTATTGTATGAAAAAAATCTATTTTTCAATAAAAGAATTCTAAACAAGTTCTAAAGTTTGTACCTTGATTCCAAAATCTCTGTAGGCTGAGCAGGTAGCTGCTAAAATATCAGGATAGATGATAGGTAGATAGATAGATAGATAGATAGATAGATAGATAGATAGATAGATGATAGAAAGATAGATATAGAGATATATAGACGTGTATATATATAACTAATAGTAATATATTACAATTTGTGTGTGTGATTGTATATATATATATATATATATATATATATATATATATATGGAGAGGGTGAAAATAAAAATGATTTAGGGCAATATGCATGCTTTGGCTCCCTCCAAAATGAAAAGTGCAAATGAGAAATTAAATCAAATTCAAGAGGAAAGTAACAATTTTAGGAGATTTGCTCTGGTTATAAATATTTAAGAATAATAAAGAATTTACTGAAAGGGCATAAAGTTAGGGCATAAAATTCATGATTTAATGTCAAGAAAGCAGAGAGTCCAAACAGGGTTAGGAAAAAGTCAAATGGAAAATGTATAAAATTAATAATGATACTTGATGATGTCCACTGAACTTTAGTTTTGATGTTTCTTGTTTAGAGCTTATGTATGTGGAAACCAATTTACCAGCTTTCTATCACCTATAATTCCAAGTATATAGAAGGTAGGTATTCTGAAGGGTCTAATTCTCAGTTGGCAGAGCATATGTCATTGTTATGTTCATGTGTTAAGAAACAGATTAAAATAAGCAAAGGTTTCTTTATCCTCTACCCTGTGAGACTGACAAGTTCAGTTGGAAAAAGGAACATGTGCCCAAAACTAGAAATGCAGCACATGGCACAACCGAATACAAGAGAGAACTCAAAGATTATTCAAATTTATTTTTTCAGTGGGTGCTTTACACAAGTGGTCAAGGAACTGCATTAATCAGTAAATAACGCTGCAACAACTGAGTAGCCAAATAGGGATGAAATCTACCAAGATCTCTGCTTGGAGGGTAGGGCTACTGCTCTGTAGTTACTGAGCTAAACTGCCATGAATAAGGACTAAGTTCAATTCCCAGTACTGAAGGAAAGAAAGAAAGGAAGAAAGAAAATAAGGAAGGAAGGGAGAGAGGAAGACAGAAGTAAGAGGGTGTTTCTACTTGGTTTGTAGGACTGAAGCATTTCCAGAGAGATTTAAGGAATAAAGCCATGAGTATTCTTAGAAAAGAGTCACTAGGTTAGGGGGATGATTTAGTGAATGAGGATGATTGTTGCCAAGCTTGGTACATGAGTTTGAGCCCTGAGTCCCACATGCTCACACACACACACACACACACACACACAGATTTACTATGTGAAATTAAACCAAGTCATTACATTACAGACAGAGAAATTCCTTAACTCTACAGGCAACAAACTACATATCTGAGAGAGCCAGTCATGCTGTACTAGTTGGAAAGTGGAAGGCTTAGGACTAAAGAATGGCTAACATTTCCATCCACGTTCAAAAGCAGAAGAAACCCACATCCCAGCTCAAGGCCAGCAGACAAGAAGGGATGTCTCTTATTCGTGTAAAGTCTGCCTTTTTTTTTTTTTTTTTTTTTTTTTTTTTGTAGTCAGAGGTTCAGCTGACTTGATAAGGCTTTACCCACATCAAGGAGAGCAATCTACTTTACTCATCCTACTGTTTCAAATGACACCCTCTCTTCTCCAGAAGCCACCTTACAAACACACAGAGAACGATGTTTGACCAAGTATCTTGTTATCCCATAGCCCAGTCAAGACGATATAAAATTACCCACAACATAAGTCAAGAACATAAACGAAGGGCCAAGTGAACGAATCTTTCATGTTCTAGTTGGAAGAGCATGCCTTGTATCTGACTGTGGCCATATAATTTGTGAAAGCTGCTGTGCTTACCCTCAACCTTAGTCTGAAAAGTTTCTCATTGTAGAGAGTAGAGTTAACATAGAAGCTAGCAGCAGTTCACAGTGCTGAGAATAGGCACCTAAGAGTGCCCACTCACCAATGGACCATCTATATCCACACATCTACTCGGCAAGGCTGAGGAGACGCGGCATAAGAGGGGCTGTAAGAATGTGCCAGGGATGGTAGGGAGGAATGCTGTGAAATGCCGTCCCCTGGATATGCCATGGCGGTTGTCCACATGAACTCACAGCAGATGTGAATGGCTGCACAAGAGTAAGCCGCTAAAAAACTCAAGCATGGATAAGTAAAGGGCTACTAAGTCCCCACCCCTAGCTGCAGAGCTACTGGCAGTTAATAGCTACTTTTCTTTGAGGAAGTGGCCACTGGTAGTTTGCCAGTAAACAGTAACAGGACTTGGTGGGTTAAAATATGAACTTTTTTAAAAGGACATAAACTTGGGAGAGAGATGTAGTGAGTGAGTTCCAAGAGAAATTATGAGGAATGTGGGGCAGATATGACAAAGATGCATTGCACACATATATAAAATTATCAAAGGATAAATTAAAAATATTATTAAAGAAATTTGAAAGTAGGACCAATAGAAATTGTAATTATGGTTGTTGTGAACATGCTAGTAACAAAATAATGACTATGGTTAACATGGACTGTTTCTCAGTATCCAGTGAATCACTAATATGGAAACTGAAGCACAGAAGGTTTAGTTATTTGTTCACATTCCCAAATCTACTCAGTGAACGTGTGATTATGACCCTACACTGCCCTAGATAAGGATACTTTGTTTTTTGGTTTTATTTTGGTTAGAGAAAGGATGACAATAAGTACTAATCAAAAATTGATTTAATTTAAAATAAGCATGGTTATTAAGTACCAAGTAGAGGTGTCAAGGGGACAATGGAATATGAAAGTCTGAGTTCTAGGATAAAGTCATCACTGGAAATATAACTTAAGGAATGCTATTAATGACATTTAAAGCTTTGGATTGAATCAGTCACCTGAGAAATGTACATTGGTAGAAAAATGAAGATCCTGGGGATAACCAACAGGTAGAAGTCAGAAAGATAATGAAAAAGGCATTTCAACGGCAATGGAAAGCCAAGTCTCCTGGAGCTGTAAGTCCAGAGCTGGCTGTCATCCCAGCACTGAGGAGCAGAGACCATAAGACCAGAAGTTCAAGGTCTTCCTTGACTACATAGCCAGTTCAAAGTATTGAGGCAGAGGAGACCTTGCTTCAAAAGTACCTAAATAAGGACTAAGGGGTGGCTCAGAGGGTAAGGACACTTGTGTGTGCATTTGAACCTGAGTTCAAACCCCAAGCACTCTGTAAAATACTAGGCATGCTCACACCTGTGACCCAGCATTGTGAGGGGTGGAGACAGGAGGTTCACCGGGGCTTTCTGGCTTCCAGCCTACTTCCAAGTTCAGTGAAAGGCCCTGACCCAGGTGAGTCAGGTAAAGAGTGACAGAGCAGGACACCCCAGATCCTCTTCTGCTCAGACACATGCATTCATGCACGCACAGCACATACTCAAAAATACTTATATAAGCAAATGAAAGTATAAATACAGTGAACCCAGACTCCCTGATAAGCCCAATCAGGGAGGGCCTCAATGGGAGACAGCATAGAAATCAAATGATAAGTGTGTTTACAACCCAGACCTCTGGCTTGATTTTGAAAAACATTTTCACTATTTATTTTGTCATGGTCAAATATATATAACAGTAAATTTAACAATAACTTCACCTAATTTTATTCCTGTTTCTAGTCTCCGTTTACATCTATTCTATTAACAGATGAAAACTACTTGGTTGTTTTTATGTTCCATATCCTGAGAAGAACTGGCCAGCAACTCAGAAAGACACTTGACTGAGGCACTGGAGGATGAAACCAGGTCTTCAGTCCTGATGGTTTCAAAGCTGATAAGCACTGGGGCACAGATTGGGGAGAACAGGAAAGGCTGCGTTGTAATTTGCCCCACAGAAACAATAAAATCCCAGTTCACTGAGGGACACCAGCACTGGACTCTCACACTACTGTGGAGCCTTCCGGGGGCTGCACTGTGCATTATGGATTATCTTCTCCTTGCTTCATTCACAGGCCACTCACTATCCACATTTCCAGTCTCTTCACGCACCCACTTATAGCTCTTTTATTCATTAATTTCTGAGTGAGCTTAGCAGTTCTGCTTGGTAGAGAATGCAAAGCTAAGCCAAGTGCTCTTGATACATGAAGAATGTGAGATTTTCACCCCCTTGCATCAACTGCTGTCGCAGGAGCCCAGGCTTCTGCTCACACTGAATTACTGCAACACCTTCCTAATCAATCCCTCCCAACCATGTATCCCCAAGACAGCAATCAGACTGATCCCTTTTAAATACAGGGCAAATCCAAATAAAACGATTTTCATTCTTCTTTTCAAAAATGCCAATACATCTCAATTTTGCACATGAAGTATTCAGATTCCATACAATGTCATAAAAAAAAAAAAATCACTACGTAACCTGCATCCCACTTCCTCTGGTCAGTCTCCAGCTCTCTTCTCACTCCGCCCTAGATGTGTTGCTATCCCTGATGTTCCTCACCTGGGCCAGATAGGAGTACACTTTGGATATTTATATTGATTGTTCTGTCTGGCTAGAAAGCTTATCTTAGATGGTCACATAGCTGTCTTGCCATCTCCCCCAAGTCTTTTATCAAAAGAAATCTCAATCATACCATCTATGGATGAGATTAAAAATACCTTCTCTCTTTTTTCACAAACTTGACCTTGGGTTTTCATTTTAACATTGTTCCCCTGGCAACTTGATAAAGGTGGAAGAGTATCACTGTTACCAAGCAACAGCACTTTAGGAGGAAAAAAAAGCCTTGATCCATATACAGAAGCACCTGTATTGGAAGTTGGAGTGTAAGCTATAAATATGTAGCCAGAGCTCCTATCTCCAGACTTCTCTGACAATGATAACTCTCTAACTGAGCAAGTGGCTTGCAGAAAGCAGGGTTGTGCTGCCTGTGAGTACAACAGGAGAACCTAAGTCAAAAGTTGAGTTTTTCAGCCAGGCTGAATGTTACAGTTGCCCAAATGGTTCTGCTTTCCTTACAACCAAACAAAACTTTGGAGTTAGAGAGCTGAAATAGAAATAATGGGTGACATTGTGACATGATATTGTGATCTACAAAGTTCAGCTGGAGAACTACACAATCAAGTTGCCTGGAAAAATCTCAAAATATGTCTCATAATGTTTTAAGTAAGTTTACAGTTTTGTGTTGGGCCACACACAAAACCATCACAGGAGGTACACTGGCCACAGACTGACCTAGATGGTTGTATAGACAGTTTACAAGGTCTACTTCCATTGAAGAGGAACAGTGGGCTTCCATCCAGGCTGGCATACTCTTTTTTCATGAGACCTAGGCCTAGTCCTAGTATGGTCAATGGTGATTTTATTGAACAACTCCCACAGTAGTAATCATATTCTTGATTATTCGCTTGATAGAGAGTAAATGAGTTTGAAGTAATAACCCATGATGCAGATAAGCACAATGTGGGAGACCTAGAAAGTTCTGAGTTAGATAGCTAGGCACAATGTGCATGGTCCAAGAATACAAGCCAGAGCCAGAGCTGAGCAATGCAAGTACTAAAAGGAACAATTGCAAAATAACACATCTGGATATCTACCCTCCTGTTATCCACCCATGTCTAGGATGCCTACAATGCCTGTGTTCAGCTTCCCGCCCTTTGGATGGATCCTGTGGAGCAAGCTAATAAAGTCCCAACCACTGTTCTTTCATTTGATAATGGACCAGACAGCTGTCTGCATCTGGCTGGAGTGGGTGCTACAACTGATTAACAGCATCCTCTGGGAAGCCCACCTGAAAAAGCACAAGACTGAGTCAAAGCCTTAAACTAGTCCAGGAGCTTGTGCTCAGAAACCTCCCATAAGTGTGATCAATTGAGGACTCCTCTCTAGTTCTGGGAGCATAGATTAGGGGACTCATGGAACATCTCTTGCTCTTTTACTGCCCTCTTTAGGCAGGTCTCTTGTTGCCTGGTCTCAGCCCAGACATTCTTATAATATCAACAAGGACTTCTTCAGACATATCCTTGATTCTTTGCCCCCAATGAATGTGGAAAGAGTTTTTAAACTTGAACTGGGAGAATATACCTTTGAGCCATATGTTGAAGGCAAAGGCAAAAGCTAAGCTGTAAAATGTCACAACATCACCTGTGGCTATATTTCTAATTCACTAAGGAGAGAGGCTGATAGCTTCCAGAAAAGTTTTCAAGGATTTGGGTTCCTAACCAGCCAATGGGAAATGCCTACAGGAGAGCATTGGAAGAGACCCCTTACAGTACACTTCCTCTTTGATTCTTCACCCTCCTCAACAGTGCTCCACTCCAGAAACTTCGTGTCCTGTCTCCTGGCATGCATGACCTTTGATCCATGACTTAACATTCTGCTCCTTTCCACACATTTCCTTCCTGGTGACATATTATTTCAATGGCTGGCATGGGCTACACATCTTGCTGTCTCTATCCGATTCAGGAAAAATCTGCAGGCTGCTGAGTCCCTTGAACTAATGTCACCTCTGAGGCAGCTTTCTCTCTTTCCAGAAACTACTTCCTCCCCTTCCCTCTTGATCCTGCCCAAATTTTCATGAAATTCTTCTCAAAGTGTTCAATTTATATGCATGGAAGCTCTTTTCTCCTGGGGCTTTGACTGATAGCATTTACAGAAATGCAATGAACTTTTTCACTTGTCATTTTCTTCTCTAGGCTTATACTCTCCTCAAAAGTACAGACTAGATTATTTTATCTTTTTGTTCAGCATTTCAACAAATATTGACATTCTTCTTCACTATGTCAGATATGGTATTGAAACCCTAGGAATCAAATGTCAAGTGAGAAAACTCAGGTCTCTATACCATTTACTGTCTACTGGGAGCCATTAAAAGATTTTTCAGAGACATTTTTAAAATTGGGGACATAGAAAGTGTTTTTAAAAGTACCTATAAAGTTATGAAAGATGAAAGAAGGGGGTACTCCTGGGATTCCACCCTTCCTTGAAGATTTATGTTCAGATAACAGTTGATGGAGATGGTAGAGATATTTTCTTCAATGGTATAACCATTGGTAAAGTGCATATATTGCAAACTCCTATCATGCTTCTGTGAGCAACCCTAATGAAACCCACTAGGTCACATGAGGCGCAACAAAAGACGTAAACAAATGTAGAAAGGAGGCTAATCATGAAGAAAGATGAGTGAAAGAGGAAGACAAGAGGCTAAATATGATCAAAATATATTATGTACATATATAAAAGTATAATAAACTCATGTATAACTAATAGATGCTAATAGAAGTATTATTTTAAAAGGTATATAGAGAGTATTGTAACTGTGTTTGATGTTACTGGATAATTTACACGTATAATTAATGAATTTTTGTAATTTTATAGCAATATGAAGCTTTAAAATTAAGAAACTAACTTTTCCAGAGATGTTATCCTTAGGCATATATTTAAAGAATCTATGTCAGGATGTCACAGAGACACTAGTTCATCCATGTTTAATGCTACACTATCAACAATAGTCAGGTTATGGGATCAGCCTAGATGTCAAACAACACATAATGATAAAGAAAATTTGATGCATGTGGTGGTTTGAATAAGAATGACACCCCTCCAAGGCTCATATGTTCAAATAATTGTTCCCCAGTTGATGGAGCTTTTCAAGGAGGATAAGGAGGTGTGGCCTTGTTGGGGAAGGTGTGGCACTAGGTTGGGGGGGTGCTCTTTTTTCTCAATCTCCTGAGTCCAGTTAGCAATACCCACGTGTTCATGTGTTTAGAACCACCTACTGGTGTAAGGGTAGCCTCTTAGAACCTGAATTCCTGAAGAAAACAGACTTTCCTCCCATTCTAGGAGCCATCAATTACCAGTGGCTTCTCAGCTAGGTGATGGCTTTTATGAAGCCCTAAACCATCTGTATTGGATCTTAATTGGCTTGATTGTATACAGATCTTGTGTCTTCAGTTACAGCTGCTGTAAGTTCATGTATGCAATAGTACTGTTGTGCCTAACAAACACTTGCTTACTGCAGCTGCCTCTTACCCCTCTTCTCAAATGATCTCTGCGCCTTGAAAGAAAGGATGTGATATAAATATCTTATTTAAAACTGAGCACTCCAACTTGCCTGTTTTCTGCATTCTGACTAATAGTGGTTTTCTGTATTAATTACCATATACTATAAAAAAAGAAGTTTCTCTAATAAGGGTTGAGAAATGTACTATATGTGTACAAAGGTAAGAACTTAGGAGAAATGTATTGCTATGTTCATTTAGTAGAATAATAATGTGGGTTTTCCCTTAATGCCTATGAACTAGTTAACCACGGAATTCTGGCCCAGTTAACAATATCAGACATAAATTCTGTCTTATTATTGAGTGGGTCTTAAATTCAATCAGAAAGCGCTTGGTATTTCCATAACATTAGTGTAACCATTGTACCTTGTACTAGTGGGCATATCATTCCAAGCCAGTCATTATTGTAGCCAGGTTTGTGTGTTTTTCTGACACTGAAGATCAAAGGCAGGGCCTTGCAGATGCGAGGCAAGGACTCTTCCACTGAGCTATAACCCCAACCCCACAATATAAGTTTTAAAGGTATAAAAAACTTTAAAAATTTTAAAGATATAAAATATTGCTATTTATCTTATTGCTTATTGCAGCAATATCAAGATAGAAAACCTTTAGTATACTCAACAAAAGAAGTACCCCATACTTCTCTGATAGGCAGTCCTTTTACAGTGTGGACTTAAGAAAACTTATCATTCTCAAATCTATGACTGGACTCTGATCAGGCTGTACCAAAAACAAAAATCTCACAGCTCTCACTTCTCATTAGTATGGGAATCAATAGGGAAACAACTTATTCTGATCTAAAATATTGCTACAGATTTTAAGAAATGAATAAGCATCTTCTCCTGCTTCTGATGGGGTAACAGACACTGGACTAGACAATCCATCATAAGCAGAGAGAACACTTGACAAAAATTCATGGAGGAACTGTTTTCAGACAAATAGAGTTAGACAAGGATCCTTTATGTTCATCCCCAATTTCTGCTTCAAGGAGCCATTTGGCTGTAATATTCTATGCACATCCTACTTGTCTCAGCCAATGTAACTGGTAAGAAAAAAATATCTCAAAGAGATAAGAAAACTACATAGTGGTGAAATGTCCTTAATCCCAGCACTCAAGAGGTGGTAGCCTATGAGTCTGAGGCCAGCCGGGTCTACACAGTAAGTTCCAAGCCAATTACAATTATTTAGTGAGACTCATCTCAAAAAGAATTTAAAAAGGAGAGAAAGGGAAGAAAAAGTAAGAAAAACAAGTAATCCTGAGTGAAGAACAGACATTATTGCATAAGTAATTTCTATAGAACCTGAAAACTTACTATAAATAATAAGTAAATTTGCCAAGAGTATAATGTACAAATCCTACATACAAATAAATCTCTATGTTAACAAAATAACTTAGAAAATAAATCTAGCAAAATGAATAGCTTTTGAAAGCATCAAGAGAATGTGAATTACTTTGGAAACAGTAATATGTTCTACACCTGCACACTGGCGACTATTACACAATGCAGGAAGGAATGGAAGAAGATATGTGCAAAGATTCCATGTTTCTTATTTAGACATTTATAAGATAGAGATTCTCTGTAGATCTGTAGATTCAATGAAATGCCAATCAAAGTTCTAGTAAGATTTTTGAAGAAACTGACAGCTGAGACTCAGTTATGAAACTAAACAGAATATTGTTTTAATTTTTTTAATAAAAATTTTACAGAATTTACAGTGGTTGGTGTCAAGACTCATTCTAAAGCTACATTGTGTCAACACATATGCCCTGGAGCCTGTAGGATGTCTGGTACCTGTAAGACATCCAGGTGCCTGAAGGATGTCCAGATGCCTGCAGGAGGCTCTGGTGCCTGCCAGATGTCCAGATGCCTGAGTGTGCCTGTGAGATGTCTGGATGCTTATAAGATGTCAGGGTGTCTCACAGGTTAGCTTAGTGCCTGAATCATGTTTGGGCATTTGAAGAAGGCTCTGTGGCCTGGAGGAATGTCCTGGGACCTACTGGATGTCTGGGCACATGTGGGATGCCCTGGTGCCTGCAGGAAGTCCAGGTGCCTGTGGAATGTCCTGATGCCTGTGGGATGTCTGGGTACCTGAGGGATGTCAAGATACCTATGTGGTATCCAGGTGCCTAGGTGATGTCCAGGTGTCTGTCTGTAAGTTGGCCCAGTTTCGTTGTGGTACCCTGGCATCTATGGGAGTCTTGGACCCTGTGGACAGCCCAGGTGCCTGAGGAGGGCCCTGATGCCTGCAGGATGTCAGGTGCCAGCTGGATGCACTAATGTGTTCAGGAGGTCCTGGTGCCTGAGGGGAGTCCTGGTCCTTGTGAAATGTTAGGGGAGAGGGAATCTGTGGGATGCTGTGGTGCTTGAAGGATACCGGGGGCCTGCTCAGTGTCTGGATTTCAGCTCTGAGGTCCAGCTTCAGATAGAACTTTTTCATGCTTAGACTCAGGCTGGTCTAGGCCAGGTGGATGTCCATGGGTCTCAGCAGCCTGCTGCCTCTAGGGATCATGATGATGCCCATGGTTCATGCTTCTGCCACACAAATTCGACTTAATTTTCTTTTATTTGTCCCCCCCCCCCGCCCCACCCGAGGGCACAGGGGTGGAAGGGTGGAAGAGGAAGGGATGGGAAGATGGTGTTATTGTAATACAATGTATGAAATTCAAATTATTAGTAAAGTATTAAAAAAAAAACTAACACCAACCAAACCAGGACAGAATGAAGAATTCAGAAATATGCTCACTCATATATGAATATATCATTGTTTTATCTTATGTTTCTTTAAAGTTTATTCAACACAACATAGCCTCCAACTTCATTAGGTGACTGACCATGTCCTCAACCAAAGCCTATTTTAAACTGAAATTCAGTTGCTGAGCCAGCCTCAGCCTCAGTTTTCTTGTCAGGCACTGCTCCTTCTGTAGGCGTCTCTGTTTGCCTTCCCTTTTGTGAATCTTGCAGGTTACTCACCCTTTGGACCTTTGCCCCAAGCCTGCCAGTCTCAGTGCAGCTGCAGCACAAGTTGACAGGCACAGTCTCTGGAGGTAGCTAGAGGTCTCGGAGGTAATGTCAGAGATCTGGATGGCCTCATTTCTAAGGTACCAATAGAAATATCTTCACACAAACTGCTCCTTCACGTACCCTCAAGACTGCACAGCCCTCATTACATGAAGGTTAGGCACATTTTTGTCTGCCAGCTCAGGGTGTTTGGGCATATGCACAGCACATCTTCCTTGGCAACCACCACTCCTTTCTTGAAAAGGAGTTCATAGATGGCAACCTGGCTCTTCTTAGAGATCAACACCCAGGCAGCTGCAGGGTCCAAAGAAGAGATAGGAAAGCTTTATCATTGTTTTAAACAATGTTAAGATAATGCCTTGGGGAAAGGTTAATCTTTTCAACAAATATTGCAGCAATTGAAGACTCATAGACAAAAGTAAATAACCTGCTCTACATGGCATCAAACAGAAAAATAAGTTAACATGCATCTGTCATAGAAAGGATTCGTACACACATACTTCTAAAGTATTATTTATAGCAGCCGAAACCTGGAAACAAATTGAATATCCATCAGCAAGTGAGTGGATTGGCAAATTTTAGGATTTCAATACGATGTCATATTACTAAATTGTAAAAAAGTAATGAGTTATCGATATATGTGACACATTTGAATTTCAGAAACACTATGCTAAATGAAGGAAGACTGCGTCCCTAAAATCCACACTGTATTATACCATTCATAAGAAATGTGACACATGTAACCCTAATAAATAATGATAAATATTCCATCAGGCTACAAACAGGGTGGAAAAGACCTCCAAGGAATTGTGGTAGGTGATGGAGATGTTTTATATTCCAACTGGGGAAGATAAATATAATTGTGGAAGTTCATTGAGCTTAAAAAATAGGTGAAATTTAATACATGTAAATCATATCTCCACAAAGTTGATTTTTAAAGATCTGCTAAGGCATATCTTTAAAGAAACTTTTGAGTTATACTCTTCTAAGACTCAAGGCTTGACAATAAATTTAAACATGATTAAAACCAGAAAACTAATACAGTTCTTGCCAAGGCAAGAGGCTATAAAATATCCTGTGTGGATCAAGATTAGAAAATTCAACCCTTTCTTCTGAGAATATGCTTTCTCATTTCTGAGTTCTGAATTGTTTTATTCCCTAAGGTCCAAAAGGACTGTGTCTTTCATCTTCTGTGATTCCTTTTCCTTCTATTACCCTATCTCTCCCCTCCACCTCGATGGGCACTAACATTTCCCATTACACACTGGAATATATGGCAACCTAAAAAATTTTTAAATCAAGGATTATATTTATATAGCTCATAAAATGGCTTTTATGTATGTTTGCATATCTTTTATTTTTCACTCATTTATCACAAATATATTTATTTTCCGTTTTTATTGTTGTTTCTACACTGATTATCAGCTCCAGTATAGATTACAGTAGCTGTGTCCTCTATCTTTCACTGTAATAGAGACCATCTAGGTTTCCCCTGAGCATTGATAACTGTCCTTCTGGATGCACATAGAAGACATCCTCTGTGTACTACTGGAAATAGAACTGGCTCATTCAATGCAGTTGTGCTTGTGTCATTTGCTTAATTTCTAGAATATTGCCTATTGAAATTTATTCTAGCGATATTGAAATAAGAATTTTGTTTGGTTTCTGAATATTCCACTCTCACAAGAAAAGAAATAAGGATACAATTCATCTCCATCACTCACAGAGTGATGATACTGGGCTCTTCAGGAGAGCTAAACAACAAACTGTTGTATTGTCTTTCAGAGCTGGGAGGAGCTGCCTGGCAGGAAGCCACTATCAATGACAAAAGCTCTAAGTATGTCTTCATGCTTCTCAATCTAGATTCACTCAGAAAGCTAAGATTTGAGTGCTTACCCTCCCTAAACTACTTGTGAAGCCAAGGACAGCTGAAGCTGTGATAGGAATGAAGTTCCAGAATCATAAGTGAATATTCTTCTGGTTAAACTTAAGATGGTACTGATTTATATACTGGAGTGATTAATCTCAAAAGCACTGTTGTACTGTATTTAGGGGTTTAGTATAAGTCCCCAAGCAAGAAAGGGGGTGAAATAAAATGTCTGATACAAATTTTCAAGCCTTCTTAGTAAATGGAACTAAATTATTTTAGCCCCATTTCAGTTTTAGTTCAAGTTGACAATCAAAACTAACCATTATAAAACTGTAAGAAGCATTTGGACCATATTTTGTGAAACTCTTTTAAAAACTGAAGCAAACGAATACTGTTGATGCAAAGACACAACCCTCACCTCTGAAAGAATGTGAGAGTTTATTCTGAAGCCAGATGTGAATGACAGCAGTCAGGGGACATGGATTTGGATGCCCCCAAACACCACTGTAGTAACAGAATAGAGACAATTGTAAGTCAAGGCCTTTTCAATACATTCAAATACATTGCTAGAAACATAAAAGCGGGGGTTACATCAAAGAGGCGAAATCTTTTAGACCTTGGATACTCTGGGACAACATTCTTAGCTTTTTGATTGGTGGAAACTAGTGTTAAGTTAATACTTTTCACCTGATAGACACAAGAATGTTAGATCAGGCTCATGACTAGGTGAGGAATGGTAATCAAGAAAGATAAAGATAGGCCAAGGTAAGTTGCAATTAGGCTCTGGACATCCAGCATTCCAACCAGTCTATAACTATTGAAGTTCTAATCAGTTAATCAGCCTTTTAAAAGGTTCAGTTGTAAGGTGTGGTTTACTTCTGACAACAGTCATTCACAGTATATAGCGATGAGTTCAATGAATGAAAACCAAGTGTGTGGTTATAGGAAATAGTAACAGTGTTTGTGCATATGTACTAGTCGCATGCCAAAATAAAGTTATCTGCGTGTAGGTATATTTAAAGCCACAGCAACCTATGACATCAACAAGAAAAAGACGGTGGTAATATGTTTAGTCTTGTTTCTGTTGCGCGGATAAAATAGTCTGGCAAAAGCAACTGAGGGGAGAAAAGGTTTATTTTTAGCTCCCCATCCCAAGTAATAGTTTGTCACAATGGGGAAGTCAAGACATCAGGAACTTGGAACAGCTAATCACATTACATCCATAGACAAGAGCATAGAGCAATGAATTAATGCATGCAAGCAAATTAAGAAAAAAGGTTCCCACCTTGGCTAATTAATCGAATGTATACCTATTTCTTCCAGAGCCATGTTAAAGTACATGATTTTTTCTAACAAAGTCATTCATTTAATAAAGAGTGAATAAATAAATGAAGCAGCTGATTCTTTAGGTTTGACTAGAGAAGTTAATATTTGTGAAAACTTGTATTCATTACATCAAAAGAAAAAAAAAACATATCTAATGTTGGAACTTTCCCTTGGGAGACATGAATAAATATCAACAACCCCCAGTCTGAGGACCAAGAACAGACCAAAGCAGCAATGCCACCCAGGTCTGACTTGGTGTGCTGGTGAATTTACTGGGTTTACTTACAAAAGCACGGGCAATGGGTTATTTACAGAAGCATAGGTGACTTTAATTATATCACCAAATATTCCCACTCTAGCATAGATGAGGGCTTCCCTATTTCTTCATAAAGTCCCTCTTTAGTTAACCTCCCACCATCAATACACTATACCACTTTCCCAAACAACTTGTAGCCAGAACAAATTTAAAGAGGGTATTCAGGAATAGCCAGTGGCTAGAATTTTGGGTGAGGGTTTCATGACTTTCCCCTTTCAGCCTTCCTTTGGAGGAATGTCAACAGATCCAATCTTGTTGAGTATGTCTGGCAGGAAAGTACAGCTGTTTGTAAGATGGTGTTGGCTGCTGTGCTCCAAGAACAGAGTTCCACGTCTTCTTAAGATGAGCAATGCCCAGTCTTCCTTCATTAGAATCCTGCCTGCAGGAGCTTCTGCCTCCTTTACTATATCATGGTCCATTCTCATCTCTCTGGCACATAGAACTCTCCCCATAAAAATGCAACTAGATTGATGACTTTTTGTGTAGAAGAAAAATATATTTTCCTTAAAGGTGATCCATTGAAGAACATAAGAATTACTGCTGTTGTCTAAAGATGGACTCTTCCTGAGGCAAGAAAGTTGATTCAAGCTCAAACTTAACAGGTGGGGGTTGGGGGTTGGGGAGGTGAGGAGGAGGGTAGGGAATGGAGGCAATCAAAGGACTGAGAACAGAAGACCTAAAAAGGATTCTTAGTGTGATGGGTGTTGTGTTTGGGCTAATGATTAAACCATTCACAAATGAATGCTCTGCAATCTTAGTTCTCTGAACTCTGAATGTATTTGTAATAATTTATTTAAATATTCCTTCTTGGAATATGTGAATTTACATTTCCCAATGTTTCTAGACAGAATTACTGTTCAACAAAAAAAAAAAAAAAAAAAAAAAAAACTTCTGAGCTCTAATTCCCAGTGAATCACAGTCTGCTCTTAACTGTACTAACATCCGTCTTAGGCCCTGAAAGGTCTCTATAGTTTTAATTCACTTTCTCATCATTCTATTTCATATTAGAACAAAATGTCACAATGAATAAAAGGTTCCAGAGAATGTGATAAATATTTGGAGGACTGCGGGAGGCTGTGGAGTAACAAGAATGCAGTGATGGGGAGTGCAGAGTCTATAGTTAATCAGGGAGCTTAGAAAAAGAGCAATTTTCGAGTCTTTTCTGCTTTTCATCATTAGGATCCTAGAATTTTCATCCAAGGCAGAAAGTAAAAGAAAAAAATTGCACCCAGTGCCTTCAGCTGTGCCCCGCATAGTACTCTAAGTTAAAAATAGCTGCTATAGGTAATTAATGTTGCGACATTGCTAATTTATTTAAATGAGAAGATTCTCATCCATGGTGTTCTCATCCTTGCTCAGCCAGCTAAACCTAGCCTGAAGGAAAGAACACACTGGGGGTCACTAGACTATTACTAATACTAGGAGCTTCACTCATTAAAATGATTTCGGAGTCCCTCGGTGCAATAAGCACATACTGCGGACATTATTTCTATTTTTATTCCTTTGGGCAATCACCAACAAAAGCTGGAATGGACTATAGCAAGGGACTCTGCACTTGGTCTTCGGAGAATGTGAAGGATGGTGTCTTTGGAAATTTCTGGTACATTCTCAAGAACAGGAGGGAAAAGACTATCAACACCGTAAAGTCCATCAGACCTGGAACTCCAAAGGGAAGTTATTAAAGATTCTTAAGCCTTGGTTTTCTTATCAGCAAAATCAGAGCAATAATACGTAAATTGCAAGGATATTGTTAATAACTAGCTGCTATGTGTATTTAAAACACAATGCATTTGATAGGTGGTTGATGAACGGTACCTGTCAATATCTCCATCAGAAGTTTGTGAAGGAAAAACCCATGCAAATAACCTTGTTAAGTGACCCATTCATTAGCATGAGAGCATACTCTCTTTTGTCCAGTCCTACTTATAAAGGATTATCTTCTTTTAATCCAACCTAAACACAGCCACACACAGTTCTTTCTGGAAAGCTTGTTCAGTACTCTTGTATGTGTTTCTCTTGTGATTCTTTCACTGGGGGTGCTCAAGTATGAGACTCATGATGGAAGAGAAGCCTTTTAGGTCCTACAAAGAAAAACAAAAAATAACACAAAAATAAAACCCAAATAATATAAATAGATCCTCAGATTATGTAAATTAGTGTATCTAATAGAACTTTTTGCAATCATGAGAATATTCTATATATTTATATTCTAATACAGTAATGACTACATATGCCACTAAATATATAACCCAATATGATAGTGTTGGCACACATCTGTGTATTTATAACCCAATAAAGTAGCAACTATACGTGTCTACCTATTTGAAAACAATACAATATGAGTACACATTTCTGCCTATTGTGTACTTGCCATGATGACCTGAATTTTCTCTTTTATGTTATTTAGCATACATTCAAATTTAAATTTAAGGAGACACAGTGTGTTGATTAGTTTTTATGTACTTGATGTAAGCTATAGTCATCTGAGAAAAAGAACTCTCAGTTGAGAAAATAATCCCATCAGACTGGCCTATAGGCAAGTCGTGGAACATTTTCATGATTAATGGTTGATGTGGAAATGCTAACCCCACTGTGGGTGGTACCACCCCTGGGCAGGGAGGTCTGGATTGTATAAAAAGGCAAGCTGAGCAAGCTAGTAAGCAGCATTCTTTTGTGGCTTCTCCTTTAGTTCCTGCTTCCATGTTCCTGCCTTAGATTCCATCAATGGATGGTGACCAGGATATCTAAGTGAAAGAACTCTTTCCTCCCCCAGTTGCTTTTGATCAGTGTTTTTTTTACAGTAGTAGGAAGTAGACTAATATTCCTACATACCCAGGGGTAATTGTGCTGGGCAGCACAGTTCAACCACTAATAGAATGCATAATTATTCATATCTAATATATTTATTATAATATTTAATGTATTAAATGTAGATATTAAATATGAGTACCTATTAAAATATTTGATAACTCTCTCAAAGATGAATAAGACAAAATAGATATCATGATACCCAAATAAATCAGTAGGAAATACAAAATCAATAGGAAAACAAATGTTATCAGACTGGAGATTGAAACAGCAGATTTCTATGCTGCTTACATATCACACATCCAGTTATAAAATGTTCCTTAATTATTGCCTATCTTGTATGCTCTTCTTTCTCATCCGCTAAAGCCCCCATCATATTAGACATGTGCTCAACCACACAGTCTACCTCCTCGTTGGTACTGCTCTTTCCTCCTATTTTTTCCATTTCCAAATTATATTTGCTAATTTAATTTTTCCTAACTCTGCCTTCCAAGATAACATTTCTTATTGTAGCTCTGACCTACCTTTTCTTTGACCATTCCATTGAATTCTAATTTCAATGTCATTTCAACTTCTTTTCCATTTTTTTTTTCTTTCTGATTTGGATATTCTGCTGCACAACATCCGACTTGCCTGGCAGCGCTTACCTCTTCTGTGGTGACTATGAGGAGGCTAAGCATGGCTACCCTGCAATATCGTTTAAGCTGTTCTAGTTTCCCGAGCTCTTAGGGTTCCAATATTCATCTGCGCTGTGACTCTTTATGCTCTGCTTGCTAAATTACTTTCTCCTGTGATTTATACATTTAATCGGAAGCTTTGTTTGGGAATGCCTTGTGATCCTGCTCTGCTGCATATGTAGTTATACCCTGTTTGCTTCTGCTGAAGACCCTGGGATGTCACTGCACGAAAGACTGCTGTCTGGATTAAAACTCAAAGAAGGATGTTAACCTCAGACTTTGTATTTGAATTCTTAAAAATCTTGGATCTTTAATTTCTCAGATAACTAGTTTTTATTTTTAGATTTAGTGTTTTAGTTTTCTGATTCCCTTGTGAATTAGATACAGCAAGTCCAAGATCTATCCTTCATACTGGACTGACTTTCTGCTATCACAAGTCAAATCTTTGTCCCCTATTCCTGGGAGACCTTGAAAACTGTAGACAGCAGTTCCTGGGGGCCTCTCTCTCCAGACTAACACTCCCCGTCACAGACGCTGAATCATCAGCTGATAGAGTTAATACTTTGGCTTTAAGCTTTCAATTTTTAGCACACAGTGTGTGATGGTCAGGATTTACTGTCTACTTGGGAGAATCTATAATCCCTTAGGAAACAAGCCTCTGGGCACACTACACGTTTGATGGATCTCTGGGTTAGCCCCTGAGTGTGCCTGTGTGGGATATTCTCGGTAAGGTTAACTGAAGTAGGAAGAGCCACATTACCTGTAGATGGCACTGTTCCATAGAATGGGATCTTGAATTAAACAAAAGGGAGAAGCTGAGCTCTTGCCTTCTTTCTGTTCCTGGTAGCAGATGCATGTGGCTAGCCAACTCAAGCTCCTGTGGCCACGACCATCCATACCATAATGAACTGTACTTTACAACTGTGGACTCAAACAAGCCCTTCCTTTCTTGAGTTGTTATTGTCCAGTATTTTCTTCCAGCAACATGGAAAATAAGTAGTACACTGTGACTACTGTCTTAAAGCATGTACTTTTTTGGTTTGGGTTTGTTTTTTTGGGGGGGGAGGGTTGTTTGGTTCTTGGTATGTAATTTCTCTTATTCTAGAAGATAAGCAAGTCTTCTGTGAGTTGCCCACCACACTCAGAGATCTACACGGTGCTTCCTCCTTTTTCTGCCTCTACTTCTGAGGCTGCGCCGGTCAGCTCACTCTGGGGCCACCTCAGATCTAGAAACATCACCAAATTATGCTCATCAGAGTGAGCACAGCTATATGTTCGATAGATAATCTGAAGCCTCATGGAACCACAGAGGTCAGAGAAGCTAATCATAGAACTTACTGCCTTCTACACCTTGCCTGCTTCACAATCATTCTTTTCTAAGAAACCACCTGGGCTCTGACTTTCCAGTGGCCCCCATGCTGGCTTATGTCCTCTTCTTGAGCATGCCTGAGAAGGTGGATTTTCCAAAGCAGATCTGTGTTCGCAACCTCACCAAAACACTTTAGATGAATAAGATTTTTCTCTAAATCTTTAGATTCTCACAAATCATGCAGCAGAAGACAGAAGCAAGGCAAAAAAATTGCTAGGGAATATTTTAAATTAAGAAAACCATAGTTAATCCATAAGCAGCAAAGAAATAAGTATCATCCCCTTTAAAGATTACAACATTCATAAACATATATCCACAAAAATACACATAGGCATCATAAAATGTCTACCTGCAAATATTTATTAAACACTTAATAAGCAACGTGCTAGCTTCCAGAGATATAATTAAGAACAAAACAGTTTAATTGCCTCCTTTTCCCGCCAAACTATAAATCTGAGGAGAGTAGAAGCTGTATTTTGTTTATTTGTCACTGGGCTGTGCACTCTATTGGCACTTAATATTTGATAAACAAATAAATTCCAGATTATTATAATATGCAAACAAATTATGGTGCAAAGGCAAAGGCTAGGTATGTAGCTTAACAGAAGAGCACATACTTAACATGTGCAAGGCCTTAAACTGAAACCTTAGTAAACACATATACACATATGCACACACACATTTACATGCACACACACACACACAAGCATGCAGGGGTGCAGGGGGATGGGAGAATCCAGAAAAAAAAACATAGGAAATTGTCCTTTAATGTAACAATTGTATAAAATTGTAACAAATGTATAAAAATAAGACACAGCTCACTATCCTCTGAGTCCTCTTTTCCTATGAGCAAGACCTAAACAATTCCTAAATAGCACTCTCTCTCTCTCTCTCTCTCTCTCTCTCTCACACACACACACACACACACACACACACACACACACACACACACACACACACACACACACATGGATTTGTGCATATGTGTAGAGAAGCCAGAGGTCAATGTTGGGTATGTTTCTCTATTTCTGTTCTTTTGCAACAAAGTCTCCCACTGAGCCTAAAACCTGCTGATTCTCTATACTGGCTGACTGGCCAGCTAGCCCCAGGAATCCTCTCTCTGCCTCTCAGTGCTGGGATGATTCTTATCATTCAGATTTTTATGTGGGTATTGAAGTTCTAAACTCAAGTCCCCTTTGTTTGTTCAACTATCACTTTACCCACTGAGTCATGCCCTTATTCCCCTCAAAAAGATGCTTCTGCCAATGTATCCAGTACACCAAATAATCATGCTTCATGGGATCTAACATTGGCTTTTTCTCTACCAACTATTTCAATTTGTTCAGAGGAAAATCTCTGAGTCACCAAAAAGAACACTTCATAGGCCTTCTGATTCTCTCAGTTCAGTTAATATTAGGTTACATAATCACTTAAGCCATAAACCATAGTCTCCACTCAGAAAGTCAAAATATTCCGTACAAAATACCTCTTCAACCTTTATTCAAAGGCTCTCTTCCACCTCTGCTAATGCAGAGGCCACTTGCCCTTAGAGAGTGTGGTCTGTTCATTTCTATTCTTTCTTTCTTTAATAAGTGCTTTATTTTAAAGGTAAAATTTACACAAGTAGTATTCACTACTCACTATTTTAAATGTATAATTGACTTTTGGCAACTGTTTCTATGAATCACACTAACACAGAACATTGACATCATCCTGTAGAATCCTTCTCTTTGCAGGCAATACTCATTAACCCCTGATAATCATTATTTCTACACATATACCTTTTCTTGACTTTGTGTAAGTACAGTATGAAATCTTTTATGTATAGTTTCTTTTCTATAGAATAATGTTATTTTTTAAACAATACTCTAATATGTGGACATACCAATATGGATTCACTCACTGCTCAATGGATAATTTGAATATTTCCTTATCTTTTAAGAATCTTTACAAATTGTTATGTAGACATCAGCTTAAATTCGTGCTATTTGACAGTGGGATTGCTGAGTCAAGCTTATCTTGGAGGAATTTTCTAAGACTAGTACCACTTGAACATATCCTTTGACAAAGTGTTTCCTCATTTGCTCATTTTGTATAAATTGCATTATATTTTATTATTTATTCAATTATGTGAATTCTTGATAAAGTGTAGAAATGCATATTTATCAGACATATATCTGTATTTTATTATAGCATAGCATCTTGTCTTATACTGTCTTTGGAAGAGAAACAGCTTTGGGTTTTTTGTTTGCTTTTTCTTTTCTCTTTCTTTCTTTTTCTTTTTTGCCTTTTCAATGAGATAAATATTGATGATACAGAGCACAGCAGAAATAAGGCTTGAATTTCTAATGTCATATAACATGCTCTACTGCTTAGAGTACTATTGACAGAGGCAGTATTGGACACGGTTTGTTTTTTCTTATTCTTTAGAAAGTTCATACATGTATAAATGAACTATCTTGGTCACATTCACCCCCCATTCCCTCCCTCTAACAACTCCCAGGTCTCCTCCAGCACATCTGCTTCCCAAACTCATGTTCTCTTTTTTATTTTTATAACCCACTGAGACCAATGAATCCTTCCAATATACACATGGGTGTGAGATCATTCACTGGGCATGGTAACCTACCAATGCTCACACCCTCCCAAAGAAAAGTAACCCTTCCTCTACGTCATCCACTGCTAATAGCACCTCAGATAGGCATGGGGCAATGGGATTACTTTCCCCCATTGCAATAATTTTTAACCAACTTGACCTTCTTGTGTTCTTGTGCAGACAGCCAAGAACTAGGTGCTGGGTGTTCACCTATGCAACAGACATGCCATGTTCAGAAGACAGCACTTCACAGCACACTTCCCCATCGTAAATTATTCTCCTCACTTTGAACAGTTTCAAGTCTCTGAGTAATCACTATCCTTACAATAAGAAGCCTCTTCAACCAAGCTTTTGCTTTCAATGAAGTCTAATGTGTCTTTTTTTTTTTTTTTAGGTTCATGATTGTTTTAGTTTTGTTTCCTGTTACTATGAGAAAATACCTTAAGAAAACCAATTTAAGGAGATAAGAGGCTGGAGAGGTTTCTGTGGGAAAAGAAAGATCTGGAAAATAGGGACTGGTCCCTTAAGGGCTGCTCCTTGCTCTTGGTGATTCCCCTTCCCATCTGTGAAGAGACTGTGACAGTCACAAGCCCAAGCAAAGGAGCTGATCCCAAACAGGTTACTAGGCAGGACAAATCAGGATGGAGAGGGAGTTCAGAGCCGAAGGGCCCTAAGATCCTGTACTGATGGGAGCCCTTTGTCTCTTCTAATAAAAGTTAGTAGCTTTGGTTCTTGTCTTTTATTCTCTGGCTGGTGCTCCTCTGCTCTCTTCATAATCTAGAATCTGTTGACTCTGTCATGCTGCCCTCAGATCTGTAACTGGGATTGTCTGGGACCCTCAGGATCTCCACTCTCACTCTTGGCAGGTGGAGGGTCTAAGTGGGTCTTCTTTTCAGGACATACAATTTTTTTGTTAGTACCGTGGAGTAGAATGAGCTCAGCAATACTCCTAGACAACCATCCATCACAGGGCTCATTTAGGTCCATCATTGTTAGGAACTCAAGGCACTGGGAACTTAAGTAGCTAGTCACATGACATCCACAGTCAAGAGCAGAGAGCAATGAACTGATGCATGCCTGGTAGCGCTCAGCTCACTTTGTCCACGCATGCAATTGTAGCACCCACATTGGGCAAGTCTACCACATCACTTAAAGCATTAAGATACTATGCTACAGAACTGACCACTGGCCAACATCATCTAGGCAATTCCTGACTAATACTCCTTTTCCAGATGTGATAGCACACACCTTTAACCAAGCACTCTGGAGGCAGAAATGGGCAGATATCTGTGTATCTGAGACCAGGCAGGTTGACATAGTAAGTTCCTGACCAGCCAGGGCTACATTGTCAGACCCTATCTCAAAAGAGAAAAAGAATTCTTTTGCCAGATGACTCTAGATTATGTCAAGTTGACAAAACTAAACCAATTATCACAAAGCTTTCTGGCCCTGTCTAAGAAATAAACGTTTGTCTAATTCACAATCACAAAGAGCATCTCACATACTTCCTTTCATAATTTTTATGATTTATTTTTTAATTTAAATCTTAGGTCACAGTTGACTTTTTCATGGGATATCTAACTGTCTTGGTATCATTTTGTCAAAGTCTGTACAAACTGCTATAACAAATACTATAATTTGTTATAGCGATTTATAAACAATACATAACTACTATATCTGGGGGCCAAGGTTCTAATAGATTTGGTGTCTGGAGAATACCTCCTTCTTCGTTCATAGAAGGCTCACCGGCACAGGATCTGCTCACAGTAGAAGTCTTCCCTGTTTGGCTTCCTATAATCGCATTCATGAAGTCCCCACCTTCATGACCAAGTCACCTGCAAAAGGCCTCAACTCCTAGAGCAAGCATGTGGAGACTAAGTTTCAATATGTGAACTTGAGAAGCATACATTCAGTCTACTCCATTTTGACTCATTAAACTGCTAGGAAAGTCATTTGATGACTGTTTCATGATCCCACTGATAACTTAATCTTTTAAAGCTGCTCTCTCCCCTCTGAAAAATGGGAAAAGGTATGATACACACTCTTACACAAAACAGTATTCCTAGGATGCTTGTAAAGATCAGTGAAGGAGGTGCATGAAAAGTACTCAGGTTCATGTTTCACATAAAAGAGTGCTCAGTACACACTACTTTATAAAGCCTATTCAATCCTATTTACTCTTAAAATATAGCTTGCATTTATCTATGGCTTCATCACGGCCCATGACCCATTTATTCTCTTAACAAATTTCCACCGAATAGCCATGTACTGAGTTGGGTGTTGGGAGTTCACTGATGTAAATATATATAGTTCCTACTCCAGTGATACTTCTAGGTCAGAGAAGGGAGAGACTGCTAAGTAGCAATTAAAATGAAAGTAGCCAAAAGTCATCACCTTAAACTTTGCTCTGGTTAATGGGAGAATAGATTTTTCCGTGTCCCATCTGCTTTCTCAGGGTCCACATGGTAAACCTGGAGATAAGAAAGAGCTGTTAAGGAAATATGTGTGTGTGTTACTGGCTGTATAAACAGTCTAGGTCTTTTTATTTACTTCAGGTGAAACTCATTTGAATAGCATCCTCCACTCCCCATCCCTCTGCACCCCTTCTCTCTCTCTCCATCCATGTTTCAACAGAATGGAACTAATTGTATTTATCTATACATGCCATGATTTTCTTGTCTCCTGGACTTTTCTCATGCAGCCCATGAAATGTGCTCTGCCATGCTAGGGTTTGCAGTTCTTCACATCAGCTAGGATTCTTACGTCTTTGAAGGAAAGAAAGCCATATCAAGCTAGCCTGAGAAAACAAAACAGAAACCTTTATTAAAAGAATATCTATATGTTTCACAAAATAGGACAGGGAAATGGCTGTGCTTGTATCAGAGGTAACAATAGAACACATTCTCTGGGAAATGGCAGGGGATACATTCTCTTCACAGCTTGTCTCCCTTCTTTCCTCTGTGCACATGTCAGTGTAACTCACTTAGCTTTTATTATTGTTTTTCCTCTACAGAATGGCCAAAAACAAAAGTAGCAGAGCAAACCTGTGCTAAAAATTCCAGAGGGAGACAGATCAGTTCAGCACATTTTCAGGTGCCTAGGAATAGATCAAACAGTTGTAGACTAGAAACGCAATGCGTTAGTTAGTGTGCTGGAGGGCTGCTCTCACAACTTTTACAGGAACCAGGAAGGAAGCACAAATAAGAGTAGAAAGGGCAGAGAAGACTAAGGAGCACACAGCATAGAAGGTATTTCTCCTTTGCAACTAAGTCCAGGATGTGCTCCACCTCCCACTTCAGTGTGTTAGGTGTCTGTGTTGAGTGCACTTTCCACTGCCCATAACTTCGTCTAGCACTGGGTAAAAATTTGTAATAATCTGTTTCTGTGTCTATCCCCTATGAACTCACTGAGGACCCGGGTCAATCAGACTCAGTCTTTTCCTAAACTTCTGGAGATACAAACAGCAAAGCAAGCAAAAAATAATGTAAGGGTGTATTAAAGACCTGGGAGGAAATGAGTGGGTGATTTGCAAGGTAACTGACACTTGATTTTTTTTATTTGTGTGTGTGTGTGTGTGTGTGTGTGTGTGTGTATGTGATATATATGTGCTTGTGTGAAGGTGAGTGTATATACATGTGTACATTGCATATGGAGGTCAAAGGCCAATATTAAGTGTCTGCCTTGGTCACTCTCCACCTCAGTTTTTGAAGTAGGGTCTCTCATTGAACCTGAAACTCATTGATTCAGCTAGGCTAGCTGGCCAGTAAGCTCCAGAGTCATGATTTTCTTTGCCACTGTGCCTTGCATGTGGGTGCTGGCGATCCAAACTCAGGTCCTCAGGCATTTGTGGGAGGCACTTTACATCAGTGTTGTTTCCAGCTCGGATGGAGATGGAAAGGTGCCGTGTCAATCATGAACCAAGAACCACATAGGTCTGACTTGGGGAAAGTGTCTCCAATGGCAATGTTAACAGCTCTGAGAGGAAAGGTGGCCTGGAAGTCTGGAGCACACAGCACAGAGAAAACACAGCTTTGAGGTTGGGAAGGTGTCCCAGTGGAAAGGTATCCCAGCAGTCGGGAGCCCAGGAGCTATACAACTCTAAGGTAGGGAAGGTGTTCCCATTTGAGCTGGAGTGTTACAGTGTAATACCTCCACTCTTCTCTGAGGGGAGAAGTTTTCCTGGTGTTGTAGCTCTGAGGAGAAATATCCCAGTCTGAGCTGAGGTATTCTGCTTCTTCACTATGACCCAATGAAAAAGACAGCTTCATGCAGCAAATCTCATAAGAGATTGATGAGGCTTGTCTGCCTCCACTTGGGAGGAAGGCAGCAGTCAAACCTGTGCCAAACCTGTACTCAGCCAAAGCTGAGCAGAATATGGCTCTTTATATAGTCTTCCTGGAGTAAGTGGAGCTTTCCAGGATGGCCTGAGATTTTTTCATATTATTTGAATAATCTGGGGGAAGGGGCCCATTGAGGACTGGAAATGGCCATTAGGACCTGTACAGAAGTCTGGGGTTAGGGCTTATCTACTCTCCCACCTCAAGGGGCTAAGAACAGTCATTATGGCTGTTTGGTGAGGGGAGCCTAGCCACTTGTTGGCCTGTAAGGGTCTATACCCTGGGCTTACACCCATGCCCAGATGAGACCTCCCCTCAGCCCAGCACCAGTTCTGCCCACGGAGGCTGCAGACAGGCCCTAGAGTCACAAACTGGCCTGGGGTCCAGGTACTCCTAGCAACTTGCCCCCAACCCTAAGTTGCTATGACTCCTGCTGGGGTAGGGAGCAGAGCTCTCCACAGAACATGTGGACATACCTTCAGCAGGGGTATAGAGAAATATTTAATCATTTAATCCAGCAACATGGCTGTTCTTGGAAAGGATCACTTTGAAAGGCCTCTGTGATAGCTAGGAAGGGATCAAATCCAAGGGTCAATATGAAGAAATCACATTTAGAGGCCTGTATGGTCCAGATGGAATGTAGAAAGAATAGTAAGAATGTTAGTACACACCTTTAATCCCAGTATTCAGAAGACAGTGGTGGTGCACACCTTTCATCCCAGCACTTGGGAGACAGGAAACAGATTTCAGAAGGAGTCAGTGTCAGACAGGAAGTGACATCTACGATGAGAGTGAAGGGCAGGCAAAATGACAAATCAGAGGAAGAGTTAGCAGAGTGAGCCAGAGTATGGACATGCCTAACTCTCATGATGGAAAAATAGGCTCTCAGGCAGTCTGAGAGTCAGTCACAGGGAATAAGACACAAAGATGGAGGATAAGGCAGAGAAGTTGACTGAGACAGTATGGGGCAGTGAGAGCTCACAGAGACACAGGAGCAGTCTGAAGCAGTCAGTTACAGAAGTAGGCAGGCTGAGGGAGAGACACAGAGATAATACACAGGGGATAATGTTGTAGAAGTTTATTTTTAGTTATGTGTAAAGTAATTGTTCTGTGCACTGTTAGAAAAGGGGGTGCACAGGCCTTGGCATTTTGTATTGTTTGCAGGTGTTGGATTTCTGTGGGGGTTGTTTAATTGATAATGATCTGCATGTGCTATCAGTAGGATACCTGAGGAGTCCTGAAAGAATAAATACACCTGAGGTCAGACACTCAGGATTCTACTGTGGATTGAATACGGCGCTGGCCAGGATGGTGGTTCCCTCTGCTGAGGTCTGGCAGAGTTTGCACATATGGAAAAATGCCTCCTTATCTCCTTGCTGAATGACACAGCAACATACAGCTACAGGATAAGATGCAGAGGCAGAATGAGGTAGGCAGTCTGAAGAGTCTGAGGCAGAGACACAGAGGCAGTTTGCCAGAAGAAGTCAGTATTGGACAGGAAGAGTGAGTTAGTTTGAAGCTAAGCAGAGCAATTTAGTCAGAGATGTTGCAGGATTCAGCCAGAGTTGGCCAGAGTTAGAAGAGTTCAGTCAGAAACAGTTAGCTGGGTTAGAAGATCAGTTTGAACCAGCAACTTGGAGAAGAATTTGAGCCAGAGCAGTGAGTAAGTTGAACCAGGAAACCAGAAGAGCTGAGTTCAGAAGGAACTAGTCAAAGTGGCTCAGTCAGTGTAAATCATGGAGGCTTAAATGTTCTCAATTATACAGAGGCTGAAGCTTTCCAGTTCTAGACTTAAGATTAAATTGTACAGAGACAGAAACACTCCAAGGACTAAGGACCAGGGATTGAATTAGACAAAAGAATAAAAAGCATTTTGCCCTGAATCTACAGCTACACGGGGCCTACACCCTACCTACTAAGTCATCTCCATAGCCCCTGCCCTTGAAAACTGCAACTAGAGGGTGCTGGAGCGATTGTTCATGGTTAAAAGTACTGACTGCTCTTCCAGAGGTCCTTAGTTCAATACCCAGCAACCATCTATAATGGTTGTGGCTCACAACCATCTATAATGGGATCAGATGCCCTCTTCTAGCAAGTAGGTAATGTAAATAAATAAAATAAAATAAAATCTTCTCTGTTGTAACTCTGGCTATCCTAAAACTCACTCTGTAGGCTGGCTTCGAACTCACAGAGATCTGCCTGCTTCTGCCTCCCGAGTGCTGGGATTAAAGGCATGTATCACCTCCACCTGGCTATAAGATAAAAATCTTTTAAAAAACTAAAAAGAATACTCCAACTAGAAAAATCTATAATTTTAAATTTTCTTTGGAGTCAATAAACAAAGGGCCAAGAAATAAAGTAGCAGGCGGAAAAAAATCAAGAAATCAGATAATTCTAAATCTTATTGCTAATGTTATGTTTTCTTAGAAGTAATTCAAGAGGTGAGATGATCTATTTAAGAATTTTATTTAGTTGTATATAAAGTCATATGATATTGAGAATCTATGAAGTACTTTAAGAGATGCTAGAGACCCAGCCTATGCGTTATGCGTGAAAGGCAAGTGCTGTACCTCTCAGCTACATCCCCAGACCTCAGATCATTTAATTAGCACAGTACTGTGGAGTAATGCTAAGGAATCATTAATGCTAAGGAATCATTCAAACCAGCTAATTTAACAGCCTATTGACCAGTGAGTTAAACAAAACTTTCATGATAGAAACACTTCCTGTCTCCCTCAAAGTGCAGTAGAGGGTAATGTTTTCTTCACCATTGTCAAGGACTCTACTAAGACCCAGAGAGAAAGTACAGTAGAACCAGGAGAAAGTTGCAGAAAATAATAAGCAATGCTCTGTTCTCCCTCTGCTGGTTTCTCCATGCTATAGCTCTCCAACGTTCTGCAGACAGGCCCAAATGGAATGCTTTCCTGGAATCCCAGAAATGTTTAGAATTGTTCAGTCTTTTGGCCAAACAATCCAGGGCACCCCACCAACACCATCCGTATCCTCACTCACTATCACTGATAATGACTAACACAGGAGAGAGAGAACAAGTAGAAGCCCATGGCTCAACTAATTGTCCAAGAAAACCATTCAAAAGAAGATAAAATACTTATACATTATATACAATGTATGACAAGCTATACTTTTCTGAGAATGTGATCTTACGGGTGGAGATGCAACATGGCAAAGGGAAAGCACTGCATTTAAAGCTAGATGACATTAGTGTCCCCTATTAATTACCAGATGTAGAACCTTTGCACATGTTGGTTGTCACTTAAGTATTAATTGTATAGCACTAGTGTTCCTGGAATGGAGTTTTATCAACCTCAAAATGAAGACGATACACAGCAGAACTGTTGGACCCATTTCTGTTTCTAATATTTTATCATTCTGAGTGCTGTTGAATGATAAAATTTTAATGATTTATTTCTGCTGTTCTCTTATAGCATTTGGGCCATTTTCAGACAGAAGCAAAATGTCTGAAGCCATCACTATAATCATCCACTTCCTTCCTTGATATAATGCCAGACACGTTGTGGATACCCAAATGAATCATAATTGATACAATAATGATTATGGTGATATGAAGAGCCTTGGGATTTTAATTTGAGCCAAATTTGTTTGGTTATATGGCTAATATTTTGAGTAGCAGATGTGAGGAGATATGTTGGGAGCCGAGTTGAAACGCCATTATAAGATGGTGCCGGTTTCCTGTTTCCGGGTTCTTAGTAAACAAGTAACAGCGCAGGTGCAAGTTGAGTAATCCTTGCCGCCTATGCTAATGAGGTTCTGGACATGCATCCAATTGTTGATGGTCACGTTGCTTGCCGCCTCCCCTATGCTAATGAGGTTCTGGACATGCATCCAATCGTTGATGGTCATGTTGCCAATATAAGCAGGGTGCCTCACACATTCAGGGTCTTTCGCTGTCAACACTCAATCAAGCTACAGTCCTCAATAAAGCGTGAACCAGAAGAATCCTGTGTGCGGCGTCTTCCTTGCAGGCGAGGCGGGCGTCCACATTTGGTGCCGAAACCCGGGAACCTGACCAAATGTGGACGCCCGCCTCGCCTAACCCTAACCCTAACCCTAACCCTAACCCTAACCCTAACCCTAACCCTAACCCTAACCCTAACCCTAACCCTAACCCTAACCCTAACCCTGCACTAGGTGCGGTCATTTTTGCTAGTATGGTTATTGTTGTTCTTGCTTGTTGCCTTTGTTTAAATTGTCATCGCCCAGTAACCACCGGGTCTCTTACAATCCCTTCTTGGGGTAAACTAGAAGGAGAATTGCAGAGAGAAAAGGAAAAGGGAAGTTTCCGTGCCGGTACATGGCCATTATGGCATATGGTTAATAAGCGATGTCAAGAGAGGGTAAGGGAAGGACAGCGAATATTAGCAAAACATCAAGACAGCATGTCAGAAACAGAAAAGAGGAAGAGGCCTAAAAAAGATATAAAAAGGGTAGAAAAAGAGAAAAAAGAACAAATAAATAGTCAGAAAAGGGTATACCCAGTACTAGCAGAATTTGAAAATTTAAATAATTCATTTCAAGCATTGAACGGTGATTCAGATTTAAACAGTCAAAAAAGTTTAACCAGAGCAACAGAAAAGGAGTTAATTCAGGTAGAAAGCAGATTACAGAATGCATATGTAAATTACCTAGATCTCAAGCTTGATGGTATGCTTTCTGATAATTCCTCTACTGAGCTCATGATACAAAAGGAAGACAATATTTTAAAATGGATCATTGCAAAAAGCAACTCAAAAAGCTTGGGCAGAATCTATACTGCCTGTGTTAGAGTTTTTCTCTCAGCAGCTGCTTGGCTACGGCTGCTAAATAACAAGCCTCGCTATGTTCAGGAGTTTGGACCAAAAATTCAGCCAACTGGTCCTGGTCCTCCAGTGAATTGGTATTTGGTTTTATTACCTGTATTTGGAAGTTTGTTTATGGTTAACGTTTGAAAAAAGTTCCAAACTTCAGGTTGTCGTGGACTACAAAACCCATAAAGCATTGCAGTGGCTAGATGTTCCTGTTATCAGCCACAGCTACAACTCCCTTGACTGGCATGTTAAATGAACGTCCAGCAAGCAGGAAAAAATTATTGGATTTCAAATTATACATAATAAATAAAACTTCAGCTAAAATTTAAAAAAAAAAAAAAAAGGGGGAATAGGCGGCCCCAGTATGGGACCTAAAAGTACCATTTCCCTTATATTATTTACCTTAAATTTTTTGAATTTGGATGCTGCTGGAAGATCTGCAGCAGATAGACATGCTATGTCTACACAACCTCCACTAGAAAATGTCAAGTGGAAAGATGTATTGTCTAACCAATGGAAGGGCCCGGATCAAGTTTTAATAAGATCCAGGGGAGCTGTTTGTGTTTTTCCTCAGGATCAAGAAAACCCCATTTGGGTGCCTGCTCATCTGACGAGGACGGTGAAACAGCCCTTAGAGCCTGAAAAAGATCAAGAACAAGATGAAGATCTTGAAAACGCTACTAGCTCTACAGATGATCCTGATAAAGTGGCCCTCGATACGCACAGAACAACGATGGGGAATACTAACAACACTCCCCAAACCAATGCCGGTGATGCATGACGAACTCTAGTTTTGATCTTGCCTATTTGCCTTATGACTCTCAAAATAGTGGTATAGGGGAAAATCGTACTATGGCAATTGGCTCAATTAGGTTGTGAATGGAGGATGCTTGGTTTATGTGTGACATCTGTTCAATATCATAATTATACTGTTGCTGCAAATTTGTCATGGGAACTTTCTCAATATTTCAAGACGGATTGGTCATCACAATTTGATGCTACTATGAGGGACCTAAGACTGGCCATTACGCATGTCAATTCAACTCGTGTGGACTTATCCATGGCAACTGGACTCTGGGGTTGGATTAAAGATGCTACCATGTATCTCAAAGAATGGGCTGGTCTGGGAACTATGGGAATTATGATGATTGCTTCTGTATTAATATGTTTTTGGTGCTTTTGTAAAATGTATAGACAGAGACAGCGAGATAATGCCATGATTATTCCAGCATTTGCTGCCCTTGATGTGAGACATTCCCCTGCAGCCTGGTTGGCAACGCTTAGACAGTGGGCTATCGTTAGGTCGATGGTTGGTGTGTAGTATCCAACCCTCCTTTTGATTGTTGAGCTGTATGTTGTCAGAACCAATGCGACAGAAGTTCATCTCCACCACATGTCTCCCTTTTAGACAATTTAGGGTATGTGGCCTTTGCACCTTGAGGACTTGCTTCCATTGCACCAAGAATAGGCACATCCCTTATTCGACCCAAGGTTAGCCTTTGCACATCTCAAGAGGTTCTCCTCATTGCACGAGATAAGGTAACCTGGGTATTTAGGACATGCTTAACTTCCTTGATCCTCACCTCCGTAGATGGAGGGGGTTGATCGGTGACTTAGCATGTTCCTTTGTCTTCAATTTAATATAAAAGGGGGAGATGTTGGGAGCCGAGTTGAAACGCCATTATAAGATGGTGCCGGTTTCCTGTTTCCGGGTTCTTAGTAAACAAGTAACAGCGCAGGTGCAAGTTGAGTAATCCTTGCCGCCTATGCTAATGAGGTTCTGGACATGCATCCAATCGTTGATGGTCACGTTGTTTGCCGCCTCCCCCTATGCTAATGAGGTTCTGGACATGCATCCAATCGTTGATGGTCATGTTGCCAATATAAGCAGGGTGCCTCACACATTCAGGGTCTTTCGCTGTCAACACTCAATCAAGCTACAGTCCTCAATAAAGCGTGAACCAGAAGAATCCTGTGTGCGGCGTCTTCCTTGCAGGCGAGGCGGGCGTCCACAGAGATATGTATTTCCTTTCCCACGCCACCCCCACAACAGTCTGAAGTCTTCAAATGAGAAAAATCAAATTCTAAAAATGCAGTTCCAATCTTTCCTGCTGTCCAGCCACCAGCTAAGTCCCCTTATGTCACAGTGCTTTAAAATCAAGTGACTCCAGCCAGCCTTTATTCTTTTCTATGATGTTGGGGGTGGAGCCCACGGCCTTGTGCATGCCAAGCAAGTACTGCTAAGCAAGTACTCAGAAAAGCTGTGGTTAAGAGGAAGGAACAAGATGCAAGATAGAGTCAACTTGTTCAAACACTTGTACTTTTCAGCTTAATGTAGTAGCTAAAATTGAAAGATAGCATGCCATGATGCAAGAACATGTGTGGGCTGGCGGTCCAAGGTTTCTAGACACAAATGCAGGTTCACAAGCAGCAGAAATAATTACAGCTACGAGTCACGGAGAATTTACTGTGGACCAGATATTAAGTCAAACCATTCATAAAAACCTTTGTAAAGGTGTCACACACAGAGAGAGAGATGAACACACACACTCATTTATTCTGCACAACAATTCTATAAATGTTCTAATTTTTACAGGTTAAGTATTTGGAGATTAGAGAATTAATTTAATTTCCTTTGACTATTCACAGCCAAGTCAGGAATGGAGCAGGATATCTCATTCTAGTTTTGTTTTCCTTCAGAATTTGAACATTGTAACAACTTACTTTTAGAAAACATTTGCCACACCTTTAAGGAAAACTACAATGGGTCCAACAAAATGGCTCAGTGGATTACACCATTTGCTACCAAATCTGATTACCTGAATTTGATTCCAGGTTTACACATGATAAAAAGAGACAACTGACTCCCAAATGTTGTGCTCTGACCTCCACACATAAATACACACACTAAATAAATGGATAAAATTTAATTTCTTAAAGAATACCTGTAATAGGGCTAGCAAGATGCTCAATGGGTTAAGGAGCTTGCCATACAATTCTGGTGACCTAAGATCAATCCCTTGAATCCATGTAAAAGTAAAAGAAGAAAAACAACTCTACATAGTTGCCAATGACCCCCATATACATGCTGCAGTATACATGTTCATGCACATCCTGCATACACACACACACACACACACACACACACACACACACACACATACACACACACAGAGGGAAAAGGGAGAGGAAGGAATGGAGGAGAGAGACAGAGAGACAAAGAAAAAAGATTAATAATAAAATTTGAAAAATTAAAATAACTACAATGTAAATAAACTGTAATTGATAATGTTAGGTTTAACATCAACACTTGAGAGTGGTGAACATGTTTCAAAGAACAAATTCATTTTGGAGACAGTGTGAATTGCTTTAACCACTTTGTAAAACTCTTTGTCAGTATTTACTCCAGATGAACACACACACTGTGTATAATCCAACAATCCCACTCCCCACTACATCTCTGAACAAAAGTGCAAACATATGAACCAAAACACCACAATATGAATGGGTTATGGACACACCCTTACACTCAGGAGACTGAAGCAGGAGGATTGTGAGCTTGAGGTAAGCCTGGCTGAGCTACATAGTGACTTTAAGGTCAGTATTGGCTATACAGCAAATTCCTATCTCCAAAGAAAATGGCTGGGGCTGGGTGGGTAGAATTACATAGCAGCACTAGTTATAAGAGCTGCAAAAATAGCTACTAATCTTTTATCATTAGTGAATTTTTTAGAATAAAATTTTACCAAGAATTTACAATTGGCAATGACAAGGAAACTGTTGATACATCCGTGAATGAATTTCAGAGATACGGTTAGGCACAAGAGGCCAAATCCAAAAGGCTGTATGTGATACAGTTGCAAAGTTCAAATAACACTGCCTAACTAGTCTATGGTGAATGACATTAGAATGATGCTTACCTGAGCAACTTGAGATAATAACAGGAGTGCAAGGCAATCGGGCTTCAGGGACACTAATGATGTCTGGACCTGGGAAATACAAAACCTAAAATTCATAAAGTCATAGACAAGCAAGTCTCAAATCCTTCTTTATGATGTGCTAAAATTCAAGAGGAAAATTTACAAAATAAAAAACAATTAAGAATTTACCCTTTTCAGCTGTCCACGCCCCCTTCCATGTACCAGGTCACCTCTCTCTAAGCCACTGCACATGCTGCCCACCTTTCCTGATCTTCAGTTCCATTATACAACCTTAAGTGTCTGTGAAAAGGAACTCAGACCGATCTTACAGCAGGTTGGAGAGTGTCCTTTCCAAGTGACTCTGGTCTAAACCTCTTCCGGGCAGCTCAGCTAGTTTCTGCTTCTTCCAGGCCACTGGTCTGGTCTCAAGAGTCTTCTTTGCAGCTTTGCTTGTCTCAAAGCCTTCTTTACAGCTTTGCTCTGCTCCTCTGAGAAGGAATTTAGACTTACAGTGCCTACTTTAGCAGGGAGGGGCCAGTTTGAGTTAATCTGGTTGATTTCAGGAAATTCCTGAAGCTATTTTGAGTTGTTTAACACCCTGTTTAAAGAGCTTCTTTGCAGGATGGAATGTTTCAGTCTTACACAGCAATGTTACACATGGATGTTACACGGCAACACCACACAAGGATGCCTATGTCCTAGAAGAAAAATTGAAATTTTCACATGTCTAGAGTTATGTCTTCACACATGCATATCTCTAAGTTTGGATAAGTCCTAAATGTTAATCTCACACTATGAAAGTTGCCTAGTTCTTTGTTTCTCCTAATCTTAGGCTGAAATTTTGCATTTCATTGATTCATAGTGCAACAAAAAGATTCAAGCCTGGGAATGTAGCCCAGTGGTACAACACTTGCATGAGCAAGGCACCTGTTCAATACCCAACATCACTAAATATACAAATTAAATAATAAGTAAATACAGTCTATTAATAGTGCTATGGAACTTAACTTTTTCTTTAGTGCAGATAATTTTGTCACCAATAAAAGACACGATATTTTGGAATGAATTACACTTATTACTTGTATCTCTAAATATCATTTATAGCCATTGCTATTTTGAAATTTTTGCATTTATTAGATTTGATACTAAGCTATGCTGCTTTTTTGGATCAATATAAGAGCATAAGCATTTTTAAAACTTCTGTAAATTTTGTGATACCCTTCTATTAGGGAGTAAAAGCTATGTTCTCTACCCTTCTGGCACAGGACAAGGCCTGAACATATAATCAACAGAAGTAAAGTAACATTACATGGTAAGGGCTGGGTTATAATAGGCAAAGCAACTTTTACATGGCTTGATAGAGCACAAGCCCTGAGTGCTTGGAGCCACTACACAAGACTGTGAGAAGCTTCCCTGCTGTAAGAACAAACTAATCTAGGCAGGAAGACCACCAAGATGCATGCAAGGAGAGGGACAGACAAGGAAAGAGAGGCGGGCAGAAACAGAGACACAAATAGCCCTCACACCAGGATCCAACAGTTATTTTGACTGGTAGGAATTAGTTGAGTGCTGTTTTAAGGTCTCCTTTCTCTAGCTGATGAGAACAAAAACCATTTCCAGCCAGTTCCAGCAAGAACCTGCTTGGTCAAATCTGCTTTCAGCACTATTTAAAATTTTTTAGCCACAGCTTTATTCTGTTTCACCCTTCTGTTGCACAAATCAGTGGTATCCAGCCAGAGGAATAAAGGAAAACTCCCGCTATGCCCAAGATGTTCTCACAGCAGCTTCCTCCTTCCTGGTATGATGCCTTCCTCCTTCCACCTGTCCCAACCCTGCATTCCCATCTTTGCCCTCCCCAAACTCAATTAAGATAGGGGTCTCTCTGGGGGTCCTCATCTTGCTCTATTCCCTGGACATTAGACTGGGAGACCCTGTAGAATTCCACATTTGTTTCTGTCACTTTGAGGTCACAAATCCTGCCCTGTGTGTTGTCCAACAGTGATCTTCTGTCTTGTTCAGTTTCCTAGCCAGTGCCTCCATACACAAAGTCCAAACATCACTCTGAAAATCTGTTAAAGAGCTGAATGGGATGGTCTGAGTTGAAATTCATACTTCATGGTAACTAACAAAAAGCTCCTCATGCTTTACAGAGCAAACAAGGCCCGAGGGCGTCCTGTGTGCAGCTGTCGTCTCTTCCTGTGTTTTTTTACTCTGGCTTCCATTGCCATCACTCTCTGAAATGGGTCTTTGCACACCCCCTATGCACGCCTTGTCACTACAGTTGAGATATTTATTTTGTTCTGTGTATTTTTGCCTTCTTTAATTCTTTTCCATGTATATCTCTGCAGCTATGCTAGCGTGTGGTACTGAATACCTGAAACGTGCCTAGTGCACACTGAGAAGTGTTCAAGGTATAAAACATCAGATTTCCAGATCTTAATATGAAAAAATGTAGCACATCTCATCATTTTTTATGTTAATCATGTCATAAAACGTTTCAGACTATTTGAGTTAAACAACCTATTTCTTTTTTTCTTTGAGTTTTTTGCTTAGTTTGGCTTGGCTTGTTTTGTTTTTGTTTCTGTTGGCTTGTGTGTTGTTTTGTTTTCGGCACAGTCTCTCACACTGTGGTTTATGTTACTCTAATACATGCAACAGTCCATCTGCCTCAGTAATCCCTATTGCTGGGATTACAGCTGTGATCCCACCATGCCTGTGAACAACAAAGTTCTTAAATGAATCTCACTTGCTGCTTTTCACCCTTTGCACACCGCTACTAGAAAACTTGCAAATCCATATCGATTCACGCTATGCTTCTGAGTATAATGAACTGGCCAGTTCTGTCCAGAGCAGCCATTTCTCCCCAAAGCCCAGTTGTTAGTACTCTCCTTTCCTGGGTTGTAGGACTCTGCTTTCATGGTTTTCCTGATGCTTCGGTGCCTGCTCCTTCTCAGAAAGTGCTTCTGATACCTACATCTATTGTTCTTACATTTCATTATGCTTCAAAACCACTTAAGGTTGCTTTCAGAATATCATATTCCTGGACCTTATATGAAGAGATTCTGATCTGGTAGTTATGTGTGAGGAATGGAGAGTCTGACTTAGGAAAACAGAATGAGGTCCCAGAATTCCGAACTAATTTTCAACCCTGTTTCTCCTTTTACCACATGCATTCATTTCCCCCCATTACCCTGCCCTGTCCCCACGGATGCGGCAGTTACTATAGACCGATGGTCCCTCCACTCTCATCTTCTAGCTCAGATTCCTCTCATCCCCACTCTTCCTTCCATCTCTGCATCTTCACTTGTTTTCCCGAACACAGCTCCTGTGACACATAAGGCCACCTCTCTGTTCTCCCTGACTCATTCTTCCTTCTGTGCTCCAGTGGTACAAATCGAATTCACCCCCTCCTTCCTATCATGTGTTTCTAACCTATTTCTAATCATTGTTTCTTGTGTTGTTTTGCTTTTCGAGACCAGGTTTCTCTGTTGTAACTCTGGCCATCCTGCAACTCACTCTGTAGACCAGGCTAGCCTCGAACTCACAGCGATCTGCCTGCCTCTACCTCAAGTGCTGGGATTAAAGGCATGTACCACTGTCATCCTGCTAATCATCTATTTCTAATCTAAACCCCACTGCTTCTTCTTTATTAACCCTTATCTTCACTGTGCCTTCCTCCTTCCTTTAGTTTAGGGTTTCTCAGACTTGGAAGAACTGAAATATTGAGCCAGTGGGCACTTGCAGGGGACCATCTTGTACATTGTAGGATGCTCAGCAGTGTTGTGGCATATTTGTACTTATTCTCAAATATTATATAAAAAAAACCACATGCACGTCTGTGCAGTAATAAGCTGTTTATCCAGCAACCTGTGCCACTTTCAGAAGGTTTACCTTTCATAGCTATTGGAACCAGCTTCTTAGGAGTGGACTCTGCAATGCAGAAAGCATGCTAGTTTGGAGCACTAGCAATTGTCTACCCAATGGCCCTTGATTAGAGCATTTGTTGTTTTAATGTTGACTCTGCTCACTGAGATATTTGTGTTGAAAGCATCTGATCATAATAATGTTAATGGAGGAACTTACGGTGTCCTCTGGTGAGGGAAGACCTTGCCTGGGGAATTGACTGGCTTGTAAAAGGGCACATGTCAGCCATTCGAGGTTGGGGGTTGGTGCACTGTAGAAGTTCTATTCATTATACATTAGTGGTGGCTAGTGCTTCCCTTCAATAAAATACCTAGACATCATGTGCTCCTAGTTGGTGCCAGGAGAAACAAAGCAATGGAAGACTGAGGTCTGTCAGTCAGCCCTATGAGGCAAGACTCTCTGCCTTAGCCTTCCAGATTTCCTATCCCAGAAAGTTATCTTATCTCTTTATTGAAATCCGCTGGAGATATTATTAATATTTCCTTAACACAGCAGTGTCCCATCCTTACTCTCCTAAGGACCAGTTAGCACCCCATAGTGGGTAGAACCCAAAATGCCTCATGATGTTGAGGCTGGGGAACTAAGAGGAAGGGAACACTCTCTTACCCTCCTACCCCATTAACCACATAGAGACAAAGCCTCAGTTGAGGCATTTGCATCAACATAAGAGGTTCTGGGTCACAGTATAAGAGCAAAAGTTATGTTTTAAATTTTAATTACTGTGCCTAAGAGATCTATAGAACAAGGACATAACTTCCTGGAGTGCTAGGTGGGGCTGTTCCTGTGAGATACAGAAAGATATGATCGTGTAATCTCACTTGCCCAAGGGCAGATAACCTCCTGGAAAGTTGACGGAGAAGGCCAAGATCTCATATAGTTGACCTAAATGCACCAGATGTGCTTGGTCACTTGTGGGAGGGAGATAACCCAGACAGGAAGTGCATCAGGGATAGATGCTTGCCACTGATTGGACCTGGTGGGAAGTACATAGCCTTACAGGTTCTCCATTTTTAAGCACCTGTACCCCATGACTTGGGGTCATTCTGTAGAGACTACAGAGGTGAAAATTTCACTCTGTGGAAACCTCAAAATGGTCCAGGTCAGAGTCCAACTTCCAGGCCAGTATTTAATTAATTTAATTAAGGCTTGCTTCAAATTTGGCTCAATTGTGGTAGTCTTATTCTCGACTGGATTTACAACAGCTCCTCTATTCCACACTCTTTTAAAAAAGTTTTACAGTTTTCATCAGAATAAAACACAGTATCTAATGCAGCATAAAAAGGACATCATTTGTCTTTACTTGCCTCCTCCAGCTTTCCACTCCAATGATGCTAAGTGCCTTTGCAGCTTAATTAAGGATGGATGAAATTCATAAGGAGCGGCAACTGTAGCCAGCAAGTATTTGAGTAGCTTAGGAGATAAATGCAAAGCTCGTAGGATGGTTTAAATTTAGGATATGAGTAAGCGTCATGCACTTTGTGAAACACAGGCAGAATTGTGTTAAATATATGTAGTAAGTTAGTAAACTATAAGGCATGCCAAAGTTAAAATAAATAGAAAATATGATGGAACAGAGGGTCATTTGCAGTCAAAAACAGTATAGAAAAGCTGTTTGGAATAATCATGGTATGTCTTCACTGACAATTTTGTCAGCTCTAATTCAGTCATGTGTTTGGAGACACCTGAAATCATCTCACATGCTGTCTACCTAGTGTCGGGTGTGAGATGTCCCTCTCCACGTTTTTGGCCTGGGAGTCTATAGACTTCCAAAACAACACAGCCATTTAGAATCGAGGGTTGCAGTGAAACCACTGAACTGGACCGTTCCATGGTCTATTAGTGATCAAACTAACAAGGCTGGCGGTGAGGGGTGTTGTAGAATGGCAGAGAACAATGGAAGTGGGCATCTTTGAACTGATGTTTGCTGTCAGATTGGCTGAGAAATAGACATCCTTGCCCAAGGTTGTTTACCTTTGGGGTTGGGTAAGGGAGGTTCCTGGATAAACAGAAACCGACCTTGGTTAGGACACTGTCACCAGCACACCATTGAGGTGGTGGTGGGTGTGTGTGTGTGTGGGGGGGGGGGGGGTTGTGCTTTGGATTTAAAGGGACTTCTCAGGAGGTCCCACTCCCAACTAAGGAGTTGAAGGCTACTGGGGAAGGAGAGCCTATTTGCTTCAAGGATACAGCTCCTGGTAGTCTGCCATTCATGGCCCTACACAGCAAATTCTGACAGCACCAAAAAAAAAAAAAAAAAAAAAAGTACCTGACTTGGGAGGGAGAAACGGTGAGAGGATTTGGGAGGAGCTGGAGGGAAGGGAGTGGAATCTATGTCTAAATGTAGGTATATCCTTGTCCCTTCCCTTAGGGCTAATCCAGTGGAGCAGGTCAGGGACTGACTGGCTTGGAGACCTCTACAAGGAAGGCAGGTTCAGTTTAAGATAATGTGCTTTCCCTTCACAGAATTTCCACTCCCCTTGCGCAGTTCCTAAGAGCAGAGCTTTGGTTAAGTTTAGTTCATACGGCTGGGTTTGCCCAACTTTGAGGCCTGACTCAAAACTGAGTAACTACTTATTTTTCTTTTCCCCCATCTTTTTGTTTCAGATGGTAGCCACAGACTAAGTATGCTTTGTAGACTCCCTAACTTAGCTTTCGACGCCCTTACTCTTTCTCTAAAGCTCTACCCTTCTATCCCAAGGCTGCCTGCTCACTGTGGCTGACCTCCATGATTATCTTCCCACTGTTCCTCTTTGGGGCAACTTCTATTAACAATTTGTAAATTATCCTTGAGTTTCTGTTTGACTTTATTTTTAATTTTCTAGTACTGAGATCCTCAGGAAGAGACCGAATTTCTCAGGTATCGTATGTTGGTTGACTCTTCTAGGATGCCCCTTTTGATTTTTTAACTGGCAAAGAGAACAAACCCATTTCTGCAACTTAAGATGACATCTGTGGGGGTGAATTTGATCAAAACACATTATCTGCATGCATGAAATTTTCAAGATAAAAAAATCCCAGTGTTCACAGTCGCATGGACTGCATACATCTGGGTTCCAGCCTCCACTAAGTGACCGAAACTATCTCAAAAACAAAACAACCAATAGCACCGCAAAACAAAAATGAAAGACTTCTGTTTCCTCCTTCCACCTAAAAAAGTACAGGTGAAATTTCTGGGGCCTTTTACTCAAAGAATTAGCTATCTTCATAGCGTATAATAAAAGAGAGGTTTTAGAATATATTTAGTTGGGATGAAGCAAAAACAAAACAAAACAGTGATACTTTAAATAAAGGGCCAGTTCCTGAGGTGCTTTTAACTCACTACCCTTCAGGGTGAGGGGTATGCGGGTGCAGAAGTTTGGTATCCTACACCGAACAGATTTGCAAACGAAGTTACGGAAAACCGTGTCCGCCAAGGGCCTCCAAGGACATCCCAAATCCCCAACCTCCCGAGAGGACGCAAACAGCCCTGGGCGTATTACCTGAAGCAACTCTTGCTACGAATTGAGTCATCCGGTCTTCCCAGCCCCCCAGCCCTTCCGCCTCCGAAGGCCGCCGCTCTGGCTTCCGCTCTAGGCGGCTCCCGGCTCGTCTTCATGGTAGACGCGGCCTCTCTAGCCTCACTCGCCGTCCTCTCGGTGTCAGCGCGGGATAGCGTGGAGCAGCTCGCTTGGCCTGTGCAGATACGGTGTTTCCGGAGGCCAACGGATCCGAGCGGCAGCTCAGGTGGACGGGGCCGCACGGCTGTGAGTGGACTCTATGTAGGGAACCTGAATGTGGGGGGTCCGCGGGGGACCCGGAGAAGGGCTGGGAGGGCAGGCCTGCACGGCGGAGTGGGCTTGCGGCTTGCTGCAGCCTGGCTTCCGGCAGTACCCTGCCAACAGTCTATCCGCCACCGTTTCTGGGTCACAGCCTGCTGTCGTGTAATTTACAGTAAGAGTGAACCCAGGGCCTCGCGCCAGCTGCAAGGCCCCACAGCCTCTTCACTTTGGGGACTCGCTCTTGCTAAACTGTGAAAACTGTCCTCCAACCCCTCATCAGCCTCCTGAGTAGCTCAGCATACAGACACGGGTAGCCAAGAGTGTTTGGTTTGGTGTTTTGAGACAGAATCGCTAGCCGGCCTCGAACTCAGACATCATCCTTCTCTGCTTCCTGAGTAATGGGATTAAAGGCGTGTGCCACCACGCTCGGCCAGTAGTTATTTGTTTGTATCTATCTATCTATTAATCTAATCTAATCTATGAAGACAGAGTCTCTTTCGATGTACTCCTGGCTGCCCTGGAATCCTCTATGTAAACCAGGCTGGCCTTGAACAGAGATCCACCTGCCTCTGCTTCCCAAGCGCTGTGCTTAAAGGCGTGTGCCACCACTGTCCGGCTTAAAAAAATTTTTTTTTAATTATTTTATATGTATGAGTATTTTGCCTGAATGTATGTCTGTGCACTAATGCATGCCAGGTAGCCAGGGAGATCAGAATAAGGAGTCTTGATTCCCTTTGAACTGGAGTTTAAAGAGTTTGTGAATCACCCTGTGGTGCTGGGAATTGAACCTGCGGTCTCTGTAAGAGCAGCCTGCCTGAGCTATTAACCAAGGAGTCGTCGTTCTAGCCCCCTTTTTAAATTTTAAAATCACAATCTTTTCAGCTCTAGCCATGTGATTTGCTTAAGCACTTTTGTGGGTTGGGATTTTTTGTTTGTTTTTAAATTTTTCCACCTTAGCACTGTCTACTTAGTAGGTGTTGGTTCAGGCTGACGATTTGAATCATTTTGATGTGGCAATGACATAGGGGCATTGATATATATGTGTCCCATACAGGGTTGGGGTGGGAATCATTGCATAGAAGTGGGATCTGGTCGCACTGATTTCAAGGAGAGTCTGCCTTGTTTGGGATTCTAGGGATTTCCAACATATGTCCATTCAAAACTCAAGAGTACAGTGCCTGCCAGGTTGTGGTGACTGCACACCTTTAATCCCAGCACTCGGTAGGCAGAGGCAGGCAGATCTCTGAGTTCCAGGCAAGCTTGGGCTGGTCTACAGTTCTGGTCTACAAAGGGAGTTCCAGGACAGCCAGGACTATACAGACCCCACTCCACCTCCCCATCTCCCCCCCCAAAAAGAGAGTAAAGAATGAACCAGCATTTGCTAATTAAAGAAGCCAGTAGCCAGAAAATCAGGTAGTTCCTTGCCTTCACAGCTTCATATATAATAGAAAATAGAAAAGATTAACAAGTAAAGTTTCTGTAAAGCAGAAAGACTTGAATTTTTTTACATGGGATGGAGGAAAACACACTGTATAGTACCTTCCTTCACCCGGTGAGGTGCAGGAGATATTTATTAGCGGTACTGGGAAGAACTGATGTGAGCAAGTGGGATATACAGGCAACTCAATCTGATAGTAGTTGGAGAATGTACCCCTAGAGCCAGCGTACTCTGAGGAGGCTTCGCTGAGATGGCCTGTGATTGGCCAAACTTGATGGACCTAGAGATAGTGCAACTTAGTTGGGTTAAGAAGTATTTTGTTCCAGTAGATCAGTGGGGACGAGCAGTTAAGTAAAGTATTCATATATGTATAACCAAAGCAGACACTAGAAATCCTGAGCTTCCTCCTGGATGAAATCCCCAGGAATTCAGTTAATGGCTGTTTAAAACAAACAGACAAATAAAAAACCTAAACAAGTTGTTTAGTTAAATTTGTCAGAGGTATTTTTGTTATTTAGAAAACAAAGTAGATACACACACAATATCACATGCATCCAACAAGGGCCTGCAGGCCCACTGATCCATTCAGGAATTAAAGTATAATGTATATAGTGTTAGTATTTGTCAATAAGCATGTGTAGGTATAATTTTGAAATATTTGAACCCTTGGGCTTTCTTAGAACTGTTGTGCAATTTCCTTAAGTTTAGAGAGTGATAGTTCAAATTCATGAGATTCAAATTAGCAAAAAGTTTTAGGTGGATGGATTTTGTTATGGACTTGTTATTAGGAACTGTACTTTTCTTTCACTGGGGAGTCTATATACTATACTCGTCAGAAAGAATGTCTGGAACATACTGATCTTTCCTAGTAATTTATTTTTTGAGACAGTGTCTCACTATGCAGTCCTGGAACTCACTGTGCAGACCAAGCTGGCCTGGAATTTAAATGAAAAGATGTCTCACTGGTAAGATGTTTGTGGTGAAATAAAGGTGTAAATGGAGACCAAACAGGCATAGTCCACAGTGAGTTAGAGAAGTCCATGGACCCTCACCATCTGTGTAGAATAGGCCTGTGTGAAAGCTAGGAAGGGTCTATATTCAAGGGGTCTACATTCAGAGGCCTGTGTGGTCTGGATGGAATGTAGGTAATTCAATCCCAGTATTTAGAAAGCAGTGGTGGTACAATCCTTTAATCTCTAAGAAAAACAGAATGTGGAAGCCGACACAGGAAGCAGAACTCAGAGGAGTCAGTATCACACAAAGTGACATCTGAGATGAGTCAGAGTGAATGGCAAGCAAAGTGACTAATCAGAGGAAGAGTTGTCAGAGTGAGGGCACGCCCAACTCTGGAGACAAAGGGGGGCTCTCAGCTCAGGACATTGGAGTTATAGCAGAGTCCATTATGGAAGCAGAGACAGATGCAGGCAGACGGGACAAGACAGAGAAATGAAGTGGGCTGACTGAGGCAGTATGAAGCAGAGAGGAGCAGCTCTGCAGAAGTTAGTATCAGATGAATATTTGAAGCTAAGCAGAGCATTTCAGAGAAGTAGTGGGAGTCAGCTAGAGTCAAAAGTGTTTGGTCAGAAGCAGTAAGCTGGCTCAGAGGATCAGTTTAAACTAGTCAGCTTGGAGAAGAGTTTAAGCTAAAACAAGAGTGAGTTTAACCAGAAGAGTCAGAGTTCAGAAGGAGCTAGTCAGAGTGGCTTATACGTTTTAGATTGTACAGAAGCCGAACCGCTCTAGGGCTCCAGGCTAGAACGGGTGATTTAATTAGACCAAGAATAAAAGCCTTTGCCCTGAATCAGCTTCTACATCTGGTGAATCAACACCTATAATCTGTTTACTGCAGATTCCACAAAGGGGACATGGCTCTGGTTTTTGCTGGGTCTCAGAGTACATAGTAAATAATAGTGTGTTTAGTGGCACACCTTAATCCCAGCACTTGAGAGGCAGAGGCAGGCAAATCTCTGAGTTCCAGCAGCCAGAGCTACATCGTAAGACCCTGTTTTCTGGAATTAGTTAAGGGAGGAGTCACATTAACGTTGTGGAAGAACAGAACAGCCCTGCAGGTAAAGGGAACAACATCAAGCTCTTGAAATGACCTAGTAATTGTAGACCACTTTCCCAGCACACAAACCAAATGAGTAAAGAAGCAGTTGCTGGGAAAACAAATCGAAAGGACTGTGCAGCAGAACTTTAACCTAGAGGAGGAGGATAACAAGATCTGGAGATAGCATAGAGGGATGGAGCAGAGAAGGAACAATCGTGTGTAAACTTTAAAGGCAGAATGTGACCACTCAAGATTCATGACTGCTTAGCCTGACTCTTGAGAGTACATGAGCAGACTGCCTGATCAGGAAGCTAACCCCTGTGAGATTTCACAGGGTGACTTCTTTGACTCAGGGGTGTGCCCTTTTTACACTTACGGTTCACCCACATTAAATGGTATTGGTAGGTCACTGAATTTTAATCAGTTTGTAAATTCCATTTTTATAGTAACAGTTTTTTTGTCAATGTATATGTGTGTTTGTATGTATGGGTGGGTACACATGGAGACTGGAGGTTGATAATGAGTGTCTTTCTCTATCATTATTCTCTACAGTGTGTTTTGAGACAAGGTCTCTTCACTTCAATCCTGGAGTGCCCTGTTTCAGCTAGACTAGCTGGGCAGTGAGCCCTAGGGATCCTCCTATCTCCATTTCCCCAGCACTGGAATCACAGATGTGCACCAGAGCACTTGACTCTTTTGCTTTTGTGGGTTCTAGGGATAACACATGGCTAGCACTACTGATTGAGCCATTGAGCCATTTTGTCTGTTGCCAATAACAGCCTTGTCTGAGAAACACCAACTCTCAGATAGGACATTTAAGCTGAGCAGTTCCTGAAAGTTGTTTTTCAGGAAGTCAGTTTTAGCTCAAGTAAGAAAGCTGGAACCAAAGAAGGCTCTCTATTTACTAGGACGCTATGAAAATGGGGTTGCCAGATTTAGCAGATAAAGGTACAGGGTGCTCAGTTAGATCTGAATTTCAGATAGAATTAACTTCTTAGCAATATGTGGGACATGATTAAAATAAAATCTTTTAATCCCCTTATCAAAGCACGAATTTACAAATTTAGCTGATAATCCTGTATTTGTCAACAACTGTAGACAATTCTACTTTAACTTTATTAACTAATTCTACTTTAACGACACCAGAGGGATCCTTACTTTAAAAAGATACAGTGACTGGGACTGAAGAGCTGGTTCTGCAGTGAAGAGCACTGGCTGCTCTTCCAGAGGACCTAGGTTGAATGCCCAACACCTACAGAGCCCCTAACAACTGTAACACTGGTTCCAGGGGATCCAGTGCTCCAGTTTGTAGCCTTTGTGAACACTGAACCCGTGTAGTACACAGATGTCGATGCAGGCAAAACACCTCTACACATTTAAAGAAAAAAAATGCAATGGTTGGATGGGCAATTTAATTTCTACAATTGACTCATCAAAAATTATAGTACTCTAGGGGCTGAGATTTCTAAAAATATACTTCCTGGGTTCCAAAATGACACCCCTCCCGCTCTTTGGAAACAGTCTAGCCCAGGCTGGCCTCCAGGAACTTCTTACGTAGCTGAGACTGATTTTGAATTTCTGATCATTCTGCCTCTATCTCCAGATGATGGCAGGAGTGTCCGCCACTCCTGTGAATGCAGTGCTGGGAATTAAACCCAGGACCTTACGTCTAATGCAGGGAGTTCAGGGGCAGATTACTCAGTTTCCTGCTCCAGGCCATTGTTAAGGATCCCGTCTGCATACTGAATTGTGGATTTTCCTTCTGTATTGAAGATAATTTCTGCCTTGTTTTTTTCTTTCACTATCCTATTTGACGTGTTTTGTTTTGGTTTGTTTTGGTTTTGTTTTTTTTTGGGGTGGTGGGTCCATTTTTTGTTTTTGGGTCCCTTAGGTGTAAGAAGTGGCTACTAGCACCTCCGTCTCATTCTTTCATCCGGATTCCACCAAGTTGGGTGTCTTGTACATAGCAGCAGCTGTGCAACTGCCGTCATAATTTCCTGGCAGTCTCATCCCACACACGCTGCTGTCACGGACTACATTGTGCCCTCTGCTTGGTCAACTGATCTCAGGCTATCCGCTACTCGCACAGCTGTTTGTTGCGTTAACTTTCCTGGGGAGACCCGAACAAGGATCTATGTATCCAATGACAAGGATCTATGTATCCAATGACAACCCTAAATAATGATCCCACCAAGTTTTCCCTATGGTGAGCCAGTGAGTTCGGCTTATGTTATAGAAAACTGATGAGACTATTTGCAGGAATGTGTGCAACCCTGAAACAGCTGCGTTACTTCAGTCTCACCCCATCAGTCTTACCCCATCGTGAATGACAACCTCAAGGAGGCTATATATCCCTGAGTCCTTCTTTCAGTTAACCTGTCACTTTCTGTGTAGTACTTACAATCCTTTGCCGTTCTAGTATTACGAGCAGTTAGTTGCTATGGTTACCAGACCAAAGTAATCTCTATTCCAAGATAGCCATCTTGGGGTGATCGTGCTGTGTCCAGAGGAAGAGCCATACTGCAACGGTCTCACAGCCTTCTTTATTTTCTTGTAAAGACTTTAACGTTTAAGCTTTGTATTATAATTCTTCATCTATCTGGTGTCTGATCATCTAGCAGAGATCTAAACCTTGTCTTTTTCCATGTTAGCCAATCATTCTTTCCACTTTGATTTATAACACTCATCTATATAGAGGAACACTTGTAAAAAGTTTTTGTTATTTTGGTTTCTGTAAAAATGCAAAATGGCGTTAGGATTAAGTTTCTGTGCCCACCCCAGCTGTGGTATATACCAGTTGGATTTGGAATGCTTGATGCAGGTGGCTATAATTTGGCTAGGTGCACTTGTCCTGGCACCTGTAGCTTGTATTGGGGATTGATGCCGCATGAGTTTATGAGAACTTCTGGCTTAAGGTATAAAAGGTCTGAAGCCTGAGAGTCAGTGGTGATTATTGGTTGGTGGTTTGTTGGCTGGGTTGTCCTTCATTAGTGTGTTGATTCTTACTTAAAAGAACAAAAGTTGGAGAGATTGAGTTTACAGACCGTAAACTGAGACAAAGTCTGACTCACTGTCAGCTAGTCCTCTTCAAGCTTAGGACAGCCTAAAAAGAGGCTGTGAAGATTTCCGTCTTTCTCTCTTTCTATAGTAAGGCGGCTTGCAAAAGCGGTGAAGATTTCTACTTTTCCTTTCTCTCCCTAAATAGAAGGTAAAAGATTGTAGCGTAATGCTACACGTCTATGTCCAGTACCATGCCATATAACAAATCCCAACCTGTTTGTGTCTGTCTATACCTCCGCAGTCTCATACTGTCTTTGTCTGTCTAGTAAATCAGCTGTTCTTTCCTTTCACATTTCTTGGACCTTTAGTCTTTCATGCAGACCAGCTTTCAAACTCCACCGGGATAGGGTAGAATTCCATGAACGTCTTGTATGTTTTATAACATTTGTGTGCCGTGTAAAGCATACAGTGTTTTGGTTTCCAGCATCCTTGTTAAATCTACTAGTTCTAGCAGTTTGTCTGTTGAATGTCTACTATTTCTCATATGGATATTTCTTGTTTCTTTTATTTCTCTCCTTAAACCATTTAACATTAAACATTAATTAATGTGGTTTTAAGCTGTGATAGCAAGTATTCTGGTGTAGATCTGATCTGACAGGACTATTTCTCACATTTCATGATTAAATATATTCTTGCTTATTGTAGGCTTTTGATATTTCCTATTCCTTGCTTGCTGTGTTTGCTTTTGTTTTCTAAAGAAGTGATGGATTTTACTACTTTTTTCAGTTTTCCATCAGTTTTTTAGTACAACCTGTCTTTAATGTTTTCTCTAGGTTGACCTGCCAAAGAGATTTCTAGACGAAGTAAAACAGGGGAAACGTGCTAGATTCAAGAATGATGGATCCATGTTCAGTTGGAGTCCAGCTTCGTACCACACATGACTGCCATAAAACCTTCTATACTCGTCACACAGGTTTCAAGACTTTGCAAGAATTGTCATCAAATGACATGCTTTTACTTCAGCTTAGGACTGGAATGACACTTTCTGGGAATAATACAATTTGTTTACATCATGTAAAAATTTATATTGAGAGATTTGAAGAGTTACAGAAGTCATGTTGTGACCCGTTTAACATACACAAAAAGCTAGCCAAAAAGAATCTGCATGTAATTGACTTAGATGATGCCACTTTTCTGAGTGCAAAATTTGGAAGACAGCTCGTACCTGGTTGGAAGCTCTGCCCAAAATGTACCCAGATCATCAATGGAAGTGTGGATGTTGATTCAGATGACCGCCAGAGACGGAAACCCGAGTCAGATGTATGTATAGATGCCATTGTGCTTTCTACAGTGTGGGACTTTAGCTATATGGAGTAACTGTAAGGAATCATATTCACATTTTTATCACAGTTCATTACCATATAACAGATTTAAAGTTGAGGTGAAAGAAAATGATGTTTCCATAGCCTCAAGGTCCAAAATGAGCAGTAAACAGGGGCTTGAAAGAAAGAACATAATGTGCCCGAGACCACTGTTACAACTTCAGTTCTTAGACCTTAGGAAGGAGACTTTAGGGATGGCCTTTAGGACACTGGCAAAGGTCAACTTAGGGAACTTAGATCCTTGTCTGGTACTGAAATAGCTAAATGGATATGTCATCTACTGGAGACGACACACCAGGAAGGGTGTCTTTGTGTGCATGACTAGCACACGGCTTTTAAAAAAGAATCAAAGAAGTGGCTTGTGGTTGATTTTTATTTTGAGATGGGGGCTTACTCTGTAGCAGCCTAGCCTAGAACTCTCTATGTAGTGAAGGCTGGCCTCAATCTCATGGCAGTGATCCTCTATCAGCCTCCCAGAAACTAGGATTCCCAGGCACGAGGCACAGTGCCCAGTAGTCATTGGATGTCATTTCAGTTTTTCTCCTTTGGAACTCTCCCATTCTTGTTTCAGATTTTAAATTGTGACTTTTAATTTTAATTTAGGGCTCCCTACACTCAAAGAGTACACAGTTTTACGTTGCAAAGTATTGTATTAATAAACCAAATTAAAATTTTAAGTTGTGTGCATTGTGTTCCTCTCAGGCATATCTCCAAGACCCAGCATTACCTGAAGATACTGCTGATTCTAGCACTTCAATGTCTTCACCTCATCTGTCCATCCCTTATCACTAGTCTTGACTTGGGTGTATGAAAACATTTTGAAAGACCGCTTATTTTTACCTCATCAGATAACAGACTTAAACATGACAGTTCAGAATGTGAAGCCACATTGGTTTTCTCCTCTTAAAGATAGAATTTCTGAAGGACAGAGGATTGTTATTTGGAACCTTGGTTCTGTGCCGTTGGGTTGTGTGACAGTTTTTGCTGCCTTCTCTCCTGTGGTGGCAGTCATGCTGTCCTTGATGTGCCAGTCTCATGCACCTGCTGACCAAGAGACTGAAGTTTCAAAAATGGTACAAATAACTAACCAGTAAAGTTAGAATATAGACTAGAAGAATATGGGTTTTCCCACATTCCTCTTTGTATTTGTTTCAAACTGCCTTCCAGATGGGGAACATACTGTGCTAATGCTAAGCACAGTGCTATTGTTTGATGTCAAAATTTGATTTTATAGTTTCCTTACTTTCATTCAGGGAAGAACTGCTAAAGCTCTGAGGTCACTGCAGTTTACAAACCCAGGAAAGCAAACTGAATTTGCTCCAGAAAGTGGTAAAAGGGAGAAAAGGAAGCTCACCAAAAATGCCAGCATTGGTTCTGACAGGTAGGCCACTGACTCCGAGTCTCTAGGTTATTTGTAAACTTACTGGTTCACATCTGCATTATCCCTTTTTTTTATCCCTTAACTTTTAATTTTCTGACTAGTCATTCTAAATTGTGTTCTGAATTAGTAAAGCCCTCCGAAAGCCTTGGCCATTACTCATAGAAAAGTAAAGCATCAAATTGGAATTCTAGAAGCTTCTTTCTGAGAAGGTGGCTGAAGAGAACAAGGTAATGCTTTGGACTGAGTTAAAATGCTTGAAGAAATACCTTAAGGTTAGCCAAGTTACTGTTTGCAAAATTTGATATTGATGACCTCTTCTTGCTGTGTCTGCTTTCTGAGTGACAGCTGACGGAAGAGATTATGAGAACCCAGGAGTGCTTTTGATCTCACACAGGTCCCAAGTCAACACCTTGTTCTAGTACAGTCAACAGAATGAGTGGGAACTAAGTCATTTAAGATATGTTCTTTAATTGTGTCTAAAAGTTATTGCCAAATTTATTATAGCAGGTCGGGGTATTTTCTAACTGGAATCCACATCTATACCCTTATTCCATCTGTTAGGTTTTTCCTTTGAGTGATTGAAAATATTTTCAGACCAGATTTACCAGAAGTCATTAAGAAACAAGAAACAGATTGGTTAGAGTGTAAGCCCTCTGGGGGAGGATATGTCCTGTGTTAACAGCAGTATCATTTGGTAATTAATAAAACAATCCCTACCAACTAATCACTCCTGTGTTAGTTTGTGAAAAGCCATCTGCAGGAACATTTCCTTATTTTTTTTTTAATTATATTACTTGTGCTCATATGTGAGTGTGTATGTGTGCGGATACATGCATATACCATGACGTGTGTGCACATAGGAGCATGTATGTGTGTATGCATGCATATACCATGGCATGTGTGTGGAAGTTGGAATACAGGAGGCTGTTTTCACCTCCTGCGTTGGGTTCAGGGATCACTTCAGTTACCAGGTGTGCATGGCAAGCATGTGAGCACCCCACCAGTCCTGAGTTAAATTCTACATGAACTTCAACAGCCATTTTGGACCTTTTGACTTTAAGCATGTAGACTTGGGCCACCCCTTCCCATCTGGAGTTCTTCTGAGGAGTTTAAATGACACCCCTAAGCATGATAAATGATGTGCCAGTTTACCAGGACTTTATCTCCACATGAAAATATTTTATCTCCTTAATTTTTTCATTATCTTATTTTCAACTAAATATTCCAAAATGATGTGTGAAGTGCAGCTCACTCTTTTATTTTACAGACAAATTATTCCAGCAAAGAGTAAAGTCTATGACAGCCAGGGTCTGCTGATTTTCAGTGGCATGGACCTCTGCGACTGCCTCGACGAGGACTGCTTAGGATGCTTCTACGCCTGCCCCACCTGTGGATCGACCAAGTGTGGAGTCGAGTGCCGCTGCGACCGAAAGTGGCTGTATGAGCAGATAGAAATTGAAGGAGGAGAGATAATCCATAATAAACATGCTGGGTAATTTATAGTATCAAACTATGGGGTCTTTAACACTCCTCTTTCTCTTTCTAAAATTCTGTCGCTTTGAAATGCAATTATAGCCTAATTGTTGATAATTAAATCTGTGAAACACCTCAGTTTGAACTTAGTTGCATTTGGGTTGTTTTACAATTCTTTATTTGGTGTAAATTAGATGGGTTGTTTCTCCGGAGACAGCTTTAAGCTTGTCTGGGCTAGTCTAAAAAGGGTAGGTAGTTTGCTATTTTTAGGGTAGTGCACAAATTTCAGGAATGATGATTTAGTTGAATCCTATCATCCTCGTAGCAGCCTAATTCAAATTTGCGTTTACCTCAGTATATTACTGGCTGCATGGAGTTCAGACTCGCCTTTGAGTTTGAGATCAGGGTGTGCTTAGCAGCTGTGCTTTGCAGTCTGTGCCAATCATCAGCTTCTTTTACGTTCTACCAGTGGTTGCTCTCTGTACACCTGTTATTTAATTCACTTACAGCAAAGCATATGGTCTGTTATCTCCCTGTCACCCATATGATATTTTACAAAAGTGATCACCCACATAATTGACCAGCAAAGATGAAAGTGCAGCAAAGAAATGAGCAGTGACAATTCGGAAGTGAAATTTGGATCAGTCGTAAATGGAATTATAGATGTCGCCGCTGGTCATGGGAATCTTGATACCGTTGCTGTTCTGGAGACGTGCAACAGAGGAACCTGCTGATGGAAAGTTAACCTCATCGCTGAGAAAAGTGACTGTGATGAGCAGAAAGACTGTCCCAAAAAAAGTGATGTAAGAGCTTCATATTAAAGGCTGTTTATTGTAAGAAGATATTTCACAATGTTGGAATGGTCAGAAAGGTTCCTATTTCATATGTTATCAAAACAGGCAACCACTGTTCAGATTAATTTGGGGCAGTGAAACTCCAATTCTCAATACATAAACTTTAATTTTTAGCTCCGAGTTTTTAATATTTTGATGGAAATTTAAAAGTCATATAGCATTCCTCATTCCTTTGATTACTAGCATTTCGCTGGTGCCGTGGCCACACACTACTGTGCCAATAGACCCAGCCCTTAGCTAGGAGCAGGGCCTACTACACAGAAAATTGATTTCCATGCAACAGAGTAGTTGAATGTTAAACTGTTTTGAAAATAACCTAGATGCCTAAGTTCTAAAATACAGTTCTTTTACTAGAGATGAACACAAATGCTCATTACACTATCAGCTTTCATTATTTAATCTATACATTCTTAGTGAAACTTTGTTCCTGGGGAAAAATTCTTTCCTTTTTTTACATATAAAGCATGAGTGTGTATACAGTACATAAATGGTTGCACATTTGTCGTAGTCACTGTTCTATTGCTGTGAAGAAACACCATAACCAAGGCAAGTCTTTTAAAAGGAAGCATTTAATCGGGGCTTCCTTACAGTTTCAGAGACTTAGTCCATAGTCATCATAGTGGGGAGCATGACTGCAGGCAGGCAGATGTTGGAGCAGTATCTGAGGCCTTTCCACAGGCAGAGAGAGAGACAGAAACAGAGACTAGGCCTGGCATGGGCTTCTGAATCCTCAGTTCACCCTGACCCTCTTGATACTTTCTCCAACAAGGCCACACCTTTTAATCCTTATCAGATTGTGCTACTCCTGATGACCAAGCATTCAAATGTATGAGCCTATGGGGGCCATTCTAATTCAAATCATATTCTGTGCTGTTAAAACTGGGTAAATGTGAGGGTTGAGAGTTATATAAATGTCCCTTGAATGACTAATGGAGAAACTGGAACAAGTGGAGTTGAAATAAAGCTTCTGAATATTGATTAAATCTTGGTGAGAAATCTGTATGGGTTTCTGTGGGATGAGGGAGTGTCTCCAGCACTTCTTATTAATAAAAGGCTTTTGAAGTCTCTGTCACTTAGGGGCAGGGGCATAGCCACTAAACCAAGGTTCTGTTGCTTTTGAATACAGTGTCTCAGTCAAACTGCTAGCAGCTTAAAATATTTTGTAGCGTTGAAGCTAAATTTATGTGGCCAGTTTGAGTGGACCATGAGAATACCATTTTTTTTCTTTGATAAAATGCCATTTTCAACTTGGAATTAAATGTACTTTTAAATTAGAATTTTTCTTTGGCCCAAGTCGCAGAAGCCTAATTAGCTGATCAGTTCTTGGTTCATCAAAAAAGATTTTTAACTATATTTTTAAATTAAAAGGCAGAATTGTTTATTTTTTTCTGAACTAAAGAAATACTTTATAGGGCTGTAGGTAGACTCCAAATTTATCTGAATCCTTAGGATCATTTGATTTTAGTCATTTTGTTTCTTTCTGCTCCTAAGAGTGAGTTTGGACTTAGGCTCTTAGATAATTTTCTGTGTTTTTTGTTTTGTTTTGTTTTCCTTGCAACTAGGCCTTGTTTTGTATCCCAAGCTGGCCTTGGAATCTCTGCAGTCTTCTTAGCCTTCTCATTCTGGGACATGTGTCACCACACTGCCAAAATTAAGGCTTCAGGAATTTATTTTTGCTTACGATGGAAGTGATTTCTGATGGAAAAAAGACTTTATATAAAAATGGCTATATTTCTGCATTTATTAGAACAGATCTGTTCTTTTTGTAAAAACAGTAATAACTTTTCCAAGGAGAGACTTCTTGAACAGTTTTGCTGTTCTTTGTGTCCATTTGAAGACTAAATAACAAGCATTTTGCAGTGTTTATAGGCAAAAGTATATCTGATTTTAAGTAAACTAATAAAGACTGTACTTTAGAAATAATCAATACAGGCTAACTTTATTATTTTTAATTGTGCGTGTGTGTGTGTATGTGGGTACTCATGTTCATGGTGTGCATGTATATCTGAACATGGGCATGGAGGCCCAAGGTTGACTTCATGTCTTCCCAATTGCTTGATTACTTAAAGAGGCTGGGTGACTCGCTGGCCCTGGAACTTGCTAATTGTACTGTTCTAGTTAGCCAGTTTGCCCAGGGGTCACCAGTCTTCCTCTGATTACAAGTGGACTATCATACCCACAAGCCTTTAGTGGGTGCTGGGCATCCAAACCCGTCCTCACTTGAGCACCAAACACTTTATTCACTGAGCCATCTTCCTACAGAAAACAGAATCCCAATCTGTTATTTGGTGTTGATTTTTGTATGTTGGTTGTTTAACAAGAACATTGAATCTTTGAAAAAGTTTTACTGTCCACAAATTCGTATTTCAGTCTCTCAGCTCATATCTCTCTCACCTCCAAAAAGGTAATTAAAAGTTGGTCAACAGTACAGAACAAGGGGCTATGTCCTATCCAGACTGATACTTCGTGTTAGACTTCCCACTTAAAAATATGATCACCTTGTGAAAAAGCTTACAATGCTTATTGAAAATTCATATGACACCTTGGTTTTTGCTGACATCTGCTGGTATCTCCATGAAAATAAACCCCACAGACCCAACAGCCTATGAACCTGGGAGCCAAATAACCCTTTACCTTTGTAAGGTATTAGGTATTGTCAGAGTGATGGAAAGCAAACAGTAGTTTTTAGAAATTAAAAGAATTGGTTATTTTTTGTGTGGGTGCCATAGTGTGGAGGTCAGAGTGTTAGGGCTAGCCGGTGAGCTTCAAAGAAACCACGAGTCAGTGGAACCGCTGCAAAACACATGAGGCTTTATTGTTATCCGGCGCATGGCGGCCCTGAACCCTCCTTCCCCAGGGCTTTTATCGGAGTCCAGGGGCCTGGGGACAGGGCTTGTGCAGCTCTGATTGGCTCAGAGCTCTCTCTGTTAGACTAATTGGTTGGGAGTTTGCGTGCGCGGGATCCAGGGTGGGGTGGTCAATCTGTGCCCTTGGACTAGCTGTCCTTGAGACAGGGTGGCACCTGGTATGCCGGGGAAGGAAGAATCTTGCTGATAGGTGTTAAGCTTAATGGTTATTTCCCTGTGGGTAGGGAGGAGTCTGAAGAGTACTGTTAATGGCTGTACTTGGGAAGGCATCTCAATAGGAGGCGTCTCCCTCTATACGTGACTGCTAGCACTCAGGTGCATCTCCCCTGTATGTGACTGCTAGCGTTCAGGTGAATCTCCTGTGACTGCTAGCATTCAGGTGAATTCCTAGGTTTTATATTTCTTAAATCCTTTCTAGAGGACTCCTGGATTCAGTTCTTTGCTTCCACTTTTACTTGGAACCTGGAAATTCAGCTCAGTTCCCACTTTCACCAGATGAGCCTTCCCCTTTCTTTGGTGATTTGGCCAGAATCTTTCTGGAGTAAGCACTCCCAACACCAATGAAGAGGGGAAGAGAGGAAATGTCACAGTGGGTGGAATCCAGGATTACTTCTGAAAGGCCTGGGTATTGAGTCTAGTTTGCATTACTCTAAACCACAGGTGGGGTGAGCAAGCAAGCAGGAATTTACAGAAGCCTAAGTAGCAGTCAGCAGATTAAGGGCAACAAACCATTGTTTCAGCTCCTTCTCCAGGTCCTTATGTTTCAGGTAGCAAGTGAAGTCATGCTTGGCAAAAAGGCAATAGAAACAATGTTTTAAATCACTAAACAAACCAATAAAGCATCTTATAATTGGTCTTTGCTGCCTTACTTCAGTAAGAGTTACTAACATTTATATTGAGACATGTAGTTAAGTAGATTACATAACACACACACACACACACACAGTGAATCTGTTTCTCTGGAGAACAGTAACTGATACAGTAACCTAAGTAACTTCTATTCCAAAATAGTTCTCAGAAAGACCCTGGCTTTAAAATCTAAGTTAAAAATAAACTCTTCACTAGATTTTCTTTTATACAAATGTCGAAAGCACAGCCTAGAATAAGCATTGGAGGAACCAGACTCAGTAAGCAAGCAGGCCTGCTTTCTTCAATAGAAGGAAGAAACACCAGGTCACCTAGAATGCTGGAGAGAAAGTGGGCAAAACAACCTGGTGGTCTTTGTTATTCTATTAGAGCTATCCTCCACCTGAATTTCCCCCAAATCTGAGGACTATTTAGGCCCCAATCCTGGGCTTTGTCTCTCAGTGAATAAAGCTCATGCTTATGAAAGAAGTCCCCTGGACTTTGCATCCTCCATCATAGAATCCATTCTTATGCTTAATCTTTCCTTTCTAGGCCCTAGCCCTGAGTACTGCTCACCAGTCGGTAGAACTCATGAGTTCTACTCAGGTACTTTGCTATAGTAGGATATTTTGCAAGAGAATTTTGATGCAGCCATTCCTGAAGCTTTATTATGAGAATTGTCATGTGGAGACTCCCCCAAAAAGTTTTACTGTATTTAAACGGTGTAAGAAAATTAAACCATGTGATCAGACTAGAAGTTTTGATTAGACTGACTGACTGATGAAGTCCGGCTGTACTGAGTTTTCATTCTTACCTCTCCGGTTTGTTTCCATGTTGGCTTTGTTACCAGCAGGAATCCCCCAGCATAGCTATATCTGGGTTTATGAAGTGGAGATATTTTGACCCCCATTCTCTTATGCTGAGAAAGGGATGCTAGGCAGTAAGTCAGAGGTCAGGGATTTCAGCATGGTCCATTAAATCACATCCTCTTTATTTTGCATACTAAAGGGAAACTGCATTTCATTCCTACCTAATCAGAAAAGAAAGAGACTTGACCCATGAGCCCTCTTTAAAAATCATTGTCAGCTACAAAAACCCATGAGAATGTGTAGTTTCTTAAATCCCACCAGGCGGCGCTGGAGCAATTGCTCAGCACTCAAGAACACTGGTTACTCTTCCAGAGGACCTGGTTTGTGTTTCCTGTGCCCACATGGTAGCTCATAATTAACTGTAACCCGAGTTTTGGGGAAGAGGGCAGAGAGAGGGCATCAGATCCTCAGGAACTGGAGTTAGAGGTAATTGTGAGTCACCATGTCGGTGCTGGGAACTGAGTCCTGGTCCTCTGGAATAGCAGCAAATGATCATAACCACTGAACTAACTCTCCAGTCCTTTCTTTCTTTTTTTTTTTTTTTAAATGTGGGTTCTAGTGATTGAACTTGGGTCTCCCCAGCCATTTTTTTGTTTAACTTCATTTTGAGCTGAAGTTCAGTGGTGGTTTCCAGGCTCAATGTCAATTCTCCTTCCTGTGTGAGTACTCTTCTGTCCTTGAGAAGCCATGCTTCCACTCTCAGTCCATGTGGATCAGATGGGGTTCACTTTGGTGGTTCTGGGAGTGTGTGTATTACAGAGCCTGGCCTTGGAGGGTAGAACACCACCACCATCACCACTTGAAACCAAGGTGAACTTTCCAAAAATGAACACAAGACTAGCCAGGCCACTCAGAGTCAATGAATTAGTAATCTTGCTGAGATCAGACAGAGTAAGACAAATTGTCGGGCGTTCCGACAGAATGAGTCGTTGAAGGGGAGTGGGACCAGCCTGTCCCCCTCGGGGCTGAGCGGGATGGTGAGTATCAACGGCCCAACCACTCCCCGACCGGGAGAAAAGACACACACCGAGCCAGGAGAACTGTGGAAGCAGGAACTCGTTTTACTGAACAAGTCAGCCGCTTAAACAGGCTAAAGGGGAGGGGGCAGTAAGTGGGATGGGGTGAGCTTACATAGGAGGGAGGAGTAAAGTGGTGTGAGAGCGGTGGGCCAGTGGAGTTCTGTTACATGGCAGTTGCTAGGTAGAGCCAGCTATGCCGAGTCACCACTATGTGGAACTAGAGGCGCCAAGACAGGTCTCTGAACTCGAGCTTGGTTTGAGTTTGGACCACAGGCCCCTCGCCCGGCCATAAGGCCCAACAACAAATGTTCTTTTTCCAATGAGGATTGTTCAGCTTAAAAGAGACTTGGACTCACCCTGGCTGAAACTCAGTTCTAAGTCTGATGAGCAGAAATGTTTTAATAGCTTAGGCTTGATTAATTAACTTCTCAGGCAATTAAAAGTATATCATTTACTCCAATTCATGATTTATAACACAGTGCTAGAAAGTTACATTTAAGCATCAACAGCTCATGTTCTTCCCTCTGTCCTTGCCATGTCTCCTTGGGATAATACAGATGAAAGCAATGGGCACCGACCAAGATAGGCAGGGCTTGGGTGTCTGGATCTAGTCGTCTGAGGTAAAACCTGACATTGTTGCTTGTCTCGTTCTCTGTCTCCCTTTCGCACCTTGTCTGCGTGGCATTTGAAGACAAGGTACTGACAGATCAGATGGACTATCAATTCTGAGAATTCCAGGGGAGCTCAAGTGACCTGTTTAAAATCCATGCCCTTGGGAGCATTCATATATTTTAGGAAAGGAAAGCGAACAGCTGTGACCCACACCCAAGCCTTCATTCCTACCCTAAATCATGGCCAGATCCTCTCTGGTTCACATAAATCTTAGTTTGACCTATTTTATACAAATGTAGCATGGCCTGTAGTCATTTGTCCCAGTGATTACAATGCTACAACAATATTAAGACGCCCTGCAATAAAACCATCCATTTTCAGTATTTTTGTTGGCCTTGCTTCTAAAGCACTGGGCATATTTGAAATTGTTTGAATACTTGAAGCATTCTCTATAATCCCGTGCCTCATAGCTAAAGTCCCGAGCCAATGAGCAGAAATGTTTAGTGGTTCAGTCTGAATTAATTTAACTTCTCGGGGAATTAAAGCTATATCTCTGCAAAGTACAACATTTTTTATATTTCACTTCCAATAATAACTGTGCCAAAAAGTCAGAGGTATAGTTGACGGTGTCTTAGAAATCAGGCCATATTTAGCATCCATAGTAGAGATGTTTATTATGTTTTAACCTTTCAATGTACTGATGTGCTTTCAACCCTCTTTTCAGTTTTGAAATTAAAGTAACAACATATAACATAGAATTCTCATCTTGAAGGGAATAAGAGATGGTTTATTCTGGAGCCAAGAATGAGTAACCCAGGAACTCAGATTTCAGTTACCTCGAATGCCAGGTTTGACCCTAACAGTTTCATGAAATGTTCATAGGTACAGACAAAGTCATAGATCAAGGCACTTTTCAAAAGCATCAGTAGAAACATCAGATAGGTTACTTACAGTAAAGTGGGGCGGTCTCTACAGGCTTCAGATGATACCTGATGACATTCCTAGCCTCTGGGCGGATGGGAGTGGGGGATCTGTTGGTACCTTCCAATAGACCTTACCTAGCATTCCTGTGAATAAGGATGCTAGGTCACACACACACACACTGGTAGGCTAAGACAAGGGGCTAAGACAACCCAACAAAGTCTGGCTCTGATCCAACAACATTCCCTCCTCTCCCCAGTCACTGAAGCTCTAATCGGTCAGTCAGCCTTGTAGAATATTTATGTGAGCTCGTCTCTTCAGGAACTCAATTAACAGTCAGGTAGATACCTTCAGCATGAGTCTCAAAACTTCTTGTCTTTCTGAAGTTTCTGTTCCAAAACATCTTTTGAAGATATTATTGATTTCCTTAAAAACACAGACTTCTAAAATTTGGAGGAACTTAAATCTGTTTGTTACAACTTTGCTATCATGGAAAACTTAAGTCAAAATAAAGCAGGAGCATTTAGAAAAATAATGCACTAGCCTACCCAAGCTACTATAACCAAGTGTCTTGGACCAAGAACCATATAAACAAGAGCTTATTTCCCAATGTTCTGGAGTCTGGTGAACCCAAGACTAACATGACATAATGGTAGCGTCCAGAGACCCTCTTCAGAGGCATATATAGCTACTTCTATTTTTGCTGTAGTATTGCAAAGTGGAAGAGCTGGAAAATCTCTAGAAAGACTTTTTAAAAAGTCCACTAATCCGATTGGAAAGGGCCCCACCTCCTGATACCCATGACACATAGGATATCAAGCCTGAACACATGAATTTGGGGGTAGGGGCGGGGGCGTAAGCATTCAATCCATGGTGACTCTACATTGTGGACTTCTATGCTTCAATATTTAATTAGTTTTGGTAGACCTAATAGTGAACTATCATTTCCTATATACTGAGCCTAAGCTAGCCATATACTAGTTTCTATATATATTGTCTTAATTTACTTGGGTTGCTATAGCAAAATGCCATAGGCTAAACTGCTTATAAGACAACTGAAATTATTCCTCACTGTTCTGGAGACTGGGGTGTCCAAGGTCAAGGTACCAGCAGATTCTGTATCTGATGAAGGACCACTTCCCTACCTCAGTTATCTCCTTATTGCATATGGGAGTGGAGGTAAGGTGTCTCTCTGTGGCCTCCTTTATAAAGATACAATTGCATTCTTGAGTGTCTGGCTCCATGCATGGCCTTGTCACCTCCTAAAGGTGGAGCTGAGGATTTCCTCATCTAAGTCTGAGGACGGGACATAAACAAAAGCCACAACAGCAGATTCTACCCCTTCACTTCCCCACCTACCCTATTCAGTGCCTACTTTCATAGTTACTGGCTTTCAGATGAGGAAAATGGGGCTCATAAAATTTAGAGAGGGCTGCAGAGATAGTTCAGTCAATAAAAGTGCTTGCTCTGTAAACATGGGGACCTGAACTTGATACCTGGAGCCCGGTAGTGCTGCACTCTTCTAATTTCAGCACTGGGGAGAAGACAGATATCATGGGGGTTGCTGGCCAGCTAGGCCATCCTGTTTGGTGAGTTCAAAGCCAAGGGAGAGACCATGACTCAAAAAACCAATGTGTCTGGCATCTGAGGAACAAGAGCTAAGGTTGACCTCTGGCCTCCATGTTCACTTACACCCTAGAACCCCCCCCACACACACACACACACATACACCGTGGGGGAAAGGGGGAATAACTTGCCAAAAGCCACCTGGCTTACGATTGAAAGAGACAAAAATCAAATTAGATTTATTTCACTCCAAAACATCATCATTCAGCAGCACAGGCTGTGTGTCCTTCGTTCATCCTAAATGTGTGAAATTCTTTGCATTTGTTGAAGCTCGTTCACTCTGAAGACTTAGGTATTCCCAAAGTAGGATTACTTCCGGTGTGCCCTGTACTCGATGCTGTGCTTATTTCTATCCTCTTCATTAAGCCACCGCCACAAAAGTACGTGGGAAAGTTTCTATGCTTTTGAGGAAGTCACCCTTCTGAGGAGTCACACTAAAAATACATGATAGCAGTTATTGATTATGGGACTGGACATCTAATAGCATTTGCTTTTGTTCTGCTTTGAATTTATCAGTGTTGCAGAATGCCAATCTGTCCAGAAGAGGGCGATGTTTCACTACAAACCTACACTGCTTTGGCAAAGTGTAGATTTAGAAAATTTGTTGCTTATGGTGAGATGGGGTGTCATCTCCTCTAAGTGCTTTAGTGGGAAAGATGTTCCTTCTAAATACTATGTGTAAAAGGAGAAAGAGGCCCTCCCTCTCACCTGCATCATTTCTACATGCGTCTTTCTTTCAACTGGAAAAGCCAAGATATTCAACTGAAGCCAGAACCAATCCATTGTTTAAATATTGATCATCTAGAGGACAGAGCCTGGACCTTGGCATTAAATGAGCCTAAATTTGAATACTGTCTCTATAGCTCTGGGCTTTGGCTTCAGGCAAGTTACTTGGTTTCCAGAGGTCTCACATTCCTTGCATATAAAAATTTGACTAGCAATACTGTTACTGCAGAGATTGTGTATGAGAAAATTTTGTCCCATTAGGGAATAAATGTAGACACTCAGTAAACTGAAAATTTTTATTCATCAGAAATAGAATTTCCAGGTAAAATACAGGATAGACAGTTAAATGTGAATTTCTTGGTGTGTCTCAAGTAATATTTAGATTCACGCATAATAACAAAGATAAAAAGATATATTTATCTGAAATTCAAAGCTAACTAGATTTCGTGCTTTCTAAATTGTCAACCTTGTACAAAGAACTTAGGCAGGAAGGGGACAAGATAATATACACTTTTAAGAAAACTTTAAAACCTGGAGACTTCAGTCTGAGCATTTTCGAATGCCATTAGTTAAAGACTTGGTGTGTTTATTAGCTAGGAAAACTAATACAGTCGATATTCTAAAGTTTTGGATATAAATTCACCCTAAGCAAAGCTAAATAAAATTGTCCTTAAAAGTAAGTCTTAAGTCATTCCACTGCCTGCTACAGTAAACATAATGTTGGCCACATAAGTATGTATTTAATACATTTTGTTGCTTGAGTATCTTTAAAGTGTTAAGTCAGATTTAGGAAAAAAACAAATGATGCCAGAGATGAAACTGGATGGTAGGGTCTGATGGCTCCACTTCTGTACCTGCACTCTCCCTAGTAAAAGAAGCAGGTCCCCTCCTTTGAGCAGGACATGAGATTTGGGGAAACAAAGGAAAGCCAAGAAAATAAAAGGAAGTGTCTTCTGTGCTCCCTCTTGTGTTCTCTAATGTGTGTGTGTATGTGCATGGGGGGAGGGGGAGTTTAAGAGCTACAGCCGTCCGAAGGGCAGTGTGCCCTGCATCAGTAGAAGGGGAAGAGGGTGCATTTGTGCAGCCAAGGCAGGTCTCTTAGAAGTGGGGAATCAGCATACACCTCCTTCCTGCCTTGTGCTGCCCTGCTGCTTCAGAGGCAGAAGAGGCTGAGGCTCACAGGGAAGTCAGTCCCCTGCAGGAAGCCAGCTGCCTGGCTCTACCCCTCTCACTTCTGCTGGCTTTTGCCTTCGGTCCAACACCCATACGCCAGGCCCAACTGACCCGGCCCAAAGAACCAGATACTTTTAAATCAGATTTGCTGGGCACCCTCAAGACTTGTATGAAAAAATATTTTCGGAAAGAATCAAAATATGAACAAATGATCACATCTGTAGTTTACTTAAAATCTAAAACTCAGAGTAAAAATACATATTTACGATGATAATCAGTATGTGTCAAACAGTCATCTCTACATTGCCTAAAAGTTAGCTGCTTCTTTGTAAACAGTCTCCTTGTTTGACTCCTGTGTTTACAGTCTCAGCAACACTCTGGCTGGCATTTAGCAGGTGCTTGGTAAATATCTTGAGTGAGTGAATGAAGTTGGGTGGTATGATAAGCCACACCCGGGCCTTTGCACATATATGTAACCAGATTTAGGCAAGAATATGCAGGTGACATCAAGGCCAGCCTGTTTCCTGAGCCTGAGTTCTCTACTTCCAGTCAACCATTTGCCACCTGGGATTGGACCCTTCTGACAGAGGTGCCGTCCTGTGTGACACTTGGATGGTATGTCCTTGGAAATAATGCCATGAGATGCTTTTCCTGGGCCAATGTTAAGACAGCACCAACACTCCAAAAATCACTGGTTTAGGAATCAGGTTACTTAGCTGTCAAAGGTTGAACATGTCTCTATAATTCTCTGGGTTTCCGTCACATAAAAGGGTAAATTGGTATCTACTTACCCCAAATCCCTAGATCCAGGCAAATGTATTTCTAGCATTACTTCAGCAACTGTTCAAGGACATTGACAGTCTCTTAAAGAAAGGCAAATGAAGTTTCCTTCAAGAAATTTATCAAGATTGGGTGTTGAGAAGTCAAATGCAATTTCTGTACTGTCTTAGCTCTGTCTTTTCCAAGGGATCCAGGTAGTGCTAATGGTTTTCTGTGTGATTAACATCAAGTGTTGGGTGGAAAGACTCATTAGCTGGAGGACTTGAAAGGACATGATGGGCAACTTCAATGTGGGCAGCTGGAAGATGTGATGGTGATTGTCTTCTCTAGCAGTCTGCCTGGGGCTGAAGGAGTCAGGGGCTCTCAGAGTATAGGTAGTAAACTCTTGAGTGGCATAGAGGAATATTTAATCATTTGATCCAGCAATGTGGCTGCTCTGTGTGATAGCTAGGAAGTGATCAAATCCAAGGTCCTGTAAGAAGGGATGGAATTCAGAGGCCTGTGTGATCCAGATATAATGCAGAAAGAATGTTAGTCAGACTAACCTTATCCTCTGTTTGTGCTAATACTAGGTGAAAGGAATGTAGCACACACTTTTAATCCCAACACTAGGGTTCTAAAAAGAAGCAGTCGGTTAGGAAGTAGGTCACAGCTCTCAGTTTATGTTTACAGAATGAGCACATGCCTTTAATCCAAACTCTGAGACTGAATCAGAGTGAAGAGCCAACAGAGTGAAGTCTGAGATTGAATCACAGTAAGGACATGCCCAACTCTCATATAAAAGGATATAAAAGGAGGGTCTCAGTTCACAGACAGGGAGTTCAGAGGGACACAGAGGCAATCTGAGGCAGTCTGAGGGAGAGACACAGAAGCAGTTCAGTTCAGTTTGAAGCTGAGCAGAGCAGTTCAGTCAGAGAAGTTACAGGAGTCAGTCAGATTCAGAAGAGTTCGGTCAGAAACAGTCAGTAGGCTCAGGACAGTTTGAACCAGTCAGCTTGGAGAAGAGTTTGAGCCAGAACAGCAAGTGAGTTGAATCAGTCAACCGGAAGAGTCAGTTGAGTTCAGTACAACTCTGGGTTCAGAAGGAGCTAGTCAGAGTGAGTTAGTCTCAGAGGCTGAAGCTGAAAGCCCTCTAGGTCTGAGCTAGCATCTTGAAGATCAGATTGTACAGAGGTTGAAATCCTTTAAGGACCTCTAATAGGTTGAAACCTCTAAGGGATTGAATTAGACAAAGAATAAACTGTCTTTACCCTGAATCTACTATCACAGAGTAGAGTCCTGGTTCGGTCACTTAACGGGCAGGTGTCCCACAGCAAAGAGCACTCAGTCTGTCTAAGTCAGTTTGTCATCTGAAAGATGTTATGAGTGATAACTGACTTTCAGAAGGTTGTTGGAAGAATCCAGGGAGGCAGCAAAGTTTGCCTGGTAAGGGCTTCTTTCAAGGGTTAGAATAAGCATTGATGGCACAGTGACCATCAGTACTGAACAAGCATTAAGACTCATGGGTGAGCAAGGTCTACCTGATGTTACTATGTTTTTGAAGCCTCTTGATATAAATATACAAGATAATAAATTGCTGTTTTAAAATGAGCTCCACAAAAAATGTTCCTCTGCCTCCATGACAAGTAGTCTAATCAAAGTCCAGAGCATGGGCCTCCTGCAGATAAATCCTAATTCAGCTGTGTAACCTTGGGCAAGGGACAAAGTCTGTGCTCTAGTTTCTCATTTGTGAAACGGGCTGTTAATGCACATCCTGTGGCAGTGCAGGCAGTTAGGTACACATGTTTGCCATCATCATCTTCCCCCGACTGATTCTCAAGGACCTTTCTGTCTGGAAGGATGGAATATGACAATTACAAACAGAGCTCAAGACTGGACGTAGTAAGTGTTATAGGAAATGAATGGGTCCTGGAGATCAAAGGGTAGGGAGGTTATGCTCCCTTGGGGGATCAGGAAAGGCTTCCCAATGGACAGGCAGCATAGTTTTCAAAAGACAACACATTCTGGGTAAAAAAAAAAAAAAGAAAAAAAGCCCAGGAATAGGTTTGGAAGTGAGATGTCAGCACTTACAGACTGAAGGAAGAGTAGGTGACTAATCCAGAAAGGCAGGTTGGGCCCCTGAAGTGATGGAGTGCCCAGCAGGGCATGGGCAGAGAACACAGATGGGTTTTAGGAAGTACAGAGGCAGGAGGAGAGCATGAGGCTGGAGGAAACGTAACTAGGGGCACTAAGGAAGTGTATGGGTTTGGTCGCAGTTACTCCCCTGCACCTTGGTGGCACAGATTGTTTGGGTGGTTCTGCCAGCGACACCGGGGCGGGCATTGTTTTTCCAAGTCTGTCAGTTTGTAGCGTCCTTTCTTTTTTTTCCTGTCCATGCCAGGGGCTGATGCCATTTCCACTCCATTCTGTCACACGGCACTGGCTTCCCTCCCTGGCCGCCCCTCTGCTCTCCTAGTATCTAGCAAAGGGAGAAGGGCTTTGCTAGTGCACCCTTTGTCCCACATCCTCCCATGGGAACTGATAGACTGTAAGACTTCCCTTGTGGCCTGCTTCCGGGGTGTGCTTCCTTTGAGGCACACTGTTCATGCCTCATCTGCACTGTCCCTTTATCCTCAGCCAGGGAGAAAACTACACTGGTACCCAGAAAATTACACAATCTAGTTAGAGCATGACACAGAACAATTTTGAGGGTTCCTCTTTGAAAGGCAGTTGCCATGTCCCCAGAGGGATCCTGGCTTCAGCTGTTCTGTGAAGTAGCACCTGACCTAAGCTAGACCACATTCCTTGGATGGTCCAGGTCTGAAACTGAGCAGAGGACCAAGCTCTACTGGTTGGCAGGAGACAATCCCCACACTGGTATCACACAGAAGCCAGATTCCCTGCATGAAGAGGATGGCGGTCTTTGGGTCAAGGAAGGTGTATTAGTGACTTTTCTCATTACTGTCACAAGATACTTGACACAGACAACTTAACGGAGGAGGGCTTTCTTGGTCTCCCAGCTTCAGAGGGGAGAGTCCATCCTGGTTGGAAGGCAGGGTGACATGGGTGTGAGTGAGGCAAGAGCAAGGCAGAAGTATAAAGCAAAGGCAGAGCTTTTCCCATCATGATGTATCAGGAGCCAGAACCAGGAGATAACATCTGTAAACCCCGACTCCATGCTCTACAGTTGCAAAGTTTACACAGCTTCCCAAAATACGGCCACAGTCTGGTAACCAAATGTTCAAACATGCCGGCCTCCATAGGACATTGCATTTCAATTATAACAGAAGTCACAGTTAAGTCTGACTCCCTGCTCTTTTCTCTGCAGACCAAGGAGCCACCCTTGTGCTAGTTTAAGTTCTGTGAGATGCTCTCACAGTCTGTCTGCTTTCTCCTAAGCTACCACCTGCAGAATTTCAGTCCATATGCCCGTGCTGTCCTTTGCACTCGCCAACCAGACTTCCTGGCCCCTTTCTCCTCAATATCTTGGGTCTGAACAGACAACTTCATTCACTATCGCAGCCAACACATACAGCCTGCTGTTTCATCTTCAAAATGTTTCCAACCACCATTTTGAATGATCCACATCAAAAGACGGACAGCCCGGCACATACCACCTTTCTATTTAGAGACTAGAAGACTTGGGTCCAGATAACCTAACTAACTTGACCTAATACCTTTAGCTGTTTTTTTGTTTTGTTTTGTTTTGTTTTTGTTTTTTGCCAAAGCTTGGATTTCAACTGTCAGCACTTGTTTCTAAATTCTATGTTCTTTTTCTGATTCTCTCTCGCATTGGAGAGAAACCCAATGCTTATACTTTGGAATTCTGAAAGGCAGTGTAGAAGATGACATGGTCAAGGGTCCTTCCCAGGGTTCCCAGAACTCTGGCTAAGCAGCTGTCTGCCTCTTAAGATAAAGGGCACCATTCTTACGTTTGCTGAGACTAGTGGTTGTCACATGGGGCCAAGGCTAGAGTGAGCAGGAGAGGCACTAAGGGTTGAACAAATCAAGGAGACACTTCCACTCAGGTAGTTTAAGGCTTGCCTTCACTCTGTAATCTGTCATAGCTGGAACTTTCACACTCCAGGAGTTACATGAGACACGTTGTGAACTTAAGATACCTTTTCTAGGTTATGCTGGATGAGAAATCTGAGGTCCACATGGCCCATTCTGTCAGGCCTGGCCTCATTACAGCTCTGCTCAGTGCCTTCATGTGTAATTGATTTCATTGACTAAACATGCTTCCAAGAAACATTTTTTTTCTTTCACTTAGACACAAAAATCTCCGTTAAAGGTAGACTCAAGTGAAAGAAAATTTCTGTTGAAAACCCAGTAAAAGCTAATTACATACAAAAACGATGGCCAAATAAATAAGAATAAATAAATAAATGCAAACCAATGTTTTGAAACCAAAAGCAGATCCTAGAGATGATCCATTTCACGCTGGGTTTCTGTCACTTTTGACCAAAGGTCCCAATGACTGTCCCCTCGCTCCTAGGCTGCTCTCATCAATCAAAACATATTCATCCTGTGTCCCTTCCTTTTGGTGTTTAAAGGTTTATTGGATCAGAAAATAGAAACTGATAGAACTCGGTAGCTTTTTCAAGGTCACACAGCTCCTAGATAAAGAAGTCCTGGGTAGAACGCAGGTTTTACACATGTCCACTGTCCATTCCGTCACACCAGTGAGCTACCCAAAACAAAAAACGTTTCTGTCCAAGCTATGAAGAAAGTTTACACTAATTACTTCATAGACATATGGAACTGACCACTCCTGAGTACTTTTGCATGTATTACTTTAATATTTACTCAAAAAAATGGTATGAGTAGATTGCATATATCGAGATAAAAAGGGGGTCGGTGTGTATAAAATGGAGTGAATTGTCAAGATAAGAAAACTAGGCCTTAAAAGGTTATGTCTTACCTGAGGAAACACACTAAGGATGATGAAGGCACAGCTCACTGTTTTGCATTCCCAATCTCTTGAGAATGCCTTCTAGACGGTTATACTCAGATTAAAAGGAGCAGCCCACAGCTAACAGTAGTAGCTCAAAGCTTCCTGCTGAACCACACCGCGTGGGCTACAGCACTGATGAAAATGAAGCAATAAACGGAAGCTTAACTAAATCATACTATTGAGGATTGGCAAATCTGGTGCCAGCCACTAGGGTCAAAGGAAACATCCAAATTTATAAATCCCTGGCATTAGGTACATTTAAGAATAAATAAAAAGAAGCTCTTGCTTTTGCTATTCATGTTTCCTCCTACCAAATAGCATAACAAGACGAATACATCAAGACTTAGTTCTCTGTTTCTGTGTCGTTTAGCTATTGCTATTAATAAATTACCTCAGGACTTAGCAGCTCTAAGCAGCATTTGTTTCTTTCCTTGGCTTCGGGTTTCAAGTATCCGGGTGTTGTTTGGCTGGGTGGGCGCTGGTTTAAGGGCTTTCATGAGTTTCCAGTGAGAGATCCACTGAGCCTGTGGGCTAATCTGAAGATCCAGCTAAGGGGTGGTTACTCCCACATTGTTGACAAGAATGTGAGTTAGTGTACTGAGAGCCTTCATTCTTCCTCGGCTGTCGGAGAGAAACCTCCTTCAGTTACCGCGTGGCCTCACCACAGACCATCTCCCAACATGGCAGTCGGCATTCCGGACAGTAAACCTGTGGAAGAGATAGACGGGAAAACGGGTGGCAGAAGCCACAGGACTTTGTGTAACCTAATCTTCGAAGTGACATGCCATTACTTTCGCCATGTTCTATTCATTAGAAGCGAGTCAAAAGGTCCAGCCCACAATCAAAGGGAAGGGATTACAGAAGGGCGTAGCTGAAGACGGGAATCAAAGGAGCCACTTTCAGGGCTGCCTAACACATGCTCCAGATTAAAATCACACCTTTAAGATGCCGAAGGTGAAATAGAGTGAAGTTTGTGATCCTCCCTTTTGAAGGAAAAACAGTTTTATTGCAAGCACAAAGAGATGTTCATCCAAAAATTAGAACTGGCAGCTGACTCGATATTTTGAAACCATTGTACAAAGTGGACATGTATCCCAAAGGGATAGATCCGTGATTCCGCCATCCATCTCTCCCTGCACTCAAAGCATGCTAATTTCATAGTTTGATTTTTTTCTTTCTATCTGAACTGAAGGTCTTGGCTTCCAGACAGCGCCAGTGAATGACACTGCCTGCATGTCAGAAATTGCTACTGACATTTCAATTTTGCTTAATTTTTTTCTTTCTTTGATAGTATTATGGAGAAAATTTACATTTGAATAAAAAGCAAATAGTGCATGTCAGAGTAAGCATCAGGGAATGTCAAATTGTTTTTTTCCAATTACAACTCTATTTCAAATAGGGTAATGCAATTAAAGGATAATTACTAGAAGCACAAAGCCAAGGTTACGATCAGAAATGGTTACCCTTTTGCTTTAAGTCCTGTCTTGCTAAATAAAATATTCCTGAGGGGCAAGTAAGTGTTTGAAAATAGAATACATTCATCCAGGAGCAACCAAACACTTGGCAGTGTTGACCATAACAAGTATTGTACATAAATACAAGTGCTTAAATGAGATGAAGAGACACTAAAGGTGAGCTGCGTTTTCTGGAGCTTTATCACTCTGATTAATTATGTGATAAATTAGCTGTAGGATGCAATATTAATTAACAGTATATTAGTTGCATTTTATTGCCAATAACATAACAAGCTCTGAAATAGTAGTTGTACTAACCTGCTGACTCGTGCTTTTCTGCAAACTGAGCTGTAGTTTGATTTCTCATTTGTCCAAGTGAAGCATCAGCAACTGAGTAAAACCAATTACCTCAAAACCCACGAAGCCCTCGGCAGCAACTAAGTACAGCCAAGCTTTGCCCAAATGTTATTACTTTCAAATTAGAGCTTGGTCTGAGATGTGGCATTAAAGAATTTCTACTGCTGAAAATAATTCAACATGGCAGTCCAGTGGTGTAACATTTTGCAGGGCCAAAGAGAAGGCAAAGCCTCTGTTAGACTCTGAGATATCTCTCATGGCTGTCCACTCCAGGCAGGCAAGGCTGGGAGTAGGTATTGCTGTGGAAGTTTATTTTTAGTTACGTATAAAATAATTGTTTTATGCACTATTGGGTGCACCTAGGTCTTGGCGTTTTGTATTGTTTGTAGATGTTGGACTCATGTGGGGGATGTTTGATTGCTAATGATCTGCATGTGCTATCAGTAGAATACCTGAGGAGTTTTGAAAGAATAAAACATGTGAGTACAGATGCTCAGGGTTCCCCTGTCCAATATGGCATTGGTCATGATGGTGCTTCCCTCTGCTGTGGTCTGGCAGGACTTCCGCATATGAAAATTCCTCTGTGTCATCCTTGCTGAATCACCACAGCAGGCATACAGCTACAGGCATTTGACTCCTTTGAGTCAAAATGTTATGTGGAAATTTCCAGAAGGCTGCATTGACTTCTGAGATGCTGTCTTTGGTTTCAGATGGAAATCACCCTTCGGGGAAAAGAATATGAGGTCAAACAGGGAAGGGACTAAAGATTCGCCTGTTGGAAACTGTCTTTGTTGTGTAGTAAATAACTCCCTAGCATGAGTATTGGGTATGCTTCACTGCATTATATGTTTGTATGAAAATGCCTTTTAGTGATCCAGTACTGTGCACATCGGTGGGGGGAGAATGGAAAAGTCATCTAAAAAAAGAATAAATCATATGTGTTTTCTAGAAAAATAAATACAGAAATACGTTCAATAAATGTGTGTGTGTGTGTGTGTGTGTGTGTGTGTGTGTGTGTGTGTGTGTGAATAATCACATGGCAGGAAGAATGAAAACAAACAGTGAAGAAGGTGTAGTGGGTATTTGCATAGGTATTCGGTTAATCCCCAAATCAGTTACTTTATATGTTGCTAGTATAAAAGCCTGGTGAAAGCAATTTAAAGAAGGCTCACAGCTGGACGGTATCCTGGTCCATCACAGCAGGGACGCTGTGTTGGCAGAAGCATGAGGCACTTGTCCACAGTGCGTTAACATGAAGGGATGAGGTGCTTCCTTTCTCCAGTTTACTCACCCTGAGACAGGAGCAGTAGTTTGCTTCTGCCCACATTTAGAGTCAATGAGCCCAATCAATCCAGGTCAATGAGCCCAATCAAGATAATCCCTTACAGACATACCCACATATTTGTCTCCATGGTGATCTTAAATGCCATCAAGTTGACAATCCAAATTAAACATCATTATCTCCATCCATATTTTTATTTACTTATCTCTTTTACTTTTTTTCTTCCCCTCACTTCTATCCTTCCCATCCAGCAACATTTCTCACTATGCAAAAATCATATTTTAGAAAGCTTCGTTATCCCTTCACCTATTTGTTCTCTGTTATCCCGACTCAGCTATGAACTCTACAAAGCTAGGTTCTGTGTTGTGTGTGGTGGAACAGTCTCTGGCACAACAGGCACAATGCTAGTAAAAACAAAGAACAAATCCATTCACAGACCTTGCTTTTACCAAGTGCAATGAATTCAAAGATGAGGCTGATCACAACTACCATTCATTGAGGGGCCCCTCAAAACCTAAAAGGCTTACGTATAGTAAGCCTTCAAGATTTTTTTTTTACTTAACTCTCTCAACCCACAACCTTGAAAAACATTTTTCTTTCTTTTCTTTTCCATCCCTCCTTCCCTCCCTTCCTTCCTCTTTGCATTTAAGGTTAAATATTCAGAGATTTAAATGAGGTGAGTCTGACTACAACTTTATGCAAAGCCGGGGTCCCAGATGAATGAGACACTCATGCCCTTCCATAGACCCTCAAGACGCATGGTTTAAGTATGAATCTCCTTTGCCCTAAAATGTCCTCTCCGTCTTCCAAGCCCAGTAGAAAAATCTGGCAGTCAACCCTGGATAAAGGGAGATGAGACATCTGCCCTCGTGGGAATTTTCTCCCTTCTAGCAGGTTTAAGGGGGGCATTGGGTGTCCCCCACTGTGAGCCTTCAGCTGAGGTCAGACTCCTCTGTAGAGTTTTGCTGGAGCATGGATTCTCACACCCCCAGTTTCAGGTCCACCCATGAGCCTAGCAGTTGTCAGGGATCCTATTTACTTTTAATAAATCTAACAAATGAATAATAAATAAGTGATGAGTTTTCTGCCTCAGAGAATCCGGCAAGGGCAGGACCCAGCCAGGTGTACTGGAAGCTGAACTCTCTTCAGCATTCATAAACGAACTCAACAGTGACACCAAACTCCAAGTTCTTCAAGACCATGAAGTTTCGATATATTTTATGCATTATAAAACTATTCTTTGGCTGGAGAGATGGCTCAGCGGTTAAGAGCACTGACTGCTCTTCCAGAGGACCTGGGTATAATTCCCAGCACCCACATGGAAGGTCACAATTGTCTGTAATTCCAGTTCCAGGGGATCTGACACCCTCACACAGACTTAGATGTAGGAAAACACCAATGCACATAAAATAAAAATAAATAAACTATTCCTCCCTCTAGCCTTCTAGAGTAAAAGAACATTACACTGCCTACTCATTCCATGAGTTAAAAAAAAAAAAGAAGAAGAAGAAGAAGTTTCTAAAGGTCTTGTCATTTACAATGCTCTTCCTGTCCTTTGACCAGGAAGAGTTAGAGAAAAACTTGGGGATTGATCTAAGAAACACAGAGCCCAGGTTCCATTAAAGCGTATTAATGCCAAGGTCTGTGCAATTAGTGAAAAGTCAATTCCCATTACTAGTTAACACTATTGAATATCTGCTTTCTTTAATAAAAAGCCATGTCCAGTACAAAGAGAATAAATCAATAGGTTGGCTGCATTTAGATCTATTCTACCTTCTGCTAAAATGTGCAGAGAGCTGCTGTCAGGGCTGTCCTGCCTGTCTGCCAAGCTCAGCCTGTGAACTGGCAGCCTGCCCCTACTTTGCCTGGAATCTTTCACTAGCGCTCCAGCTTAGCTCTGTTTTCACATCTGGAAAGGTAAGTTTTACCCTATGCCTAAAATTCCTCTAACTGAGCTTAATCTCGATTAAACTTTGTTCAGAAAACAAGCATCAAAGCTACTACAGCCGTACTTCTGCACCCCAGATGAACCATGCATCAGTCCTCCCTTGGAGACAGAATTTCAGGGATGGAATTGCTGCTTACAAGGGGCAAATGGCTAAATCCTGAAAGAGTCTCCATTCCAGGAATTCTCTTTGCACTTTTGTAGCTTGATACTCTACTTGATAGAGTTTTGGAAGCAGCTACAATATTCCAGACTCTTCAAGACCCACACAATACACCCAAGCCGTGAAGTCTTCAAGCCTCCAGTTCCCACTGTGAGAAGAACCCCATTCCCCTTCTTGTCACGGAGGCAGTTCAGTTGCATCTACCCTGAGCTATTGTCTCCTACAAGAGGGGAAGCATTCTTTAGGCTGAACCCTTATTATCCCTGGCTGATTAAAGGTTAGAGGGCTTTGGAATTCACTGCCTCATGTGGACGCATGTTGCTCTGGAATTAGAAAATGGTACCTCTACTGAAGTAAGTTACTTTTCTCAAATCATTGTATTTACAAAAATGTTCTTTCGAAGAGAAGAAAAACTATTAAATGTAAATTAATGTAATTTTACTTTAAGTTTACTGTTCAGAATTAGGTGATGCTCTTCTATACTCCTCTAGACTATCTGTTGGTCATATTCTGGACTACCTCCCTTCTTGGAGGGTGTACCCGGTGGGCTGAGTCATAATATCTCTGTATGTGTGTGGGGGTGGGGGGACGAATTATACTGCTGTTCGAATTTAGTAAATTGGTATAGATTTTTCTAGTTTTTTCAATCATTTCAAGTCTAATATTTCTCCTCCCAAGCAAGTAGACATATTTAAGCAAACAACCTCCTAAATCCATTTCTACTTATGGCTATTTCTGGAACCTTCCATGCCACTTTCCATGACTGTGTGCCTAGTTTGTAATTGGACAAGATCATAAAGCAGATCATGCACTGTCAAGCCAAAGTATGGTCCCCTGTCCTGTTGTGACTGCTTCCCAAAACCATCGAGATCATCTACTGTGTCCAGAAAACACGAGGAGGGAGTCTGAACCCCAGTATCTGAAGCTCCATACTTGTCCAACAGCAGCGACTAAACCCCTGCGTAGAAATGGGGCTGACAAAGCAAAGCACTCCAACATTCGAGAAGTGAGCCCAGGATGAAGTGCGATGAAGAATCCCAAGAAATAAACACAGCCTCAAGCGATCTGCCTGTGGGATGTTTACATAGGGAAACTGCCTTTGAGGAGATTGGTGGTTGTCTGTGGTCCTTTAACAAACCCTGCTGTGTAGCTCTGAAATGAATAGCAGGAGGCAGAAATGGATGAATCGTACTTTACAAAACATAAAGAGCTGTTTTGAAACCTTGAAATTTGAAAAAAAAAAAAATGTTTCAAAAGCTGCAAATCTTAAACACTGTGCAGCCGCTCCCTCTCACCTTTCAAGATTGCACTGGGAAATTTTCCTTTGCTGGAGCTCCAGAGAAGCCAAGCTTTGCAGGAGAGTAAAGTTCCCAAACAGAAGCTGGTAGAACAGAGTGCACTGCACCCTTATCTTAGAGTTCAAGTGCATGTTAAGATTTTTATATGAAACTGAATTTGATCATCAAGCTGGGCTGAGGGAAGAAAGCACTCAGACACGTGTTTATACTTGTTGACATGCTTACCAGATACACCTGAATGCTGAATCACCAACTATTATAAAAGATAATTTAGAAATGGCTGCTACTGATAGAGCCTCATCAAAGACAGTCAACACTGTGATTTCTCACAAGAAAGAGAAATTTGGTTCAGTGAATTCTCTAATCTCTCTATAGCCTTTGGAACAAGTTATAGGAGAAAGCACTCAAGCCTGCTGGTACTTCCATTCCTTTTAGTAATTCTTTTAGTTTCTCTTCCTCAGATGCTTCATTTTTTTCAGTTATTCAAAGGAGAAAGGGTAAAAGTCACACCTTGTATGGGTGCTTTATAAGCTCATTGCTGGCCCAGAGAAAGGAGAGGGGCTTGATTTCCATATCTATAAAGTGTGGTAACACTATGTGGATTCAACAGATGTGGTGGTTTGAATAGGAATGACCCCAATAGGCTCATATATTTGAATGCTTGGTCATTAGGGAGTGGCTCTACTTGACAGAGATTAGAAGGTGTGGCCTTGTTGGAGGAAGTATATCACTGGAGCTAGGCTCTGGGGTTTCAAATGCTCAAGGGAGGCCCAAGACCTCTCTATTCCTGTTGGCTGTGGATCCAGATAGATAACTCTCTGCTCCTTCTCCAGCACCATGTTTGCCTCTGTGCTACCCTGCCTTCTGCCCTGTTGATGATGAACTAAACCTCTGAAACAGTAAGCAAGCTCCAATTAAATGCTTCCCTGTAGATGAGTTGCTGTGGTCATGGTATTTCTTCACAGCAACAGAACAGTGACTAGGACAGAAGTTGGTACCAAAAGTGGGGTATTTCAATGACAAGCCTGACCATACTTCTTGTTGGCATAATGTGGACTTTGGGGCTTTGGATTAGGAAAGCAGTTGAATGCTTTAAGTGGGCCTTAATAGGACATAGTAGTAGGAGCAGGGAAGAGCAATGTAGATTATGATGGGCCTTCTCAAGTGGTTTCAGGGGAGAAGGATATTTGTGAGTGGCTTAGAGATCGTTCTTGTGATATGTTGGTAAAGGATGTGACTGCTTTTTGCCCTTGTCCAAAAAGTCTTCCTGAAGTTAAATTGAAGAGTTTGGGATTAATGGAGCTGGCAGAGGAGATTTCAAAACAGCCTAGTATTGACTGTATTGTATAGTTATTAGTGGCCATTCTGACGCAGATCTATAATGAAAAGGAACAAGCCAAGCAAGGAAAAATAGAAAATGTACAGTTTGAGGAGAAAAGAGGCACCAGGAAGTATAATGGCTCGAAGTCTTGTGCTCAAGAAGATAAACAGATTTTAAGAAACGTAATGCTAAATGGAATAAAGGGAGTGATGACCTCAGGGGAAGACGCCACCCAGCTAAGCTTCCAACTTGTGAAAAGGAATTAAAGAAAAGCTTAAGCAGTGAAGGAAACCATTGAAGATGGGAAGCTGATGCAGATGTAATTGAACAAGAGAGCCATATTTCAGCCCCAGAAAGCAGAAGAACTTGTCAGTTTTGGCCACCTGGTTTTAGCTTTAACGTCAAGGATACAAGAAAGGTTATGGAATAACCCTCCTCAACCAAGGAAAGCTGCTGAAGCCAGGAGCATGTCAGGGATGCCCCTGCATGGAGGCCAAGAGAAGCATTGCCTTAATCTGTAAAGTTGAAGCCTGGATTGCCTTGGAGACACCTCCCCCGCCCCCCGCCCCGCCAAGATGTTGGAGATACCAGAGCCATGGGATACCTGGCAAGGAAACCTGCAGAAGGATATGGAACCAGCCTAAGAGAAAGAAATGTGTTTGTAGTCAACAAAGTTGAAAGGAATTGGAAAGCTGAAGAACAAACACCTTGATATCAGACACAGAGATGAAGTCTGTCCTGCTGGTTTTTGGTCTTGCTTTGGACCAGAATTTCCTTACTATGTTCCTTTTCCTACATTTTGGAATGGTAATATATTTTCTGTGCCATTTTATACTGGAAGTGTGGTCTGCTTTGTGATTTTGATTTTCCAGGGGATTACAGTTAAGAAATCGCCATGAGTCTCCAAAGAGACTTTGAACTTTGGACTTTTAAACAGCATTGAGACTATGATAGACAATGGGGACTTTTGAAGTTGGACTGAATGCATTTCTGTATTATGATATGGTTATAAGCCTATGGGGCCAGGGAGTAGAATGTGGGGATTTGAATAGAAATGGCCCCCATAGGCTCATACATTTGAATGCTTGGTCATTAGGGAGTGGTCCTACTTGACAGAGATTAGGAGGTATGGCCTTATTGGAGTAGGTATGGCCTTGTTAGAGAAAGTATGTCCCTGGGGATGGGCTTTGGGGTTTCAAATGTTCAAGCCCAGGCCCAGTGTCCCTCTATTCCTGCTGCCTGTGGCTCCTTCTCCAGCACCATGCCTGCCTGTATGCTGCAATGCTTCCTGCCCTGCTGGTAATGGACTAAACCTCTGAGCTGTAAGCAAGCCCTAATTAAACACTTTCCTTTATAAGAGTTACTGAGGTCATGATGTCTCTTCACAGCAATAGAACATTGACTAAGACAACAGGTTATATTTAGGAATATATGTGTCTATACAAATACATATATGCATACAATAACAATTGATAAGAAAAGAAGCCATAAATTTGAAGGAGGGTAGGGGAGGTGTGTACGAGAGGGATTAGAGGGAAGAAAGGGAAGGGAGATGTATAATTAAAATACAATCTCAAAAATCAAAGGAAGAAAGAAACACCACACATAGAAAAACATTTTTAAGAAGTGGTGCAAAGGGAACAATGGACGGCACGCAGCCAGCCCATCTCCTTAGGCTGCGGTGATGCACACTCCTGTCATCGTATCTCTCCCCTCTCTTTATTAAGCCTGAACCCTTATTCTCAGCTGCATCAGATTTCTCATTGGAAACACGATAGGATTCCCAAATGAGAATTATTTGGAGCTAGACTAGATAAGCCCATAGTGTGACAAGAAGAAGCAGCCATAGAAAGTGGCCAGAAACTCTAAGGTTGACACTGTCTTAGTTAATTTTCTATTGCTGTGATAAGACACCAGGACCAAGGCAACTCATAAAAGAAAACACTAGGTTTGGTGCTCATGGTTCCAGAGAGTCCATTACTTAGTAGAGTCTCTACTTAGTAGAGTCCATTACCCTAAGGTAGGAAGCATGGAAGCAGGCCGGTAGGCATGGCACTGGAGCAGTAGCTGAGAGCTTGCATCTTGATCCCCAAACATGAGGCAGAGGCAAGCCGAGAGCTAACTGGGAATGACGTGGGCTTTTGAAACCTCACATCTCCACCAACAAGGCCACACCTTCTAACTCTTCTCAAACATTTCTACCAACAGGGGACTAAGTATTCAAATATAGGAGCCCATGAGAGGCATTCAAACCTTCACACACCTTCATGTGTCCTATCACCAAAACTCACTTTAAAATGAGCAGAACAATTATGCTTGATGCCTTCTCATCTCATTCAAAGTAAAAGTGGAGTTTCTACAAGGCTCTTCTCACTGGGGAAGCAGCCACGTCCTCACCCACCGCTTCTAGGCATATTGGCTTGCTGATCCTTCCTCAAATATTCCAAGTGCACTCCTTTTAGGACCTTTCCACCTGCTTCCTGGATTGCTGTTGTAGTACCCACGTAGCAATATCATAACCTGAAGTCACTTCCACCATGGACTTCCTGGGATAGCCTACTAAAGTTTAGCCTCTACCACCTCTCAAACTCCCCTTTGCTAACACATATAATTTACTATGCAAATCTAGTTCACCATGTCCCCTTTCAAATGTAAACTCCACAATAATGATCTTCTATCCAGGGACATAACCCTGCAGTGACAAGAAAAATGCAGTTAGGATTCCATAAATGCTAACCATATAAATGGATGATGCTTATGGTTTACCAGATCTGTGCTTTTCTGATTCATCTACAAAGGCCAGGGCCCTCTGAGGTTGCTAGAAGCATTGCCTCCAGGATTTCTATTGCGAAGATAGCAACTTCTTCCCACACACCACCTTCTACTCTCTGCATCTCATCTGATCATCACAACAAGCCCCCTGAATGGCAGGTGACCAGTTTACAATTATTAAATTATGAACCAGTTAGGATTCTATTGCTGTGATAAAACACCTTGGTTAAAAGCAACTGGGGGAGAAAAGAGTATTTCATCTGTCACTTTCATATTACAGCCCATCACTGAGAGAAGTCAGCTCAGGAAATCAAGGTAGGAACCTGGAGACAGGAACTGAAGCAGAAGCCACGGAGGAATGCTGCTTGCTGGCTTAGTCTTCATGACTTTCACAGACTACTCTCCTATTTAACTCAAGACCACCTGCCCAGGGATAGCACCACTCACAGTGGGCTGGGCCATCACACATAGATCATCAATCAATAAAATGTTACATATCCATACCTACAAGCTTCTTATGGAGGAATTTTCTTAACTGAGGTTCCCCCTTCTCTAATGATTCTAGCCTGTGTCAAGTTGAAAAAAAAAAGAGAGAGAGAAAAGAAAAATCTGGTTGATGTTGTGGAACCAACTCTTAACCCGCCTCCTGGACCACCTGTCTCCTAGACCACCCCATACCTGCCCCCAAGCCACCTGGACATCTTGCATCAGCAGCAAGGAACCTGCGTGTATGCTGACCTACTCCTATATAACACTGCCACGGTCTCGTTGTCCTTGTTCTTTCTTCTCTTTTCCCTTCTCCCCCCACCTACTGTTTCTCTCTCCACCCACCATGTTTCTCTGTCTGTCTCTCTCTCTCTCCACTTTACCTCTCCCTTGTCTCTTGCCATGCAGCATCTCTCCTTCTGCAGTGTCCTGTTCTCCTCTGGGACTCAAAATCTCTCCTCTCTTCTTACCAAATAAACCTTTGATAAAGCTCTGATGCTTCTACAGTACTGTTATACTGTTTCAGTCAGCACAGCCAGTGAGATGAAGCAAGCCAAGCTACCCACCATAGATAGTATACTGGTATGTATACTGGTATGTATACTTGGCAGAACCAAGAATCATATTGAAGTTCCTTTGACAATGAATCTCTGTTAGCTATAATTTTGCCCTCATAACATCTGCAAACAAGTACCATTGTCTCAGCTGTGGTTGGGATTCTAGAGGGCAAACTGGGGATATCACTAAGCATCCTGGTAAAGAACCAAGCAATCCACCAGGCAGATTGTGCTGAGGCTGGGAAACCTGGTTTGAACTGCACAGGCGCCCCATGAGTCACCAGCAGCAATGCAAGCATCCAGCCTTTGGAGAGCAGCATGGACATATTTTTTTTATGAATGTTCGGTGTTTTCAAATCTTTTGACCTTACTATCCTACCTCTAAGAAAATAAACAAAAATGGCATAAATATTTATCATTCATTATTTGTAATAATAAAACTCCCAAAACTCAGCGATTGTCCAATAACAGAAGAATTGTTAAATAAGTACTGGTGTACTTTTTTGTTGGTACATTAAACAGCCATTAAAATTAAATGTATTGAGAGTTTATAACAACATGGGGAAATGTTAAAAACTGTATACACTGTATACACACTTAAAAGATGCAAAGCAGAAACAATAAAGTACAAGCAGTATGGGAGAATTATAAGTGATCCATTCATTTAATTTTTCAGCAGTGCCAAATTGCTCTGTAGCAATGATGTGCTCATTTTATGATGAAGAAACTATTTAGTTAATCTAGTTTTTTCTCTTGTGAAAATACATAAGGAAAATATAAGCAAGACCTTGATTTTCATTCACAGCACTATGGAAGGAAACAAGGAAGGAAAGAAAGAAGGAAAAGAGGGAGGGAAGGGGGAAGAGAGGGAGGGTAAGAGAGGGAGAGAGAGAAAGAGGGAAGAAAAATTCAAAGGTAAAGAGTCCCTAAAGTGAACCTCAGATATTTGGTGGAACATTTGTGGTGATGCATATGTGGGCTTTTTAACTGGATTTAATTAGTGTTTATTGTGATCCCTTGGAAGCCAGTCTTTGTTACAGGAAACACAGACCTGTTAGTTACACCATAGTAGCTGGAGCTAACCCCATCTTTGCCAGTTTATAATTACCAACAACATTTTACATACTCATTTTAAACAGTTTATTTTTTTTTTCCTAATTGTTTGAAAGCCTTTGACTCCATTACAGGAAAGTCCTCTACTGAGAACAAGACTTGCCACCAGGGTCAGAGGGCATGCTGTGACTAACCTTGCTGTGGCAATCCTACTCTGGCTCCCTCTTGTCTAGTGACTGAGACTATGGCTCTAAATGTACACAGTCCTTGGTTCACACCACAGCTCCATATCCATCAATGTCCTTAAGGGACTTTTCAGCCCCTTGGTGCCTTCTCTGAATCCCAAGCCCAAGTTTAAAACTACCATGAAATGGTGTCAATGCCTAAGGGACACCATTTGTTCTTGTCATGAGATCAGGCTAATAAGGAAAAATCTGACTGCTCCCAAACCTTACTTCACCCCACTTTCCAGATTCCTCTATTTCAGACAAACTTGAAGTTTGGTCACAAAAGTTGTGACACTGTCTCTGGAAGCATAGCCGGATGTGTCCTGTTTTCTGACTTCATTTTAAATTAAACTCATCACTTCTGGGCTGATTGGGCAAATGGGGATATTTGGCTTTCTGGTCAACCTTGAGTGCAGCCTATCACAAGGAAGAAGCAGAGAAAGCAGCTCCTGCAGCATCTTCACTCAGGCAGATGCTACCTTGGAAATGGAAGAACAGTGAACTGGTGATTTAATTAACCCTCAGAGTCTCTAAAATGTAAACATTTTCTCTGTAAAGCTCTGAGACCTCTCTTGCGTCCAACCAGCAGGCCTCTATTTCTGCCCCTTCCCATGTTTCTCTGCTCTTGAATCCCCTGTAATATGTTGTTAGATGACTTGTTTGCACAGTGGGACACCCTCCCCCAATTCTAGAGGTGTTAGAAATTCTCCCCCTCATCAATTTTTCCACGGGCTGGCTCTCTATTCCCTAATGGCACTACATCAGTACACACCACAGACATTGGCTGGGAAACAAAAGGAAAAGCAAGGGTATAGAGATACACACAGCCAGCCTCCCTGTCTATTCCTGGTGTGTCCCACTGACAATGCTGTGTGGAAGGGAAATTGTTCTATCAGTGACTGTGTTAGATTCATGACCCCACCACAACCTTGAATTGGCCTTTAGTTGTCGCTGATGGGAACTGAAGAACAGCGCTGTCGACATGATTGCCACTCTCCAATGAATCAGAACATACAGGGCGAGGAACAGCACATTAAAACAGCGACAGAAATATATCACTGTGCTTTTATATAGATGTATTGCTTTTGCCCGGGCATATAAATGATTGGGCCAGCCACTTATTTTTTCCAGTGACTATAAATTAAAAATAAGCTAAGGGTTTTTAAATTATGTTCTGTTTTAAAAAAAATCAAGGCAGTTCTTTGAAGGCAACAGTCAAATATTTAAAGATCATCTTATATGGATATTTCAGCTGTTACCATTAGACGACATAGCTCTTGCTACCTGAGGCTCATGTGACTTAATACACAGACAGATGACTTATCCTAGGTTGTCATTTGCTAATTAATCTTTTCTTTTTTCAAAAAGTGACTGTTTTCCATTCTTGCATGCTTAACAACGAGAATATGGTTCATAAAATAATGTTGTGATTTAAATAGCCAGGGCATTAACTAGCCCAGGATGAGGTGCTGGGAGAAGCAGGTCACTCCAGGAAAGATAAAAGCAAGGATCAATGATTCTTAAATCTGGAAGTCCTAGGGCCCCCTGGAGAACATGTTGAAGTAGATGGGCCCCTGCCCCAGGAGCACACTTGCTCATCAGCCTTTATCAGAAAGATTTCTCCTTTCGCTTCAAGGATTCACAGACTCTCTGAAGCCCTGTCATGGAGCCCACAAGAAGGTCCCTTGTTTTTAAAGTTGTATCACCCTGGGATGTGGTGATTAGTCATAATGGACATGTGCAATGAATGATTACTAATAATAGATCATCTGTAGATGCTTGTGAATATTTTACTCTTTAGACATATGCATATCTGAAATACTTTAAAGGTTTCTAATCCAGCCTCACTCCCAGACAATTCGTGGCCTGGCCCCTGCCCATTTCTTTGACGTCTGTGACTTTTTACTATTTTTCTTCCCACTTGAAAGTTACAGCCACATGGTCTGGTTTTCTGCTTTCCAACCCATTGGCACTTCCTGTCTTGAGCTATTTACAGAATAAGGTGATGTTCTAGGCACAGTTCATGCTGGACCACAGACCGGTGTTTTGTGAAGCCTATGTTTTATGGAGAGAAGCAGTCAATAGGCACATATGTAAGTCTAATCGTTTCAAATTTTATGAAAAAAATTATGATGGAACAATGCTGGGCTTGAGCGTGAATGACAGCCAGCCTCTTTGGAAAGATTTCAGCTGAGAGAGGAGAAATGAGAAATAATCTGTATATAGATATATTAAAATGCCAATAAACATGTGCAACTATGTTATTTAAAAATTGTTACATATTTAAGATGAAAATGTTAACTACTTTGGTGTGATCATTACACATTCCATGACTTTATCAAATCATCACAATTCCTTCATAAGGAAAATGATATTTGACAAAGGAAAGAAATAGCTGCATGTCAAAAGGCGGCATCTGCTGGCAAGCAAGAGTGAGTGCAAAAGCCCTGAGACCAACAGGAACTTGGCGGGTTGGAAGGTCAGAATGTAAGCTACCTGGCATCTGATATACTCTCGGAGAGAACTTAAATTATCCATGCAGCTGTCCAACTTTCTGATATGCTCTGAGCAGTGGTGGATATTACAAATTAAATGTTTTATTTCCCAGTGACAATTTTGACTTTTTGTCAAAATCTAGGCATGCATATGAAATAATTCAAGACCTGGGATTTGCAGGCAACCCAGAGAGGTAGAGTAATTTGCCCAAGGATCCACTGCTGGTTAATAAGTTAGCGTAGTAGAAACATCAGAGAAAAGCCTGCCTTTATTGCGTGATATCCTTGCACTAAGCTACCTCTCATTCTCTTCCTACAGCCAGCAAATGTGGCTTTGATTTGAAAACAAGTCTGGTGTCAGGTTTCACATAGAATCATGGCCCAGAGACTCAACATCATTACATGGTTTCTAACTTTTAGAGATTGACATTAGCCACAGGTCAACTAAGAGTCCCTTTGTTCCCTGTGGAAAGCCAGAGATAATCTTGGGACCAAGCATGGAGATCTGGGAGACCATTATAGCTCTTACTTCATCACCTCTGATGATGCTTGCATTTGGGAACTGTGGATGTCCATGTCAAGAAAAAGGACCTGGCCACCCCACAATGATCCAGTTTTTACAACCTTCTGATCCCTAGACTGAAAGGATAGCAAATATTAATTTTGACTAGTTTTGGAAATTCTTTGAACTAAAAGAATCTAATGTTTCCAAACTTTAGGAACAATTAAAGGTGGGTGAAATCAATATTTTTAGTAAGACTAAATGAGTTCCATCCATTACTGTACAACTAACTATCTCTGAACTCTCTCATCACTGAACCAGTATTGAACTCGCTCATTGAAAATTCTGAGAAAGATTCTGCCCTATCCTCATATTGAAATGTTCTTTAATAAATGTGTTTAGGGAAAATGAATGCAGCCTGTTCTGTACCACCTCTGCCAAAATAAAGAATGGGCAGTCCCTTTTCAGCATGTGAAGGCAATCTCTCTAGCCATTGATCTTTCCCTTCATGCATCACTACTGAAAACGCTAATGAGCGACTCCTTCACAGCCACACATTGACTATTGAGCATCCAGGAACTCTAAATGCTCTGTAGCTTTTGAATAACAATTATACTTCTAAGATTTGATCATAAGGAAATCAAACGTTTGCAACAGTCAAGCAAGACAGTCACATGATTTGAAATACTGAAAATGATCTAAAAGAGATGAAAAAAATCCTTCAAAATATAACCTATAGAAACTGGTCTCATAATATTCTCCAATGTGTGCTTACTTGCTACCCCAGAAATTCTACTTTTCTTTTCAACAATCCACACTAGAGGTGTATGTCCAAATCATATGCAAATGCATATGCAAAGGTTTATTTCAGCACTTGCTCCAGTTACCAAATATTAGTAAGAATTTAAATGCTAGCACATAAGGCCCTCATTGAATAAGCCATGGCAAAGTCACTTAGTAGTGTACTAGGTCACTGTTAAAGGAGGAACAGAGATATCTAGTATTTGCTGTTTCAGAAATACATATATATATATATATATATAATATATTATATATGCATATGTAAAGTTCAAGGAGTGCCAATAGTATGCTATCATTCATGAAAAAGAAGATAAGAGAAAACATCAGTGTCTCCTCATTTACACAAAAGAAATGAGGAAGAATAAATTAGAAACTACTGGCAATAGTTACTGAATGGGGCGGAAGGGAGTTGTAGATAATGAGAAATGGGTATAAGGTATCAGGGACAAGGAAGGTTGATGCTTTTCTGAGTTGATCAGTTTAAGTATATAGCCCCAGTTTTTACTGTATTTAGTGTACCCCCAAACCTAACTTTCAAAGTTAGTATTAACCATGGTGTGAAGAGATCCTTAACCTAACACGAACAATCATAGTGAACCTTACGCTATAGCAAATCCACAGTATAAACACATTAAAATGAGGGAAGTGCAAGCAATTTGGGGAAATAGTTTTTTTATTGTATGTTACCAGATTAAAGTGAAACAATTCTACACAGACACGGTATTTAAGCCTGCAAATTAAATGTGTTTTTCACAAGGTTTGAACGGGCAAATCTGAACTTTTGTGTGTGCTCTGGAATTGAATATATAAGTAAATAAATTGTTGATAATGAAATCCAGTTTTCCTACTGTGGAAGAAAAACATCGCTGACAAGAAAAGAAGAAAGGCTAAGGAGAGCTGTGCAGAGTTTGACTGTAGTCAGAGGCATCAGCATGCAGTCATCATTATGGCTGGTTGGCTGGATAGCTGGCTGGCTGGCTGTATGGATGGAGAGAAAGACATACAGATAGAATGGTGGATGGAGTGACAGAGGGACAAGTAGAGTAATGGCTGATTTTTCACGTCAACTTGACTAAGTCATAGATGTCTAGATTTCTAGCTAAGCAATCTTAGGATGCATATATAAGCGTGTTTCTGGATGAGCAATGTAGCTCCAGTAATGCTTTATTTTACATTTATATAATAATGACTGACAGGTTAAAACTGTTTTATATGTTGAATGCGTGCGTGTGTGTGTGTGTGTGTGTGTGTGTGTGTGTGTGTGTGTATCTGTACTGTTCTAGCCTTTAAAATTTTTATTAAAATTTCTGTTAGCCTTTCTGAATTTGTTTTATAATAAGTAGGCTGGCCCTCTGCCTGTGGCATCACTACAAACATCTCCTCCTAGTTCTGATCACCTTCAATATTTTTTAAATGCTGTGTTTTGTCTTACAAATTTGTATTCATTCTTTTGTAGTCAAATTAATCAAACTTTCTTTTGCATCTGATATTTATTAATAGATTTGAACAGGTGATAGTGATATACATATGTTTATCACTGTTCCACAAAGACTTAGATACTACTTTAGCAAAAAGAACTAATTAGCTTAATGATAATTTTAACCAGAGAGGGAGAAGGAGAGGGAGAGGGAGAGGGAGAGGGAGAGGGACAGGGAGAGGGAGAGGGAGAGGGAGAGGGAGAGGGAGAGGGAGAGGGAGAGGGAGAGGGAGAGGGAGAGGGAGAGGGAGAGGGAGAGGGAGACAGTAGGGAAATGACTTCAGAAATCACTCTTCTGTCAGGTGCATTCTATTCCCACCTGGATCCAGCCTTAACTGTGAGTCTCTTTGTCAAAGCATTTAGCCTCCAGCCTTTGGGCTTCTCTTAACTATAAAACAGGAGGATAAAGGCTTCTTGCACTCCTATGAGGATCAGACATGCTTCTTTCAGTCTTGGCACTAAAGAGATATTTTGTTGTTGTATTCATAATGAGCCAAATGCTAAGTGGTAACTCTGTGGAAATCTTGAGGTGGAACAGTTCCTTTTTCCTTACCATTATCTCATCAAGACACCCTATTTCTCTAATTGCAAAGAATCTGAGAGATTTTCACTCATTTATCTGGGTGTTCTTCAGACTTGTTCCCTTTGCCCTCTGAAGCTTTGTCTTTTGACATAGTCTCAGGTCTCTGTTCTGAAATGAATTCACAGAAGAGTGATGAGGATGAAGGCATTAACATCCATGGCTACACTGAGCTGGCAGATAGGAGCATCAAAGTGCATTCCAGAATGGCCTTGCCTACTACCTTCTCTTTTTCAGGTCCTTTTTCTTCCTCTAGCCCCAAGCTCAAAGTCTCGTAGTGATTCCCAAAGGACACGTTTTCTTAGGATCTGAAATCTTCCACTGACTCTAGTTTTTGTCAGGGATACCTGGGCACTTGCAGGAATTCCTGTGGCCAAACATGTTCTTTTTGCCATGGGTGACCTGTGTCTGGTTTCCCAGTAAAATGAAGCAAATGCATATAGGAAGTCTAATGTCACTTTTATTTTCAATGTCATCTTACCCAAACACAATCAAGACTTTCCTTTAATCTTTTTATAGCTTCTTCAAAATTATTTGAACATGGTAAAATTCCTATCTACCAGTAAATTAATCGATGGCATTTTTATTTATAATATAAAAATAATATAAATATAATAAAAATGCCATTAGATCACCTAATGTAGTGATCATCCTTTCTGAAAATTCATGAAGCTATTTTTGTTATTTATCATAAAAACTGAGGGTCCTAGTTTGGTTTCTATAGCTATAAGAAAACACCATGAGCAAAAGAAACTTGAAGAGGAAAGAATTTATTTCGCTTACACTTCCTTGTTACAGTCCCTCATTTAGCAAAGCCAAGGAGAAACCTCCATGGCGGGCCATGGAGGAATGCTGATTACTGGCTTGTTCTTCATAGCTTGATCAGCCTTCGTTCTTATACATTTCAGGATCACCTGCTCAGAGATGGCACCACTCACATAGGGTCAAAATGCCCCACAAACTTGCTTATAGGCCAATCTGATATGGGCATTTCTCAATCGAGGTTACCTCTTTATAGGTGACTCTAGCTTGTATCAAGTTGACAAATACCTATCCAACACACTGAGGGTCTGAGGAGATAGCTCAGCAGTTAAGAGCACTTGCCGTTCTTGTAGAGGACCCAAGTTTGGTTCATGATGGGCAGCTCACAATCAATCCCCTGTAACTCCAGCTTCAGGAGATCTGACACCCTGTCTGGCCTCTACTCATCACCTTCACTCCTGTGCTCCTAGACACAGACAGACATGTACATAAAAATAATATAAAATAAAAAATAAAATAAAATAAGGTTTAAATGGAACTTTACTAGCATGTATGGGGTAGTACTATGTAATAAAAAATTTAGTCTTTGTCTCAGTTTCCAGACAGAACTTCTGACACTCTTGGGATCTCACGTGTGCAAAACAAGTTTTGTAAATGAATAAGATGATTTATGTGGTGAGGGGCTGGATAGACTCCGACCAGGTGCTCAGGAAGATCAAAATTGTTTCATTGATTGTGCCTCAAGTTTCTATGGGAATTCCTTAGCTGTGAGGGGTGGGCAGTTTTCTTGATGGTGACCACAGCTGTGTGCTAGAAGTTGGGCACAGGAACGCTACATTCCTTAAGCTGCTCTGCCTTTACATCCCTAAACCCTTCTTGAGACCCTAGCTCTTTAAAGGGCCAAGGGCTTCAATGTTATCTTCCTTCTCTTTCTCTTTTCTTCCCTCTCCCTCTTAGCGCCCCCACTCCATTTTCCTTGACACTTTTTTTTCAAGGTCTTATCATTATTTGTTACTCTTAAAGACTTATTTTTGTCTGAACTCAGAAGTAGAAGCTCTCAGCGAGGACAGTCTATGTCTCTCTGCGATTCTTTCCTGGCATTTTTCTTTGGCTTCTTTCATTCTCTTGGCCAAAGGGTTAGCATATTCTGCAGCTTCCTCCTCATTTTTCTTAGTGGTTCCTCAGAGCAATACATTGGAATTTATGTAACAGAGTGCATAAAGTAACAGGCCACTTCTTACCGATTTCTTTAGGGGCTTTTTGACAACAAGTTGGTGAACATCTTCTTTAGAGAGATTGAAAAGCTTTCAGATTCTGCTAGATCTTTTGGACAAGTAATGTGTGAAATGTTTAGGGCTAGACATTTTTTTCACAGAAAATTCTTCCAACTTTTAGAGAGCTCATTAAAAAAAAAAAACTTAAAAGAGGCTTCCCAAAATTTCAGAAAAATCCTAATAATAATTTATTGATGTTACCTATCAGAACTGGTATACCTGAGAAATAACTTCCCTAAAATTTAAAAAGTAAAAGGTGAATTTGGGTGATAAAGAGAAGATGTATTGACAGAAAGTCAGCTCAGAGGATAAAAAGCACTTACCACCAAGCCTGTAGTGAAAGGGGAGAGCCAGCTCCCTAAAGATGTCCTCTGAACCCCACATGCGCAGGATGGCATACACATGCACTGACCCCCACCACACACAAGTAAATAAATAAATAAATCTAATTTGAAAAAGATTAAATTATTTTTTCTATTTTTTCTTAGGAAACATAATAGCAAATTATTTTCAAATTAAATTTTTGATCCAAAGGATGTAGGAAATGAAAAAGTAATAGAGACATGTTCTGGGCCATTCATTGAGAAAATGATTATTATTGTCTTAGACTTTGTGATGTTTGGATTGTCAGCTCTTAAAAAATATTTGCTTTACTGTAACTTTTTTTTTTCAGTCAGATTTTCTGAGGTTAGATTTGTTTTAGGATTTTGTATCATTTTCTTATGGAGGGTCTCTCAAGTTCTATGGATTTAGTCTGTATAGAGTTTGAACACATTTTATCAAGGGAGGCATGGGTTACCTATTTTCAGAGTGCTTTTGCGGAGAGCTGGTTAGGTGCGTTTCATAGTACCAGAAGACTACATCTAAAACTAACATTAGAAATTGCAGAATGATAAATTTCATGGCAAGTTAAGAAAAAAAGAAGAGAAAGAAAGAAAAGAAAAAGAAAAGGGAAACCAGGGAGAATAGTGAGATCCAGGACAGAGGACTTGTTGCATTTAAAATCTCCATGGCCACATGGCCAGTTACAGGTGTGTAGCCCCAGCTTGCAAGGCCAATGGGATATAATGAGCTACAGATGTATTATGATGTAGTCTCTCCTTCTCCCTGGTGTAAGATTCTTGCTCTCCCCTTAGCAGTCTAACCTCGCTCCCCTCCAGTAATAGGATCTGAGGGAGGGACTTGAAAGGAATTAGAATAATAAGGAGAGAAAACAAGAACAGCCAATTTTTATAAAGAACTATGGGCTCAGAAAAGATTAGTACCGTGGCATGCTCTGCAGTGAAGCAGGAATCCACAGCAGACACTGACTAGAAATACCTCCACACTCTTCCCAAAGACCAAATCACATCCTGACGCTCAGCCCCTACTAATGCTTTGATGTTAACCTTTCCAGGGGTCACTTCCACACTATAAGCCCAATATGCCACCCGGAAAATGTAACCGAGCATCAGTTTTACTCTTGCCTAACTGTTTTAAATACCCTTGAACTGCATTTTCTCCACCAGGCGTAATTTTATGGATTGTGGATTACATTTACTGCTCAGCACTTCTCACCCAACCCCAGACAATTGCAGACCTACTGAGTTGTTAACTCACATGGTCAGCACTAATGTCTGAGACTAGTTACACCAAATGGCTGTAGCTTAGAGTGATTAACACCTGGCCTCTGAGCATCCCAGCGAAATCAGCACTCTGCTCTTGCTTTTCACCCAGCAAAACCCCAGGAGGAATGGAGGGATAATGACTTGTGCTAACTGTGCTTGTCTTTGGAAGAGTTCACGTTTCACTCCCAATCTTACTATTTCCCTTGTGTTGGCTAGTTTTATGTCAACTTTGACACAAGTGGAGTCATCAGAGAGGAGGGAGCCTCAGTTGAGAAAATGATTCCATAAGATCCATCTGCAAGCAAGCTTTTAGGGCATTTTCTTAACTAGTGATGCTGAGAGAGGGGCCAGTTTGTAGGAGGGGCAAGCCCTGGGCTGGTGGTCCTGGGTTCTATAAAGCAGGCTGAGCAAGCCGTGAGAGCAAGCCAGTAAGCAGCACCCCTCCATGGCTCTGCATTAGCTCCTTGCTCCAGGTTCCTGCTCTGTTTGAGTTTCTGACTTTCTTTAATGATGAGCAGTGATGTGGAAGGTTAAGACAAATAGACCCTTTCTTCCCTAAGACATCCTTCTCTTGAGAAATTGTATTTGAGGGCTGGAGAGATGGCTGTCACTAAAGGCTAGGCTCACAACCAAAACTAGAAGAGAAGTTGTATTTGGAAGCTATGGGGTGGCTACATTTTCCATCACATAGGCAGGTTACAGAAACCTAGAGCAATTCTGTGGCTTCTTCAGAGCCACACACAGTCAGTAGGTTAATCCCCTCTGTTTCATGTTTTATGAAATGCTTTCGATTCCTAAGCATCTTAAAGTTGCAAGGGACCTTAAAAACCATTTATTTGCACAACTATGCCTTGAATATCTTCTCAGAATGAAGCTGGTCACATCCAGCCACACTCCTGACCACCGAAGACACCTTTTTCATGATCATGCGCACTGCCTCAATGTCACGTGAACACACCCAGGAAGCGAACACAACAATGATAGGCAGTCTCTGAAGGGCACACATGTCACCACGAAAGGGCTAACACATGTAAAAACATTCTCTAGTCTGTTTTCTCATTGTGTCTGCCTCATTCATGTGTATCATTGGGCTGTGAGAGTTGGATATGTGTTGAGCTGCTCTGGTTCAGGATGTCAGTGACTCTACCCAGGAGGAGGTTATCTGGGGAGCTCGCAGCGTTCTCAACCGATTCACTCAACCGTCTCTCCCACTGCTCCGGTGAACCAAAAGGAAGGTTGACAAATTCCCGATATCAAAACCAGCTGTCAGAACAACATAGGGTAATAGCTGTCCTTGTCAAATGCACCAATTAATTCACCCGACTGTCAATGCTGGGATAATTGATAGACTCTGCAATCTGGCTGAGTAATGAAAGCTGAAGGCATTACTAAGTTAGCTTCACCTCCTAGCACGCCTCCTAACATGGAACTGAGGCTGTCAGAGCTGGACAATATCAATAAACCTCTGCCCCAATTAACGCTTGACTTCTATGTATGTGTGTGTGTGTAGCCAGGAGGAGGAAGTGTCCCCTAATCATCGATTCTGTTATCATATGACTACTTCTCCAGAGTGTTAGTAGCAAATGTTCAGGGGAAAATGGCATGGAAGCAAACTTTTAGAGGTTTATTGAAGGCTTGTCTGCATGTAGATACAAACCAACACTTCACTGTGGGGATGCCATTTAAGATGGGAATAGCCCACACTTTTCTGCTGTACATATTTACTATCAAAGAGTGCCAGGTGATGGGAATTCCCCCATTTATAGTTGTTTTCTAACAAGGGTTCTATGTAAGCATGCTGGATTGTAGGGTGAAGATTGCAATGAGGTAGTATTGGCAGTGGGTACCAGGTCAGAAAAGAGTCTATAAGGTTCTGTAGGAAAGCAATGGCCATTTCTATGGAGGTCAGCTAAAAGCATAAGGCCCAAGTAGGTGCAACACGGCCATGTGGATAAGCTCTGAAATACAAGGATCATAACAGATGGATGCTAAAAACAAGTACAACCCCTAAAAACAAGTATGCTTGAGTTTTCTTCAGATTTATAGGACTCAGTGAGCATGCATCTTCAAGCCAATGGTAATATATACAATTTATTATTAATGTATTATGTTCAAAGCTTTAGTAAATTTTAGGTGTTATCACATTTAGTTCTCACAATAACCTTATGGAGTAGATGCAAGAATAAATATTTTGAATGCTCACAGAATCGGCTTAAGTCAACAGAGTGACCCCGTAAGATTCAATTTTCCCCATATTTCTTTCCCTCAAGTGGAAGGACTCTTTCTTGCTGGGAGAGGTGCTCCACACACTGATCTGATTAATGAGCCACTGATGGAGGAGACAAGGAGGGAGCCAGAAGATGGACCTGACATAGTGGCTGGAATGGCAGGATCTTGATTTTCAAGAGTATTCAGAAGGAGGCTGGGAGAAGTGCAAGTAGTAAATTATTGGGCAGGGAAAAAGCAAAAACTGATTAAATATTGCTGTGAACTAATATTTCAACCCTTAAGATGTCTTTAAGGAATGCCAGCAGAAACGGGAATGTATTTTCAACTACATTTGGGCTGTTAGAATCAGGGCTCATTATGTCCGGCATTGTTCTGAAATTATATCATTCATCCCAAGCTTTCAGCATATTTGCAAAGCTGTGATTTAGCCTCAGGGAGGAAGCTCTTCATTTTCACAAGACATTCTGGAACAGTCCATTTTCTGTGGCTTTTTCCTTAGTTAGCTACACTAATTTCCCTCCAAATTTCAACTCAGAGATTCTGCTTTCTCTCAGTAGTAATCATTTCAAACACTGGGTCCTTACTCTAGCCAGATACTTGCCTTGCAACTTTTCCCTTCATCTTTATGTAATCTCCGGGCAGGTGTTGTAATCTCCAGTTCCAGAAGTAAAAAGAAGCAAAAGCAGAGAGGCTTAAGCAGATGAAGATCTCCATTGCTACTGTGCCTGGGTAGCCAAGCCAGAATCTTTGCTTACCTCTGCTTAACACTGAGTCTCTGCCTGGATCCTTTTTTTTTTTTTTTTTTCCCCTTTAGGGCCATTATCATGACCATGCTCTAGGTAAGTTGAAAGCATTGCTTAGAAATGCCGCAGGTATCCTTCTGGTCTTTGCCTGTTTTATTTCTGATTGTCTGACTTGCCTGTCCTGTGAAATGGCCACATCCCTGAATCACCCTTGTGCTTGGAAGAGAGAAATACCAAGCAAAAGCATGAACAGTGACCCTGGGGAGGCCAGGCACAGGGCATCTGGCTCCTGCTCTAAGCAGCATGATTGGTAAGCTGGGTTTTGCCTAGACAGGCAAGTCATTCGTTCGGATGTCAGGATCAGGAATGATTGCTTCTTTCTGTAGTAATCTGAAGCTTGGGGAATATGGTACAAGGTTCTTTCACCTTGTACCCATTCTCCAGCTACCCACTTGTGTGAACACAAGCAAAGGTTTGTATAGAGTCTCCCAAGAGGATTCTCTTTCCTAAAAGCAAAACAGTTTTTTTCTTCCTTTCTGCACTTCATTAAGAGCGGTTTCATAATGATATTTTTTTTAAGAAGGAGAAATGAAAAATGAAGAAATCCTGTCTAGATTTTTGTCTCGAGGGTGCCTTAACTAGATAAAGGTCTTTGTATCACTAAAGGTAAGATACTCAGTACCCAGTTAAATCGCCCCTTCTTTCTTCTCAAATGACTCAGTCCAAAAGACCTTGTTCGACTTCACTTTAGTTTATTTGTGCATTGGCCAATGAGAGCTGTCATGCTCAGGAGCTGACTGTGTTGTCCTGCATGGCATCGCATCCATCAATTAATGCCTCTGCCTTCTGTGCTAAAGGAATTATCTCCAAGTGCATCTTGATGGATTCTTCTTTCTAGTCATTACCCAAGCTAGACGGAGCAGAGACTTTTCATGTTTAATGGTGACCATCTTACACATACTCCGATTCTTTTCAGTGCACACATGCCTATTTATAGAGACCCATAATGTCCCATTGAATATTTTTACACTTAAAAACACTTACATTACAGTAGTCTGCAAGTCCCTTGTAAAATAAAATCAGATATTATATATGTGACTTTTGTGAAATGCAAGCTGTTGAATAGATTATCAATATATGATTCAAGAGAGGAATTTATTTCTGTGTCTCTTTATATATATTCATGTACATATGTATATATACCATGTAGCATTGTAATGTGATTCTTATTACTTTTTTCTAATCTGTCTCTATGGTGATAAGATGGACGTTAATAATGGACAGTTTTCTTTATAACTTTTATTGCTTAATGTAGCCTTTATATTTTAAAGTACATTGAACTTTGCTTTTCCTTTTGGAGACAGTCTTACATGATCCATGCTAGCCTCAAACTCACTTTGTAGCCAGGGATAACCTCAAACTTCTTCTCCTCCTGTCTCCCCCTCCTAAATGAAGCAATTAAAAGCATGTGTACCACCATGCATGGTTTAAAAGCACATTCATATTTGTTAATTGTTTCCTCAGATGAACTTAAATGGCTTTGTTGAAATTCTCAGTTATAAAGATTCCAGAAGTCATTTTCTAGTGTAGTTCTGTGATATGTGCATATTCCAGGCTATCCCAATTGAATGCAAATTGTATAAAAGAAAGATTCTCTCTATATATATCCTGCCTGTTTCCACCTAACATGCAGTATATGCATAGCAAATATTTGTGAACAAACACATAATAATTTATTCTAAATAGGTTTATTGTCTGGCCAACTGACAGAAATTATTGTTAAGCCATATAAGAGGCCTCTTTGCCTTCTTAACTAGAGTGTGTTCACCATGATCTAGCTATATCTTCAAAGAACAAGATATCAGTGTATCACTGACTATCAGTTTAGTGTATATTCTAGTACTACAATTTTGGAATTTACAGAGGATCAGATTCTTTGTTTCTGTCCTAATTTAGACATTCATTGAATTCTGCTTGAATCTTTGAGTTTTCTGCCTTAAAGAAAAACAGTGACAATTAATAGCATCATGCTTATGCGTATAATGTGGGAAATGTGACAGTGATTGCCCAAACATGCAATCCATTTCTCGAGGACAATGAAATCTTATTTCTTTGAGGTTAGTGAACAGGAATTGTTCCAGTTTCTAGTGTTTCTAAAAACACTTTTAGAAAGTTTCATAAGGAGCTTGAGAGTTTATTTATTTTTGAAATCAGATCTTCTTACGTAACCCTGGGCTTGCCTTCAACTCATGGCTTGCCTTGCCTCCTGCTCAGTCTTTCCAATACTGACATTATAGGTATGATGGAATCTAGAGCAACAAATAGACAAGCCTCTGGGCGTGACTGTGGGGATGGGGCTAGACTGGGTTTGCTGAGATGTGAAGATCCACCATAGCGCTATTCCATGGGGTGGAGCTCTGAACAGAATAAAAAGAAGAAAAGGAACAGAGCAGAAGCAGTTGTTCTCTGCTTCCTAGCTGCAGGTACAGGATGACTAACTACTTACTGTTTCTGTTGCCTCCCTTCCCCACCATGAAGGACTACACCCCCTTAAACAATAGCCCCAGAGAAGCCTTTTCTCTCTTAGGTTGTTCTCCTCAGGTATTTTGTTCCAGCAAAAATGAACTAGAATAACAGGCAAGTATCACCTCCCTGTTTCTAAAGAAGACTTCATTTGCACTGTGAGCAGCCTTTTATGTGGACTAGCAAGTATCCAATCTGCTCTCAGTTCGATCTTCAACCATAGGAGGTGTTACTGAATGCATACCACATGATCAAATAAAACCTAACCCAGGAAATTAAATATCTCATCAGAGTTAGTGTAACTAGTTAGAACTGGAGTCAGAATCAAACTTCAAATTTCCTCCTGGTTGATTCTCTGTTTTCCACCATACCATAGACCGACAAGAATTTGTCACAAAATAATAAAATATATATGTGAACCTAGTGTATATGTCTGCATATGACTCCTAATGGCTTTGCAAAGTAGAGAAGATCAGCTATTTATCTTCTTCCCTATTTAAGCAGGTTTCCCGTGTGAATCTATTAAAATCGAATTCTCTAAGATAAGGAACTGACGTGAAGTTTGTAATGTGTGTATATGAGGCAGAGACAGGAAAAAAAGCAGCAGACATAGAGGCTAATTCAAATGCTCATCAGAAATAACCTCTTGCTCTGTTATAGATTAAACAGTTGTCCTAGGTATTAATTTGGGTGCCTAAAAGCCCCAAGCTAGTAGAGAATGCAATGTTGATAAAGCCTCAATTCAATGTGAACCTACTCTCAAAAAATGGTTCTCCTTGGCTTCTTGTTAATAGTATATCAATGTTTGGTGTCTGGTCCTTTGTGGCTTAAGTCTCCCACTGTCCTGGCTATCTAAACTGTTTTGATGACTAACGGCATTTCTGTTGAATGACCCGTCATGAAGTACATTGGTGTGAAGGCAGTAGCCCTGTGGACCTTTCCAACAAGCAGATCCTATGTGAGTCAATGACTGAAAACCTCCTTCCATCATCCTAGTATGAGGAGATGTGATGGAGAGTCTACCAGGACTCCCTCCCCTCTACTGCGTTGCTCCAATCACAGTGGGCTTCTTGCTACTTCTCTGTCTGCAAGCTGTGTACATTCTCATCCTCTGTCTGGATCCTCCTGAGGGGTCCTTTCCCTCATCACACAAGTCTTGTATCACAGTTTCCTCTCTGAATCTGCCTTTAATCTCCCTCCTTGCTTTTATTCTCTGTGCCTCTTCCCCAACCCAGTCAATTTATATCCTGTTAATTGGATTATTTTCTTCTTCAGATGTCTTAAAATTTAAAATTGTATTTTTAATAACCTGGTTTCCATTTCATTTCCTTTATTCCTTTCTCCAATAGAGTTTGAGTTCCAAAGAATCAAGGACTTTAAAATTCTCATATTTTTGCTGTCCTCTCAGCACCTAGAACATGCTCAGATTTGAGGCATTAAATAAATGCCCCAAATCTAATGAACTTTGATAATTTATGCTCTTGCTTCAGTTTCTGATTCTGCCCTCAAGTTCATTCATAACATAAAACATTCTGATTGAGGGGGGTGGATTTATAGTCCATAATTCTACTGGTTATACTAAGACTGCTATGTGGTTCATACTAATAAATATGTTTACAGATCACAAATAATAATGACAACAAAGCCAATAATAATGATAAAAACAGCAACCAATACTTGCTGAGTACCTGCCAAATGTTGCTCTTTCACTGACCCTCATTTATTTCTAACCCTTACCACGGTCCTGAAAAGAATATGATAGATGCTACACAGGAAGCAAACAAAACAAGACAAAAAAAAACAGGTTACACAACTTAGAGATAAGGAAACAGATTTAAACCTTTGCATGTTTAACTGCAGCCTGCAGCCTGAATCCTGTGTGCAAGCACACATACACTCACACAGATACACTCATACATACATGTTATGGTTTGAGAATCTAAGACATGCTATCTTTAAAAAAAATATGTATTTATTTATTTATTTGGATGTGTTTGTGTGTGTAGGTATGCACGTGACAATCTTTATCACACATGTGGAAATCAGAAGACAACTTGTGGGAGTTGGTGTTCTCCTTCTGCTATGTGGGTCCTAGGGATCAAATCAGGTCATCAGGCTTGGCAGCAGGGATCTTCATCCTTGGAGAACTCTCACTAACCCTCCAGTAACTTTTTATTGAATAATATACAGGCACAAAGACCAACTCTGTACCCAATAGCCCTCATGCATGGCATCATGGTGGCTGAAGTAGGAACTCTGGAATAACCCTATGGCAAGCTTTTCTGAACTGAACCACACACATAAGTGCTGGGTATATGAAAATCCACCAAAGTTCAATGTACAGAACATCCCATTTAAAGCATCCAGTAAGCCTGAAGCATATTTGTAAATCTCCCAAGTTCTTAGTACGCTGATCAATGTTTGCTAATAAACTCTTCTGCAAAGATCATCTGACAGAGAATGTGGACCAAACAGCCTCTTAGAGAGGGATAGGAACTTAGGGTGGCTTCAGTGCTGCCCATCCTGGGACACTGCTCAGAAAAGTAACTAAACAGCAGGCTCAGGGAGCCTGTGGGAGTGACACCCATCCCAAACACTCCAGGGTTAATGAGTGCCAGTTTGCAGATACATCTACCAGAATTGGCTAAGCTTCCAGCTTCTTTGGGGTTCTGCTGTGTTCAATCCCATAGTCTGTCCAGCCTGCACAATCTCTTGTTTACAGTGAGGAGTTCCAGCAGGGTGCTATTTGCAAAGGGAATTTCCACGGTGCCCCCTTCTCTAAAGCCCTCCAGTCCTCTACATCCCAAACAGTGACAGTGACAACCTTTAAAGCAAGCAAATTCCAGGCCTAGCCCTTTCAGGGCTCAGAGGAAGGGACCAGCAGGGAAGAGGCAGCAACATACTGCCCTTGACAGATCCCCCAGGATGACAATGACCTGGGTTGGCTCTGTGGGAAGAAGGTAGGATTTGGGGTGTGCCCAGCTGGAAGCCGCTGGTAATTTAACACTCGCAGATGGAGTCTGAGGGTGATGTGATACCCCCAGCTGTCTCCCAGGGCTGCCTTCAAGGCCCCCCTCTGCTGCCTGGGACTCTGGATGCCTTGGGAAGGGTCTGCTGCTGGTGGGGGCGGCCTAATAAAGCAGCTGGTCTATTAGAAGATAAGCTTTGTGGAGAATCACACAATCATCACGAATCCCCCTAATCCCAAACTTTATTGCCCTAGATAATAAGCTTTGGTGGCGATGCTCCATTGCAATATGGAATTGTCTGCAGGCAGGCGGCACCTGCTGTGTCACTCAGCTCCCAGACTGCAACTGCCACACACAATTCAGGGGCAGGTGCATAGAGCCTGTCTGGACTCTGGAAAGAAGGGGGACAGACAGGGCGAACCTGCCATTCTTCAAACAGGATTCAAACAGCCTGTGAGGGGAGGGTGTGGCTTAGGTCTGAGAAAGTTCGGTAGTTATTATTGCTGTTTTAGGGATTTGGGAGAGAAGGGGTAGAAGGGAACTTTTGTCAGTAGAGCAGGATGGGGCTTTAGAGAAGGGCCAACAAGCACTGGCTGTTCTCTGTTGCAGCTTTCTTCTTTGCTTTTTTACTTGAAAGTACACAGGCGCTGTCCTCTCCTGTATCCCACCAAGGGGAGGCGCCCTCCTTCCTGCATGCCCCTAGGATCCTGCACAGTAAGCTCTTGCAGCTCCTATGCAAATAAGCAAGCCAGCAGCCATCGACTGATGACTATGAAGTATCTGCGGACAAGAATCGTGGGATTCATCCTTTTGTCCGCTTGTCCTCAGCGCCTTGGAAAAGCCCAAAGGTTTGTCAGAAAAGACAAACCAAGCAAAACAAGCAAACCGAAAAGGCCTGGAAGCACCATAAATTCACACAAGAGGGGCTAATTTAGGTGGCACTGAAAACAGGAGGCAGATCTACAGAGATTCGGAGAATGAGATCTTAAGGAACACAGGAAAGCAGGAATAACTGGAAATAGCACTGTCTGGAATGCTACCTTGCAAGACAGTTCTGGTCCAAGGTAATTGCCTCCCGGATGGGTGTCTGGAAAGGTACTGCACTGAGACTTATTTTACATTTTAAAACTATGTTTTTAAACAAATGCCCAAATTACATTTTTAAAGGGTTTTATTTTTATTTTTAAATTATGTGTTTATATGCTTGCACAAATATAGGTTTGTGCGTGCAGGTGCCTACACAGTCCAGAAGAGGCCATCTGATCCCCTGTAGCTAGAGTTGCAGGTGACTGTGAGCCTCCCAAGCTGGATGCTGGTAACTGAAGGGGTCTTCCACAAGAGCAGTAAGCAGTCTTAACCACTGAGCCATGGCCACACACTCAATATTGTATTTTTCAAGTGCATATACAAATACACTTGGTGTGCACAACTAAACAGTTCACGCTCCCCATTGTTCCTTTTATCTTTGCCTGAACACTGCCAGAACACTACCTAAAACCTGTGGGTGTATCCATTCACAGGCAGTTCTAACAGAGAGAAGAAAAGCTTGACATGAGTTCCCAGAGGTGGATGAAGATTTTAGGCTAAGCAGGGATTTGTGAGCTGCTAGCTGTGGATGAGAAACTTGGAGGGTGTCATGGGGGAGATTCACTGCCTGATTCTGTATGAATGACTACAAGTGCAAGAAGCTGAAATGACATTTACTAAACCTCTGTGTTATGGAGCAGTAACTCTGACAGGAAGCAACTATTTTAAAAAACATCGGTGTTCATTACTGTGAGGATAAGACTGTTCCAATTCTACCTCTTTCTTTCTCCTTTGCCCTGCCTCTCTTCCCACCCCCTACCATTACACAGGACTCCTTCTGGAAGACTTGCACTCTTTAAGATGAACATGACTTAAATTGTCTCTCTGATGGTGTATTGATTACTTCCCCATCCCCATAAACAACCTCTTGGCACCTCTCCAGAGAACTGAGTACACTAGATTAAATTAAGAGTAATCTTGGCTCTTAACAGAGCCTTTCCACCAAGCAGTTGCCTCGAAGAAGTGATTCACGGGTTTAGTGTATGATCCTCATGACCTCCTGTCAGAAAAGCTGACCCCTTTCTTCAATATAACCCTTGAACAACTTACCCTGGATCCTGGGGAAAGTTAATTAAGATCAGGTAAACTCCCAAATCAACAAACATTTTTAACAGACATTCAGAGATCCAGACAAAGCGATTCATCCAGGCAGACATGACCAACATTCAAGTTTGGAAATGGAGAACTAGGGATTTCTTATTCTCCAGAGGTTAATGTGGGCTGAGAGTTCAGGGGGTCTCAGCTAAGTTTCTGTGTCAGTTTCCTTCTCTGGTTTCATCAAATGGGCTGGCTGTGTTCATGAGCCCAGTGGATAAAAATTCAGGAATTCCCTGCTTCCTTTCTTCAGATGTGATTTGGGTTAAAAATAAGTTTCAAAAAATAATAGTGATTCTCAATTAGCCAGTGAAGACTTTAATAATCCTTAAAGATCTCCTTTACATATCCCATCATGCACTGGTGCTCCCATATTTCACTGCTTGTCTAGAACATACTCTATTGTGTTGTAGAAGTTATTTTTAGTTATGTATAAAATTATTGTTTTGTGCACTCTTGGGTGAGGGGATGCCCAGGACTTGGTGTTTTGTCTGCAAGTGTTGAATTTATGTGGGGTAATGTTTGCTCAGGATCTGTACTTGCTGTCAGTAGAACACCAGAGGAGTTCCGGATAAATGAAAACAACTGAGTTCAGATGCTCAGGGTTCCACTGTCCAGTAAGGCACTTGCCATGACGGTGGTTCCCTCTGCTGAGGTCTGGCTGGGTTTACATATTTGAGAATGCCTCCTTGGCTTCTTTGGTAAACTGCTACAGCAATGTACTGCTACAAATGACCCTCCACATGGTAGGCAGAAAGTAAAGAAGGGCATGACACCATGCCAACTACATGAACATGGAGACAGGCAAGAAGAAACTCCAGATCTTGCAGTGTCCATTTTGTTTTGTTTTCTGCAAACCTGTCCAGATACTGGTGAGGTAAGGTGGTCCTGACAGCATCTACTATGGTGATGAGAACTCCACCCTGAAAGGGAACCCTTCCTGAAGACAAGGACCAGTTGTGTTCTAGCAAACCAGACTCTATCTTAAAAACTGGAAAGATTTTCCTTAGGGTGCTTAGGGTCAGCACACAGAAGCTATTTTCCAGAATTGGGCAATGTTGTGTCTTGTGCTGGCAGCTGAATTTGGTACTATAAGGGTCACCAATGTGGAGAGCAGCTGAGGCTTGGCACCATGAAAGGCCAGGAGAGGCTGTTGGTGAAGGTGCAGCCTCAGTAGCAGTTGAAAGCCCAGATTGAAGGAGTCATGTAAAGAAGTTAAGGCTTGGTACCATGAGAGAGCCCAGGAGAGACCACTGGTGGAGCAGCTGAAGGTCCAGACTGAAGGAGATATGCAAAGAAGTTGAGGCTTAGTACCATGAAGAGTGCTTATGAGAGGCTATTGGTGAAGTGCAGCCCAGCAAGGGACCCCAGCATTCTGAAGATAACAGTTCCATGGGATGACCACCAAGAACAACAGTAGCAGTGGAGGGGAGCCAGCCAGAGCCTGAAGGACAAGCTGTGTGTGCTGCAGAGGGCAGAGCCAGAGAAGTGACCCAAGCCCCTTGGAGGAGCCTAGAAGATCATGAATGAATTAGAGATAATTGGACATTGATAATGTTATCTTGCTGTTCAAGGGCACTGTGAAAAGCTTGATAGATGTTTGGCTTCACTTGGACCTGTTCTTGTCCTTAAAGACATGTACCACCGTGCTTTGCTCTTATGTATAGTGCTGAGGATTCAAACTCAAATTTTCATGGTTGTGCACCAAGAATTTTACCCACTGAGCCATCTCCCAACTGCACATTTTTTTTCTACAGAAATATTCTAGTCGAAGTATTGTGTAAATGTAATCATCAGGGTGAAATTCCTGTTAATGGAGACAGGATTTAAGAGAACATCACTGTGACTGACTGCCTCATGGTAGCTTCCAAAGTGGTTCAATCAAGGGCACTCTGCCTTAACCTCAAAGAAAGTTTCAGTCAGCCTCTGCTGCAGAACAATTCACCCCAAAGAATATGTGCTTAAAACAGCAATTAGTTACTTTCTTGCATCTATGGTTTGGCCTAATTGTTATGCTGGTTTTGCCTCTGTTTACTCATGTAGAAGCCCTGGGCTGTAGCATCAGCTGAGTTCAAAGATGGAGATGGCCATGTCCTCACTTGTGATAATGGGGGCTGGGTATTCATTTGGTGCCTCACTTCTTTTCTATAGGTCTCTCATAGTCTGTAGGTATCAGTTTCTTCACAAAGGTGGTCTCAGCGCAACATTCACACAATGAATGTGGTCCTTGAATGTGAATTACCCTCCACTGGTTCTTCTCTTTGAACTCTTGGTCCCCAGCTATGGATGCTGTTTTGGCATGGCTAGAGGAGGCAAGTCACTGGAGGTCATGGGCCTTTGTGGGCTTCATCCTGGCCCTCTTCTCTGCTTCCTCACCCACCAAAAACATGAGAAGCATTAGCCACAAGCTCCTGCTGCCAGGGAATGAGCCTCTCTGCCATGCCATCCCTCTATGTCAAAAGGAAACCGTAGCCCAAATAGATATTCCTTCCCTAAGCTGCTCCGGTCAGGTATTTTGTCACATCGATGAGAAAAGTAACTACTACCCAATATCAATCTGAATTCAAGTAAATGCAGAAATAGACTCTAGCCCAGGATGGGAGAAATGGCAAGTGTTGATGTCAAAGGGTTTGGACAACTGGGATGTTAAGGAATTAAAAGCAAATAATTATAGAGCAAATAAAAAAGCAAAATACTGAAGTCACACAGGAGATGAGCTGCAGGCCCCAGAAGTGAAGAAAAGAGAACTGTCAAAGCCTTCAAAGAAGTCTTGGGGGTGGGGGTGGGGCTGAAACACAGGTCCCCTGACTCTGATTACTCTTATAAAAGGCTTCCTGGGAAGGCAGCCTACTAGCTCTTTGTCTAAGTGTTCTGAGAGACACATACAGAGGGGAACTGGTATCTAGTGAGAGCCTGTCACCCTGCCTTCCACACTGTTCACGTCCACAAAGAAAACACGGGCTGGATGTTGCGGTTTATTACTTAGTTAAGTCTGTGGAGGCATGGTCCCAACAGGCTCTCAAAAGAAAAAAAAAGCCTGGAATTGAATCATGGCTATTCCACATATTGCTTCTGAAAGAGGAAAATGAACTTCAGATACCTCAGCTTCTGCCTCTGTGAAATGGGACAATTACTACATATTTGAAACATTTTAACCCCGTGTGTGTATTCCATGTGGGCTTAGTGACATAATGACATCTTGTTTCTTAAATGTGAGTTTTGATTATTTTCCAATCAGTTCAGAAGCCAAACTGAAAAAGTTGTCTGAAATTAATTTCATAATATATTTTCACAGGCTCTTAAGAAAAGTTCAGCCTCCTTGGTTACCCTTTTAGGGTACTGCCATTTGGTTTTTGTAAAAAATATATTTGTGTGTGTGTGTGTGTGTGTGTGTGTGTGTGTGTGCGCGCGCGCGCGCGCGCGTGCCGCGCTCACGTGCGTGCACGTGCAGGTGCATGTATGTATCTGCAGAGGCCTGGAGTTTGAGTTAAATCCCCTGGTGCTGGATTTTCAATTGTTATGAGGTGCCATGTGGGTGCTGGGAACTGAACTCTGGTCCTCTGCTGAGCCATCTCTCCAGATGCTGCCCTTTGGTTAAATGAATGTGGTGCCGGGTATGGTGTAAAAAGGTCTTCACCTGACTTCTAATCTTGCTTTGGCAGTTATTAGGTGTATGTAATCTTGAGCAAATTACTCAGTTTCCTCTCCTGCAGAGCACACGGCATCTCAGTGTGTGTATAACAGCTCCAGAGGAGGAAGTGTAAGGACTAGGGTAACTTGCTTAGAGCAGCTGTCCCCTCCACTTCTCAGATGTCTAATTTCCCGACTTGGGTTCCAATAACAAAGTCAACAATCTTTTCTGAGCAGTAGCCTATCAAAGGAGAGGATTGGCTGCCTTCTGTTTGTTGGTTTGATGATTTGATTTCAGGGTCTTTGCCAGAGGTCACAATGAGAACGGGCTTCCTTTCTCTCTTGAAACCACGTGTGGTTTTGTCCGTATTGATTGTTCTCATTGGTCTGTCTCTTTAAGGAAAAGCCCCTGACCAGGCTGCTCACCCCATCAATACTAAAGACTGTGAATTTTCCAGTTCTTCTGAACTCTGTGTGACCCTCGCAGACAATAATTGCTTTAACATAAGGTTAGCGACAAACTTGTCTAAAAATAATACAGGGCTTAAAATACAACTTAACCTGGGAGATTTAAGTAGGTAAAGAAGATGTCTTCTCTCTGGAATTGCTTCTTGATTAATCACTCCATCTGAGGTCATTGAAAAAAAATGACAGCCTTCAAAAAGGGCTTTAAATGTCTCCCTCTCTACTTTTCCATACTGGCAAGAAGCCAATCCCTGCAGGCCACTGGTTCTTAAAGAAACATGTTCCCTTGGATTTTTCTCAGCTGAAGCCTAGCAAAGAGATTAGTGCAGGAGTGGCTAGAGAGATAGCTAGAAGTTCACTTTATAAACTTCTCTTCTAGCGTGCCTTCAAGATCAGTCCAGGAACAGCCATAAAGATTTATCCCAGAGGTATGGTGTCCTGGGAGAGGTGCAGATGGCCAGCTCCACTCAGGGCTGAAGACAAATGACCAAGCTACCATCCACCACTAGTTTCTTCCCAATCCTCCTATCTTCCATCTTGCCACCTGCACCTGGTGGCAGATTCTCTTTGGCTTAGGCCTTGTCAACTGTCTCCTCTAAAGGTTTTCCGAGCCAACAATGCTCAGAATGTTCACTGTTAGAGATTAAGAATTCCCATCTACAGTCGTTTCTTGCTCTCCAGTTAACCTTGAACTATCAGGGACAGAGTATTCCTTCCCCACTGCACCTACCCCTTCCCTGAGAGCCATTAGCCATCTCTTCTCTCTGCTTCCTTGCTAAGGGGCCAACTGATTCTTTTTGCCAATTCATATGCTGGCCACAGCCTCTGGGGTTCTTAGGTGAATTCGGCTTTACCTTCTAGGCTAACATAAGTCTAAACTCACAAGACTTTTGGGCCAGAATTCACATTGGTGCTGAATAAGCGTAGAAAATACCTTTTTCTTGATTTAAGCAAAACCATGTCTTTACAATGACAGTTTGTCTTGGTGGCTGTGAAGATTAATTGTGGCTGTCAACCTGACTGCTTTGAGTGATGTCTTGAAATTGGTCAAGCATGCAGCTGGGTGTGTCTGTGAGTTTCCAAAGTAGATGGTATATGAGTTGGCTAACTGATGTGGAGGACCCACCCTGAATGTGGGCAGTATCAGCCAGGTGAAGACGACCCTGATGGACAAGAATAGGCAAAGAACAGGAAGTTTATTCTCCTGGGTGCTGGCTTCTTTGGTGGTTGTTTTTTTTTATTGCTGTCATGTGTGGAAACCAGAATCCAGATGTCATAGCCCTTGAGTAGGGACCCTCACCAGAGGTTCCCCCAGAAGCATGTCAGGGGACCTTGGACTAGGCTGCATCATTGGCCTTTATTTTATCCCGAGGCTACCAGCTTTTTGGAATGAGCAGATATATTGACTTTCCTGACTTTCCAGCCTTTAGGCAGCCATCACGGGGCTCTCCAACCTCTAATGTGAGTCCATCTAATAAATCCCCTCTTGTGTATTTCAATAATTCTATCTTCCTGGAAAAACTAGAACAATACAGTGGTTTCACATTGTATTTCTTATCAAGACCTCAGGGCTCTAAAATAGTTCTCTGGGAATCTGCTGTTATGTTTCAACAAGGCTGGTCAGGCTTGTGCAGGGTCTTAAGCTCCAGCTAACATGGTACCCCCTGTCTGCATCTTTTCTTTATGTTCATGCTGGTGTTCATGAGTGTTGTACAGGTCAGAGGTCAACATCAGATTGTTTTGCTCAGTCACTTTCTGCTTTATTTTTTGAGACAGAATCTCATTGAATCTGGAGCTCACCAATCCTGCTAGGCTAGATGGCCAGCAAATCCAAAAATTTACTTATTCTGCCTCCTCAGGCCTGAGATGAGATGCGTGCTGTTACCTGGCTTTTCTGTGTGGGTGCTGTGGCCCTAAATTCAGGCAATGTTTACACAGCAAACACTTTACCAACTAAGCCATCTCCTTAGTCCCACAGCCGCACCTACAATATTCATCCTCAAGACATTTAAGTACGTTGTCACTCCTTTTTTGTGTCTGTGGTCCTGCTGTTCTCCATGACCACCCTGTATAAAATGGCAGCACAACCTCCCACTTTTCCATCATGCTTACCATAGCACTTAAGCAGTTGACATATCATGCAACCCTTGCTTACAATGGCAGGGCTTATTGTGATGAGCACAATATCCTGCATCTAAAATAATGTGGACTCATAGACAGTGCTCAATAAATATATGTCCAATAAAAAATAAACTTAAAGCTAAAGCCCAAGGGTTCTAGGTTATTTTATCTTATTTATCACAATTAGAATGTTTTTTTGACGGAATTAGTTTTTAAATTCCTTGATTCATTTTTTTATTCTATTTTAAACTCAGCCTACAGCTTAACTTAACACCCTATGAGATGTTGTTCTATGGATTTTCATACATATGTGGACTTATGTAACCACTAAGATAATCAGTCTCTTCATCTTCAACACACTCACCTACATGCACCTTTGCAGTCATCCTTTGCTCTCACCCTAACCCCTGGCAACCATTGATCATTGGAGTCCTACCTTTCTGTAAATGGAATCACAAAAATAAAACTTTTGAGACTTCTTTCTTTACTTAGGATAATACCTTTGACACGAATTTATTCTATTGTATATGTTAACCGTTTGCTCCTTTTAATTTCTAAGTAAGAGTCCACCATATGGACATACCACAGTTTATTTATCCATTCATCTAATGAAACAGACTTAGGTTGATTTTGGTGATACGAATGAACATGTTATAAATATGTTTCTGTGTGAACATAAAATCCTCATTTCTTTAGCATAAATACCTGAGAGTGGGATTGTTGGGCTATATGCTAAATATATGTTTAAATGAATAAGAAACACCCAAAATATTTTCAGAGGTTTCTTTTTTTTTTTCCCGTTACAATCAGTAAAACATGAGAAATTTCAAAGTTGTATGCTTGCCCACTTTTGATGTTGTCAGATTTTCATTTTTTGCCAATTGATTAGCTGGTTAATTAATAGCTTTTAGCTATCTGAATAGGCACATAATGATGTCTTGCTATGGTTTGAATTTACATTTGTATTTTCCCCAAGCTAACAATGTTGAACATTATTGTTATTTACCATTAATTTATCTTTTTCAGTAAAGTGCTTACTAGTACTTTATGCATTTTGATTTGATTGAATTTTAAAACTTCCTTATAGATTACAGCTACAATACCCTTTTGGACACATCATTCGGTAATATTTTTTTTTCCCAGCTCATAGCTTGTCTTTTCATTTCTCAGAGAATGTCTTTGATGCAGCAGTTTTTATTAATTTTAGTCAAATTCAATTTAACTTTTCTTTCATGGATTATGTGTGTGGGGTCACGGATCAGAACTCTGCCTCATTTTGGGGGATGAGAATTTTCTGCTGTATTCTTTGTGACTGTCTTCTAGATTTATATTTGATATTTAAGTTGGTGATTCCTTTGGTGTTAAATATTATGTAACCTATGTGTTTGGTTAAAAAAAGTACAATTATACACTGGTGCACACCTGTAATCCCAGCCCTTTGGAGACTGAAGCCCTCTGGAGAATGATTTTGAGTTTCTGGACTGTCTGGCTATATCAATGAGAGCCTGACTCAAAAAGACAACAAAAAAGGAGAAGAATGAGGAGGAAGAGTGAGGAGGAGGGAGAAGAGGAAGGGGGGAGGGGTGGGAGGGCTGGTGAGGAGTAGGGAGGGAGAGGAAGAGAAAGATGAAGAGGAGGAATTTTTCTAACACAGCTGTTGAAAGACAAACCTCTGGTTGAGGCTGTGCTGTGTTGCTCCATTCCTGGCCTTTTTCTTGCATCCACAGTGCATGTGTCCATCTGCTCAGCAGCACCTCCATACACTCGTGAATGAATTGTTACAGTAGATATTAAAAGGCCATAATGAGTAGCCTAACTGTGGTCTGGAATCATTTTCTAGTTATTATCATCCTAGGTTACAAGACAAAAAGCGATGAGAAAAAGGCTTAACATTGCTTTGAAGTTTCATTCATTTGTTTTGTGTTGGAGTGGCTTGAAAGTAGAGGTCAGAGAACAACTCGAGAGGCAATTCTGTCCTTCTGAAATGTGCATCCCCAGGATTAACTAAGGTCATCAGGCTTGGCAGACGGTGAGTTTGCCCTTGGAGCCATCTTGCCAGCCCAGACTTAACACTTCTGAGCAGTGTCTGTGATTGGCAATGGACCATGGGCATTTACATTATTATTTAATTTATACATAAAGTATTCTAGTTGGTATTGTTTTCTCATTTCTGAAGACTAAAAAGCAAAGCAAAACTGAACCTCAGACAACTTTGACAATGTATCCACTACTACCCGGCTAACAGAAGCCAGAGCAAGGTCTCAAGCCCAGTCAGGCCTCTGGTTCTCAGGTCAGCTCCCTCTGGCTTCTAACAGATGGAGAGACCTAACAGTACCACGATGCTTTGCTGGACTTAATTTTTAAAAAATAATTTCTATTACAAAATTCCCACTTGTGGTTTCCCAAAGGCTGTTTCATTCCCATGGTTGAGATGCAAATATTACTACTTATACAGTCTGAACAGACAGTTTAGTTTAGCTTCTTAGACACTGCCAACTTAATAATCTAGGAGTAGACTGTTACACTGGCTACAAGAAGATAAATAATCAAGGATTATGCATCTTTAATTTAATAGAAATTACCTTCATTAATTAAATGCCAATTACCTGCTTGTCTTTCCTGGGAACTGGCCCTTGCAATGAATCTTTTTCAGAAATGTTGTATACACACGCTTGCAGAGGTATTAATATCACCCTCAAGATTTACAGGCACGGAGCCTCTTTGACTTAAGCCATCTTCAAACACTCCACACTGTAACCGCAGATAATCGTCATAAATTTCCTGATCTTTCACCTCACTGGTTCTTAAATTTCCATTCCCTGACCAGCTTGAGGAGTTCTTATTTATCATACTGAGACACTTCTTAGGAATCAACGTGCTCCAGCAGGGCTGTGTATTTCAGATCTCTGACCCAGCCTCCTATCTTGGGCATTGGCTATTCACAACAGATCAGAGTCCTTGGGGACTAAGAAGCTAACTTTGTCCTCTGGCTCCCCTGTGCAGGGATATAAAGCAAAAATCATTGATTTGCAGACAATATAACCTTGCAAACTATCTGAGGCAACTTGATCCCCCAGAAGCCCTTTGAGTGCCCCATCTGTACTAATTCAGGCATTCCACAGCAGCAAACACCAACTGACAAAAGTGTTCCTGCCCAGCTCCTTAGCAGCTGGCCATGGCTAGCTGTAATTTCCCTTGGATTTCTAATCCTCTTGACTGCATAGTGCTTCTACTCAGATTTAACTACACATCTTATGGTTGCTATAAATGTAAATCTTGCAAATGGCTTTATTTTTCTAAAATAAGTGCCATCTAATTCGGCATTTTAGCTGAAAACAAAGAGAGTGGAGGAAATCAGATTTACCGAAAGAAGCACCAGGTATTCTTCTAAGTTCAGAGATACATGATAAAGTTATTTTCACGTCAGCCACTCCTGGAATGCTCTTTTCTGATTGTTTAGAAGATATAAATGTAGAAGAAAACACATAATTCTCCCAGGGTCTCCCCATGCTCAAGGTAAGTGTCTCAGAAGTGGCTAAAATTTAGAAGGTACGACGGTGACGGTGTGGCGGTGCTAGTTCTCATTCTCCGAGCACAAGACGAGACATTAACACACCACCTTCATTTTTTTAAAACTGTATTGTTCTTACCACATTGTCCAGATTTATACTGTGTACTGTAACTGTAATGCTGTGTACATCACAAATGGTAGTATTGAAAACAGCATTTTTCTGTGTTGTGATTAAGAAAATGCTACTCATTACAGTATCGATTGTTCTAATACTATTAAGAAGCATACACATTAAACTCTCAAAAGAGCATCTTTTTTTCTTTTGGTCTCCTGTAGCCGAGTCTAGTGTCAAATTCTCTATGTGGCTAAGTGTGTCCTTGAACTCCTGATCTGTCTTTATCTTCTAAGTACTGGGACTAGAGGTATGTAACACCATACTGAGCTTTCAAAACAGAATTAATTAAAAAAAATAAGTGTATGAGTGCTTTGTCTGCATGTATACCTATTTACCACACACATGCTTAGCACCTGTGGAGGATAGAAGAGGGCGCCAAATTCTCTAGAACCAGAGTTACAGATGGTTGTGAGCTGCCATATGGGTCCCAGGGATCAAATCAGGTCCTCTAGGAGAACAGGCAGTATTCTTAACTTCTGAGCTATCTCTCCAGACTCAAGAAATTTTAAAATGTCACAGAGACCCCTCTTTGCCCTTCTATCTTCTTTCTTATTTTACGTACTATACTTAACCACTGATTTCTGGACAGTGGTTTGTCTTTCACCTTGGATTCTTTTCGTAGATTTTTTTTTTTTTTTTTACATCTCATGGAGTAACTTTTTCATATAGAGGACATAGTGGCATATACTCAAAAGTTCCATATATATATATATATATATATATATATATATATATATATATATATATTGTGTGTATACACACACACACACACACACACACACACAACCTACTGGCAGGTTTCCTTATACCTTTTAGTGTTAAGTCCCATACTCCTTCCTTACCCTGTCCTCCCATCCCACTCTATTTAACCCTCCATGTTCTACTATTCCTTTTGCCTCTTTATACCACCCGCATTCTATCTCATTTTTCTTGAAGCTCCCCCATCCATGGTCCCTTACAGGTTTCCTGATGTCTATGGGTATCCTAATTTAAACACAAATATCTAAAGTTTCAAAGTTAGCATCCACATACAAGCAAAAACATTCAGCCTTTGTCTTTCTGTGTCTAGGTTAACTTACTCAAATGATTACTGCCCCTTCTACCCATTTACCTGTAAATTTCATTTTTCCTTACATCTGAATACTATTACATAGTGTCTATGTATTACATTTTCACTAGGCATTGACCAACTGATGGGCATCTAGATGTTCTATTTCCTGGTTATTGTGAACAGAGCAGCAATGAACACGGAAGAGCAAGTATCTCTGTAGTAGAGACTTTTGGGGATATGCCTGAGGGTGATATACTAGGTTACATGATAGAACTATTTCTAGCTTTCTGAAGAAACTCTGTGGATTTCCAATGACTGCACCAGTTCACAGTCCCACTAGCAGGGAGCGTCCTCTTCCCCACATCCCCAGCAGCCTTTGTCATCATCTACTTCCCTTATCTTGGTCACTTTAATTCTGGCAACATGAAATCTCAAAGTAGTTTTAATTTGCATTTCCCTGATGGCTAAGTACACTGAACATTCTTTTTTTTTTTTTTTTAACAATCCAATTTTTAATTGGGTTGTTCTATTCTTTGTATATTCTAGACTCTAGCCCTCTATCAGATATTTAGCTAGTAAAGCCCCCTACACAAATTCGTAGGCTGCTTCTTCACTAGAATGATGGTGTCTCTTGCCATACAGAAACTTTTTAGTTTCATTAAACTGTTTTGTCAATTTGTCAATTGTCGGTCTTAATGTCTGCACTATCAAGGTCCTATTCAGAAAGTCCTTTCTTGTATCAATGAACATAGTCCCTACTTTCTTGTCTATCAGATTTAGGGTATCAGAGCTCATGTTGAAGTCCTTGGTAGATGTGGAGTTTTGTGTGTGGGGTAAGAGATAAGGATCAAGTTCCATTCTTCTATAAGTGGCTAAGTAGTTTGACCAGCACTATTTGTTAAAGATGCTGTCCTTTCTTCTAGTGGGTATGTTTGGTCTCCTTTCTAAAACTCAAGAGGCCGTAACGTGGGTTTACATGTGGGTCCTCAATTCTATTTCATGGATTAGTGTGCTTGTTTCTATACTAGTCCCAAGCTGTTTTTATTACTATTGTTTTGTAATAGAATCTGAAAACAAGGATGGTGATACCGTCAGCAGTGGTTTCATTGCTCATGATTGTTTTGGATATTCTGGGTCTTTGGATATTTTGGCAATATGAGCAAATCTGTGGGGCATTCTTTTGATTAATGATTGATGTGGGAGGGCACAGGCAATTGTGAGCAGTGTAGCCCTTGGGCAGGTGGTCCTACATTGTATACGGCAGGTAGCTGACTAAGCCAAGGAACCAAGCCAGTAAGCATCATTCCTCCACAGACTCTGTTTCAGTTCCTCTCTCCAGGTTCTTGTCTTGAACTCCTGCCCTGGCTTCCGTGAATGATAAATTGTAACCTGTGTGCAGTGAAACAAATCCTTTCCAACTTGCTTTTAGTCGTGGTGTTTATCACAGCAACAGAGAAGCAAAGATATCATTGCTTCCAGTTATCTTTCAGAATTTGAAGAATGCAAGGTGGACATTTTCTGCACACGCTGTCAAAATTTGCACTTGGACCAGGGGAGGGAGCTTCACTAAAGAAAGCTTTGTTCCTCCCATGGGGCTGAGACACCGAGGTCCTTGATATGGTCATGCCCTTGTCCAACAATGCACTTTTACTCTGGACTTCACTTGCTCCCCACACTGTTTGCTAGATTCTCTGTCTTTATGTTAACAATGAAGGAACTGAGGCTCAAAAAATGTGTAATTTGATCAAAATCTCACAAGTAGTGAGCAATGAAGTTCTGCCCAAAGTCTGCCTTTTTGGTTTCAAATGTTTCAGATGTAATATTTCAAATGTGAACTGTATACCACCACCATCATCATCTCAGATTCACTCTTTCAACTACATATTCTGTGACTTGCTTAACTGCATAATTAAAACCAGCCTACTGTGGTCTTTAATGTGGGCAATGTCAAACAGGGCAAGAGGCACTCCACAGTTAACTGGACCAATTCTTTCCTTTAGTTTGACCAACTGCAGATCAGTATGGCACTAATGGTGCCTGCCAGTACATCAAGAGTTATGGATTATGGTTTGTCTACATGTAGGAGAATAGATTTACCTCCATCCACCATTCTTTCAATCCCCTACTCATGCTGATGATGGTTAAGTGGTGGGACTGAAATTGTCTGAGGCCACAGATAAGAAGAATAATGAATAGTCTTTGTGAGGGTCATATTCCAGCTGTCCTTAGCTGTACATTGCTCTGACCTAAATTTAACCTGCTCCATTACCTCCCAGGAAGGGTAGTTCTAGGCCTCCCATGACCTTGGCCATTATGAATAGGTCAGTAATAGAAAGAGACTTGGGGGTACCCAGTCATTGAATAGGGAGAAGCTAATCATATAAATTGCTGATGTGTTCAAATGCTACGATGTCATTAGTTAAAATTTGTGAATAATTACTTAAGCTATTGAGGTGCCTAGAGATTCATGATTCTTTCCCCTCCTGATCTTGCTTGAGTTTTGTTATTTACTGTGTCTGTTATTAACACAAGCTTGATTGGAATTATGGTATCTTGCCATCAAACAGCATCCAACTGAGGAAGATGTTTTAAATTTTTTTCCAATATCAAGAAGAAATCTTTAAAAGGATGCATGGACAAAGGTACCTTAACTGTATACTTGTGATGGCATGAGCCACCTAGAAATAGTTAACTTGCCCACCATGGCTAAGGAGTTGTTCTCTCTCAAGCTTGATCCAAATTCATTTTGGTCAGTTATATATGGTGGTTTTTGTTTGTTTTTATTTTTTCCCCAGAACCACAGAATAAATGTGATATATTTTGGTGCTATCATATGTCTTATAAAGCATTAACTGTTTGTTAAAGACATTGCACTTGTGACATGCAACACACAGTCTGATGTACCATGGTGGCCATCTATTCTATAACAATTTCATTAAAACATCAACCCTTACGCTACAACATAATGTGACAAAGTGGAGGGTATTCTCTCTGACCTTGGCAGGGTTTGGAAACACTTTTTAAAAAGATAAAAAAAAAATTTAAATAAACAATTTTATGAGGACCTAGTCACTTTGTATATTAAATTCAAGTCCAGGACATATAGGATGACATTTTCTCATTAACTTTGTTGTGAGTTTTTCATACAGTGTCTTCATTTTTTTTCCTTGTTTCAGACAAACCACTTATTTTAATTCATTAGCTTAAGAATTGCCTAAGTACACAGGTAAAGAAGAAGATCTATGCTTCTCCTGTTTTTTAGATTTAGCCTCCTGTCCAGAGGAATCAGGATTCCTTATTCAAAGGATCATTTCTCGCCATCTTTTAAGCTGGTATCTTATCAAATCTCTACCTTTGCAATGTTGGCAAGTTTTGTCCAGAGTAGAATGCAATGAGCAATGAGTCTTTGTAAAGGTAATTTTGGCATTTACCTGCACAACTTCTTTATCGTCTTATGGACAGTTTAACATATTTATTCATGTGTAAATGGAAAATGGGGGAAGGGTAGGGAGGTTTCATTTTCACTGAAGACCTCATATACAATCCAAATACATAAATTGGTTGAACTCTCAGCTAAATAGTACAATTTCTGGATAACAACTAAAGCCATAATCTCTAACCCTTAAGATTTTGCTTTTAAACAGACAGAACATTTCTGCAAAATATACACAGAGATATATATTTAAAAGTGTGTATAATGAATAATGCATGTCCATTCTCTCACCCTTTACACTATTGTAACAACAAGGCTTGAACTGAAACTCTTAACTATAATCAGAGAAATGTTTAAAGTCTTCACCAGCTATGTCCTTTAAAACTAATTAGAGACATATTCGTGGAGAGTTGCTTTGATTGCGTTTTGGAAAAGAGAAGGGGCACACACTTCCAAAGTTTCAAGGTGATACAGACCTTTGACATTCATTATTTGGGGGTGCTCCAACATTGCTTTACTGTTTGCTGTTAATACCAGTGTTAGTCAGAGACAGTTGAAATGGTTGAAAAACAGAGTACACTCATTAACTTGTTCTAACATAGCACCCAGTGAAATTTATAAAGAGATAAAACTTCTATTTCTGATATGTAGCATTAGCCAGACTTTATCTACACTAACCATAAATTATGTTCCTGAAATCAATTACTACATATTCTTTTCCCAGCAAAACAGATTTATCATCAAATCTTCTTCAAGGAAGTTAAGAGGTTTTCCTTTTATATATCTCATGACCTGAAAAAATTACTGTACTACAGGAGGGCAGGTGGAGAAAGCACACAGTACTGCTGATTTTCATACTGGTCTCTTGGTACAAAACCGACTCATTTGCAGGCTGGATCACCATGGTTAAGGTTACTGCATAAGGGTCTGGTTGGACCTTCTTTTTGGTCTAACTCAGGAATAAAAGTGAGTACCTGGCTTAAAATGGCCACATGATATTTATCTATTGCAAGGCTATAGGGGTTGACTTGCACTGTTGACCTCAACAGAGCCTAGAGATGTGCATATTGGTGTGCCACTTCCATTTCCAAACCTCGTTCCTAGAACGAGGAGCAGAACAACATCTATTTGATTCAATGTGAATAGCAGAAACATTTTCTAGTAAGCTAAAGGGATGGCGTATGAGTTTAACTGAAGAATGATTATAATTTTACAAAACTTTGTTGAAAGGGAACCATATAATATTAATACACATCTCCCTGCAGAGTTGCCTCTAGGTCAGCAATAATTATTTAGGGGGATATGAGAGAGTGAATTGCTTTTAGCACTGGTCCAAAGTGGTGGTGATGGAGGGGTTCTTTAAATAGGCCTGAGAATGCTGAGCTTTAAAAAACAGTAGGTGATGCTCTCAGCATCCCAGTCAAGCTATACAACCAACTGGCAGGGGTATAAATATTCATATCAATAAACAGGATGCTGCTGAATCCACAGACATCTAAAATCATCTGCACATTGTCACTTCACTGGAGATGTAATTTGTTGGGGAAAGCATTCCTTTAGAGCAGTGGTTCTGAACCTTCCTAATGCCTTTAATACAGTTCCCCCACGTTGTGGTGACCTCCAACCATTATTTTGGCTGCTACTTCATAACTGTAATTTTTCTACTGCTATGAACCGTAATATAAACATTTGATATGCAGATGGTCTTAAGCAATTCCTGTGGCAGGATTGGTTGACACCCCAAAGAGGTCACAACCCACAGGTTGAGAACCCCTGCGTTAGAGGTATAGCCTCACAAAGCAGACAGTACTGTGTTAGAAAAGCTCATCACAGATATTATAGGGGAGGCATCCAACTCCCCCTCGCCCAGTCTCCTATACAGCCAGTAGATTCCATATTAATGGAATAATCAGATTGTTTACCCACGCCTTTGTTCAAGGATATCTTGATATCACAGAAGCTAAAATTGTCAATTCATAGTTTAGAGAAAGGAAATGACCAAGGAAGAGGTATAATTCACCAGATGGCTGGAGGTGTAATTTTGAGTTTTAGACACAGTCCATTTCATTATCTTCTTCCTATTCCACCTTCCAGTCCCATCTCCACCTCTAAAGGTCCATGTCTCCACATAATCTGTGAACTCAATCCAACTGACAACCACTCACAAAGGAAAACTTAGTTTTCTCCAATGGAGTCTCTCTGGTTGTGCGAACAACACTTAAGGCCAGGCCCTGTGCCCTGCAGCAGACGGCCGACACAAAACAAATTCAATGTTATTTTGGGAGATATTTTTGTCCTATTATACTTTGGGCATTTTTTATAACTTCACTGGTCTTTTGCTTATCTGTTATGTTTTCTGACTTTGTTTTTAATGGGATTCCTGTGCGTGTGTCTTTTGAGTGTACATGAGCTTTTTGTGTTCTTTCTTTTTTTCTGTTTGTTTTGTTCTATTCTGTTTGTTAGGGTTTTCTGTTTGTTTGTTTTTCGTTTTGTTTTTGGCCTGTTTGTTTCCTAAAGAGAGAGAAAAAGAAGGCATGAAGTTATCAGGGTGGAGAAAGGGGAGATCTGGAAGAAGAGGAAGGGAAAATGACATTCAGAGTGCGTTGTATGAAAAAAATCTATTTTCAATAAAAAAGAAAAATGCATTTATTTATTGTTATTCCTGTATGCTACACCCACCAACACCACCCTTCTTTGTGAAGAGAATTTATTAAAGAACAACAAAAATTTCAAGAGAAGAATGTAATGCCAGTCTACTATGGTTTCTATTTCTTAGAAAAGATGAAACTGGTGTATGCTCCCACAGGGACTGGTGCCCTGATGTTGTCAATACTGGCTGTTCAGCCTTTAGAAAATAGTATAGCAAGGTTCTCAGCCTCTGAACACTCTATTTCACTTTTACTAAGGGGTGAATGTGTTATGTATTAGACACCGTATCATCAAGGAAGGCATGTACACCTACCAAAAACACTTTAACACAAAGCCATGTGTGATGCACGTTCATTTCTCACGTTCCTACACAGCTGATTTCAAAAAATATTCTCAGATGAAACTGTCCAAGTTACATTTCACAAATTTTTGAGACAAGAACTAAGTAAATATGGCACTTTAAAGATTGCTCCATTAAATTAATACTACACACAGGAGTGTTGTGTTAAATGGTGCACATCTCTGTCATTTGATGCTTAGTCCCTTTTATGTCCAGTATCATCATCATCTGAACAGACAAAAATTATACAGACTGTTTCCTTCTTGCGTTGGAAACAGTACTAGGTCTTACTTAGAGGTACTGCAATCTGCCCCCGTCCCCAAGATCCTTTAGCTGGTAAGAATTACTGTGATAGTCCTATTAATCTGTCACTTCTGATCTATTGATCTATGCAAAATCCTGAGGGACAAGAAGCTAGATATCCCCACCACAGGGAGAGAGAGGTCAAGGAGGCAGGTTGGTGCAGTGAAGCAAAATAAAAATAAAAACTCTCTTGTATATGTGGTGAGTGTGACTTCAGGAAAGCTTCTTGGGGGTGGGGGTGGGGAGCCATCTGACAGCTCAATCAATGCTCACTCTCAACAAACAAAGGCCAATGCCCCGATTTCCACACTCTATAATCCAGTACTCATGGTCACACTTACCAAATGTCAGCTCTCATATCCCAGAGTCACAGGCAAAGCGGAAGGACATCTGGACCATTTCCCTTGCAAACAGTCATCGGGAGGGTACCAGTGCAATCTCTGGCCAAAGACACCCTGTAGTAAGAGCTCAGAACAGCACAAAGACAGAAGTGCTCAGGGCAGTATTTCTCCAGAGAGCTATTTCAGATTCCATATAAAAGTAACTGGTGGCCTTGGATAAATCATTCCTCTCATTTATGTGCTGAACAGGAGAAAACAAGTCGACAACTGATGCATGCAAAAGCATTTGGAGGTGATAGATGGGGACATTATGGTGCATTTCGTCAATGGCATGCCATTAGAGAAAGCCATTTCATAGAATAAATTAAGAAAACAAACCAGCTACGTGACACACTTGGAGTTGCCACTGGCCAAGCTGTGTTTTCTCCTCCTGGAATGAAGCTGCAAAAGACTGATGTCACTATCACAGGATCCCTTTTTTGGATTAGCTGTCTATGTCAGAGACCTGGACCTTCACCTTGTACTTCTCTGTAACTATGGCCACTCATGCAACTCGGAAGCCTTTGTCGGACCAACCCTGATTTCCTTTCATTGTCTTGAACTATGACTTCCCCCTCTTATTGCTGTTCATCTTTATGTGTCAATAGCTTATTCTCTCCACCTAATTATAAGATTCTTCTGAAATAAGTACCGAGTCTTACAAATAAATCTTACTAGCATACAACCTGGTTTATAGTGGTCAGTACGTATTTGTTGATTTCATCTGAGATTAATTTTGCTCATCTTTCTTATAAGCTGAGCTACTGTTTGCCAAACCAATGAGCTCATTAAGAAATCTTCTTGAATGAAGAAGCTGGAAACACACATATGGACTCATATGGACTCAGCTTATAGGCACACGAACTACTGTAGTATCAAAGGTACTGAGGAAGCTGAGGGAAGCAACCAGAAAATAGAAGTTCCTGGAAGAATTAAGTCATTGTCATGTGACGCATGATAGGGGACTGCAGCAGGTGCTTGTTGGTGTGTCCAAGCATGGAAGGGACATTTGTGTTCTGAGTCACTTGCTATTTCAGGAGCTTCTAATGAAAAGCTCAACCTGTCTCCAAGGTTACCCACTAACATCGAGGCAGAAATGGGCCATGAAATCGCACACTCTTTCTCCTGGTGAGCAGGCTCTGAGAGCGCTCAGATGCACCTCATGGTAACTGTGGCTTCATAAAAATCAAAGCTGATTGATGGGGAGGAGGTACTCTGCCTTTGCGTGTTTAGTCTATTCCTGCTTTTAGTGCCACTGTGGCTGTGGCTCCTAATGGAAATGCACTCCTCTCTCACCCAGAGAGAGAGATGCTCTTGGATAGGAAAGAGCCTTTTACCTCAGGATTTTTCTCTTGTAAGGCATTCCTCATCCTGGACGGAAACAGGAGGAGTCAGCGGGAACCCACCACAATGTTTTATCAGGTAGGTCGAAGACAGACAGCATTTTCAAAAGCTCAATTCTGACCGTGGGTGTAGGTTTTTAGCACCCAAACACGCCATGCAGTCTTGAGGATTAGCTTTCTCCTCAGAAGCGCTGTGATTAGCAGAAAGTAAGATAAATGGTGGGATTTTTATCTCCCTTTAAAAACAATTTTGCTTATGATGAGTAGAATAATTAAATCCTCCTCACAGGTCCCTGATTGTATTGCCCTCTCAAGTTTGAGAAATGTGTGGTGAGGGATGAATTATACCCATCCTACAGGAGGATTATGGTGCTGGGGGAAGAAAAGCCAAGGCCATCAGTGTGTTTCAGGGGCAGATCTTACCAGAGCCCAGCAGCTTCCAGAACATGTGCACGCATGCATGTGTATAGAGCATGTGCATACAGCATATGATAGAGCTAACTGTGTTCTGATGTAGACAGGACAGAAACCATTCGTTCATCTCTCTCTCTACCCTGGAGGAACTGGGTACTTTCAGAGTTACCACAGCAGACTGAGTGGACAGAGGGAAAGCTCATGCTTTGGGGGAACATCCAGAGGCCCCACTCTGAGGTTTCCCTTGAATCACCCAGTTTGTTCCTCACAGGTTAGCGATCCTCTATTACAAAATCATACTCTATCTCACCATGCTCATTATTCCTGAATGTCAAATTGAAAATTCTTCAAGATCAACATTAAGAGTTCAATACCAATGTGGGATTCCATCTTTGATCTGCAGAGATGTGCAATATAAAGGCACTAAGTACAGGTGAGGTTTCTCGTGGAGCTTGGGTAACGGTGTCTATTCTTCTTCCATGGAGGAGTGAGGTAGATATTAAAAAAGCAAGGAGAAAAATGATTTTGAACTTCCGGAAGAGGCAAGCTCTATAGCTCACACACACTCAGAAATTCTACTAACAGTTACAAAGCAGGAGAACAAAACATTTTGTTTTAATGCTGGTTTCTAGCAGTAAACCTGGAACTTCCTAGGAAAGCAAACACAAAGACTTCTGAGTCTGGAGCCTCTCTACCCAGGCACAGCACTGTTAAAAAATGCCTCAGTCCTAAGATAAAGTATGCCTCAGTTCACTATTGTTTAGCAATTAATAAATGGAAACAGGGCAGGAAAAGACACAGGGAAGAAAACAGGTTTACCAGAGCCACAGGTTTTCAGGAGACTTGGGTATGGTGCTGGCATCATTCTTGGGCCTATCAAGTGATTTATCTGCAATTGACAAGCCTCAAATCCTCCCAGCTGACCTGGTCACAGTCTTATTTACTTACGCAATGGAGACAAAGGCAGACATAATGCTGGCCATCTGTCAGAGTAATACTGACCTGTCCCTGAAAGGGATTTCAGCAACCTCCTATCATCTTTATAAGACAAAACAATGTTGTCACACAAGGGCAAATCATTCACACACAGAGCTAGGAGGAAATGGTGAGAGATTCAAAGGGAGAGAGATGCCCCAAGAGACAGCAGACCTCTGAGTGTCAGGTTAGCAACTTGTTAGTCAAAACCCCCGTCTAATCAGGGATTAGAAGAGAATTGTAAGGTGTGATATCCAAACTAGGAAGTCAGGCTGTCTAGTCTGCTTCTCATAAAAACCCCTATTTCTTTAAAAGGGAGCTGGTTAGAGTTCACAAAGCACAAACACAAACACAGCTCCTCAGACACAAGGCCACTGGACTCCTTGGGTGTAAATGGTCACTAGACAGAATCCTGTTTGGAGAACCTGGAGACAGGGCAGAGTGACCAAACTGAACTAACACACACATTATTTACCAGATGCCAGGCAGAGATCTTCATGTCAGAGTTCGCGTAAAATGGTTTCTTCCTGAAGACATTCTTGTTAGTCCAAGCAGAAACCAGGATATGGGCTGGCTTGTGTGCTCCAATGGCCGCTGCAGTGCCCTGGGACTCAAGCACAGAGGAAAGGAGTCCGACTTGATATCAAGCCACGTTGCAAAGTGCTTCAGCAGGCTCTTACACGGGGAACAGGTAATGTCTCAGGCCCTCCAACTTTCTGTTAGCTCTTAGGCATTTATTTTTCTGGTCCAGAGGCAGAATAATAATAGAAAGGGCATCGCTATGGACTCAGATAGACCTGGAGTTGAACCTTCCATTTTCCTATGGACAGCTATTCAGTTGGCAGTGGTGTCGCTTTCCTACAAACTGAGGTTTATATGAACGCTTAGGATTCAAGGAAGAAGATAAAATACGAAACCTGTTCAGAAGATTGTCTGGTAATGGAATAGAAAGTGCTAGATTTGCAACCACCATCTCTGAAGGATTCCTTGCTATAAGAGCCAACAGAGAAGGCTTTAAGACAGTCACTATGGAAGCCCCAGAAGCAGTTCATGCATGTGAAGTGTGGCCTGGTTGCAGGAATGTCTGTGGATGGTGGAAAGTCCAATGCTCTAGATGTAACAAAATGTGCCATTTCCTGCTCATACACAGAGGAAGGCAATTTTAGCAAGTGTTTCACTTAGTTTGTGTCCAAATGTGCTCTCAAGGGCTGTGCACACACGTGTTCTCAGGATCATCCACGTGTTCTTGGAGATCTTCATTTGCCTGTTAGAGATGGTTGAGTCCACGTCCTGGTTAACTGCCAGGTAGAATATCTGTTCAGTACTCTGTTTCTCTCTCCATCCCCTAGGAAGGGGCAGGCAGGAAGGCAACGATCTTCACACCAAGCCAGCAGATCAAGGGAGGATTGTCAGCTTCTCTTGGGGCCTCATATGATCCATCTTAGCTAGCATAGTCATAGACTCTTGTTGGGAAGCCCGTGCACCTGTTGTACAGTCTCAGATCAGAAACTGACAAGTCTAACAGATACAACTAAAACGGATGGAGATGATTATGAGAATTTGTGCTGTTATTTTAAGAATACTGTCCCAGCTTGTGCTGAAATCAAGAATTCCTTCCAGGAATTACAACAAAAGAACCACAATGGGTAGACAAAATGGAAATGCAATTCAACGGGCATTGACTGGAAAGTAGTCTACATATACACCACAGATTTAAGATCATATTGCTATGCTGGGTGTGATGGTATGCACTTGTAAACTCAGCTGTTAGAGGGTGGAGACAGAAAGATCAAGAGTTCAAGGCCACCTTCTGTTACAAAGAGAGTTCTAGGCCATCCCCGGCTATATCAGACACTGTTTCAGAATATTTAAACAGCAACAAACTCCTTCTACAGACAAACAAACCCTCACAAACAACAATAAAGCAAGATCCTATTGATTTTCTTCAATGGTTCTTCTAGACAAAATGAAAGAGATAAACGTAATTTCCCCCACACCACCACTGGCCCCCTCTTCTCATTGAAAGAACATGTTAGTGGAATCACTAAAACAACAACAAAAGAGTGTGTGCTGGGGGTTTGTAACCACTCATGAGAACAAATGAGCACATTAGGTGAGTGGGTGCCCTGACCTCTGTGGCTTCTCCTACCCCCACCTCTGAGATGCTCCAAACAGCAGCCACAGCCTTGACAGTTTCTCTATCCCCATAGACATTACAATGGCCAAAGACAGAAACTGCTCCCTCAGAAACCCAAGCAAGATGGACGACAGTGCTCTGAGAGGAGAGTGCTGTCATCGCCTTCCGCCTTATCGATGTACCCTCCAGCCTGTGATTGGTAGGCCGTAAAAGTTTATTGAAAATTAGAAAAAAAAAATTCTATAATTGTCCAGAAGGGAATTACTCAAATCGCACGTAAATAAATCCTCCTATCCCCAGGACAAATCTATCACCCTCCCCCAGGCAGCCCAACCACGCAGCACAGATTTAAAAATCTTGCAATTTTATTTGCATATAAAGGCCGCTAGATATAGAATATCACAATAAATTTAAAGAAAACAACTGCTTTCCTAAATTTTAAAGTAACATAAAATAGAATAGCGCTCAATGGCATCAACAATGGGAGAACAGAAAGGATTATTAGCGACAATATTTTGTGCTAGCGAAGATTGCATCAACACACAGTGCAAAATGGGAGGGGGGAGGAAGTGAGAAGACAATGCAGGGTATTTAAATAGGAAGAACGACTAAGCCTTATTTTAGTTTGCTTCCAATGCATCCACTGAAGTCTATACACACTCGTTACTGTACCTAGACTGAACTCAAGCTCTTTAAGACCTTGAGTTCGGGAGAAAGAACGGGTCAGTTCCTTTGGACTTTTGATGTGCTGCCTGCCACACAGGTTTACAGTTGTACTGTCCTTGGCAATATTAAGCTCCCAACTTAGTTATAATGCACAAAAAATATTTATATATATATAAATCCATATTGAAAAGGAGTCTGCACACTTTTTTCCCTTGTGTGAATGTCTGCTCTTGACAGATTCTTGATTCCATGTTTTTAAAGCTCAAATAATTTAAAAAGAAACAAACAAACAGCACAGGTTTGTATAACCAGGACATGGATCTCCGGCTACGTCTCTGAATGAGGGCCGAGCTTCCCCTTGGACAGTCTTCTTTCTAGCCAGTGTGAAACTAAGGTTTTTCCAGACCCACTTCTGTTGAGATTGCTCTAAATTGGGGCCACATCTGTAAAATAACAATGAAGCAATACCAAGAAAACAACAACAGAACACTGAAACTTAAAACATATCAAACAACACTCCAAGAGTTGTGCAAATCTGAGTGATTTTCAAAACACTGTCTCTGTGTTTCTTTTTTTTTTTAAATCTTTTTCTTTCAGCTTAAAGCATATTCAAATATGACTTTTTAAAATCATTCCTTTTTTTTTTTTTTAAAGAAAGCTTGGCTGTCCTTTGGCAAACACTAACAATTTACAATGGCGTGGCCTTTGAGCAAACAGAAGTCATTTTACAAATTCACAATGCTCCTTTGATTTCAAATGGATACCCCACTTAAAAAGCAAAAAGAGGCGGCACGACTCTAGCGTCTTTTTTTTTTTTTTTTTTTCTGTTCCAACAATTTACAAAAAAGAACTCACAGGTTTTGGAAATGAACGAGTCAGAGAATGTAAGTTTCTAATTAGAAAAATGGCAGTTTGTAGACCGTCCTTCACATTCCAATAGGATGCCGGGAGCTTTAGGAACCCTGCGGGTTTGGAAGGTCAAATATAATTGGAGGGTTGGTCGGTTGAAAGCTGACTGTACAGGTGGAGGCATTGATGTAGGTGGTGTAACCGTCGGTCATGATGCCGTACCCTGCAGGAAGACAGTGTTCCAGTTACTGTAACACACACAAACAACAGTGGCCACACACAGGGTCATCTGGCAAGAAGAAGAAGAACAACATCTTTGTCAGACGGCAGGGAGATGAAATTCAGTGGGCTTCCTCAGATACCACAGGTTTCAGAAGCGTCTGTCCCATTTTGCCATTTTTTATAACGGGAGAATTCTCTCCCCTTTAACAAAGAACAATTCTTCCTTGTGCCCCTTTTATTAAATATTGAACTTGTCAGGGGAAGGACATGATACTTGTGTGACTGAAAATGAAGAAAAATACTCTCCCACTTTTAAAGTATCATTTTCATTTCAAAAATCTGGCTTTGACTATTGAGTTTCGGAGAAGGAAGTGAGTCGCCTATAAGCACAACTGAGCTCCAAGGGGGCTTTGTGGCCAACGAGGGAGGCAGGAGCTCGGTGTGGGTGTTCAGCTTCCTCATCGTCAGAGTGATCTGTCTCCATGACCATTAACCGTAAGTGACTGATTCTACCTTGAGTTATGTGGCTTTAATTCGAAGTTTCATTTCACTCAAAAGCATTGCCTCTTCAACTGTGGTAGGTAGGAACATCACCACAGGACCCTGTTTCCCAAATGTACCCAGATGGCAGGGTACCTCCCGGCATGTTGACTGCTTTTATAATATTTAACATGCTGACATTTTTAGGCATCTTGGAAGTTTGCATATTTCCTTAGACACCTTACAGCTTCTGCAATGAATCTGTAATTCTATGTTCACATTGGACTCTGTGGCGTATAAAAACACAACCGGGAAGAAACAGAATGACGAGGACTTACAGAAATTACTGATAAGGTTTTTATCCCTCCACCCTCCCCCTCCATTTGCTAAAATTTTTCCAAGTAAGCCTGTGGAGAGCTTAATGAGGGTCAATGGAAAAATCTCTTAAGAAAGAAAAGCTACATTTAAAATGTGCACTGTTTGGTTCTGGGGTCATAAAGTCTTGTTATCTCTCTCCATCAAGAGGCTGGTATTTGCCCTCTCTCTGCCCTCTTTAGCTGTCTTAAGTGAATAAAAGAGAGACAAGTTTATTTGAATATGATCACTTCCCTTTAAAGCAAGTTTATTATTGTGGGGCTTCAGTGGAATTCTCCAATTGTCTGGCCAGTTTAAGGCAAATTAATGAGTTAAACTTCGTTTTTAAAAGGGTGAAATGCAAACTCAAAGGAATCCTACAGGAATTCAAACTAGTTTTCAAGATAAGGGCTCCCAGGCACCCCTGAGAAATGCAGCTTAGAAAGCCAGTCAGTCCTATCTCTCTGTTCTTCTCTTCCCCTAGAGAAGTGTACTTCTGCTTAGGGAGCACAAGAGACTGGTGTCCTCCCTCCTGCCTCCTGCCCAGGAGCTGCACCCCTGCTTTCCAGCCACTCAGCTGGTTGCCTGCACTTGGAGCAAGCTGAATTTTGGTCTCAGTAGGATGATTTTTCAATATGCTCTTATTACCTACCTAACCAGGAAGCCATTGTGCCTGTGGGCTCTGTGGATTAAACTTTGCATTCTATTTCACCAGGCGCACAGCCTCACACACCTCTACTCAACTCTGACATTCATAAATAACTCGAGAGAGCCACGGTGAGCAGGGGCTGGGAAACATGGCAGCTGCCCACACAAATGCTTCTGCTACACACAAATATGTGTGCCAGGCCAGTCTTGTAGGTTCTGAGAGCCCAAGGTCAGCAGACAGAGGACTCTGCTTGTCTACAAAAGCCCAGTGAAGTCTGGTTTGAAAAAGGCAGAGCAGACAAAACCCAGAGCCCTGAAGGTTCCTTGAGGCTTTTGGGTTCTGAGACCTTGACTCAGCTTTCCTTGAAAGACAGAAACCAACAAGTGGACATTTTCTCATTTAGAGATTTCATTGTTCCAATTAACCTCAGCCTCAGCCAAAAGTACTAATGACTTCTAACAATTCTGAGCTTAGTAAGGAAATGTTGATCTGCAGAAGGCGGTTCCTTCCATGTCTGTTAAGAACCTCTCCTTGCATGTAGAGAGTTAATTCTGCAAAGTTTATTCCACAGAGCCCACAGGCACAGTGGCTTCCTGCTTAGATGGGTAGAGAGTCAGTTGTGTTCCTGACTCTACCTGTGTTAGGCACATAAGACCCCACAGTCACTGGTGGGGACTGGAAATGCATTATGTTGTGTCTAATCTCGAGAGCATCTGGTCTAATTCCCTTAGAAAGAAAATTTAGCCTTATGGGTGCTGCAGTCGTAACTATCAGTTATTTCTTTTTAGAGCCCTATATTCCAAAGCTGCCTGGGGTAGAATGGGGTGTGTGGTCAAGTAAGCCACACGGGGTTCCTACTCCCTTCTTGAAAGACAGTAAAACAAAATATTTATCAGCTTCATACACATGGGCTTTTCTCATGAGGTTTCATCTCATAGACGGGTACCTTTGAGATCCAGTTTGAGAACCACTGTTCTCATCAATTTCCCTGTGCAGCTGAGGCTGCCTGCCAGAGAGTGTGAGACCACGGGTGACGGCACAGCATTATCCGTCCCTGTGCTCTTACCTTCGTGAATTCCGCCGAACACATGGAGCTTGGGCCGCACTCGCCTCTGGACCGTGTTTAAAAGTTCCACGCAGCCTACCCTTTGAAGCTCCTTTGGAACCCAGTCTCGGAAACCTAAGGGCAGAATGTAATCAATACCCCTAATTTTACTTCTTCAGGTAAGGTTTCATTCCGACTTTCAGGAAGCCATAACTCTTGGAAGGTTTATTATGTTATCTGCAATCCTAGCTTCTCCATTAAAGCTCACAATGGCTCTTAAGGAACTTTCACTCATCACTTTGTCTTCTCTGGAGTCTTGATTAATTTTTTTTTTTTATTTCCATTTCCCCCCCCCCTTTCCAGTTAATTAACATTCTTTTCCTGCAAGAAGTTTGATTTATTCAGCCACAGGTTTCAAATCTTCTTCATGAGATCAATGACATTTATTCCCGGCAGCCCCATAATAGCTCTTTCTCCCTCAATTCCGTTGCTTTCTCGTTTTCAAAATTCTTTCTTAGACTTAGATATATACCAGTTTTCTTCCATGATGGTTCACAGATGGATCTGGAAGAGCTGCCTGGGAACCTGGCCACAGGATGCCTTGTGCTGCCTAGAGATGTCACGCTTAACCCTTGGTGGTTCCTGACAACCAAAGCTTTGGAATACCCGGTTGCTTCTGTACACCTCTCTAGCAACAGACAACATGACCTCATGGTGGCATCCAGCAAGATTGGGCTAATTGACTAGTTTTAAAGTAAAAGCCACTTAGTCCTCGGCTTAATGCAGAAAATCTATAAAAAACTGACATCAATTATAGCAAAAGTCAGCTATCTAGATGATTATGGTCTAAAATGAAATCCATACACCTCAGCAGGATGGGGCATAGAGAAAGCAGGTAGGATGAAAGGCTAAATCATAATCTGTAGAAATCCGTTCCACAACTTCCATTAGGTAATTTCTACTGTTTGGAAATGGCTGGGAAGGGACAGCTTTCTGTTCTGTTTCGTTAGGGAGTAGGCACGAATAGCCTCTGTAAAGACAAGCTAGCTGCAGTGTGGGGAGTGCCTAGAGAGAATATTAAGGCAATCAGATGAAAATGGAGTGCCTAGCAAAAATCAAGGGTATTCAAAATTATTGAGGGAAAAATTCCAAATCCATAGTAATTAGCACTATTACCTCATGGATGTTTTCTTGACGAAGGAAAAATACCTCACTGTGCATATGAGCACCTCAGATGTCATCTCCCTGAGACTATAACAGTAGACAGTAAATAGCACCTCTAGCTAATTTCATGCTGAGAATTCAAGGCCAAAATCTCCAGTCGCCCCCCTCCCCCCCAGAATTTTCTGAAGAATCCCAATAACTCTCTTAAGGCTCATCTTTATGTCGTGAAAGCACTGCCTGACTTTTGATGAAGCTTCTGGGTGTGGACTTCCCTTTGATATGTACAGTCTCACTTTTACTGCAAAAAGAGGGGCAGCAGCCTCTGTTGTCAGAGTTACCAGGATGTCAAGGATTCTGTAGAGTCTAGTGTGGAGACTTAGCTGTGACTACCACTTGCTTCATGCCAAAATGAATGACTTGACTGTGAACTAACTGGTTGTTCTGTTTGAAGTCATATTCTAAGGGATGCTCCAGTGACAGGAATGCTTCTGTGCTGCAGCTCTCCAAGACCCTCGAAATGAACTGTGCCTGTGCTCAGGGAGGGGGAGCAAGCTGGTTGGAATGGTATCCTCGCAGGGCACTCTTGCTGAGGAACTAATGCTAGTCAAAATATTTGGTTAGAAATTTAATGATTAAATTAGTGTAAATGAGGAAATAGATTGATAATAATTTGATTATGATTGCTGGCAAGTAGAGTCTTGGAGAATGCAGGATGAGGTGGAGTGCATCAGAGTGGCATGGCATGGTGCGCCTATGCGAACCACACTGTCTACAACAGAAGCAGCCCCTCTTTCATGTGGCTCCATGGCCTCAGCCTCCATTCTCCCTTCCACTTGACTTGCTCAGGAAACATGGAGCCCTCCCTTTATAAGGGACGAAATGCAGCACTGAGGGGTTCTTAAAAGGTATCTACAAAGATCAAATATGCATCAGGAGTAAGTAATAAAATGTTTTATTCTGTGGCTGACAGAAGAGGAGAAGGTCATGCCTAACAGGATAACAGCATCAAAAATCATGAAAGTCACTTCTACCCACATTTGCCCCCTTTCAACCCAGTATGGCCAAGAAAACTGTTAATACCATGTATTGCAATAATATTGAAAAGGTGTTCCCCCATAAAAAAGAAGCAGAGAAATATTAACAGTTGTTTTTAGAGTGAAATATGTGAATTTTCTGAGCACGCTTAGCTGGGCAGGAAGTGTCCTGGCATAATCTTTACAAAGTAGATGGTGAGATCCAAGTGGTGGGCCCTGGTTGAAAATGTTCTGTAGCAAGCCAAACCAATACAAGCTCCTGAATAATTAGGATCTATTTAAATGAAATAACCATCTTCTGACCAATAATCTAGGCCACTAGGAGGTAGCTTTGATGCCCAGAGATAATATAAATCTGGATGCAGCCACAATACACCCAAAGAATGTATATCCACAAGTAATTTTCAGGGCAAGTCCTTACTGAAACTATTTCGACTTTTCTTTTTTAACCTTTCTAATATAATCAGCTCAAATGTTAAACTTTAAAGATATCCCAGGCCCAGTGCTATGAGTGAAAGTAAAAATGATCTCTTTTGAACAAAGTTTCTTTCATTTCACTGACATTCAAACGCCTGTGATTGGTTGGTCTCTGTCTTCCTTCGTGGCCCATTCCACCCCTTCACTGTGAAGGGAACACAGGTCTTAAAATAAAGTGCCAAGCTTAAAAGACTGGTTTTCCATACTCGTTTGATTTTTTTTCCCTGACTCGACTAAATAAAAAAAAAAAAATTAATTTCATGAACACCTTAAGCCTAGCCGAACTGCTGAGTTTAATTACCATACTTGGTTTCTTTAAAGACATCTACTTTCCTTTTTAACATTCACTGTTTTCTTTTTTCTCCTGAAGGAAAATTATTATGTCCCCAAAGCATTATTCATTATACTGGGGGAGGGGAACATTTTATAGGACAAAAGGACAACCTTTGCTCCACTTACCTAGAGGAGGTCCATGTGTCATGAGTATGTCGATGCCCTCAGGGACGAGGTTCCATTTGTCCAGCAGAGACTGGCCTCTGGGTAGGTTAAAGCCCCATCCATTAAACCACGGGGTCCTTTGGGGAGATAACACGCAAGGGTCAGACCAGCAGAATGAGCCTCTGTGCTGTCATATTTCTCACTCACGTTCACCTACCGTTTGCAATGCTCTCTTTTCTCTTTTGATGCTTGGCCCTGGCAGCAGGCTGCTTTTCTGTTGACTGCTTCAAAACCGACCCACTTGAAAGCAGGCATGGAGCCTACGAATTGTTCCACTAGAAAGGGGCACCGGAGCCTCTACAGTGGAGACTTTCCCAGCGGGCTTCTATCAAAACTGTGACAATGCTTTGTCTCCCCCCACAAATCTCAGTGCTTCCCAAGATATCCAGCCCTGATCCAAAGCATTCCCAGCCTCCCTTGGTGCAGCAGAGGTAAGAAACCCCACCAGCACTACCTGACCCTTCCCATTATTGTAGAGGTACAGCACAGAGATCTTTGTTAAAGTTTCAGAAAAAAGGACAGGACTTGAGAAAAAAAAAAAAATCTCTGTCCACTAAACAGTCCTGGGATTGGAGGCTGCTGAGAACAGTCTGGGAGCTCTGAACAGTGAAGGGGTCATCAAAAAGCTCTTCCTGCCACCAAAGGGAAGATTCTGGGGACATCCCTGGTCTCTCTGGAATCTGTTTCCAACAGCACCTGTGAGCATCTCCCTGGAGCTTCTTCAGGAGGGAATTTCCAAGATAGAGGGTATGGGAACAAAGAAGTAGGGATGTCCGTCTGTCTAACTGACCTGACAGTAGCTCGTTTAAAAATGTCCTGTTAGTTGAGAGAGCAAACAGTTTTCCTCTATAAATCCTGCAGGCCTAATACCTTCTACGAGGCATTTTCTGGTGTCCTCACCCAAGACATCCAAGTTGACCAGTGTTTTCTGAAAATGACTGCTTTGTTCCGTAGGGAGATTCCAGTTTGCTCCGATACGATTGCAAAAGACAAGATGGTCAATTTTCTTCAAGTGCTCAACTTTCTCTTCCAGCCTAACCAGCCCCGCTGCCAGTCACAGTGGCTCAAACATAAAATGCACCCTTATTTGAAGACAATCACCGGCCAAACTAACAGGATTACCTCAAGAATCTAAACTCAGAAACACTGACAGAACATTCATTTAGTGGTGGGCATACACAGCCAAGGTCAGGAGCAGAAAGTGGCCACTGTGATCATGTCAAAGCCCACTTTTCAGGTGGCGACCTCCACCTCCCACTGTGGTAAAGACAGAAAATGCAAGAAAGAAGGGACTGGCTCCAGCTAGAAAGCAGAACCCTTTCCATGTCCCCACATCATCTTCCTGAAGCTCATGCCTAACAACTGGACAATCAAATGGGAATAATCATGCAAACAGCTGTTGTCAATTAGGTGTTGACAACGTCAGGGTCCCACTCTAAGCACTGTACCACATCTTCAACATCACAAGCTTTAGCACTCCTGAGATGGACAGTATTATCATCTCCATTTTACAGATAACAAAACTAAGTAAACATGACTTGGACATAAACTAAGGGAAACGGGTTCCAACCCCAATGTATTTAACCACCATGCTAATTCCTCTTCCTATATTCGACCTGAATTAACTTACTTGCCTTAAATGAACCATTTCGGGAGTCCTTCAAGTTTGTCTGTGGCTTGAAGCTAAATGCTATCTCCATTTCATGGTTATGAAATCAAGCTACAATATGATGGCAAAGACACCTGATGGTTTGGCATATCCAGCTCTTTCCTTCTTCTGGTGACAATGTCATGTTTTCCTTGGTGAGTTACTCCCTCTGTGAGTTTCTGGGGGTTTCTGACAAGGCTGATACCACATTAGATTCTGCATTTGCCTGTACAGTAATTCACTTACAAGTGTACATTTGGCCCAAGCTGGGCAGCTGAGTGTCATCCTCAGGATTTTGTTAACACTGCTAAGGAGAGGGTCATGTTTCCTCTCTGGAATCTCAAGTCTCAAGAACTGTGCAACCCTGGAATTGGCTGGGAGGTATCTCAGTTGTCTTCCAGACAGTCTCTGCTTGAGAATCAACTCACAAGCAAAGAAGCCCAAGACAAGAAAGAGAGGGCTTTGATGATGTCCTAAGACACATGGATTCAGCTGTGTCTGAGACCAGGTGAACTCCTCCTTCCAAGTTTATGAAACAGTGAGGTCCTTTTCATTTCAATAGCTTTTGTTATGTTCCATTTCTTATAACTGAACGCTCTATGACATACAACCATTGTATTAGTGTAAAAAGCACCATGTATCTATTGTGGGCAATAGTGCTCTCTAGTAAAAGGTCCATGTTCTTACACCTAGAACCTGTGAATATATCTCTTTATATGGAAAAAGTCACTGAAGGAATTCAGCTAACCTTAAAATAGGGACATAATCCTGGATTATACAGGTAGTTCCAGTGTGAACCACAGAAGCTTCTAACAAATGGAAGAGAGGGCAACAGAGGTGACTTGAACAGAGCAATGAAAGAAGACTCAACCTGATATTGCTACCTTTGAAGATGGAGGATGAGGACTAGGGGGCCTAGGAACATGGCCTTGAGAAGCTGGATAAAGTAAACATAAAAAAAAGTGAATTGTTTGTAAGGTGTGGTGGCATATGCATCTAATTAAATTCCAGAATTTTGGAGGCAGAAGCAAGCAGATCTCTGAGTTAGAGAACAATCTGGGCTACACAGTGAGAAACTTAAAAAAAAAAAGAGTCACACCTATCACCCACTATCGCCTATATTTTAGTTCAGCAGGACAGTAGAGTCAGACTTCTGACCAATACACCTGCATGACAGATTTGTGCTGTGTTGATACTAATTCCTGTTTGGTTAAAGTTGATATAGGAACTAATCAGTATCTACCATGTTTTAGGAGGTTGGGAACTACAGGGCCCGTGAATAGTACTGGCCCTACTTGGTATGCCACATATACTCCATAGATCCAGCCTGATCCGAGAAAGCAATATTCACTGCCTTACTCCTGCCTAACCAGGCAGCCCCTGCATCAGTCCTGGAAAGAACGTTTGAGACTCTTCTGGAAAGGAATCCATGTTCTCTCTTACCCTCTACCATGTCCATTATCAGGTTCTTACATATTTTCATTCAGGTCTTAAAAAAAAAAAGCTTCCCAACTTGGGAATGGCTACTCCTCTTCCACCTCTACAATGACACTCATCCAAGATTTGTCTTTAAAGTAAAAACAAAAAACAACTACAAATCCCAATGAAAATTCAGCATTTTGGCAGAAGAGAGACGAAAGAAAAATAAGCAAAAACATCTGTTTTCCTAAATTTTGAAAACAAGCTTCTGGGCCTTTGGTTCTTATTTGGATGGAAAAATAAAGAAGAGTTTGAAAGAGTCCCAAGCACACCCAAGTTGAGGGACAGTGAGGGCCTCTGATTTTGCAGCTCTGAGCTGCCAGGACACCCATGGGACTTTCAGAGTCAAAAGAACAGGAGTTGACTTTTCCAGTCTTTCCAAAATTCCTCTTGTTGGTTCAGAAGCCCATCCCCTACATCCCAGGAAGTGCTCAGTTTTATAAGCTTCCAGGGAAAGACTGAATTCATAGTCTATAGATAACCCAAACTGCATTTGGTTAATGTTAAGCTTGTGACAACATGCAGAAGGGTCCAAGTTACGGACGAAGTTTTAAGGTGTCTGGCTTTTATTTGAACTCCAGCCTGTATGTATATGACAGTGAGTGGTTAAGTTACAGTGACGGGAGCATTTATCAAGGCCCTGATATATTTTACACAGAGCCTTTATCTAGATTATTGGCTTTAATTCCTCACAGTACTCCTTCAGCCATGTATTATCATTCTATATTTAGACAGAAGCATGACATTAGTGATAGCACTTTGTGCACATTTCCAGAACTAGTATTTGTAGCTATCCTGTGAGCCCAAATGGGCTGCCTCCAAAGGCTATGGTCCTCACTGAACAGCAGTGACAGAAACCTTCTAATGTGATTTTAATTTGGGATCTCACACATATAACATAAAAATAAATGGCTGTTGCATCAGTCTGAGCACTGCATGACTCTAGAGGATGGCATGGAATCGAGAGGCGGCTCTTAGGGAACACAGGATGGACTGGGCTTTTGGGGTCTTACAGTTCCTCTGTCTCCTGCACGTGAGGTCTTTCTATAGGGTAGTGGCAATAAGCCAAGGAGAAAAGCAGCCTAGCGATGGTTTCCACGACCAGCCCAGACTAGAAAGAGAAATGGGGCCCCTGGAAGTCGAGAGTTGTCAGTATTAATTCTCATTTGTCCTCAATTCATTTGCTTGTGTGGGCCTTAGGTAAGGGCAGGCCCCTCAGTGGACAGTCTCTTCATTTGAGGAATGAACAAGTCGGAGGACTCCCACCACAGATTTCAAGATTGCTTTTAGGGTGTGGAAGTTTTATTCAGAAGCCCAGTGCACAGAACAGGCATATGCTCTGCCAGGGACCATCATAAAGGGACCCAAGGGTAGCTCGGTATCTGTACTCCTGCTCCCTTTCCTAACCTGTGCCACTCAGGGCGGCCGGCGACACCCAACACTTGCGTTTCCTGTGATTTAAAGCTCATAACATTCTACCATTCTGTGCAGATTACCTAGGATCTGAGAAACGCTGTGAATTGTTTTCAGTGAATTGTCCAAATTGCCTGTGAGGGACCAAGTGCAGTGTGGGAGAAGCGTCTGTGCAGAACAGAGGCAGGCTCTGTCAGTGAATAATGCTCTATCCAGTTCAATTTGAACTTGAAACATGAGACCTTAGCAGTGAGCCCATCAGGGTTTCACTGGAAAATATGTGCAGAGCCAACTCCAGAGCCCCACAATGGGTTTTGTTCTGTAGCAATGGGGGGCACAGGGGGAAAAAGAGGGGGAGGAATCCAAGGAACAATGTCTAGTGCCTTGGCCAAGGACTTCATAATTAGCTGTGACTAACAAATACCACATGGGAACCAACTTGTAAGAAAGGGGCTCACAAAGCACCTTAATGCTAGCAGGCCGATCTGTGCCTGAAACCGGTCCCCTCCTGGGGAGGGATTAGAAAGGTCTGGAAGGAAGGGGAGCAATTCCATCTGCCTGAAGCCACTGGACCTAAGATTCAGATGGAAGGGATCTGGGGACACGTTCAAGGCACCAACCAGACCTTGGCTCTTGAATTACTGGCTGTTGGCCTCTGTGGCTGGACCTCGTAGGGCAGCAGGAGTCAAGAGAGTCAACAGGCAGAACTAGTTGGAAACAGTGTCAATTAAAAAAAAACAAACAAACCACAAAACAGGTCTTCTAGACAGAAGCAGGCTGAGACGAAATCGCTGCAAAGGTCATCTGTGTTTGCAGGACACAGTGCATCAGTGCAGGCAGAAGGGCTGCTGGCCATAAAGCCTGCAAGGCCTGGACAGAGAACGGTTGTTTACTCCTCCACAAACTTGAAAGCGGGTGGAGCCTGTCCAGGCAAGGCAGGATTTGCAAACTGCAAAACTAGAGGTCAGGTGTGCTGCTCTGGTTCCCAGCCCTTGTGTGGGTCAGTGTCCACATTATCCTCCAAGGAGAGACAAGTACTCTGCTAGCTGTGCCATAAAGACTGAGGTTCTTACAGACAGGGTCTCCAGAATACTTCTGCAAGGCTCAGAAGCCCTGGGGTGTCTCTCTTTCATTTCCTTGGAAGCTGTGAAGGAGAGGTCAATGGTTCCTGTAACACCCAGCTGCAGGACCTGGCAGGCTGGCCTTGTTAAGTCATGAGAGCCCGGAGACTCTATAAAAACCAGCCATTCTTATTGGAGAGGCAGAGGTTAAGAGCATGGATTACAGAGTCAAACAGACCCACGTCCAAGTCCCACACCTGCCAATCATTTACTTGCCTTCTCTAAGTTTCGGTTTCCTCATCTTTGAAATAAAAAACTGATCTTCCAATGTAGACAAAAAGAAGAACTGGATGTAAACCCTTTGGCAGGACACTGACTGGGAGTGCTAATTTGTAGTTTCTGTTTATATATACTGTATTAGCAATATATCTATTTACATGTAATCTACATATGTAAATATGTATGCACACAAAAAATTGCTCAGGCTGTTTCTTCCTTCTAGACTTTCCAGCCAAGTATGCAACAAATCACAGAACCCCCTGCTCCAGAATGTTTTAAAGGTCCCCAGTGACCCAGCAAACATTACTAGATGGCTAGACAGCCTGATTTCTTTTGGCTGATTACTTATTAAAAGGTACTTCCTCAGTTCGCGTTTGAGTGGAAGATTTTCCAGAAAGGTACCTGCTCACTCATTCGTTCATGTAGTCTTGCACAGACAAATCCCTGAAACGCAAGTGCATACGGCAAAACGGTTAGTCAAGGCTGCTTAGCTGGGTGGCACAGGTGATTAGATTTTGGCAAGATCTTCAATTGAGGAAGTTAAGAGTTGGCGGTACTCAGGGTCTTTGGAAGATTTATAATAGAAGACTCAGAGATTCTCTGGAGGATCTGACAAGCTACTAATTAATGACATCAGTGCTGCCTGGCACCTTCATTAAATAAAACTCAGAAACTAGGGGACAGTTTTCACACATACTTTCTCTCCTAGACTATGGTCCTTCAGAATCACAGTCTTCTTTAGGCTTGGCACTCTCAGCCACCATCCGTCCCTCTGTGACTGTACATCATACCAAGTCCAGGAGAAGCTAATTTAAGCACCGCCGGTGAAAATCATCCCGCACTCCACATGCCATGAAGCTGTCATGATAATTCTTGATCTCCAGCTCACCTGACAGCTTAGCCCTCCCTTGCTTGCAAAGCTTCCCTGTCAGTTAGAAAGAACAGTTTCCCTGGCACCAAGATGTGTCATCTTGAATATCCAGATAAAAGGCAGTCACCTGTCCCCCTGCTTCTCTGCCCCTGCCTCGTTTTCCCTTCTTAGCTCTGGGTTTTGAGAAGCACTCCTTCTCTCTCCTACACAAATCTTCCCTTTGGCCAGCCTGCAAGTTACTCTCCTGTGCAATTAAAGAGATGTCTTACTTTGGCCCACAGACTGACTCAAAACAAGGACACACACACACACACACACACACACACACACACACACACATACTCCTCATTGCTAGCAGAGAAAGGGAAAATGCAACTTCAAGCTTTCTACCCTGCGCAGCTGCTCGAAGAGCCTACCCAGCCAGAACAGGGGCTCAGCTGCCTCCAAAGGGCTCTGCAGGCTTTTCTTCCAACAGCTGTCTTGTCCCAGCTCCTCGCTAGGACTTTGTAGTGTCGCCTTTCGTTATAAGGTGCTTTGGGATGAAAAGACACTGCTTTGATAAAAGGGCAGTCCTGGGTGACTAATGTGGTCTGTGTGCCTTGTATGCAAAAGGATGAAATAGTCCCCTGAGCCCCATGACCTCCAGGTGGGGGTTCTTAAGCCAAAGGATCAGACACTGAAGTGTGTTCCAACATGCCAACCATGCCCCTGTCTTGTAACTAACAAGGGGCAAGTGTCGGAAGCAAGCCTCTTTTACCTTCCCTTCCCCTGCTGGAAAGGAGGCAGTGTGAGCAGAGCTTGCTTTAGGAATCACAAAACAAGACATTATGACCTGTTTTCAAACATGGTTTGCTATGAATTATTAAAAGTAATGTTATAGTGCCTGCACAGCCTTCCCAAGCATCCTGGCCTTTGATCTTATAAACAAGTTCTGAGGAGGAAGAGTGAACTGGGGAGATGGTTCAGTGGGTCGGAGAGCTTGCTACACAAGCATGAAGACCTCAGTTCAGTGCCCTAGCACCCACAGTAAAGCTAGGCTTGGCTGTGTATTTCTGTAATGCCAGAGCAGAGGGGGCTAGGGACAGAGATAGCAAGATCACTGGGGCTTGATGCTCAGAAAGAGACAGAGGAGGACACCTGATAGCTTCTTTGAGTCTCCACACCCAGATGTGTGAGTGTGAGAGCATGTGCATAAGCACACATGCATACACACACACACACACACACACACACACACCAGTGTAACATTCGATCCCCTCATGTTTTTAATCCCCCTCTACATTCTACATGAATGAGAAGAACACAATGTCACCCATGACCACAAAGAAAGCCTGATGGGCCCAGGAAAGAATGTTGGGATTCTTTTCTTTCTTTCTTCCTTCCTTCCTTCCTTCCTTCCTTCCTTCCTTCCTTCCTTCCTTCCTTCCCTCCCTCCCTCCCTCCCTCCCTCCCTCTCTCTCTCTCTCTTTCTTTCTTTCTTTCTTTCTTTTTTTAAAGACAGGGGTTCCCTGTGTAAATTTAGCTGTATAGACCAGGCTGGCCTTGAACTCACAAAGATCCACCTGTCTCTGCCTCCCGAGTGCTGGGATTCTTGTGGGCAGGGAAAAAAAAAATGGACAGGACCTGATATTTATAGGAATGTAATTTTACCAAGAAAATCAAAGGTACCTTCAGTGAGAATAGAGGTGTGCCCTACTCAGACTGGGTCTGTCACAAAAAGGGCCTGGAACTGAGCAACCCACAGTGAGAGGTGCATTTACCACTAACCCCAGCAGGGAAGGTTCTTCAGCAAGGGCATCTATCACAAACCCATCATAAAAAGGGTGGCTTAACTGGTAGAGAGAACTAAAGAAAAGTAGCATTTTATCTTTTAAGGTGGGAAATGGACAAGATTTTATTGTGGTAAAATATACACAATACAAAATTTACCTTTAGTTATGCTGAGTATAATTGGGTTCCATGAAGTATATTCACAATGTTGTGTGACTGTCAGTGCTATCTACCCACAAACTTTATGTACACCATTAAATGATCAGTTTCTTTTGGTTCATCCCTCCAGCCCTTGGTAAATGCTCTTACACTTGCTGTCTCTATAAACTGGAATAATCTGGAAACTTCATGTAAGTCACATCAGATAACAACTACCTGTTCATGTCTGACTTCTCTTAGCATAATGTTTCCATAATGTACCAGGTGTCAGAAATCTACTCCTTTTGCGGTTGAATAATATCCCTTGTTTGGGAATGCAGTATTCATTGTTTACCTAAGATTTCAGAATGCCCAGTGCATATCCAGGACTTAGCTTGGTCATACCAAGACACGGGGAGTGAATTCTGGCCCCTTTCTCTATTAAGCACACACTTAGTGAGGACTGCTCAGTGAGCCCCTGAGCGCCCACTCATCCCTTGAGTACCTTTTGGTTTGGGTGCCTGTTGTGACCCATGTTCTGGCAAGCTAAGTGATAAACGAAGAGAATCCACAACAGTTTTCCAAATGAAACAAATCAAAAACAACAAAATAACATAGCCAGTTATTTCAGACATAAAGGTGCTATGGGCAGAAGTCTTAACTCGGGCTGTCCTTTCTAAGCAATCTGATTTCGACAGCCTCCAGGAAACTCCGAATGACCCGAGAAATAAGTTATCATTTCCCAAGGTGGCTTAGTTCCCAAGCGAGAAGTGATCTGGGAATACTTGGTGACTGCAGGGAAGTCACCTTTCCCTTCAAATACTCCTAATACGCAGGTGAGTAGAATCAGGAAAACAAAGCCATCTCCCAGAAGAGCTCGAGCCAGCGAGGACAGTGCGTGTCACATGCCTGGCTGGTGCTAAGGCACAGAATGAACAGGACAGAGAAAGAGGTGGGAAAACAGCCAAGTACTTGGGCACTGGGCAGAGAACACCTGTGCTTCCCCCTCTCTCTGCTTACTTGCAGACCAAGCAAGCAGATCCTTCTTTATTCAGGTTTTAGAGAGTGAGAAGGAGAGGTGAGCTCAGGGTTAGATGGATTTTGTCTTGTTACAGAACAAACTCTTGAGAATTGACTGTAATGGATTCGGGAAGACTGTGAGGTCTCTGCCCCAAAGAGAAGAGATAGTATAGTAAAGGACAGAGCAATGAAGGATAGTACCACAAGAGTAGTAGATAGAAGGCAGTACAGAGAGGGCAGTAAAATGGATGGCTCAATGGAGAGTCGACCAATAGAGGGTGATAGACACAGGGTGGTGTAATAAATGTATTAAGTAGAGGTCGGCATGATACAGGATAGATAGTACATGAAAGCCTGGTATGAGTAGTGTGGTAGAGGCTTGTGTGATAGACCGTGGTACATAAGAGAACAGGACAATACTTCCCTATGTTTGATTTAGTCAGGGTGTTTGTATGCATCAGACATTTATGTTGCTAATGATGGTTTCTTTGACATACTATTAATGTTCTGGGACACAAAGACGATACAGCTGGGGAGGAATTCACTAGTAAGAGAACACATCATCTGAAAAACAAACTCAAAAAGAATAATTGAGAAGTGGATGTGAAAATCCAAAGCAGTATTAAGGCTGAGAAGGTAGACTGGAAGCTTGGAGATGTCAGTAGGCTCACCACTGTGACCCCAGCCCCCAGGGCAGAACAATTCATCAACTGAACTAAGGGAATTTCCATGAAGAAGTTTCTGACTTCATGAGAAAAGGTGTATTCCTTGATGATCAGTGAAAACCCAAAGTATCATTTTTAATATATCAGTATAAATTCAAAAAATCTTGGCAAAAAAAATGCCTTTAAGGGCATTATGGGTGATTTTCTCCTTTTTATTATTTCTTACTTTTATGAACACCGAACACATACCATTTAGGGAGAAAACATTATTCTGCATAAACATCCCCATGAATAATGACCATATATCACTTGAGAGAAAAAAAAATCGGTATAAGGGGCTCCGTGTGGATAAACGTGGGTAGAGTGTGGACGGAAGAAAAAAGCTATGTAGTCTTTACTTTGGACTTAGAGGCAGGCTCTCCCAGGAAGTGGTAGTGAAATTAGTGGACATGGGGAAAAGGACCTGCCTTCTTTCTCTACCTTCTGTACCCTCTGTGGGAAGAGGAAGGAAACTTTGAAGTGGAAGTCATTCATTTATTTATTCAATTAATCGAAGACACCAAGCTGCACTGAACGCCATCGACCATGATATTGAAGTGTAAAATGAAAGACCCAAGGAATATTTTGCTGGTTACAAAGAATACTCATATTTGTCAGTTTACAATAGCTCAGAGATGAGAATACGGTGTTGATTTTAGAGAAATCGATGTACAGAAATGGAAGCTTATAGATTTGTGGTGCTAAGAAGGCTTAACTCTGTAAGAAGGGCTAAAAGTCAGGCCTGAGTCCAAATTTCCATTGCTTTCTACTGCAGAATGACTCTGGGTACGTTCACATAGCTGATCTGTAAAATGGGTGTGATAATAGATAGCCCATAGGTCTGTTGTGAGGATTAAATATGATAATCTGTGTAACTCATTTGGAACAGACTTCTTTATAATAAAATCTCAAGGCCAGCACCTGCTATAATGTAGGTTAGCATCATGTAAGTGCTAGAATATCCACTCCTTCAGCTTTTGTTCTCGATGGTACATTCTTTCTATCTCCAGAAAGTGTACCTCTTTCCTACTTCTCGGACTTAGGAAAAGTTGAATGGACACATCCCAAAGCAATACGCTTAGCCTTTAACACAGGTGGGCCAACTTTGGTTAATAGAAAGGCACAGGCTCGGGTATTAGCAGATTAGATTTCTAGCTTTGACTCTTCACAGACACTTGAGCAAGTAACCTCTCTGACTTCCCATTTCCTATATCATGAAACGGGTAACAATTCCTGTGAAACTGGCCAGGTTGTCAAACAAAGGCTGGGATAAGCAAGTCGCAAATAAAACAAAAGCCTCTTCTGATGAAGTGCCTTCCAATTCCCAGGTCGACATTTGTCCTTGTGCCCTATTTATGCTGCTTGGAAGCTCAGAGGAATTGGAGTAAGTGACAAATAGGTCAGATGGAAGTTAAAGCGCCGGCCCCCATTTATCTACCATTTGGGCTCTGAAGAACTAGTTTCAGACCAGAGTGATTTAGTGAAGTGTGGCAGTCGCGAAGGCACACAGTCAGAGGAATGAGTGAAAAGCTTACCTGGCCCCTTCAACTCAGAGGTGACTGCAGGCAGGCAGGCTGGGTGTCTCCCTCCCTCAATGCCAGTCAACCATACATTATTAATTGGGCTCAACAAACATTACAAGCACCTTCCACTGTGAAACCCTGGCAAGGTGCTCTGGGGAGATCTAAGCACAAAGAGAGGCAACGTCCCAGCCTTCACCAACCCGCCATCTGGTTGGGATAACAAGATAGTTACAGGCAAAACCATCTCCTCTCTCTCTCTGCCTATTAAAATTTTACTGCACCCTCAAGGTTCAAGTCATAATTATATTTTTCTCAAGAAGCTTTCTCTAATCCCCTCAGCCTTTTGTTTAATCCTCATTCGTGAACTTGATCATGTTTTACATCATCTCTGATGTGTGTAAGTGGGCTCACCTTTACTCTTAAGAGCATTTTAGTCAAAGTTTTGTTGAGTATGTCTCCCTTCCCCAGCAGTCTGTAAGCCTTATCTGATTCATCTCGGTGTCCCCTAAGATCCAGGAAAATGAGTGACTTGAAACAGATAGCAAAAAAATATTCCCAGGAATGAAAAACAAAACAACAGCGACAACAAAAACAACAAACAAAAAAAAACCCACCAGGATATTTAAAGTAAGTGCCGAAGGGAGCAATCCAGATCACACACTTGGTTGGAGGGTAGCTCAAGGCAAGATACAGGAAGGCCGGGCTTTCAGAAATGAAAGGCTGGTTTTAAAATACCAGCTTATATAATACATATGGATACACACATATCATAGGCTGCTAGGATAGCCACTAATGGCTACTGAGCATGAGGTTAGTCTGAATTGAGATGTGCTAACTGTGAAATACACACCACATTTTGGATACTTCAAAGAAAAATAATGTTAAAAATTTCTAAAATCCTTTGTAGTAAACATATATTAAAATAATAATATTACAGGTAACTTCGTTAAATGAAACTTATTAAAATACATTTTTCCTTTTAACATGGCTACCCCAAATACTTTTAATCATGTGGTTCCTGGTTTATTTAAATTGCACAGTGGTGATTGTAGAAATGGCTCAGTGGTTAAGAGGGATTGCTGCTCCTCCAAAGGACCTGAGTTTGGTTCCTAGCACCCAAGTCTTGTGGCTCACAACTGTTTGCCTGTAACTCCAGATAATCCAAGGCCTTCTTCTGGCTGCAACACGCACCAGTACATACATACATACACACACACACACACACACACACACACACAAATAAAAATAAAGTAAATCATAGAAAAAGAAAAAAAATAGACTGGACAGTATCACAGGCCTTACACATGGCTTATACTAGGATCCGGTAATCTCTACTCAGAAATTATATGCTAATGGAATAACCTAAAATAAAATAAAACGCTGTGCATAAAGTTGTTCACTATGAACATTATAAAAGCAAAATATTGGAAGCAATTATATTCTTCAGAATGCATTAAAAGGAATGGTCAAGAAAATTAGCATTATTGGAAGATGCAGTAAATGGTTCTATACAAGCACACATTATAGTGAGGTAGACAAGAAATATAGGATTAGGATATAACGTGGCTTTAAAACATCAGCCCCCAGCACATTGCACAGAGTGCCTAAATCTACATACGGTCTGCATGGATGCACGCACCTGCTCTTCCTAGCTTCTCATACATTTCCTGAATGACTGCCATACCCCAGGTCTTGTATTAAGAAAGAGCTGAATTATAGATGAAAAGAGAATGGAGAGCTATCCAGGAAAACAGATAGCTGGGAGTAAAAATGGAAACACTTAGAAGGCATGACGGACACCTGATGGAGATCAGGCCTATGTTCCCCTGGGCTAATCAATGGATGGAGATAATGTGAAGAATGAAAAAGAGCCATTCTTTTGAGCATGGAGGATACAAGGTTTGCCTTAGATTCCCAAATTCTCTCGGGTTATTATCGGAACAAGGCAGACTGTCATGAACGTCAGCCTCCTTGAGCCTCTGGCACTGAGTTCTTCATTGTTGGCTCAGTGCTGGCTCCAGAAGCAATCAGGAAACTCCTGACTATAGCGCTGGACCCGAGTCTGCCCAGCTTCAGTACTTCCAGAAGTGTGAGCTTTTGATGGCCTAGGATGCCTGTTTCCCCATCCATAAGATGAAAATAATTTTAGCGCCTCCCTCATTGATATACTATTGAGAAAATTAAAACAAATAACTCACATAAAGTTTTTAACAGAATGTTTGACTCGTTAGAGCTGAACTCCTGTTGGTTTTATTGTGACTGCTGTTCCTGCAGGGTTTAGAGAAACAGCATGGGACACCACAGAATGATTAAGTGGAAGGGTGCAGCCTGCCTGCTCCCTATTCTGCCCTCTACTCGCACCGGGTCACTTACTTCAGTTTCCAGATATTTTATAGCCATTGAATTTACTGAACCAAGGTTTCATTTTCATTTTTAATGCCTTAAAGAATTATGAAATTATAAGTGTTCTATATAATGTCATATTGAAATAATTTAACCAGAAAATTATTTAAGTTCACTATCTCTTCACTCTGAAGCATAACTCGTGAAAGCCATTCTCATTTCAAATTTCCCCTTTTTTTTAAAAATCCCATTGTGCCACTCATTCAGTTCCAATTTATTCAGAAAATTAGGCACAAGTTATCAATTTCTGGGTAGCCTTTCATTAGTCAATAGCAAAACCAGGTCAATTGCTTTGAGGCGTTTCAGAGTTGCTGATGGATTGAAGGAATCTTGCAAACAGAAACGTTTACGTTTTCTGATACTCGGGCCTATTCATTCTGATTTCTAAGCCAGTTGGCAAGAAAACAGTCTCTCTGTTTTATAAATAGAATATTTTTCAGGGTTTTCTAGAGGTGTCTGCTAAAAATAAACAGGGCTCTAGTTTATTTCTTTACAGCTTTCAAAACCAAACCAAACTAAAACACCAGGGCTTAACTGAACATGCTGCATTTAAATCTTGAAAGGTATCTTTATGTGAGCAAGGTCTGAGTTCTTGGAATGAAATTCTCCAGAAATTAGATTTTCACTGTTTACACGAGGCTTTCTTATGTGAAGTAACAGCACCATGGTGTTGGGTTTCTTCGGGGCCTCAGAATAAATACAACTCAGCTATGCCGTCCGTTTAAGATACAAGGGTTTTTCTGAAAACCACTATAAAGAATATATTAGTCATTTTGATACATAAACCCCCAGTTATCTGCTCACAAACTGACAGCATTACCTTGAAGATGAACCCACTGTCCCTGCCCCAAGTTGAGAACCATATGAAGGTATTTCTAGGTTGCTGGCTTGGAAGTTAAGTGTCATAATTCAGCAATGACTCCAGGCTCCCGCTCCAGTTCATGGGAGCAAGTTGGCTTAGACAGCAATCCACATGCTAGAACAAAACAAAGGTGGAAAATGGCCTTGGATTTTTTAGGTCTAGAAACTAGGATGGGTGCCTCCTTGTACTAGTGGCATGGAGGTCCCCAGCATCCGGGTCAGTGGTGGATTGAAGAGTAGGGCAGAAACAACATGGTAGGGTGAGGTGAGAGGATTTTTGGGTTTTTTTTTGGTGCATTGCCCCATGGCAGTACTGCCGCACTAACACATTCTGCCTTTCTGCAGAGTCTGTTCAGGATCTAAAAGGATTCTATGGTTAAGTAAGTCTGAGAAGCATGGTGTTTTTCAGCTCCAGGCTGTATGTAAAAAGGGAAAGTCACAACAGCACAGCTTCTGAGAAGCTCTGCAGAAAAAGAAACCTGCTCGACCTGATCTATCTGAACAGGATCCAAACACATTAGGCCTCTATAAGCCCTGCCCTGCTCTTAAAATAATATCTGTTCTTACTCAACACATTTATGTAAAGCTGACAATGTGGAAAGTCCTGTTCTGAGCACATTATGCACGTGAACGCTTTTAATATACAGTATCCACAGAAGACACTACCAACAACTAGCCTCACTTTACAAAGGAGAGAACTGAGGCAACAAGAGAAGAGAGCTTCCCAAGGTCAAACCGAGGTCAATTCTTAATCCCGGTGCCAAACTAAACCCTAGTAAAGAATATCTCTCTGCCTTGGTGTAGGAAGTACAGTCCAGTGCGCAGGCTGTGCCTGCCCCCGGTGGCTCCTTCACCTGCCCTTTTCTCACACTGGTCCCTCCTTTTTGTGTCCCAAGCTAAATCTGGAAAACTTCCAAGAGTTGAAAGTTTCCTCCTTCTGCAGTAGAGAATGACAAAGTCAAAGGGCTCTGGAGGAGATGCGGGTTGACTTTTTCCTGGGAAGTAGTTCTCTACTGATGTTGTAATAACTTTGCATGAGTGGAGGGCCTTGAAATAATACACGTTTATTAGTCTGACAGGTCTTCAAGACGGAAGAATCACGTACAAACTGACACCAATGTACTCTCAGAGCAGGCTGCTTTTGTGGGCTTGTGGGAAGAACTAACTTCCTCCCCTCTACTTCTAGAAAAAGAACTGGGACTTGTCCAGCCTTGCTCTTGTAGTCACAGCTCCATTTCTCACTTGGACCCGTCTACCTCCCCTTATCAGGATCTTGTGCACACACAGAGCTCACCCAAGTAATCTAGGAAGCACCGCCTATCTCCAGGTGTGAACTGAATCACATCTGCAAATCTCCTCTGCCAAGCAGGCACTGCTCGCAGGCACTGCTCACAGGCTGCAGGGATCGGGACTCGCCTCTACCTCCCGCAGTAGCACTGTGTTGTTGGAAATGAAAGTGGGGAAGGCCTGGGATCGGCAAGGCGTTGGGGAGAGAAAATGGAGATGTCTCTAACACACCTAGCTTCTACTGCAGCAGGTGGAAAGAGAGAAGGCCTGTGGCCCCCCTCACCTGTTCTTATTGCATATCGCAGGTCAGCAGCCCTGCTGATGAATGGCAGGAGTGAGGTAGAAGAAGAGGCAGGTTGTACTACTCAGCTGTGATGTGTTGAGATCAAGGCTATGAGTCCATGCTGGGAGCACCTGAGGTCATTACCACTATGATTCATCACCACGAACCCATGATTTTTTTTTTTTCCTTTCTTCTCTTGATGATGTTGGAGAATTTAAAAGTTATATCAATTTTTATATTAACACGAGCAGGTTTCGTTTGAAAATGGAATTCTTTAAATCTCTTTGGTTTCCAGAGTGCATGGAGATAATACAACCTATCTCCAACAGTAATTTGACTGATAACTGTCCAGTACCAATGCCCAGAACACAGGAAGGTCTCGGTGATGTCACTTCTCCTCTCTGCTGTCACTCATGATCATTCTAGTCATCTGAAGGGTTCTTTGAATACCCAAGCAGCTTTTAGCCTCGCAGGTATTCTGAGAAATGTGGGATGGTTATGGGGCGTGGTGGGAATCACCTACCTGACTGGAAAAGCTGGGTCCACATGCCTTTGTGTCTAGAGCAGAGAGTCAGGGAGTTATTTCTCTGTTAACTGTGCTACTGTGGAATCTTGCAGGTCACTGGCGTGTCTCAGAATCAGGAGTTAAGGTAGAGTGGAGATAGTTTTTGAGAAAACTCCTCTGGGGAAATTATCTGTGGGTTTATGAAGTTACTAATTTTACAGAGAATAAATTCCTGCTGACTTTGTGGTTGGCACAGTGTTTTTGGTAAGGGGAACAGAAGTTGTTTTCTGTGAACTTTTGTTCTCTAGGTTATTATGCCTCAGTGTCCAGGCTCTCTGTACTCCCCCCTCCTTTCTACCTGGTGGTCTATACTCTCAGTGTGAAATGGTCAGAATATCTACCTAAGCAACACCTCCTCCTCTTCTTTCCTTTTTGAGGCAAAGTTTCTTGTAATCCAGGCTAGTCTTGAACTCATATATCGAAAGTTAATTTTGGATAATATCTTTAATATCCCTGCCTGTCCTCTCAGGTGCTGGGATTATACACAGGTACCACCAGGTTGTGCTTGTACGGTCTGGGGATCAAACAGGCCTCCTGTATGCTAGGCAACTTTGCTGCCAATTGAGTTACATCTTCAGTCTCTAAACACCTTCTTTTTAAAGGCTTTTATTGAAAATAAGTTCTTTTAATGCTGTGAATTTTATTATAAAAATTTTCAAATAAAAAAAAATCACAATCCCAAATTAACCAGGCCCCAAACCCACATATCTCAATAAACTTCTATACCATTAGAATAGCCATTCTGAAGCTGTGGAGCTCCATACTGGACATACACTTACACTACAGAACATATTTTTGGCACATATTGACACCAAAAGTGAAAAAAATTCGTAACAGAATTAGAACTAGAAAGAAACAATTAGCTTTATACATTCTTTTATAACTCACAAAATCTCAGAAAGAAAGAAAAAATACACATTGTTTCTTATATGCAGAATCTAGCTACTAGTATATGTAAAAATAAACATATTTCATGTTTGTATAGGATAACATGTAGAAAAGAGAACAAGAAAAGCAGAATATCAGGAGATGAGAAGGAACTGAATGCAGGTAATGAACGTGAGTCATAAAAAGTGAATCCCTAAAGCCTTTCAATAAACAATGCCAAAAATGGTGACTTCCAACATTTTTAACAAATGAGAAATTCTAAAAGACCTTTACTGTCTCCCTCTCAAGCAGAAAACTGAACCAGTGGCAGTGAAATTTAATCACAGTGGTTACATGGTTGGAAAAATACCTGATGTAGATTCCAAATCTATGCTGCTTCTGTGGGTTCTGGCTAAGCAAACCACAGCAAGCAAGAGAGAAAAATAAAAACATGTTTTCTGAAGCACCGAAAAGGTAAAGGGCAGGAAGCTGTGAGCCCATGAGGGTGACAAGACACAAGACATGGGGCTAACAGAATCCAAGCACCATCATTTCCATCTCTTCCCAAGAGTGTGGGAAGAGTATGCAAGCCAGCAATAAATGTTGATGGACACATCTGGTTCTACTTCCAAGGAGACTAGGAACATACTCATAACACAGCACAGGAGACCAGGTTTCCACTTCAGCTGTCTCCCTGATGTAGTCACTAAACTCTTACTCCCTGTGGCTGTCCCTTTATCTGCCCACCAACCGACTAAGTGCTAGGGTTTAGCAAATCGCTTCTATTAATGATACCATAATCTGCCAGCCTTAGATAACAGAACTCCATGTATAAATCGTTCCCTTTTCCTTAATGTGGCTCACCCTTTAAGCTTGAAGCTCTAATTCTGTCTGTACTGTCTCCAACAGTACCTGCTAGGTGCTGAACACTTGGTAATATTTATATAAGGTCAGGAGAAATCTGGAGAAAAACTACACGCTGCAGTGGTTCTCAAAAGTTAGCTTGATCAGTCATTGAAAGGCCCATTCCTGGGTACAGAGGTCTGGGGTTTTGGCAAAGAAGCTGCAGTTTAAACCATTCTCAGGTGGCACTAGATGCCTCCTTCATAGTGCTCTGAAGTATCAAGTCAAGATGACAGCTGAACCCCAGGATACCCCCACACCATGTTAACTGGGCATTAGGGGTGCTTAGAGGCTGGGGACGTAGCTCAGCTGGCAGAATACTACAGATCCTAGGACTAGCCTGAGAATCACTGCTCTGGTGGGTGTAAGCCAGCTTTGGAGCCTTCTTCCTTTATTTAAATCCTGGCTGTTGGCTTCCTTCACACTTCTGAGAATCAGCTTCCTGTTTATAAAATGTGGACAATAGCAACACTCACATTACAAAGTTTCTGATGCAAAACATTTTGAATACCTAGACATTTTGTAAACTTGCACTTGCTGCTAGTATCGTTGTGGGGATTCTTCTCTCCTGCTTTGGTGCTTTAGCCTGTATGTAGCAATTCTCCAAACAACAAAATAAGCACATATATTTTGGAAAGCCAAGACCTCACTCTAATAGTTACTACAGACACTGTGTAGAGGATCATATGTTTATTTCTTTGTTTCCAGGAAAGCGTATGTGTGTGTGGACATTAGTTGAGACAAAGATGATCAATCACTTAGTAAGTAACTGTACCTCTAGACTTTAAAGATGAGGGTTTGTATATTTCAACCAGGCTCCATCTAGGTACCCCAGAGAAACATGATCATCTGCTCCAGGGATGTGGCTTTGTCTAGGTTATAATAGGTATCTCCTATCTCTCTAAAATTGCTTGGGTTGGCTGTGGGAGGTACAGAGATCATCTTCTATTTAAGCTGAAGGAAACTAGCAGTGAAACAAATTAAAACAACAATCAGATTTAAGTGGCCTTTCCCAGGAAATTAACTTTAATGGATATTGTCATCCCTAGGCCTACCTCGGAGTGGCTGGGCTCACAGTGTTGATATGCAATAAAAAGCTAGGGCCTAAGTACTGAGTTACCACCCACAACTCAGAATGAATTTTCTTTGTACTGCCTTCTGCTTGCTTTAATATGTTACTTTCTTTATTTGCTCAAACTTTTCTATGTTTCTATTAAATTCATTACACAGTTTGCAAGCGTCCCTAACTACCTCACTGGGATATGGAGTTCCCGGTTTTGTTCCCGACTTTTGAGTAGGGTCCCAAAGTTTCTCTTTTCCCCAACAACTTCCAACCCTAGAAAGGCAGGGGGCTTGGAAGGTGACACTCTTTTTTCCAAGACAGCTCTCCTTGCAGAAGAGTAAGAACCTGTCAGCTGGTGTTGCTCTCAGCCAACAGGTACACGAAGCTTTCCTCCACCTCGCTGTCTGACTGGGATGTATCCTTCGTTTAACACACTTCTAGATTGTTCTGAAACTTAGGCCGAGGGCTCAGCTCTCATCTTGACTTTCTACCTCGGAACAGTTGAGACCTGTAAAAGGCAGGCACCCAGAAGATGGCTGACCTGCTGAAGGGTGAGCTCCCAGAGCCCAGGAATAGGAATCTTGTGAGAGAAGCGATCCTTGTGTGATGGAGCCTGTTCCACCCAACTCTTCCCGGCTATGGTGGCCCACGGCAGTGGATGAGAACACACACTCTGCAGCAGGTAGCCAGGGCTTCATTTCACTACTTGATCGGTGAGGAACAGTGACTGCGATGGTTCGTCTTGACTGCCATCTGAGGTTTTGAGTCACACAGGAGACAGACCTCTGGCAGTGTCCAGGTAGGCGTTTCTAGAGCTGCTTGACTGGAGGTAAGAGCCACCCTGAATTTGGGAGCGCCATCCCATGGGCTGGATTCCCCAACTATGTAAAAAGCAGAAAGCTAGCTAAGCATGGAGACTCACCCCTCTCTGCTTCCTGACCATGAAAGCATTGCGACCATCTTTGTTCTGACGGACTGTACTCTGAAACTACGGGCCAAGGTAAGCCTCCTCTTCCTTCACAAGCCCTACTCAAGTATTTTGTCACAACAGTGATTAAAGTAACAATACAGCGGTATGCCTCCTGGTGCCTGCTCCCATACTCCCATGCTCTTGATAACTATAAAGCTTAGTTAAAATATGCAAAAATGCTTTGACCAGTGTCTGGCACACGCTGAGTGCTAAGTAGCTGTTAAGTGAACTAATGTATTGAGCCTACTATGCATTGGAAATGACCAGGAAAGTGCTCTTACTGTCATGGAGTTTATGGTTTAATAAAGGAGACAGACTTGAGAAGAACATCAAGTGAATCAAAGTGATGCATTCTAGGGGATATAATGGCTTCTGGTTGTTATCCCATCCACCCTATTGAACACCCCCACAGCTGAGCTCTTTAATACTAATAGAAATCCTGCAAAGTAGGATGATAGTCTCAAACCACCTACGGAGAAGCAGTGAAAAAAATTGTTACTGGACTAAAAAACAAACAAACGAACAATTAGCCAAGCTTTCATTTGTGAGATGCTCAAATCCAATGTCTCCCTTCCTTCTTTTGAGATAGGGTCTCTATGTAATCCTGGCTGGCTTGGAACTGACTTTGTAGCTCTGGTTGGCCTTGAACTCATAGAAATTTGCCTACCTCTGCCTCCCAAGTGCTGGGACCAAAGGTGTGTATCACCATACTGAGCTTCCTCCTCCTTTCTCTTGATGAAATAAAATGAGACATTTAGAAAATCTTGTGCCATGGTCTTCTACATTCCAACGGGTAGAGGATAGGAGTCTTGATTTTGTTTTGTTTTTAACCCAAATATAACAGTGTGACCGTGCAGAAGTTAGCAACTCCCTATGCTGCTTCTCCTTTTTGTGTGTGTATGGTGTGGTTTGGTGTGGTGTGGGTGGGGTGGTGTGTGTGTGTGTGTGTGTGTGTGTGTGTGTGTGTGTGTGTGTGTGTATAATGTTTCTGTGTATGTATGTACATGTGTGTGGAGGTCAGAGGTCAGAAGGTATCCTTCCTCAGCTGCCCTCTACCTTGTATTTGGAGACAGGTTCTTTTACTGGTTAGGACCTGGGGCTCATCAATTTAGCAGACTGGCTGGCCAGCAAGTACAGGAATCACGTATTTCAACCTCCCCAGCATTGGGGCTACAAGCATGAGCCACCACACCTGGCTTTGTGTATCTGCTGGGAATAGTACTTCGCTCAGCAAGCAGTTACAGTAGTTTACAGACTTTGCTACCTCTCAGTTCCCTTCAGTTTATTTAGCTGAAAGATTGTACCAGTCTTCCTTATATGGTCTCTTTGAATTATTTTCAGATTACCAAAGATAACTGCCCCTCTTCCCAAAGCATCTCAAATCCCTGAGAAAGCAGATGCCTTACTCTGACAAAGGGATGGATCTACCTTTTCATTCCCCTGAAGTACCCCCATGCCACCGGGTCTTACCCACTTAAGCTGGACACACTTAGAGAGCACAGAGATGTCTATTCCTTGTGTATTCCTGTAGCAGACTGGAGAGTAGAAGCACAAACATTGTTAGAGAACAAGATTTCCACCCGGGAGGAATACAGGAGAAAGTACAAAACTGTGACAAGGACATGGGAGCTCAAGATGAGCAGGACTAAGTGAGAAAGAGTTAGGATCTAGACGTGAAGGGTCCTGGGTTCAGATAAACATAGGTTAGGCCTCTGAACTTCCAGGCTTGGAAAAGAACAGACCTCCAAACCTCTAAAGGTTCGCCAATCACTAATTATATGGCAATTATTCTATTTTGGGCTTTTGCTAATGAGATCTGGGAAGTGTCTTAATTACCCAAAATTATGAAAATAATTTCAAACTTGACTCTAGGGCTAGTTTTACTCCACTTAGGAAGAAAAAAGCATAGGTAAGTGTGCACGGGGTTATTTTTTATTAAGAAACAGTCTGCGAATGCTAGAACTAGGCTGAGGTGTTTCTGATTAAGCCACATCTGTAGCGACTCTGCACTCCGCTGTTTGAAATTTGAGGTGTATTTGCAGTGTCGCCGTGCTGTTCAACAGACGGTGAGTATATTGTGGTCATTCCCAGAAAACTAAAAGTGAGCCTTCGGATTACGGTGCTCCAGAAATCCCAGCCATTGCTGAGTGAGGAGAAGGTCTTCCCACAGAGGTGGGGGGAGGAGGCCATGAGGGGATGCTCAACTTCTGTGATAGACACTTTTCTTCAGAATGGCCTCAGGTAGCCCGAGAGGACATTTCTTTAGACAATAGTGCACTTTACTGGCATATGCTGCATGATGTCACATGAGCAGGGAGCTCAGCTCACTAGGTAAAGGCACAATTCTTACTTCTGTCTTTTAACGATACTTCCTCAAGCAGGTGACTTAACACTTCTGTGCCCCAATTTCCTGGGGTAGAAATGTAAGTGTGTGTTGTATTAGTCCCGTAGAGTTAGACATAATATGTGATAAAGATGTTTTACTTACATAGACGAGAAGTCAGCACACTGTGTGAGCCACTGGCCAGGCCGGGTTTGCTGACATTTTTGTAAGCAAAGCTTTACTGGGATACAAGCAAACTGTTCCTCTCTATGTTGTCTGTGGCTGTTGCTTCCATGTTACAGTAGCAGAGGGGGATGTGGAAAGCAGAGCCCACAAGGTCTGCAAAGTCAAAGATATCAATTGCCTGGCTCTCCACAGGAAAATAAAACTAAACAAACTTGCCGAGCCCTGCTCTCAACTGTAAGCACTGCATGAATGATGGTTAATGGAGTTGTAGCAGGGCAGGTACCGAAGACTGCAGTCACCATGTTTTAGATGAAACAGATGTACTAGAATGGACCCATTATTTAAGGTATCAAGGCTGAGCCAACCCTAGACAGGTCCTGACCATCTGATTACAAGTCCAGTGCTGCTACTATCTCTGGGTAAAAGATCTTACTCAGTAAGTCGGCTGAGTTGGGACTGCAGGCCAACCACTGACTGAGGTCTTTCTTTCTTGACTTCTGGATAATGTGTGCTTCTATGTAAGACCTTTCAGCTCAGAGTCACCACAGTTGATGCATGAAGCACATGACCCTAGTGCTCAGGAGGCTGAGGCAGGAGGACTGCTTTAAGCTTGAGGTCAACCTGAACTACATAGTAAGTTCTAGGCCATCGTTGGCTACAGAGTGAGAACCTGTCTCAACAACAACAACACAACAACAATCTCATGACTACCATGTTACTCAAATAATTTGTTCAGTGGAATGGTATCGTGTCTTGCATTAATAGCAGGGAGCTGTAGTCAGATACATGGGTGGACAACTTGGTTAAAAAGGTCTCTTTACTGCAGGACTTCTCAGAGCCTTTAGTGCATCATCACCCCTCCAAAGGGACATAGTGAGGGGCAGCAACAACAATCCACTTCAGGAGGACTGGTGGGCTTCAGATTGCTTCCTGGGAAATACTGAGTTTTGGTCTTAGGAATCATTTTCTCATTTCTAGGAAGGGACTATACCTCCCCATACCCAGATGACATTTTTTTTAATTAATTAAAGGAAATTAAAACCAAGAAAATGCCCTCTTAATTATAGCTGAAGCATTTACTGACCAAATAGTTCCCGGGAGTTATTACTGGCAACACATGCTTTCCAGTGCTGCGCAGAGTCTGAAGTAGCAGTTTATTCTTCTAATCTCCCCCGGCTTTCATTATTCCAGGCTAACCATGAGACAAAGGAGATCATCTGTTCCATGTGGAAACTAAGAAAAGGGCAAGTGAGAGACCATGATTTTAAACTGTGTTTGCCACAATCCCCTTCCACCCAGACAGGCACTCTCAGAAGCATCTGTAACACATAAATGCTCACAATTGGCTACGATCTTGTGGTCGTGCCTTAATTATGCCGCTAAACGGTGCCCTATCCCAGGAGCCTGGCAGCAGATCTGTGATTCTGTGGTTCAGTCCTGATTTTCTCTCCCACTGTGTCCTTGAATTCAATACCAATTATAAAAGCAGGGTACATTTCTCAAGCTGTGGTCCCCAAATACTTTCCCAATAGAATTTGCCTTCTCCTCCTTTTTCTTTTTTGTGTATGCTTCTCCATTCCCAAGGCCCAGCAGTCCTCTGAGCTCAGCTCCTGGCTTTCACTCAACCCTGAGTTGCTCCTCCCAGATAGTGCTAAAGTTCCATGTAGCAGAATCCCCATCTTGCCTCCTGCTTATCCTCACAGGCTAACTTAGTGTCTGGCACCTAGGAGATGTGAAATAAATAGTTGTGTTTGATGAGCCCTAGCTCACTGGAAAACTGGCTCAGAGCACACGGCAGCATTTCACATAGAGTTAAGACACATGGTTTAAGTAGAGATGTAAGAATTATTGGTACGTTGCAAAAGGAAGTAGAAAGAATCTTTACAAGAGCAGAGAAGAATCCTCAAAGACGGCAATTTAAGGAGAAATTCTAAAGCCAGGTGTGGTGGCGCATTTCCGTAATCCCCACACTTGGAAGGTTGAGGCAAGAAGATCGCATATGTTCAAGGTCATTTATGGCTATATACTAAATTTGAAGCCAGTGTGGACTACATGAGACAGTGCCTCAATCAATCAATCAATCAATACACACACAAACAAATATCCCACAAATTAAAATAAATAAACATTCTAAGACTCACAGGACGGAAAAATATGGAAAAGGAAACCTCAGAGCACAAATCCTTGAGGCTGTTTGACAGAAAGCTGAACTGAGGTTCAAGTGACGAAGATCCACCACCTGAGACACAGTCAAACAGAACCCACACATTCTTAAGAACTGCCCCTGGTAGAGTCTGCAAAGACAACAGAGAAGCATGTGCCCAGTGCCCACTCTGTATGAAGCAATGTTCCAGGGTAGCCAGAGGAGGAGAGCCCTCCTGGATTCCACAGCTCCTGTGCTCCAGTACGATAACACAGCATAAAAGCACGTGACAACAGCATCTTGAGTGTGCCACCCATTCTCCACCTACCCATCCAGCCACACCACACAAGTCACTGTGTTTGTTAGACCATGACTAAATGACCAGCTCCAGCTGGGAAAGTCCCAGCAAATACCACAGAGAGAGTGACATGGTTATTACTTTTTAAAAATAAGTATTGCTATTAGTTTTGACTTTGACACAGTATAGGTCAACCATCGGAGCAATTTTTCAGATGCAGTATTAATACATCCAGTCTCTGTTCACAGACACATGGGTACTGGTCCTTCTCAGCACCGCACCTTCATCTACTCTGCCTCAGACTTTGTGAGAAGTGATGGATTAGAAAAATCATAAAATAAAGAGTACTTATGAGAAGACAGAAAATTAAGAGCACAGAGACTCTACTGACAACTTCCCTCTCAGGCACCAGGCAAAGTGTTCCCATGCTGGGGTCACCATTGTGCTAGGTGAGGCTCAGGGAAGTTGGAGAACTTTCCAAGGCCACACAGCACAGGGGAACTCGGCTCTGGCTTGTCTGACTTTATAGCTCAGTCTCCTGATTCACCATGTTCCTCAGATACCAATTCCTATTATAAGAAAGAAAAGAAGGGGCAAAATGTAGGAATGTGGGAAAGACAATGTAACAGCATCCAGGAGGGAGGGAAGAATGTAAGTGGAATGCAGCCCGATAGAACGTGGTTCAAGTCCCAGAGCTATAAAATGAAGCTGGGGAACACACAGCATTCTGAACACAGTTGGGTGCAGCATCCTTCCTCCTTCATATTCTGTCTCGGAGAATGACTAGTATCTATCTTGATAGATTCTCTGTCATCCTGAAGTCTGAATGGCTGGCATTTCACACCATCGGGAGACTGCTTAACTACACAACACAGTATCTGTAACAGAGGTGGGTCCATCTTATGCTGCACCCTGGCCCCGGATGCCCCCAAGTGCACTGCCCTCAGCCCACATTTGATAAATGGATGAACCCAAACTCATGAGGGGCATAAGGGCTTCTGGAAAATGCACTAGCTTTGGAGCAGAATACATTTCTTTGTGTGTGTGTCTGTGTGTGGTGTTCATGTTAAAGGAGAGAAAATTAATTTTCAAAGAATTCTGACCAAAGCTTAAAAGTTCCAAACCAGATAAAGAAAGCAAATGGTTCTCTATGGGGGAAGTGAAACAGCAAGTACACAGGAGGAGAGGGAGGAGAGGGGAGAGAGGGGAGAGAGGGGAGAAGGGAAAGAAGGCAGAGGGGAGAGGAGAGAGGGAGGAAAAGGAAGAGGAGAGGGGAGAGGGCAGCAGGGAGGAGAGATTCCACCTGCACTGGGAAGTGATGAAAACACAGCCATGAGCCACGTGCTGGGCAGAGCTGTCACTTTTGATCACTCCACTTGTTATCTTGTTTCACAAAGTGCTTTGGACACATCAAACACGTTTGCCTTTCTGAAAGAGTCTAAAACAGGACTCCAAATTATCAGTGCTTTCTGAGTTAGTACAGAGCATAACATCAACCTTGTTTGTGTTTTCTTTGGGTTGTTGTTGTTGTTATTCTTCTTCTTCCTTTGAAATAAATCTTTTTTTTAAAAAAAAAAGACGTATATATGTTATATATACACGTATGTGTGTGCGTGCACATACTCTATCTGCACGCACACCTGCAGGCCAGAAGAAGGCATCTCACCCCATTATAGATGATCGTGAGCCACCATGTGGTTGCTGGGAATTGAACTCAGGATCTTTGGAAGAGCAATCAGTGCTCTGACCCTCTGAACCACCTCTTCAGCACTTCTGTTTGTTTTTAAAGAAAACTTAACTCCATTAGAACTAAATCCATTTTATATGTTCATTCCAAATGAACTCATTTCAGGGCTGAGACAAGAGAGAGAATGTATATTCACTGTGATCCTAAATTCTAGTATACATTGTAACAAGAACAAATGCTCATTTAAAGAGACATTTTTGATGGTCTTGCTTCACCCTGCTTTTATTTCAGCTGTCTGATCTGTATTTGGAGGCTATATTGTTTAGAGCTAAAGATTTCCTCTTGCTTAGTTTATTCCGCTTTAAGCATATTTGCAACAGAGGCTAAAGAGATAGCTCAGTCTGTAAAGTGTTTCCAGTGCAAGAGGACCGGGTTCATCCGAAGAACCGGTGTGAAAAAGCACCTGTGGTGGTCTGTGCCGTGTAATCCCAGTACTAGGGAGAAGTCCAGTGACCTGTCTAGCCTGCTTGCTGAGTTCCAGGGCAGTCAGAGACTGTGAGGAGAAAGAGAGAGAGAGAGTGAGAGATTGAGAGAGAGATAGAAGAAAGTGGCTGGTGCCTGGCTCCTGCAGAAGGACAGAGGCTGACTCTGGCCTTCACTCCCAGACAGAGCATCAAGTTCTTGAATTCCTACTGTGTGTGAGAGTTGGCTGCAGCAGTGGCTTGTGAATGGCTTCCAGCATGTCTGGCTTCTTTGTTGTCAGGGTTCCTCAGAGTCAGTGATCACCCACTTTGGGATGAGAGAACAAGACACAGGGTAATTTCTTAATAGCAATTCATTAATTTATTTTCCTCTTTGGGATTGTGAAATTAAGTTTGGCAGAGCTAAGCAGGCTCTTTCCGCTTCTTCCTGCTCTTTAACTCCTTTCCTAACAAAACCTGGCCCAGGTATTCAGTCTCTCCCTGAACGACCTGTGATAAAGACAAAGCAGAGCAAGAGCCAGGCCAAACATGATACGGTGTACAGCAGCAAACTCTCTGGGAGGAAGGCTCTGAGCACAGGGCTGGGCAGGTGAGGTGCTGTTCAGCCCTTTCATACGACAAGATGCAAATGGCTGGCGTGGTTTGCCAAAGACCTGCGATTGATACGGTGCACTGGATCCCATGCATGCTGACTCACAGACTAAAGGGCTTTCTACTCGACCTCTGAACTGAGAGGGACCTAAATTTTAGTCCCGACTACCACTGGTTAGTGATTTTTTAAAATAATCTTGTAAAATACAATTTACCATCAAATGACTTTCAAGTGTAGAGTTCACTGGCATTAAAGCACATTCACAGGGCCTGCTAGATGGTTCAGTGGGCAAAGGACACGTGCCACTAAGCCTGATCACCTGAGTTGCGTTACAGGGATCCGCGAGGTGGAAGGAGCGAACAAACTCCCTCCCAGCTGCCCTTTGACCTTCACAGGCCAACTGCGGTGTCCCCACCAATAAGCAGATGTAATAAAAACAGGTGCATTTCATACTGTTGAGCAAACCACTGTCATCACTAAGGCCCACAATTTTTTTCTTCTCAGACTAAAGCTTCATACCCAACAACCACTCTACCCATCTCCCAACCAAGAGCAGCCACAATGTCACAGAGCAGAGGGATACTGGTATTTGTTCTGACTTATTTTGATTCCACTTAATATGCCTTCAGAGTCCACCTGTGCCTTGCCATGTTAGCATTTTCTTCTGTTTTAAAGCTGCTCCACATTCCATCGTGGATACATGAGTTTGGTGCAGTCACTCATCTATTGGTGGCATGCAGACTGATCCACCTGTTGACTCTGAGAAGCTGTACGAATGAACAGACATCTCTTCAAGGCCTCATAACCTTTCGCTAATCAACTGCTCACTTCTCCTGTGTCTCTAACATCACCTTTAAAATGACAGCAATGTGATGTGCATCTTTCTAAGATCCCTGCTTTTAAACTGTATCGTCTGTTCTCTGTGGGCTACCCAGTATTTCACTTAGATGGTGGCAAACAGTTGCAAACCTTGCTCAAAGTTAGATTAATACAGGACGAGTGGCTTTGAAGTCAAGGTCAAAACATCTGTGGATTCCATTCTGGCTATGGGAATTTCAATTATGTACAAAAAATGGGAGATGGGCATCAGAGAGATGAGTCAGGCAGTAGACTAGCTGTTTGAGCTTGAGGACCTGAATTTGATCCCCAGTACTCATGTAAAAAGCCAGTCATGGTTGTGTAAGCCTATAATCCTGGGGTAGTGGAGACAGGATTCCTGGTGCTTGCTGGCCAGCTAGTTTGTTTGTTTATTTGCTTGTTTTCTAATCCTCTAGGTTCAGTAAGAGATACTGTCTCAAAAAATAAGATGGAAAGAGATAGAGGAAGATAGTAACATCAGTCTCTGGTCTCCACAGTCATGAGCCCACTTGCACACACAAACACATACAGGACACACACACACACACACACACACACACACACACACACACACACACAAAGACAAAGTGATATGTATTAAAGCAGATTAGCAAATTCTCTCTCCACATCTTTCAACAGTTGACCCACTGGGAATTAATCCTGCCCAGTGAGCACTGAGTTCTGTGCTAGGGACTCACCAGCTCATCTCAAATCACTACAACTTCCTCCTGGGATGACACTGATGGAATGGCATGTTTTTGACAGTGCTAAGCATTAAGTCAGCAATCTACAAAACAGAAAGGAAAGCCATACAAGCAACCAGGTCAGCCATCCAAACCACTTGACACTTTTGCCTGGTTGCTGCTGTCCCCATGCTCTGCCTGGCTGTTGCCTTCTTTCTTACAGGCAGGATTTTAAGTATCTACAAAGCCTGCTCCACAAAGCAATTAGAGAGCCCCTTAGATATTTCAATCTGGCTAATGGCTTTCCAAGCCTTTCCCTTGCTAGAGAAGAGCCAACCAGCAAAAGCAGCCAGTGAGTGCAACTGCCAGCACCCCCCCACCCCCACGCCCAACTCCACACTCTCATAAAGGAAAACAAGAAACCCATTTGCTGCCAAGTCTGCCAGTCCCCCAGCCCTGCCACTACCCTTAGATGCTAAGCCCCAGTCTGAAATGACTGTTCATGTCCAAGGTACTGATTTCCTGAAAACAGGGACTCATAATGAAAACGTGGAAATTTAACACGGTTCTCCTCTGTAATGCTTTGAATTAGCCTTCAGGGAGGCAGCACCACAAAGTTAACCTACTGTGTTTTCTAGCAGGCAAGGGAGGGGAGGAGGGGAAGAAAGCTGTTGAAAACAAAAGGTCATTTGATTTGATAACGTTCAAAGAACATTAGATTTCTGCTCTATGAACTGGGGTAGCATAAATGGAGGGTCATCCTGGGCAAGATGGGAGCTGCTTGCCCGGTGGGCACTCCTTGCCTGGTTGTGCCTGACTGGATGGAACTGAGCACTGGATCATACGCTGTCTTCCTATGAAGCTGCTGCTGGCACACACATGGTGGATTCCATACAACTCTGAAAGTTCTGACAGTTGGATATGATAAAAATCCCAAACCCAGAGTAGCCCATTATGTGGGCAAACTGTTCATTTTATATTCACCTCCTTGTTGTGTCAGTACGGAGGTCATCTAAAGAGGCGGCCTAATTAATCAATCTGTCGGAGGCAATGAAGAGGAGCATGTTAATAGGACTTTTATTTCACCCAGGAAAGCGACAGCCTGACAGGGACTGGAAAATATGGCCTCGATGTTGCTATTTATTAGTGATGGTGAGATCACTGGTAATAGGAGCCAAGCAGTGTGTAGTTGATAAAGTGCAGAGTGTCAAGAAGCAGCAGCAAGCAGAAATTAGACTGACAAGAGGTAGCCCCTGAGGGATACTGATAGCTGATAAGGAGGGGTACGTAAAAGACGGTGCCACAGCCAAGAGGGTTGGGCAGTGAGGCAAAAAGGCAAAAGCAGAGAGTGGTTTTGTCCAGTGCTGACAGCTGATGGGATTTGCTCCGAAATGCATCTTGACTTGTGAAGTGTTTCCTCACAGTCCCTGTACAAGGTAGGGAGACAGAAGAAATACCAGCTACCCTACCTAATGTGCTTCTGGCTGCAGGGACTACACTCCCATAAGAACATGCAAAGCTCTAGACCTTCGAAAGAGAAGCACACATTCACATCAACGACATGAACTTTGTATACAACGTCAGGGTGTTCATCAAACTGAAGCCCACCACAAATATTTTAAGGGGAAGCTCTGAGCTATGAAGAGGGAAGCCTGTCTGTTGTTAGCACCTACTAAGCAGGGATGGTTTTCAGAAGTGGATGAGTATCATCTGTGGAAGCAGAATGAGTCAAATCACAAGGGGTGAAGATTTCCTCTGAAGACTCTAGCACATCTTGTTTCATCTCACCCCTTCTAAAGGAACAACCCTATTGCTAGGGAGCCATGGTGCTCAGAAAAGCCATCCAATAGGAGATTTAACAACTTCCAGAACGATCTGGAATCTCAGGCTTGAGCCAACACTGGGAATATCTAACAATCCAGCAAACACAGATGCAGGGTGTTCATGGTTCATCTCTGGGCTGGGCCCGGGCTTCTCAATGCTGCATGGCATCCACAGACCATCATGTTGTGTACGAGCTATATACTGTTCTCACATTCACTCTAACAACAGCCTGTAGGGTATTGCTATGGGTACACTTTGACTAATGAAGCAGATGTTTTTGGCATCGTTCTTAAAGATAAAATTCAAAAGGCCAACTTTTATCAATAATCCAGAAGATCATATTCTATTGTTCCAACCTCTGCTCTATGAGCCCCTCCATAGCAACACTGCAATCCGCACTTCTGTTTTGCTTTTATCCATCTGTTTTAGCCTCCTCAACTAGATCTGAGGTAACCACACCACACAGTTGTTTATTTTATTCTTTAAGGAATAGACTGTGTGGCACACAGTAGGTGCTCGATGAATGTTACTGGAATGAGTCAATGAGTGAACATACATAAGAAAAGTACAAAGTTGCACAGATCAGAGTGCTGCAAGTCTTAAGGCTCTGTTGTATGTATATGATAAAAAAGCCTAGAACATGCCATTCCCAAATATGGTGTGAGATTTGCCATTAAAGGCAACTGAGAATTATAGTACATAGGGAAGGTGCTCTATGTTCCCCTCTTGGCATCTAAAGGAGATGGTGTATAAATCTGCCTCCTTCATGCCAAGATGAAGATAACAACTCTTATCTTCAGAAATGCAATACACCCAGCCCTTACTAGAACAGTTCTCTCTGCCACTAGGTTCTCTATGGCTTTCCTAGATGTGTTCAAGTGTTTGGGTCCCAGGTGGCCACATCTTCTCTGATCCTCTAGTTACTTCTCTAGGTATATGATTACTTTTTGTTAAAATGGTATGTAATCTCACAGAGCCTAATGACTTCTTTGGGCTGTCATTTCTTCCTATGGGACCTTTGTGCATTCAGAGTTAGAAATACTAAAAAGAATCTGTGTGCTCTTTTGCTTGCTGTCTATTGTCAGTTTTATTCATGAGTCTCAATCACAAAACATTTAGAAGCAAAGGAAAGGTTGTTTTTTTTCTTCTTCTCTTACACTATAGTAATTACCTGATTCTAAAATATAAAGTGAATATCTCTTTCTGTTAGGTCACACCAGATCTGAAGTTGTTGCTGAGGTTAACAGAACAGCCTTGGCTTTGTTCTCATGAGACCCTACTAAGCTAGATAAATAATGACTAAGGGGAGTGAAGCAATATTAGAATAAGTAATATTAAGTGTGAGTCCTTCTTATGGTTCAGGTACCTTATGAAGTAATTCACACATATTTTCTAACTATAGATAGGACACATTATTGGTCAGATAAAAACCTGAATTCTGTATAAACAGGAGTTTTATCATGAGTCTCATGACAACCAGCACCTTAAGGAAGGTGCTATATTTGTGTTAGAAGCTTGCACTATAAATGTTCACATACCTTTCATCATTTCATATACATTTCAATAAGTCAAAGAAGCTTACACAAGTGATTTATGTGCAGAATCACAAGGAATCCCATAACTTAAAGGTATGGGGCATTTTCAAGTAATGATTTGATTAATCTTGCTGACTGACATCCTGCAGTAGGAAATCTAGTTGTAGATCTGGAGGAGGCAGACCTATGGCCTAGTTCTAGTCTCTCCATGCAACTGTGGGCAAATCTTTCACCTTGATCTCTTAAATAAGAATAGAAACACACCAATTATAGTCTGCCTCAAAGGAACATAGAGAGTCAAAAAGAGCCAGAAGACAATTCCATTGTCTGCCTCTTCTCATTTTGGTCTCTTTTATTGTTCATGTAATGTTATGTAGAACTATCTGGACTTTACTCTGGCGAGTAAGGGGGAAAAACAGAAATATGATTGTTATATTTCTCTCCCTTTTCACTAGCAATTAATAAACCACACTTCCTGGAGGGTGGAACACAGGATATGCCCTGAAGCCACACTCTGGCTTTACTGACTCTTCTGCCCTTTACCCTTTGGCCTCAATCTCTTCATCTGCTTTCCAGTTCATAAGGTCTTGGCTCTAGCAATGCTTAGGTTTAACCATGGATGAGTCATCCTTCAAGGTTTAGCTTATCCCTGACTCCATGTATGGAGTCTACTAACCCATTTCTGTTGTGCAAATACTTTCCTTTTACCTGCAACACTCTGTGACCCTGATCTTCAGAGTTCCTGTAGGAAGGTCAGTTGTAATGTTTCCAGAGCTTTCCCACACTCTAGATCAATATTTCTCTTGTAGTTCTTGCATAAGAAATGAAGATATGTAGCATCATTCAGACTTAGTAATCACAGTCCCTGGTGGTACATCTTGTACACACTGAAGTTTGAGGATCACAGTCTATTGAGTGGCAGAAATTGTATCTGATTGACTACTATGTCTCCAGGCCCAAACCATCTGTCTGATGATGAACCACCTTAGGATGTCTCTAGACACACACCTGTCTAGCAGCATGGGGCTGTTCAAACAGCTGTCAAGATTAAAGAGCTAAGGGACTATTGCTAAGTTTCCAGTCCAACATTATTGAATGTGACTCTGCTAAAAAGAAGGGTAGAAAACAGACCATATAAGACGGGTGTAGGAAAGAGGAACCTTGTGAGTGTGTGGAGAGGGGCAGGGATGTGGGCAACTGAAGTTGGAGACTGAAGGAGAACACCCTGCCTGAGGTTGCCGGGTTCACATGACACCTTGCCAAACTGTAAAGAAGTAACCAGGCATTCCCGGCAAAATGGTATGATGGAGTTATGTGCATTGATAGGAAATACAGAAATTCGAATTTTTTTTCTGTTCATAACATTAAATAAACAAATGGTTGAACTGTCAGAAGCTAAAATGAAGCCTCTTGTAAGCATACAACTGAAATAGAAGCCATGGATTTTTTTTTTTTTTTAAAAACATCTTTGGTTGGGGAGCATTTTTGAGAAAATGGTTTATGTAACCCAGGCTGGCCTCAAACTGGTTCTATAGCTGAGAATGACTTTGAACTCCTGGTCCTCCTGCTTCTGCATTCATCTCCCAACAGGAGAGATTACAAGCATTCATAACCTTGCTTAGTTTTATGCAGTGCTGGGGATTGAACCCATGGCTTTGTACATGCTAGGCAAGTATTCTACCTACTTCATTGGGAACTTTTTTGGGGAAGAGAGCTTAGTGTCCAAGCTGAAGTGGACAGACTGTCACATCCAGTCTAGAAAGATACTGGGGAAACTGAAGAGGTAACTGAGCTAGCTACCTCTGCTATCACTGGCTCTCAAGATATCCTTTAATTTAGTTTTTTTTTTCTCTCTAAAAGTGATCTTGTTGAATTGAGGCTTTGTGGGGCTCTAGCAAAATAAGGTTGGAGACCACTTTCTTTATCTTATTTCTGAGACAATCAAATTTCTTTCCAATAGGCCAATTTCAAGACTGGCTATTTTTGAAAATCGTGTGCTGCAACTGAACCGCCATGCCCCAGCTCCCCACTGCTGGCTGTGTGGGGGTTGAATTTTCACAGAATTTGTTTCCTTAGACATTAGGACGATAATTGACTGATTTTTCCTTCCCAAGTGGGAAGCTGAGTACACCAAAATTTTAGATCATTTCCTATAGTTTTCTCTGTAGTTTCAGCACAGCAAATTCACTGGGCAGTGCTAAGTACAAGCTCAGGAGACTGCCTTCTCGCACTTTCCCACCTGCCTGTCAGAGGCAAACGTTCTGCCAGGTCTAACTGGACCACTTCACTGCAAGGCTGGTATGCCTGGGGCTGCCTTGGCCCTCCCCTGGACTCCACGGGGGGGGGGGGGGGACTCCTGGCACTTTTGGTCCTCCTGGTGTACACAAAGGCATTAAATAAGAGTTCACCCCAATTTTGTCACCTCTGTGCCACATGCCTTTATGTTTCAAGTGTTTCTTTGAGTTAGCAGCAACTTCAAAAGATGTATTTAAAACACAGGGGCTTCTTTTTACCTTGGCAAGGAGACCATTGTTGCTTGAAAACAAAAGGAATCTGCACCTTCCTCTCTAAGACACTGACTGCTACAGGAACCTTATTTACAATATGACAAAACCCCAGTTCATTCTTAGAGCCTCATTAAATAGAAGCTTCATTTAACTAGTCCGACATTTTTACAATGGCTTTACTGGCGCAGGGTGATAAATGGCTGTCTAACATTCTTCAACAATAGCAGGGCTACAGCCATAACCATGATGTGTATAAACACCGCATCTGTTTAACAATGCACAGGGCTGGAGAGCAGGAACGGAAGGAAAATGCTTTCCCTCAGCAGTTTGTATGGGGGCAGGACACTGACTGGAGGAGGGGAGAGTATAGAGGTGTTCTGTTTGCTTGCTTGTTTGTTTGTTTACAAGTTCTGTGTTTTTGCTGAGAATGACCATGGTCTTGGAAACTCAGGACCACATTTAGAAAACTTGAGGAGTGTTAAAATTTCCTAATTTGATCTCTGAAAAACAACAACAACAAAAAGGTTGGCAATCAGATGAAAATGGCTCCATTTTCTCTCCCTTAAAAAATTCTTTGGTCTAGGCAATGTTGTACAAACCTGTAATCTCAGCTCTTGGGAGGCTGAGAAATGAGGAATTACAAGATCAAGGCTAGCCTGGGCTACTTAACAAAACACTGTCTCAAACAAATAAGCACCCAAAGAAAAAGCCTACATGTGAGAAAGGACAGAATGACACGCTCCAATTCAACAAAACGGGGTTCTCTTTCCGGTACTAGTGATGCCAAGGGCTGAAAGTACACAGTTTCCTAAAGGAGGGGGAGAGCCTGACTATTACCCACACACCTAAGTCCTATCTAGATTTTCTCTAGGCTCTGATTTAACTTCACACGAAACGCTAGTGCATAACAGGACAGGCCAAAGCCTCTAGTATTTACACTGGAGACTATGGCCTGACATTTTGAGTAAATGAAATTTCCCAGTTGTCCCAAGCAGTTTTTACCTTGTTTCTATGCTAGCCATTTGACATGTCATTACTTATTGCTGCAGTGGCACGTGAGCAAAAGCAAATCTGACTTGACTGCTGGTGCTCACAGCAAACAGGTCTGGGGTCCAGCCTCATGCCCACCCCCAATTCCCAAAGCGGGAGGGGATGCTGGCCCACGGTCAGTCTACCAAGAGTACTACCAAAGGGTTTCCAAGAGTTAAGCAGCAATCCTCTCAAAAAAAGCTGATTAGGCTGCCTTCTGGAATAAGTCTTGGTTCATAATTCTGTTTTTATTATTAAAATATACATTTTAAATATCAAACTTGTTTTCCGTTCATGCTTTAAAAGCTACATATAAGTCCTTAAATGCCTCCAGCAGCTTGACTTTTTGTTGTTGTTTTGAATGCCAGGGGCTGCTTCAACAACCCACGCTTTCCTCCCCATATGGGATGGGAGGCAATCAGAAGTCATGCCTATGTGCTTCATCAACAATGTAAATCAATTAAGCATAGCTATTCCCTCAAGGAAGCCATCCCTCTATTGCTAAGCTTGGCTTAGCATGATGAGATATGGGCAGCTCCCCCCCTCCCACAGGCAGGTTCCTCACCTGGACAGGCCTGCCAACCTCGAACCTGCCCCCCCACCCCACCCCGGGCACATCCAGCACTCTCCTTCTCTCACCAGTCATTCTGCTCTACAAGACCAGCCTGCTGATGTTTCGGCCAGGAGGGCTTGGGACTCGGTTGTCTGCCATCTAATCTAAGCAGGACATTGTCCTGGATGTTGTATCATTACGTCCTTAACTTAAAGCCGCTATGTCAATGGTTCTCAACCCTTGCATCGGGACCCCTTTGGGAAGTGGAAAAACTCTTTTACAGGGGTTACCTAAGACCATCTGTATATCACATATTTACATTACAATTCATAACAGTAGCAAAATTACAGTTATGAAGTAGCAATGAAAATAATTTTATGACTGAGGATCACCACAACACGAGGAACTGTAATAAAGGGTCACAGCATTAGGAAAGCTCAGAATCACTGCTTTATGTCTTGGATTTCAAGAATTAAAAACTTTAGCTGTTCTTTATATTCTCTGTGAAAAACCTGTCATAGTATGAATGGAAGAAACAGAGTAATCCCTTTAGTCTTCTACAGTGATGAGGAAAGAATAGGTAAAACCTAGGGAAAGGTTACCCAAGAAGACCTGATTATGGAAACCACCAAGTTCCTTCCATTGGCTGAGAATCTACCTGACATGTGGGTGAAGGCTTAGACTGATGGGCTCAGCTGAAGGAGGTGTGGACAGAGCTTATATCCTTGCGTGCTAAATGGCTCTCTGTTAAGAGCAACAAACATGTGGCAGTGTCAGAGAAAGGGCACTGGAACTCAGCCAGCAAAATCAGTCTGATCGTATCCGGGTAACAGGTCTCCTGGTGACATTCCACATACTACTTGGGTAGTTAAGCAGAGCAGACAAATTCATTTATATGAACACTCCCCTCCTCCCTACAGTGTGTTTGTGTGTGTGCATACACACATGCATGTGTGCATGTTTGTGTGTTTATTCGTGTAGTAGAATTGCATGTGCCACATAAACATAAACATAGATAAACATAAAGGAATATCACTGTCCTGAAAATTAATAGTTCTAAGAACAAACAAATAGGAAGGGAAATGTTTTCTTTTCAATATGCTAGAGGGTCACAATAAAACCCACAACACATGCTGCCTTGGTTTCTACAGAGTTCCAACAGTCACACAGTATGCACTTGTAGATGGCCACAGCCATATCTCATGTCCCCAGAATGTGTGTGACATGGAGAAGCCAAGAAACACAGGGTCCTTCAGATTCCCCTAAATGTTGCCCCAAGGCAGCATCTCCAGTTTGCTGTCAGTCCATTTTTCTCTTACACATTTTTTTTTTCTTCATGCATGAGAAAATGAGAAAAGGGTGGGAAAGAAAAGAAATTAGATGATAAAATGTTAGCGCAACAGTCTCATTGTGTAAGTAAAGAAAGTGGGGACCAAGGGACAGGATGCCATCCAAAATCACATTACTAGGTGCAGAGAGTATAATTGGCATTCCTAAGTTTTCACCCACCCTCCTACAACACAGAGCAGAATGAGCTTGAAATGAAGCAAGTAATTAAAAAGAAGTATCTTAAAAATAAAATAAAATCTTACAATTAGCCATATTCTACCCAGCCTGGCTTCTGAGTTAATTGGATTTAAATTTAGTTTTACAGGAAGGAGGCCGAGAGATGTCCCCCATCAGGTGCCAACTTACTAGGCCGACTCTAGGAATGAGCTCACAGCCAAGCAAACACCTGTGACTTCAAAGCCACTTATTCTTACAAGTTAGTGGACATAAAATCACCTGGGTGATAAAATTAGGATTTTCTGTCTCACTGCCAAAGGTTGGGATTCACAGAAGTGTCCAGGCAACGTGGTTAGAAGTACTTGAGTTAAAGCTGAGACTCATACATGGAACCACATGCTCAAAAGCTAGGCAAATAGGGTCAATAAAATGTTGCTGACTCTAGTCATGGGGAGACACTGGAAAACCCAGGCTTAAAATTCTTAGGGATGATTCTGAACAGCTACAAAGATAAGATAATTCTGGTTTAATCCTCAGAGGTTTAAATTTTCCCACAAGCCATCTAATAAAGATGCTTCTCTATTCGCGTACTGCTACTTTCTTCTAGTAGTGCTAATACATTCATAAACAAAACAAGTTTCCCAAGTAGGACTTTCCTGGGACTCTGAAATATCTGCTCTGAAACAGATGTTCCTCTGACAACCCTAATATAAGAAAATCCACAAACATCCCAGCACAGAAAATAAAACCCAAAGTGTAGCTTCTGGAATGTGGATTCTCTTGAGGTCTTGTGGCATCTATTAATGTTCTAGTCTTCCTAAGGAAGCAGCCATGACAGGGCTTCTGAGTCTCAGCATAAGAAGGGGCCATGACAGAAAGATCATAAAGTACTCAGCAGAGTAGTTTTCAATCCACAGCATTTCACACTGAAGCATTCTCCTTGGTGCCACAGAACTTGAAGGCTGGTTCAAGTTAGCAAAGTTACCAGAAATCAGCAACAACATCCTCCTGTCTTAGTCAGAGTTTTATAAATAAAAAAAATTTTAAAAAAAGGATTTAATTGGGGCTTACTTACAGTTTCAGAGGTTAAGTCCATTAGCGTCATGGTTATGAGCATAGTGCCACCCAGAAAGACATAATTCTGGAGATCCACAGGCAGCAGGAAGAAAGAGACGCTAGACCTAGCTTGGGCTTCTGAAACCCCAAAGCCCACCTCCAATAACATACTTCCTCCAACAAGGCCACACCTCTTAATCCTTTCAAGTAGTGCTACTCCCTAAGCATTTAAATATATGGGCCTATGGGGGCCATTCTTATTCAAACCACCACACTTCCTGACCCCTCCCCTGCTCCTCCAGGTCCTCTATGTATAAGTCAAAGACAGGCCACAGGCCCACTACGATACACTTCTTTCTCTCTGGAAAGTTCTGGACAGAGTGTATGAAGTATCATAATTAGTTTTACTCTGAGGTGGGAAGTGTTGTCAGAAATCCAAACAGACATTCATTTTTTCCAGAAACAAAAAGACCTGGGTTGAACTACCGGGAGCTGGAGGCAAACAGCAGCAAGGAAGCTTTGTAAGAGTTTCTGTCTGGTATCTGGTTCACTCTGTAGACACCATGAACACAGCTGTTACAGTGGCACACATCTGACCAGGTGCACACATCCGACCAGGTGCACCCAAAACTGAAGTAGTGATGAACAGATGTGATTTTGGCACTCCACTTTGAGTGTGTTTTGTTCAAGTTCAGATGATGTTTTATCTTCTTTGAGTGGTGCCTTTCTCTGTTCTTCTTGAGCATTTTTACATACACCCCTTGGCTACAATGTAAATTGTGAAGTTTGGTCCCTCCCCTTAACCCTCAATGGAAAAAGATCTCTAGTGACAAGAATCAAGAGATCCAGAGATGTGTTACTGGGAGCAGTGTGTGGTAGAAATGGCTTCTGCTGAAAACAGCCTGACTAGGACTATGGGATGGGCAACCGCTGTGAAAAATGATAGTATAATTCCTTAACAAGTCAAACATAGAATTATTATATAGTCCAGCAGGAACTAAAAGCAGGGACTTGAACAAATACTTGTACACAGATGCTCACAGTAGTAGTATTTAGAATCCATATCACATGGAAACATCGCTGCACCCCTCAGTTGAATAAACAAAATGTGGTATATGCATACAATGGAATGGTTAAATGTGATACACACACACACACACACACACACACACACACACACAAACACACACATGCATACAATCGAATAGCATTCAGCCCTCAAAAGTAAGGAAATTCTGAGACATGGTCCATCATAACCCTTGAAGGCACCATGCTACGTGAAATATGTTGAAAACAAAAAAATAAAGATTGCATGCTTGAACTGAAAGGAATTTGGCTGAAACTAGCCTCTGAATTTGAATGATGAAGTCTTGGCTCAGAGTAGCCTCCATAAAAAGTTGAATGGCAATCTGGCTTTGCGGTGCAAGCTCCTGTGTAACTCAGTGGCTAACTCTCAGCTACTCACAGCAGATGATCCCTTGGCCAATCCCGGCCTGTGGGCTGCCAGATAAAGTCCAAGTGAGGCAAATGCCCAGCTGCACCAATCACATGCTCTATGTATACCTTTTTCTGTTTTTCAAGTTGTAAAAATAGACGGAGATATTGTGAGGGCGATGGTAGGTGGGGGAAGAGTATTGTCTGGTTCTAGCACCTATTTCTTGCTTATGTAAACTTTGTTAAATTTGATTAGGCTCGGGTTTTCATTAACAATCTAATTCTATTTGTATGAGTTCTCTAGAGCCACCAAACTCGCAGGAGCCGTCAGTAGAGCAAGATTGCCAAGACTGACTTAAAGTGGAAATAGTTGTTACTGCTTAGTGGACATGGAATTTCAGTTTGAGCTCTGGAGAAGGAAGGTGCCCAGTGTTTTGCTGTAACGTGAATGTAGTCAGTAACACTGATGTCCACGGGAAAAATGGTTGAGATAGTAAACTGGATGTTATGTATATTTTGGTACAATAAAAAAAAAAGAATTAAAGTGAAGACTGATTTAAAAAAAACAAAAACAAAAACAGTGTTGTAACACAGGTAGCAGAGAACAGGTCTCAGTGAGGACTTCCTTTGTGCCACAGTGAAACTAAGCGCAGGTGTCTGTGCTTGGTGGTGTTGCAAGGACGCTCTGGTTTCTGGAACTCACACTGTATCATGGGAACCATGATTGCTGAGCCATGAGAGGATAAAGAAAGAGACCTAACCATCCAGAGTCCAGCACCCTGAGGCTGGCATATAATGAAAAGAGACTGAAGAAATAGAGAAATTTCCTAGAAGTTTACTTCAGTGGCTAAATCTTCATGCAGAATGAATGTTCTCCTGGCCCAATGCATTTAAGCAAAACTCATCAGGACAATTTAATCTCTACATTTTTCCCCCTGGCCTTATTTGATTCTGAAGGTAAACAACATGTATTTTCTATCACAAATGGAAACTCAGTTACATTCCAGGAGATTATCCTGTGTAAACATCTATAGGATGATACCGGGAACTCACTGTCCTGCATAAATTCATTTTATCAAATCATGGATTGCTAGACAGCAACCTGTTCTGCCTCCTTTGAGGGCTGTCAGACTCAGGGCTCTGGGAAGCCTGGCCTGGAGGGAGAGCAGGGGAAATTTGTATTAAGGAGCTTACAGATGTTCCCTGGCTTCTTGTATGCATCAAGAAAATAAAAGAGATCCCACTGAATGCTTCTTCGTTATACTGCTTTCTAGGTTGTTCCTGTCACCAAAGAGCAACCAAAGAGAGAAGCATTCTTTTAGATTAACAACAAACTGAAAACAGCGAAAGGCAAAAAAAAATGGCAGAACTCTCTAAACTCCACCATCAGTATAAAGCCACTCAGCTCATTCTATGACACCAAACATTGCCACCAGTCTGTAGACTCAACTCAGACATGAAGGATTAGTAAGCCTTCACTATTAGTAATGCTACATAAAATCATTATATAATGATTTAAAAATAGCAAGAGGATATCAACTCTTAAAAACGAGTTCAGAAAGACTTTTAAAAAGGAAGAGAACAATTAGTCTCTTTAAAGACATTTGAGTATTATTTTAAACAATGACTTCCTTCATTTAGAAAAAAGAATTTTGCTTCTATTTCTGGCCAGCAATCCATTTTCCTAGACTGGATCCCCAAGAAAAGTTTACTAACGTTCAAGTACTTGAAAAGAAGAAGTCTCACTCCTACCCCCTCCAACGTCCACAACCAATTTAATAAAAAGCCACTGTAGTATTTTTAATCGATGGAAACTGAAGTAAATAGATGCACTTATTACCACATGGCAGGGCGTATGGAAAGGGCATTCTCTCATTTAGAATTCATGTGGTAGATGGAAAGTTTAATAAAAGGTCTACAGAGGCTCATAGGAGGGCTTTTAAATCTGGGAAAAGAAGAGTTCTACAGAAAGAGGCTGGTCAGGGAAAAGACTACTCAAGGGTGGAGGAAAGAAAGATGGGCTTTTCTGAAGAAACTGTGATTTGAAAAATAAAATAAAAAGGAAGTAAGAACAGTCAGAAATAGTTGGAAGGACTTGGGATTAAATCTGTCCATTTTTATCACTTTATAAAACAAGAGGTTACAGATCTCAAGAATTCTTAGTATAGATTGATGTTGCCATGAAAGGCTTCTCCGCCATCTATTCAGGGTAATTCGGGATTATCAATTAACATATCAGTTAATATCAGCTGACAATCAGCAGATCATTATGATTACATTCTAAAATACCAGTTCCACTATCATTCCAATACTGAGAAGATAAGACAGGAGGATTGGTGGAAGTTTTGAGGTCAGTCTGGGTTATAAAGCGAGTTCCAGGCTGGCTTTGCCTACAGAGTGAGCCCTGTTTCAAAATCAAACAAAGAAAAGGACCTTCCAAAAGAGACATCCATTCTTCATGCTCAGTAAACAGCTCATGTTGGTTGTATGTTTGCTGTTTCCCACACAGATTCCTCCAGCTTCTCTCCAACCACCACAGTTTCCCTGTGGGTCAGATGATTATACTTTAGGCCCAAGAAAGCTGAGTTCCTACCTAAGCCAAAATCACTCATTAGTATACTTTATCTCTCTGACTCTGCGCATTCAGCGCAAGGTGAGCAGAAGGACCCAAGTCAGCTAAAAAAGCCATCTCCAGATTGTGCCAGTCTTCCTCATCCTTCATCCCTCATGCTGTGGGTGGCCATTTTGAAAGGCTGAGGTGCCAGTCTAAATATGAAGCCCATTTGTAAGAAATCGAACTTTGAAATAGAGAGGAAGAATGGATTGGTCACGTTTCAGCCCATGCAAAGCCTCCTCTACAGCCACATGTAGCTTTAAATTGTTTCGGATACATGACACATTCTAGTCCATCTGCATAAGACGGTTTATAAGCTATTACTTGCAGCAAACAAGTCATGACCAGTAAGACATTACCCCTAAACTGGGAGTTGGGAAAAAGAAAACAAAAGAGAAGGGGAAGGGGAGGAAGGAGTGAGAGGTAGGGGCAGAACTATTATCTGGGCCCCACGACAGTAAAATTTTAGAAAATATCACTCCAAGAGTGGCTGGGTTGAAATTTACCCATTCAGTATCTAAACAAACAAACAAACAAAATGAAAGAGAATTATTTAAGCGATTAGACTACAAATTGGAATATAGTAAAATTCAACAAAATTGGATTAATTACACCTAGGCTTAGAGAAACTGCAAGGCCTTCCCACAAGGCCTCTCTGTCTCCAAAACATCACCATCTATGCCCACCCACAGCTCCTAGTACCTGAAGCTCTTCTTGACAATGCTTTTCGGGTCAGTGCACCCATTCTTTGCTGAAAGCCAAACTTGATGAGGGCAAAGGTCTTGCTCTGAAGCCTGGACATGGAAGGTGCTCTGGAAACTATTTTTTGGGTGATAGTTATGAAAAGTGTTACTTTTTCATATGAATTTTTATGCACAGTCACTGCTATAGAAGTTTATTTTTAATTATATATAAAATAATTGTTTAGTGCACTGTTAGGGGAAGGGCTGTCTAGGCCTTGGTGTTTTGTATGGTCTGCAGGTGTTGGCTTTGTGTAAATTCCTCGTGATCTGCACATGCTAACAGTAGAACACCTGAGGAGTTCTGAATCAATAAAAACATCTGAGCTCAGACACTCAGGGTCCTACTGTCCAGTATGACACTGACCAGGATGTGGTTCCCTCTCCTGAGGTCTGGAAGGGTTTGCACCTATGAAAAATGCCTCTTTGTCTTCTTTGGTGAGCCACTACAGTGACATAACAACTACAAATCACTACTTTCAAGTTAGGAATTTTAGTCTATGAAACCAAATGGATGGATTTTCCCCCTTTGAACCAGGACCCAGCTAGGAGAGCAAGGTATAATTGGCAGGTAATTCAATCAAAGAATTAATATGACTAATATGGAGAACTAATGTGAATGCAGCAACTGATGGAACCACTTCCTGCAATGGGGCTAGAGTAACAATGGAAGAAGCACTTGATGCTGGAGGCCAGGACCACCCCAAAGCTGATGCAACCATGGCCTGACCTGCAGAACCTGGGTCTTCCCAGGAAAAGATTCCTTAGGGAAGCCAGACTCCAGAACTGATAGCCTGCTGGCAAAGGAGTCTGGGAGATAGTCTACCTGGCCAAGGCCATTCTGCTCTGACACTCAGAGTAGAGAAGAAAGTGCGGGGAATAAGTGTGAATGTAGAGAACAAAGATCAGCATGGCCACTGAACACTGAAGGATGCTGCTGTGAGAGCTGCTTAGCCTGCGACTGAGCTGGCGCTCTGCCATCTTCCCCCATTTGAAATGCTTTTTCAATTTCAACTGAAACAGTGCTTTTCAGCTCTAAATACCTAGTGTGTTTGTGGATAAAAAGCATTTGAAAAAGATGATCATTAAAACCCAAACAAGCAAGACATTTAGAGTCTATAATTCTGTACAGACTGGATTTGGTAAAATTGGAAAGTCATGTTTGATACTATGCTTATTTGAGCACGCAGATTCTGAGAATGTGTATAGCAGTATAGCATATATTTTAAGTATATGTACAGACTTCAACGTTTTTCCTTTATTTATAACAAAACAGTTACAAGGAATACCAGTCTGTGTTTAGTTTTCCTCTCCTTTGTCCTAGGAAAACCTTTGTGTGCATCTGCCTCAGGAATAGTTTATATATGATGATTTAAACAGAAGTTTCTAGAAACATTGTTGCCTTTACCTTTCCTAGTTTTTCCTTTTACTAGGGGCAAAAAGCTTGATGGACATTGGGCCTGGGTGCTTGGAGATCACCTCTGGGGACCGGATAAAGGGACTCCCATTCACAGAGAAAACAGGCTTGTGGAGACATGAGGATCCAGACAAAATTCCAGGCAAGGGACAGGTTGGTGAGCAGTGAGAAGCTCTCAACAGAAAAAGCTGTGTGATACCCCTCAAGGAAGCCAAATCATGCTCTCATTCTAAGGTTGAACAGGCACTCTAAGCCAAGGTCAGAGAAAAAGGCAATGCTCCTCTATCAAGAGCCTATAAATTGCAAGCTAAGACCCCATCATCAGTGGCCAGTTTTAGACTGACCTCCAAGTTGGTCCATTCCAAACAGTGTTTCTTTAAGGCCCTGGCCAGGAACCAGCACAGAGGAATCTTTTATCAGGAACATATCCATTCCTCCTCAGAGTGAGGGTCAAGGCCTCAGACTGAGATGTGATTCAATTTTAAAAACAAACAAACACACTGGTGTGCAATTACTTGCATCTGCATGCCACACTAGAATAACACCCACACCTGCTATCCACGTTCAAACGTTTAAAAATGCAAGCCGCTGCAGCAGAGTTATTGCTCACACCTTGGAGTTTTGTCAACCCATGCAGCTCTGGCAAATTTTTGGATGGGGGCGGGTAAGAGGGAGTTAGTTACATTCCTACTCCTTACCTCTGAGATAGATTCACTGAAGCCATGACAGAACCGAGGTGGGATGGCGTAGACGTTCTTTACAGATGACTTGAAATGGGCCAATAGCCTGCATCCTCCAGAGCTCCCTGTTGATCCCTGATTGAATTAAAAGATGCCAAGCACTGCCACAGTGTGTCTTTAGCTTCTGCCCTGATGTGCTAGGACCATGATTCATTTGCCACATCTGTGAAACACCTGTACTAATGTTTACTAAATATTTCTCTACATATGGACTCGGTTTTACTACTTAAATAAATTTATCCTCACCCTAAATGGCAATATCCATGAAATTACAAGTGCAGTATGCTACACGTGCCCATACACTTTTCAACATGCATTTAAAAATGCCAAATTACTGAAAGACAAATGTGCGCATCTAGGCACAGCCTAAGATCATCTCATATTCACTAAGGGCATACTTGTCAGTTTTGGAAACCCTGCACTGCACAGTGGTGGCACTAGATATTCTTCTGATTCTATTTTCTTTTTCCCTTTCTTTCGCTCGGCTTCCAAACTTTGATTACCTTCTGGTAATGATGAGTTTGAATGTAAAACTTACTGAGAGAAGGAGAAAGCTCAGTGGATAGTAGAAGAGAGTGAAGCAGTAGCATAAACAGACAGAAGAGAGAAGAAAATTAAGCAAAGGAAAGAATGCCCAGGCAAAATATCCAAACAGAAATGCTAATAGCATAGAAAGTGCTGTGCTTGCGCATGTGTCTGAGCAATGCACTCACACCAGGAAGTCTGTTTATCAAAAGCAGGGTTACCTCATGAAGGGCAGCATCCCCCTCAACGATTACACAATGTTAATCCCTAGCACAGACCTGAAAATAGGAAGCATGGGTGCTTTGCTCCTCCAGGGTCCCTTGCACCATACTTGATTGTGGCATTCTGCCCCTGTAGACTTGTGGCCTTGTGCACAGGGGACCTTCCCTCTCCTTCCATGCTTACCCTCCTTATCATCAAAGGAAGAAATTCCCGCAAAACTCTTCCTTTGGTCACTGATACCTCTGGGAACCAAATCCATTAAGATATTTTTGACCCTTACTCATGCTATTTTGAATGTCTGGAGCACAGGAAGGAACCGATAAAAATAGAATTACAATGCCCTTACCACCAAAGTAGCAAAGGAACTGATTAAGATTGATGTCTGAATAAATATACAATAACAGGTCCTACGCATTAATGGCCTTTTGTGGAACAACAAGAAGTGTAGTTTTCAGTGACCACATGGGTGTGCATTCGTTTCCCATGTCCTGTGTGCTTTTTTTTTGTTCTAAGAAGACCCCTTAAAAAAGATTTAAAGTATAACAATGAGCTGGAGAGAAGGCTCAGTGGTTAAGAACACACACTCTTGCAAATAACCTAGGTTCAATTCCCAGCATTCACATGGTGGCTCACAATCACCTATAACTCCAGTTCCAGGGGATCTGATGCCTTCTGACCACCATGAGTACCAGAGAGACAAGTGATATGCATATACATCCGAGCAAATCATTCATACACACAAAATAGATACATTTAAAAAGTATAAAATAATAATAATAATGATATAAAATGAAGGCAAATAGTAATTGAACACTGACTGACAGGCATGACTCTTGGAAGTCTACATGTACTAACTTATCTAGTGTCCAGAGCTAATAGTCTAATGGGATGAATGATACTGTCATTCTTTTCTCTTTTTTTAAGTGAAGCATTAATTCAGAATCAGAGATGTAGCTGTTCATTCTGTCTCTCCAAATAGGTTTAATATCATGGGAGTTAATTAATTCCGTTTGAACCTAGCCTCTGACTGTAGAGTTAGGGGTTCTATACGGAGGGGTGGCTATAAAGATGAAATTGAAAGGTAGGTAATAGTGATAGCCCTTCAGAGGGCTTGGGCTTGTGCATTTGTTTCCCATGTCCTGTGTGTTTTTTTCTTAGAAGACCCCCCTTAAAAAAAAGATTCAAAGTATAACAACGAGCTGGGGATAGGTGTTACCATTACTCCTGTCTCTATCACCATGACGGCTCCTGTCTACAGTCTCCATTGACCAGGAGGCCATTCTCCTTTCTTCTCTGCTTGATGAACCTGATTGTATCACACAAATGCCAAAGAAAGGAATATGGCCTAACCCCTAGGATTCCCTTGAGCGTCCGGGAGGTACCCAGAGAAGCCTATGGGCAGTGCCCACCTTAAACCCTGTCCTTCAAGTATCATCAAATCCACGCATTGCAGTCATCTCAGCTCAAAGAGTCTTGTGAGTAGAGATACCTGTGCTTTGTACCTGAATTGTTTTATTCATTCCTTGTCTTCATTCTATCCAATTTTATTTTAGCATATTTTATTTTTTTATTATTTCATTTCAAACTTAAAGTATAACAGGATGGTCCATCATGAGTGCACAAGTAGATAGTTCATGATTATAAATAAAAGTCTGTGGAAAGCTCTTCTTTGTCTTTGTCTTTTTTCCCCTATTTATTTATTTGTAGGACTCAGGATCAAACCCAGGGCTTGTGTACAAGTGAGCATTCTATCACTGGGTCATAGCTGCAGCCCTGAATAACTTCTCCCTTTGCATTATCCCCAAGCCCATTGATGGAGGATGGCCTTTCAAGCAAGCAAACCTCCCTAATAAGCACAAAGCACTATCTGAAAGTAGACATCCGACATCTTTCTATCGCCCACAGACTTAACTCACTGGTCCCTGTGCTTCTTGCAGCCACAGGAGCTACCTCCCACTCTTCCCACCTGAGGGCCTAATGGCTTACCTATTTTTCCAGTCTCCCCTTGCTCCTCATTAGCCACGTGCCCTGCTGCCTAGGACAATGGCTGCCTCTCTCTGGCTTCTCTACCTCCTCTGTCTTCTGTCCGTCATCTTACACATCTAGGTTTCTAGTCTCTAAGATTCCCCATGAGTTAAGTCTCTAACATAATGACAGAGAGGAACTCTGTGCTACCTACAGACGGTGTCCAGTTGCAGCCTGAGTAAATAATCATCTTTCACGACAGGACTCTTTGGAAAACATTTACTGCTTCACTACCAAGTTGCAAGAATTGTTTCATGCAAGTCAGCAAGCCAGAAGTCTAATCTGAATTTCTAAACTGCTTTTAGACCACCAGTCCTAAATCTCTTCATTTTAATGTCTCAATATATCTTATCTTGAGTAAAATAAGAATTCCAGTTGTTCCCTGATAACTGTAGTACTCCCACTTGCTGTCCTGGCTTGATTTCCTTCCTCAAAACCTTCCTTTTAATATGCACTGAAGCTAGCCTAGCATTCTTCCAAAAGAAGAACAAAACCAAGCAAGTTTCTCCAGAACCACAAGATACAATCCAGACGATTCCACAGAGCACTCTGACCTTGGCAGGCTTCTCTTAGTCCAGCACACGCTGCGTTCTAGGGCAAGGCAACTGCCTGCACATCCCACACTCTGCTACCACTAGCACTATTCCTGTATGTGCCCCTTACCTCTTCATGACTGAAACATCTACAAGGCTCCTCTCAGTCTCCCTGAAGCATCTCCTTACCCACTCAAACTGGACCCGCTGCTCATGGTCTTTGTCTCCAGAGTGAGCTTACAGTTAGCTGTTGAATCATTTGTGTGTCTGTCTCTTTAGTAAGTTGCTACCGATGTTCACGCTCACATCTTAAGTACCTAGCACCGTGTTTGACACTACATGGAGCAGGCTCTCACCAACTAACAGCTAAATTAGCCCAAGAATGAAACTCAAGACAGTGTTAAGTATGTATTTCTATCATGGAGACGGCTTCAGAAGGGTGTCCTTAGGGTGTTTATCTTCTCTCACTGGCTTTCTTTTCCTCCTAAACCTACAAGCTAAGGCTTTCTGAAGGACAACCAATCCATTTACAAGACATAGACCAAATAATCTGTTTAAAACTAAATATAACCAACTAGTATTTTTTTTTTCTTTTTAAGGTTGATGAGACCTAAGTGTGAATCTTCTCAATTGATTTATAGAAATGCATTTGGCATATGTGTCTACATAATATGGTTAGCTTTCTTTTTTCTTTTATGAGTGTTTTGTATATGTATGTATGTATGTACACTGTGTATGAGCCTGGTTCCTACAAAGGCCAGAAGGAAGTTTGGAGCCACTGGAACTTGAGTTACAGAGAGTTGTGAGCCACCATGTAGGGACTGAGAACCAAATCTGGTCCTTTGTAAGAGCAGCAACTGCTCTTAATTGCAGAGCCATCTCTGGAGTCTAAAGAAATGGTTCTTTTTTTTTTTTTTTTTCCCTTTCCTTTTTTTTTTTTTTCCCAAGACAGGATTTCCTGTCGTAACTATAGCTGTCCTGGAACTCACTCTGTATACCAGGCTGGCCTCAAACTTCCAGAGATCCACCTGCCACTGCCTCCCTATTGCTGGGATTAAAGGCACGTGCCACCACCTGGCTCAAGAAATGGTTCTTGAGAGCCATTCTGCAATGCTGGAAAAATTCGATCTATATGAGATCTACAACTCAAGTCTAGAATGAAGGATACCAAGTTGAGGATTTGAATCCAGAGACATGTCTGAGAATCAAGCAATTCACAGCATGACACATTCTCATCTATTTAAGTTCTAAACATATTTTTTTCAGCAAAGTTGTTCAGTTTTCAGTGTTTCAAATTTCAGAAAATTTTTCATAGTTTTGCCATATTTGCTCCTAAGCATTTTATGCATTTGGTGGTGTTTTAAAAGGCCCAAGCTTTGGTCCTCAGCAACAAAAAATACTAGTATATAATTATACTAGTATATAATTTCTATTGGACTTTTATCCTTTCTCTAATTCTAATTAATTTTTGTTTTCTCATTTACAATTTTCATTCATTTATTTGTGTTCCATGGCACTTTAAACATTTGTAACAATAGTGCACTGAACTCTGAACACAGTCCTGTCCCTAAATGCGCACCTGATCTTATTATGAGTGCAATCAATGGTTAGCACTTATGGTGCTAATTGTTCTTTCTACTCTTGTTTAAGACTTTTTAATCATAAATGAGGATTGGATCTAAAGTTTTTTTTCTTCATCTACTGATATGACCACCTGAATTTCTTCCTTTATTAATAATGGGACAATTACACTGGCTAATTCACCTTTCCTTCCTTCTTTCCTTCCTTCTTTCCTTCCTTCCTTGCCTCCCTCTTTCTCTCCCTCCCTCCTTCCCACTCTTACTTTCTTTCTGTCCTTCATTTCTGTCTTCCCCTCAACCTCCTCTCTTCCTAATGGTACACAAACATTTAATTCCTGGGATAAACAGAAATTGGATGACCTTGATTTTTTTTCTTTATGCATATTGTTGGATTTGATCTATGAGTGTTTTATAAAGTATCTTAGTGTCTCCTCATGGTATCATATAACTTTCTATATTTTTGTTCTCTTCGCTAGATGGCTTGACCATAAAATAAGATGGAAAGTGGTCTCTCTTCTTTGAGTATTTCATAAAATTTATCATTAAAGATACTGTGACTTGCTTTTTCATGTTGAAGTTTCTTTTTTAAGCAAATTCAGCATCATTATTATATTGAGACACTCAAATTTTATATTTTATTTTGTGTGGTTCCTCTTCCCTCTTTAGTTTGTATTCTAAAAAACATTGTATACTTAACAACTAAAATAAGTTTCAAATTTTGTCAGCATAAAGCTGTTCAGGAACCTCTCTTATCTTTTTAGAGTTCCAAAGCTGAGAACTCATTTTCATTCTTGATACTTGGTGGTTTCTACTCCTTGTGCTTGACCATTAAAAGCTCAACAGTTTGATTTATTTTTTCAAATAACAAGTTTTAATTCTGTTATATTTAATTCTGTTATATTCTGTTTCATCAACTTCTCTAACTGTGGCAATTTCTTCCATATCTTCATTTTGGATCTTGCTTCCTCCCAAGATAGAATTTCAAGTTATAGGTTTTAGACTCTATGTTGTATACTATAAAGATTAAAACCATTGATATGGAGAAAAGGGAACACTTATATACTGTTGGAAGAGTAAACTAGCCCAGCCACTACGGAAATCAGGGTGAGGGTTCCTCAACAAACTGAAAGTAGTTTTACCACAAGAGTTGGTTATATTACTCCCAGCTATTTAGCTAATGAATTCTTAGTCAGTGTATCACAGACACACTTGCACATCAATGCTCAGTGCAGTACTATTCATAACAGCTAATTTATGGAACCAACCTGGGTACCCATTAACGAAGGAACATGGAAAATGTGGCATATATACAGGATGGATTTTCATTCAGCCATGAAAAATAATGAAATTTTATTGTTTATTTAAAGTTAGTCAATTCCATACCATTTCGTGTAATACCTAAAACTCATTTTAAAAATTCTGTCATTTTAATCATATATAATTTGTTTTAATCTTACAGATTTTATAATTTCCTTTTTCTTAGGTGCTGAGTAATTCAACTATATTATTCTTAAACAAAGTTTCTTCAAATTTTCTGGTGTGTAGTTAGCGGTACTTCTTTATATGTAAAATTATGCATTTTATCAAGTCAGAGAACTTAAGGAGCATTAGTTTTCAAATTCTCTCCTTTACTATAGGTCTCAAATCATTGCAGCAGATTTCAGGCTATCATCTCACATCTATGAAGCTGTTAGTCGTATCAATAATTCTCTTCATCAAATTAGACAGTTCTGCTAACCTAATTTTAGGTTCGTTTGTCTTTTTCCCTGTTATTTGATATGCTATTAATCCAATCTCACGAATAATATTTTCAAATGTTATCTTTTTTCCATTCCAAAGTTTCTGGTTGTTTTTTAATTTTCTATTTTACTTCTGACATTGCTGGATTTTTACAAATGTATTTCCCTTATTCTTACCTAGGATAAGTATAAAATATGCCTTAAAATGCTATTGGATAATCTGATTTGTCTTAAAGCTGGATTCCATTGTTTTTTCACTTAACAGTGAGTCAAACTATCCTGAGACTTCATAGATCACAAATACCAGTGGATACTTTAAGTATTACTCTGGGAGCTCTGGCTTCTGTTACATTTTCTGAAAGAGTACTGATAATTTGTCTTGGCAGAACCAAACTTGGTTAGAACCAAACTCTCAAACTCTGCTACATCTGAGGTGGCTATTAGTTCATAATCTGAATTCAGATGGCTGTCAGTTTGTCCATACACACATATGTCAGTGTTGTCAGCATCAAGGTGATCCTCATAACTAGAGTTCTTCTTTTTTGTGTCTTTCTGTTTATCTTCTTTCCCCTGGGATTCTTCCTCACTTTCTGGTAGTTCTGGTTTCTCTGAGCTCTTCCAAATAGCTCCTCTTGCCAAAATGAATAAACTCTTTTGGAACTTTAGCCATACCACAACTTTAGCTAACTGCAGCTACCATCAGGGCCCAGACTACAGAAACAAGTGCTCCATAGCAACAGCAGCTTCCTGTAAACGTCCATCTCTCCTCTAAACTCTCCAAAGTTCTAAGATAGTTATTTATGATTTTTATTACTGCACTATTATGGATGAGTCCAGGGCTATACAAATGTTCCACTACTGAACTATAGCCACAGTCTCCCAAGTATTTATCTTCTGTTTTTCCAGAATTTTCCAGTCATTTGTGGAAAGTTCAATCCGTTAGGAGCTTTAATCTCCAGAACTGAAAGAAAATTCAATAATATCACTCATTTTTGAAAGTTTCAAAAGCAAATAACTAGAAGTTGTTTTGACAGGTATGTATGTATGCATACACATGCACACACACACACACACACACACACACACGCACACGCACCCACATACACCTTGTTATAAGAAACAGCTAAGTAAGCAAAAAAAACAAAGACAGATTAATGTACACCTGAGGATCAAAGGCAGAGGGACAAGAGCATCTTCAGGAAAACATATCAGTAAATAAAATTACGTCACTGTTCTAGTTCTTTGGCAGTGTATTGGTTAACGGATATTCGCTGTATTTATTCATAAATGGACAAATAACATGAGAATGAAAACGGCAAGGCAGAGACCAACCACGACAGTTTGTCATTAACTAAGAACTTGGATTGTTTTAATTTTATTTATCTAAAACCAAATATAGTTCTCCTTTTGCTCCTGGACTCTCCCAAAACCTCAACATCAATAAGATCTTAGAAGTGATAGTCATAAGCTCTAAAAAATGGCAAAGAACTTATTAAACCCATCTTTAGGTGAAATTTATGGACTATCAGTACACATGCAAGTCTTAGACACACAAACACTAGTGAGGGAACCCTCTAACAATGCTGTCCTTTCAGGAAAAAAAAAAACAAAAACAGAGATAAAACCATGCATGTGTGTATTGTGTCATTGTTCACAACACAGACCTGCTGCTCAAAAAAAGGAAAGTTCCCAGAGGTTTGAGAAGTAAGAAAGGGCAAGAGAGGAGACTGCACCTAAGAATGCACAGACTTTCGTGGAACAGGAGAAATTGCTAGAGTGCATGCTGACATGTATGTCCACATGCCAAGGATTGTACGACCTGTTCCCAGTGGGGACTGGACAAGGACACACCTCAACCTGATTATCTCACAGGAAGCTGCACGGGACACTAGGAAGTATGCCAGAGGGAGGCAGATCGTACTGGCCAAGAGGGCTGGAAAAAGTGATGTCATCAGAGATTTCTTTCCCATCCCTAATTTTCTGACTCTCTCTAAAAAGGAAAGAGAACTCAAACCCCTTCAAAATAAGGTCTGGCTTTGAAGACTGAAGCTAAATCCACATTTTTCTTTTGTTTGCTTTTTGGATTAATTACGCAAAATGTCAATGGACCCCTTCAAATAGCTTTGACTTCACGGCATTTACTTGGGTAAAACTTTAAGCAAAAGAAAGATCCCCCCCTCCTCTGGAAATTGGGCACAATATGGGAAGAATACAGAAGCAATACTACTGAACAATAAACAATAATAGCAATCCAAAGTGTGACAAGTTATGGCCCTCTTTCTTATTTCTCAGGCTGTTTATAAAAACAAAAAACAAACACGAAGGTTCTTTCCACAAGCTCCAGGGTTGGATTCTGAGGAAGATGATCTCCAGAAGACAAAACCCCAAAGAAAAAGATATTACTAGCTTTTCCTCTTAGTTTTCTCATCTATGACATTAACAAACTTCCTGTATTTTTCTGTCCAGGAAATAGGTGGCTGGCTGTTGCTTCCACAGAGAGAGCCATGAACACAATATTTTAAAGCTATGCTTTACAATAATGCATTTCAGAAAAAAGAAAAAGAGGATTTGTTAACTGCTCTAAAATTCCAATCTCCAATCAGCCGAGCACCCCATGGGTTTAAGTAAATAGGGCCTCTCTGGGGGAAGGCAATCCTAATTATGTGGCAAGCTATGGGGCATCCAAGTTTATGTCAGTAGCAGGCTCTGATAAGCTCTGTATTGAAGGAGCAGGTCTGGACTGTTTCAAGTAGGAGGGTGCTGGGTGCAATGTTGGTATTTAGCTGGGATCTGAAGGTCAGCAAAGGTCGGGCCGGACAAAGCAGTGCCTAATGAAGCTGCTAGTGTCTGGGGTGAAAGAGCCACAAAGCCTTTCAAATTAGCAGCTGAATCCTGACACTCATTAGCGATTCTATATGCAAGGGTTGCATCTTAAGCCCCAGCCAATAAAACAGCCTAGACGTTCTGCATACACACAAAGGAATACAGGATGTCCAAACATAAAGAAGTAGAATCTTTTCAATGCTTCCCTCCCCCACCGCACCCCCCCATCACATTTTGACATCTCTCTTCCTCTTTTCTGTCTTTATTTTTAAAAGGATGACAGGACTACAGTGTGCTTACCTTCCAATTTAGCCCTAAAATAATTACCGTCGTGACAAAAATGAGACTTTCATTTTTAAATTTTAATCAAAGAAGCTCTAGTCAGAAATTGCTTCAGCTGAATTCTGTACAAGACATAATATAAGCATGTTAAGTAACACAACCAATAAATCACACTGAGGCACTTATTAAACTATCTTACAGGACTAAATTTATCACTGATGACAAATTTAATTTGAGGCTCAGAATCTGCTCCTTGCATACACTTGATTGGGGGGGGGCTGTATTTCACAAGTTATGAATGCTAAATATACTCAAGATTTTTACTGGAAAAGTCTTTTTCCTAGAGCATGGCTGGCACTGGGAAAAGCTGAACATCAGAATTCCTTCCCAGCCTTTGCACATCTGAGTTAGGAGAATTTTTATAACAGGGATAATGAGCATTTTACGAAGCAATTTATAACCATCTCTCCGTTAACCCACTCGATCTCCACAGGTAGGTCAGTTCTTGTCCCTTGATAATGAAGAAAATTGAGAGACAGAATTTCCCCTGTGTAACAGGTAAAATAATTTTGTTATGGCAGCGTCATTTGGCACAAGGGAGGGTGGGAAGAAGAAAGTTAAAAAAAAAATTACAAACAGCATTGGATCTTCTTATAATTATTACCTAATGCTGTAGCTAAAGGACAATGTGTTTGCTTGAAATGTCAAAAGAGAATTATGCTTCAAATACATAAAAAAGTATTATTAATAGGCAACTCTTGTTTGACAAAGTATTTCTGGGGGTGTAAATACAATGCCTTATTTTCTGTTTTGGTCACTTCTACAACACAGTTTATTAGGTATCAGAGTGAGGTCATATAAGTTATATCTTCTACAAGCTAGTCTCCCTTTCCTAAAACTAACCCTGCAATTCTACAGTAGAGTTTTTCTGTTGTCTTTTCAGACAGTGTTTTCTTCTTTGACAATGCAATCAGCATATAAAAACCAAATCCCACTGCCTGGTTCTGTTTAAGGCAAAGCTTGCAGCCTGAACCACAGCTTGACAAGGAGAACACATTAAGCTCTTGAACAAAAGCATCCAAGTCGACCTGTTTTGCAGACTGCTTAATAGAAACAAGCTCCAAGGACTAATCACAAGTTGAGCCCTGCTTCACAGATTAATAGAACAAAGACATGCGAGAGGAGGGGACATTACAGCGCCAGAATACAAATAAGCAAAGGTAGGCACCAGGCTCTCCTCCACCCAAGTCACATCCTGTAAAGCCAGACCCAGGGTCCCCCTTCCCAGGGTATCACATTTAGGAATGAATTGAAAGGCAAGCCCCCAAAGACGTCTGGCTTTTATTAACCAGCTTGCAAATCACCTAGGTTCTGCTTTCCTGAGACTCTGATTTAAAAAGGAAACACAATTTTGCAGCAGTATGATGCATAGCTCTGGGTGCTTTAGGGGGAAGGCTTCATTTCTGCAGGGCAAACCCCAGAACTTGTTGATTAGCACAAACACTTCCAACTCCCCTATCCTTTGTAATGACCTGTCATACAGGTGATTTGTGAAGTGTATGCCTGAGCACAGGCCAGAAAATGCCCCCAGACTGTATAAGCAAGTAGAGCAAAAGTCAGAATAACGGAATTCCTCTCAAAATTACCCAGAGATGCACATTTTACAACCACAGAATATGGCTTCTCCCCCACCCCCGACTCTATAAGAACACACAAAATCCTTGAAAAAGTAGCATGAGGAAAAAGGAAAGCCATTCACAACCAACTCCCTGCTGTCCTTGAGGGAGGGTACCTCTCTGCTCTTGACTTCTCTGTAGATGTATGCCATTTTTATAGTGTTAGAATCCATCTGTGCATTTTGGGTAGGCATGAGGGTTTAAAAATGCTCATTGCTAATTAGAAGGAACTAGATTTACCATTGCTCTCTGATAAAGGACAGCAGTTCCTCAATGGCCAACCACATTCAATATGAGTGTAGCTTGTTTTACTGAAATTGGGAACTGTTACTCTGGGGAAACAGAGTCACTGAGTACCATACCGAGATGCTTGCTGTATTTTACAATCTGTATTATCAATGATTTTCTATTTTTCCTCATTATTTAGAGAATTTTAGTTTTTGCAACCAAACCCACCTACATAAGCTCTTACATGTTTAACACACAGCATTACCCCAGTAATAATAAAGAAAAAAAATAAGTGTAACATTTCTACACCAGACATGTTGTTAATTTCTATAGAATAATGCCATATCAACATGAGATACTTTCCAAAAATTCAAATTCCATATGTATCTATTTATTTAAAAGGACCAACAACAGCATCAGTAGTAGCAACCGATTCTGCACTCATCTGAACAAATTTGTAGAGACATCCAGCACAATCTATTTAAAGAAAAAAGCAAAGATCAAAATCCCCAAGAAACAGCTAAGTTTGTTTCTATGGTGGCACTTTCATCATTTATTATTATTATTATTATTATTATTATTATTATTATTATTATTATTAATAGTAGTAGTAGTAGCTTCTTATTCACCATCTGGAAAGAGAACATTCTAGAGAAATGTCATTAAAGACAGCCCTGGGGCAGGTGAGATGGCTCAGCAGGTTAGGACCTGCCGCTGGATGGAAACTGAGTTCCACCCCTGGGTCCACATGATGGGAGGAGAGAATGGACTCCCACAGTTGACCTCTGACCTTCACACAAGTCCTCCCCTACACACAGAATAAAGGACTAATGAATGTAAGGAGTGCTGGAAAAGGCTCGCCAAAGCACTCACACGCCATCCTAGACGCTTTTCTTTTTTTCATTCTGCTATTTTTTTTTAAATGTGGAAAACAAAGCCTTTCTGATGTCACTCTCAAGAGTATATGTTCAATGTTTTGAATGAGACACAGGGAATGGAAATTCTTTGATGATTTTTGTTCTGCTTTATCAATAGTTTGGTTATTCTGTTTACTGTAGCGAGGGGCCAAGCCATGTCAAAATGAAAACTGGTTAGTATCCACAGTCTTAGAACTGATTTCAAAACTGGTAAGTGTGAGGCTTACAGACTAGCCAGACCTCCACACATCCCAAGAAGCTACTCTGTGTCTCTCAAGCTTTTCAAAGTAGGAGTCCAAATTCTGAGTAGGTAGTTATAAGTAACCTTAAGAAGTGTTATCCACATGGGGTGAGAATTGCCCTTTGACAGTGGATAGCACATGCAATGAGACTGTAGGATGAATTGGGTTCTACAGATTCCCTTCCGGTTCTGAGGCCTCCTCTGAAGCTGTGCAGCAAGCAGGCCACCACACAGAATTCACCTCTTGTAACAGCTGTGTAGATGAGTGATGATCAGATTCAACATGAAGTAGACACTTGTGGGCTTCCTCTTTTTATTTGACTGTTGACCTAATAGGTAGCTAGCTACCTCTTCTTTCATCTCCTTTTTAAGAAAGGCTGCATTTGAGTAAGAAAAGCATCTAGTCCGCAGTTCCAGCCTGGAGGGGAAACAGCATTAGTTTTTTCATTACAGAAGAGACAGCTGAGCCTAGACTCTCAATCTCCACGACTGCCTATGTACCTGCTGTTTTAAATGATAACAAAATAAATCTACAAATGTAACTAACCTAAGTGTTTCAAAACAAACTTGCTTCCCCTTAAATTATAACACCAAAGGGAAAGAGCAAGAGGTGACTTACAAACCTAAAGACACATGCCCAGATGGTTTTGCCACTAACGCTCTGATTAGGTCTTAGTTAAGCATCTTTTATTTTGTACCGTAAAGAGAAAAGCAAGAAGAGTTTTCCTACTGATTCTCAATACAAGGGCTGGCACGATGGCTCAGTGGATAAAGTATGCTGTGTAAGCATGAGGACGAATGTTTGAATCTCCAGAATCCACATAAAAGCTGGATAAGTTTGGTGGCTTCTCTACTCCCAGCACTCAGGAAACAGATTAATGATTTAGTGAACTCTGGGTTCAGCAAGAGATCTCGCTTCAATAAATAGAGATAAAAGAAAATGCCCAGTCTCTGCTGTGGGCACTCACATGGATGCTCATCCAGGAAGACCTGTGAACCCTCACACATGCAAAACGTACACACACACACACACACATGCATGTACAAACACACACACATGCACCACATACATGCAAATACAGACATAGACATATGCACACACACTCAAGAGATTCTAATTATAGTTAATGAATTAGGAGTTGAATTTTTAATCAAGAAAATAAAAATATTTTCCCCCACTATGTGTCTTCAACTATCCTCTTTCTAGAATCATGGTGCCCCAAGCTACCACCCATCATAGGGAAAGTCAGAATACTTCAGTAGGTTAGCTTTAAGATGGATAGAGCCCGGAACATGAATACAAATAGTCAGGGTGGAAAACAGAGCGGTTCTTCAGCTAGGCCATATTTGACTGCCTCAGTTCCCTGTGCACACATGGCATGTACTGTATCCAGGAAACAGGTAATCAGAATTAGGGAGGAATGAAAAACCAGCGAGTGCATCTGGACCCAAGTCTTCCTTTACGAGCACACTAGTTTTGCTTGATCTTCAACGTTGATTTACTGCAAATGTGTATGAAGTGTTAGCACTACCTTTTGGTTCTGTGATCACCTTGTAAACCCATCTTGTAAACACTTAGGAAAAATCTAACTTAGATGTCTTAACCATTTCCTCAAATCCACCCTTATATATACCAGGGACTTCTCTTCTAGTGCCCTGTCCTCTTTTTTGATGCAAATGGCGTATGTGACTATTGTTAGTCACAGTAACTGTATTTGTACTTCAACAGATGATCTTTTCTAACATTTCTTCCTCCATTCTGTCCTGAGTTAATACGGGTTTTTCAGCTCATATTCCCTGGGTTTCGCAGAATTCACACACATTCTGCTAACCCAGAGGCTTGCAAGTCTGCCACTAGCCTCGAGTTGGAACAGCCCTCATGGAACAGTCCACTTTGAATTTACAGTCATTATCCAACATTACCTTTATCTTTCCTGGGTGAGGGTGCACTGCTAAGTGTTACTCATACATTGAAAATGGTACTCCATTTCAGTGACCTTAAAACTGTCCCATCTGTCTTCATCTAACAGTCATGTATTCACTCTTCCATGCTTTTGAACCAAATGCAGCCAATATACGGGGTTCCTTTCCTAAATGGCTTCCATTTACCCAGATCATAAGCAACTTGTTAAGCCAGAGGAAGTGGATAATATTCACTTGTTAAAATTCTCTTCTGTCTTCCTGATGTACTCATTCCCACCCCTACCCCTCCACAGGAGTCACTGTTTTCTTACACTGAATTTCCTATTTATCTCATTCTGTCCCTTTACCTTGGTATGACCACACACAACCAACACAGAATGGAAAACCCATTTTTCAGGGAAGAAAATAATGCTTTATTTAGCATTTAATAGTACAGGGAAGTTAGCGTGCACAATCTTGTATTAATTCCGTGACAAATACTCAGTGAGTAGTAAAGAAAAGCTTATGGGGTATGGGGATACATAGATTGGAGTCTGACTATCAGGATTTCCTGTTCTTTGTGGAATTATCATTATCATTAGGAGATTTATTGAACTTCTCTAATGTTTAATCTTCTGGTTTTCCAAAGTGGAGTGATATGGACACATCTAAAGGGATGTGGCCAGGCTTGATCACATGCTACGCCAATTATGTACATGTAGGTGATGATCCACACATGGCAATTATCACTGGCGTGTCCATTTGACAGATAAAATTATCACTCTGAGATATTAGATAGTATGGTTATCAAGGACTAGCTGATAAAACTGAGACTCAAGCTTGCTGGGACAGCTTCTTTTGGAAGCCAGAGCCTGCACAAATTCACAGAACTGCCTCCCTCCCTCCTTTGGCAAGTAGCAACCCATTATCAACTACTTATGTCTGCCATTAGGAACAAAGTTTTTAGGGTATGTCTTCCTCCTGGGAAGTTCTTTCCAGAAGTGTTAGCCCAAGGAACAGATGGTTTAAGAGAAGAGAGAAGCAACAAGTAAGGCTTAGTCCAGTTTCAATAAAATCTTCAATGGCAGGAGTATGTCCTTGAATATAACATGGTTGAGCAGTGTTCTGCCAAGCTTCCCACAGGCTTACACATGAACCCTTGAGACAGTAAGTGACATCAGACTTTGACAGCCTTCTCACAGAGCTACCTAGAAGAGCAGAGGGCTTCTTCCTGTCAGGTAAAGAATACAGCCTAGCTTTGATTATTTGACTGTATTATGAAACAACTGGCAGCTTGCAGACTTGCCAGAAGAGGGGAGAGAGTCCTGTGGTGATGCTGTGCAGAGGGAGTACTAGCTGAAGGCAAGGAAAGGTGGAAGGGCAACCTCTGATCTGTGGAAGGAAGGCCCACCTCACCTTCATCGCAGACCATCGGAAGCATTAAAGCAACCCCTAGAGTTACCTGGAGTGATCTGTGAACACATCTGAGCTACAGGGGAGGACACAGGGCGGCAGGCAGACGGATGTGGATTAAGCTTGTCGTGAGACCTGAATAGGCTTACTAAATGGTACAATCTGGAAAAATCCAACCTTCATTTATAGTCCAGAGCACAGACTAAGAACTCTCCATCTATCTAATACCTCAAAAGTAAATGGTAAAGAATCTCCATGCTCCAACATAAAGAATCCAGCCAGTGGGGATTCGGCCACCAAGCAGACATCTGTGGCTCCTTTGCAATATCCAGAGAATGTTCAGAGTGCACTTGGTCTAGCTTCCTAACAATCTCACATTTGCACAGCCCTTTTTGAACACAACCTTGATGAAACATTCTCCAAGGGTACTGGCAAGCTCTTGCTACTCACAGCATGGAATGAGGCATCTGAGGCAAAGAAGAATAACGTGGCTCATGAAGACACCTTTCTGTGAAAACCCCTAGGGCCTCAAAGTCAAGTTTGTCCTTCCCTCGCCTTTATGGAACCATGCTCACCTAAGGACATGCTATGCTCTCAACATTCCCCAAGACCCGGGAAGGATCCCAATCTGCTCTCGAGGGCTTGGGGAACAGCTTAGAGCTTTGTTTGGTTCCATTTTGCTGCTCCATCTCTGGCCTTCTGTTTCATACACTCACAATTCTGTCTGAATTTGCATTGGGAATATTTTTGGTTACAACTGCGTATCTCATCTGTGTAAATCTTTGATTCATAGCTCTGCTGCCATCATATCATTTGTTCACTCATTCATTTATTCACTACATATGGACTGAGCATTCACAGATCTAGCCCAGCTAGATGAGGATTCACATGAGCTAGCCTAGAGTAAACACAGAGAACAAAGCTGATTGGTCATTGTTATATCATGGCACTTGAAGCCACATTAGTGTCCCCTTCTATCTACCAGCAGCAACACTGGACTAGGAGTAGGAGCCTATGAATTCAACAGGAAGAATGATCTTTCAGCTGCCCACCAGTTCAGCTGAACCTCAGAAAGATGTTTCAGGTCTTTTCAGTAGTCTGTATCAGCCTGGTTTCTGCTGGAGTGCACTGCTAGTGGGCCAGCACTTGAGGCATATTCCCAGCCATACTGCCTCTTGCTACAGATGCTCAAGAGGGTGAGGAGAAGCTACATGAGATGGACTTTTGGGCCCTGACCTGTAGTGTGTGTGTGGAGCATCAGCAAAGCCGAAAGACCAGAATGTCATATAACATACTGAAATGGATGGAGATTTCTGTTTTTCAAAAACCCTCACTCTCCGGAGCACACCATACAGAAGACACCACCAGATCATTCCTCTCTTCTCAACACTCCTATTGTCCCTCACTTAATCCCAAGAGAGTCCCTGAAGAGTAATGTTGCCTGGATTAATATGCAACCTTTTTCCAACTAAATGGAAACTGCCATGTCTTCAAACATAAGGAGGAGTGGTCACTGCCCGAGTTGTTTTTGCCTGGGAAGAAGATGGATATTCTCGCTGGACTATCCCAACTTAAAGAGTTTGGCGAAAGAATTCTGGATACAGTTCCTTTTTCTCCATACTGGCTCTGGGACTTTGGGCAAGTCACCTTCTACCCCAATTTGGACTATGTCCAAAAGCAACACTACTGCACAACACCTGACACATCAGTACTTGAAAATCTTGAGTCTTATTAACTCTTTTGAGTAATAATGTGATTTTGAGAACTGCTGGGTGGTCCAAATGAGACATCATTTGTACAAGCTCTGTGTGAAATACTGCCTTCTGAATGTGAGTCTATCTGTGCTGTTTGTTGAACTGCTGGCTCAGCCATATGCAAGCAAAGATTTAAATGGTGACAAGCTGATTCAAAGCATAATGGAGTGCTACAGATCATTCTTTACCCCTGGCCCCATATCAGGTGAAGGTCCCAAGTAGGAGAGGCCACAGAGGATGAGCTGGTTGGAGCTGCAGGCAGAAGGTCTGAGTTGGATTCAACATGACAAACTCTGTATAAACTGGCCTCAGAGGCGGTATTTACTGTCCTGATCTGGCTATCAATGAGAGGTAGGAAGCAAAGCCAATCGGTTTTGCTTTTCCCCTTTTTCAAATAAACAAGGCAGTTGTTAAAACCAGAAGTGAATCTGATCCTGTGGGGCTTTAAGAGCAGCCAGCTGCATGCTGAAACAGGCAATAATGTAAACAGAGCCCTGTAACTCTAGACCAGGGCAGAATGGCCATAGGTTTGTGCCTGTGGGCCTGGAGCCAAGCAAAATGAAATGTTAGCCTGGGCCTTTAAACAGAATCATGTAAAAGTAGAGTGCATATTTGTTTAACACACACACATACATACACACACACATCGTTTTTCTGTGCCAATACTTTTTGGAACTTTCTTAAATAAAAGCTGGGGATCCCTGCAAACAGTGTGTGGAACCAATAGTGTTTACAACCTGATCTTAGTACATAACAACATTGAGAAATTGTTCTTTCTCTCTTTCTCTTCCTTCCTTCCTTTCTTTTATTCTTTCTTTCTTCCCTCAAGTTAATTACAAAGTATGACTGTATAAATAAAATAAATGAGCCCATTCTACACATTCCTGTATCTGAGTTCTATCTTGAGTTGCCGATTGGCTTTCTAATCCTCTCACTCAGTATCTGCTGTTAATTTGCTTGCTATTTCAAGAACTTGAAGACTGTCAGCAAAATACATGATGCATTACGAAACTTATAATTGGAAATAAAAACATCTGAAGCTCTTCTGACAGGGTAACCATAAAGTGCCGCCGTGCTGATCGGAACAAGGCAACATGAGCAACCTTGTAGCGATCTGTGTGCCGACACAATTATCGATGCCGCAGAGCACAGTCAACACTTCGGCTTTGAGAAGGCGGAGGAAATTACATCTAAATGAATGAATGAATTCAACATGTTTATGATGCCAAATGCAGGGAACAAAGGAGGGAGGGCAATCTTTGCTCATGCCTCCTTTGAGAATGAAGAGCAATGGGCTCTCTCTATTTTGGCCATTTTCGTACTACCAGGCCTGGGCCTGATAGAATTTTCATGTTGTAGAAGGTAAGGCACTTCCTCCACAGTTACTAAATCTGACAAATTACACCTGGGTCCATTCCAACGTGAAAAATGAGCTCTTTGTTCCTGACCCCTTGGTCAGTCGAGAGATCCAATTCCCAGATGCAGGAAAGCCCCACTCGTGTTCATTAAACACCAAGGGAGACCAGTTCTGTGCAAGCAGAACAAGGTGCAGGCCAGTGCGGACCAAGATAATTGCTCTAGTCCAAGTGTCAGGGCTAGGGCTAGGGGTGGTTTAATTTTTGCAACAGGGTTTGCTGATCCCTTCATATGTGTGGGTTTATTTTGTCTTTGACATAGCATCTTGCTCTCAAAAGAGCAACTGAGATCAGAAAAAGAAGACCCAGTTGATTTCGCAACCTGTCCCGTGTATGAGTAAACTGAAATGAAACTCACTAACATTAAAGAGCCGACTACCAAAAATGCAAAGATGACTTCAAAACTCCATCTTCCCTTTGGTATGAACAGACAAGTCATCAGTTACTACAGTAGCCAATATTTGACAGATTTGATTTTCTTCTTCTTTCTCTAACTATTCTTTGCTTTTTGGAAAGATGCTTTCCCAGAGTCCAGCCAGAAAGAGGAAACGGGGATTCATGTTGGAGGCCAAGCATGAACACTAGGCATGGGAAGCCTGTGAGCTTTCATTGTTAAAATCTGATCCAGCTGATGGTTAACACAAGCCCCCTGTTTTGTCTCTCAAAGGGATAAAAAGAAACAACAGCAGAAGTTTAGCAAATCCAATGAATTATGTAAAGAACATGTCTGATTGCTTCTTTTCTTTAGGTTCATGGAAGGAGTTAGTGAAGGGATGTAGATAGAACACAGAAAACCTGTTAAGTTCCCTTGGGGCCAAGAAGTTCCCTGTAAAATTCATCCTTCGCAGGAGCCCCTCTCCTTCCAGACTGGCACCCCACTTACAACTTCTACTGTTTGTGGCACTACATTTTCTAAGACCCACCAAATCACATTCAAATCCTCTTCAATGGCACATTCCAGGTGCAAACAGGCTGTAATGCTGAGATGCAGATACTTTCTCTGTACACATTCCCCTTTAAGTTGTAAATCAGGAAACAATATTCTCTCTAGTCTTTAGGAAGCTTTTGGCCATGACACAAGTTATAAACATGCAATGAAAGCAGATGAAGATTCCTTTTCTGAGGTTAAACGATGTAACAATCCTGTATTTTATTTTATCTTATGGGGGTGGTGACACTGCAGAGTAACCCAGGGGACTTGTGCATACTAAGTATATCATCTAAAATTCAGCTGCACTTCAACCTTTAACCTTTAAATTACAAGAGTTAGAGCAATTTCCTTGGTCTGATGGCAACTGCTTTTGAGAAAACCATGGACGGCGGGATGGAAATCCCTGGGATAAGGATTCTTGTTTAGATTTTTGCTTTTGAATGAAAAATCACTAGCAGCAGCATCAATTCAGAACTTAATATTCTCTCTAGTAACTTCACTGGAAAGCATGGAAGACGAAATTAACTAATTACTATTATTATGGAATATCTCACTGGGCTGTTGAGGAGGCATTTACCTGCAGGGAAATCTCGGGGATACAATAACAATGATAAAACCTTAACTCCTGAAATGAGGAATGTCCCTGCTGTGATGTAATTGCCCTCAAATTTTTGCTTTTATCCAAATTTTTAGTAGTAAAAGAGATCAAAAATTGTGTAAGACATCAAAATAGTGATGTCCACCAATATGCATTATCTTTTATGATTCTAATTTTGGTAAACATTTATGTGGTTGAAGTATGAAAGAGCCTAGGACAGATATCATTTCTTCCATTTCAGATTCTAACTCCAGGAGTCACACGACTCGTCCAGCACCATCCAATCAGCAGAGGCTGAACCAGGGTCAGAACGCATCCATCTGGATCCTGGTGCAGTCTCCTGTAGAGCGGACAGGAACATCAATATTCCCCTGCTCACAGTAACGGATACACTTGGGTCTCACTATGCTGTGGATGCATTAAGCTTATGTTCAAAACAACCATGTGAGGGAAGTGATGCTCATTTTAAAGATGAGGAAACAGAGGCATGGAGATGTTAAAACCCAAACAAAGCAACGACAGGAGAACTCATCCAGGGTCCCAGAGAGTATGCTGTAGAAATGGGACACATGGTCTTCCCTGCACAGAAACAATCAGGCAGAAATCCCCGAGTCAATGTTCAGTAGCCCTGGGAATGTCCACTTAAACAGAACATCTTCACAGTGACATTCAAACAACTGCTCTCAGGAGAATGAGACAAAATGGAAACTTCCTCTTACTAGTATTTATTCTTGATCAAAAACCAAAGTACCAACAATTTCAGTGGATGAGACAAATCCCAACCCCAAATCCCCCAGATCCTACCTACATATTCCCTTCTTTGTAAAGAAGTGTTCAGCAGGAACAAGGAGTCAAGTTTTTCAAAATCTCAATACACACTACATGGAAACCACCTTAGGATAACATTTTTAAGATACAAATTAATGCTGCCTTGTTTCTGGCTTTGCCTACTTTCTCTAATACTAAATTTCTTAAATGACTAAAAAACTCTTAAATGATAGTAATTTAGTTCCAATATAAAATTGGTTTGCAACGTGTACCAACTACCCAGAAAGGGTCATAGTCTACCATATTCTGTATTTCAATTACCAATTTGTTTTCATGTCTTGGAGCCTTGGGATTCTAATCATCCCCTCATTCATCACAGATGTAATTTTGTTTAGCTAAGTTCTATCCTAAACAGATTTAGATCAGCTTAAATGATGGAGGATGCTGCCCCTCCCCCAACTGTATTGTTTCAATAATTAGCAATCTGGGATCTTTGAAAGAACTGATTGTTCATGAACAGCCCAATGTCCTGTGCCTTTTGAAGATTATTCAAAAGCACCAGACACATTTGAAGAAATGATTTTAGCTAACACATCAAGCTTCTCTGACAATCAGAGTCCATTCTTCAACTATTAAATTGCATTAAGGATTGGACCAAGAAGTGGAAAATGCTCACATTTTGCCTCATATCCAGAATAGCTGATATCAACACACTGTTTCACCCAGAGATCATTTTTCAGAGCACAGCTGAACAGGACTCATGGCTGCCATTTATCCTATTACCCTCTGCCATCTTCTCATGCACAAAAATGAATGGATGGATTTTAATAGAGCCAAATTTAAACTGGACCTGAAAATTATAGTCACTAATTATCACACTACCACCAGCACTTCCATCAGTCTTCAGCCCCTTGGCCACACTATATGTACTGCAGTCAGACTTGTAGCGTAGGAGGGCTGCCATTTTACTACCTGTTGTTTCCTAAGCAGACATGTAAATTTCTGTGCCTTGGTTTACTTATTTGCCAAATGAGAATCCCAGTGGTATCTAAATCCTACAGGCAGACTGAAGACTAAATTAGACAGCTGATACAATGGACTTAGAACAGCGCCCAGCTTTTGGTAGCTAATGAGGAACTCCCAGTCATTGTCAGGATAAAGTGCAAACAAAAGTGCACTTCCCATACTCCTTAACTAAGTCATGAATACCAATTAGTATGGGGAAAAAAGTGTTTTGTTTTGTTTTTTTCAAATCAAAGCTCTGAGTGCAGAGGCAATCTGAATCTATTCTGCCACTCCTTTTGCAGTCCCATTCCCAGCTTGTAGTGAAGATCCTGGGTTTTGTTTTTTTTTTTTTTTTCCAGGAGGTATGGGGAAAGGTAGCTGGCCTGCTCAATACACACAGAAAATCCTGGAATTGCCTGATACAGATAATCTCCAGTCCAACATTCTCATTTGAGAGATGAAAACACTGGTCTGGGCTAAGTGACTTGCCAAAGTCTACCCAAAAACACAATGGCAAAACCAAGAGCAGAAAAATGATAATTATTATTCTAAGCCAATTACCAGGCTCTGCTCTAAATTCATTGCACATCTTACCTACATAATGCTTTTATGACGAGATAAAACGTACGATTTATTTTCACCATTTTAAAGATTCAAATATCTAAGGTTCAGCAATATGGAGAAACTTCTTTAAAAACCTGCTATGAGAACTGGCAGAACCAAGACCCAGAAGGTCACCCTGTGAGACCCTTAGGATATGTGCCTGGTCCATGTGTTCCAGAGCACAGTTCTGGACTCCCAGTACTGTACTATCAAGCAACAGTCTCCAAACTGCCCAGGGATAGGAGAATCAGGGGGTCTTTGGGACTAGGAATTCAAAAGTAATCTCTACAAAGCTGATCAGTCTGATGGGTAGAGAGACTTGAGAAACCTTGATCTATATGCAAGGCATTTCACAAATGCTTCCAGTATAAATGAAAGGGAATACTCTCATGGAATGTTCAGAGTAGCTAAATCTGTTGAGAGCAACAGCATGGTCTTTCTCAGATCTTTCTATATTGCATAGACACACATAGAGCCCCCATCACATAACCACATTCGTATCTACTAAAGCCTTACTCTCCTTGTCCCCTAAAGGAGTCTGTTTGATGTTAAAAATATCTAATATTGTGATTTACAGCAGTATCACATGCTGTGTTCTGTTGGCAATGCACCAATAACTTTTCCTTCCATCCTAGTGATTTTCATTTAAAGCAGTTAAGTCCCAAACATGTTTTCTTGGTTCCCAACTTGAAAACAGAGGAAAACTGTTTAAATGAGCACTTACCAAGGTGCACCATATATCCTGAATCCCTTCACTGTTACCTCCGAATCTTGTAAGTAAATACTGTTTGTCAGGAGGGACTGAACATTGTCAAAGTCCTCTGGTTTCAATTTGGACACAGAGGGAAAACGGTAGTAGTCCTGTTTAACGAGGTCTGCCATGAATTCCTTATCAAATGTCAGTTCATGATTCCCAGCGATCACAATTTTATATTCATATGGCAGGTTTCCTGTAATAACAAGAAGGAGGGGGGGAAAAGCACCAATTAGCACATTCATTTCCCATCACAAAATACAACAGCCAAGACTGTGGTTAGCAGACGGCACACCAAATGAAATGCTAACACATTTCTATTTTCATGTAAACCAAAATTTATGGCTACTCTTCTACCAAAAAAAAAAAAAAAAAAAAAAAAGACAATAAACTGGAGATAGGAAGCTATAAGGAGCTAAATAGCTACTAAGAAGACATCAAGCTTTCCAGCTCCATTTCTTACTAGATTTTGCAGATCCATCATAATGAATCCACACACAACAATTATCCAGTTTTGTTTTGTTTTTTAAGACTGACCATGACCCTGAAAAGAAGGCTAAGACTCAGTCTAGTCCTCAAAAAATAAGAAAACCAAGTATTTTTAACAGCATGAATAAATGCTAGATTTCTAGTACACCCTTCAAACAAAAGACACGGTACATCCAAGCATCCTATATCCAGATAAGGAACCTACAATGCCATACTGCAAGTCTAATTTTACATTTACCTTTTGGCTTCTGAGTAAACAGAACACTATTAAGGGCTCCTGATTGGAAGGCCAACTTTCCTCCCATTGGGATGGGAGAAGAAACTGTAAAGCTTAACCCCCTTTTAATATTTATGCTATGGAAATGTGAGTTCCTCGGTGTGCGCTTTTTATGCAAAAGTTTCCCGATCGAAATGAGATAATTCTGGGAAGAAGAATGAAAGCTATAAAGGAAAACCCAAACACCACACTTCTGCATAGATTTATAATGTTTGAATAAAGTACAGGTCATACATATTAATAACTCACTGTGATGCTATAAGAACCAAAATTCCAAGGGGAGATAGAACCGTGCAGCCATCCCCATCCTGAGATTAATGCCTTTTTTGCGGCTCTGTCACTACCCATCCTTCAAAACTCGCCATTGGGCTACTACTGCTCATTTTATTTTATTTTGGAGTGAAAGGGGAGGGGGGGCAGTGGCACACACAATTCTACCTTGCTGAGACTCCTGGATCCAGTGCAAAATTAATGTTGCCTTCTATTCTGGGAAGAATTAAGGTTACCCTGAGCAGGAAACAGAGCATTCTTGTAAGAATTGATCCTTACCAGCAAGCCTGAGCTGTTGATTTAATTAAGGAAGCTTAGTGGGAAGAGACTTTTTATCTGGGGGTGGGGGGGTAGTAGGAAGTTCAGCCATTAGTATTTGGATTTCAGCAGAGCAACTTGTAAAGCAACCTGTAAAGGCTGCGCTGTATAGCATCTCACCATCCTGGCAGCCTGCAGCACATGTAGTGGCCAGCACAAATGTTTCCCAAGACAGTGTTGACGTTTTCTAACGTTACAGTTTTTCTTCAGCTCTTGACTTTCCATTTCTAAAGGTAATAAAATCGTATATATAGCATGTGCCATACTGGGGAGGCTGGAGAGAAGAGTGAAAGCTGTGATAGAAAATGATGCCACGGACTGAGGGAATCTGAAACACTGAGGCCAAGAGCCAAGGGTTATACCTGAGGACCCATGCACACTGCTGTGTGAGGCACCTCTGGCCTCTGTGATCTGCAGGGCTGTGCTCAAGAGTGCAGTAGAAGTAGGAAGCCACTCTCAAAAACATGCTTCTGCAAGTTGGGCAATTGGAAGTGTGTGATGTGTGTTGCAAATGCCTTAGAACGGTGCTGCTACGTTGTATGATTCCTTGAAGCACAGATGAAAAGTAGATTAACCGGTTAACGGGGCCTCAAATTCCCAGCACTGTCTGTGCTGAGATTTGTGCAGCCCCACCACTCTGCTATCACATCTCGGTGATTAGGTAGTGGATCATGAGCCCGCAGATTCACCTGGGTTCCTCAAGTCAGAACAGGCTGAGTGGGCCTTAGCTACGGGTTCACATCGCACTGTGGCCCTCTGTCTCTTCTGTTCGTGATGATGGGCTCACTGGGAACTCGTTCAGTAGGTACCACTGCTGTTGTGAGAAGCACTGGATTCTCACTATGTCCTCGGTTTAGATTTTTGATTCAGAATAGTTGAGACTAAGAAACTGGGCAAAAGAAGTGCATTTCCTCCCCTTTAGCTGTTCAAAACAAAGAAAGAAACAAACAAACAAAATACAAAATAAAAGGTGAAACTTCTGTGAAGTAAATCCTCCTCAGGAAAACAAGCATCGCTCCGTGTCTTTTAAATCAGATTTCAGAGACCCTGCTAGAGAAGGAGCCACCGAAGTGAACAGCCGCAGAAGTGGTGATGATATTTACACGCTGCCAACAAACTCATCTCACTCTGAGAATCGAATAGCAGTTTCCGAGTTCCGCCCTGGGTTACCTGTGTTATGAGATTGTCTGACAGATTTTCTTTTTTGCTGAGCTGACCTTTCATCTATAATCTGCCAACCTTTCTGTTTTATATGAAAAGTGTAAGCAGGGCAGCTGACAAATCTCCTGTTACTTGATGGCATTTTCTTTCTTTCTTTTTTTTTTTTTTTTTCTTTCCACAAGACTAGATTAATTTGGAAGGCTCTGCAGTCAAGCCTCAAGCTTCTTGGTATTCAAATAGCATCATTTTCAAATTGTCAGACAAAGAGGTGCCTGCCTTTATCCATTCTATTCAGATCAGGCTGTTCAGGCTGACCCAAGTGAATAAAAAGCAGAATTCCCTGCTCTGTGGGACCTGAAGAACTAGCCAGTGGAGTTAGTCACAGCATGGTGTCCTGGGAATGACAGACAGGATGATTCTGGGTGGAATGGAGAGGAACCTTCAATAAAATGTTAAGTAGTTTTGTATAGTTTTTTAAAATTCATAGATGGGAAGCGAGTAAGCGTGATTTGTAACACTATTTTTTGATATATGTAAATATCTGATATAAATATTTCTGATATGTATATATGTAATAAAATAATAAAAGGTTATTGTCGGAACACTTTTGAATAAACAACATTACAAGTAAATTACAGGTATAGCAACAATGGTATCAAAGAGCCAAAATGATATCAAATGAATGAAACATGGGGACCAAACCAGGGGAGAGTTAAAGATTCTGAGTGGGTTGATAAGAGATCAGAGACAGCATGTTCTGTCCCATTATAGAGACCCATGGACTGAGCAAGTTAGCTCAGGCCTGTAATCCTAGCTTTCTGGAGGCCCAGTTAGGAGGACTACCATTAACTCAGTGCCAACCAGGGCTACCGTAGTTCCAGGCCAACCTAGGCTACAGAGTGAAACTGTCTTCCCAAGAGAAACAGATAGTGATGCAGTGAAGGCCCCGTGGCTGCTGCAGTCTGAGGACCCTCATGCTCTCTCTTAGCGTCAGTTCTTTATTCATGGAGTCTTCTTCTGTTGTGAGTTTCTCTTTCCCATCCTAATTAAGTAAGAATAAGTGACCACTGGCAGGAAAAAGGTGTGCCTGCTGCAAACGCGATCCTAAAAGAATCCAGATGCTTCATCGTTTGCTTCGAAACGTCTGGAAGGAGTCCAGATATGAACAATCCAACCCATAGACAAGTTAAGTTTAGTTCTTCATTGAATTTTACTTTTGAAAAATGAACTAACATTTAGAAAGCAGAAGGTATCACATACACACATAATTGCAGGGTTTCCTACCACTCTCGGAAAATCCGAAAACCCATCGATGCTCACATCCTTCTACAGACATTCCAGCGCTGACTGTTGCTTCTACTTTGCCCACACTGGCATGGCTGACGGGCCACTTGGTGTTACACTGAAAACACACAACACGAAGCAATCTGGCTTCTGTTTCTATTCTCCTCCAAAAGCTGTCCTAGAACCTCTCTAATACCTGCCTGAAGGACAAGGCGAGGCTTCTTCTCAGATGTCACCTGGGCTGATGGAACCACAGTAACATCACTGTCTCTGCAAAATCCAGCCCCTTGGTTGCAAATGGTGTATGCTCCAGGTTCCCTTCTCTCTCGTCTAGCATCACCTCTGTCTTCTTCCTCAGATGTCGCAGCCTGTCCCACTCTATGGGACATCTTCAGATATTACGTAGTGCTGTCTCGTTGTGCTTTTCAGATTTCTATTCTCAACATTCAACTTTAAGTCAGTATCACATGGGTTGCAGAGGGGTGTGGCCCTACCTTGTATTAGCTGTATGGCTTTGTTCTCAGGGTGATGGTGACAATGGCAGCAGGATTTAAAGCTTCAGAAGCACATGTATGTCAGAGTATACATAGTCACTACTGGTGCTCATTTTCAGTTTTGCTTTTTATGTGTGACTCATCTGCCTTTTGACTTTAAGACATGGATCATAGCTTGTGGTTCCTTGTTTGACTCAAAAAAAAAAAAAAAACCAGTTCAGTATTTCCCAACGATAAGCACACGGTTCATATTTGCTCAGTGATACAATGAATGAGCTTCTCCAAGGGTTGCCAGAAGCGTCTTAGACTCCAGAAACTAGCTATGATAAAATGTACTCAGGGTCACATTATTTCCCAAGTTTAAGTTTTCATAAAGTGTTCTATTTCATGATTTCAACATCTGGTCAGGCCAGCTGACTTGTAGCCCATGCCTTTCGAACTATACTTTCTTCAAATATAAATAGAAAAAAGTAAGAGCATGACCCACCTATCAGTGGGATTAAACAGGATCCTAAACAATTTCTGCCACTCTAGTCATTCAGCAGACATTAGCTGTGCTGTTACTTCTGATGATGATGGAGATTCTCCCCACCAACTGCCATCCAAGAAGCTATTACTCTACAGATCAGATCACTCCCCGATGACACATACGACACCATAACTCTCAATCACGACAGAAGGTGGAAAAGAAACCTCTGAAAACTATGCCACAGTCTAGCAACAATCTAACATACCCTTAAGCAATATGTGTGTTATCAGAACCAATAAAGCCATTGGATCTCAAGATAAATAGAGGAAGACTGGAAGCCTCCAACTTGTACCCGGTGGTAAGGCAGACCTTCTATACAGGTTATCCTAAACCTGCCCTATCATGTCACACCCTTCCTCCTCTTGTCCAGAAACTCATCTCTTGACTTTTCATTCACAAAGGAGTAATACGGAGGCTATTCAGATTCTATTCCTCTTATCAGCTTTTACTCCCTTGAAATGTCTCTGATTTCTTCCTACATAGCCTGGTTGGCGCCCTTTGTGTGTGCATATATCAAAGAACAAAGTATCAGCAGCAGCCAGTGCAGGTGGATATCTTCAGCTATGTGCATATCAGGTGTAAGTCCACACTCTAAAATAAACAAGGGGACCGTGCCGCGGCTCACAGCACATGGCACTCAAGTGGTCCCAACCAATCACAGCACACAGGCAGGAGAGTGTGCTAAGTAGCCTGGCTACTTGTCTGAGGTCTCCCCAGAGCTAGAGCAAGATGCAGGAGAAAACCACGGGCTGAGGGAAGGGACTTGCTCCCAGGTTTACTAGAACAGCTCTATGGGTCTTTGAACTTGCAATGTGAGGAAAAATTACATTTGGAAAAAACTGTTTTAAAATGATTTAAAAACTTAAAAAACAGCTAGGCCTAGGCAGTGATGGTACATGCCTTTAATCCCAGAACTCAGGAGGCCGAGGCAGGCAGATCTCTGTGAGTTCAAGACCAGCCGCAGCCTGGTCTACAGAGTGAGTTCCAAGGACAGTCAGAGTTACAACAGAGAAACCCTGTCCCAAAAAGCCTAAATAAATAAATAGAACAACACGATTCAGCCAGCTCTATTCTATGGATGTAGAAACCTAGCACAGGAGCGACGGCGTTGTTTGCCACACAGTTACCATCCACGCTGGCAGCACAAGTGGAACTGGAATGAGGATCTTGCCTCCCAAGCTACACCTTTGTTATAAAGCCCCAGTGCCTTAGAGCCTGATGATGTCTGGCTAAGGTTCCTCTGTCAGGAGTGTTCCTGCGCTATTTCTCCACCCACAGTGGTCTTTTCTCTACCTCTACACTCTAGGCCCCTTTTCATTTGTACCATGAAACAGAATTCCCCATTCTAGATGTTTCTCTGGCTATTTCACGAACTTCTCCTGCGTGAGACATGAAGGGCGGTGTCAGCCACATGCTTTGACAACACATTTCTTGGCTTACATAGGCATTCTTTAAATTCTACTGCAGCAGTTGGTATATTTTTTATTTTTGCCCACTACCTCCCAGGAGGATTTGGGAGCCTCATCTAGGATGGGAAGGTCAACTTAATATGCCATCCAGAATTTTAGAATTTGTTGTCTAGATTATAAGAAGTGGAACAAAGCTTGGACAAGAGAAAAGAAGTCAAAGGTAATAAACTCAAACACCTGTAGGGGCTGGAAAAGGACCAGATAATCCTACGAAGTGAAGTAGCCGGGAAAATGATAGAGAGTAATCAGAAATGGGGCCCGGGTGCATCATTTTCAAATGATCACATACAAGTGCTGCTCTGGATAAACAAGATTCCCGGGATAGCTTGTTCCACTCCTTCAGTAAAAATTAATGTGCCTCAAAATTAAACATCATATAACTGCAGCCTATTTTTCTGCTATAAATCATTATAGACGGTATTCCAGCAATTCACTTTTCCAGGGCATCTGCCTTCCACATAGGCTTGCCTGACACTTTCCTTCTTCCTGAGTAGAGGTTATGGGAAATGGGGTGACCAAAATGGCTCATTAGCTTGTGGCTAATGGCAAAACCCCTTTCCCCATGGCCTATACTTTAAATCAAGAAACTGGTAAATAAGGCTAATTGATTATGCTCTCTTATTTCCTTCTGCTATAGCCATGGAGAAACCCCAGCACACAGGACAGAAAAAAAGCATCCAAAGCCAACATTGTTCTCCAGGTTTTGTCTGTGAAAGAAAGCCTAGTTCTGAAGCAAATTTTAAGATCTCCAATTCCTATGTACACCTCTCTCCACTCTCCTAAATTAGAGATTTTGAAAACCTGTGGAAGAACCCAAGCTTATTGGTGTCACAAGACTGCCAATAACTAAAGCTCACTCCATAGCAAGATGGAAAGACAGAGAAGTGAGGTCAGAACAGGAGAACATGCTACAGCTCCAAGCTGCTCAGGAAAAGCAGACTCATACGTCCAGCCTTCAGGCTCACTCTAATGTGCTGGATAGCAATCTCACTCTGTAGGATCACAATGAGCCAAGTTAATATTAAATACACTATGACTGTCACTGGATCAATTCTAAACAAAAGAAGGGATACTGATAGACTGCAATTCGATCACATTCCTGGGGCCTTCAGCCCTCCTGCAGCAGTAGCGGGGGATGTTTGCAAACACTAGTCTCAGACACCAGTGGTGTAAAGGGACCCTGTGATACCCTGAAGACAGATAGGAAGAGGAAAATTTCCCTGCTTAAAATTATCATTATATTTTTAATATTGTGATTCCAGGAGGACCACGGAAAATGTTCCAAGTTCTGAAGACTATTCTGCTGAGGAATGAGTAAGAATAACTCAAGCCAGAAAATTGACCAAGCAGAAAATTCTGCAGGAGAAAGAAAGGAGAAAAAAATTAACACTAGTGGCTAGGAGGATAGAAGAAATGAGGCTCGGGGTTGCCTGAGGAGACATTTCTTCTCAGTTCCTCACTTGGCGATTTCTGGGTGATGATTGCAAAGGAGGCTGGGTCCAGCCTGAAGCAAGAAGGAAAATGTTAGCTGCGAGAAGGCAGAGACCACCATTTTCTGTGGCACCTCTGCCTAGAAGACTTTGGCATTTGGTGCCCATTGCCTACGCATTAAATGAATGCACAGACCTCCGGGAATCCCTCTTAGCTCCACATTTGCACTCACTTGCCTCAGCTGCAAAACCACCAGAAACATTCAGTCAGGGCAAGCTCTGTCTCTGACCTCAGTCTGTCCCCCGTCAGGCTCCATTAATTTTCACAAGCCCTGACAGCTCTCACGTTAATACTCACACTTGCTGATGGAGCCACACAGCAGGTTCAGACTGCTACCTTCTCCTCTGAAACTCATGCATTAGGGTTTCTTCCATGCTTGCAATGGGAAACCAAGTCTAAGAAATATTAAACACAGAAAACTAGATTACAATAACGTCAGGGCCGAGCCAGGATCCCAGGAGGATGAAGGAATGCTGAGTGAAAGCCTGACAGTCCGCTGCAGAATTATGGGGAGTGTACGAAGACAGAAGAAAAGCCCCTCATCATCTTCAGTCTCCTTCATAATGAGACTTCTACTGACCAGAGATGCCACAAGCACTGTTCCACACAAAGGAGACAAAAGTCTACCCTGTCACCCTACTGCCCCATGGTGCTCTCTTGACCTGAATAGTCACCGATTCACCAATGATGAGTGACACAACTGAGAAGAGCAGAACTGTGAGAATGCAGACATTAGTGCTCACTATTTTCAGAGATGTCGTTGTTGTCCCAGCAACTTTTTGTTTATATGCATTCCTGTCTCAGTCATAACTCTGTTACAATATGACTTAACACATTGTGCATGTACGCACACACATCATCCACACTCACATGGATGTGCAGACACCATGAGGTAATAAACATGATGACTAACACCTCTTTCTTTTCAACTGAAGATCTCTAAGTTGCCACCCAGACCAACGTGTTGTGTGGTACGTGTAAGGCTACTGTGGTATCTGTATGTAGCGGTATCTGTCTGACTGAAGATCACTCGATCATATTAGCTGTCATCTGTCTGGACAACAGCAGTCAAAAGCAGTATATTCCACTGTTTATATTCTCCAACTTTTTCCTTACAAACAAGGGCCTTGGCTTGTTTAGAACAATTTAGAACAACGTGCAACAAATTTGATCTGAATGGACAATCTTCTAAATACTCTTCAATCTATCTCCTTTGACTACAAAAAGGTGGATCCAAATCAGGGTTTCATGAGACAGTACCAGGACAAATTAGTAAAGACACTGTCAAGTGTCATCTCAGTTGGATGAGTCTATACTTCTATACCCAAAGAAGGTCAGAGAATATGAATGTAAGGCACAGAGGAAAGACACAGTCTTTGGAATCATACAGACCCCAGGTCACATGCTCAGTTCCGTGACTTATGTCCTTCAAAACTCAAACTGAAAACATGCTAATTAACTTATTATTACCCGTCAGAAGAAAAGACAGTTATGTGACCTACCCCTACAGAATGGACATGAAAATCAGCCAAATCAGCAAAGACTGGATATAATACTGGACACACAAAAGATAAAGACTACTCTTATCATTCTGTGCTATGTTTCATTTTGCATTGTAACTTCATTTGGGATAAGCAGCCAGTCTGCTACTTCCTTCCTACGCCTTTAAGACAGTACTCGGTAAATTTCTTTATTAACAAAAAAACGTGCCTATGACAAGGCTCTATGATGAGCTGACAAATATGTTGGATCTTTTCCCCCAAAAAGCCTTTCAAAAGCAACTGAGAGGAAGGTGTTCCTCCCAGTGATGATTATAAAATAAGTGGCAATTATTCTACTGAGTAATTAGGGGAACAAATGCAAATCCCGTGTGTTTGCATTTTACATCATTAAGCTTGGTGAAGATCAAATTAAATAAAAATAACATGAGGCGTAAAGGCCATATCTTTTAAGAGGAATCACTATTTTAGAGGCTTTTTAAATTCCCTCCTCCTTAACCTTGCAAATAGAAATTAAAAAAAAAAAAAAAAACCAGCAGAAATCACTGCTGTTCTTGTGTGGGCAAATATCATTGGGGCCCATGAATGTGGGGTTTCAACGGGCAGGGCTGGAGGGGCTGGGTTGCAGAAGTCAGAGTGGAAGGCTGACAGTAGAAATAAAATCTCAGCCTTAACAGCACCACTGGGGCTAGATGAAAATGGTCTTCTAGAACTTGATTAAAACTAAATTGAAAAAGAACATATTTGGCTAATATTACATTAGACTAAAATATAGAAATGAACCCTAATACTCTCGAAATCTAATAAGAAAAAGCCATCTCAATTTCCAAACTTTCAAAGCATCTCCTTTAAATGCATCACAGATCAATTTACATGGTACTTTTGCCAATAAGCAAAACCAAATCACAGGTTGCAATTGGCTTATATTGGAAAGTGTGAGAACAAATGCTAGAAAATGCAATTACGGAAAACAAACTCCATTTTCTCTCCTCTGAAGGGAATTTCGGGGAATATTTTATTGCCATCAAATAATATTTCTGAAGGCATCAATACACAATTCTATTTTCTTTTCAGAGTCCCCACAACCTTGTAAATCTAATCCATTCTGCAGAGTATCTTGAAATTTAGAGAAAGGCCTACTAAAGGGGATATTACCTTGCACACACATCCTATGTCAATTTTAATAATTTGCACTCTGGACAGGAAGTTGCTTTGAGTAAAATTTAGGATCCAATAAAATTGACTTTTCTCCTTTTGTAACTCAAAATTGTAATGAAGCACTCCAAGTATAAAATTCACAAAGAAACCTCACAGGGGAGGTTATTTTGATCAATGATGTTAGGGATGATAAGATAGGGAAGATGGAGACTGCATTTATTTCCTCTTCCAGCATTTCTCTGCCTCATCTCTCAGCTGGCACCGACATCTTATGAGTAGGAACTACATGTGGTCAGAGTAACTACAACTTCCACAGACGAACTTTGGTTCTGTTGGCATACTGTTCCTAGGGTCTCCTCAGACACAACTCTGTGTTCCCATGCCACAGCTCCCTTCCAAAATTGCACAATGGGTATTCTTCAGCAGTAAAGTAGTTCTAGAAAAGTCTGTCATGTCTCTTGAGGCCCAGAATTACTGGAAGTGGAGTTTGTAGGTCTCTTGTCAGATCCCTGTCTTCTTTTGTTCTCATGTTTTCTGGTGTCTTGGGGACTTAGCTGCCAGCAGCTTAAGCAACAGCTAAAGGGATAAGTTCATGTTGTGTCTTCTGGAACACATGCCTTGTGCAATAAGTTGGATGCATAAGATACAAGGTGTTCTTTAAATCTCTTGTTTAAATCATTTACAATATTTTATGAAACGTAGTTACTGGGAAGTGTACAGTCTATGAGTACAGTTCCCACTGTTTAAGTTCAATCAACACGAAGTAGAGTGGCCCTTGTTCTGCCGGGGCCCCTGCTCCTGGACATTGGAAGTGAGGTGAATACACACTTTGCCTTGAATTGTTTCTCGCAATACATACCACTTTCTGTCTCTGTTCATATGCACCCCACCCTCTTCCTACCTACCCTCTTTACACCGTATGAAATCCTCACAGATTTTCATTCATTTCTGTGATGGGCCAAATTGTCCCTTCCAAATTCATAGGAGGAAGCCTTCACTCTGAGTACCTCAATATATTACAAGGACTTTAAAGAGGTGACTAAGTTAAAATGAGGACATCGCAGTGGACTTAATCCAACTGGACAGCCTTAGAAGAACTGGATATGAGGACACCAGGGTTGTGAATGCACAGGAAAGGCTGGGGACATAGCAAGTGAGAGCCATCTGCAAGCCAAGGAGAGATCACCCCCACCTCCACCCCATGCAGAGGCCAACTCTGCCATGAATTTGGGATTCTAGCCTCCAAAACTCTGGGGAAAGTGTTGCTTAAGCCCCATCCACCAGCATTTTATAATGCTATCCTTAGCAAAATTGAACCAGCTTTGTAAGTACTTAGTGTTTCCTGCACTACGCTGCATGAATTGTGAACACATATTTGATTATATATATTCCCAAAACACACACCACACTCATTCACTTTAAAGTACTTTCAGATCCTCTAGGGTAGGTTCCAGACAAAAAGCCAAACTCCCCAGGGTAGACTCTGATCTAGCCCAGACAGGCCACTCTTCCACTCATCACTTGAACTCTGAACTCGAGGGCTTTCAGTTCACAGAGTACGAATTTCTCCACACAAGCTCATTCTCCCCACCTCAGTATGGATTTGAGGTTTTTGCATTCTCAGAAGGTCTCAATTACCCAATGAATGAATAAATAAGTAAAGAATAATTCTATCTTGACTAGGAATCATCTGGATCATCTGGATATAACAGGTTAGTACCTCAGTTCTGTACTCAGTATGGCCTTAAAGTGTTTAAAGTCCTACTTATATTTTACTCTAGAATGCTACCAATTATATGAAACTATCTCCTGAGATATATGTTCCACCTGTGATTGAGACACTAAATCTGATCTTTTCTTTCACCTTGAAACAGGGTCTCAGCATGTAGCCCAGACTGAGCTTTAACACGTCCTCCTCCAGCTTCAGCCTGCCAGGTGCTGGGATTACACTTGTGATACCACGCCCAGCTAAATCTTTGTGTATGTGTGGGAGGAGGGGCATAAGTATGTACATGCTTGTACGTGTGTGCATGTGTGCATACCCATTTTGTGTGTATGCACCCACAAGTGGAGGTCAGAAGTCAACAGTGTCTCCCTCTACTGCTCTCCATCTTGTTTATTTATTTTCTTAGTCAGCGTCTCTCATTCAGTTCAAAGATCACCGACTGGATATGCTGGCTGACCAGAAAGCCCAAGGTATCCTTCCTCCACTTCAACCACTCCCACTCAATCGGTGCTGGGGATCTGAACTCAGGACCTCATGCTTGTACAACAGCTAAATCTGATTTTGAAACACATTATAAGGCGGGCCTCTGCGGTGGTGAAAGTGAAGCAGAAAGGGTCACTGTAGCAAAGACTCAATTTTATTGAATGAGTGAACAAGCGAACGGATGAATAAAAGAATGAAAGAACGCATCCCACAAATGATGCATTGTCATTTTGAAAGAGAGGAGAATTGTTTCTGCTGTTTAATATTCCTCATTCAGAAATTGTTCCATCTTTGTTCCCAGGATTTGGAATCAGCTGATGGAGTCAATAGTGTTGCCATTTATTATGTGAGGGAGGTGTCTGTATTTCTTCTTCATTGCATCTCTTCATCTGAACGTTTTCACCCCTAGGCCTCTCAGGAAAATCACTGCTGTTTTGACAGCTGGCTGTGTAGAGGCCATTCTTTATAAATGAGCCACTGCCTGGGCCCATCCAGGACATGTGTATGCATCTTCTCAGGCCCCCAAGCCACTGGGTCAGATAAAGAATCTGTGCTAATTTATGTGCAGGCCCAGCTCTTCCCCTTTGCTTCCAACAGAAAAATCAAGGGGCAGCAGGGTGCTGCTGACCTCCTCTCCTCTAAGTCCAGGCTAACTGAATTCCATACTCGCAGAGACCTCAGCCATAAGAGTCCTTCCTTGTATAGAATGGGAAACTGAAACCTTACAAGACTATATGACTCCACTAAGTTCACCCAGTAACTTAGATGCAGCACAGGATGCCGGATTCTGCAGACCAGCCCTCTCCTCCTCCACTGTGTCAAACGAGGTCAGGGGCAATGTTTGAGTCCTAGATAATTCTTGGGGTTTGCTTTATAGATCAGAAGATTTCATTTTAGAGAAACTGGAAGTCCTTCTGAACAATCTGATTATTCCACAATCATAAGGGCAAATTCCTAAAATTAAAACGCACTGCTATCTGCAGGTAACATCAAGTAACGTACAAAGGCATGTATAACAAACCTCTCAGATACTGATGACAGCTCAGATTTCATCCTTGGGATATTCTATTTTTATTGGAATCTAAAATGTGTCCTAAAGGCTCATACATTAGACACTTGGTTGTCAACTGATGGACCTCCGGAAAGTGAATGGCTCCTCTAGGCCCTGGCCTGATCAATGGATTAATCTCTTAGTTAATTCACAATAAGTTGCTGGTATTTGGAGTAGAACATAGTTGGGAGAAGTCGTTCACCGGGATTTTCCCTGGAAAGACACACCTTGTCCCTACCTCTTCCTTTCTTGCCTTCTGCTGAACACCATGAGTTCAATACCCTTCCTCCTCCACATGTCACTGCTGTGACATTTTATCTGGCTCACACCCAAAGCAATGGAGCTGCAAGACAATGGACTGAAATCTCGGAGATCAGGAACCAAAATAAATCCTTCCTCCTTTAATGTTTCTCTCAAGCCTGTGTCACAGTGGTGGCAGTCTAACACACTCCACTGTTCTGTTAGTCCCTTCTGGTGTAGTTCACAGCTATTATCTCTCATTTTATTCTTAGGGTACATTTGCTTGGCCATTTAAGTTGTGAGTTTAAATCAGAGAGTAAGTTGAAGTGATAGAAATGACCTCCCTGATCCAGCCATAGTTCTTTCAAATTTAACTTTTTCCTCTGATGTGAATAATGAAATATCCTTAATAAAATCCAGGATACCAATATCAGCATACCAATATCTCAATCTTTCTTTTATGTATCAATAGCTAAATCAATAGATACATTCAATTACACTCAGCCGATAAGCCCCCCCCTTAAAAAACAAAGTGGTTTGTCAAAGATTTGGAGGGTAAATTTTCCTCAGTTCTTATCTTAGACTATGTAGTTTATTGTGATGGCAGTTTCATCTAAAATGCCAGCCTTTATCGTTTTTGACTGGGATTATTCTTCTCATACAGGATGACATTTCCTCCTCAAACAATAGTCAAGATGACTGGCTCTTAAATGTTGAAAATGGAGGTTAGAAGTTTCTTTGAAAATAAGCTACATTCATATTTATTTATTCATTTTATTAATTCTTTGAGAGTTTCAAGTTTCATACAATGTGTTTTGATCACAAACTTTTATTTTCTTAAATTGAATTCCTTTAGTGTGTTTTAACAATGAGGGACTCTGAAGGAAGAAAGCAATTTTTTTTTTTAAACTTGGGATTTATACACTTCTCTTCAAATCCATCTGAAACCTCTAGCTTGACTGGAGTACAGTATTTGAGCTAAACTGTTTTTACTTTTTAACTCTGTTGTGTAAAATTTCATTTTCAACTCTAATCCTCAGATGTGCTCACTTTGTGGTTTAAGTTTCTTTTTTCTTACTCTTTTGCGGGTCTGTCTGTGCTGCTATATGTGGGTATGCTCACCTGTGTGTGCATGTGTATGTGGAGGCCAAAGGATGACATTGGCGTGTTCCTCTAACAATCTCCATCTTATTTTTGAGACAGAGACTCTCACTGAACCTTGAACTCGCTGGCTGGCTAGACTGCTTGGATTGAAAGCCCCCAGGATCCACACGGCTCCGCCTCAGAGCACTGAAGGCAGGCACGCCCCTCCATGTGCTGGGATCCAAACTCAAATCATCATTTTTGAGCAGTAAGCATCATCTCCCTAGCCCCCTACCTTCCCCTTATTCCTATTTCTATGTAGCTTATGTGAAGGCTCTTGCAAAGTCAGGTCTTGACCTACTTTTCAAATCTAACTACTTTTTAGAAAAGAAATCTAACTAGATCCCATTAATCCCATGAGTTCCCTGACTCTCGTGAAAGGCAAGACGAGACTTCATAATTAAACAGGGTCTCCGAGTGTTCAAGGAATGATCTCAATCTTCCTACAACATTCAACTGACATTTTCTGGGATTTTAGGATTTGACAAGCAGTGTATTCAGTGACGGCTGAGAAGAATGTTGTGAAAAATGATAAAGTACATCTGCCTTCATCGGGACTAACACACACACAGAAAAATAAGTAGATCCTAATATATCTGAGAGGTTCATGTTCCTGCTCATAAAGAAATTATCGGATTATATGAACCCCAGTAATAGAATATTACTAAAATATGGCAATCAAGTAAGATCCCTTTGAAAGAAATCAACATATTTCCTTGTGTTTGCTCACCCTTCCAGCAATGATCAGTAGAGATTCACAAAAGACTAACTATCCGAGGCAGGAAGCCCACCCATTCATACACAGAAGAGATGTGAAAACAGTATCTCAAGCATCTAGCTTCTTTAAAATCTGTTTTTGTAAAAACACTCAGACACAGCACTCTTCTATGGTTCATTGGCTAGATTTTTAAAAGCCTGCCCTTGTATTCAAACATCTTTCTAAAAATGTGTTTATCTTTCAGCTTTCTGCCATAGTGAGAAGAGCACAGTAAGGCCCTACTAGTGAGACAACTGTGAGGAAGCAAAATATACAAGGTAGGGCTGAGCATGTGCATACCCTGAAAGTCAGCTGTTATCCAGGCCTGAAGACCTTCAACAACACTTATTTTCTGAGGTTCTACCTTTGAGGTTGTCTAGTGTGCAGCACTGCCAGGAAGTCAGGGCTGACTGACATTGGGTCTCCAGGAGCTCCTGGGACTACCACTTGGCTCAGGGTTCACGTCCATGGTCATTCTACTTGTCCATCATGGACTTTCCACAGCCAGCTCCTGGAAGCTCAGACACTCTGGGGCCTTGATGAAACTCTTCTTATAGTTCTCCAAAGACAATATGACAATGGACCTTAGAAGTTGTTCAGTCCTGTATCTTTCCCCAGAGACCCATCACTTTTGTTAGCATGGTGGAGTACATAAGAGAATTCGTAGAAAACTGAAAGAAAGAAAGAAAGAAAGAAAGAAAAGAAAGAAAGAAAGAGAGAGAGAGAGAGAGAGAGAGAGAGAGAGAGAGGGAGGGAGGGAAGGAGGGAGGGAGGGAGGGAGGAAGGAAGGAAGGAAGGAAGAAGGATGGATGGAAGGAGGGAAGGAAGGAAGGAAGGAAGGAAGAAGGATGGATGGAAGGAAGGAAGGAAGGAAGGAAGGAAGGAAGGAAGGAAGGAAGGAAGGAAGGAAGGAAGGAAAAACAGGTTGCAAATGGGGAAAAGAGTCTGGCCTGAGGTACTTGCCAGTTCCTTTCTCTTAAAGTCCTTGGATCATAGTTGAAAAAGCACTACCCTAGGAGTTGAACTGCATAAACCTTTCGGTCACTGTATAGCCCAAGATCCACAGCCTCTTCCTCCTAAACCTGCTGATCTGCAGAATTATGTAAGGAATCTATGTTATTTTTTTTCTTCCTCTTTTAGGTCAGATTCCAGTCTCCAGCTGAGGAGTGATTTTCCAGGCCCCAGTGGGACATAACCTTAAGGAAAAACATTCTCTATCTGCACTTCCACTTTCTTCTAGCAATTAGATAAGATCTCTGGCTAAAAGTACCCTGGCAAAGAACTGGAAAAGAAGCCCTTTGTCCTATTCCCATTCAAATCCATAGGCAGAGGGATTCAGTACAGTCACAGTGCTGGGCAGTTCATCTCCAAAAGGAATGGGCTCAAACAGCTAGAAGGGAGCAGTGAGATGAGCTGGTGTAGGTCTTTCCCTCAGCAGGCCTAACAAGGGATGCTTACCACTCTGTCTCAGTGGGTTATGATGACAACAAATAAATTAACTTGAATTATGCCTCCTAGGCTGTCTTCAGGAATCTTAGCATTCCAATATCAGACTGGCAAAAGGGGGAAGGTTAAGCATCTCCTACAAGAAAGCCATCTAATAATACTCAAAGATGGGTTCTGTCTCTCAGATCTCTGGAATCCAACCTCATAACATACCCTATAACCTTCCCTAGAAAAAGCCCCACCTACTGCCTAGTAGAAGGATCTTAGAGATTGTTTATGGTACTGACAAGAGATAAAACAGAAGAAAAGAAGAAAATATAGAAAGGGAAGAGGGGAAAAAGTTTTAAAAAATCAAGAATAAGATAGGAAGAGGGGAGCACAATTGCTCAGCTGGTAAGAAGTTCTTGCTGCCAAGCCTGGCGACCCGAGTTCCATCTTTGGAATCCAGTCGGTGGAAGGAGAGAACCATCTCTCCAAAGATGATCCCTAACCTCCACGTGCATACCATGGTGTGTGCACACAGCATGCACACACCAAATAAATAGATGTTAACAAAAAAGACAGAAAACAAGTTGATATGGTATTTTAAAATGTCACCCAAGGCTGCAATGGCCAAGTTATAACATGCCACAATACAAACTGACTCCATTTTAAGAAAATTATAGGCTACTCTTGTAAAGACGTTACCCAAAGCCATTTACAGACACGTGAAACACACTAGTCACAGCCTACTAGAATCCATCACAGCGCAGCCTTCCCAGTTGTGGCCACATTTGCATCTTTCTCTGGAAAGCCACATATTCAGGAAAGGTGGAGTTAGGCTTAGATCCTGACTGGTGGATCTTGATTAGTCACTAGTCTACCTCCTTCACCAGTGGCTGTTTAAGGAGTACATGTGCTGCCCAAGGAGACTCAGGGGAAGTCTACTCAACTTTGAAGGGGCTTTGGGGACACTCAACACAAACACAATGAAGCTCTTCTTCCACCAAACACTTGCTATGTTGTCATGCTGTACATGGAAATTCGTCAGTGATCCTCCCTCCTTTTGGACAAGGTCAACACCTGAGGACAGGTGGGGGGAAAATGAAAAGAAATAAATTGATTTCTTTATAACATTGAAACCCTGATGGACCAGATCCCCCAAAATGCTTCTTTGCAGATTTTCTATGCGAGGCAAAAAGTCTCTTGTTGTTTAAGTCAAAAGCCTCCTACCTGACTTATGCTTACACTTCCATACGCTCAATCAAGAGTATTTCAATCAAACAATTCCTCTTCTAGTCTCTACTGCAAAAGCCCGGTTAAAGATTCTGATTTGATTTTCTCTCTCTTACAAGATATTAAGAGTCCTTATAATTGAAATCAAATGAGGATGGCGATTATGAGGTTAAGAGTCAACACACACAACACCTGCCGTCCACCAGGCACCTCCTCAAAACTCCTTATACAACAATCTGACTAATCTTAATAACAACCTTCTAAAATAACAACTGCTATCTGTTTTCACAAACAAGGTAAGTGAAGTCCACAGAGGTTGCAATGAAGGGCATGGCAGGGAATAGCCTGGTCGATGACGATGAGAATATGCGGAATGTATCCTTAACTTGGGAGATCATATATATGATCACGGTCAAGAAAGTGAACTGGCTGGGGAGAGCCCATTAAAATTCCCATTGTTAGACCCCAGAGGAGACAGCTTGTTTCAACACATCTAAACTATACTCAAGAAGTCAGAATTTTGAACCACCTGCCTGAGAGACTGTGATGAAAAGTTTAGTGAATTGGAACTAGGAGCCATAGAAAACTGAGCTGCCCAAGATTTGGAGAATCTAACAGAGTGAATTAAACTGACTAGGTTCTCCAGATCTACTGCTTCCTGACTAAATAAGAATTCAAAGTCCTTCTAAAGTCAGTTCCCCTCAGACTGGCTATAACCTTAATTACTTAAATATTTAGGATCATAAACCAGAGTTAATTTGCTTCCTACATTTTATTTTCAGAGAAGCTGTGTGTTTTTCTCATCTTGACTGTTTTATTTATGCACTAGCCTTGATTTACCTCACAGACATGCTGAAAACCCACCAGCAATAGGTATGGAACACAATGTGCATGAGCATCCTACAATGTCAAGGAGAGTTAACAATCTCACCAAGCCAAATTTGCAGCTATTTCATGAACCTTCTGATAGAGACTTTGAAATGTAGATTCTCCATAAGGAGTAAAAAATAAATAAAAAAAATGAAAAAGCAGAGATACTATTTTTCAGCTTGTCAGTATTTTTTCTATCACAGTCAGAGATCATGAACATCACATGACCTAGGGTGACCTAAGATGAACGGCACTGCACCAGAAATAGTAAAGACAGTGTGTGTGAGTATGGTGGCCCTGCCTTACAGCACGGCTGGTATAGATAGTCAATCATAACACCTCTTCCACTGAGTCTGCATAGGCATAAGGAGACTTCTCAGCAAAGCGAGTCAGAGCCGCTGGGATGAACAAACCATCTCTCAACATGAAAAATATGGTTCAGATCTTCCCCATTAGAAAAGGTTTGAGGAAGAGGGGTGAAGAGAAACGAGTGCCTGTTGATTTTCCAAACCCTCTTCTGTTGCATCCAGTCTCGTCACTGCTGATTCAGCTGTTCTACGAAAAAGGGAACTTGCACGTGCCGATCTGGCCATCAGGTTTGGCATTTCTTTAACAAGAACCATGCCTTGTAACCAGCAAATGCTTTTTAAAAGACTTTCACTCTCAATGATTGCTTGCTCAGAAGAAATTCATTTTACATTTGAAAATAAGAGAGAAAGAAAAAAAATAAGGAGACATTCAATTGCGCAAGCATTTTCTTAACTCATTTTAAGGTAATCTCTAACACTCATCAACAATTTCTCCAAGAGGTGGGACCACGGAAGGAGATTCAGTATGACTTCAATGCATGCTCCATTCTATACTATGGGTAAGACATAAAATAATGCAATGGTGATAAAACAAAAAAGAAAAGCTTTATAATAGTCAGGACACGCCGACCAATTTTAAATTGAATTACACACCCTGCTAATCTTTATGATGGGAGAAAATGTCTTCCAACATTATACATTATACTAAAATTTGCAGTGCGTCCCCCCTCCACACTTCTTGAGCTGCTATGACCCACCCCCTACTGCCCACTCTCCTACCTCCTCATTAAGAGAGCCCATCGTCAACCCCAAAAGCATTATTCCTGCTGACTGGGGAAGGAGGGTATGTTCTTGTGCAGGATTTCATTTTTATAGCTATTGTTAGTTGATGTGTATATATATTTCGCACTAGGGCACAAGAAAACAGTATTGTGGATACCAGGCATATTTTCCTAATATCATAAGCACAGTTCTTCTAAAAGGATAGAGTCAAAAAATCTAAAGGGCTAAAAGGATTTTAAAACCAGCAGCATGAGGAGTGCTGCTCAATCTGAAGGCGGATGCTACGCTCTGTATGTTTGTTGTTCAATGAAGCAGCTATAGCAGAAACTCCAGATTTCCAAAGTCTAAAAGTGACAGGAGCCCCGCTGGATGAAGAGCCTGTGTGTCTGGGGTGTGCCCGTGCCCGTTTGGTAGGTTTCTCACACTCTGTGAGTGATGGAAAGATTATTAATGAGAAAGGAAAGATCTCTGTTTAAGGGCAGAGACAACCTCAGTCTTGGATCCCCATCTCTGATAAAAATAAGAAGTAAGAAAGGACAGCAAGGACATCCAAGACAAGTTTCTTGTTCCCTCCTCCTCCTGTCACAGGAGAGGAGGTCTCCATGAGGGCAGAGGACAACCATGTCTAAGCTACTACTGAGGGGTGAGGGGTGAGGGGCACGGCCCTTAACATGCATGCCCTTTTTTATTCATTTATTTATTTTGTAGGTAAGAGGAACATGTGCCACTGAGAATATGTGCATGAGAGAGAGAGAGAGAGAGAGAGAGAGAGAGAGAGAAAGAGAGAAAACACCAAAGGGCAACTGGACAAATTTTAGGGGTCAATTCTTTCCTTCTGGCATGTGGGTCCCAGGGGTGGAACTCAGGCTTAGCAGTAAGTATAGATTTACACACTGAGCCAAGTCACCACCCCACATGCTCCATCTTCGTACCCTTACACTATGGAGTTTCAGTCTGAGCTGCATTGTGTCTTAGAAAAGAATCAAAGACATGCTCATACACACTGACTTGCGAGCAGTAAATTCATGTTCATCATCACAGAACTACGCCCCAGGTAAAAAGGAGTTAAAAGCTTACATCTACAAACTAAGGTGATGATGCCTAACAATGAGGAGCTGTATAGAGAAAAGCTATGAAGGCTATACAAGGGATCTTTCTGGGACTTTCTGGATCTGACATATACTATTAGATGAGAGTCAGCAGATGCTCTGAGACACACTCTGACTGCTTCTCAGTGTCTAAAAATAATTTCCAAACTGTTGAGAGTCAGAAGCCATCCCTAGTAGTCACCTGTGTATGGTCACTCCCTGTAGAGTTGCCCCAGACCACTTGCAATTCTCTCCAAACTGGTTTATACTAGCTGCACTTGTTTGCATAATAATGTAATATGATTGTAATAATCATAGAAATATAGGATTCTATGATCAGATTGTTTCAAAGGCATTTAACAGTCCCAGTAGTGAACAAATAAGCCCAAATTGAAAACTGGCAAACACAATGTGCCCCGGAAAACAGGGCTGACCTGTAATGGCTGAATCCATATGCACAGGGGAGGCAGGAATGCCAGGGTTCAAACCTCTATGTGTTTCAGGTTAAAATTCTGTTTATTTATATAGTAATTACTTGTATTCCTTCCTGCTTTATCTGAAGCCCTCATTTGGTAGGACACTTTTCAGTTCCTATCACTCTTGAAAAGGAGCTGCTTATATGCATGGGGGCGCGCGCGTGTGCGCGCACACACACACACACACACACATCTAAGTGCTGGAGTTCTGCTAGCCTCATGCCTCACTTACAGGCAATTCAAACAAACAAAACAGAACACACCACCTCAGAAAAACAAACAAACAAAAACAAAGCTATGTCTGCACCGAGAAAGGTATCCAGATATTTTTGGTTTTAATAATTTGGTTTTTAATTTAATTTTTGCTTTTAATAACTATTCCTACTTTACTCACTAATGCTGTATTAAACGTTCATGTTTAAGGATTATTTTTTTTTAAATCAGATATAAGTCACTTTGGTTACCTTCCATTTTGAGTCCAGGCTTTCTGTAAAGAATGAATTCATGCAATGAAAGATATACATTGAAAATGCTAAAATTTCAGTTTGGCTTCTAAAGTCTATCAAAGTCAGGGAGCCATATCAGCCCCACATACACTGTACCCTGGGAAGGCAAGGCTGACCTTCAATCTCTGTATCCATATGTATAGGAGAGGCATGGATGCTACAGCATACATCTCTGTGTGCTTCAGTTTAAAATTCTGTATGTGGTTATTATTTGTAGGGCTGCCTGCTTTATCTGAAGTTTTGACTAGCTAAACTCTTCCAGCATTACTAACACCACCACCACCACAAAGATTACTACTCTGAGCTGTTCAGAGGAAATAAGTACACAGAGCTCAGTGCACCCCGAATCCCAAACAACTGAATGGTATGATTAACAGAGTCAGAAAATAGAACTAAGAGCATTTCATTCTCAATATCTTCCAGAGGAATCCAAGCTCAGGGGTTCTCACAGCCTTCAAGACTAGTCACCTTGAAACAAGAGAGAATATTTATCTACCCTATTTCTAAACTAAGCAGAGAAGTACAAAAGCTAAATGAGGTTCATGCACATGACCAAGAGAAGAAAGGCAGCACAGTTTACTTATACAACTGTATTCTGAAATTAAAAGAGGGGGGAAAAAAAACGTAAGATTTTTTTTTCTTTGTTTGCTGTGTAGTTGGTTGATTGATTGATTTGAGTGGAATTTTAAAAACCCTGTGGGAAAAAGTTTGGTTCAGTTTCATAATGCATATGAAATTTGTCACAATAACGTCTAAATCTGGTAGATCAATAATGCATGTGATAGCTGCTTAATTATTTACTCTGGATGAACCAAATGTGGTTATAATACGAACTGCAAATGTAAACAAAGCTTAGACATGTAAGCTCCATGACCAATGTCAACAGTTATTTTCCCCCCAAATGGTGTCCTTTTCTGGAGCATCATTCTAAAATATTCCCCTAAATATCTAAAATTAGAGAAATTTTGATTAAGGAATTTTATGATTTATAAGTATGCATGTTTCATAGGCTTCTAAAGTGCTAACAACCAAATGCCTTAAATACCTCATTTCAAAATACTATACATGAAAATGACACAAAAAAGGTAAGAAAGATGAGAAAAGCAAATGCCAATGTAAGAGCATTCATCAAACATAGGTGAAATAATAAACAAAAACGTGCTGGCATGGGCCAGCAAGTAAAATGCATTGTCTTTGGGTCTACATCTATCAACAGGGTAGACTAAGAGGACTTGGTGCACTACGCCATTAGTGGTACTGTCTGTCCTGCACTAAGCACACGTTCACAGGGCCCTGGGGATGACTCTCCACAATCTGTACAAAAGCAATTTCTGGACAAATAGCATCCCTGATCAGGAATAACAAATTAGAAAGACAGTAGAGCATTTCCAACCAAAGTGTAAAACCACCTCTGCTTTCTTCACTTACTCACAGAACAGAAAGGAAAGAAAAAACAAGAATAAGTAAAAGTGAGGATGCAATTGTGTGTTCTGAACCAAATTTTCTCTATTTGAGCTCAACTCTGAATGCCCCTCAGTGATTCTCAGTGAACCTGTAAGAGTCAGTATGAAGCTCTCTGGCTTCAGCATGGTTGTTCTAATTGGATAGCCTTGGGGTCTGGCTAATCTTGCTGTGATGTTTTCTGTTTGCAAGTTCTTTACATAAAGTTTTAATTTTTAAAAAACTTTTTCAGCCGGGTGGTGGTGGCACATGCCTTTAATCTCAGCACTCGGGAGGCAGAGGCAGTTTGATCCCTGTGAGTTCAAAGCCAGCCTGGTCTACAGAGTGAGTTTTAGGACAGCCAAAGTTACAACAGAGAAACCCTATCTTGAAAAACAATACAAAATAAAAGGAGACTTTCTTTGCAATATCCTTTTAATTCACAACACTAGAATGTATTTTCCATAAGGACTTCAATTTCCCGTAAGGACTGACTTAGCCATTCCAGGAACACACACTGTACCTGAGCGTCCCAGCTTTTAGGACCTCAGATTTTCAAAGTTTAGTTTGCACTGGCCAGCAGCTTTCCCTCAAACTTTGTGTGACGTTTTGTTACTAATTTTCACAAATTTTACAATTAAGATACCAGATAACATCTTTAGGAGACAAAAAAAAATATAGGTAACTGAAATATATCCACAGTTTCTAATCTTTGCAAGTGCAAAGCAAAACCTAGAAATAAGGCAAGTGTGGCATCTTTCCATTCTTCTGGCCCTAGTCTTGAGAGTCTTGGGTCCCACCCTCACCCTTCCTGTATGCTACAGAGTGCATAGCTGGGAACATAGACAGTGCCCAGAAGATCTATTTGACCCTGATCACAGTCACCTCTTGAAATGGCACTCTCTGTAGTTGTAGATTACCAATGGCTTCTTAGTATTCAGGAGGATCAAATGAAATAAGTATATTTATAAAATAATAGCATCTGTCCTAGCATCCCTCTCCTTGTCATTTACTGCCTAGAAACACTTAAACCTATTATTTATAAACTAAATAAAAATACCAATTTCATAGGATCAGGTTTCATTTATAAGAGCTTTTTCTTTAAGAAAAGAAGGTGAGAAATTGTATTTTGACTTAATTGGATTTCTAGAGCCAATTTCAATGCATGGTTCAGAACTAGATCCTGACACAGAAAACAAAACAACAACAACAAAAAAAATGACTATAAAGAACAGTATTGGGACTGGGGAGATGGTTCAATAGGTAAAGCAGCATGAGGACCTGAGTTCAAATCCTCAGAACCAAAGTAGAGCAGAGCATGGCAGTGGTCATCTTTAATCTCAGTGTCCTGGGTGTAATGGGATCAGAAGTAGGAGAAGCATGGGTCAGCTTTCCTGGTGCACAGAGCAGTGGATAAGATAGATTCTATCTCCATACGGAAGGTAAGGACCATTGTCCTCTGGCCTCCATACATTCACTGTGGCACAGATGTGCTCTCTCTCACACACACATGCTTACACACACACACACACACAAACTGCATTAGCAGTATAGTTGTCACATTTTGGAAAAGGTATGCAAATGAGATGTTGGGATTGTACGATTTCATATTTATTGACTTTGATCAATGTAGTGAGTTCATGCAAACTAACACCATGTTCTCTGAACTCATTGAAGTATGTATGGTCCTGATATCCTTGTATAGCAGGAAGACCCAGAAACTGAGAGCACGGGAGGGTGAGAGAGGAGAAAGCAAAGGCAACGAAATATCGAGGAACCCATATGGAGAGCACACATAGGGGTTCACTGTAGCATTCTTGCAACTTTTATGAGACTTGAAAACATTTCAAATAGAGAAGTGAAAAATGTAGATTAAAAAATTCACTCATCAAGCCTGCCCACTGGGGTGAGAAGTACTGTCTACAAAGACGACTAGCCTGACCTCCTGAAGCCCTCCTGGTACTTCACCTCGGCCTCCATCCACTTTCCAGTCCCTAGGCTACCGGCCTGGCCTGTGTGTGTGGGAATGGCCATATTGAATTACAGGGAGAGTGCTGTAATTATGTCCTTCCCTTTCATCTGCCTCGTAGGACTCCAAATGAGACTGTGTAGGGTAAGCTAATGATCTGCCACGCATCTCTGATGCCCACTGTATTATGTGCATCATAATATTTTCATTCCTTCTTCCTGCACATAATGCCACGTTGACAGCAAGGTCAGTTATGTTACTAGAAGGGATTTTTAATGAAAACAATTATAAATTTAAAATAACTGTGTTTAAAGCATTTAACAGTCACCAGGGTCAAGTGATTACAGCAGTTACAAGCCCCATGGGACATGTTCACACCAAAACAAAATGAATAAATTACCTCAGCTGGTGCATGTAATCACTAAGTGACCACAGGGGTCAGGCAGCGTGGAACCCTGAAGAGGTTCACGTAAAACCAATAATGAAAATTTATCAGTCAAAGGTGGGGAGGGGAAATGACAAGAATCAGTGAGCTGAGTGATACACTAGAAGCAGAACTGAGTCTCCACAGAGCTTGAAAGGCCAGGGAAATGTCATTCAAAAGCCCAGGGGACAGCTGGAATCAAGATTCCTGGAAACAACAGGCAGACAGAGTGGAGAAGGCAGCAGGATTAAAATGGAAGTGATCTACGCAGCAACGGCAAGTTCAAAGCCAAACCCAAGAGTACGGAATTGTAGTCCTCATCCAAGGACTTTACTGCATTCTGGAGATGCAGCTGGATGTCTCTGATGGAGAACGGTGATAGGATAGGATGCTAGCAAGTAAATGACAATCATCTCTAACATCTGTATGGTGCTGGACATCTCCCAAGGATGGTCTTTAAACTTCATCCAGTTCTATGGTGACTTCTCCTTCATACAGAGAAGAGGTAGGTAGTAAAGGGAAGTCACACTCTTTATGCAGGGAAGCATAAGAGGGATGTGAAGAGAAGCAGATATGTATTGAAAGGCTATAAATTTCTAAAGACTTAACTAGTGCCTGGCTAGAGAGGCGCCCAGAAGCCCTAAGGCTTGCTCATGCCTGAGATCTGAACACAGGATAGAAGGAAAAGAAAGGGGAGGGAAACAAACTGGAAGGCCAGGGAGAGTTTTGTAACAATCAAAAATTTTGAATTGGGCTTTAAAAAACGGACAAGAGTTCTTAGGAGGAAGAGAGTGAGAACGGCATACAGGCAGCATGACCAACATGAACAAATGTTGTTATTCAGTTTACCGAGTACTGATCCTGCCTAAGGCATGGTGCCGACAGCCACAAGAACTAGAGGGCAGGACAGACTAACTACAGCCTTCTTCAAAATTATGGTTTTTTATTAGTTCCTTGAGAATTTTGTACAATACTTATTCTCCGCTCCCCCAGCCCTTCCCAGATTTACTCCTCTTTAGAATACCTACCAACAACTTAGTGTGGATTAAATTTCTTTGTGATATTTTATTTTTTGAACAGAGATTTTTTTTTTTCTATGCAACCCAGACCTCACAATGATCCTCCTGTCTCGACGTCTTGAGTCCTGGGATAAGGGACTCAAGCTGGGCCACCATGCCCAGCACATCCCTTCATTTATTCATTCTTTCTCCCTTTTACCTCTTTCTCAACAAGGTCTTACTCTTTAGGCTACCAGGATGGCCTCAGATTCACAATGCTCCTGTCTCCATCCCGAGTGCTGGTATCACATGTATGTGCCTCCATGCCTGGCCTAGCCCTACATGTTCCAGATACAAGGACCCCACTCTACAACTGAGAATTGGGGTGGAAAGGGCCTTCACTTTTATGTTTGTGATTAGATGGTTTGGAAAGGTTGGTTGGGTTTTAAAAGGTTTGGCTGGGTTTTGGAAAAGTTTGTGGTTTTAAAGAGTTTCCTTTTTATTTGATTTTTAATAAAACAATTTAAAGACAGTAAAATGCTTTAATAACTCACCCTTTTCAAGAGACATTTTGACCTAATCTTTTTCTCTAAAGCAGATATAGTGGGGACTATATGTATGTCTCTTGCACTGTGGCAATTTTCAGAAGGCGAAAATGTATTCATAGCTTTAGAATCCAGAGCTAGAAGCATGAAGAGAAGTCCGGTAACTTTGGCTCTTGCCCAGCTCTTGTACCAGCTGCCATGTGACCCCAGGCTGTCCACCCCCCTCTCTGCATCTCCATCCATCTGTCAGTAAGACAGAGCTAATATTTTCTGCCCACATCAACCTCCCTGGACCATTATGGAGCATTAATGAGCTAATACATTCAAAGGTACTTTGAGTTCTTTGTGTAAAAGCTGTCATATAAATTACAGGCATTATAATTAATGTAATTTAAGAAAATGGCTGCCCATAATACAGAGGGACAGGTTCACATGGATCGCAGAAGACCTGTCACCATGCCCTTGGGTCACCAAAGAGCCTGTCTAATGGGATGAAACCCAATGCTGCTCATTTGAGGAAGTGTTTGGCTTCAGTTTCTTTCCAAGAAATTTAACTTAATTCTATACTCAATCTGAACCACACTTTAATTTTGTCTTTACTGAGAAAATGTACCTAAATATGAATTAAACCACTCATAAAATAATTCATATCAATAACAAAGACTCTTCAACATAAAGACAAATAGATAATAAGCATGAATCAACTGTTATTTGGATTAAGCAAAAATTATCTGATATTATTGCAGACAGGAATAAAAAATGTATGATGGCCATGGGATATACTATGTAGGCAACTCATGAGAACCTGACGAAATACTAGGTTTACAGACCAAGAAAAAAAAAAATCCCAGACTGACCAGATGGTTCAATGGATAAAGTACTTGCCAAGTGTTTGAGTATTAATTGTCTACTTGATATAATCAAGAATCACCTGAGAAGGGAGTCTCAGTGAGGAGTCATGTGGATTAGTGCCTGTGGGTAAGGCTGCAGAGGGCAATCTTGATTAGTGAGAAGACCTAACCTACTATGAAGGGATTTTGGATTGCATGAGGGTGGAGAAAGCAAGCTGAGTAAAAGCACTCATTAGTTCACTATTTTCTGCTGTGGATGTGATGTGTCTGGGTTCTTCCTCCCACCTTGACTTTCCCACAGTGATGGGCTATCACCTAGAATTGTGAACCAAATAAACCTTTTCTCCTTTAATTACATTTGTCAGGGTATTTTACCATATAACAGGAAGCAAAACTAAGAATAAGAACTGGAGTTCAGATCCCAAGAAGCCAAGTAAAGTTCTGGCAGTAATGGTGGCCTGCCAGTAATCTCAGTACTGGGAACTCAGAGATGGTGGACCTCCAGGATAATCTGGCTAGTCATACTAGCCAGAACTGGTGAGCTCCAGGTTCAGTGAGGCATTCTCCCTCAATGAATGATGGTTGAGAAAAGCACTCAGTGTCAGCTTCAGGCCTTCACATGCATATGCACCTACATGTACAAACATGCGGGCACACACCTGATACATACACACACACACACACACACACACACACACACACACACACACACACACACACGATGAAACCCTAAGTCGCTTGAAATAGAGAATCTATTAAATTATAATTCTAGAAGGGTAACTAGAAAAAAATGAACAAATATGACTCAAAACTGACAAGGATAACATGGCAGATACTGTTTTTGTGAACAAACAGTAAGAAATGTTGTGAATATTACACTCCCTGGATAAGGACTAGGGAATCTGGGCTCTTGGGATGCTGGCCCAGGCTCCTCTTGAAATCACAGGGAAAACCACCCACGTCCCATCTTACAACTGCCTTCCTTTACTTCTCTATTAGGTTTTACTAGCGAGTGGCCATCAAGCTAATGTAACGGAATACTGTTGTGAGGCTGCACAACTCTGTTCCTCCTGGTCTCTCTTCTTTGGGATGTGTCAGGTGTGTCCTTCATGAGCAGACCTCACTGCATCACTTTTTGCTCAAAATGGCAGATTCCAACCTGCTCAATTCACCAATTCCAGTTCCTAATAATTTTACCAATTTAAAAATAATCAGAAGCCTTAAAAAATTCAAATCATTCCTCGAAAGTATTACATGAAGAATCTAACCATGAACTGAACCCTGTCTCCAATAACCTGGCTGCAGTCTGGTGTTCTGGAGTTGTAGGGATTATTCTGGAAGGAGGGAAGAGGACACTGGAAGGGAGAGCAAGTGATGAGTATAAAGAAGAGAAACTGTTGGAGAAGTTTATTTTTAGTTATTCTTTAAAGTAATAAGTAATTATTTTGTACATTGTTGGGGAAAGGGCTGCCTAAGCCTCAGCAGTTTGTATTATCTGCTGGTGTTGAATTTATTAAATCTGTGATGAAGATGTTTGCTCATGATCTGCACCTGCTCACTGCTCTCTGGCAGAGCCATTGTGGAATAGCAAAGTTTCTGTAAAGGAATTCCTGTAGCTCCTCTCCCATGGTCTCAGGCAATGAGTAGAGAACACTTCTCTTGGGCCTTGAGTTCCTCTACCATAATGGTGACATAGCTTGGCTACTAAAGGACTGTGGGATGAAACTAAGCTACAGGTTTCCTTCATTATGCAAATAGACCTTTGGACGAAGGGGCAGAGATTTTGTATCAGTAGAATACCTGAAGAGCTTCTGTATCAATACAAATACCCTGAGATCAGATAATTGGGGTTCCACTGTCCAGTATGGAACTTGTCATGACAGGTGGTTCCATCTTCTGAGGTCTGGCAGAGTTTGCATCTATGAAAGTTTCTCCTTGTCTTCTTCGAGAACTGACACAGTAGCATACTGCTACAAGGAACAAGAGACAATAGGCGATGGCAAGGAGACACCTCTCAAGGGAGTCAGAGATCAACTAGAACCTGAGACGCCATGTATGTGTGGCCTGACATGCTTACAAAAGGGAAGTGCCAGGTCTCTGATGGGTGGGCAGAGCCAGAGTACTCACAGTTTATCTGTTCTGTAGAGGGGGAAGTAGGCCAGTTACCAGTGCAGTATGAGGAACTATAACGTGACTTCCCCAGAAGTTCTCTTGTCCTCAAGTCCCTTCCTCTTACACCTTCCCAAGGAACAAGAAAGATGTGACAATTGGGTGGGAAGGATACGTGGCACATTCTGGAAACATGGCAGTGGCGGATTACATTTCTTCATCATCCTCTACTTGTGCTGCTTAGTTTGTTCGTCAAATTAACATAGCTGGAGTTATCTGGGAAGAAGGAACTTCATCTGAGAAAATGCCTCCATCCAATTGGCCTGTAGGTAGGTCTATGAGGCATTTTCTTAGTTAATGATTGATATGGGAGGACCCAACCCCCCAACCCCACCCCTAGAAAGGTAGCTCTAGGTTGTATAAAAAAAAGCAGTCAGAGCATGGAGAGCAAGCCAGTAAGTAGTATTCCTCCATGGCCTCTGTATCAGCTCCTGCCTCTAGGTTCTTGCCCTGACCTCCCTCTGACTGACAGCAACATGGAAGCATAAGCCAAATAAACTCCATCTTTAAGTTGCGTTTGGTCAGAATGTTTTAAATTAATGTTTCAAATTAATGGAAAGCAAACTAGGACTCTATCTCATTGGACTGGGTATGCTTTATCTTACTTAATCTCAAAACAATCTTTTTTAATCTGTCCTTTTCATTCAGCTGTGCTAACTAGTAATATTCCTCCTTTTACAGATGAACGGATTGAAGATCACATGATTAACAAGGTTAAAGCAGAATTTAAACATAGGCAGACTACACTTAGTACTCACACTGTACTTGATAGCATACTGTCTCTTTATATGACAAGACACATGTCACAAGACAGTATGTACAGCCTCTGTCCAGAGTAGTTATGTGTAGGTTAAGGGATTCAAATTTTTCTGAATCATTTTTTTTACATTGTTAAAAACAAGAATCACCTACACTTTCAAAACTAGAAACAAAAAAGGATGTGTAGTCACTTTCTAAAATCACTTAAAGGGTGAGGATTTGTTTCCAATAAGGACATTTAAAAATATGACACAGATTCCCAAACACTACTAGTATTAAAAAGAAACAGCAGTCTTCACAGGGGAAACTTGGTAACACATAATACAAATATTCTTCTTAACAATACATGTCATCTGAAGGAACCATTCTACTGCTAGGCATAAACCCTACAAAAGTAATTAATGATGTTTACAAAGACAGAGCAAAAAGGGTGCTCACCAGGACAGCATCCATGATGATGAAATAATAGGAACACCTTAGCTGTCCAGTGGTAGAAATGGGACGAACAGACGACAGTGGCCAGGCGCTGAGCTGACACAAAGCAAGCATGGAAAGCTATGCCTTTAATTTACAAATTAACAAGCACAGCTCTGTTAGTTAAGTGTTCTTTTTTAAAATTGTCATTAAAGTCCTCAGAGACTGTAGATGTCTTGTTATCAAGAGTGTTCAAAACAGAAATGAAAGTAGAAACATTTCCAAGATGGTGTCTGCCAAATATTAATTAGTCCAGAGGTAAGATTACAGAGACGTGTATTTTAAACTTTGTGCATGTTCACATATTTGGACTTCTATAATTAACATACATGTATCTTACAATTAAAGTATTCTTTGGGGAAAATATTTAAGGCATCTTGATTGATGTGGAAAGTTGTTTACACATTGCTGTTTTCTGCAGAAATGTGTGTGTGTGTGTGTGTGTGTGTGTTCGTGTAACAGAGGGAGAGCAGAAAACATTCCATACAGATTCATATTAAAATTCACGTGGTTACCTCTATCTCTCCATAGGTATCTTTGTTTCTTCCTACCACCGATAACTGTTTTCTAGGCTATAAGGTATGGACACTAAGATATATATAAGGATGACAGCTGAGGCTGTGAAGGCTCTTCCTGTTGTACCAACAGCAAGGTCACAGGAAAGGGCATATGGTCTTTGGAATGGAGCAATATTTATTTGTGTCTGGGATTCTGGTTACAGTCACATAGTTAAAACATGATTCCCCTACAAACGGAGCATTCCTAGGATGGTCCAGGAAACATTTTCATTTTTCCTCTTGGTTCTAGAGAAACTGAAGCTCAGAGGTATTCAATGAGCATCCAAACCAAAGAAAAGCCCTGTTTCAGAGTTCATGGCATTGGCCTATGTTAAAGGAGAATTCTGACCGACTCAATTATTACACATGAACTCTCAATTGTAAGAATAGATCGCAAGACCTTTGTATTCCCAATTCATTGTGTTGGAAGGTCAACAACAGCAGGAGTAAACACTTCCGAAGTACTTCTGCACAGCATGTCAGTGACTAGCAACAAGGAAGTAGATGCTAGAAAAGTTTTTAGAAGAAAAGGAAGAGGAACAGAGAAGGAAGGGAAGAGAAAGGCTAGAAGCATTATTATGTGATTTTAATGTTTGGGCCAAAGTACAGGATGGAAAACTGTCTTATACTTTATATTCATTAATTCAGGGATTTCACAAACATCTGTGTATAATATTAGGGCCCTCTCTAGGTGCACACCATTGTCCAGCAGAGTGAAACACAGACAAAATGATTCTGTTTCAACCACAGGATGGGCTGTGCAGATGTCTGACCATTGTGTTGAGAGAAGCAACTATTGGACTATCATGAGGGATGAGTGAGCTCCCTTAGCAGGAAGAGGGTTTACAAATGGAAAGAGACAGAAAGGGGCATGATGCAGGTAAGACGTGGGAAGAAACTGGATGTGGGAGTCATAGAAAGTGAGAAAGGGGATAAGCAATTAAATAAAAACCACTAACGACCATCGGTACCTACCAATTGGCACACCACTGGCATCTACCAGCAAGTATACAATAATCAAGAAGAGGCCTTCCAGATACATTCTAAAAAACAAGAAGCCAGCACAGATGAAATCAAGTGAATAGTGATGAGCATCAGTAGACAGACACTGGTGCCAAGGAGACATTGCCCACAGCAACACAAAAAGGCACCTCATAAAATGTGGCCTCCAGGGAAGCCACTGATGTCCAAAATTTAAGAAAAATCAATAAAAATAATCACATTTTAACTGACAGCTATTTTGTCCTTAACAAGTTTAACCCAAAGCTGCTACTGGGATCCTTTTAGTCTGATAGATCTCGAATCAAAACGTGAGGTCACTTCCCAGTTGTATGTACTTAACTAGTTAATGATACCTCAGTCTTACTAACCTAACAAGTTATTCAGAGGATGGCCTGGAATAATACATGACACTGGGGCTAGGCGAGGGGAACTTATTCCTCACAGATAAGATGTGTCAGTGTACCCGCTCCACCCTGACATCTCCAAGTTCTAGTCCCAACTTGGTTGTTCACTGAGTGACCCACAGCAATTCATTTGATTTCTCCAGTTTCTATTTCTATTAAGTAAGGAGGTACCTAAGGGCTCTTCCAGTTCTAATACTCTGTGCCACTCTGGAGACGGGGGTTCCAGCCCAAGCTGTGTGTCAGCCAGTTTGAGTTTCTGCACCTTGAAGCCTACTCTGCAGACTCTTATCTTCCTCTGCAGTTACTGTGGTCAGCTGTCTTAGTTTTTTTTCTGTTTTTGTGCTAAAATCTCTGACAAAAGCAACTTTAGGGAGAAAAACTCTGTTTTACCAAAAAAATAAAAAAAAAAAAAAATATGTTTTACAAATGTTTTTACATCATAGAGAAGAAGGGAAGGCAGTGGGAGCCTGGAGCAGTTAGTCCCATTGAACCCACAATCAGAAAGCAAAAAGCAACGATGCCCACTGCTTTCTCTGTTTAAATATTCCAGGATCCCAGCCAGAAAACAGTGCCTCCCATAATGGGTGGGTTTTCCCTCATCAATTAAGGAAACTAAGATAACCCAAAGGCATGCCCAGAGGCATAATAACTCCCAGGTGACTCTCGATTCTGTCCAGGTGACAACACTAACCCTAACACTCACACACCAGCATGTAATAAACTTGATTACAAAGAATACACTCATGTGCTGAATATTATGTCAACTTGACACAAGTTAGAGCTATCTGAAAAGAGAGAACCTCAATTGAGAAAATACCTCCATAAGACCTGGCTGTAGGGCATTTTCTTAATTAGCTACTGATGGGAAGAGCCCAGCCCATTGATGGTGGTGCCATCCCCGGGCTGGTGGTCCTGGGTTCTATAAAAGAGCAGGCTGAGCAAGCCAGTAAGTAGCACCCCTTCAGAGTCTCTGCATCAGCTCCTGTCTCCAGGTTCTTGCCCTGTTTGAGTTTCTGTCCTAACTTCCTTCAGTGATGAACTACAATGTGGAAATGTAAGCCAAATAAACCCTTTCTTCCCTAGCTTGCCTTTGGTCATGGTGTTTCAAATAGAAGCCCTAACTAGGACACCTCAAACATGAGTAGTATTTATTATTGCCCATTTTACAAAAAACAGGGGGGGGGCAGCAAGATTCAGGAGGTTATACAATTTATCAAAAACAGTAAATATAAAACTAGGTGTCGGGGCTGGAGAGATGGCTCAGTGGTTAAGAGCACTGACTGCTTTTACAGAGGTACTGAGTTCAATTCCCAGCACTCACATGGTAGCTCACAACCATCTATAATGGGATCAGATGCCCTCATCTGGCATGCAGGTGTACAATGCATATAGAACATTCATATAAATGAATAAAATAAAACCTTTGAAACAAAACAAAAAATATGTGTCCTTCACTGCTTATATTCTCAACATGCTCTCCCACTTTTCTATCCTTGTAGCTTCAGCTCTCTTGTTGGCTCTGGTAGCACATCTCATAAATTATCCCACATTAACAGCTTTCTGTGTTACACCTGCCCTGTGGCATATGGGCATACTAACGAGGGCCCATCACCTCTGAACCAACAGTGAGCTCATTAGGGATTCTCAGGTCTTGTAACTGGTTGGTCGGGGTGAGATCAAAATGAGCAGGGCTGAAACCCATCTTTCAAATATGTCCACTATTAGCATCTGTCCCAACAGTTACTGAACTTTTAAGTGAAGCTGCTGATGAAGTTACAGCTTTTCCCATGCTCATAAGCCCATGAGCAACTCTCTAAGTTCCATTTTACATCACACAGCACCATGTTTATTGACCCAATGAGCAGACCTGGGCAGACCACTTAGCTCCTCTGGAGCTTTATTTTTTATTACATTTATTTATTTATTTATTGTTTTTTTGAGACAGGGTTTCTCTGTTATAACTCTGGCTGTCCTGGAACTCATTCAAGGCTGGCTTTGAACTCACAGAGATCCACCTATCTCTGTCTCTTGAGAGCTGGGATTACAGGTGTGTGCCACTACCACCTGTCTACATTTATTTATTTATATTGCATATGTGTATATATGTGTGTATATGCATGTGCAAAGATGCATGAATGGAAGTCAGCTCTCCCCTCTACCATGGGGGACCTAGAAATAGGTTGTCACATGTGGTAGCAAGGTGGCCTAACCTGCTAAGCCATCTCACTAGCTCCACTGAACTTTCTTATCTACTAAATGACCTTGGAGAAGTTATCTGTAAAACAGGAATAACATTGCAAACAGGAGAAGAGTGCCCAGCCTGTCACTGAACCAGATTAACCCAATGGTAGAGAAGTGGTGCATGAGAAAAGGCAATGCTGTTTGCAAAGATCAGGGCAGCAGAGTAGGGAGGAAGGACAAAAATCAGCCAGAGGTCACTGGACTTGTATGACCCAAGCTGATGTTCTATTGTGGTAAAGGCTCTAGTCTGATCCTGACTTCTACCTGGCAGAAAGGGCTGGAAGCACTCTTTCCAGGGGAGAGGCTTCTGCCTGAGCCAAGTGGCAGAGTAATCACACACAATCTCTCACCCTCTGAGCACCCTGAGTTGCCCTGGTAACAGTGAGCTATTCTCAGCCTTCTCTATGGGAACCCAGATTCTCTACCCATTTCCCATGGGCTCCCATTGGTCTCTTGTTCTACACCCCTTACTGAGACCTATCCCTCCTGTCTCACTAGAACAGGTGGGGGCTGGAGGGATGAGAGGGAAAAGGACCTGACGTGTGGCTGAGCTTTAGCTTTTTATTTCCTTATCATTTTATTTCCTTAGTTACAGCACATTTCCATTTATGGAGTACTTCCCTTATAAAATCTCCAAGTGTTTATTTCTAATCTACTAAATAATTCCTCTGACCTCTTCTTGTTTTCACCCTTTAACTATCTGTTGATGGTTCACTCACCACATTCCCCATTCCATTATTAATGGCCCACAAAACTCACTACCAGCAATCATTTACTGATTAATCTGCACAGCAATCCAGAAAGACAGGTAGTATTAATCCTTAGTTCTGCAGAGGGGAACCAAAGGGAAAAGAGGTGAACTCAGACGCCCAGGGTCAGTAGCTCCACAAGATTAGAACCAGGACCTAACTTGTCTGTACTTCTGTGAACACCTCCCCCAGGCTGTGCCCTTCCTGGGTGGGGGATAAAGAGGGAGGTCCATACAGCCATACAGCTCCTTAATGTCTATGTTGACTTAGCTCTCACTCCTAAATAACTTTAGCTGTCATTGGTAAGAGTGGTTAAAATGGGGGGCTGGAGAGAGAGCTCAGAAGCACACCCTGCTCTTGCAGAGAGGACCTGAGTTCCCAGCTCCTAAGCGGGGAGTCTCACCAAAATCTGTAAGTCCCTCTCCAGTGAATTTAACACCTTTGGCCTTCTTGGACACTGCAGTCTCTCTCTCACACACACACACATACACACAGACACACACACACACATACACACACACAGTCTTTCAAAAGAATAGCTAAAATGAAGAGATAATACCCGAAAGAAAAGTTTATCAAGGCCAAAAAACATGTGAAAAAATTTGGATTATACCCAACTCTCCAACTCTGCCACAGGGAGACTAAGAAAGTCTCTTAACTCCTCTGCACCTCTGTCATCTATAAAAATGAGTCAACTATGCTAAATCACATCTAAAATATCTGTCTGCTTTAAATAAGATGAAGCATCTACTGAAAGGAGAGGAAACTTAAAAGCTCCCACATCCAACGCCAAGATCGTGCTAGACTGGTGCATCATTCATTGCTAATGAAGCTCAGGCCTATCGCTGGAAAGCTTGATGCCAGTAAGCAGCAGAAATAGAGGATTGCATAGCTTTGTCTCGACACTTTGACTCATAAGTAATCTCTTAACCTTAGAAATGAGTCAGTGGAAACAAAAAGACACATACATGAGAAAACATACATTTCAGTTCTTGCTGCCAAAAGAGATACTGCTTCCTATTTAAATGTTTACTCTTAAATATATGTCTCACCAAATAAAAGTTTAGCCAATATGCTGTTGTCACTAAAAGGGATAAATATGGACATTACACAAAAATGTTTAGTCTTACCAATAATATCAAATGAAAGAACCCAAGAGTGAAGGAGATTTGTACTCTGATGACAATTATGTACAAATTGATAGGCATGCATAAACATATAAAAAAGCAAAATCATTCATAGTTAACTTCACTGTTTATTCTTAATATATTTAAACATTTTAGTGAGCATTATCTGTCAATTAACACACATCTTTTGTCATCTCTAATCAATAACAAAATTTTCCCATACCTTGCTTTAGTTTGGTGAAAACCAAACCAAACCAAACCAAAAGAACAACAAAAAATTTAAAGTGTCTGCCTAAATATTCTGAGCCATTTTCATTGACTGACATAATATTCACGCCATCATTCTTCCAGAATGACTTTTTTGCTTGTAACTATATAATTCTTTAGTGTCTTCAGAAATAGTTTATGCATCTTTGCTTTTTATTTTATTTATATATTTTATTTTCTCTATGATGCTGGGACTGGCCTCAGCAGCTTGTAGATGAACAGGTAGTAGGCATGTACTTTACCACTGAGCCTCACCCAAGCTCTAGATCTGTCTTCTCATACTGGTGTGAATAACTCGAGGGTGGCCTTGCAACACTAATAGCTGCCAGCTGCACTCTCAGGACCCAGTGTTTCACTGAATTACTGTCCTATGGGTTCTTCCCAGTGTTCAGGGTTTTCTGTTTCAGGAGTTTTATGTCACAACAGCTGATATCTGGGGAGTCCTGGGCATCTTGAAGGGGAAAAGCAGCTTCTAAGCAGTATAGAGCTAAGGAGGAACTGTGCTTCCTAGAGGGACTTTCTCATCCCGTCACTTAGAAGTATTCTCTTACTTGCTAGTTCATTTGTACATCTTTGATCAGAATACCTTGGAAAGACTAGAGTCAATGAATTAAAAACATGATTCTAGGCCTTGTATGAGCCAATGAATGTCCTCATTAAAGCAAGATGAGGGAGATGAGATTGGTTTCAAAGCTTCCCATCCCTTTGCCCCAGAGCCGCGGAGGCCAGACACTGAAAGGATGCACAGTAAAATTAAATATCTAAAAATTCATCTTTAATTAACAAAATTGGATTAAAGCTAGACACCACGGCATATCATACGAGAAATGGCTGAGCTGCCTTCCAAGTGCTCTAATTCAATTAGGACACAGTGAGTGACACTCAGACCAGGAAAGGTTAATTGGGGCCGCCAGAACGCAATCATTCCTTACCTAACCAGTCATTAAACTTCTTAACCTCTGAGGGCAGTCCCAGCTCGGTGAAATCGCCTGTGTGGAGAAGGATGTCCCCATAAGGCATCTGGATACCATCTGTTCTGGAGTGTGTGTCTGAGATGCAGACAAACCGCGTGTGGCCCGCTGGTTTTGGAGTGTCATATGGGATGGGGTCGACCCTAAAGTAGACATAACAGATCCCGTAACAGTTAAACACGTTAGAATCCTTGTAATAGTCATCACACATACATATCGACTGTCATCCTGCACACCCCTGAACAATCCAATGCAAGGACAGAAGAGCCCACAGTGGAAAGGGACACCTGGGGGACACGAAGAAGGCAGCATCCCCCATCACAGCCCCACTAGGAAAATTTAAAATGTGCAACTTACCTGGTAGAAAAATTAAGAGTCAGAAAAAGCCCAAGCAACTGATAATGATTGGTACTGAAGTTTCAAGACATTGAGCCCCAACCGAGGAAGCAAAATTATGCCTTTTCTGTCTCATCATTTTCCACTGACCCCACCACTCATTAGAAAGTGGGTATCTCACTTACTCCTTCTTAAACATGCATAGCTTAAGCAATGAGCTAATTTACAGAGAGCGGTCTGTGCATACTCTGCCGACTGAGATGCAGAGATAGCACTTAACGTTCAGCTTCCTTTTTGCACTCATTCAACACCTGTGTCTTCAGATTTTTGCAGTGAGGCTTACTGATCAAGTTGTGGAGAGGCAAAGGAATGCCACATAACAGGGCTTTAAAAAAAAAAAAATGGGTACCAGGAGAATTTTGTCAAATTCATCATTACCACCAGGAGTTGCCTGTCGTCCAGGTTACACCTTAGGTTATAAGGGATGCTCAGATACCTTGGGCAAAGATTCTCTTAGTACAAATAGCATGTCCTCTAATGGATCAGTATATATCTGTGTATGCATTAATACATGTATAGTTTCCGAGACCTAAGCACTGTGAAATTACACGAGAGCTGTAAGAACCAAAAGGCAAAGTGATAAACCCAAAGCAAAGAAAATGAAACACAACATTTTCGTTTAATTGAGTGTAACAAAGTGTGCTAAATAAACTTAGTAAGGAAATGCTAATCTGACTCTCGGAGCATACAGTTTTAATTATTTAAGAGGTTCGTCCCTGTGTTAAGGGTGCTTTAACTGTATCACGTCTCTGCTGACAGCTTCCTTTAATTTCTCTGTAGGCATGTGCACTTATTGTTAGATTACAGAGGGAAAGCAGCAGTTTACAAAGGCGAAGAGAAGGTCACCAGAGAAGCAACGAGGCAATGTGGAGGTTAGGGTGTAAAACATTAAATAAGGAACTGTATTTTACATCAGAGTTCTATCCTTGATAGCTGGCAAACCTCGGGGGACAGAGGGAAACAAGTGCGAGCTCCTGATGCAGAATGCCTCTGCAGGGTTGACTTCATCATTTTCTCCTTCTCTGTCTTTTTAAAGAAACAATCTATTTAACAAGGTAATTGCAGTGAGAAAATAAAGACATTCATATGCAGCCTGGATAGTCCTTAAATTTCTTCCATGGGAGCTTACTCTTTTCATCAGAGAAGTGAAGAAGGAGGAAGAATGAGTGAGGGGGCATCAGGAGCTGGGGCACAGTTATCGAAGTCCGTCTAACTACAAGTCCCCAAATGAAATTTAACTTGTACAAATACATCTGTGGATTTTCCTGGGAAAGGCCCATGCTGTTAGCATGAGAAAAGTTTACTAACCCACTGATCTCACCAGTGACCTGTGAGCCCTTTTTATTATATTCAACGCTGCTTTTTCTTTTAACATGCACTAAAACTGTTACACCCAGCCTCAGTGGTCCCCATGTTATCAACATCCCCTGTCCTCCAAAAGGAATTCTCCCAGAGAACAAGTGAGTGTCTCCCTCTGTAGCTTACGGTGTCTCCCTCTAAAAGCGACAGGTGCGGCTCCTAGACAGAAAATTCAGCTGCTTACTCTAATGGGACTGCTGCATTCACACCCAACTGACTGACAGTTGAAGGAACCTTTATTATTGGATCACTAAAAGTGTTAAATGGTGTGTGTGTGCACACATCTTCACTTTCCAGTGCTTATCCAACTAATACAGTATATAGACACGGCCCCACTATATAATTCTGCCAAGATACAGACAAGGCTACTGCACCAAAATACTTGGAAGCATTTTACCAGAGGGTCATCAAAGCCATCATTATGAATTAGGTAGAGAGAAAATAACACAGGCCATCGTGAACAGACCCCTTTAGTCTACGAATCTGCAAACTTGGCAGCAGCCGATCATCACACTGTACAGAACATCTGGACTACATGTTGGACAGTCAACTTTGTGAAACCATGGGAAACATCACTCACTTCTTGAGTCACTTCGACCTCCTTCTGCACCCTCTCACATCCTCCAGAGAAACACTTACATGCCCCGAATTAATGCTTGGAGTCCATGGTAATAAAAATGGGGATGGGACAAGAAAAAGAGAGAAAACGCCTCACCTCCATTTTGAGCCAAAATGGAATGCAAAGGCCAAATCAGACCGAAAGACATGCCGAGACACCTCACTATTGGACGTTACATGGGATTATTAAAGAGAAATGGCACATATTTGGGAGATATATAGAAGAATGGTTGAAGAAATTGGGTTGGGTGTAGGGGGAAGGTAAAAACAAATACAAAGCTAATATACACACCCTCTGACCTTAAGACACTGACTCCTTTCCTAGAACATAAAGTTCAAAGCAGGAGATGGCTGCAGAAGACAAGACAGGACAGCATACCAGCATACTATCCATACCCTAGGACAGCTTGATATATATTAGCTGGAAGTCAGGGAAGGAAGATAACTCCACCCGCAGACTCCAAAATCTACAAGAAGATGTCTGGGGCAGTAGGTATGTTTCAGTGAAGATAATTAAAGTTGAGACAACCCTGGGGGAAACTAGTACTTCCAAACTGAGCATCTGATAAACACCTTTAAAAGGCAAGTCAAGACAGCCAGAAGCTTTTGCTTCAGTGAATGTCCAAGGGAAACTCTGCTGGAGGCAAATCTACCTGTTCACCCGTGGGAAGACTCTCCGACTCTGTTTTCCTCTGTACTCAATAACTTTGCCACTTATGCTTATGCTACTGACTTCTCAGATGACCCAACATTTTCCCTAGAGCCTCATGTCAAATATCCTAGTAAGTGAGTATTTTACCAACGACATCAAAGCCCCAGGGCCAGATTCAAATATCAGATTTGCACATATTTCTGAGTACCCTCAGAAGGAAATAAGATGACGGGGAAGGGGGGAGATGAGAAGAAAACATAGTATCATAAAACCCCAAAGCAGGGCAAAATCTTAGGAAGTGTCTGGTTCAATGCTTTATATGATGTTCAAATCCCTTCTACCCTTTCCCTGCCCCTCTAACATAAATTTTCATTCCAAGATTTGCAGAGAAAAGGAGATCTCAAGCTCACTCCCCTCTCCCAATGAAATCCATTCAGGATGTTGAAAGTTCTATTGGTTAGGGAGTCGTGGTTCCATTCAGCCAAACAACAACAGTAAATCTACCCACAGATTTGTGCTGCTCTCAAGTTCGGTCATAGAAGCTTCTTTTGCAGTAGATAGTGGTTAATGCAGAAACTCATAAAAGGTCAATGTGTTGAGTATAGATAGATAACTCAGTGCTCAACTGTGGAAGGGTCCTCTCTATTGAGCTCTCACCATTCAAAGATCAGAGAACTTTAGGGTAGAAAGAGCTTAAGGAATTTAGGAACAGGTGGATGGTGAAGAGAACTGTGAAAAGGCTGACTTCTGGACAGGATATGACTATTCCACACACCACCTCACAGCAGCTATGGGTAACCACGTAAGACCAGTCTTGGATCAAACCAGTTAAAATCCTAGCATGGATGGTAGAGGCCCTACCCTACTGGAGGAGCTACTGGCAATTGATGGCTGCTAAAGAAGGAGGAGTCACTCTCCTTTGGGGATGTGGCCACTGGTAGGTTGCTCACACCTCAGTGAATGACCACACACCCTTGTGCATATGGGTAGCACTAATTGGACTCAGGAGGTTATTAGTAACAAGAAAATAAAAAGAAGATAGTAAACTGAGCAGGGGAGGGGTGTAGGCATTAGGGAAGTCGTGTTGGATATATATGAACAATATAACGTTGTATAAATGTGTGAAATGTTCAAAGAATAAAAAATAATACATCTAACTCCACCCACAAAGGATTTTAGCTCCAGATTCTGTACCTCCAGGGAAAGTAATCATGGTCCAGGATGCTACTGAATTCTGAGTCCTTTGCTTTGGGCAAGTTTCTTAATCCCTTTGAGCTTTGTTTCTTCTCATCTATGAAATGAGAATAACAATGCCTAATTTGCTATGCTGTTGTGAAAATATAAACTACAGGATATGCACAAAGCACCTGCTCTGAAAATCAAAGCAGAATAACAAGGGTAAAATGTCTGGCTACAGAGCCAGACTACAGGGCTGTGAACCCCACTCCACAGGTAAGAAGGTATGTGTCAACCGACTGTTGTGGTGACAAAGTACCTGAGATGAACAACTTAAAAGGGGGAAAGGTCTCCTGTGACTCACAATGCAGGGGTTTCAGTTCACAGTCACTTGGTAGTGTTGCTTTGGGCTTGTGTTAAGGCCAAACCCCATGACAGGGAATGTGTGCTGGACCAAAGCTGCTCACATCATGACTAACAGTGACAGAGAGAAGGAGCTGAGGTCCCACTACTTCAAGGACATGCCTCCCACAGCCTCACTTCCTCGCACTAGGCTGCTTCTCCTATAGACTGCACTACTTCTTAACAGCACCACGGACTAGCAACCTAACCTTTAGCAAAGCAAATGGCCTTTGGCACATCTCAGATTCAAACCATACACGGTATAAAATCATATTAAGTGGCTTAGCCCTTTGCCTGGTTTCTTCATCTAGAAAACAGGGAGATATAATAGAGCCTACTACTACAGATATGTAAATAATACACACATGCACATGAAAATACAAAGATTTCCCTCACACACAGGTAGCACAATAATGGACACAGAATCCACTCTGAAAATTTATGTCCTGCTGTCACTGCTTACTGGTTCTCAATCTGCATTCTAAAATAGAGTAAGAATCCAGTCCCTTTTCCATCCAACAGTTCTCCAAATACTTGAAAACACCTCCTGAGATGCCCTGTAATCTTTATTCTGGTTGAGCGGCCAGTTTATCCAGTTTTCCTGTGTATGCCAGGGAATCTAGTGACCACAGAGCCCCAGTGAGCCTATACTAAATACAAATACATCGGTCGGAACCTTTCCATGTGTAGTGTCAGAATTCATGGTCTATGTGAGCTGACAGAACGATGAGCCATTCATCAAAAACAAGTGCTAATCCAGTCCATGGAGAGTTCCAAGTGACCATCTCAAACTCATTGTCTTGTTATTACTGTATGACTGTTTTGTTTTTATGTATGTTTATGCACCACACATGTAGAAGGAGCTGAATTACAGGTGGTTGTAAACCAAATCCCAGGAGCTGAATTACAGACGTAAACCACCATGCAGTGCTGGGAACAGAACCTATGTCCTCTACAAGAGCAGCAAGTGCTCTTAACCACTGAGCATCTCTCCAGCCCCTAAATATACATATTTTGTGCCAAGTCTCAAATTTTATTTCTGATGCTTGACCAAATATTGTACATCCAAACAAATGAAGTATTCCATTATTTAGTATTCACATATTGGTGTTGGTTTTTTTTTAATCCCCCTCCCCCAATACTATAATACCACTCCCTCCATTATAGAGTCTTCTGGCCATATCTGTTTTTTCTCCTTGCATATAAAGTTAGCCTTTCATCAGTGTGTGAGTGGAGAGCCACCTTTATCTCTACGTATTTATCATCTCCTGTTCCACTCTAAACCCATCATGTCTGCTTATGCAATGTGCTGATTTAATCTAAGAAAACCTTCCAATACAACATTATAGTTTTCATTTTTAACATAAAATATTTCAGATAGCATGAAAACTAAAATTGTATGTGTGCTGTAATACCACCAGAACTAGACATTCTGTTTGATAAAGACAAATGCAAAACATGCAAGTGTAATAATAAAAAAACATAAGGGTTGAGGCTGGAGAGATGGCTCAGTAGTTAAGAGCACTGGCTTATCTTCTAGAGGACCCAGGTTCAATTCCCAGCACCTACATGGCGGCTCACGCCAGCCTGGACTCCAGTTCCAGGGAATCTGGATGCCCTCTTCTGGCCTCCTTAGACACCAAGCATGTACATGGTGCCTGGATTATACATACAAGCAAAGCACTCATACACATAAAAATAATGTTAAAGGCAAATAAATAAATAAACAAACAAATAAATAAATAAATAAGGCCTAGGCTAAGAATTGCAGAACTTTCATACTGGAAAAGAACTCAGCTAGACAAAGCCTATATCTCCTATAAAGCATCACCTTCACCTGCCTTCCTCACCTTTACTGTTAATTATTTGAAGTTCTTATAGTTTTCACACGAATTTACTTTGTAGTTTGTACCTGAAGACTATTATCCATAATGTCATGTCTGTCATATTTTTCAATTACACATTAAAATAAATTAAAATTTTTACCTAAGGTTTATCTGCTCTAACACATCTCACTCAACACCAGTAACACCTCACACTTTGGAAAACACTGATGATGGAAAGTAACTCACGTTCCCCTGAGGAATCAGAACTAGAGCTAACATCCAGGTTTCAGAGCTTACAGTTCTCATCTCTTTTCATATCCCCTTAGTGTTTTTTATTTGAACTTGAAGAATATATAGTGGTTTTAAAATGATAAAGTGTGGGCCAGTGAGACGGCTTGCTGTCAGGCCTGAGGACCTGAATTCAATCCATGGGGCCCCTATGGCAGAAAGAGAAGACTGACTCCCGAAAGCTGTCCTCAGACTCTACACGCACATCTACACTCCACAACACACATGCACTAAATAAAATGCAATAAAAATTTGATGATAAAATGCCAGGAAATCAATCCTCCAAACTGCCAGCCAATAATATTTAAATAGATCCTCAATTCTTAGGAAAGTCATATCAAGTCTCTCAAAATCTTAATTTGACTATTATAGTGCACCAAGGGAAGGAACAACATAAAAGTGTGATTTTTAAAATATTACTGGACATAGTGATCTTCATTCTCAAAGATTTTAAGACAGGAACACAACCTCGTGTTTGTTTGATTGCTTTTGTTTTGTGTTTTTTCTCTCCTTTTTTTAAAAATTGAAAATAAATTCTTCTCTCAGACAATACATCCTGATCACACTTTTCCCTCCCTCTACTCCTCCCAGCTCTTCCCACCAGATCTTTGCCAGATCCCATTTCCCTTCAGAAAAGAGCAGGCCTCCAAAAGGTATCAGCCAAACACAATACAAGATACAATAAGACTAGGCACCAACCCTCATTTTGAGGCTGGACAAGGCAACCTAGTAGGAAGAAAAGCATCCCAAGGGAAGGTCAAAGAATCAGACACCCCCACTTCCACGGTTAGGAGTCCCACAAAAACACCAAGCTAACAGCCCTAATATATATGCAGAGGACCTGGTGCAGACACATGAAGGCTCTGTGCTTGCCTCTTCAGTCTCTGTGAGCCCAGATGAGCCCTATTTACAAACTTGTGATTTTAAACGCTGGTCTCTGGAGAGGGATTAATTTCATTGAAAAGCCTTAAAATGAGCCCTGACCATGGAGTCCAGGGATGTATGCTTGCACTACGTTGGTCCTGTGAGAGCCTAGGCAAGTCACTTCCTCTCTTCCTTATGTATAGAAAGAGGGCTAGTTCCAACAGCTACAAGGTTCTAGAAAGGCAAATTCAGCATCTGATATCCCCTCTCCCAGCTCTTCAATATAACCCAGGCTGACCTTAAATTTGTTGTGTAGGCAAGGCTAGTATTGAATCTTGAGCCTCCTCCCTCTTTCTCCATAGTGCTAGGTTTGTGGACAACTGCCATCATGCCTGGGTGCTAAAGTCTCTTAAAACATTTTTCTGTTTGTTTCAACTTCACATTTTGCTTTCCTGCCAATGTTAAACACACTACAGATCCACTGAAATATAATCAGAACTAGTGAGACTTTATAGAAGAGCAACGAAACGGCAACTTCAGTCTCCAGGCAGAGCTTCCATGAGTATCTGCTACAAAGGGAAACGAAGAAGCCAAAATTCTAGAAATCACTATCACACAAAACCAAATGAAAACATGTCTGATCTAGCTAAGGTGCTTCCAAAACGGAGCTATTCTTTTGCCTGAAGCTAGGAGCTGCTAAAGCTCTCCTGGGGTTGGCCGCCACACCCCAGAACTGACACAGGGCTGAAGGAGTGTGTAGAACAGAACCAGGTGTACAAATATATTCCCATTTGCACCGAGGGCACCACTTCCCTGTAACTGCTGAACCGCTGTATCAACACTGTTCTATCACCAACTAATTATAGCGAACAAAGCCCGCTGCACAAGTGCACGCCGCCTCTATTTTTTTCTGACTACAAAAGTACAGTGCTGACGTTCAGTGAATATTAAGTGGTAACAATTTAAATCATAGAGCATTGTCTGCGGTAGGGATTCACGGCCCTACAAGTGCGGTGACATTCGAGGTGTTTGCATCCTATCAGGCTGGTTACTGTATCAGCCTCTGAAGTCTCTCAGATGGCATAATGTTAGGTTAGAAGTAATTCGCTGGAAACACATTGTCCAGGGTTAAATGTCTGCCTCCACTCTAATGTGACAGCCATATTGATTAGCTTAAAATTCTGGATAATGGTCTTACACTTGTGAAAAGGTGACCATGACACTTTCCTAAGAGTCTATTCTTCCATAGTCAGCTGGTCAGACAAGTCAGTCAAAACCCATTTCTTAACCACTTACTTATCTGTGTACCAGGAGCCATGCAAGATGCTAGGGGAGCAAAGAATCCTTAAGGATTCTGCAACAGTCTATAAATTCTCTATTTAAAAAAAATACTATTGGCAAGCATCTTGGTCATTTGACTATTTCACAAGCACTTATTGAGCAGTCCCTTGTAGCCCATGGATTGCACGGGGTGCTGTGGAGGCATCGGTAAGAAGCACTGAGATAACGCATGTGGCACGTGAACATAAGATTTGGGAAACCACATGTGAGCATTATAGTGGAGAAGGCTTCCAGTGTGGGGGATAAAGGAGAATACAGGTGGCACAGTCTGTGTGTGGTACAGGGGACAGACATTACAGTGGACTCAGAACACGGGTCAGTGAATGTGTCAATGTCAGGTACACGGAGGGAAGTGGAGATCCTGTTTTAAGGAGTCAGAAAGATAGGACCCAAGAATGGCCAGAAGTTGGAATTTGACTTTGGATAAAAACAAACATAGAACTTTGAAAGTCAGGAAGCAATAAGGGTCATTCTGGTGGGGACTTGTGAGTACGAAGGTGTGGCTGGAAGAGTGTCTGTGTGACAGTGAGAAGCAGAAATTTTGAAGGAAGACTGGAGGGAAGCTAAGCCAGAGAGAATCAGACTATGGGCCTGGAGTCTTACAGCTTCAAAAGGCTCTTAATTTTAGGAAAGCAGACATGGCTCCACAGAGGGAAAGAAAGGAAGAGAGCAAAGGAGGGACGGTCACCTCAGAACTGACTGCAAGTCCCTAGACATGCGGTTGTAGAGCCAAGCTGAGTCACAATGGAAAACGGGACTGAGAATATGAAAAGGCATTAGAGACCTGATGACATCATATATGGAGTCCTCATGATCATGCTCACACATACCATAAGGAGTTGCTATAAGCAGCCAACTGGACAGTCTCCTGCAGCTCTGTCTCATACTCCTTTTACCATGACCTCATTACAGAACACTGATATAATCATCACCACGACAATATTAACTAAGGGTAGCAGCAGTATTTATTTAGATGCCCTTGAAAAAAAAAAAAAGAAAGAGCAGGGCCACTTAGACTGGGTTTTGATGGTCACTGTTGGCTTCTTTTTCCAACTCTGATGAGTTGCTAGAATTACAAAGATGAGTGACAAAAATTATATGGGCCCGCACAATCCATGAAAGACTACTTTCTCCCCGCTCTGGGGTAAAACAAAAAATGCCATTAAGGTAGAGATCTTCGTAGTATACTTCTTCATGAGTGTTATGAATCACTATATTCAAGTTACTAAAGGTAGTGGGCTCGTGGCCAGTTAGCTAGCTATGGAGTTAAAAAGAAAATCCACTGTAGGTCTGACTGGAGCCCCGGTGCTCAGTTTACTTCTTACAGTAACACAGACAATGCCACCTATTACACTGCCACTTTTGTTCGCACTACCTAAGCTCTGCCCGGGTTTTCCTGTGGCTGGGCACTGGCAAGGCCTACCAATAGGAATGCTGAGCAAGCAGCTATTATTATCAATTTAATCTAGTGGTTACCGACCCTAGCCCATAGGCCAAAGCCAGCCCAGTCCCCGTGTTTGTAACCTTTTATTGGCATACAATCACATTTATTTGCTTAACTATTGTCTATGCTGCTTTCAACACACCAGAGCAGAGTGTTATAGTTGCAACACATACCATATGGCCAATGCAGACTTTGAATATTTACTCTCTGCACTTTTAGTGGAGAGGTCACACACATATGCATGCATGTACCCACACAAAAGCTCAAAACACTCAAAAAAGCAGTGAATCCTAGCCATTTATATGCTACCTTCTTAAAGAAAAGGGGGCAGGAATGGAAAGAACTTAGGCAAGGGTACCTTTCAGGAAGGAGACCTGGGCCCCTGAAGAGAGACAGGAGTGTGTTTGGTGTATGACACATCTATGTGAGTGCAAGTATCCAAAGTGGACAAAAGAGGGTTGCAAAAACCCTGGTCATGGAATTATAGATGGTTGTGAGCCACCATGTGAATGCTGGGAACTGATCCCAGTTCTCTGGAAGGGCAGCTTTTAACCACTAAGTCATCTCCTGGAAGTGAGAGATAGCTGTCCTATTTGCTAATAAGGAGGCCTAGTTATGAGCAGTGCTTATCTACCCTGTGTCTGGGCCTTTTTGCATATTATTATCTTTAATCTTCTGCTTCAGGGACCCCTGTGATTATATGCACTTTTTTTGTGTTCTGTAACCTTCACTCATGATCAAACATTAACTTGAAGTTTTGGATCTGCATCCTGGGCCTGTCTAAATTCTTGTGCATATGCTCTTTGCTATTCAGCAACATTCCTTGGTGGTATGGAGGAAAATATAAAGCTTTGAAGCAGTCATCCCTTGAAGGCAATGTTCTAGCCTCTGGAGTTATCTGACCTAGTAGAAACCTACCTGATTCCTTGGACCCACATGTGTAATTTACAGACCACTGAAAGCAATGCAAATAAGTTTTGTCTGTAGGTACAAATAAATTGCATCCAAGAGAGGACCAACTGACTCCTGCTCTAATTTTCTATGTATTTAAAAACCTGTTTAATATTTTTTATACTACATAAGAGTATATAACTTTCTGGTTCCCCCCCATTACCCCATAAAAGTTTGGCACCATTCATTTTACAACTTTATATAGAGAGTATCACAAGGCTATTTCTAGCATCTTGAACTTTGGCTTTTCAATTAGGATTATATATAACAAAATATAATCAACATGCCAGAAATTGTGTGTGTGTGTGTGTGTGTGTGTGTGTGTGTGTGTGTGTGTGTGTGTGTGACCTGCCTGTGCACCATGGCTCTATACCCTCTCTACTATGGAGACCCTGAACAAGTGACTAAACTTGCCAAAACCTCAATTCTTTCATCTGTAAACTGGGGGTGATAAGGCTTGCCTCTGAGGCTGAACAAAGACATAACAACTGCACTGGTACAGTTTTATGTGCTCCCCTTAGGCTATACACATTGAAAACCCCAACACAGCAGGTTAGAGGTGGCACCCTTGCCTACTGATGGATTAACAGCACTGTCATCTGTATAGTGACTCTTCATCTGGAGAGTGAGTTTATTACAAAAGCAAGTTGGGCCACCTCTTGCTCTATCTCCCTTCTCTCATCTTTCTGCTTTTTGCCTTGGGACAACTACAAACAAGAAGGCCCTCGCCAGATGCTAACATCTTGATACCAGATTTGCCAATGAAAAAAACTGAGAATGGGAAATTTCTTTACAAATGATCCATCTGTCATATTTTGTCACAGCCATTTGCTTTATCCATCATTGCTGAGGTTCTTCAATGAGAAGTATGAATGAAGGGGATTATTTGGAGATGAGGAGGGCTATGCTAAAGATTATTTGGAGATGAGGAAGACTATGCTAAAGACGGTATATTCAACATAAAAGGAACAGTATTTTAATTTGGAAGAAGATTAAAACGTAAGGGGAAATGAAGTCTTAAGTTCAAGTTTGCAAGAAAGAGTTTTCCAGTGGACACATTTGCAAGGTGACTTTTCCTAAAATTGTTAAAGCTTGTATCTCTCCTTTACAACTGTATCAAGATTACCAGAGTCCAGTAGGAAAATGTTATCCAATTATCAATCTTTACAAAATCTGAGCACCAATCATTACTACAATTAGGCTGCTCCCCCAACTAATTCAGTACCTTTCAGGAATAAAGTGGGCTTTTTTTCTTCTTCTAACTTTGTAAGCAACAGAAATGCGTAAGTGAAGACTTCCTAAACCCAAAGAACATATGAGATTTTATACAGATCAAACAACAGAGTTAACAGCTAGCTTACATGTGTACACATACATATACGTATTCACGTTAAAACCCAAATCCCAAAAGACCCTGGTTCTACTCTCAGGAAGATCTGCTTTCTTCTCGTGCCTGGTCATATGTCATTTCCACACTTTATTGGTCTCACAATGTTTCACATCCAAATCTTTCCTGTTCTACTCCAAGACAGTCACTTCTCGGGACACTTTGGCTCTGGAAACAAACTGCAGCTAATCCTCAGTTCTGTATCAACATTTGCTGAAGACTTACTAGAAACTCTTCACCCACCCTGTTTGCATAGCTCCAGCTCTACTTCTCTTCTCACTTCTGTCCATACTTGTGTGAATGCTAAACTGCACAAGGCACACTCTGCTCACATACATATTCCGACAAATGGCTTACTGTAGTCTCTACAGCCCTGCAAGACACAGGAATGCTAATTATCTCTGCTAAAGCACTGATGAGCTACCCTCCCTAGGTACTGCCTGTGCCATGATATCAGATATCCTCTGTGTTCACCCTTGTGACAGTATCAAGCTCTCTTCCTCATGAAGAGGTAAGCACGTGACTGCCACCATCCATAAAGGCTGAAGTGAGTGTACTTAGCTAAAGGGCATTGCAATAACTTTTCCCTTCCACATGAGAAAGTTAGCCTTGCAAATTCTGTGGCTCACTGTCTGCTTTAAATCATCCTTTGGGGAGGGGCAGTTAATGGGACACATTGAGTCTGAATCCTTCCTACTACTATAGTCATAGTAACATAAGACATGGTGACTCCCCTATCAAGCCTCAGACTAGTTTCCAAAAGAATGAAGAAGTCACTGTAGCAGGTGATGCCCTCAAATGTCCACTATAGGGAAGCAGACTCTGCCAAAACACTGAGTTTGGTTAGTGCTGCGGCTAGGCTGGGGCTCTTGTGTAGAGACAGTGGAAGTCTTATGGGGATCTAAGATTTGGAGAGAACTGAAAAATTATCTCTGGAAAGACTGTTCTCTCCAAACTAGAGTCAGCCTTTGCTTCTACATAATTTAACCACATCTCTCTCATTTCTGCATCACTACAGTAGAAGCATATTGAGAGTGCTGAATTTGTGGCCACAGGTGCAGTGGAAATAGAATATAATTTTCCTCTGTTTGCTCTGACTCTTAAATGGCTACTACAGGTCTGGGGCCAGTCAATGTTCACGCTATGGGAATTGCAAGAAGAGGCAGGAGTCTCAATGCAAGCTTACCAGTGTCAAGCTTTGCTGAGCACTGGTGGCAACTTAGGATGGAGCAAAGATGGGTAGTCACTTGGTCTGAGGGGTACAGACAAACTTACACACCAACACACAGTCAGTCACTGTGTTCCCTACCCTTGGCTCATGCTTACACAGCTTGCAGGGATGAAAGCAACAGTCACTTTCCACCCTCCCCCTACTCCGGAGAGAAGTGCAAATAGCAGCAGCCCTGTCAGGAGACTCACTATTAACCAGAAGGAACAGCCTGGGGAAAGATGCAATAATCTCTCCTACCAGGCTCAGTCGGACACGGGCTCTTCCTTGGTGAGAGGCCACAAATCAGACAGATGGCTGAGGAGCATCACAGTGCTTTGGGTGAAAGCTTTCTACCCAGGGAACTGGGTATAACTCACCGGACTTGTTCTGTGCAGACTGAACTCCCATAGCAGAGCCAGAAAAATGACTTAAACCCAAGAAGAACTAATGAATTGCCCCCTCTGTGCTGTCTGAGGCTCACCTCTATGTTTACCATGAGTATCAGTGGAGTCCCACACCCTTTGAAAACACTTCCTCATGCATAAGTCTGTCCGGTCTTTAACTTCTAGAACATTATTACTATTCCACAGGGAGGCTAAGGCCCAGAGGGCTAAGAGACTTTCTTAAAGCCAAAGTCAACAGTAGAACTGAGTACAGGCTCCAAGCTTCTCAACTCCAAGTAATAAAAATAATAGCTGCCATCAACGAGCACTGGAACCATGGGCCGGGCACGATGCCAAATGCCTTACGAGCATTACCTCATCTATTCATTGCAAGAAGCCTATGAGGTAGGTATTATTAATCCCATTTTACAGATGAGAGATACTGGGCTATGAAGTTAAATAATTTCTCCAAGGTCAGAACTGCAATAAAGCATGGAGCTTCAGCTACAAGAGGAGCCTGTCTGACTCCTGGGATTCTTCACCATCACACTGCATCCCTGGCAGATCCCATCCTCCAAGCAACCTAATACTCAAGTGAAGAAATACAAGTTCCCTTCAGATTTCAAATAAATTACTAGTAAGTACCTAATAAACTCCTGAAATTCTGGTTTTGACAACTGTGATAATGCCAAACAGAAAATACTCTAAAAATAAAAACTTCTATCTTTTTGTCAGGTGTTTTTACTGGTCCAAATGTCATTGGCTTACATCTCTTATTTCATTTCAAAGAAAACCAAATGGCTTAATACAAATTCCTACATGAATTCTACTAGACTCCTGAGAAAACTTCATGAGCACAGAAGGTTCTGGAGACAAACGGGCCACAGATTTAAATTCCAAATGCACAAACTGACAACATCCAGGATGCAGGCAAGACCTAACCGTGCACACGGTCTGAATTTGCATTCAGGTAGAAATTCTTGCTTCCTAAAAATACTGCGAAGAAGTAATGAGAAGGCACAAAGCTCAAGGCGGAGGACCACTAATTATAGTAGTATTGTTTCTCTGCTATTTCTGCCTCAGATTGCCCTAATTTGAGCAGGGTGATGGAACCTGAATACTCTCCTTGATGAATTGCTCCACATACAGTCTTGGTATAAACAGACCACAGAGCACTGCACCCTCACCAGCAGGGCGGGGGGTGGGGGGGGACCATGCTCCTTTGTAACTCCTGAGTCAGTCTCATCTCTTGCACTCATTATTCACCCGGTACTATTAAAACTGTCAGGTCTTAGAGGGCACCTCAGGCTCCTGTCAAGTAGGTGTTATTTCACACATGATAATTGTGTTAATCCAATCAATGAGGAGTCACTTGAGAAAGCAGAAAAGTGAAGGATGAGTATCTGTCCACAAACAAGAGTTTCCCCAAAATATGGGAAATTATGTTTTACTATTTAAAAAAAGTCTTGCTTTACTAATTATAAAAATATAGGCTTACTAAAGTTAGGGAGAACTAACTTTCATAAAATTAAAAGTGTACACATACGAAAAGCAAAGAAAGAAGGATCCATAATTCTTCAGCCCAGAAATAGCTACTAGTTACATTTTGGTATCTTTCCATTTCTACTTTCTACTATGATTTAAAAAAAAAAAACATATTGGGATCATCATGTGCTCAAAATGTTATATTCTAGGTTTTCTTATTTTTGTGTGGTGGTTTTTTGTTTTTTCGGTTCCACTTCAATCATAACATCATCATGTTGGATGTTCCCAAAGTCTCCTTATAAACACTGGCACTGGCTCTAGGATATTATGTGCGCTGGTTTTGTCACAATTATCTTAACCATTTCTCCCTGCTGAACTCAAAGGCATTTAAGCTGTCAAGTCCAGACATAACTCTCATTGTACAGACCTGATGATGGGAGATGTGCATGGTCCCCAGTCAGGCCATTGGAGGAACCAACTATGTAACATCTGTCCTAGGGTGAGAAACACCATGGCTATATTCTTCAATGCCAACAGACCATGCATTCATCGATATGTGAGCTCCAAATGCCAGTAGTTCTGGTCAATAATTATAGCAACTCCTCTTAAGACAAATAAAATCACACTCTTGGCAGCTCTGGCCACCCACAGTGGGAACAGGGAGAATCGTAAACACTACCCACATTTTCAGCCCATATTCAGTGCAAACCAGAGCCCAGATGTGAATGGATTCTTGTCTCTTCTCCCTCCGTTCAGTTTATTTCTGAAGTCACTGTTCCATCAGCACTCAGCACCACTAGCCACCAAGTGCACCATGAAGATCTGTGTTTTATGTAATGTATCACATTCATTTTATTTTCTTTCTTGGGTTAAAAGAAGGCAGAAGGACAAGAGTTTGGTAGAATTTAAAAAAATAGCGAAACTGTTTATGTTAAGGCTGATGACAGAAAACACCATTATTAAGGCTCACTCAGTACTGGTGTTATCAGGCATGACCATCATCTTAAAAAAAAAATCAAGGCCAAATCTTTGCATTCACCATTGGTGGTGTGGCGAACAGAACAAATGGTAAGCTCCATTTGTATTTCTCACAGTTAAAACAAGCAAACACTCATAGATTCCCGACTTAATCAATTAAAGGTTAAAAAAGAAAAGGCATTTGAAAATTTCTAGGCCCACGCAGCAGCTGAAATTCCAAAAGCTCTTCATTGTTCTTGATAACATCAGAGTGAGAATCCGGAACTGAATGCATCAAGTTCAAAGTCACAGTGATCTAATGGAAAAGAATGGGCCATGTCACCTAAGAGCCGAGACGATTCTAATTCAAGTTTCACAACAGGAGGGTTAAACAGCCACTTCAAAAAAGTTCTTCAGATATCAAATATGGCATCTAGAATGCCAAGTACCATGTGAGACGTCGGACATGTACATCATAAAGAGCAAGGATTTTCAGTATTAGTGGAGACAATAAGAAAAGTCTACTTTGTAAGAAGGAAGTTGTCAGAGCATCAGACTGCAAGGGAAATGTAGGAAGGCAAATGACCCTAAACATAGCATCAAGGGCCTAGAGACTAAACAATTAAGACTAGTGCTTCTTTCTCATTTTATGGAGGTGGTGAAGAATGAGGGGGAAAAGCACATCCTTTCAAAATTATCCTGACACAGTCTCCATTTAGAACACCCACCTTAGAACCTTCCCTGCAGTGTGTAAACGTCCCAACTGCAGAGCCTTCATTTCCAGCCCTGTGTCAATCCCCTACTCAAAGCTGTGGCAGCCTGACCACTCTGCTCAGTTCAACACCAGGCTCCTGAACAGATTTTGACAGTAAGTGGCATTCAAAAAGTCCTAACTCAAGCCTCAAACAATGAGAGAATAACCCACTCCAACCTCTTTCCCTGTTTGCCTCACTTCAGTTTAGAAAAGGGGCTTCAGCGTTGGTTATTAAGCTGTGCCATAGTCTCAATTCCAGAGACTACGGTAAGTTTGTCCTTGCCTTGATCCTTTAAGGAAGCTCAGGTAGGGGTGTGTGTGTATATTAATTATTAATAAAACTTATTAATAAAAATAAAAATAAAGAAATGAATTATTAATAACTTGAGTTTCATACAATGTATCTCAATAACCCTCTTCCATTCCTCCCTGGTCCACCCTCCCACCCTTGTACCAAAAAGGAAGGAAGGAAGGAAGGGAGGGAGGGAGGGAGGAAGGAAAAATTAAGTCCAGCTTGTGTGGCAGGAACATGGATCATGGGCATCACTATGGGTGATGCTATCAGACTTCAACTTCTTCAGCCTTTCAACATGGACTGCAGACCTGTGTTCTCCAGGAAGCCTGCAGGCCCCCCAGTCCCAGATTGGGACTGCGGAGGCATCCAGCCTCATGAACTGAGATGCTCTGAGATTTTCAGCTTTTCCAGTGTGTGCAGAAAGCCACTGTTGGAATACCCACCCCATATCACATAAGCCAGTCTAATACTTCTTTGTAATAAATATTCATTCTACTGGTTCTGTTCCTCTAGAGAACCTGGACATACACAGTTTCCTGGGGTTTGAAGATTCTCTGCACATGCTCCATTTAGTACTGACATCATATGCTAGCCTCTCTAACCTCAGTTAGCCTCTCTGACCTCAGTTACTAGCACAGAGCTCCACAGAGCCATGTGACCTCTTCTCCTTTCAATATGGCAGCTCACAGCAATCCCCCAAAGCAAACAGACTCCAAGATTCAACAGCAAGGCCATTCTGCAATGACTTCCCTCTCCTGTCATTTCCCAGATGCCAGTTTCTATAACAGCAGAGTCATCATCTACTCCACATCCCACACAACAACCTGTTATCACTCAGATGTGAGCTATTCTGTTCATGGTAGGCTTTTCTTCAGTTTCCCAATAGAAACTATTTCTTGAACCGGTTACAGACATGACCTGTGAGAGAACCCAACTACTCCAAACCCAATGCAAGGCCTGAAAGTTGTGGTGGTTTGATTGAAAATGGCACCCATAAGCTCATAGGGAGTGTCACTATTAGGAGTAGGTGTGGCCTTGTTGGAGGAAATGTGTCATTGGAGATGGGTTTTGAGGTTTCAGAAGTTCAAGCCAGGCCAAGTATCACACTCTCTTGCTGCTGTCTGCTGATCCAGATGTAGAACTCTTAGCTCCTTCTCCAGAACCATGTCTGCCTGTATACCTCCGTGTTTCCCACTATGATGATAATGAACTAAACCTCTGAAGTGTATGCCAGCGCCAATTAAATGTTTTCCTTTATAAAAGTTCACATGGTCAAGGTATCTCTTCACAGCAATAAAACCCTTACTAAGACAAAAGCCATACCAACCAACTCAGAGTTCTAGAACCAGAAAGCAGGTTTTAGGGACCTATTCCATTTCTCATAGTAAATAAAATGGGAGTCAGATATTGGAATTAAAAGTGAATCAACAGCAATACCGACACTAGAAGCTCCCAAACAGTTCCTTGGGTCAGTGTTTATAGTTTTGAGACAAACATGTTCTTATGAACCGAAGAAAAATATCCTTGACACGGTCTCACAGAATCTTGAGTTCTTCATTCCTAACTACCAAAGGCCCAGTCTTCACAGTGTTAATGCCTCTGTATCACTATGATCCTTAAGAAATTTCGTTCAGAGGTTGCCCCAAATACCTCAGTGTTGGGATAAATTACCTTTTTATATTTTTCCTACTCAGCTTGAGTGTTTAACTGCATAAACTAACAGTTTTGAGGGGCCCCTCTAATTCTATGACTTACAACTATGATGTTTCCACTGGGGCTTCTGTACTTCATTCACATCCAATCCCTGCAGCCTTTTCAAGTCCAGCAACTAATATAAGGAAATCTAAGTAACTCTGTCCTGATATCTTAGAATGCTTGATATTGCTAGGAGCCTTGGAGACCATTGGCTCTAGCTAATACTAGCCTCATTTTACAGATAAGGGAATTGAGGCCTAAGCTACTTGATTCCACATTTAATATGCTTTTTTCCATGCCTCCTTACACTGAGTCCCTCCATATTTATGAAGAAGTCATCCTAGGTCATGCTTCTCTCCGGAGCCTCAATCAGTGGAGTCATTCCAAAATTCTGCGTGTGGGTCTGGATTATATTTCCTTCATGTTTCTTTGTGACCTCAGTTCCACATGGTTTTATCATGAGCATTGCTTTAGAAGAGAAAATAGTCAAAATCCACATCTTTAATCTATGTCAAGAACTCCTTGAGAGACTAGCAGGACTCATAACCCACAGATTCAACAAACTTCTGTTTCACTGAAAAACTATGAAATCCAGGTCACTCTTGACAGCCCTCTTTTACTTGGTTATCTTTCTGTGAAATGGGACTTGTCAGATAGGTGGGGACAACTAAGATACTATATTATCTTATTAGGATAATTGGCACATGGCTAAGCACAAAAAAGGGTAGGAATTTCATCTTCATCATTATCATCATCATCATCACCATCATCACCATCATCACCAACACTACCTCTGTGGGGTTTGTTTCCTCTCAGTTGGTCTGCCTCATTTTAACTGTTTCCTTATTCTAACTTAGACTATATGTACGCCCTATAGTTCAAAAGGTTTAAGATGTCCTGAAGGAGTGAGAAAGGAGATAATGTTTAACTAGCATAAAATAATAATATGAAAAAAACAACCAAAATAGCAAGCATTACTTCTGTACTATAGGCTATGGCAAATTTTGTATGAAGACTTACATTAATCATCTGTGGGAAGTGTAGAGAACCACTCTCCCCTTAATGAATTTAAAAGATTCTCATTCCAACTTGTTAAAAAGTTCCACACTTGCAATTTGTTTGCTTGGTAATGTAGCAGGAATTCAATAAATATTTTAGAAGACAATGAATAAAAGAAGGACTATATCAAACAAGCAAATGCCTATCCAAACTGGAATAGTCACACTGCTACAGTCAACATTCTGTTTACAAGGTTAAGGTAAATTTTTTGAACATGTCTACCTTAACTAGAGGTATCATTTCTAACTTTTGTGTAACACAAAATTCAAACATCCACTTAGAACTGTACAGATATTTTTTATTTATTCATGGCTGCTAGTAGCCTAAATATAGCTAATAGGTCAAGACAAATTATTAATTTCTTAAATAATAATCACAGCCATAATTCATGTTCATTTGGAAATGTTGCTTTCTAATTATTATGAGGTATAATATACATAGCCAGATAATCTACTGTGGTCTCTAATTTCCTGGGTTTTCATATATATAATTTTTTTAAAGAAATGAGTATTCATTAAATAACTCATCAATTTCAAACCATTTGTCTTGGTGCTCTTAACAACCAAATATGCAATTATTGCTATCTCTAAGCTAATTGACCCTATTTACCATTTATAGAGGATCCTTGAGGTCAACTTTTAGATCAGCTTTCCAGTAGATAGTCCAATACCTTTGTGAACAAGTGGAAAGTTGCTATGGCAATATGCATATGAGAACTCTCGGTGATGGATCCAATCCAAAGCTTTTAGTCTGGTGAGTCTAAAGACCCTTGTACCCAGAGGGAGGAAGTAAAGTGTGAAAACTCACTCATGAGATTTATTCCTTAGACATATTGAGCTGGAGCCGTAAGAGCCTTGCCAGGACCAAGGAGGTTTTAAGGAATATGAGGGAAGATGATTTCTGGGGCTTGAGGAACACAGAGACAGACTCTTGATGTGCCCACAAAGCTGCTCCCCAAGCCCAGTTCTCTCACACAGAGCTGGTTTCTGCTCACTTAGCTGCATGAATACTCCAGGAATGATAACACACCCAACAGAACAAATGCAAACATACACACTCAGATATGGGTATCTGTGGGGCATCCTTTGCTAACTATTTTACTTGTTCTAAAATTTTTACTTTAAAAAGCAGGGGAAAAAATCTATTTCTGTAATTTAAAAAAAAAAAAATCAAGCCAACAGCCTTATGGAAATCACCTTGTAAGCTGTGATACAACAGAGACACAACTGCCTCTCTCTGCAGCTGGAGGAGCACCCCTGAACTTTTAGGGAGCTCAATTCAAGTCAAATGTGGATTTACACTAAGGAGAATTTTAGTACTGGACAGGTGTTGGTAGCTACTGGATCACAATGGCAGGAGAGATAGGCAGGCCTCAGCGCCTTCGGTGGGCCAGTACCTCAGACATAGCACGTGCATGCATGACCTTTTAAATGGCGGGTCCTTGGTACACTAGTTGAAAAGCCCGCCAGAACAGTACCCACTTCCTCTGTCTTTACGGAAACTTTGTTAAACAATATTGGCTATTGAGCCTTTACTGACCTTTACCCATCCCTCTCTGATTAACAAGCTTTAGATAGGCTGATTGAAGTGTCTAGTAAGCATAGACCAATTCTAACGGACTTCACCCTTGTGCATCACCCTACCTTCTCCATAAAAACCCACTTCCCTACACAATAAATGGATTCGCACAATGGAATTGCACCATGGAGGCTTTCCCCAGAGTCTGTTTCATGACTCTGTGCTGCTCACTCCCTCAGGAGCCCTGCACCCACAAAAACCCAAGTAATGATACAGCAAAGTTAAATGTGAACTTCTCAAAGAAACAGTAGGAGGAAGTAATACAAACTCAAGTGTGGGTACTGGCTCTTCAACGAAGAGTCAAAAATAATCGCTAAGCATCAGTGATAGACAGCATTTTGGTAGCTCTCTAGTTACATGTCAGAAAGTTGCTAAGAAACCTTTTCCCCTCCATATCCCTGATTGATTAGTGAGGAGGCTCTGGAGATGCCTTGGATATAATTATAATCTGATATAGTAAAATCAGCACCTACTAGGCTATATAAAGTGGGTTAGTACATGCTCTTTTTCCCTGTAAATGGGGTTTCTGGTGAGATTCCTAGAAAATTGCATGTTTATGACTGGGAAGAGACCAGGACTTTAAACAGTCATTCATTGCACTGCGATTTTCTTGCTGCCTTGTTAAATTCTTTGAGGCTTCAACTGGATTTCTCTGGGCTGAGTGGCTCCCTTTCCTTCCCCTGATTCTCCATCCTGCCTCAATCTCAAGTCGTCCTCTTTGAAGACACAGGGAAGGGGTGCTTTGCTCCCAGGTATTCAAAAACTGCTGTGGGCCCTTTTTTGTCGTTTCTGCCTTTAATCCTTTTTTCTCTCTATCCTTCCCTCCCTCCTTTCTTCCTTTCTTTTTATTTCATGACTTGGGAAGACTCCAAATTTTGAAAAAGAAAAAAAAAAAAACACGAAGAAGAAGAAAGAAGAAAGCATAAGAATGCTTCACAGTCAGAAGCAATTCTTTTCAGAGTGAGCAAACCTGGTCTCCTTCACTGGGCCAATTACAGTCCAGAGACGGATCTGGTTTCAAAGCGCAGCTGCTCATTTGAAGCAGGATAAGCATGGTTAATTTTTTCAATGAGAAAATGGTGATGAATGGAATATAAAATAAAGATATCTGTAAAGCTAGACTAAAAAGAAATGTTTTAACTCAAGAAGGCCATCAATTTGGAAACACTATCCAGAGAATTTTTTTTTCAAATCATAGAGAGCAACGCTCAGGAAATCGTAAGTGACTGCAAATGAAAAGTATGCCTTGGAGACAGGTTGAAATAAAAGTCACAGTAGTCAGACAGGTAACTCTACACCCTAGAAGATCCAGCTGTGGGGAACTTTACGGGAGGCACCGGAACCTCAAAGCATGCAGTTATCTCTTTTAAGAACCACTTGGCAATTGGAATGAAGGTCTACAATTTTTTGTGAATTACAAAAAAAAGCAACAATATTTAAATTTCTATGACTTTATAGTATTATTTTACCAACGAGGACAAACAAAAATGACCCTTAAAACTACACCCAAAACTGGTCACATGAGTATTTTTTTCTTTGTAGGAATTTATTTCCTAGGACACATTTAATTTGAACACTTTTCTATTTGTACGTTATGTTTCAACTAAGAGTTTACTAATTAAAAAGACACTGTATTCAGTCTTCCTCTTCTATATAAAAGGTATTTCTCCTTGATAAATTTTTTTTAATAACTTAAGAATGTGAAACTGAATCACTTCCTAGGTCTTGTTGAGAATAATTGAAGGTGAAAGCAAATTTTTCTCTTCACATAAGATCCCTAAATCTTCCCTTCTGACAGGAAAAATAACTAAATAAAAATCACCTTACCCTAACGGTGTAGTTTTCATTCACCACATCTGACTCTTCCTAGTTTTTTCTACTGTTTGACCCACACAAGAAGTATGTTTTCAACACCTCTCCGAAAACCAAAGATGTGCTTACCACCACAGGTCTGTACTTTGCTGGGGTCTCACTGGAACTGGCTTAGCATTTCTTTTGAAAACAGTCCTCATGCTCAGCTGTGGAGCCTTGTGGATTTTATCAATGGTGTTGCTAATGAAGAGGTTTTGTGGGTAACCACACTTAAAAAGATTTCCTAAACCTCATACATTGCCTTGAACTGACTCCCACCTTAAAAAAAAAAAAGTCTATGAATTACAGAAACCTTTGAAAGGACCTGGTGGTACAAGCCACCATGTTAGCACTTGAAGTCTGAAGCCAATTTGGACTATCCATATAAAAGACTGAACATCTTAACAGTGGTAGGGAGAGAAAGCGAAGGTAGGGAGAAGAAAGAAGATATGAACATTTATTGCGGGGACTTTTGAAGTCAGTAACTATTAACTGTTGTGCTAAATTATTTGTTTGTTTTCAGGGAAAAGTGAAGGAATTGACGGAATCTCAAAATGTCTTCTGAACCATATGCCTAAAGGATATCTTTTAAACAACCAACAAAGATGTGTATTTCAAAGTGATCACTAAAAACACGGTAATTGACTTAAGTTGGATTTTTTTTTTTTTTAATCATGTAAACTACTTTCTGCAGCCAAGTGCCTGAGCTTCAAATTGCTTTATACTCCAACCAACACTGACTGGCATTTACTCTTAGTAAGCAGTTGTCACTAGCGAAATATGGTGATTAGCAATCACTTGCTACACAACATGAGATAGTCTTAAAACTCCCATTTACCCCCTACTGAACCAATATCTTAGCTCATTCTAGAGGACTCCAATGAGAATTTCTCTACTAACCAACATAAGTGGAAATGCAAGCGTGGCTCTGAAGAACGAAACAAAATTTGGTCACAAAGGAAAATGAAAGTAAGCACCCTAATACTAACTGGAGACACTTTAGTTGGAGAAAAACTGCCTGTATCCCATAACATTTTATGATACCAAATGAGATGCAGGCAATGTAATTTCACTTATGTGATTCACTTACAAGCAATGCAAATGCAATCTTGCTGATTACATTTAAGACAAAGGCCTGAATTTGCGTATTTATAGAGCAGACCCATAGTCATGCAAAAATCATGTTTTCCCCCCAACCACTACCACCCAGTGTGGAACAAAAAGAAAACAATCTGGGCGAGAACCTTTTCATCTGTGCAGAAAGAAAAATGATGGTAAGGTGAATCAGGGTTGGCCCAATGTGCTTGATAATGTGGCTTCCTGGTGCCCTCAAAAAAAAACAGGGTCAACTATGTGAGTGATCGCTGGCTGAGGTGTTCGACCCAAATGCAGACATTGTCCCATGCTTATTTTAGTTTTTATATGGCCAAATAAAATGTTTAGTGAGTGTGTATGTGTGTGTGTGTGTATGTGTGTGTGTGTGTGTGTATGGGTGTGTGTGAGAGTGTGATTTGAAACCTTCATTTCTCTCGGAGGGTGTGCACAAGCACACACACGCATTTATATAAAGACAATAAAGTGTGTAATTTCTACAGTGAAGTACAGACAGCTGTGACAAATACATGCACAAGTTGGTGGCCTCACAGGGAATATTTTAAGAACGCTGGCAAGTCTTGAGCACTCCAAGGATACTATTTTCAACCATCACCCCAAAATGAGAGCTTTTATAATTTTTCTATTACAAAGTTCAACAGTCAAACTGAATGTGATGTTCAATCATTTCAACTACATGTGAAAGTCACCACCAGATGCCATCTCTGACCTTCTCAGGAAAGCGAGGGAGCAGGCAGAAATCTCCCGCTTCTTTAAGACCTGATACAGAACAGATACTACTGAATTAATCCCCTTCCCAGCCAGCAAACTAATGTCCAGCTACCAACCATAGCACCCACATCCTAGGCATCTGGCTCAGGCCTGACTGACGGCTAGACCTGCAGTACCCTAGGCAGAGAGGACTGTTGCCAAGCCAACTTGGGCCCAGCTGCAGTTGTAACATGAAAAAGTTTCATGTGATGCCTCCCACCTGCCACAATGAATTTTCCAAGAAGGAAATTGCATGTGTCTAAAAATGCACCCCAGAGAAGGAACTGACTTGTGGCCACAGGGTTTTTTCAAACCCTAATGAGGATGACACACTGCAGCAATCTACAAGGGATGCCAACGCCAGCTATGGACAGAAGAAGTAATTTTCTGAGCAATGACATCATTTCTTTCTGGATAGAGACATCACTTCAAACAGTAAACTCTGGGAAGGTCTCAACAGAGGAGGTACTTTCAAACTACCCTTGATCTTGACTACGTTACCTTATTCAGGTCTCAAAGCTATATGCAAAGTGAACGTTATAAAATGTACTGGGTTGACGTATCCAACTTTCTATCTTCATGTCTCCAAATAGAAAGACCTAGCAACATTCAGGTTTGCTCATTTCCACACAGTATAAGCACTGGGCCAGAAAACATCTAACTTGCTTGGAATGTAAGCCATCATCCAAGTCCATGGCATATGGCTGCACACTTCTCAACTCCCACATCCCAGCAAAAATGCAACTGCCGTCCAAGTGTGTACAATCTCGGTGTAAGAAATGGCAGTGCTTTATAGAACCCACTGGGTCAGAAGATTCTGCCAGATTTGAGAGGGAGAAACGGGCAGAGTGGCAGGAACAGGAGGAAATATTCTGAAATGAAAGCAAAGCATGCCCTGCCAGCATAGAAAAAAAAAAATGGCTACTTTTAAAAAGTAGTTTTCCATTGTACGGTGCCTCCTACAGGCTGCCCGCCTTCTTTCAGGTTGAGGGGAAGAATCAGACTTGAGATCCCCCTTTAACTATCCAGGTACATGCCTGCAGGGGAAACTTTGGAAATGATACTGAAAAGCAATTTAGTAGAATCAATTCAGATGCCTTTAAAAGGTTTATTTTAGATGTGTTCTTAAAGAAATTCTCCCTTGATTCTCTGACTCAGTCAACATATATGGCCTGCCTCTAAATGTGAGTTCCCTAGGGATCAAAAGCCCATTAAGAGTCATAAAGGAGCATACTGTACTGAAAATCAGCAATCCTATGGGGTCCTCTTTGAACTGTTAACAGGCTACAGGTAAAATTCTTTACTCATGTTTCCGTCACAGTGAACGTGTGTGTGTGTGTGTGTGTGTGTGTATGAGTTTGTCTACCCTAATCTTAATATTATATCATTAATAATGTATGATGACTTCAGCAAATGTTATTTAATGATGACATATTTGTCTTCATAACTGACAATAACTGGGTGGTTTAGGGTTCTACATTATTCTGCCTGCTAAACCCATTCATCTATCAATAACAGTTTATTAGTGTACTAGGTGCTGCCTTATCCACAGGGGATAAATAGATAAACAAAATAGCCATGATCTTTGCTCCCCATGCTACTTTCAGTAAGTACTTATCAACTGATCCATTGTAACACTTTCAGTATCACCCCTACATGGAGCCAAACAATTTCTCTTTCTCGTGTTCAAAAAAAGTTGTGTTAAAGGACTGTAGTATACAAAAGTAGTGCAATTGCTTCATGGCCCATATGAGAGATGCCAATAAGCCATCCTGAACACACTGATGAGCAAGTGATAGGACTTGGAAGGAAAACTGTAAGGACAGAACCTGAAGCAAGGTGAGTAATAAAGGAGTGCTTGGCTCAGCACATTTACATGAGGGGCATCTCTTACAGAGGCCTGGGGGTTCAAACAAATGGCCCTGAGACAAAATAACAGAGGACACAGCTACTGTACACTTTACCAATGGGTGGGAGATGTACTTAATAATGATGGGTTCAAGGCACTGCAGGGGATTCAAGATGAACCAGCATCTGTCCTGACCTCAAAGAGTTTCTACTCTATAAAGGGAACTGTTGGTACCTAGGACTATCAATGGAGATTTGATCAAGTTGTAAATTCAAAACCGGAAGTAACTGGTGCTAGAATGGCCATGGGGTTACGTCGTGTGACACTGAGTAAAGCTTCACTTTTGTTCTTTCTTTCACGTGTTTCTTTCTTTTTCTGTTTTCCTGCTCTGGAACTCGGCTCCACAAACACACAACAGAGAGCAGGCATAGACACCGGCTCCCACAAAAAGAGAGGAAAGCCCCCTCTCTTGCTATTTCTTCACCTTTCTCCAAGATCTCATCGTTCTCTGTATACATCATATAGGCCACAAAAATATTTTATACGCTTGTGATCTCCTCTGGTTGCCCCCACGGTAACTGTTCCCGAGGTTGTTTGCCCCCCAGCCTGTAAACACAGGCTCGGGTGCTGAACATCTATACATCCCCAGCCACACTGCTCCCTCCTGATAAGTTAGCAGATGAATAAACTCCCTGTGAGACTTACTACATCCCAAAGGGGGAGAAATATATATATTCAACTCACTTAACTTTTCTACTGCCTCTGAAGGAATGTAGCAATTTTCCTCCACTTGCAGATGAGAAAATGAACATTTACTTCACCAAATCACACACAACAGGTATCAATACATAAGCAATAACTGAGTTTAAAAAGTCTGTGGCCACAAGTCACTCAATTTTCCAAGAAGCATTTAGACATTTAATACTGCCTTTTTTTTTTTTTCTGGGGATTTCTTCTTCTGATGATGCTCTGAACTATAGGAGTCTAAGTTTAACTTCCTATACTTAGAACACTACCACATACTTACTCAGACAGACCAGGACTCAAACTTGCTATAGTCCATGTTCCTAAACACTACATTCCACTGATTCTCTAACTCTTCAAGCAATAAAGGTTGAGAATATATTTCTAGACCTTAAAATATACTTCAAAACTATCATACCTTTTATGTCAAACTTAACAGCATTTTCTTAAAGTCTTAAACATTCACACTTTAAAAAGCCAGAACAGAGACAAACAGAGATGGAGACAGAGCATACAATTGAAACAAATCACTGAATTCCACGTACAAGGACCAGCTTCATACGCCCTCACCCGATTCCACATGTGAGCAAACAAGATACATAAATCTGACTAGATTGGTGGTTCATATAAACAATTCAGACCTTATCATGCCTCTCTGAACTGACTCCAATTCATCAAAAATGTAGGCGCTGGTTATTATATATGGCGTCTTCCATTAGCTGAAACACACCAATAAATTTCCAAAATGTAGACTCAGCACCAAAAAAAAAAAAAAAAAAAAGTGGCGAAATCCCCACATCTATTGTGGACCTCCATGTCGTCCCACCTCCTCTGGGCAGTCTCGAATCATGCATAATGCAACACCGCAGCCACTAACAGCAGGCGCGCACCAGATAATTTACACTTGTTTTTATGGACACGAGGAACTGATCTTTGAAGCTGCCCCTAATGAGATTCCGCTTGGCCCTAGCAGCATCCTGAGAGAGTGTTCCGGTGTTTTCTACTTGGCATCCGGTGCATATTTATAATACACAATACAGGCTCATTTAAATTGCACGTGTGGATTTTGGTGTCTTCCCTATTTTAGAGATTGTCATATATTAAAGAGGACTGACCCCTCAATTACTAAGCCCTGTTTTACCCAAAAAATGTGACTGTCAGTTGTTACAGGTATTCTTCAAAGAGGCAGGTCCACCAAAGGGCTTCTACCTGCAGGGCAGAAAGCTACACCAACTCTAACCCTGCTTGTAAGTCCAGAAACTCAATTAGGTCTTCAGCCAAAGGGCATCTCCAGAAAGGCTAATTACATAACCCATCTGGGGCAGCCACAGCCACAGGAAAAGCTGGGGAGAAATCCTGGAGTCAGTCACCTAAATTAAAAACTTCCTACCCCCAAAGGGCTCACAATGCAACATCACTTTCTAATTTTCTCTCCACCTTGAGTGTCTCTACCCCGTGTGAAATTCTTTCTTAAGCCTGGAACTTACGGCAGGGGTTTCTTTTTTTCTGGGGATTTTTCTTCTTCTTGCAATCATCAGGTACTATAGGAGTCTATAGTTTAGATGCTCATACTTAGAATCCTACCAGTCTTACTCTGACTTTTATTTGGTTTTCCTTTAAGTCCACTTTTAAAGAGCCTTCCAGTTACTATAATACCAAAATTGTAACCAGAGTTTTAATCCTTATTTGACCAAAATGTCAGACTGCTAAAGTAGTGGCTTTATAAGGGCTTTTGTTGTTTGTTCATTTGTTTCCTGTATGTCTTTTTTTGTTTTGTTTTCTCACTACATAGACCAGATTGCCCTTCAATTCACAGAGACCCGCCTCTGCCTCCTGAGGACTGAGATTAAAGGTGTGTACCACCACACACAGATAAGAGAACTTTAAGAATGTAGAAAGGAATCAACAAAGTAGGAAGGGGTGGGGGAGGCGCATAGAGAGCATGTACAAGAACAAAGTATAATTGCATATGCTGAAAATGCCATACTGAAATCCATTACTTTGTTTACTAACTTACTAAAAAAGTTTTGAGACAAAAAAAAAAAAAAATTAGTTTACTATTTCAAAAAATACAGCAAAGCTGTTAAAAACACAAAAATACAGAATAAAAGTGATTTGCCTTCTACAAAACACATGACCTCTGTTATGACAGATAACTCTTTTGTTTGCTCAATCTTTATTTCAAGTATTTCATAGTAGGGGCAGTTGTTAGCCAGATTCCTAATAAGTGGGCTGAAATAGATCTAAGTTAATCTTACCCTGCTGCTAACACTAAGTCCACAGTCACTGACTTCCAACAGAATCAATACATGAGCAATGACTGAGTTAAAACAAAATGCTTTCTAAGGCCTCACCTTTAAAATTACAAAACAACAAAGGAACCTCAAATCTTTAAGGTCCAGTTGAAAGTGAATCTCCAATATTCTCTTCTTGTTAGAAAAAATGTATTTTATTACAATCAAAATTTATTACAATCAAAATCAGAGTCAACTGAAGGCCAAATAGACTGTAGCATCAGGAATTCCTCAAATACTGAGTTTTTTACAGCACCATCTTGAAAACCACAGGAAAAAATTACTAGGTTATCTTTTATACCCAAGTACACCTTCAAGTATAAGTTACATGAGCTGAAAGTGAACAGATATCACAAGGTGATATTGACTTCTCAGAGAAGCACATACCAGTGCTTTGAATCCCTGAAAACCCACTTCCATTTGCCAGGTATCCACAGACTGTCTAGACTCTATGACCATGACATGTGATACAAATATCCAAAAGCAAAAAACAAAACTCAACAGAGTTGCTATCTTCAGAGACTATAGCCTAGAGGAAGGCAGGCATTTCACAACTGGAAAATACACTCTGGGGAAAGTTGGTTCAGTGGTTAGTGTATTTCCTACTCTTCCAGAGAATCCAGGCTTGGATCCCAGTACCCATGTCAGGCAGCTCACAAGCCCCTGTAACTCCAGCTCCAAGGGATCTGATGTTCTCTTGTGGATCATTCAGACACTTGCATACATGTCTCTCTCTCTCTCTCTCTCTCTCTCTCTCTCTCTCTCTCTCTCTCTCTCTCTCACACACACACACACACACACACAACTAATAAAAATAAATCTTTAAAAAGGAAATAGACATTTGATAGATGCAACCAAGGGAACCATTACTTGTTGCAACCAAGGTACACCATTACTTGTCTGGAAAGAGACACCTAATCAAGCCAGAGTAGTAGAGGGTTTCCTTAAAGCATGATGGAAGGAGTTGATCATGTAGTTCAGTTGGCAGACCTCGTTTAGCGTGTATGAAGCCCTGGGTTTGGCCCTCAGTACCACACAAACAAGATATCGTAGCTCAACATTTACTCTAAGTATTTGGGGAGTAGAGGCAGGAGGATCAGGAGTTCAAGGTCACCCTTGGCTGCATAGCCAGTGCAAGACCACCCTGGGCCCCCTCCCCCGCAAAAAAGAAAGGTGACAAAGGTAGAAAGTGATAGCAGCACCCCAGGCTCATTCTAGCTTTGGGATCCAGGGCAGAGGAGCAGCCTGCTGATCTCTGCACCCACGGTGTCTCTTCATCTAAGGAAACAGAAATGCAGGAAGAGTGTCTAGAAAGCTGGAATCCAAATGCAGCTTTCCTTCAATGTCAGCACTGAATCCAGACGGCTTTGAAGACCTTGGGAAATGTCGGTGGACATCTCACCAAAGCTGGCACTAACTGTTGCCAAATGTCTGGCTGGCACCAACATACAGACTAAATTGGCCATGAAAACGTCTCTGTAGTCTTGCTCTTCTCAAAGGAAATAATTTTGTGATCAAGAATGTGGCTCACCCAGAGGCCAGGCTTACAGGGAGGCCTTGGATTCTGAGCTTAACTCAATTGCTCGCTTTAGGGCAGGAGTCTCGTGTTTCAGATGTACAGTCAAGTAATCTGATCCTGTCAGACTCCTAAAGGCTTCTAAAAACTCTGAAGTGTTAAATCCTTTTCCCAGCCTCCTCAAGAGCAATCAGAAGGTGTTTGTTCCCCAATTCCCACTATCCCCCAATCTCCTATTCTAATAAACAGTTGCTAAATCACTAATATGTTGAATATTTATTCAATTCTGAAGTATTTTAATAAGTGATATTTTCTAAAACACACTTAGAGCAGGTAAAAGGATACTGAAAGTAAAATGCTGAGGAACGCTGTTTGACATCAGGGTCAAGACCATGACCTTGATTGCTTAGGAATTTGAGAAGAACCCGTTTGCCGAAGCCATCCACAAATCATGATGGATACAACACAATAAGAGTCACACCCTCCCATCACCCACTCCTGACCAGGTGGTGTACATGTGGACATAGTGTCAAAGATGTCCATAACCTATCAGTAAGTTCACCAAGACTCTATCCAGGTTCAGGATCTCTTGGGAGACAGTACAACCCTAAAAAATGTCCCAACACACCAAATGTAAGAGCATGAAGAAAACCTTGGTGATGACAAACCAGATACCACTACCATTGAGGCTGCTGAGGCTACAGTGCTGACACTACAGAAACAATCATGATAACATTATCAGTAACAGTAACTGCATGCATGATACATGTATACTACATATTCAATAAGCACTACGTACACATCATATAAGAGAACCTCAGTAATTAACTTTTTTTATACTTTTAATTAATTCCAAAAGTAAAAAAAATTACATTCACTATACTTCTCTATTTTTATATCTCTGTGTGTTTGTGTGTGTGTATATATATATAGATAGATAGATAGATAGATATGTATCACCACACATGCTCAGCATTACTTGAAAAGATTTTTAATTACATTTATTTATAGGTATGGTTATGTGTGTGAATACACACACACAGGTGTCATAGGATCAAACTCAGGCCATCAGGCCTAGTCAAAAGTGCCCTTACTCATTTTGTGGTCCCTGTTACTGCTTAGTTTGGAGGACACATTAAGATCCCCACCAGCAGACTTTCGATGACTCTAAAAGTGAAGTCACTTACTATCAAGTCTAAAGACCTGAGTTCAATTTCTCAGGATCCACATGGTAGGAGAGAACCACTCCCACAAGTGACCCTGACCCCCATACACACACAGTGGCATGCGCCCATACACGCATACACTCTCCTTTCTCTTCCTCCCTCCCCCTACTTCTCAAAAATGTGTAAAAAGATCTTTTTTATAAAGATGTCTTCAGTAGCAGAGAAGATAGATGATAAGCGTATTCGAGGGGAAACAAGGAAGGGGTCGGCTAAACTGTCTTCACTTTGTTCAATAGCTTCTCCAATGTTTTCATTTTTACAAATACTTTCATTGTGCCCATATTTCTGCTTTGCAACAATCACACCATTCCCAAACTCCCCACTTTAAAACATAAGCACTCAGGCTCACCTTCCCATATCCTCACTACTTAGCTATTTATTTATTTTGTTTATTTGTTTATTTGGTTTTTTGAGACAGGGTTACTCTGTTGTCCCTCTGGCTGTCCTGGAGCTCACTCTGTAGATCAGGCTGGCCTTGAACTCACAGAGATCTACCTGGTTCTGCCTCCTGAATGCTAGGATTAAAGGTGTGCGGCCACCACTGTCCAGCTTTAGCTCTTTATTAAGATAAGAGTCCAGCATGGCTCCTGCAGCCTGGGGTCCAGCACCTCAGAAAATGGTGCTGCATGTGTATAACGTGGTAAGCCCTCCCTGCGCAGTGTGAGCTCATAATTAATGTGCACTAACGGCCAGAAAACTCATTTTCATTCCACACTTGACATAATCAACACCTCATAAAGGCAGGTAAGCAGAAGCCTCCCTCTCCCTGAGCTGTTCAGCGTTAGGCTTCAGAAAAGGGGAACAGCTGAAGGGAAGTGACCCCAGCACACACAAAGCAGAGCTGTGGCATGAAGAGCCTGGGATGAAAGCAAAGCCCTTAAGTAAAGGTAAACTGTTCTTTTTCTGTCCTCATCCCCTACTTCCATCAGGGTTCCCCCCTCACTAATACAAAATTTGCAAAGGCTCTTTCAGCACAAATCCTCATTGAATTAGCAGGGTCTAGCTGAGCCTGTAAGGGGAAAAAACAGGGCACTTGATTGCTCTGAGTTACCAAAGAGCTCCGTTCTTTCTCTTTTGTCCACAGAAAATGAAACCCTGCTTACATGTTAGAGGAAATATTTCAAAACATTCTCTTTCTTCTCAAAGTGAAGAATTTATGGAAACAGATAATTAACAGCAAATGACAAACAATCCAAGCAATAAAGGTCCCAGTCTGGTTGCCAAGATGATGGTATCAAATTCCAAGATAAACAGTGAAGCGTGCCATGGTCATTAACATCCTGGTGGGGTGGAGATGGGGAGAGGAGTCATCCATGACCAATCACCGAGGGCCAGGGGGGCGGAGCAGACCATTTCCCAGGGGTTATTATTTCCCTTCTGGACTCTCAGAGTGCTGTGGGAGTTAAGGTGAACAGCAGTCTCTATGTTGCATAAAGCAGAACATCCACATCTTCCTGTCTCACAAGGGAAGCTCTGATTTGCAGTACAGAAGAACTAGGAATTGACGTTCTTTAGGGACTAACACCTCCTTGTCCAGTCTCACCAAATATTCTCGCTTCCCCATTCTTCTCTTCCCTAGATTTGTTAGCTCAAAATAGGTTTCAGTGTTACCAGCCATGCCCAAAATATGGGGTTAAGTACAACGGAAAAACAAGTTAACCCGTAGAAGAAAGAGCTGGGACTCCAGCATATGCTACATTTCCGGATACTAACAGATGGTGAACTTGGGACACTACAGCTTTAAATCTTCTTAGGTTTATCAAAAGCCTGTTCACAGTTCACCACATATCAAATGGACTTAAAAAAAAAAATGAAATCCAAACGTGAAACTGAATTACCTAAAATGGCCTAAAAAAAAAACCAAAACAACAACAACAACAAAAAAAAAAAAAACCCAACAACAGCATTCCATCTCAGAGATCAAAATACATCAACACACCAAAAAGCTGCCCTGGCCATTTGTAGACTCACTGGTATTTTGAGTGATGCTGGGAACTCAAGAAAGCCCCACGCTGCTTTGTCTCATCTCCTGGCTGACCAAACTCCATGGACATTGATCCTGTCCCTTTGTGAGGCCAAGGCCAGGACATCACAGTAGCCGAGAAGAGCTTTGAGTTTTGCATACATCAGGTGTGTTCCCTGTGGATTTCAAGGTCAAGGCAGACTGCATGTCTGATGAAGGTCCTTTTCCTAATTCAGAGATGACCATCTTTCTACTACAACCTTATCTGATAGAAGAGCAAGGTCTCTCTCAGATCCCAATTTTAAGAATTCTATCCTTAGTAACAAAGCACCTTCCAAGGGTTCCACCTCCTAATGTCATGATTTGGAAGTTAGAATTTCACTATATAAATCTTGAAGAAATACAAATATTTAAACAGCATGCATAGCACTGAACCAAACAGGACCAACATGCGAACACTGAGTGTGTTTTAAAAATAGAAGACTTTAAATACAAGGTGGTAAGAGCAATAGGGATTTTTATAATTATAAAGTAAAATACAGGGTGGGTAGATGGCTCAGTAGATAAAGTACTTGCTGCCTCTGAAGCATGCGAATCTGAGTTCTAATCCGCCATACTACCCATGTAAAAGCTGGGTACAGTAGTGTATGCCTGTAAATCTACACTGTTGTGTAGAGGGAGGCAGATCCTGGAGTTCAGTGGCCAGCCAGTCAGTGAATGCCAGGTTGAGGGAGAGACTTTGCTGCAAAACACTAGGGTAAAGATGACCTGCCTTACCATAAACACAGACATACACCCACACTCCCATCCATCCATACACACACACACACACACACACACACACACACACAATCTAATGGTTTGATGGCTGCATAGTATCTCTAAATGTTAGAACAAATCCAACTGAAACAAAATGGGGAATTTTTTTCCCCGTAAACTGGACTTAAACAGAGCTGGTAAAATGCTTCTATCATAGCAAAAGGCTCAATCTTACAGGGAGGTAGAAAAGCATGCTAAGGCTGCTTAGTGAGTGAAGTTATTTTTTTCCTTGATTTCAGTTTTGTGTCTTTGTTCAAAACACAATTTAAACTATGCTCACAACATATAAAAGGTTTGAATCTTCGGACTGAGATACAGATTCCTAAAACCAAGTAAGAATAAACCACTCTCTAAGCCAATCAGCGTCAATACCAAAATAGCCCAGAGCAAGATGGAAAAAGGCATCTGCCTCATCCAAGAATTATCAAATCTTTCGTGGGCTGGCTGTACAAGAAATAAATGGGCTTGAGCAGAGTCCATGTTATGAACTAGAGCCCTGCTGTTTTCTAAGGAACCCAACCCAGGAACGTTGATAACAGTTGCTCTCGCTGAGATTTCTAAGCTCAACACTAGAACTCTATGTTTGCTTTAGTGAATGGTCATGCTAGTTTGCATCTCCGTTTTTAATACAGTTTCATTACATTTTATTTATTTTCTTAACGTGTGTGTGTGTGCGCGCACGCACGTGAGGGAGGGGGGTGTACCCATGCCACAGCAGACTATGGAAGTCGAAGGACAACCTGAGGAATCATTTCTCTGCCCCCAACATGTGTGTCCTAGAGATCAAACTCATGTCACCGGGTTTGGTGGCAAGCACCTTTATCCTCTGAGCCATCTTGCCCACCTTAGCTTTTGTTTTCCGTTTTTAAAGCGTGTAACACTAAAATAGAACAAAACATTCAATGTAAACTAGAACAACTTATATTTCTGATTTACAGTAAGAAGGGAAAAACAGCAAACGCGGCAAAACTGCATTTTCTCATATGCGTATAGATTTCACCCCTTCATTGTCAGTGACAGAAACTGAAGGAAAAAACATCTCCAAAGTGAAGAATAAACATATGTAAACCCAAATACTGCAAGGGCCAAGAAATCCAACCATTTTCTCCAGTTAGTACTGCTACACAGATATAGACTAGACTGAAGGTGGTCTTTTTACAATAAAAGAGAGAGAGTCAGACTGACATAGTGGTCTACAAAATGCCAATACTGATCCTATATAGCCTAGCCATACCAGTATGCTGTGAATGTCAAAAGGAAAAACAGTATGGAAAGGAGAGAGCTAAGCCAACCCACAGAAGGGTTGAAACACACTCACACACAGACCTTCCAGAATGCAGAGCTTTGCCTCTTTCAGGAAGCAGTCCAGAATGAGCCGCAGTGTGCCAAGCAAGACACAGTAGAAGGAGCAGCATTAGCCTTGCTTTTACATCTTAAAGTATCACCTTCACAAGCACTAACAATCTGAGAATTAAAGCTGAATCATCTCGTATACACTTACTTCCTCCTGTCATTCCATCACAGCATCTCAGCCAAGAAGTTGAAAGAAAGTCTGAATGTAAGGCCCGAGAGAGACAGAGCCCTTGGAGCAGCTGGTCTGAAAGCTTCTGGGTATCAGGACCTGCCACTTTAACTATGGACATACTTTTGTCTATCATCTTTCCCTGTCTCCAAAATGTACCATAAAAAAATCCAGGTATATGTTGTACCATTCAACTTTGGGACTTCAGAGGCTGAGGTAGGAAGATGGGAAGTATAGGGTCAGTCTGAGATACCTGGTGCAAGCCTGTTTCACAAAACAAAGACAAACAAATTAAGGAGATGCCCAGTGGTAAAGAGTTTCCCTCGAAAGCATGAAGGCTTGGATTTGATCCCCAGAACCCATGTAAAAATGGTAGGCATGGAGATTCATGCTTGTAATCCCAGCACTGGGGAGGCAGAGACTATGGGATTTCCTTGGGCTCACTGGCCAACCAATTTACCCTAATTGGTGAGTGACAAGTCTATAAGAGGCCTTGTCTCAAAGGAGGTGGACACTGTCCTTTTGGACAACCACAGTTCTTTTCTGGCCTCCACATACACGCACACACACATATATACACACCAGAACATATGAAAACACTTGCATGTGCACAATCACACACATGTGCGCATACCCACACACACTCAGACATATACACACAAATAAAAAATCCAGATCTAACCTCAGATATGATTTGATTTTATTTGTTAAATTATTTTCCCTCCCTCACAGCCCAGTAGCCAAAGAAAGACAAAACATTTCTACCCGGTTACACAATCATACAGTGAGGTTCCTAAGAATAAATCCTTATGGACAAAATACCTAATCTTAGATTGTTTCTTTAATGCTTGAATGCAAATAAAGAGATCTGTAAAATAGGGAGAAAGTTAGCTCGAAAATAAAGTCCAACTGTCACAGATCACAAGATGTACCCTGGGGGTGTGTATAGGAAAAGAACTTAGGTTAAAAAAAAAGGGGGAGGTAGCGGGGGAAAAAGTCCCTGTTTTTCTATGAGTGCAAACTAAAAAGGACCATTCGGTATTTCCAAGGCAAATTTCAGATGGAAAATCCTTTAGTAAATGATGGCCATGCTAACATGCAGACCAGAGGTAAATCTGTAATAAGAAAGGGAATGTGACTTTCTGAGAAGTGTATGTTTAGATTTTACACATACAGTTAAGACAGCACAGCCTTGCAGTAAAGAATAAATATCTGCCATGTTAGAGATTTTTTTTTTACTGAACTCCACACATTAATTCATTCATTGTTACTACTTTTCCCCTGGGTGAAAGTTCAAAATCACTTCCTTTTCTCATACAAAATCTCCATGATGCCCCACTAATACATTCTTTCCCCACAAAATATCACTCATGAGGTTTAGTGTTTTTAATTTCAAATAGACCAAACAAAAAGGGGGCCAGGGATAAGAAACAGAAATTCCAGAAAGGAGTGAGGATATTCAAGACCACGGACCCTGGTAGATACTAAGCAGCCCAGAGTTCAGAGAGGTCTAGCTCCCTGAAGATGCTAATTCAACTATGCTAAGTTAATTATGACCCCAACAGGACCAGAATCCAAGTTCCCTAAAACATAGGAAATTGTCAATACTAGACTCACTGCTGCCTTCTCAAAATGGGTTTAAGACACTTCTTTAACATTTTTCCTCACTGGGTGAATGAGATGGCTCATTGGGGGAAAATGTCTGCCTCTTCACACAAGCCCAATAAGAGCAGAACAATCTCTGGACCTACAGAAAGGGCATATGTAAACCCAGCAGACAGGAGAATCTCCCAGAAGCTCATGGGCCAGTGAACCTGGAATATAGAGCAGAACAAGAAGAGACCTTGTCTCCGTAAGGTGGAAAGAGAACACCAGCTCTCAAAGATCATCCTCTGACCTCACACTCACACGCACCTTGGCGTGCACAGGTGCACAGAGAGAGAGAGAGAGAGCGCAACAGAGACTGAGAAAGAGACCAAAGGCAAATAGAATAACCTTTAAAAAGTCCTTTAAACTAGATAGTATCAGGAAAGAGGCAATATGACTGACATTGCTTACATCCTCCCACGTGGGAGCAAGTTGAACAGCCTTTGGCTCACTCACTCCTTGACTGCCTCATAAACTAGAGGTAGTGTCACCCTAGGAAGCTAAGTGAAACCCAAAGATAGGAGAAGATACACATCGAAGAAGTAAGCCTTCAATGCAAACCCTACAGAAAACACAAGACTTAAGAGACAAATTATCAATTATTTTGAAAAATAAGCATAAAAGTATCATGTAGTTTTACAGAATTAATTCCAACTATATAGAAGTATATAAAATATAAAGGTATCCAATAAATGACACCAAATGGTTAACTAAGTGACCATGAGTAAAACTGGCATTAGTCCTTCCGGTGCTTTTATATACATACATATAAACAAGTATCATTTTTACATAATAATTGTATTAGATACTTTTCTGGTCCCCATAACGAAATACATTGACAAGAAACAAGTTAAAAAAGAGGAGGGAGTTGTGTGGGCTGGTTGTGTGGTATAATTCAGTAGACTATCAAGGGGAAGGCCTGACAATGAGAGCCTGATCATATATGGGGATCAGGGAGCGAAGATGGTACAAGCTAGGCTGAGCTATGAATCTCAAGGCCTATCCTCCAGTGGTGGACTTGCTTCAGCCAGGCCCCATATCCTACAGGGTTCCACAACCCCCCAAAAGAGCGCCAGGAGATGCAGCCAAGTTTTCAAATGCATGCCTGCATGTGAGGAGTATTTCATAGCCACACCTCAGGCTCCTTTTTTCTGAACTACGGATACTTAATACAAACCTGAAATTAATGCGTTTCCTGCCATATTCTCAAACAGGGAAGGATGAAACCTCAGCTCAAATGAAATATCCATAAAAACTGTAGGCCTCTATCATGAAATGATTATTCAGGCTCCTCAAAAGATCACTTTTTGATTATCAGTGCCCAAGCAACATGGATGATTGCTACACGGGTATTGGACCTACATCTGATATGGTCGAGCAGTTCAGAAACATCTTAACCCTGTGATCATCTTTTCTCCACAAAGCCACAGCTGATATCACATCTGTGCACCAAGCGCTGCCTTTTGGTCCTGTATGATTTCAAGGGTGCTAGGAACTATAGGCTTGGACAATGAAAGGGGTTCATTTAGGAATAACAAGCATTATGGCATTAAGCCCACTTCATAGATGACAATACTGAGATCCCAATTTTTTTTTTCCAACAAGCCAGTAACAGGCACAACCACACATTCTCAGCTGTCATATCTTCCTTCTCCTGCCGAAGTAGCCTGTGACAATACTGATAAACACGTGTCCATTTTAACCACAGATACCAGTAGGGCAACCTGAGACATCAATAAGGGGACAGAAGTCAGGCCCAGCCCAAGAGGAGAAAAACGTTGGTGGTTTCACTGAGCAGCCATGTGGCACAGGATTTCTACCCACTTGGGGCTGCTATTCTCATAGTGTAACTACTCTCATAGTAGAGACCTTCCTGGCCGTGTATGATCTGACAGGCATGGGATCACCTGCTGTTTCTGACAATACGGAAAGTTCTACACGAATCCCACCAGGAAGGGCCTCCATGGTGCCTTCCAATGATTCCTTGAAGAAGACAAGACAGAACGATCAATGACTGCATGAAGGTGGTTTGGGAATAAAAAACTTGGAATCAATGAAACTAGCACTCAAATAACAACTGGCATTGAGTATTCAGTGGGTGCTACTCAGAAGTTTTCTTTTTACGAACCTTTTACAAACCTCATCATACAGATGACAGAAGAAAATGGATGCCACCTAGCCACCTCTATATGACAGTACTTTCCTAAAATCTGATGAAGGGCAAAGGAGAAAGAAAATCCTGGGGCCCTAGTAACTGAAAGTATGGACAAGGAAAAGAAAACAGAACAAGAGACAGATTTGAATTCAAAATCCCCCATAACAAACCTCTCCCTCTCAAGAAAGAAAAATTAACCTCACTAGTGTGACCAGCCATCTTGTCTTTCAAGGAACAGAGGGGCTTCTCAAAAAGTAGACTTTCCAGTGCTAAAGCTGACTGAACTAGTTGCCTTACCAATGGAGTTTTAGAGCATTTGATTAAGCCGCCCATCATTAAAAACACACAAAGTCTTTGTGGCATTTTCCGTCTTAAAATGGTTCTTTTAATGCCTTTTCTCATCATCATTAAAAATACTAAATAACTTTCTCAACATCCTGTTCGGGAAAGATGAAGGGCTTCTGGACAGATGAAGACCTGTTAATTGTTGGGTTTCAATCATCTCATCAATATAATCAAGAGTCTGAGAAAGAAAGGACTCATATTCTAGGCTAAATTTTGGTCTACTAACTCCAGCTGTGCTTTGATTTTTCTTTTCTAAAGTCAGATAGGATTACTTAAAAAATAAAATAAAAAAGAAAATCCTACGTCAGAAGCAAATTCAAAGTGATGGTTCTTAGAAAGTCTGGTAGCAATCTTGTTAAAAGTTTATAGATAAGAACTAAACCCAAACCTGTCTCAACTGGGTGGGAACCCCGCTCTAAATTAAGCTTCATAACGATGGCGACGGAGTCTAACTTATTTTTGTCCCTCACAATGACACTTTGCAAAAAAAGCTGTTTTAATTGCAGTCTCAATCAGTCACAGTTAAAAACAATACTGGTCATTTGGTGTAATTATTTACCTACGAATAAACTGATGTCTGGGGAAGGGAAGTTGATCAGAATGGGACCTGGAGAAGGACTAGTCACAAAGCTGAGCTGAGATTAACCACATTAAGTGGGAAATGAGAAATTCTTTAATTAAGGTGAGACAATACCCACTGCTCCCACTAAGTCATACAAAAGAAGACAAAGGGTGGTAGCACACATCAGAGGTCTTCACAGACCTTAGATGGGAGTAAGAAAAGAAGGCGAATGCTTGCAGATCCCAGAGCAAAATAAATGTGTAATGCTTCAAGGAGGAAAGGCAAAGTAGCTATAGGAATGAGGCAAAACTTTGGAATTTTTCCAAAACTCACGAGAAATTTTAGGCTCAATATCTCCCAAATACTTTCCAGTCACTTTAATTTCTATCTAGACCAGGAGTAACATTTCTAATGCAACCAAAATAGAACATGATTGCAGTCAAGGAAGATGCCCAATTGTCTACAACCTACTGCCATAGTGCTGGATCATCAACCCACAAAACAACAACAGGCCCGAAGAGGAGCAGGTAAGGCTGAGGCCATCATGGTTAGCCACATTCCTGACAAAACATACCCTCACATTCCCAGATTGACCCCAGTTTCTCCTATCAATCAGGTGATCAGACAGACAGGCAGGTAGGTAGACAGAAGACAGATGATTAGGGTATGATTGACAGAAAAAAATAGCCATAGTTAATATAGACAGAAAAAAACCAATAGATATAGATAGGAAACATTAACAGACAATAAATAGATAAAACAAGTAATAGATTGATAGTTAAAAATAATAAAATAATTACAAATTCATATAAACATATAGATCTATACATGTATAATTAGATATAGATGAATAATAAAATACTAATAAATAAATAATACAAATAAAGGGATAAAATATAATAGATGATAGGTGGGTAAGTGGATGATAAGCAAATAATAATGGATGATGGATGTTAGACACACACCAGAAACAATAGATGATAGATAGATAGATTGATTGATAGATAAAGAAAAATAATGATAGAGGTACCGTGAAATAAAAGACAAGTACCTAGGGAGTCATGTGGAGCAGATGAAATCGTTCTGGTTTAGGGAGAGAGTAATGAGACAGAGGACATGAGGCTTCCTGTGGCTGCAGGAAACTACACTAACTCAGCGCATATGATAACCAGAGCATAAAGTGCCAGAGCCTCGAGGAACAGCTGACTCAAAGGCACTGAGACAGAAGGGCTTACAGTGCTCTCAGGTGAGAAGGAGCCAAGCTGAGTAGTAATGAAAGGGAAAATGCACACTGAGCCACCAGGGAGGAGCCCAGTATTCCCAGGCCGGAGTCCAGTGACAGGCTCCACAGCTGTCTAGGTTGAGGTTACAAGCCTCTTTTGTTGTTGTCAGGACTTTTGGGGTTTTTGTTTGTTTGTTTTGTTTTGTTTTTCCTTCCTTCCTTGTTTTCTCCTCAAGAGAAAATTTAAAAAAAGATATAATTTGACCCTTCAAAGTTTTCCCAGGTAGATCTAAGATTCATTCTAAGTTTACATGATTTCAAAATTATCTCCGTGCTTTCACAGTTCACCAGTGGACCTCTATAGCTAAGAAAGAGCAAATAAGAGGATATCTACAGAGCTGAGCAACGGCTGAGCTTTCCAGTCCTTTCCTAAGGAATCTGGGCAGAGCAGCATTCATTTTGCCTGACTGGAAACAGGATCCACAGAGCTCTTTGAGATTCTTTAATACAAATACCAGCCTGCCAAAGCAAGCTAAACGGATCTTAAACTATGCCATGCACAAATTTTCTAACATACTTGAAGAAAGGGGAATAAATGGAAATGGTAAAGAGAGCATTTAAGACAAACATATATTTATTGTTCAGAGGAACTACCATCTTAACAAAGAGAAGACTTATTTGCCTACAAATCTGTCTTGAACTGTCAGCAGTCCTTCATAATCATGAGCAGATTCTCATGTAAGGCCAGCAGGAAGTTCTCAGAAACAGCTTAACACTCACCATTTGCAAAGATGTTTTTTGTCCTTTCTTTTCTTTTTGTTTTCTGTTTTGTTTTGTTTTTTCTTCCCAAGCCTGCTCTTTTCGTTTTCCCACTTTGCACGAACCCCATCACAGGTATTTTAAGTAGCTTTCTAGAATAGACTTACAAAACACCATCCCACTATTTACACTAACATCTAAGCAATCAAGGAAAACACCATTTTGTTTGGTTAATGTTTCTGAATGGGAGGTGTGTGTGTGTGTGTGTGTGTGTGTGTGTGTGTGTGTGTGTAGGTGGTAGGGCTACTTTTTTTTTTTAATGCCCACATAAAACAATTACGGGAAGAAAGAGCTTGTGACTAGGGTATGCCCTGAGTTCAATTCTGCCAGGAGTAAAACCAGCCAACAAAATCCTCACCTCCTTTTCCTCTCAGCTTTATAATAGTGTTCAAAGAGATTCAGTCCTGCCGTGAAAGACTCATGTTAGACAACAGAAGGGTCCCATAAAGAACGGGCACCAGGCCTTGGATAAACAAGAGAGATGGTGACCTTTTGCCCCCTTTCACTGAAAGCTGGCACTTCTGCAGCGGAAGACCAGACAAAAGTTGGTGTGTGACCAGGTGCTGCAAACACCCTTGCCTCTGGCTTTCTCCCATACTACTTAAACAGTTTAAAGCTCGACATCTATTCCATAGTATCACGAGGTGAAAGAAAAGTAAGACTCCTGAGACTAACTGTTCCACCCTCCCTTAACCCTTTGTTGCCCATACTGTTCAAGTCTTGCATAATACAGCCCACGTTTCACTAGCAACAGGCGAGACAATGGATTTAACAGTAGCTAGACAATTAGTCTCAATTAGGCCTATTTCCCAGCTGAATGTAAGGCTTAGTGGGGTGAAGTGTAAGAAAATATTGGAGAAAATTTAAAGAAATATCACATCATGGAAGCAAACAACATACAGTAAAGCAAACTGAACCAAGGGTGAAATGACACTGCCAAGATTCACCATGTGGCATTAGAAAAATACCTTACTTAACCTCTCTGTTCTTACCTACAAAACGTAGGCAACTTATCACAATCTTCAAAGGCTTGGAAGACCTAATATCCTTTGGTGGGTGAATGTGCTGAAAAATCTGATAGTTATGCAGATGTAAGAGGTTTCTCCTGGGCTATATTTGAAACCACAGATACCCATCTGTTTTGGAAATCATTGACTTTCATTGTCCCTAGCAAAATGTTTAGAGAGTAGTTTTCTTTCACTTTGTTCCTCTTTTCTTTATTGCAATTTTTCTTTTTCTTTTTTACATTCACAAGGAATACTTACATGTGTACATGTGGCGGCTGGAATCTGCTCTGGTTGATGTTGTAGTGTGTGAATGCCTGGGTGGGGTTTGAGCTATACTCATCCACCGTTATGGTAACTTTGCCTTGAGAAGGAATCCCATGTGCCATCCTTCCTCCCTATAGGCAGGAGCAATTCACAACTCTCTGGAGTAAAAGCTGGAAGTAGGCATGGTGTGTTTCAGCCAACCTCTGAATCCAAGGATCTCCTCATCAATACCACTGTGTGTCCTAGAAGAAAAAAAATATATATATGTGCGTATGTGTTTATGTACATATTTTTTTTTTTAAATTAAGAACAATGAGTAAAGTGATTCTAAAATACATTAGGTTTGGAATGTAGATATAAAACTGGCTCAGAAAAGGATCAGAATTGCTACTATTTCCTCATGGATATAACTATTGCCTGTTTTCTCTTGCATGTCGCTCAGAGTGGACATTACACCCTATATGGTATCACTGATGTCAGTGAATCGTCTCAATGGAGTTCAAACTAAGAATTCCTCTCTAATTATAATTATGGCACTTAATGTGAATTGCAGAAGGACCAAATCCACAGTTGCCATGGTGTCTGGCTATAAATGGTTTGTGCTTGAAGACTCTTCCAGGCCTTCCTTGCTAATTGAAATATTTGGTTCTTACAAAATTGGTATCACATTATACAATCACTTGAAATCTTGATGCTTCAATGATCTCCGTGACACAATGAGAAAAATGCAAACTTAAGGTTCTATGCTCATCCATAGATACTGGAGCATAACAACAGAATGCACACCATGCACACATTACCCATAAGTTTGTCCTTCAGACACTTTCCTAAATACACAATGCCTGGCTTACATACGGACTTCTCTCTGGCCAAGAACTTTACAGTAAGGCAAATACTTCTCACTAACCATGGCACACTTTCTCTCACTGCTCTAATCACTCAAGGGAGAGCCAGATACACACAGGATTGGTCAGTGACTTTGTATATAACTCTGACCTCCCACTTTCCTCCCTAAGAGAGCATTTAGAGAGGGCAGCCATTACATCGTGGCCTCTCTTTTAGTCCTACGTAATTCGTAGTAGCTAGTCTTGTTTTCTTAAGAAATTTTCATTAGTTCTGATTCTTTTCATAAATGCCAATATATTAGTTGCCACACTGGGTACAGAAATGAAGATGTCTGTTTTTATGGCAAGTGTTCAAAGATGGAGGGAAGCAAACCCTTGCATGAAGCTGCTGCAATTGATTATCAACTGAGGAAGTGGGAGGAGCACCACACACTCCTCGGATAACCCTTGGCTAACCTGTACTCTTCTCTAAACACTGTATCAGAATTCATTTGCCATGTGCACTATTGAGCTCCAGAAATCTTAGCTGCTATCTCCAATAAAAAATATTTATAATAATAAGATTAGATTGAGATTTGGCAAGAAACACCTTAAAATATCGAACAAAAGGCAGATGGCCTGCCATAGGCCATTTACTTTATTATTTTGCAACCTGGGGCTCCTGTAGTCCTCCATATGCTAGCTGGGCTAAGAAATTCCACAGTGTTCTACTCAAATCATTGCTTTCTTCACATCAGCAAAGTAAGCGAGGTAACACCCACCTGTCCTGTGTTCCCAGAACATTCCCACAGCCAACAGAGAACCCCCTGGTGCTCTGGCACTTTTAACAAAATGTCGCCTTGGGTTCTTTCTTCTTTCTGACTTCAAGGGAGATATCCCTTGAGCACCAGTTGACGGGGAATCTAGCCAGTAGTATTAGCTAAGTCAAATCTTGCCCTGCTCCTCTGATGTAAGATATCTGTAAAGAACTGCTTACGAATCATAATGTAGCAGTTTTCATAGTAAGTTTGCAGCTGTTTCCTTAATTTCCTCCACAATTATATTTTACTGTTATTTTGCATAACAGTAAAACACAACACCTGCTTCAAATTGCAGTCCTGTTCTAAGTGCTGTAATTCTCTTTTGAGACACAAAGTACCGAGACACAACTGAAGCGCAGAGCCGCATAATTGCGTGGTGCTGAAAAGTAAATACAAATGAAAACATCTTCCTGTTACAGAAACGACTGTCATTAAAAAGAATGCTAGCCATCAAGGCACAGAGGGGGAAAATACACATTTTCAGAATCCGAGAACTTAGTGTTTGCATAAATTAGAGAGTGCTATAAAAATTACTTGGCAATTCTTATTTTTCTCCCATCAATGCCTATTGTGTGAGATACAGAACATTTCAGAGGCAACGGAAACCAAATTCATGTCTAGACCACTGTGACCTCAGACTAAGTATCTGTACCCCTTGCCAGAAAGAATCTAAATGTTTGGGGAGAAAACTTACTAATTAAACTAGGAAAGTGTAGGCCAGAAATAAAATAGACATACTGAGTATTTACAGGGACTCGAAGTGGTTAGAATGATACCCTCTCAAGCTGTCCTGATTCAAGCCAAGAAGACACAGAACTTACATGACGGATTCCCGATTATAAACGGTCCACTCCATCCTAAAGTCACCCTATAGATTTTCATTTTCTGTCAGGAAACACTTAAGCCTTTTTGCACCTCTGCCTCCAGCAAAGCAAAAGGAATATCTCTCCATCAGCAAGTCCAGACCTGCAATTCTGAAGGGCTAAATGGGTGGCTGGCACCTCATTTGAATTCATCTTTGCCTTGTCCCCTTTCAAATGTTTTATCAAAATAGTGCACCTGCCGGGTCTATCTTCTTTAATCTGGAGTCCTTTGAAGGAAATGTCAGACTGAGGCAGAGAGCTTCAAAACTTTCACAGCACCTTTACAGACAACTCAAGAAAAGGCTTGTTTTTTAAAATGCTATGTTCAATTCAACCCACACCTCAAAATGAACATATCCTAACACTGGTGTGTGTGGATATTGGGGGGAGCCTCTCGGTGATAAAACCACTTCACATGAGATTGGGGGAAAGCTTGAACAAAATAAGGATCTTAACCTTAGAAGAAGCTGCATCACCTTCCTTCAAACATTCAGTCTGTAAAACCTTCCGAACCACATCCTCTTCTCACAACAGTTAAAGGGAGCAGTTTTCTTCTTTTAATTTTATACTTCAATGCTTTTTATCCACAAACAAAGGCACCCAGTACAAGATGCCAAAATGCCTAAAGAAAAATCTAAACAGGACTGTCACTGCCAAGCATTTACGCTGGTGTTAAGAGTTTCTGTTTAAAAAAAAAAAAAAAACAAAGCCCACGTGAGCACATTGTGCATTTCCTAGACAGCAGTCACTTCTGTCCCTTAAGCTGCAAGACTGGAAATTTTCTTTTCCAGGAACCCACTTGGAAAACCTCTTAAAGTCTGCTGGCAAGGAGGGGATTAAAAACTGGAGGCTTAAATAACCGTCTCCACCTTCTAGACATCAGAAGTCTGATTCACCTAAACTTTCAAAGGAACAATTCCTGACCTCTCTACCAAGCCGGGGAGAAATGAGCCCCGGTTCTGGTTCTCGGGTTTTCTTGTTTACATAAGGATGCTCATTTTAATCAGGAAGATAGCCGCCCCACCAACTGGGTGGAGGGACTTTGGAGCTCATCCTCGGTCCAACCCCGCCAAATTTCATTCTATCCTCCCTCTGCCTCACGGATCCAGAGCTTTCTTAACTCACGCCCCTACTCTTTTATGCCCATTTCCAGTTTACTCGTCCCCGCACGCGGGAGCGATGCCCACACACCTTCCCCTCTGTTGCTCCGCTAGTTTATTTTTCCTGGTGATGCTGACAAAGTTCCACGTGCCTCTGTCCACTGAGCTCCCTCCCTTCCAATCACACTTACACCTGAACTTGTCTCCAGCACTGCTGACACCCAGCTGGCACATTCTTTCGGAGAGGGAGGGCACGACTTTTCTCCTGAGTCTCTGACAAAGCATGGAGTCTATATATGGTGGGGCGAAGGGGGGCGCAGAATTCTCTACTTTGGATTGGTTTGTTTGTTTTAAATCTAGGGTGGGCAGATAGGGTGGGGGCTGCAGCTAACACACACACACACACTCCTTGCCCTGTCAGCTCTCACTGCCTGGTCCTGGCCATAACTCCCTCTTCATTCCTTAGGCGCTGAGTACCGCGTTGCCACCGCACCGCTGGCGGTGGCAGAGGCACTAAGGATACTAGACTTGCAGCCTCAGGGTCGGCTAAGCATCTTCCCCCATCTTCCTCTCTCCCAGCCAGGGACCCACTGCGGACCGCCAAAGAACACCGGCTCTTGACACTGCGCTCTCCTCGGTGGGGCATCGCAGCCCCTGGTCTGGGATGCAAATCTCCGGAGCGCACTGGCATCTTCCAGCACACAGACAGGAGCCGGAGTCAGCACCCTGAGCAGCCGCCTCCTCGCTCTGTGTCCCAGAGCCGCCAGGCGCCTTCCCGGGAATGGCTGGGAAGGGAAGGGACCCTGTCATCAGGCTGAAGGGGGTGTGGAGCCCACCGCCTCGGCCGCTCTTTGGAAGTCTTTTCCATCCAGATAAAGTTGTGTTTGTTTTCCCCATCCTGACCTGTTAGTGTCTGTACCGTCGCAAATCAATTACACATTTTTCACGACCCGCATTTGCTCTTAATTCCGGGTGTGTTGGGGGGGTGCACCATAAATCAACCCCACTGCTCATCTTTCCAAGCTATTTTCTTGCTGGGAGATTTCCAACGCTCTGGAACCTCTAGTTAAGGGAAAAAAAAAAAAAGCTCCCTTCACCTCCTAGGCCGCAAAAACCCAGAATTCGAAAGATTTTAAAAGACAACCTTGTCACATGTAAATAGGAAAAAAAAAAAAAAGACAAAACACACACACACACACAAACTCGTGCTTAGGTAGAAAAGAAATCGAGCGGCCACGGTTACTTTTCCACGCTGCCGTACCCCGCCTCCCAGCCCCCCTCGCTCGGCAGGCTGCTGTCGCCGAGACCGGAGAGTGAGGTCGGGGAGCGGGGGCCGGCTGAGAGCTCCGCGCGGGAGCGCTGCGCGCGGGCAGCCAGAGCACAAAGCTGCACCGAGCCGTCCGGCCGCTGCACCTGGCCCGGGGCCGCCGCGGGCGCACCGGGCTCGGGCCAACACAATGTTAGCGGGCCTAGGCCGGGGCAGATGCAGAGCACGACCCCGAGACTTTCTAGTAAACAGATCTCCGACTCCCGGGCCCCACCCCCATCCCTGCCGCGGGGCTACGGCCGCGGGCTTTCGCAGACACCCCCCCTCCCCTTTCCTGAGAAATCGGGGAGAAGGAGGGGGCAGGGAGGTGGGGACCCCGAGAGGTCTGTGGCAGAGGGCTAAGGGGGGGAAGGGAGAACTGGGGGGCGAGATGGGGAGTGGGAGGGAGGACAGCTATGGAAAGAAATCCGCTTTCGCTGGGGGGGGGGGTTGCAAATCTGCTCTCCCCGGTTCCTCGAGTGCCCACTCGGCCAACCTCGGGGTCAGCGGGGCCACCGCGCTCCGCAGCCCCCGCGCCCTCGCACGCGCCTCTGACAAGGCACCTCTCACCCGGGCTCCGCTTTGTGTGCATTTTTTTTTCCCTTCCTCTCGCGCCCGGCACCGGCCGCCGGCCGCCTCCTCCCCCCTCCCCCGCCCTCCGCCTCCCTTCCCCGGGCGGATTACCTTTCCCGGGCTGCGCTCCGGGTTCCCGAGATGCCTTCAGCGCCCCGTGTGCGGGCGAGCCATCGCCGAGCCACCCGAGCCGGCTCGGAGCAGCGCTGGGGGCGGCAAGGGCGAGGGGCGCGGGCGGGCCAGAACCTTCGACCCCGGAGGTCCCCGCCGCCGATCCGGGGCCTGGGGGCGCAGTGCGAGCGGGACGTGGGGTCGCTGCGAGGGGAGGTGAGAGGACGGGAGCAGCCTCGATCTAGGGAGAGAGCGAGCGAGGGGGCGAGGAGAGGCAGCGAGGGCGCGGCGAGCGAAGGGAGCGCGAGCGGTGCAGTGACAGGGACTGCCACTGGGGTCAAAGGAGCACAGCTCCAGGAAGCTGGGCCGCCCAGGCGCCGCTCTCTGAGAGCTCCCCGCCGGGACCCCGCGCCCTGCGCGCCCCTGCCGTAGTTCCGGCCCACTCGAAGCCCCCACCCGCGCCCCGAGGCCGCGGGGTTTCCAAGAGAGGAGGGAGAGCAGAGGGCGAGGCCCGCAGGCTGCTGGTTGCTCCTGGGTCAAGCAGGCAGCAGGAAGCTGAGCTGCAAGTTCATCATCGTGTGTGATCAGCGTTAAAATGATAGGGGTCGGGGAGATGGGGGCGGGCCACGGAGCGCCAGGAAAATAGGGGAGCCCCCCAGATGGGCGTCTTCTGTACAGAGAACACCAAGCCCCCGCCCCCACTCATGAACCTGCCAGGCTCTGTCAGAGGTCCTGGCACAGCTCCAAGGCGCAAAACTCGCTGCAGGAGCAGAAGGAGCGGTTGGGGCACTAGGATCACACCAAGGAGGGCGACCTGGGGTCTCTCCCCTCTGCTGATCCGAGGCTTTCCTGAGGGGTATCCTCTCTTCAAGCCTCTCAAAGCGCCAGACTCACACACACCCCTCTTCTGCAGTGTTGTTCCTGAGAAAGAAAAGGCCAACCCAGCTGGTGTGTTTTCACCTTCAAGACAGGTTAGGAAAAGGAGGTGAAGTCAGGCAAAGGTTTTAATTGTTTCCATTTTTGTTTCCCCCTTTGAATCACATTTTCCCTCTCTCAAAGATCTGCACTTCAAGAAACATTTTAAAATTGAAGTTACTCCAATTTTCTCTGCTACTTTGGAAACGGGGGTGGTGGGTGGAACACTGAGAATTGACTGCAAAGGGGGTGCGTAAAGATAGGAAAAGCCGCTGAAATGCTGGGACAGAAGGCTTTTCAGAGAACTTGGTTGGCGCGGTTGTCTGAAAGATGAGGTGGCCCTGTGATGTTATGCCACTGTCAGAGATGAAGGATTTGGAAGGCGACCAGATCTAATTCCTTTCTAGGAGTCAGACTCAAAAAAAAAAAAAAAAAAATCTGCATTCTCCGAAGTAAGTATCTCCAGTGTATGTGCATGAAAGAGAAACGTGTGTTTGGTACACTATGTGACAACTGACTAGACGTTCTGGCTGAAATTATATCCCTTAAAATTAAAAAGGAGCCATTTCAACCTGGTCTGTGGCCTCTGTGCTGAGACTAATTGGTTTCCAGGGTCTGGAGAGGAAAAGAAGGAGCCCCTATTTTTTTTTTTAAAGATCAAACGGAATTCGCTTAAAAATATTTCCCTTTTACAATGGACTTTCCTGGCACTTGAATTTTAAGTAACCCATCTCTTATGCTTGGGCAGAAATGAAGGGGAAGTGGGCTTACTGATGTACTTTTATTGTACAGCGTGCCCCGAGTGGCCGTGCTTGTCTGATGTGCTCTGAAGAAAGGACAGTGCCTTCCCTTGCCCAGCACAAATCACAGCAAGTGGCCCCGCCAGAAAAGGATGCCAAAGACGAGGTGGAGGGCCACTTCTACATTTTGCTGTTTTTCAGCCCAGCCATGAACACTGACTAGAACCATGTTTTTTGAGATACTGGGTTTTGTTTCCCAGAAGAGTTAGCAGTAGGCTCCTCTCATGTAAATCGTTTGAATGTTAAGATGGAATGGACTGATGTGATCAGTCCAAATAACATCACTATGCACCATCCCCCTTACACTGGGTAGTCAGCTGAAACAGTCAAACTAGTTTGAACATGCTTTGGAATCTAAATATGGGCACACAGACTGTAAATAACAATGTGTTCTGTTTTACTGGCACATTTTACAGGATATTTAATGTGATTAAAAATCAAGTGTGGGTTCTCTACAAAGTTGATGGGGACTTGAAGGGGAATTCTTTGAGCAGGCGGACTGAAGAAAATAACATGTAAAACTGAAATTTTCAATATAAGAAGAAACCAACCTTAGTCTGGGTCCTTGCTTATAGATCAGTTATCCAACAATGACCAACGTGTATGCAGGTCATGGATTTTTATTTCCATTAGGCTGCTAAAACAAAAAAATGGAGAAATGCAAATGAATTTAAACAATAAATCAGAAACAAGAGGAAGCCACTTTTCAAATGATTCTCATTATGTGGATTTGAACTTACATGTTGAGATATTATCCACAAATATAGGCTCATACACTGAAAGCTGACTTTAAAATGTTTGGACATCAACCACATCCATTTCCTGATGCCATAAAACCTTGAAAAGTATCTTTTAGGAATGCGTTTAGGAAAGAAAATGAGAGAAACACAGGAGGACTTTGGGTGGAAGCTTAGAAGCAAATGCTGCTTCCCTTAAAAGTGTAGTACCTTGTTGGAATCAGTGTTCAGCCTCCTGTGAGAAAAACTCCTGGGACAGGAAACGCTAAAACCTAGTTAGCCCCATGGTTCTTTTAAAAGAATAAAATCATTAAAATTGTCACATTTCTTTGGGTAATTAAAATGAAAATTTCAATGAAATATATACATCTTGCAAAACAAACAAACACAAAAAAGAACCCTACACCTATGTTCTCTCTTTTGTCTTTAAGCTGTCTGCATTTTTAATAATCATTTTTCAACGAAGTCTACAATGAGCATCACTAGAAGTGAGAGTGACTTGTAGCACTGAGGTACAATAAAAACAAATACTCAACCAACAAACTATTGTTTTATCCTGAATCCCCATGGTTCTCATATTTTAAAATTGTTTCAGGCATTTTTATTGTAACCCCTGGCCAAAGTTGTTGGACTCTGCATTGCATTTCTCTCTGCCCTCCATGCTTGCGTATGGTGTACACATAGACACTTGGAAATAGTTGTCAAATGACTACATGAGTCAAGAAATGAAAAAGCAAAGAAGAGAACGCATCAATGAGTAAGTCAAATACACAATGAGGAAAAATCCATGCCAGATCTCCAAGAAAGGAAATGATGTCATGAAGCTGGCATTGGGAGAATCAGAACTTTCAATGTAGCTAAAATAGTTCAGTTTAAAGGGATTTGCTAGTGTTTCTAGAAATATAAGACTGCTTCACAAAATTATTTTCTCAGAGAGAAACTAAAGACTGTGCTATGTCTGGTCCATTTGAAGGCTTTTCTCTTTAAATAGACTCGGATACCAAACTAAAAAGAAGCCTGAGTAAAACTGGTTCCTAAATATTTACAAAGATAGTTTTTCAAGATATATTCTCAAAAGAAACCCGTGTGATTAACCTGATTCTATGATATGTCTTTATTGTGACAAGTTCAAAATAAATATAAGAATAATTTGGGGATTCATTTTATTTAAATCTCTTTGTGGTTAACAAAAATATACATCCCAAAGATTCAAGGCATACTAGAATGGATGAAATTTTACTTCAGGAAATAGGTTTTATAATGAGTATACTAAAGAAGGTAAATTTGTTTTGGCTTCTTTGCTGGCAGCAGAAATAATAGCAAACAAGGAAGATACAAAAAATCTTAAAAATGTTCAAAACATTAATTCTTAACATTTTTAGTAAATGATGTCTAGCATGTATCAGTCATACATTTATATTAGCTATTACATATGGTGGATACATTTATTATAAACATGAGTTAGACAAACATTTGTACAATAATTAAGTCTTTGGTGGTGCTAAAGATCAAACATATAGCCTTGTGCATATGAGGCTATATCTCAGTGCTATCATAGGGAAATTTAACAGATGCTGGGCATGGGTTGGTGTGTTCTCAGTTTTAATCTCCATCCTAGCAGATTCGTATAATTTTTGCTATCAGTTTTTATATACTACACGTCTTTCCATGTGTCACGCTCCCAATTTTGGAAAATTTGTAGAATTTAGAGCTACTTGGGAAACTAGCTGAAGTAGAGGTAAAATAATCTTACATAAGTGGTGTGGAAAAATGATGTAATCTGGGTAACAATATCCATTTGTGGTTTTTTGTTTGTTTGTATGTTTGTTTGGTTTTTGTTTTTGTTTTTCCAAGAGAGATAATTCAATTTGAGAAGATAGCATAGTTTTCCTTCTCGTAAAAATTAATAAATTAATTAATAAATTTATTAATAAATTAATTAATTAATAAAAATAATAAATAAAACAACTTTTAAAACCGAATTTAGGAGGACAACAGGATTTAAAAGTTTTCTCTATTATCTTATTAAGATAATGATTCAGTTACTCAACTGTTATACTTTTGATTCTTTTATTACATTTACTTATTTAGTATGTGTGTACATATGTGGGTAGGTATATAATGCCATGACACATGTGTGATCAGAGGACAACTTGCTGGATTCAGTTCTCTCCTCAACCATGTGAGGCCAGAGGGCTGAATTCCAGTGGTTAGATTTGATGGCAAGCATCTTTATCCACTAAGCCATCTTGCTGGTCCATCACCTAATAGTTCTGAAGCCTTGTTCTGGGTCCAGCACAGTTCATTTTCTAAAAGTTTTAATTAGTTATTTGTTAAATAAATATATATGGGATTTTTGTCTGCATGTGTGTCTGTGTACCTTGTGCATAGAGTATCCAAGGAAGATGGAATAAGGGATTGGCTCCCCTGGAACTGGAGTTACAGACAGTTGTAAACTGCCGTGTGAGTGCTGGGAATCAAACTCAGGTCTTCAGCAAGAACAGCCAATGCTCTTAAACACTGAGCCATCTCTCCAGTCCAAGACACAGTTCTTAAGCTATGCTGATGATCCACTCATGCCGAAAGTATGGGGTCTTTTCTTCACATTAAAAAAATATAGTAATCACTTAATATCCACAAGTAGTTGCTCCCAAGACCTCTCTTCCTCTTGAATACCATAATATGAATACGTCCAATTCCTTTATATAAAATGGCATAGTACTATCTACATAGCATGCACATCCTCCAGTATACTTAACTCATCTCTAGGTTACTTATAATACCTAATATAATGCAAATGCTATGTAAATAGTTGTTAGTACTGTTAGAGAACAATGACAAAAAGAAAATCTATGTGCATTTTAGATGCAATTGCGTTTTGAATATTTATATCTTCAGTTGATTGAGTCTGGGTTTGCAAAACCCATGGATACCAGGACCAATTCTCTGCAGGCTTATGGGGTTGAGTGTAGGCTTCCTGTGGAAGAAAAGAATTTAAGGATATTGCAGAAAAGGTGGCCAGGTGGCCAGGTACGATGTGATATTTTGTGCAGTGGGAGAGATTTGGAGCTGATAAAATTGGTGTCCAGAACTGCAGGGCCAAGCTAAAGACATTTGAAGGTCTTAGCTAAGGTCTTGCTCAAGATGTTTAACTTTATCCTGAGGGCAACCGGAAGCTGTTTAAAGATCTTAAATAGAAAAAAAAAATGGTAACATGATGACATTAGTATTTTGTAAAGGTCACTCTTAGCCAGTGTGGAGAATGGATTTTAGGAAGTTAAAAGTTAGCACACTGAGGCCAACAGGGAGGTTCTGCAGCCATTGTTTTGAAGGTGATACCAGCTTTCATAAGGATTATTATAGAGAAGACGAGATATGAGAAGGCAAAAATGCATTCAAGAAATTTGGATACATTTCGAATAGTTAAAAGAAAAAAAAAAAAGAAAAAGAAAAAGAAAAAGTTCATCAGAATCTTAACAATCAGGCTTCAGGCATATGGCCACAGCCACAGAGGCAGATCTCTACTGCCCAGTGACATCATCCTTAATTCCCTCATTCCATCCCCACTTCAACCACTCCAGCCTTGCTATGTCTCCTAGCTGTCTTCCTACATTTTGTATATGCCTTCTGGAATCCCATATTTCATAAAGAACCCCAGCACTAAATGCAACAGTAGTATAAAATGCTGTTAGTGTAACTTCGTTGAAGCTTACAAAGCTTAAAACATTCCGTGCTGTGCATTCATTTTTGACTGATTTGTGGATTTGCTCTCGTTGCCTATGAAATATAAATGCAGGAGGCAAATGCAGTTCTGTTTCCCTTTTAAAACTTTTATAGGTACTTTTGTTCCACATCTGATTTCATCAAAACCAATTCACTTACATTTAGCATTTCACAGAAAATTCTAAGGCATTATTAATAAATTATTTTTTTAAAATTGAAATCTTCAAAGAACTGCAGAGATGGCTTATCAGCTAAGAGTGCATGCTGCTCTTCCAGAGGTCCTGAGTTCAGTTCTCAGTCACCACATCGGGTGGCTCACAGCCACCTATAACGCCAACTCTAGAGGATCCTGTGCCCTCTTCTCAACTAGACACTGCAGGCACCTGCACAGTATGGTATACATACATACACAAACACAAATCAATCTTCAGTAAAGAAGTTTTGAGGGGAACAGATGCTTTTGGCGGGGCTGAAATACAGACAGGGTGACTACAAATAATGATACTATTCTCTTGGTAATGGGATGGTTCCATGTGGACCCTATTAGTCTTGAAAAAAAAATCTATTGTAAGAATAATAACCCAGTTGCTGAACTCCTTGCTTCAAGCTGTGTCACTACATTTCTCTTTAGCATCTCAGACTGCTAAGAAGAAATGAATAGAAATTAATGTAGACATTTAGGACTAATGCAGCGACAAGTATATTTTCCAACGTTACTTCTTTCTTAGTGTTTGTGTGTTTCGAAACTTCCATTTGTTTCTTCTTTTGTTCTCCATATTCCCCACAGTGAACTATAAATGAAGTAAGATTTCTACTTAAAGACAATAGTTTAAAAGCCAAGATCTAAGGCATGTGGCTTTACCAGCTGCATTAAATTAAAGGAATATTTACTAGAAAGTAGTTTTTGTTTTGTTTGTTTCATTTGTTTTGTGTTACAGCACAGCACCACAGCACTACATTAAACTCCACATTCTGCACTTAGTACAGAAGGAACTTTAAACAAAGTTTTTATTTTTAAATATCTACCTTTTAAAATATTTACCTTGAACATTTTGTTTGATAGGCTTCCCGTCAAGTGTGTTTTCCAAGCTCAGAAGACAGTTGGGAATTCAGAGGGCAGAGTGGGACTTAAACTCAGCTTTGTCAGCACTGCCTCTGTGACTTGGGCAAGCTGCGTAAGCCCTTTGTGCCTTGCTTTCTTCGTTTGTCAGAAGACACTGCTTCAGAGAGTAACTATAAGGATTAAATGAATAAATGCTTTTAAAAGTTTGGATGATGCCTGATACACCCAGCAATCATTGTTGTATAACCCAATCGAAAATCTTTTGCACAAAATTAATATGAAGGTATTATATATAAGTCAATATATTGAAGTGTATTTAGTAAAACAATGAATTAATCCAATCACCTGTATATAGCCTTCTGTATAGCCTTCTCTTCCCACTGAGTTAATACTGTATATATTTTCCCATGTCCTTAAACATGTTTCTGTGTCTCTACAGACAAAAGCTTTCATTAGAAGTACAATGCATGGTCTAAGTTCAGCATCCCCAATAGTCATATTCCGTAGTGGTGTGCTACACACATGATAGACAGAGAGACTTCAGCATGAGATTCCCCCTTCAGAATTCAGCAGTCCTCTCATAATCAGATTTCTGGAATTAATATTTGAAAGACCAAAGATTTACATTTAGTTGTCAGGTTAGCCCAATTTATACCAATTCCCTGGCTGTTTGTTTGTTTGTCTGTTCTTGATACATGCGTGATATTTGAAAGAAAAATAAACAAATTAAGGAATTAATATTTTGCAAGTTACCACTGGTCCATCATTGTTGTACTATTCAGATTCGAAGACAAGAGAAACACAGTTTGTTGAAAAGTATTGACTAACTGCATTTGCAACACTAATTGTTGATGTGACACTCATCTGCAAACTTAGAGCTGCAATCAGCCCTAATCTGTATCATTCCTGTGAAAACGGGAACATCATTGGCAAAGACAATAGCATGAGAAAGCTGTAGAATTTAGGAGAGGTGGGAGTTTAGGATTCTTCAGAAGTAGGAGCTTTTGTTTGGTAAATTGTAGGCTGTTGCTTTTCCACAGCTGGGATATGAAGAATATGAAAGCATATATGGCCAGGGCTTAACTTATCATAATATTTGTGTATCAGAATTCCCGCCTGCAGTAACCTTAAACCCTCATTAAAGACACAGACTAATCTAGTTGAGCAAATATCTGATGCTGGGGAACCAAGGGTCTGGTTAGCTTGTGATTTCTAAACTTTTTGTTTTGGAGAAGGTTAAGAACTTAAAGATAAGACAAAGTAATAGATGGGATGGATGTGATCAGAGTACATGATATGTATGTATAGAAATGTCACAATGAAACTGTACAGTTAGTACATGTTTCTAAAAAGAAGAAGAAGAAAAAAAAGCTGAAGAGAAAGTTGTGCTCTGCCGCTCTTATAATCTGCTATCTGAATCTCCTCTTGGCAAACCCGTCCTTGTATGGCTTTGAGGCATAGAAATTGGTGATGAAGGTGTCTAGTGTAACAAGAACTATAATTCGATGAAAACTGAAGCAGTGAACTGCGAGAAAGTGTTAAACCAGTGTCGTCAAACAGTGCTTCAAAAATAATGAAACAGAAATACTAACCCTCCCAGAGTAAAACTGAGCAAAAATGAGAAAAGCACATGGTTTGCAGAAAAAGTTTAAATATATGAGGTAATGTTCCTTTTAATTACTATTATTACAAAGACCACTCCAAAATTCTACACTCAGACTCCTTTCCATTTATCTCTAAGTAGACAATGACATCACGTCTCCTCTAAATTATTCAGACTCAGGAGATGGAATTGGCTCATTCAATAGGGAATGCCATGTTTGGGATTGGCACAGACCTTAAAGCTTCTCTGTGCATTATCCCAAACCATAAAACACATTTGACGGTGGCCAAATGATTGGAAAAAAAAATGCCCTCTCGACTTCAAGAACTCAGAAAACCATAAGGAACAAAAATAGAACTGTTCCATAAAGTATAATCATAAAATGTTATAGAAGGAAAGAAACTAAAAATGTACAGAAAAAAAAATGTTCCAGTCATCTGAAGACTGTTCATGAAGTCATTAGAAGTCACCCTGTAAGGTCTGAGTTTGGGGAAAAGTCAGCGGTTGCTTTGTTCTTACTCTAAGAAAAATCAAAACCTACCGAGACGCTGGACAAAGGCAGGGACCGGCTGCCTTTTTCTTGCCTGGTTTATGCTACTAACTGCACGTAAATGACTCTCGTTTGGAAAAGTCTGTGGTTCTGTTCCTAGTAATCCATGTCTTGGACTGGCAAAATGCCTGAACACAATCAAAGAAGGGGGGTAGAATCTTGCCTTTTTAAACAGGCTTGAAAATATGTACCAAAAGATCACAGGGCAGCAGAGACAGCTGGAAAAATTGGAGCCGGGGCTCTGATTTTCATGCCAGTGTGACACCTAAAGCAGAGGGAACACAGATGATAGATGGAGTTATGTGTGTTGCTCAGTTCAGCGGCACTGCACCCAGAGGTGAAAATGTTATGTCTTTAGAGGGCTATCATAGTGTAGCATAACATTAAAAAACCTTGTTGTGGCAAAGAGTGAATATATTAGAATCCAGCAGAAAGTTATAAATAAAAGCATACAAACCACACCAGAGAGTGAGGAGTGAACAGACAGCTCCAAAATTAGTCCCTGGAAAGGTGATTCGATAATGTTTCTTAATCAGCATTTCTTCGTGGCTGCGGCAGTGAGGGGGTACACGGGGAGGGTTCACACTAATTCCTGCAAGAATCTCGATACACAGAATTCTCTGCACAACAGCTTAAAATGCCCTAGGCCACAAGAAGTTTTGGCCCCCAGAGGGTTTTAAGTCAAAGGTTTTAGGACATTTGAGATTCTGAAAAGAATATGTGTGTTTTTTGGGCTTGGGGTTTCATAGTGGTTTTGTTTACAATGGATAATAAAAACCAGTGTGGGGCATAATTCTCTGTGTTATTTCTCTATTTGCCAGCATCTTTTAAAGGTGCTATTTAATATAACATTTTATAGACGAAGTGCATCTCCTGTGAATGAAAATCTTTGTGTAAACTGGATCTCTCTGGAAGTTTTATTGAGATGCTGGGGAGTCTCTGGGGCACTCTGCCACAGGCTGTGCCTTCTGCACACTGCGCGCACTGCGCACTGTGCTTTGGCAGAAAAGCATGGCCAAAGAGTTCCCACAACACAGCCGGTGGTCCCTAAGAGCAGCCAGGGGAATGTCTGTCGTCAAGGATAGTGGCTTCTGTGAGAGAACCAAGTTGAGACAGGATAAGAAACCAGAGCTAGAGACAGACTCCAAATATGTGAACTTTTATATTAAAACACTACAAGGTCAAAATTCAATCCTGAAAAATTATCAGGGACTTAATATTTTCTTCTTCTCTTCCCCCCTCCTCCTCCTCCTGTCTTCTTCTTTCTAAGGGCTTCATTAATGAAAGATTGTGGAAGATAATCACTCAATTACATTAAAAATATCTTCTAGAACTTTCTTGCCTCCTAAAGTTTCAGAAAAAGGAATGAATGCTCCTAAACAAATCTACATCCTCACTCCATTATTCAATATTTTCATGTTTTACAAAGCAACTTTATATTCAATGCACTGTGCCATTTGCTATTATTTTCAACTTGTGTTGTTGCTTTCATGTGCTTTTTCTGTCAGAAATATTTTTATGTGGGGTATTGTAATGGTTTACCAAAATACGTTTTAGGAAAGAAATTTTACTTAAAATGTGTACATATATAAAGTGGAGCCTCTTTTAAAGACTAATGTGTACATATATAGGATGAAGCGTTTCAAAAATGATGATAAAAACATACATGCACTTGCACACACACTTATATGAACTTATGCACCTTTAATACGTAAATTCCTCAGACATGACTGGTTAAGATACAATCATCAACTTATGTATAGCTAGGCTGCTATTTCTGTCATTCTCTCACCACTCCTCCACCCCCATTTTTTCCAAATAAACAACAGGCCCTAAGGGCTCTTTGAACTCACCCAAGTGTTTAGCTTAGCAATCACTGGTTCATGTAGCTTATCTTTCCTGGTATTTCTATGCGATTTAATAGTTCCAGTCTGGCCTAGGGAATGAAAACTTCTGGGTTTGTTTCTAGAAACATTGCACTCCCCATTGCCATCTGTGATCAACCAAGTAACCTTTCTCTGCCTCAGCTGTTTTCCTTATAATCCTGTCTATTTTGCAGCAATGGAGTGAAGCTTGATAAAGCATTTATAGTTGTTTGTCACAGAAAGCGAGTCCTCTCTGAACAGGGCAGGTATGCTTAGATATTGATGAATGCATAAGTACCAACCTCTTGATGGTGTTATTAACTAAATATCCACCTTCAAAGTGGCATTTAATTTTTAAGGAATTAATAAAGTAGGTCTTTATTACACTGGGATCCCTTAGTTATCAAATAATAAAATCTGACCCTGGCTAAGGTCAGCAACAGGGAATTTACAGGAAGTAACAATATGGTATTAATCAGGAAGGCTTAAAGTGGAGTATTAAATTTCTCCAAAACCATTGTACTCACATATAGCTTATCCCCCATGTTCTTCTTACACTGTGATACTGACTGCTTTCCACTGAGAGAGGGCTTGGTCCTTCGTCTTGAGAGGTAGTCACTGCTACAGTGTATCAGTGTGTAGTGCAGGAACGGATATGTAGTTCAGTGAAGCAACACAGGCTTGGCATTCCCTAGCCTTCAGCTCAAACCTCGCATCATGCTCAGCCCCACCCACCCACATGCATCAGAAGCAATAGCAGAGGCTCCGTCATGGAAGGAGAAAGGACTTCTATAGTTAAAACTATATATTTTACTCTTTTTCTTTGGCAATTTTATACAAGCAAGCCTGTGTTATGATCATGTACACTTCTCTGTACTCAGACCCTAATAGAGGAGAAACACACCATCCTCGCTGAGCCTCTGTGGTGTTTCTGAGAGATGCAGAGAAAGATTTAGTAGAAAGACTTGTTGCTGCCGCCATCACCACCGCTGCCACCACCGGCAGCAGCAGCTCTGGGGAATCCCCAGTAGGCAGGCATTTCCACTTCATGGATTTCTCAGCTCCCTCAAGCCTGTACAATAAGGACAATGGATATAGCTGGGGTATGGGAAAGTGCTAAGGGTCCACTCTGGTGACAATTGTTTCTATTTAAATAATTTCCATTTATTGTATTTTTTGAAACAAATTGCAAGGAATTGTGTGCCTTGTCGGCTGATACTGGTAAGTTATTGAAATACTCTTCAAGATTTATTGGATCTTAAGAGCTATTAGGCTCCTTCTGAGCCATTATTTCTCAACAAGAAGTCCTTATTACTTCTGGTTAATTTACTCCAAATGTTGTGGCATAACACACACACACACACACACACACACACACACACACACACACACACTTACCTGAATCATTTTCTATCAAAGAATATATGCTCTATTTTTAAAAGATGGTAAGACTCACAGGCTGCTGGTATGGATCAGAAATTTATCTGAGTTGAATGGCCACTGACCCAGTGACCCCATGGACAGCAAATGCCAAGGATAGTTTTTCCTTATTATTAGTGTTCATTTAAGTTTTATTTTGCTGTGATTATTTGACAGCAAGTATTGTCCTATTTTTAACTATCATGTAAGCTGTGAAGAAATGGTTCTTTATCATTAAGATTTCTTTGTAGCATTAAACAAGAAAAATAAAGGCCTTAGATAAAGAGGGCATCCTCTCTCTTCTTCCTAGTCCTCCCCCTCCTCCTCTTCTTCCTCCTCCTCCCCCTCCTTCTCCTGCTGCTGCTGGTGATGGTGGCAGAGCTGACAGTGGCAGCATGTCAAACTTTTCATCTCTCAGAAACACCAAATGTCTCAGTATTTTAGTATGGAGGGACTTAAATAGAGGGACTTACGTGTCCAGGGTGATCTCTTTTTTTTTCATAGAAAATATATTCATAAAAAGTTGGTAATTTTCCTAGGAATTTGAACCACATTAAATCATATTATGTATATTTAGACTGAGGACATACTGAAACAGTATATCCTTGCTTACAAAGTTCATTATCAGTTCCTCAAATATGTATGCAATAGAATTAAGAACACAAGAATCACAAAAAATTCATGCCAAGACTATCTCTAACATAGTTCCAGGCTTTCTTGGCCACAAAAATGAAGACTAAACTAAAACCAACCTCTGCACATGCATACAACAGTGTGTATGTAAATTGTAAATTACAAAATTCTGTGTGGGGACATCAGTATTTTTCTCCTTCCTTCTCTTTTGAGTTACTCTGCTTCTTCTAAGCATGATTTGGCTAAATTTAGAAAGTGTCTTAAGTGTGGAAGACCAGGGTAAAAGTTCAAGAACCAATATACTATACAGTCTCTGACTGCTCATTTATTTCCCCTACTGTTTTGTGAACACAAGATTTCTCACCCTCATCACAACTGAAAGTTCCTGCTGTAGGGACAACCTTGAATTATAGGACACTCAGCATCCTGTTCGGCCTCTGCCTGCTAGACGCTGGTGGCAGTCTGTCTTTTCATTCTATTATAATAAGTAAGTACATGATATGCCTCAGACCTGCCTCATTGGAGAAGTGTCTTTGTGCAGTGGACGGGGTTGACTACAGAGACAACTGGTCAAAATGTGTAGAATAAGTGTCTGTAGAGTGCTCAGTCACATAAGGGACATTTATATCACTTATTGTTCTCCACAAAGCTCATGGGACATCACAGAAAATGGGACAAAATGATAGCAAGAGCCAGAGATTGGGAAGGACTGAGGTAAACCATGTGTGTGGATATGACAGGACCTTTGTACTCATGAACTCACAACGGTTAATAGTTGTCTGCACAAGATCTGATCTGCACAAAAGCAAGCCAGTCAACATTCCAGCCTGGATGGGGGGAGGGGCACAAGAGTTCCCATCCTTCAGGAGTTACTGACAGCTGCTGGCTGCTGGAGAGGGAGTCAGTTTTCCTTGGGGTCATCATGGTCACTGATGGATTGATGTTGTTATGGCTAATCCTAGTTGTCACTTTGATACACCTGGGAAGAAGGCACTTCAGTTGAGATTGTTTTTTTTTTTTAATTTTAATTTTTTAATCAGACTGGCTAGTGGCATGTCTGTGGATCATTCCCTTGATTTCTACTTGGTATAAGAGAGCCCAGCTCACTGTTACCAGTACCATCCCTAGGCAGGGCTCCTGACTATGTTCACACAAAGGGAGCAAAATAGCAAACAGAAATCCTCCATGGTTTCTGCTTCAAGCTCTCTGTTTGAGTTCCTGTTTTGGCTTCCTTCACTGATGGACTGTAACCTGTAAGACACATTAACCTTTCCCTCCCTCGTTGTTTTGGTCTGTTTTATCACAGCAACAGAGAAGCAAACTGGAACAACCATGCTCCACTGGATGCCCCTACACTCAGACTCATAAGGTCAGCTTAATTGAAGTCGGAATATTTTAAAAAGGGAGCAAAAACATCAAGTTGGAAGGGAGATTTAGGAGGAACCCAGGAAGACAGCAGCTCACAACTATCTGTAACTCCAGTTCCAGACTGAGTCTGGGTGACTACTCAGAGTAGTTTCAGATATTGTTCCAGAGGATCAGGCACTCTCTTCTGATCTCCAAGGGCACCAGGAAAGCATGTGATACTAATATACACATGCAGGTAAAACACTTACACACACAAAATAGAACTGAAGATAAAGGAACTTAAGAAAGAAGCAGGTGCCTGAAGCAACAAACTCTTTTGAAAACTAGTATTTCCGGAGACATGAATGTTTTTCAGAAGGTCATTCCATCTCCTCTCTGAGATTTGTGTTTGATCTCCTTGACCTTGATCCATCAGTTCTTTTTCTCCATAGTCTCTTCAGTCTCTGGTTCTGTCTTATACATCATTTGTATTTCAAAATCCTACATCTTCTACTTTCTAGTCAACAACAAACATCTGAAGATAGTAATCTATAATGTTCAACTCTGTTGTGGTATGTTTAATTGTGGATAATACTTTAGTTAAGATTCGTCTTTTACTTGTTTACACCTCTGTGCCATCCGCAGCTTCCACCCCGCACAGGAGGTTCCTGTTATTTGTTGATTGAGGGTCTGTGTGAAAACAGGAAGAAAAACACCTGGGGATTGAGGGGCGGAGCAAAGAGGGAGCAGGAAGGAGGAGGTGGAGCAGGAGTAGGAGGAGAAAGAGGGGGACAGCATGGGATAAGGAAGCCTTGGAGTGAGCTCTCTGCCTAACTGCTTGGGTATAGAATTCCCTGAGATTTGACATGGTTTGTGATTAATAAAGAGCATTGGAAAATTCAACAATGGACTCTCATTAAGTGGTTAAAAGATAAAATTAACACAACTCCGATTACTATATTCTTCAACAAGCCAATATCTAAAACTACTCTAACTAGTCACCCAGACTCAGTCACATTTATTTGTTGTTTTGTTTGTTTGTTTGTTTTTTACCATTTTGCTTGACACTGTCCCAGAAATTTCTAGTTTAATCCAATTAAATTCTCTAGTAGATCATTTACTTAAAAACTACTAATTGAATGGATTACATTTTCTCTAGTTCCTTGAAGCTAACCTCTGAACTCTTAGAAATTGTCTAGTGGCAGGGGTCCTTTTGTTATCCATAGTGGGTGCTTCAGACCACACTTTATAGTGTTGCTGACAAGGTGACTTATGATGGGATGGTTTATGTTAAGGAGACTACCAAAATGGGGGCTGGCCTAGGCGGAAAAGCAAAGTATGCAAAGTATGTCATTAGTCTTTGGAGTTTTGAACCACATGATACAAGCCTGGCTTCTGCGGAAGAAGGGATTGGGGTTGGACACTTCATCACACGAGCAAGAATCCAACCAATCACACCTACATGGTGAAACCCCAGTGTAAACTCTGAACACTGTCAGGGCATCTATATCATCCCAAATTGATACCAGGATGGGGCACAACATACACTGATAAAAACAAGGATACTACAGAATTTTGACCCTCTCCGATTTTATACTTTGTGCCTCTACCCTTGACTATTTTTGGTTTGTGTCTCTTTGCTAATATGAAACTTCAGTCCTTAGTGTTTGGGTACCTTTGTGTAGCTATCACAACTTACAAGTGAAAGGATTTAGTTTGGTTCATAGTTTCAGAGGGCTTTATGCTATAGCTGGCTGGCCTTGTGTAATTAGGCAGAACATTATTGCAACAAAAGCATGTGACAAAGGACTTCTTCATCTCATTGTAGACAGAATACAGAGTGTGGATGGGTCAAAAATCAGGGATACAATCTCTAAAGCCATGTTCTTCAGTTGTCTACCTCTTCAGCTAAAATCCACCTCCCTAAATCATGATCATTTGGTGATCAAATATTTAACACATAACTCTGTGAGGGCATTCCATATCCAAACCATATCAGTTAAGTATAACATGGCCCTCACTTCTGCAGGTTGTTCTGGTATATTAGCAAGCCTGGGGTTAATGAGAGGTTTGATATTTGTGGCCAGTTGCTCAGAGCAGGACTTGACATTGCTACCTGAGAGAGGATCAAGCCCTTTGTCTATATGTTTGTCCAGATCCCAGTAGTATCAAACATCACTGCAGTTACTTTGAAGCAGTCTGTGATACAATGTTGAACAAAAGAGAATTGACTTCTTAGTTGTATGAAACTTGAAGCAGAGAGAAATCAAAATATGATGATAAACTGGAAGAACTCTAAGGGGAGTAAATAAATTCAGTTTTCAAAATTAGTCATAAGTCTATTACTTCAGATCCTAAAGCAATTTCATACAAGTGACAGACGTGCCCAGAGCAATAAATGTTAGCATTCATTCTGTTTCCATCAAAATCTACTACCAATTGGGAGTTTTTATTCTTCTCACTACTTCTTGGACATAATGAGATTAATAATGCTCACACAGCGTGTCAAAATTAAGCAGAGACATTGTGTCCATGAGAGATGGAAGGAAAAAATCACAAAGTGACCTAGATTAAAAGTACTGTACAAAGGACTCCTGAATTCTGTTTATGAACTGTTCAAGTTAGACTTGGCAAAGATGGGTGGATCAATGGCTCATCTATATCACAATGAGGGAAAGCTTCTGTGACCTGAGAGTTAGCCAGGAAGAGCAGAGGGAGTGTTATTGAAGGAAGACATTTCAGGAGGTGTGAAGGTCCTGAGGTCGAAAAGGATTTGGTGGGCTGTAGTCAAAGCTTAATGTGGAAAGTTTTCTTTATGACTGAGGAAGCAACCAGAGCCTCACTGAACCTCAGTATCAGAGGGTGATAAAGGTATGTTGAGTAGACAATATAGCTAAAACTGAGGGACATGCCAAACAATTACAGTGACAGTATAAGCCTCCTAGGCAATAGTGTGTGTGTGTGTGTATCTGTGTGTATGTGTGTGTGTGTCTGTGTCTGTGTGTGTTTAGGTATGAATGTGTGTGTGATCAATGTCATGTCTCTTCCCTTATTATTTACCACTCTACTTTTTGAGACAAGGATCTCTCATTGAAGCTGGAGTTCCCTGATTCAGTTAAATTGGTTGGCTAGTAAGTTCCATAGATCTTCTTATCTCTGCCTCCCTGGCATTGGGATTAAAGGCACGCCACTAAGACCATCTTTTTACATGGATTTTGAGGATGCTAACTCAGGTCCTCATGCTTGTATAGCAAGCAGTTTATTAACTGGGGTATCTCCTCATTCTTATTAATACTTTTTAAATAAGTAAGGAGTGAGGTCAAGTGGTTAGATTGCTATTTAGACCCAGAGCCTCCACAGCCAACTCGATTTTAAGAACCATGCCCATTCTGAATATTCTACCACAAAAAATATGTTCCCTTCTGCACTGCAAGTGACACCAACTGTGGCAGCCCAATCACCCCATTTCTGGTTCTTGGGTTTTCACATGACCTACCTTTGTCTAGAGGGGCTCCTGTAACCAGTCCTGAGCTAAGAATTCAGACTTGGAACTCCTAGGGTAGGCAGAGCTATTATATATCATTCTAGGAACCTCAATATATCTGGGGAAGAAGATTCACAACAAGCTTGGACTTGTTAGGTCTAGTGAAAAGGATGTAGATTGTGGAAGGGACACTGTGGTCTTGGTTTGACCTCATGTCTAATGAAGTCTGGAGCATTCTCGTACTGTGATGCTCTCTGGCTCCTCCTTGCATTCCATGTCTTAAATGCCATGAAAAGGGCAGCTCACCACCACTCTACTGTGTGAAAACTGAATCCACCCTCTAGACTGGCATGGCTTCTCAGTTCATAGTACTTTGCCATCAATGTAGCTTTCCAAGGTTTCTGGGAATTCTCTCCCTGGCTTGCCTGCCTGGAACTTGCTATGTAGACAAGGCAGACCTCAAACTGACTCTGTTTCCTAAGTGCTAGGATTAAAGACACAGAACTCTGCGACTGGTCTCTTCCCTGCCCCAACTTTTATCGTACATATGTGTACCTTCCCCTGAAGCACATTCCTTGAAAATCTCCAATGATTGGGATTAGGGCAAGTAATACACATGCTTGAAAATAGTCTGTGGTTAACACCCACCCCTGTAACAACTCTCTCTCTCTTCCTCTGTCTTTCTCTGTCTCTGTCTGTCTCTGTCTGTCTCTGTCTGTCTCTGTCTCTCTCTCCCTCTTCTCTCTAGAAGTAAATGTCTATACTTACTCCTACAAATTTAAACTCTGCTGAGGATATATCCACTCTATTAATATAACATTTTGAAGCAATAAATTTAAGCTTCAAGGAGAATAAGTTTTAAAACTTAGGTACTCACACAGTGTGTATGCAGATGTGAAAAAGACAAGAGGTGACCCGAGAATGCCTGACATTTAAAATATTGTTGCTCCATGTAGTGTAGTAGTACACCACTTGGCGACTCACCAAAGACAAAGAGGAATTCTCATATGTGCAAACTCTGCCAGACATCACAAAGGGAACCACCATCCTGGCCAGTGTCATACTGAGTCAACAGTGAAATCCTGAACACCTGAGCTCAGGTGTTTTTATTGATTCAGAAGTCCTCAGGTACAGATCACAGGCAATTAAACATCCCCCACAGAAATCCAATACCTGCAGACAAACAAAACACCAAGACCTATAGTAGCCCCTCATCCAACAGAGCATAAAACAATTTTAAACATAACTAAAAATAAACTTCCCCAACATTTCCCCTTTTCTATATAAGACAAAAAGAAATCTCCTTTATCTCTTCAACCCAATTTAACACTACACCAGCAAAACCATTCACAAGAGGGTTGCTAAGGCACAGAACCAAATGAAACCAAACATCTATCAAGCTTTTCACAATTACTTTGGACAGCAGAAAAACATTAGCAATGTCCAGTTATCTGGAATTTTCTCACAATCTTCTGGGCTCCTCCAAAGGGCTTGAACCACTTCTCTGGCTCTGCCCTTTGCTGCAGAGCAGCACACAGTTTGTCCTCTAGGCTCTGGCTGGCTCATACCACTGCAACTACTGTTCTTGGTGGTTGTCCCATGGTACTGGCTTCTCAAAAACCGATGGGATCCTTTGCTGCAACTGGGCTGCACTTTCACCAATAGTGTCTCCTGGGCTCTCTTCATGGTGCCCAGCCTAAACTTCTTTACCTGACCCCTTCAATCTGGGCCTTAAACTACTATGGAGACTGCACCCTCACCAATGGCCTCTCCTGGCCTCTCACAGCACCAAGCCTCAGCTGCTCTCCAATGATCCCTCCCCCCTCATGCCTTCAAAACCAGCACCAGCTGGGTGACTCTTACAGTACCAAATTCAGCTACCAGCATGAGATACAACCTCAGTCAGTTCTAGAAGACAGCATCTGTGTGCTAACATTGAGGAAACACTTTCCAGATTTAAGATAGAGTCTGGTTTGCAGGAAAATCAACTAGTCCTTGTCTGCAGGAAGGGTTCCCTCATGGAGTTCTCTTCACCATAGCAGATGTGTCTTGACATGGCTGGCTCTCCTCACCAGTATCTGGACAGGTCTGCATAAAACAAAACAAAATAGAACAAACAGCAAACAAACAAACAAACAAACAAACAAACAAAACAGACTCTGCGAGGTCTGGAGATGTTTTCTTCTTTCCTGTTTCCAAATTGGATTAGCTGGCATGCTGTTGTGCTTGACATTGGTATGCCATTTGTTGTCGTACGCTGCTGTGGAGGCTCAGTACGGAAAACAAGGAGGCATATTTCATACATGCAAACTCTGGCAGACCTCAGCAGATGGAACCACCATCATGGGCAGCACCATACTGCCAGTGGAACCCTGCAATCAAACATCCCCTACACAAACCCAACACTTGCAGACAATACAAAATGCCAAGACCTATGCATCTCTTTTTCCAACAGTGCACAAAAACAATTATTTTAAACACAACTAAAAAACTTCTACAACAATGTAGTAAGTATTTTATCAGTGCTAGAGTTTGGGACTGGGGTGTCCTGCCGAGGCTAGTTTGTCAAATATGCAGGCCTCAGCTCAGCACTACTAAGTGTTAGAAACTTTAAGAGGTGGGACTTAATTGGGTGCTCTAGATAGTTCCCAGGGTGAGGTTGGAAGGGACTGTGGCACAGCAGCCTCTCATTTCTCCCTAGCCATCGTGAGGTGAGTAGCAGATCTGCTGGACCTCCTCACCTTGTTTTTGCCTCACCACAGATTCCTGACCACCAGAGATAAAAGAACATTCATGGGCTGAAACTTCCCAACACATGAAACAAAATAAAGAACCTCTTTTAAATTACTTAGCTATCTGGTTACAGTCATGGGAAGCTGACCGACAAAGTCCTTGTGATGCATGTAACTCACTAAGCTCACCACAGTCTTAAGAAGAAAATTGGACACCTGGAAGAACATCTCTGTGGACACTGAGGCATTTAAGTTCAGGCTCTGGTAAGAGGGAAAATTAAGAGTAATGTTCCCAATGTTTGAGTCCAGCTCAATGGCAGTGATGACAGATAATTGCTTAAACTCAGAGAAATGGGGCTGGAGAGACTGCTCAGTGGTCACAAATGTGTACTGCTCTTGAAGTGGGCTTGAGCTTGGTTCCCAGCACCCATCTTAGGTGGCTTCTAATTGCCTGCAACTCTAGCTCCACAAGGATCTGATACCTCTGACCTCCGTTTGTACTCATGTGTGTACTCATGTACGCGCACACACACACACACACACACACACACACACACACAATTAAAATAAAATAAATCTTAAAACTCTAAGGACTCATTGTCTAATAACTTCTCTTTAATAATGATCTGTGTTCAGCTCTTTGAGGTAATCATTCAGTAGTCTCTACTGAACACTTGAAGTTTTGGCTTGTGAAACCGAGGGAATGAAATTTAATTGGATGTAAATTATATTTACAAATTACAATGTGAAAAAAAAACTGCATGTGGTTAATGGTTACTTATTGAACAGCAGCACTCTTCATACTTTGGGGAAGCACACTATAAAATGTATGTAAAATACTTAGAACAGTACTTGGCCCAGAATAATACTTACTAGCAATTAGCTACAGAAATATTTCCAATATATTTAACTTTACAGGAAACTTAATCCTATCTACCTGATACTAAGTTATTGCTTTTGTTTATAAATTGATAGTGTTTGAGAGCTAGTGTTCCTGGTTCAGGCTGTGTAGAAGACCCAACTGTGAGATGCATAGTAAGGGATCAATAATGAGGACCATTGGGAGGGCTGTACTTGGGGGTAGACAACCAACTTGCTGTAATATACTCAAGATTAAACCCAGGGCCTCTTGCATACCAGGCAAATGTCCTACCATTGAGCTTTACCCCAAGCTCAGGGGTAGAATTTTAAAAATCTTAACATGAACTTAATGTCAATATTCTTGGAATTATGAAAGTTTGAATGTCTCCAATAGTTAAAAAAATTAAAGATGATCAAAAGAATTGGAATAAATTCTCAAATGTTACTTTATATTTTTGATTTCAAGGAAAGTGTGAGAATTTGCTGGATGTATTCTATTGCATATTAAACTCTTTGATACTCTGTATTACATCACCTGGCCATTCTTAAGAGCAAGAAGAAGTGCTTTTTATTGAATGGCTATGATATGCCTAGAAGTCCTGTAGTTATTATTATTTATTCTATGATGATCTTGCAAGGGAGGTGCTATTCCCTCCTTGAAGGTCAGAAAACCAAGACTTGAGAATATAAAATCAATAGTCTAGGTTCACAAGGCTAAAACCAGAACCTGGCCAAATCTGGTCTGAGGTGAGATGCGGCACTTCTGTAGGTACAACTCAGGAGGCTGTAGTCAATGCTGAGCCATTATGTGATTCAGTTAGATCATTAGCTGGTTTCATCGAATGCATCTAACTCTTCAGAGCTCTTTTCTGGAAATGTTGCCAAGGAGTGACTTTGTTTCTATGTCTCTGAAAGTCTTGTTGTGATGGCCAGGAAAAAAAAAATACTGAGGTATAACTGCCATTTTTGTAATTAACATTTGTAAGTAATTAATCCAAACCTGTGTGCTTCACCTGTAATGTCACATTGAACCCTTTTAACTCAACCTCACACAATGCCAGTTTAAATGCAAGTAGCTTGGGGCCCAGAGGCAAGCACTTACCTAAGATTGCTCTTAAGTAATTGTACCGAGGAATTGTACCCAGGCAGTGTGACCTCAGCATCCAGGCTGTGAGCTGCCACACCAGGACAGAGCTGGCTGGTGGGACTCACATGTGTTCACTGAGCATAAGGATTTCTCTAGAAGTTTAACCTGTTCTCTTCCCAACAATACTCTAAGTGACTTATTGCTCCCAGCCTCTTTTTCCTCTGCTATTTTTGTAACCTAGAGCCTCAGGTAACAACAGGAAGCATATGGGTTTTCTGCCCAAGAAAAAAGAAAGAAGGAATCTTTATTGACCAAAATAGAGCACGTTTGAAGTACCTGGAATAGACAACGTGTGTCAACTCTGGAGGTAAACAAGCCTAATTCTCAGCTTCTTCACTTTCACTGTGTGGCATGGCAGCTATGCGTGCTGGTGTGCCAATGCTCCATCTGCTGTTAACAGAGTTTGATAAAAGAAAACCTTTGTAACCCGCTGCTTCTAGAAAGACTCCTGTTTTCAGGACCACAATATTTAAGGACATTAGTGAGAAATATCTAGGGAAACACTAGTCATTGTGGAAAACCACACACACATACACACACACACACACACACACACACACACACACACACACAGATATCCCAGTGTTGGAAGTGGGCCAAATTGTGAGATTTATTCACAGATTAAAAAAAAAAAAACACACTCCCACATTTCCCAGAGCAGTTAGGATAATCTATGCTCCACCAAGTCATGTGACACCCTCAAGATTTGGAACTTAAGTATGACACATGCTAAATTGAAAATATCTGCTTGTTAAGAAGAAAGAGTAAGAGAAAATAATTATTGGCTTTTCTTCCATATGGGATTATGGGAAATTGTAATTCAGGAAAGAATGATGGGAAAGGAAGTTTGTCCAATGGGGGACTTTCAACCTTTACAGCAAGGTTTTTATTTAACCAACATTTTGACAATGACAAATATTGGGTATATGGGAAAGTTCCTCTGATACTTCAGGAATTTCTACAGGATGCTAAAGTATGCCACCACTACAAAAAAAATCTTTCTGATGATGTTGATCAATAGTTTCTTTCTTCCAATGCTGCCAACCTAGTAATGACAAGACACAACATTTAGTCAGACTCTTAAATATTACAAACTAGAATATATCATTTGTACATTTAGATAGGAATTTACATTTACTTTAGGAACACTGTAGGCACACATTCCTCATTCTGTTTCTTTAAGATTTGTGTTTGTTTGGTTTGGTTTTCTGAGACAGGATCTCACTATTCTGTCTAGCTAATGTGGAACTTGCTATGGAGAACAGACAAGGCTGGCCTCAGACTCAGAGATTTGCCAGCTCCTACCTCCTGAGGGCTGGATCTCAAGGCGTGTACCACTATGCCTGTCCTGCTTCTTTAAGCTTTAATTGGGAGTGAGCAATATGAATCACTTTTTATCTGAAGGGAAGTGTGGATGAGATGTGAATACTGAACTGTCAATATCTGTTTCGTTCAGCCTAATATGATAAGGTGTTAATAAACCATGAAGCAAAAAAAAATAAATTACATTTGGATATCAAACAGGATCTGAAATTTTTTTCAAGTTTGCAGAAGCTTTGATTTGAGTTTTACTCCCTGATTGTATTTTGAACTGAAAAATAAATGGAATGTTAAGTGTCCTCTGACATCTCTAAGCATTATATAAGATTTGTTTGGCACGAGAGACACCTTTAAAATTTCATAAATCCAAACAAACACATCATGAAGTGAACCGGGTCTCATGATTGTTTGGGCATTTTCTTTATTGAAAACAATGCATCGTGAAGGGAAGCCTGGGTAACGTCTCCTGTTTGGAAGTGAAATAGGCAGAAAAAGCATCCCAAACCAACACAAAAACCAAGGAAATTAAAATAAGTCCCCCAAAGGCTCCACTCATCACAAAACACTGAAGACTTTGGTCTGTTGATTAGATGTATGGAATGCACTCTACAACTGACCCTTCTGAAGGATCTGTCCATGAATGAAAATAATGCATCTCACTAAAATGATCACCATGAGCAAGGTAAGGGTACCCATCTCCCAGGTTTCTTAGCTTCCAAGAGGAACAACAGGCAAGCTAGTAAACTGCTTCTCTGGTTCTAATTCTGTCCAATTTCACAACAACACAATGGTCATCAATACACCTCTCACCTTGACTCATGAATTGTCTAACTGTTTGTATTTTGTTCTCTCTTCCTTCCCTCTTCCCCCTCTGTTTCCTGACATCCTTATTGTATCTATTCTTGTAAACAGCAGCATGCAAAGACACACAGTTGGGATTTTTTCAAAGATCGTGAATACTCTTTCTGTGACTTGTGAGTCTTTCCTATCCCCCAAGTTAACCATCGAAGCAAAGATTCATGGGAAGATTCTGTCATGGGGATAGTCTGTCTGCAGGGGCTCACTCTTAATCCATCCCACTCCATATATCAGAGTTAGAAGATTCTTTCCTTTAAGAAATAGAAGCCAGGATGATTATTTTGTCATTTACTCCCAGGGCATGGTTGAGGCAGGGATCTACTCCCTTGGTACACTCCATAACAAAACGAAGTTCTACAGCTCCACTTCAAGGAGAGAAGGGATTTATTACCTTCCTCCATTATAGTAACTTTAACTTTCTCAACATACCCTTTTGAGGAATTAACGTGTTTCCTGGATCTGAGTCAAGATGCCAGTTCAAGCCTAGGTTGAACATGTCTTTCTCCTTGCCAGAAATTTTCACCTGTCCAGCAGGTTTCAAATGTCTTAGTCTAGAACTAATACTTATCTGGTATGATCTTGTGTGGCTGTACCAGCTGTTGAACACCATACCACCTACCTGTCTTAGTCAGGGTTAGTATTGCTGTGATGAAACACACGGGGAGGAAACAACTTGGGGAGGAAAGGGTTTATTTGGCTTATGCTTCCACATCACTGTTCATCATCAACTGAAGTCAGGACAGGAACTCAAACAGAGCAGAAACTTGGAAGTAGGAGCTGATGTACAGGCCATGGAGGAATGCTGCTTATTGGCTTGCTCTCTATGGCTTTCTCAGCCTGCTTTCTTATAGCACCAAGGACCACTATCCCAGGAGTGGCACTGACCACAATGGGCTGGGTCCTCTTCCATTAATCACTAATTAAGAAAATGCCCTAAGGTCTGTCATTAGTGGATCTTATGGCAGCATTTTCTCAATGGAGGTTCATTCCTCTCAGATGACTCTAGTTTGTGTCAAGTGACATAAAACTAACTAACATACCACTTGGCATTGAGATGTCAAAATGACAGGAAATGTATGCATTTAATGGGAATCCTGAGAAACTGCTAATATCTGACTGCTTTTAATCCACAAAATGACACAAGGGTTTGGCAGAGCAGTTTCTGTAACAAAGAGTAATAAGACTGTAGAATGGTGCTGAAATGTGAAAGTGGGTGGTCATTGATCATTGAGAGATGGGGGTAATGGAGATGGTGCTGATGATGGCCTGTGCAGCTTCTGTCTATTCTAAAGAAATGCTAGCTTTGTTTTAAATTTTGCCTTCAGATTAGATACCTAAGGCATATCTGCCTCTTTGCAAAAGTGGCAATCTTTGGCTACATCAAGACCACCCTGATCTACATGAGACCATGTCTCAAAAAAGTCAAAAGCAAAACCAAAACAAAAAACACTAAGTCAATACAAATCTTCGCTAACAGCATGGCTAATTCTAGCTTGCCCCACCATCAGCTGAAACTTCAGTACTATCTGGATCCTGCTTGCTGTCTCTGTTGACCTCTTTCTATTCTTGTTTTAATATATGTGTGTGGGTATGAGGGGCGGGGGAGATATTTTGGAAATCAGAAGGGCAACCTGGATTGTCGGTTCTCACTTCCTACTTTGTTTTGAAGCAGGGTCTTTTTGTTGTTTTCTCACTGTGTACACCAGGTTAGCTGGCCTGCAAGCTTCTGGGATTCTCCTGTCTCTGCCTCATATTTCCCCATAAAAGCACTAGCATTGTAAATATTTGCTACTGTGTCTGACTTTCGCATGGTTTCTGGGAGTTTTACTCCAGTCCTCGTGCTTGCATGGTAAGTGCTTTACTCATGGAGTCATCTTACCAGCCCCATCTCCTTCTGCTATTCCAGCTTGGGCCACACTGGCCTTATTTCTGTCCCTCAGTTATAGCAAGTTTGCAGCTTTTTAGAACAGTTACCATTTGCTCTGCCTTCCACTTAGAATACTTCCCGTTTTGCTTCATGGCAGCCTGCTTCTCATCCACCCATTCAAAGTTAGTCCTAAGAAACCATTCCTAACCAGTTTCTGCTGCCTTCTCCAGTGCTTCTCCACCTCATTCTACTGCAATCGTTTGTGTGCATGCAAATGTGTGGGAGCACATATAGATGGGCATGTGTATGTGGGCGTATGCATGTGCAGGCACACCTGCATTTATGTGTGTATGCGTGTGGATGGCGGAGATCAATTCCTCAGCATCACTCCTCAGTGCTGTCCACCTTGGTTTCTTTTGAGACAGTCTCAATTTATAGTTTTGGCTGGAGTGAAACTTGCTCTGTAGACTGGCCTCAGATCCACAGAGCTCTGCCTACCTCTGTCTCCTCAGTGCTGGAATGCTTAAAATGCTTAAAGGTGCACACCACCATGTCTGGCACCCTGATCTATTGAAATGGAGTCTGTAAAGTTGTCCTGAAGCTTGCAGATTGGACTAGGCTGGCTTGATAGTAAGCCCCAGGGATCCACGTTTGTCTTCCTCCCCTGCACTGCAATTACAAGCACATTTGTGCTCTACATTTTTACAGGGGTTCTGGAGATCACCTCAGACCCTCCTGCTTGCATGACAAGCACTTTACCTTTACCAGCTGACCCAACATCTTCCAAGACATCATTTTTATTTTTTATGTTCTATTTTATTTTTAATTATGTTCATATCTCTCTCTAACTCTCACTCTCTCTCTGTCTCTCTCTCTCTGTCTCTCTCTCTCTCTCTCTCTGTCTCTGTCTCTCTCTCTCTCTGTGTATAGATGCCTGTGAAGACCAGAAGAGGGCATTAATAATCTCCTGGAGGTATAGTTACATCACCTGACTCTGACGCTGAGCACCAAATGTGTATCCACTGCTTGAGCAGTATGTACCTAAGTTTGGATCCCCAGAACTTTGGAAAAAGCCAGGTGTGATTGTGGTTACCTGCAACCTTAGAGCTTGGGAGACAGAAACAACTGATCCCTGAAGCTCATTGGCCAGTCAGCCTAGACAAATCAATGAGCTTTGGGTTTGGTGAGAGATCCTGTCTACAAAAATAAGGTGCAGAACAATTGAAGAAAACACCAGATATTGATTTCTGGCCACCATATGTATACACATATGCATGCACACAGAAACACATGTATACACATCCACAATAGCACGTATATTACACATACTCACATACACAAACACAAACACACAAACATGCACACTGACTCTCCTTTGAGAAGACCACACCTTTCCCTGTATATCTTTCTAGTTTTAATAAACTCTGATTCATACTGGCTCATCCTGAAATTTATTCCTGCATCAAAACCAAATATTCATCTTTACCTTCACTGGGGTATTTAAGAGATTAAAGGAACTCCTCTAGTTTCTGATGGTGTGGGACCAATGATTCAAGCATTTTTTTCCAATAACTTCACCTGGGGGTGGAGCAGAGCATTGGAACACAAAATAGACTGGAGGGTACTTTGAAACAGACATGTTTGGGTCTGAAATGTGGGGGCCAAGTCTGCCTTCAGACCCAGATTCTCAGTGAATTAAGAGCACACAACAGTTCATCAATATGATTCATAACATACATGGGAAAACATAAGATAGAAACAATTTAATGAAAGCCTTTAAAATATTTTTAAACCCTACAGTTAAAAAAAAAATTAAGGAAGCTGTAAATGGCTGGGGACTTTTTGTAGCTGGTAGTTATTGGTTAGCATGCATAATCTTGGATTCCATCCCCAGCAACAAAACACATATGGTATTATAAACTTGCAAGCCCAGCATTTGGGAGGTGGTAACAGGAGAATCCAAGTTCAAGCTGAAGGCCAGCCTGGACTACATTATGTATTGAATGGAGAGATATGTTATGTTCATGTATTAGAATTGAAGACACTCAGTATTATGATATCACTTCTCCTTATAGTAATTTATAAATTCATCACCATCACTGTCAAAATTCCAGCTGGCACTTTTTATAGTAATGTATATGTTAAGTACTGTTTAATGGACAACACATAGAAACATTATGCTTACTTTAAAAATGTTTACACTATATTAATTCACCAGATGACAGTGACACTATGTCGTGGAGTTCAAGTGTCAGGAGAGCATTTAAGAGGGACATTTAATCTAACCTGTAGCATTCTTTTAGTTAAAAAAAAAATATCTTGGGTTATTTGGTCATGACCCTTATTTGCTAAGTAAGAGGTTTCAGCATATCCTAGTCCAGCTGCGCAACACCTGCCGACTTGGACTCCTAGTTCTCGTTTCTTCTTCTCTGGTTTTCTTCCTCCTTGTGAATGACGGACAGTCTCCTAATTTGGATTTTCTTTTTGTCTTTGGTGTTTGCAGCTGTGAGGTGTTTTCATGTATCACTCTAGGATTAATTGAGGTCTCAGTATCCGTGGATTGATTTCTGTCAGCAGATTTGAAAACGAATCATCATTTTCTATCTTTAAATGCTTCTCTGTGTTATCTTTTTTCTACTAATCTTCGAGACTAAAATGAAATGGATTGTAAATCTTTCTGTCTACTTGATGGTGCCTACATTTTTTTTTTCAGAATATTCTATTCCTTTGTCTTTCCTTGCTTCTTTCTAAGGACTTTCGTCTTGTTCATTAGTTACTCTTTCAGCTCTGTCAGCCATTCACTAAAGTCTCAGCTTTGATATTGGTGCTTTTCCTCTTGATCTTATATTTAGATCTTATATCTGTCTTTTCATACCCCCAGAGTCTCTGGGTTTTGGCATGCTGGTTTATACACATAGTCTCAGAATTTAGGAGACTGAGATAGTGAGATCACAAGATCAAGGTCAGCCCAAACTACATGTACAGACCCCGTCTGAAAAAAACAGCACAAGTTTTTGTGTTCCTTCTTGAAATGATTAAGATTGATCTTCAGCTTCCAGATGTAATTGATCTATATTCTGTGGTCCAAGAGTCCATGATGTAGAGTATTGGTTGGTCTATTTCTATCAGTTTTTATGTCTGCCATAGTCTGTACAGTTAGCTACATCTGTCTTGTTTTTCCATGCGTTTAATTAGATTTAGTCTTAAGCTATGTTAAAATATTTTTAGAAAATTTGTAGAGAATGTTATCTTTCTTTAGGTTGGCTCATATGTATTAACAAGTAAAGACCATTCCAATCCACTATGTAGGCCTGCAATTTTTCTGTGTTACTGGAAGCTAGATCCATCTGCACAAGGTCAGAGAGCTCCTACCTCACCTATGCTCTGTGATGTAACCCTGCTGGGTTAAGGCCAAAATAGAGAAGGGTTTGCAGAATTGTTACTATTGCCAAACTTTATGTTCTGATTTTAGTGTCAGAACATCTCATTGATGTCAAAGTCAAACTTTGATCTCAGAGTCTCCTCTAGATAGACAAATACAGAGCAAAAAGAACCTTAAATATTTGGCTCCTGTCTCCGAGTTTCCATCCTTTTTTGTATGTTAGTCAATTGCAATTCTCACTTGTTTGTTAACCCTTTGATTATTATTTAAAAAATTGAAATTATTTCAGCTTCGCAGTTATTTGAATAGCCTAAGGTAAGATTTCCTCAAAGAGTCCTCTTGTTATTTTCTCCTCACACTCCACACTGATTCCATCCACTTCTCAGTTCATCAACAAAGCCTGAAGCCCGTCCATCAGTAACTAGACCACTACCAGAGGCTCTTAATCACTTTCCCTGTACCCGTGATTGCCCCTCTGAATCCTGGGTTTCTCAGCTTTGATGCGATAGATACTTTAGAGAGAATTTCATATCATGAATGCAGAGGAAAATTGTTCTGTGCACTGTAGGTGTTGGAGTGTCTTACTTCTATTTACTTCCCCTCTTCTCTGTGGTTATGACAAGCAAAATGTCTCCTAGCAGAAGAGATTTCCAAAAGTTCCTTGTGAGAGAAAAAAGAAATAGCCCTTCTGAGAAGCACTGTTTGAATGCACCCATTACACTGACACAAAGATTCGTAGGTTCACAAGTTTATTAATTTATTAATACATTAATAAAAAGTCTAAGTCCCAGCAGCAAAAATTTGAAATTCAATGAGAGAAAAATTGAATGGATAAGACTTTAGTAGAAAATATTTATTTTAGCAATGAATTAATTTTTCAGAATAGGAAAAAATATATATATAGATTCATATATCCGCATATGTTGTAAGTGTTCATTATTCAAAGTTATTTCACGGCTCTGTGATAAGTATTAAAATCTCTTATAAAGCCATTCAAAGATGCTTTCACTTATTTCTATTATGAAAATGCTAGTGTTTATTTTCTCCATGACATTTCATGTCAATTTTCTGTTCAGAGTTCAAATTACAATTGCACCGACTTGCCTTTTCCTCAGAACATTCTACTGTTGTAGAGGCTTTGTGCTGTTTCCACATGGGCTTCTCCTCCTCCCTTACCTAGGCTCATCTTATAGATTTCAGTTTAATTGCCATTTCTTCAAGTGAATATTTTCTTGAATTAATGGAAGGACGAAATGGTTTGAGTTCTAGGTTGACTGCTGTCTTAGCTGACACACCATTTCAAGACCCTCATAACAAAGCAAGAAAGGCTGAATCAAATAAACCCAAATGCTACCAACTGTTCTTATTCTCTATCGAGGAACAACTTCAGTCATTTTGTCTTGATTTGCTGAGTCCCCCAAACAAAGATGTCCACTGGCCAACCATTCAGAGTTTTTCTGCTCATCCTTTCTTCTGTAATGGAACCATTAGGTTATTCCACAGGTTGGTGCTTTGTGGCCAAACTGTAATTCCTGAGGAGATTAAAAGAAAACCAACTTCCTCCCTTTTCTCTCTTATTCCTACAAGTTGTAATTTGAAAGTACACATTGACACCACACACATCACATTTCTCAGGGGGAATTAAATGTGTTTCAGTTCACTTTCTGAAATTAAAAAAAAAAATTAGTCTGAATTCAAATTTCTCTTGTGTTCAGACCCCAAAGGCTAAGTGTTAGGATCTCTATTCCACTTCTCTTCTAAAGTTCCAGTATAATCATGTTTCTGCTTCACAGTAGAGGGGAGTTTAAACTCTTCAAATTGCAGTGAAACAATTCTGCTGAGCTTTACCAGAATCACTAGACCTTTCCTCTAACCTGCTTCCTGACAGTGGATAAACAGTCTGCAGTGTGTGGACATAGGAAGTAGTGCTCATTCACTGTGTTTTCTTTTTGTTACCACTCCCACTGTGATTGAAATGATAAAAGATAAAATGCTAATTTTAACAAAAGAGTACTTGAACTGACAAGAGCATGGTAGAAAATATTTTGAAAGAGTATACTGTCTTTTGTGCATACGGTTTAATCTTCATTATTTTGATCAGACTATGAGAAACAGATGTGAGATGCCTGTCTCTTTCTCTGGGGAGAAATAATAATACTAATGAAATACAGATTATGCTTAAACAGAAAATAAAAAAATTAAAATTTATGGCACCAAACGGGTCTTGGCATGTGATGTTGTACTTGAAGCGTCTGAGGATCATGAACACCAAAGGAGAAATATCAGATACCCCGAGAAGAGAAAGGGGATACTTAAATTGTATACCCCTGAAATATTAAAAAGAGGCCTTGGGAAAAAATCCTGAAATAAAAAACCTAGTCCTTGTTTTGTCAATATGAATAATGCATGCAGCATTAATCAAGATGTAACTGGAGGGGCACCTGGAAACTACGGCTCACTCATGATGGAGTAAGTCAGGGTCTGGCAAGTACAGATGACAAACAAGTATTTTATCGGATTTTTGGGGGGTAAAAAATGAAAATATGAGCTGGCAGATGTTTGAGTTTCTAGTGCAGTGGTTCCGGAATGCTTAGGCAAGGAACCACTGCACTAGCTTTAAATGTTTTCAAATTAATGTGATTTTTTTTTTTTTTTAAATTTTAGGTTCAGAGTCAAATTGAGTGAGAAGCAGAGAGATCCTATATCTACTTCCAAACACACACATACCTGACCTCTAGCAACAACTCGTAGCACAGTGGTATGTGTGTTTGTGTGTATGTGTGTTGTGATCAGTGAGTGCACACTGACATGTCACTCTCAACTAAACCACAATGGTATGTGTGTACATGTGTACATGTGTACGTGTGTTGTGACAGTGCATGCACACTGGCATGCCACTCTCAACCCCACCACAGTGCATGTGTGTACATGTGTACATATGTGTGATCAGTGTGTGCACACTGACATGCCACTCTCACCCAAAGTCCACAGCTCACATCAGAATTCATTCCTGGTGCTCTGTACTTCATGGCTTTTGATAAACAAATTGCAGGTTTGGATTACTGTGGTACCATACAAGGAAGTTTCAAGGCCTCCCAAATTTTGCACCTACCCATTCACTTCTCCTTCCAGGTCTAAAGTCTGCTCTGCATGAAATTAATATAACATTCCAACTTTCTTTTTATTAGTGTTACCATTCTTCATCTATTTACTTAAAAGCTGTGTGTGGGTTTTTTTTTTCTGTTTGTTTTGTATTGAAAGTGGAATTCTTATAGACAACATATAAGTGGGCCTTACTTTTTGTTGCGCACCTACTTGTTACTGCTTCCTATATCTTGTCCTTGTTTTTGATTCCTATTTTTGGGTTCTACAGTTTATACTCCTTTTATGGTTTTAATGGAATACCTTGTATGTCTTTTACCCATGTTTGGTTACTATCATGAAACACTGGAGACAGATTACATTGCGAAGGAAGGAGGTACATTGTAAAGGAAACACCCCATGCTCCTAGAGGTACAGGGTTCTCACAGTACATTCTCATGAACTATATCCAAGTTATACAATATGGTTTCATTTCTTCTCACTCTTAGACTATTGGTAATGTTTTTATTAACCATTTTTATTAGTTCTAACTTGTTTAGTGGCCTACAGTTTACAATATACATTTTCAAAATGTATATCGTATACATATGTATATATGTATAACTACAAAAAAAATCCATGTTCACTTTGGAATAACTACTGACTACAGATAGTACATGCACTTTATAAAAACAGAATGGTCCTGGTTCCTCCTTCTTGTCTCATACCATTGTTGCTTTTGGTTCATTTTATCTATACGCAAGGATGCATTTTTTATACTTATGCATGTATAAACCCGTACACGGAGGCAGACTTACCTTATCACATTGTTTAACTTGAATTTCCCAAATGTTTCCTAATTAACCCCCGTACTTTCCATGGGAAAATACGGCTAGAGATTGAGCTTGGAGTTCAGTACTTTCTACCACGCATCCATTTATGGGTTCACAGCTGATTGGACTATTGGAAGGTGAGGCTGTGTTGGAGGATATAGATCACTGGGTGTGACTTGGCCCCAATTCTTTCCCTCTGTCTTTCTTGGCCTCCTGTCTGTGGTGAAGTGTTCTGCTGTTACCATCATAAGCTCTTTGTCATGGTATTATGCATAAACATACATTGTCTATGCAGCAACATGGTTGAGTACAATGGACTAACACTCCTGAGAACATGAGTCCACATTAAATCCTTCTTCCCTTAAGCAGTCTCAGGTAATTTGTTACAGTCACAAAACACTGATTAATATGCCCACAGAAGTGTATAGGTCCTCCTTTGTCTTCCTACTGGAACTTTAATTTTTCAGGCTTGTCTACAGTTAGCCTGCAATTGGTTCATCACTTATGGCTCAGGATTTCTATGCTAGCCTTGATCCTGTGGGGCTTTCTGCTTTTCTAAGTGATAATATTCTCTGTCACATACCTACAGAGCCTGGAGGCTTGTCCCATGACCTTACTTCTCTGAATTGGTAAGACCCAAGAAGACTTGATTTCTCATTATAGTTCTTTAACTCTTTAGGACAGAGTGAAGCTTTCTAATCTCTTCATATGCTGAACCAAAAACAAGAAGTCAGTCATTTACTTTTAGAAGTTCAGGATCACTGTAAATGGATGGCTTGTACCCATAATGGCAATTAACTTTTAAAAATAAGTTCTCAAGAGAAAGTCATGTTAAAGACATTTTTATCTAAAAATAAAAATTATTTCATTGCATTCCAAGGAAATGTACACATTTATAGTTCAGATGACCTTTCTTCCCCTTATTGCATTGTTAGGTAGAGTACTTCAATGAAAACATTAGCACTGCCTCGTTACAGGCTCTGAATAGCCTGTGCGAGGCCAAGAGCATAAAATACAGAGGCATTTATCTGGCCAATCAAGCTGAAACTAGACTCCTGAACTGATAGAGGTGCTGGGCTGGGTCCATTTTCTGAAAACAGTAATTGTTCATAAAGTATTGTATTCATTTCAGGTCCAAAGCTGCATAAATGCTAAAATCTTATGTGATCCTGCCACTCATTTAAACCCATTTAGAGTACCAAGAGGTGAAGCATTAGTGCTGTTTTAGGGGAAGGAGGATTATATATGGCATCTTAAGTAGTTAATTCTATAGTAAGTCATGGCCAGAGCTTTGGGAAACCCAGAGCTCTGAGATGAGGGTTCACTTTACTTTACCCTCTTATCACTCTGACAAATACAAGCTTGCCCATGAACAACGTACTAAAATGAGATGTAACCGTGGGAAATCGCCACAATTCTAGCTAAGCTGCAGAACAGGTGCTCCTCACAAACGGGACTATTTCAGACTTGCAAAAGAACCTTCTTTTGTGACTATGAGTAAAAGGGATGAGAGTTGACTCTCAGAAGAGGGCTTCGGAGGACTGAGATTCCTTCTAAGTATTAGTTGAGCAAAAGGACAATAAAGAAAGCAGTGATGTCACTGGAGTAGGAGAACCAGAAAGGCTCCCTGAAGGTTGTTTGCCAAGAGAAGGAAGTTGATGTGACAGGGTTTATACTGACATGGGCTACTGAAGAGTTTACTTCTCATTCATTACTTATCTGATTCTCCATAGACAAGATGTGAAATATCCAGAAGAGAGTGAAAAGTGCTCCTAGTTATTTTCATAAGAAAGCAGAGGTGGGAAGGATGTGGACTCCCAAGTCATGGGGCATTGCATCTTTGATGCATGAATTAAAAATGATTTTAAAATAATTTATGGGGAAGGGAAAGAAAAATTATATTTAAAGTTAGGGAAAATATTACGTGCCTGTGTGTATATACCATGTGTGTATAGATGTCAGTGGAAGCCATAAGAGAGTATCAAATCCTCTGGAGCTGGAGTTACAGACAGTTGTGAACTGCCTAATATGGGTGCTAGAAACCGAACTCAGGTCCTCTGCAAGAGCTCATAACTGCTGAGCCATCTCTCCATGGAATTGTTAAAATCTTCTTCAACATATTGAATATCTGTCTTCTTCTCAGCGGAACTGAGAGAATCTCTACTCATTATTTTTCAACTCTTCTAAAAAGAAATTAATTATCCTCAGAAATCATATCATTTTGTTCATGATTTCAGTTCTTTTATGAAACACCAAACCCTGGAATGCTCTATTTGCAAACCCCAATGTCTTGTCTGCACGTGCCTTGTACATAGACCTTTGAAAGAACTTCCTAAGAAATACTGAAACTCCAGGGGAAAGAAGAGAAATATTACTGCCAAATTAAACCAAATAATGAAGGAAATATATTTACAAAATCTTTATGTGAAAGTTAGATGACTTAAGTCATAGAACTATGGAACTTAAAATACTAAATCTCTCTCTCAAACATCAAAGACATAATTCCATTTCTCCACATGAAATGGATCTCAACTCTGGGAACTTTGTTAATTTATTAGTTAATTGTGAGAGGGGGAGAGAAAGAGGAAAAGGGAGAGGGGGAGAGAGGGGGGGAGAATATGATGTGTGTGCATGCTCATGGGAATGAATGTGTGTGGGTGTACCATGGTATCTTTGTGGGAGTCAGAACAGAACCGTAGGTGTCTGTTCTCACCTATTTTCTTGAGACCTGATCTCTGCTTTTTGCCACTGTATACTTCAGGGTAGCTTGCCAGTGATCTTCTTGATATGCTCCTGTCTCAGATTCCCATCTTGTCTTATATAATGCGTGTGTGTGTGTGTGTGTGTGTGTGTGTGTGTATGTATATATATAATACTGGTTATATATTACAGATTCATGCTACCACACCTGGCTTTGTGTGTGTTGGGGGATCTGAACTCAGGTCCCCACACTTAAATGACAACCAGTTTAGTCACTAAATCATCTCCCCAGCTCCAACTTCAGGGATTTGGGGTAGAGCGTAGGAGAACAGTTGATATCAAACAATACCTCACTATCCGTTGTGCAGCCTTTCAACTTCCTATTGCTTCAGATAAAAATGTAAAGTCTTGATCTGCTAACATTAAAAGCTTTACAGAAAATGTGCAACTTTCTCAGCAGCTCTAACTGAGCATCACAGCTCTTCTAGTACTTATCCCGCAGTGTGTTCTATGCTGCAGTGTGTGAGCTCCCCGTGTCCTTATTTGGTCTTATAGTATGCACTCTACTTTGTAGTAAATACAGTTTTCAGTGTGACTAAACTTTGGCACATGCATGTGGAAAACATAGTACACCAGAGAGTGCCAATTCACAGTGGTTAAAAGTCACTGTTCCAGCAGAATGGGTGGGTATTTTTAGCCCTGTTATCTGTTGTAATTAAATGAATGAGTAGTCTGAACTGAATGCAATCTACTATGGATGTTAAATCTATATATTACACATGGAGGAATTTAAGGGCTCTTTACAAACAAGTCATGCCATAAAATTTGTTTATTTAGTATTTTAAGTTTCACAATTTTGTGACTTAAGATACCACCAATTTTACAGAACTTTCACACAAAGATTTTATAAACAGACTAGCTCTCTCTGGTCTTCATTTATGTTTCCCCTTTAGGTTTATTTCACACAAACATTTCTCTGCTTTGTTCTAAAATTTCAGTACAATTCAGAAAGTTCCAAAAAACCTCAGCATAAAAAACTTGAAAGCATTAGATACTCACTCTTTTTATAAAACTGAGGAATGTATTTTATGGGCTCTACCTAGGAGAGTTCATTACAGAAAGGCTGTTTGAAGCACCTAAGTAATTAACCTGTACCCAATATACTTGTGAAATTATTGCCTTAAGTTCACCTTGGTGACTGTTTGCCATTAAATTAGTAGAATAAATAATTTATGTCAAAATGTGGACCCGAGAATACTATTAAAACCACTAGGATTTGTTCTGTATTTGTAAGAAATTAGATGAAATATACATCCCCCAAATACCAGCTGTCCTGTGCTGTGACAGTGTGCTAGTTCCATGGTTGTGTGGAAGAATAGATAAAGAACTATCCAACCCTAACCCTAACCCCGTGATAAATGTACACAGAAGAAACGTTGTATGTCTCCGTGAAGCACTGAAGGGATTAGATTCAAACAAATAAGACTGAAATGATTCTTAGGTGGAAAAAAATCAGAATAATTTACTTTTTATTTCAATAATGGCAACAGTTACTGAACTTTTGTTGCCTAAAATCACTGGAGTGCTTTTCCCCAAGAAAATCCCAATGGTATATTAAAGGGTAGGGCTCAAGAATATTATTAAGACAGGCATGGCGGGATATATCTTTAGTCTTAGCACTTGTGAAGCAGAGGCAGGTGAATCTCTGAGTTCCAGGCCTTCCTGGTCTATACTACAAATTCCAGGCCAGTCAGGACTACGTATAGAGACTTTGTCTAAAGAAAAATAAATAAATAAAAAAGAATATTGTTTAAACAAATATTGAAAGTGATTCTGGGATTCTGGGATATGGGTAGAAAGGTTCAAATTTCAGGAAATACTGGTATATGAAAGAGTTCCTGTCATATACTTACACAGCTTTGGTGTCTAATTTGCTGCCATTGTTTAAGAGCTTTTGTAGCAGTGCACTACGATATTTTACCCTAAATTTAGGTAAAGAGTAAGGAAGGATAGAAAGAAATCTTCACTGCTTTTACAAGTGGTCTTGATATAGAATGAGAGAAAGGAAGAAATCTTCACAGCCTCTTTTAGTGAGTCAGCACATGGTCTATAAACCCAATCTCTCCAACTTTTGTTCTTTTAGGAATTATCATACTAACTAATGACAGGAGCCCAACTAATGAACCACCAACCAATGCCTGCCCCAATTCTTGAGGTTTCAGACTTTTTATACCCTAAGTCAAAAGTTTCCATAAACCCATGTGGCACCCAATGCCCAAAACAAGCTACAGGTGCCAGAATGACTGCAACTAACCAAATTATAGCCACCTGCATCAAGCATTCCAAGCCCAACCTGTAAACAACTATACCACAGCTGGGGTGGGCACACAAACCTAATCCAAATGCTATTTTGCATTTTTAAAGAAACCAAAATAACCAAAACTTCTTCCACACCTCTTTTGTTTCGTGTCGTTTTCCACACCTCTTTCACTTCTCCTAGGACACCCTCTTAACATGGCTCCTTTCCAACATTGTTGGTGTAATATATGAGCTTTCCTGTCAAGGACTGTGATAAAAATGATGTCAAGGGAGATAACTGAAGTCAAGAGTTGGGCTTCGCATAGGAGAGGCATCCGTGTTCACACAGCGCATCAGGTGGAGATGGTGTTGCCTTTCTCATGTTTGGCTTCCCACACATCATCAGGGCTGACCTCATTTCCCAGCCTGGCCTACCCTGAGGATGTTTTCTTGTCATTGCAACCAGGCTTCACCCCAGCTGAGTGATAAAACACCTGCCAAGCAGGTACTTTGCCATCTGTTGAGTGTCATGTAAAATACACTGAATGAATATTTCAGGGTTGCCACACCAGGCTGGAAAAAAAACAGGGGAAATGCTGTTGCGAGAAGTCACAGGAGCGTATGGAATAAGGATGAGTGGAGAAGATTTCCATGGAACGCGAATCAGATGTGCAGGGGGGTGGCTGAGGGAGAAAACTTTTAGAAGATTAGTAAGGCTGGGTTCTTGGAGAATCCGGAGACAGGTTGAAAAGGTGGCGACCAGTGTTATAACACGGAGAACTGTTGACTTAAATTGTGAGAAATTTGACTAGTCACTGTGCAGAATTGCAACTGGATACAGTTTCAAAATGTCTCAGGATGGAAGCAACCTCAGAGTTGTAGACTTTTTAGAGTTTCCATATGGTTCACTTACTATCAATTCCAATCAGGCCAGCAACTTACTCAGCCAGGTAGGGGATGGGACAGTCAAATCAGAGGAGGTCTAATCCTGCCCTGTCTATCTTCTTCCTATGTGCCAACTTCTCTTGTGTGTAAATATGTGACTGATATAGCTGGCCAATCTGAGGTAAAGGAGGTTTCCTGGGGGCTTGTATTAGCTCTTGTACCTCCACTGTGAAAACAGATATGGACAATTTAGCCCCTCAGAGAGGCAGTTTTATCCTCTTATAGTTCTGGAGATTGGAGGCTTGAAATCAGTCTCATGTGTTTAAAATAGAGCACCTGGACCACATTCTCTTTAGGCAACTGGAGGTGGGGAAGCAGATCAGAGTACTTGCCCTTTCCAGCCTGAGCTTCCATCCTTGGTTTTTAAATTAAAAATCTATGAGATATGTTGGTGGAAACCACTATGATATGGTGTTGGGGGTGCCCTGCATTCTTAGCCCACGAGTTCTTCCTTCTGTCAGCTTCCTGGCTTGAGCATCATCTCCTTCACTTCTCTCATGTGCTCAGTCTTCCACTGTTTCTCTCTTATCAGGGCACTTACTGGTCTATTTAGGGCCTTGGGGTATTTCCAGAAGAATCTGTCTTCCACAAGATCCTTAGTGGATTCACATTTGCCATTTAAGGTGACATTCATGACATTCTGGTTTCTAGAGCTAAGATATGGCGACCATCACTTAGTGCACCACAAGGACTCTGGGTGAGTTTTTACTTCCTAATAATCAGAGAGGCCAGTCTCTCCCTTCCTTCTTTTTGGGGATATTTTGGAGAAACTTTTCTGCTAGGGCTGCTAGAGTGACTGTGATAATCAGTGACTGACAGTAAGTGCCCCTCACACTGTAGACAGCAGGGACTCAGTTCTCAGTAGCACCGTGGAGGTGATACACAGAACCAGGAAGAGCCTGCCTTCCGCTTTCTTGCTAGGTAAGACGGGCAGCCATCTTTTGTGTCCACACTGCAATTGGGTGGCATCGTTTGCAGCTGAATAGATCCTCACCACTCTGCTGGACAAATAGGTAGTTAGTGTGCCATTCTTGGTCAGAAAAATTTGTGGACATAACATTAATACACATATAGAAGCAGAAGCACCCATGGACAGAAGAGAATAAAATTTCCTGCTCAATCTCTTCAAGTCAAGATTTGAGGCTCTATAAGATGATCTGAATATTCAAAGCTGAAGCAAGTCAATTCACAAACAAAGGGGTGTGTCTAAAAGGGGGTGTGTCTAAAAAGAATACATGGCTCTTGCTTTCATCATATCATACTACTTTGGGAAGATTTGGAACAATTAAAATGATAACTTTGAGGGTTTTTTTTTTTTTTAATGTAGGGGGTGAGGAGATGGATTTTTTAGTAAACTGCTTGTCAGATCCCAGAATTCCTCTTAAAAGCTGAATACTGCAATGTGACAGAGGCTCATAACCCAATGTTACAGAGGTGGAGACAGGTGCATACCTAGGGCCCACTGGGGCCCACAGGACAACCAGCATAGTGAAATCCATGTCCAGTGAGAGAATAGTTAAATATTTATAGAGGATGACACCTCATGCTGACCTGTGGCCCCCACATGTGCATGTGCTCCTTCGCATACACAAACACACACATGCACATATGCACCAACATGTACACACATATACACCGCACATACACATGCATAAAGCAAAGAAACACAGGCATTAACTAGGTTTCAAGTTTCAATATACTACAGTTTGATGGTAGAAAGTTCTTGACATTAAGAGGCAAAATTTATATTTAAAAGGCCTGGATCTTGACATGTTAATGGATGTTGGCAACCAACACCTAGAGTAACTGATGGTTGTTACTATGCAGGACAAAAAAGTTGCTCCGTTGGAACTCAAGGTGTTCCAGGATGCTTGATGCTCATGGGGAGGAGTAGGCACCTGGCTCTCTTTTTGTCTTAGGGCAGTTTTATCCAAATAAAACACTGTGTGTCTCATCACCCATAATGGAAAGTGCCTGTCATTCCTTGATCATCATCATATGGTTGGTGGCCGGTAGATAATGGACTACTGAGTGTCAAGGTGACTGGCTTTCAATGCACACAAAACTAAAAATTATAGACCTGTCATTCCCGAGGCAGGCCACAATTAGCTGTCTATGCAACTTGAAATAACCATTTTGCTAGCTAAGTAATCAGTTGACTGGAGTTTTTCATTTTGCAAGCATTTCTGAGCCTTTTGTGTGCAGGTTCTTTAAAGTGTGGGTCTGAAAGTAAATAAACAGTGCACTTAATCAGATGTACTTTTTTAGACACACCCTGTTTTAAACATACGGGCAAACTCTAATGTTGTTACAATAATAACAACAATTCTGTGACTGAAGGACAAAAAACTCGGGTATGTTGTAAGTGATGTTGAAAGTTCAAGCTGAAATGTATGAGCCATGTCAACACCATGTCTCAATACTTGGTTCAGGGCTGAGAAAGAAAAATGGAAACTTTCATCAGTTAGATACTTTCATTGGGCAAAAAAGTCAGAAATAAAAACCAGTACAAGAAATTTCAATCTTTGAAATATTCACTGCTTCAAGATTATCCATCTACCAGTTTCGTACATAGGTTTGCTTTCTTCAGGTCTCTGTGTTGCAAACAAATCAGTGCACAAATGGGCGTGGCCGCGCATGCCCACTCTGAGTCCAGAGCCGGATGTCGGAGGTCCTCTTTAGTAACTCTCGCCACCTTATTGGCTTGAGACAGGTTCTCTCACAGTGAACCGAAAGTTCACAGGTTTTCATTGTTGTTGTTTTGATTTTTGTTTTTTTTGTTTTTGGCTAGGCCTAGCATGTTCTGTTCCTCGTCCCTGGGGTGGGCTGGGGTTACAGGCCCATGCAGCCATACTGTCTTTTTTGTGGGTACTGGGGATTGAAACTCAGGTCCTCGTGCTCACAGATCAAGCACTCTTACCCACTGAACCATTTGCTCAACTCCTGGGTTTGATTTCTAATTTCCCATCTGAGTTTTACCTTTTCTCTTTTACAGGCAGAGAAAGATGATGTCAGTGGAGTTTTTATTGGAAAACAGCATTGCAACTTCCATTTAAAGGACAGCAAACCAGGATTCTATAATCTCTGCTTGGATTCTAGACTGATTGAAGACAGGGCTTTCCCCTTTCTCTCTCTCCCCTGCTTCCAGTCCATATTACTCTCCCTCTCACTTCAGTGAGCTATGTCTAAATTTAAATTGCCATGCCACAAGGATACGAGAGAACTGGACAATCAATACAAATTAAGGGAAAGATCAGAAGTCTGAGCTCAGAAGTGTTTGAATGAAATTCTCCCTGTAAGTGCTGGCATCCTCATGATTTTATTTAACTTTCCATCATGGTTTTGATTACTGACAATGTTAGGCAGGGTTACAAAGACTACAAAAGACTTGTCTGGCACAGTCAAAAAACTGAATTTTTATTGTATTGAGATAGGTCCTAACTAGGCTGCTGATGGTGACATATTGACTATTCTGTTGTTTTGAGTGACTGAGTGTCATATTTTACTGGGAATTGATTTCTGAGCCCCAGTAAAGAGTGACTGAGTTTACAATTAGAGTCACTCTGTTGTGCAATTCGGGGTACGCAAGGATCATTATAAATAGCATCAGAGATTGGGTGCAGGGCTTCTCTTTAATTTCTCAGGATTTGGTAATATACTCAATTTTCATAGGACCAAAAAAACCATTTTGTTTTCTTATTTCCCTAAATAAAAGATGGGAAGCATAACTGAAAGTTGCAGAAGGCTTGATTGTCTGCTTTATAAGAATCTTAAGAGAAAAAAAAAGCTTCTTTTTCTGTACTCCATTTGGAAAAGTAATAAGCACCATCACTGAGCTTTAACGATTAGTGAGTGCATGCACACATGCACAGACACAACACATATATGCACGTAAAGCTTTCTGATTGTAAACTGTTCATCTAATAAATATAAACCATGAGGATAAGCACAGACTACATGCTTCACAGCAAAGCATCTTCAAGTGCACAGAAAAGTAAATGAGGACTAAATTAAGTGCAGTCAGATGAGTGTTAGTGATTCACCCAGCCAGGACAAGAGCTGTGCTGTCATTAAGAGAAGTAAAAAAGCCATGATACTGGCATCATTCATTGCCCTTATGTTAAGGCTAAAGACGTGGTAACCGAAGGTGTCTGTTCATAATAGGGGCAGATTGATTTGGAAGGCATAAAATCCTCCATTGAAGGGAAGTGTTCTCGACCAGCTGCTTCAGACATCAAAGCCTTCTGGCATCGAGATGTATGTACACTTCTGAAGTAGTTCCAAATTTGTTCTTATTCTCAGAGTTCTGTATTTTTGAGAGTTGGAGATACTGGCCCAAAGTGACTGTTATTTGGTACTTATTATGGTAATATAAGCCATTGGAAATCAATTATCATCACTCGTGAGTTAGGTTGACTTCTTTAGAAAGCGTTAGTCTCCTGTCACATGGTTAAGATCACAGGGTATATCTAGAGTCTACAAACTGAAAACTTTGTAATACTGTGGCAGTAACAGTTCACCTCCTATCTGAGTACAACTTATTAACTCCAGGTGGCAAAAAGGAGGGATCGGCAAGAGCCAAGGGATTTGGTCCTAGTGTCGACAGTGATAGTGACAGGTGCTATCTACTTTTCTATACTGGTCAAGTGCGCTTGGGTCTGACCAGTGGTATGTGAGTGTGTGATACGAAGGGACGGATGGAGTAGAGGTGAAGCTCACAACTGGCAGTTCCTGAGAAGCACACCTGTTAGTATGTTGCCAAGGTGATGCTACCTGCATTGTACAGACTTTCAATTCTTTGGGGAATCTCATTCTAATCACCTTTTATAAAAGAACGAGAAGACCAACGCTCATGTAAACAAAGTAATTTGATCCAACATGGACAGTTTGCCAATAGGTAAACTGGAACCAGACTCTAAAATTTCTGATTTCCTGAGCAAGGTATTTCCCCCCAGATGACTAGTTTCAATCATAAGACCTAGGAGAGTGGGGAAGAACATTTTCAAGTGACACTGTATCCCTCTAAATGGTTTCAAATAAGCTCTCAAAAATCAAAATAATCATCCCATCTTAACAAATCCGTTGCGCACTTGCATTCAGTATAAAAACATGATTTATTTATACATTAATTAAACCATCTTTTTGCATGCATGACTACAACAGGGAATCACAGATGCAAAGGGACTTTTTAAAATTTAAATATGTCTTTATTGGTGGGCAGGTGGATAAGGAATAAAAGAGGAATAAAAAATTCACTTAACTTCCACAGTAGCTGTTTCCATGGAATTCTACCACGAAGTAGAAATGTATCAGTGTAGATGTCACAGGAGTTGGCTTTAAATTTGAGGGGGTTTTTAAAGTAACACTCCATTTGGTTATAGTACAGAGTCATAACAAAGCCCCTTTCCTTTTGGAAGACTTAGATAGGACCAGACTTCCTTAAAAGATTTATATTAAAAAATACTGTGAATACAAGCAGTATATACTTAATTTCTCCTAAATGTAACTGAATTTGAGGTCTAAGAAAAATCCAATATGCTTCTGTAAATTTGTTTCCATAGTTCTTGATGTATTTTTATAGAGAAGTGAGTCAGAAACAAAATAAATGTAACAAGGAAGATTACTTTATGTATAGAAAAATGTAATGAATAAATTAAACTCTAAATTAGTGCAGACCTCATAATACAATGTCTCCCTCCAGACTTAGCTGCTTGGTAACATTTTCTATATATTTGAGTTCACTGATGTGAACTTGTGGTGTTTTACTGGCAATAACCAGACTTACAAAAGGAATAGAGGCTAGTCATGTTTTATGTCTTAGTGGAAATATATACATATATACAAATCACTAGAATTATGCATTACTATAAACATTCTTAAAATGATATGCACATAAAGATTAGCCATTTAATGAATATATTTGTTCTCCTTAAGATCACGCAAGGCTTATACCTCACACTAAAACAGTCATAAATAATACAGCAACTAAGTCAGGTTTGTATTAAAAGCAGAATTTTGTAATGCATCTTAAACACCCACGTCTCTGACTTCTACAGTTAAAAATGAAAAGGTCCTGCAGTTCCCTCCACGCTGGGTTCCTACCAGCCCCCAAATCTATCTAGCAGTTCTGTGGGACCTTTTTTTCTTCCTTTTCACAAAAATTATTCTGTCCCACACTGTGCCTGTATCTGTCATTTTATCTGAATTGCATGTGAATTATACCTTGAATAGATTTCCCCACACTGGAGAAACGAACACGTTCCCCTTCTGAATATTTTAGACTTGTGTGAGTTCTCCAATATTTTTGTTTTTGTGCAAGGCCGCTAGCAAGGCGGCCTGGAGCCTCCAATGCTGACAGCCTCCATTAGCGTTAATGCGGGTCTCTTATCTCCCAGGCTCTCCTGCGCTCCCCCCTCTCTCTTTCTTGTCTGATGGTTCACTGACACCGTTGACAAGGCTGACACCACCAATCAGCTTCGGCTCAGCAAGGTCACTGTTCAGACTTGACTCGTGATTGGCTGCTGCGCTTCAGCGTGTTATTACTGTCTGATTTGATCGGAGGCAGGGGGTGGTCTCCAATCAAACAGAGAAAAGGTCCTAGAGAAGGTAATTAAATCCTGTCAGAGGCAATTATCGGTTCCAGGGCCATGACTCTGGCCCTGAATGCAGATGATCTAAAACTGTATTCTTGTAGAGATTCAAGAGGGCTCCTGGTATCGTTCAGTTAGGCACAAAAGGAGCAGCAGGCTCTCTGCAAACAATCAGCTTTGTGTTTGATCGTTTTTTGTTTTTTTTTTTAATTCTGTTTTTCCGTCTTTTTCTTTTCCCCTTTACCCGAGGATTTCTGTTTTCGTTGAAAAATAAAAATCCGTTTTAGACCATATTCTAATTAATTTAAGAGACAACGCTTTCCTTTCTTGTCCATAAATAATGGCAAGTTTTACCAGATAACTTCTGCCTCCAAACAGTCTGGTTCAAACAGGCTTTACCAAGGCAAACCAGAGCATGCGGTGGAAGAGCAGGGACAGTAGTTTAGACCACGGAGAGGAGACTGTCACATTCCACGGTGGTGGTGCCTTAGTGTGCACGTGAGAATTCCATGTTAGGACAATCTGGAAGTTTCTTCAAGGTGGTCTGCTGGTGGCAGTCTGCATTGAGTGGATACCATTTGTTTTCTATTCATTTTTAAATTTATGAGAAGGCTTCTCTCCTACACTAAACTGATTATAAATTACATAATAGCTGATAAGTCAGTTTAATACTGATAATACTAATACTAATAATACTAATTAATACTAATAAAAGCAGAATTTTGTAATGCATTTTAAATATCCACTCTCCCAGCACTATTTAAAGATCAAAAAGTCATGTAATTTCTCCCCGTGATTCCCTCTGCAAGCCCTCTAGAGAAAGGCTGAAGTAGTTTTTAGAGTATAAGGAAAATGCCTCCTCCCAAATATTTAGGGGCTTCCGTTTTTAAACGGAGGGCCAGATTACTAAAAGAGAGGAATGATGTGTTTTCATTTGGGCAGAGAAAGCCAACTCCATAGGCACACATTTGTTCTTATATAAATAGAGGGCTTCAGTTATGTTTCCCATGCGATTTCTGGTCATCTACTATTAAATAGACTTTGAGGTGTGGATTTTGCCCAATAATTTAGGACTAGAAGGTAAATGTCTCTGGAATCTGAAGACTTTGTTGTTGTCAACAGTGTGAAGGTGGTAGGCTGTTTCTATGCCTTCCTGCTGCTGGTTTTAACACATGTTATGTAAATAAACGCACCCCATAAACACCAACTTGCCCAGTGCAGAGCCTAGATTTCATCAGCTGTGTGTTGCGAGCATGAGAATTATTTTTACAGCAAATAAGATGTTCAAAACACCATTAAAACAATTTCCGAATTGTTGCTGATGAAACAGTTTAAACACTAGGGTTTCTCCCCAGGGAACAGTTAACTTTCCTGTAATCTTGGCTGTTTTCTTTGTTTCTAGAACACCATATTCCTTAATATGCATGACTACTTGTTTTGTTGAAACTAAATAGATATTCTAAGCAAAACAGATTTTTTTTAGTAGCCCCTGCTACTAGTCCATTAATCAGAATGAGGTATCAGCCTGGGAGAGAAATGGGTGGGAGACGGTGTTAATAATAACGGGAAATCCGTGGCCACTGGTGGGCTGGATTGTAAAAAGCCTCAAATCCCACACTGCACACAGGACCGTGAAAATGGTGTTTGATTCATTCTGTATTGTGTTTTTTGCAGCATCAAAAGCTCCATCAACCTTTCTAATAAAGATAAAATAGATCTGTACAAAGAAGCTGCTCACCAGTCTGTGGCATATTTTAGGTCAATAGAAGGAAAGTTCACTGATAATGTTGAAAATTTTGTTTTGTTTTGTTTCTTCCATGGGGGTGACAGTTTTTTGTTTCCTTCTTCTTCCCATTCTTCTTCTTCTTCTTCTTCTTCTTCTTCTTCTTCTTCTTCTTCTTCTTCTTCTTCTTCTTCTTCTTCTTCTTCTTCTTCTTCTTCTTCTTCTTTAGCTAGAGTATTTATTGTTATTTAGTTATTTTGTTGTAGTAACCTTTCAAAAAGAAAGCTTTATTTTTTTTTTAAAAAAGGAACGCTTGTAAATATAGCAAAGGGAATAAATGGAAATATTTCCTTTAATAATTAAAGTCCATACTTTAAGTTAAAAAAATGAGAAGAAAACAAGAATGGAATGTCTATAACCACTTTACTAAGGGACCCACAACCCTCCAGGCAGCATCATCTTCCAGATGTATCTTTAAAGCTGTCTGGATCAATTGGAAACCCTGGGAGGGCAGGGCTGGTACCACATCCTATCTGGTATGCCTGGAAAACCAATAAGCAGAAGCCAGTATTAATCACACACATCTTCCTGGACATATACATGAGCCTCTGTGTGGTGGTTCCTCTTCCCTGACATGAAGTCCCCCAGACCACTATATACCAACATTTTTTAGGGGGGATGGGGCTCAACCCTGATCTGACTACTGTTAACCTGTATCAATTGTCTAATCATAATACTAAAAAAATAGAAGGATTTCTATGCTCTCACTTAACTTCTGTGCTAGTTCAAACCTCAACTACCAGGACTCTCCCAAAGGAAAAAATACCTGAGGTCATTATAATTAAGTTGGTGAGCTGAGTGCACCATGTGCCTTTAAATGATTTGTAAACAAAACTCTCTTGGGGGTATTACATTACATTCAGTAGTAAAATATATTTTAAAATTTACAACGTTTATGTAAAACAGAAAATAATTCACCTTTATCTCCTTATGTTTCGTTGCTTTGGTCAGAGTTACTGGAATGAGAAGAAAGGATCTGTTTTATAATTGGCCTTTCACAGATTTCTGGTAAGATTCTTAACACTACCAACCCCAGGAATACACAGCCCAGAGAAAGCCCATTGGGGTCCATTTTCAGAATGGTGCATATGGGAACAATAATTTATGAATGGTAATAAGAGTTGGGTATGCAATTCCCTGCCCAACATCAGGATAAGTGTACCCCACTGATTACGGAACACAGAAAATACTTGACTAAATAAGATAAAAGCCATCTGTACTTCTTGATTGTAAGTTGTAATTTTTCAAAAGCAGTTGAAAAAAAGAATGATATGAAAATATCTATGAAGAAATATGTTCTAAGAGTCATATATATATATATATATATATATATATATATATATATATTTTTTTTTTTTTAGGAGGTATGGATGTGGGGATTGGCGGTGAGAAATCATCTGGACCCCTCCACACAGGGTACGGAGAAATTAGCATTCACTGTTGTGTGCTGAGAATTTGTCTCCTTGCTAGCTGCATGTTTCCCCTTAAGGGATCTGAAACCGTATCAAGTTTTATTAATTTATTGGCTCTGCACTGAGGTGTATTGTAAGCCAACTTTAAGTATTTATTTTTGGTATTTATTCACTGCTTATAAAACGAGGCAAATTTCCTGACAAACCTTGAGGATTTGTATAGTCAACCAAGGGTATGAAATCTAAACACATTTAAATATTGTGTTTGTGTTTATTTATTTAATTCATTGGTGTGTAGTGGTGGTGGTGAGGGTTCTGGTGGTGGTGGTGGTGACGGAGGTGGCATGTGTTCGTATTTGTGTGCATGAATCTAGAGGCCAGATGTTGATATTTGGTATCTTCCTCTATCACTCTTCACATTATTATTATTACTACTACTACTACTACTACTACTACTACTACTACTACTATTATTATTATTATTATTATTTTCTTTTTAGACAAAGCCTCTCACTAAACATAGAGTTCACCAATTTGACTATAGTGGCTGACCAGCTGGCCCTTGGGATTCTTCTGTGCTCATCTCTCCAGCTGTGGGAGCATAGAATCGAGAACCCAAACCCAGCTCAGCTTTTTATGGGAGTGCTGGGGATAAAACTTGGTTCTTCACACTGGCACAGCAGGAACTCAACTGACTGAGCTAACTTCCGGCTCCTGATTAGTTTTGCTTATTTATTTGTTTGAGCCATAGTCTCATGCACTGCAGCTTGGCATTAAACTCACTACATAACTGAGGATGCCCATGAACTCTTGACCTTCCTGACTTCACTCCCCAAAAGCTTGGGTCATAAGTATGCACCCCCATGCCCAGCTTGTTTGATATTGATGAGTGGTGATTTTATTCCTGGTTTGAAAACTTAGGGATATATTCCTTCAGCCGTGATACACTGTTGTAGATTTGAGGGTGTGACTGAGGAAGTGATCTCTCCTTCCTTTTTCTAGAAGCTGATAGTTTTACTCCCCGTGGGTACATGAGAATCTGTGAATGTGATTGTTGGGGTAGAATGATAGTGTCACAATGGAAGTTGGCTCTCCAAGTCAAAGAACGGTGGGGACACATAGAGAGCTGGTGTTTGATGCCACAAAAACCTGAAGGCCAAGAAATGGAGATGAAGAAAAGAATATCAATTTGATGAATGGAAGGATGGAGGGGCCCTGACCGGCAGAAAGATGAGCCAGATCTGGCTCTATCCTAATGAGCTACCAGGAATGTTAGACATGACCATTTCTACTGAGACTGTTTCATTTTCGTTCCCAACCCTAAGGTTGTCAGATAAAATATAGGGTCCAAAGTAAAATTTGAACGCCAGACAAATGACTTATAATATTTCTATAAAATAATGTACCAAGTGTCACATTGGACATATATTATTCCAGGATTGTGTGCAATTCAAATTTAACTGGATGTTCTGTATTTTCTTTGCCAAATCAGGTAGCTCTGCCTGCCCTGCCTTACATGATACCTGGGGCTCAGTGCTGGAGAGTTCATGTTCTCCAAATGTGAAACGATTGTGTCAGGTTAAAACCTCTCCTGGATCAAATTTCTGCTAAGAAATCTGAGGTCCATTTTCTTGTCCTTTACACTTGTCATTTTTATAAGCCTCTGAAAAGACATTTTTCATATGCCGATTCCTGGATGCCTCTGCTCATCCACTGGCCCAATTAACCACTCGTTTTTCTCCTCGCTCTGAAGTCTTTGTACAGAGGTCATTATTCATAAAATTTTCTTTTAAGAAAAAATTGAACTTATTACTATCATTATTATTTGTGTGAGTGCATGTGTGTGCAGGAGTGTGTATGATGTGTGTGAGCACACACCACAACACATGTGCAGAGATCAGAGGACAGCTTCATGAAGTCTGTTTTCTCCTTCCACCTTGACATGGCTCTCAGGTATCAAATTCAGGTCGCCAGGCTGGCACGGCAAGAGACTTTACCTGCTGAACCATCTCACTGGCCCAATAAAGTCTCTATATCTAAGAGAACTTCGTCCTTTCAAGACAGAAGTATGCTGTTTCCTTGGAAGATACTATTTCTGTCATGGCTGTCTTGAGTAGAGGCTCATCTTTGTGAGATCCTCAGCTACCTCAGAGTGTAGGATAAATAACCAGGGCTGGGATTATTTAAGCCGCAAAATTTGGACAGATATTTGAGAGATGGCTTTCATTTTTCCTTTTTCTATGTGGATTCTGTTATTATCCTTAAGAATTTCAGCACCCGTGTAGAAATGTTACTGGTGTCCTTTCCTTAGTTGATTTTTTTCTTCTTTGAAGAAGTTTGTTTTCATCTGGAAAACAAAGTAGACATAACTAATATTACCTGTCAGGATGCAGAAAGGGGCTATAGAGTATATATAAATGATATAAAAGACCAGGTATCAGGCTTGTGACCTAAGAAGATAATTTTTTTGATTGGCAGCTCAAGTTAGAACAATCAAGTGGGAAACCTGATTGTGAAAATCAGCAATCAAGTTGAGGCAATTTACTCAAATTTTCTATTCAAAATAGTTCCTTTTTTTTCAAATCTGTCATGAGCCATCTTTTCTGGAATGAGTACTTGAAAGAAGAAAATTGGACTACAGGAGACAGGATCTCAAACAGACTGTAATTGAAGAGTGTCAATTGTTACAGAGCCTCAACAGGTCTGGTGTGTATGTAATACAAACAGATTCCAACAAGGCACAACATGATAATGATGGGGAATGAGTCTGGCGAGTGTGGTAGGGATCAGGCGTTGATAGGTGTGGGGCACTGAAGGACAGTGGTGCAGCTAAGGCTCATCAGACTCATGAATCAGTTTCGACTATCTGCATCTCGAATCTCTCTTGTAGATCTGTGAGCTGGAAGACAGCTGGGATGGCAAATTCCTGACTTGATTGTCATCATACTCCTTTTCCATGGCCAGCCCAGACTTGGGCAGTCCTTTACCACACACTACTCTGTTCAGCATGGATGTAACTTTTTAATCTCTTCGAGTCCAGCCACCCAGCAAACTCAATCAATGCATTATAAGTAACATCTGAGATGGAAACTTATTTCTTTACCCCAGACTAGATTATCTCAAACAAGCTTTGCAATATTAAAACTCTTCCAGGCTTCGTGTGCAAGAATCACAATGCATTCTTCCGTCTCTGCTTCAAGAGACGATAAAGACTGTGGCAGATTGTGACTTGAGCACTCACATCACATTATTTCAAGTTCTTGGGTATGGGGGAGTTGTTATAGATATTTGCCCTCTTCTATTTACTTTTCAGGATTTTAAACACAGGAATGCAAGAAGACGTTTAAATGTAATTTTATCAAGATGAAGGAGAAAATTGATTTTGGACATGCCCAACCACTGTCTGACCTGATGCATAGATTTCAAGAACCAACATTCAATTTTGTGAGCTTCTTTTTCTGTCCCACGCATGTCATGTCATAAATCCACTCTGAAGATTCAATGACAGGTTCTTTTTAAATATTTCATAGAATTTTTTTCTTAAAGCACAATCCAAATCTCCTTAAAATATGAGACCAACCTTTCTCCCCTTTTGTTGTGACAGAAGTGCCATTTTGTAAGTTACCCATCATGTCAGGAAATTGTAGAGCAGGAGTGACACCCTATTTTATAAAGAAAGCTTATCACTATATCTTGAGTAAGCAATCTCATCCCATCTACTGAAGACATGAAAGGCTGTAGAAACGGACAGCAAGTCATGTTTTCAATTTTATTTTCAAGTAATTATATGAAAAAATCCATCTTTGTAAACTAATGGATTATACACTCTAAAAATATTTTTGTATAGATTTTTGTATAGATAATCCATCCATGTTCCATATGTGTTCTAGTTCTCGTTTCTGTTGCTGTAGTAAACACCACAACCAAAAGCATCTCTGGTCTATTCTAAAAGACAATGTGTATTTGAGCTTATGGGGAAGCCGCTGCAGGAATTCAATGGAGGAACCTAAAGCAAAATGTAAAGCAGAGACCATGAAGGAATACTTCTTACTGACTTGCTTCTGTCTCATGCTCAAGTAGCTTTTTTACCCAGCCCAGGCCCACCTACCTGGGAATGATGCTTCCCACTATGGGCAGAACCTTCCTACATCAATTAACAGTCAAGAAAATGTCCCACAGACATAACAACAAGCCCCTATGATGGAAGCATTTCTTCAGTTGAGGTTCTCTTTCCCCAGGTGATTGTAGGTTTGTGTCAAGTTAACAGCTGAAGCTAAGTGTGACATTATAGAAAACATACAAAAATTATTTCTGCATCTTCTGTCTAGAATTTAACAATTTATCTTATCTTTAAAAACTTTACTTTTTAATTTAAAATATGAATACTGTGTTTACATCATTTCCACCCTTTCGTTTCTCCCTTCAATTCCCCAAGTGTCTCCCTGTCTCTCTTTTTGACTCACAACCTCTTTTTCCATAATTATGACTGTTTGCATGCACATATGCACATGCACGTGCACACACGCACGCGCGCACACATACACACACACACACACACACACAAACACACACACAAACACACACCACTTTAACCATGGACTTTCCAGCATTTAGAAATGTGAGAGATGAAATACGTTCCTGATGTTTATAAGCCACCCAATTAAAGCTATTTTGTTATAGCAATACAAACAGACTATAAGACAGTCTGTGTTAAATAATTATAACAATAATTGCTCTTCGTCTTTGCCTAGCACTGTTACTTCTTCAGTTCTATTTTAGGTCTTTCCAACATATTATCTTTCAGGAGTTTCATAACAATCCTTTCAGGTTGCAGGGAGTGCACTGCTATTCTCATTATTCTGGGTGAAGAACAGATGCAGAAGAGTTAACCATAGGACCAGCATTCTAGTTAATGGCAGAGGCAGGGGTAGAGGCTGACTCTCCTAGTTCCTATTCAAAGCTCTTTCTTGGACACTATACAACCTTCCAAATATATAAAAACCAGTCTTTCTTAAAAACACCATATGTATAACATTTAACATAGAAGAAATTAACTCAAATAGAATTTGCCACCCTGTCAGGCTCAACACACGTAATTTTGATGTGATTCCAAGATCTAATGAGGATAGGCATTTAGTTTCATCATTACAGTGAAAATAGGCATTTTGAAGCAAGCACAGTGGACAAATTAGCTCATCATAGACAGATGATAGCTATTATTTTCAGTGACTTTGTGAGTACTTTTCTCAATGGTGCTATACAGTTGCGACTGTCTAATGCTATTTAGTGTCCAGTAAGACGTGAACCTCTATGGTAGAATAAACCTGTCTCTATGATGCTTCCTTTAATCATGAGAAATGAAATGGTATGACAGCTGCCACATGTGTGTATGTGCTCACATGAGCAAATGTGTGCATGAAGGTGCACATGCATGTGCGTGTATGTGTGCATAGAGGCCTGATGTCAACCTCCTGTGTGGCTCCTCAAATGCTATCACCATATTTTTCTGGGTAGATGAGAGATGGATCTCTCATTGACCTGCAGCTTTCAAATAGGCTAGGCAGTTGGCTAGTTAACCAGTGAGGCCCAGGGGTCAGTTTCTGTCTCTGTAGCCTTGGGATTATAAGTCCAACGCCACCATAGCTGGCCTTTCCTTTTGGGCCTTTATGTTTGCGTAGCAAGCACTTTGCTAACTTAATCATATCCCCAGCCCAAGCCTCCATATCTTTAATAATTAAAATGTGGGAGAAAAAAATACCACAATTTAAAACGTTACATTATCACCATCTGAACAAAATGCAAGAGTTTTTCTAAATAGCATGTCTAGCTGCTGTATGTGAATGACATTCTTACACAGGTGCCCGATGACTCCACTTTGCTTTATCCATGGAAACCCTGCTGAGGTAAAGAAGTTCCTTTAAGTAACAAGCAACTTAAACTATTCTTGAAAAATAGAAAGTCCCTATGAAATCCTAACACATGAAATAGAGATGGAGGGGGGAACCACAGTTACGTCAGGGGTGAGAGAAGGCCACATCCCTATCAGCTCAAGATTCCTATGCATCCTTCATCCACTCATCATTGAGCTCCTTAGTGGTGGGGAACCAGTGAAGAACAAAGGACACAAAGTCCCTATGCTCAGGAAGCTTCCCGTCTGTCTAGATGAGCCAATAGCTACGTTATGATTTCTGGCCTTAATGCAAGGAGTGTGCACAGAGGGAAGAATTTATAATGAAGGGCATGGTCTAATCAAGAGGTCTTAGAAGCTTCTCTAAGGAAGATTGCCTGAGCCGGGGCCTGAAAGATGAATCAGTATTTAATAGTGAAAAGAGGAATTAGAAATTGCTAGGAAGAAGGAAGTGAATGTGCAGAAGCGTGGCATGCTAAGAGGTGAGTAAAAGGAACTGGAAGATTAAAAATGGAGGCTTGCATTAGTGACAGAAAAGTACTATGGTGGCACTGAGGTGAGAGGGACGTGCAAGTCTAGATGGCCAGCTTTGTAAGGGGATAGGATCGACGGTAAGAGTCATGACTTATCTGCTAGTTGAGATGGCCTCTCTGCTGTTGGTGTAGTTTGTGAAGGGGCTGGGAATGAATGCATTGCAAGTCAGAAGATTCGTCTTTTGATGAATTATCAGGCAGAAGAGGGTTAAAGAATTGTGGAGGAGTGAATGGGTCAGAATTATTTAGAAAGTAGTTTGCAGGCCTGGGGAAGTCTCGGGGAGCTGTGGGAGGAAGGATGTAAGAGCAGGTTTCTGGTTGGTGTAATAGGTAATGCTTCAGGGGCATTCCTTTGGATCTGGGTCAACAAACTTTAGCATGTGTGGTACATGCATGTCTGTCTGTATATGCATTTTATATAGCTGCTTTCATACTACAAATGTGGAGTTGAGGAGCTGTGACAAGCACTGGTTCCTGAAACCTAAGTCTTTTATCTCCATCTTCAAAGAAAATGCTTTCTTAGAGAAAGCTCTCATACACACTGCTATTATTCAGATGACTATGGTCTGTGTGTCCCCTAAAGACCCATGGATTAGAAGTTTGGTCTCCTGCATGACAATGCTGATATGGGGTGGGCCTTTGAAGAGATGAGGCCTGGGGGAGGTTATTTCTGTCCCATCCTCAACTCTGGCTCCTGCTTCCCAGTGAAATCTCTCCTTAGCTCATTGACTATTAGGTTATCATGTACTACAAAAAAGTGCAGCTGCCGGGAGTAGGGGTGGAGAAAGCCAACATCATGCCCTTTGGACTTTAAATTCCCCAAATTCAGAGTCACATAAACCTGTATTCTTCAAAATAAGATATTCAATCTCAGGTATTTTGTTATGTTATGGTAGCACCTCTCCTCCTCCCCTGACACACACACACACACACACACACACACACACACACACACACACACACGGAGGGAAAGAGGAAGGAGAAGGAGGAAGGGAGAAACAGAGGAGTATGCACACTAGAAAAATATGAGATTGAGAGAAAGGTAATAAGTGATTTGGTATACATGTGTTTCAGGAGCTTTGAAAAAGTGAAGAGATGTCAAATAAGCTTCTTTTTCTTCCTTTCTCTCTCTCTCTCTCTCTCTCTCACTCTCTCTCTGTCTCTGTCTCTCTCTGTCTCTGTCTCTCTCTCTCTCTCTGTGTCTCTCTCTTTCTCTCTCTCCCTCTCAAGCACAGGGCTGGGAGAGGGGAACAGAAAGGAATGGGAAGAGAGTGTTATCAAGATACATTTTTATGAAACTCAAGTTTTATTAATAAAAGTATTATAAAAAAGAAAGCTACATTCTTGGCAATACCCCACTCTTTCCAGGTGGTGAAGAGTCACCATTCCGTCAGTGTAAGTATGGAAGGCATCAGACTTACAGGGGAAAAAACAACAAATATTGTAGAAAACACTAGCCAGCGGACCTCACTGTGGGCCTGGCAGATAGAGGTTTGACTGAGGGAGAGATCTCAAATGTGGTTACTATAGCCACAGATTCCAACACTAATATAAGTGTGGAAGTCAGCAGTGTCAAGATATAAAAGAAGTAATGAATATGAACGAGACCACCTAGCAGAGGCCAGTGTGAGTGAAAGAAGATGCTTAGAACAAGCCTGAAGATTCTCTACCATTTAAGGCCCAGGCTGACTAGCAATCAGAAGAAAGTATGAGGTCCAAGAATGTGGCAACCCAGAAGCCACATATGTTGTTTCCATATCTAAATGCTCTCTCTCTCTCTCTCTCTCTCTCTCTCTCTCTGTGTGTGTGTGTGTGCGTGTGCGTGTGTTTCCTCTAAGACCAGGATAAGAAAACGCAACAAATACTCTAAGTGAATGGCTTTGAACAACTTCATCTTAGGAGGCCAGAAGTCTCAAATGAAGGTGTTAGCAGAGTTGTTACCTCTTCAGGAGCTTGGACAGAGATTCGATTCTGGCTCTGTCTGTTTCTGAGCTCACAGTGCAGCCAGCAATCCTGGGCATGCTTTGGCTAGTAGATGCACCACCTCACTCTCTGCCTCTATCGTAACACAACACATGTCTGTTTGTCTTCTTAGTCATATTGGATTAAGGAGCCACTGTACTTTAGTAACGACACTATTACCAAATAAGATCATCCTGAGGGGTCTAGAAGGATATGAATATTTGAGAGGACACCATCCAACCGATACTCTAGAGGAAACAATGGACTCCAAAATGATGTGCTGTGATTAAGAGAGTCATCTTAGGGAGGTTCATTGGGAAGCAGAGATCTGTAGAGAGAACTGCAGTAGCTCGTGCTGGCTTCTGTGCTGGCTCCCTTCTTGTTCCTAGTTAGCCTGAAGCCTTACTGATGGTTATACTGTAGAGTGTGTCTTTACTTTTGAGAGCTGGCTCAGAGCACAGGGGTCCAGGCTCTGGAGTGATGCGAGAGTAATGATGCCACCTTTGGAATTTTTCCTTTTGATCTCTGCAACCACTTGATTGCCCTTGGAGATCTCTCCTTAAGTAATACGTAAGCCTACTCCTATTTAGAGTGCACAGGGGCTAATGGGATCACTGGCTAAGGTGAAATGGTTGCAGATGGTAATGTGAAGACTAATTTATTTTCAGAGGCTTTTAGGAATTCATGTGCTTTTAATGATAGCTTACTATAACCACAGATCCCTCATTTTCATTCGTTCAAGGGAGAGGATATTGCCCATTATTAACAACAGAGGAAGACAGAGCAGGCAGCTAATTGACCCAGCTAAGCTGACACAATTGTGGTAGGGTTATGAAAGCTGAAGCGCTTTGCTATGCTCCTAGGACTTTTGTCTATTTTTTATATTGACTTCTTTAACCTCTCTGTAAGCCATTTTCACCCCATGCCTCTCTCCCTCAGTCAATCCTGCATCTGCCAGGCCCCACAGGAAAGTCTGCTGAGCAGTGGTTTCTACAGTCTTTATTGTTTGTCCATCATATGTCTGATGCTGTCCATGCCTACACTAATGGAATGGTCACTCCCCCACCACCCAGAAAGGATAGAAATGGTGGGGTTACATGCTGTCAATCACTCTGCTCTGCTCATTATCATTGGATGTCAATGACATGCTGGCTGCCACCTTGTAGGAAGAAGGAGAGAAACTGGTAAGATGGGAATAGGAAAATGTATTTCCATTTAGTCTCTCTTTTAGTAAAAAGAGGCAGGAAGTCTTTAAGAACCAGAAATCATTAGTTTCAGGAGGGAAATGTTGGTTTTTTTTAATCCAATTGGATTGCTGATTCCACGTGTCTATAAATTCACAAAACTCCAGTGGCCCCAGTCAGTGCTCAGCCAGGCTGGAGTCTCATGGACAGCTTCTCTGCCTCTGACCACCATCCTCTGGAATTAAACTCTTGATCTTCCTATCTGAATTTATGTCCTGCCTCTGATGAGTTGCAGGTTTATACTTGGTCTTTATAGATCTTAAGGGTTGTATTTTTTTTTTGAAGGGTTTTCACAAGGGCAGCACTTCAAGCTGTCAGAGGCCCAGGTTCATCTGTGCTCTGCTCTGCCTCACTTTCTACCATGCCAGCCAAGAGAGCCCCAGAGCTTTGGGCAAGAGATAACAGTCTGGATCTGAGAGTCAGGGGAGACCTTTGTGGTTTAGGGAATGGCACATAATCACTCATGATGTGAAAAGTGTGGGTTTGAAGTTAGGCTATCTTGAATTGAAGGCCAGGTTCTCACTTTACAATCTTTATCTTTTGAAAAAAAAATTAACTAAGCATATTTTTAAAACAACGCGACAATGTTTATATGTAAACACAAATTGAAAATAGGCCAGGATGTATATATGAAAGGGACTGTCATTGTCCCATGGTGTATCTGGGATCCACATCACACTAGACAGGGAACAAAAGGAACTTAGGTTTTTCAGTAATGACCTTGGTCTATAAAACAAAACAAAAAACTGATGTCACCAGGACAAAAAGTTGACATTTTAAAAGTTCTGGTAGCAGGTTAAACTATATCTCTTTTTCTATATTTTGCATCTACTAAAAATTTTATTATTTTAATTATCCTTCAATTTAATTATTCACAATTGTCTTCATTTTTGTTCTTGTTTTTCTATTTGGCTATCTTTTCCCTGTTACTTTGAAGTTATTTACATAGTCTGATTTGAATCAGACTCGTGTGTGTGTGTGTGTGTGTGTGTGTGTGAGGTGAGTGAATGTAGAGGCCAGAAGACAACCTCAGATGTTACCCTCTGGAATGCCGCCTACCTCCTTTGAGATAGGGTCTCTCTCTCTCATTGGCTAGCTACATGTATTATACCTTTTCCTGTCTATGGTTCATCTTTTCTTTTGATCTTAGGAGTCCTGATAGCCAGTGTCAGAAAAGATGGAAGAAGTCAACTTATTGAATGTGTACTTTATGTTTTGACCTTTTGGTATACATGAGTTACAATTTTCTTTTCTTCTTCTTCTTTTTTTTTTCTAGAAGACTTGAATTCTTATTTTCTCCTATAGGTCTTTAGTCGGCCAGGAATTAAATTTTTGATATGAGAAATTTACAGATTTAATAATTTCTCTTCTATATGAAAAGGTAATTGTTCCAGGCATCACTAATTATAAGAGTAATGTTGAATTTTGTATTAAGAAAAATTGATCAGTCCTTTTTTTGTTTGTTTGTTTTGGTTTTTTCAAGATAGGATTTCTCATTGTAACTATGACTGTGCTGGAACTCACTCTGTAGACCGGGCTGGCCTCAAACTCACAGAGATTTGCCCGGCTCTGCCTCCCGAGTGCAGGGATTAAAGGTGTGTACTACCACCGCTCAGCTTGATCAGTTATTAAACTTCCTCAGGAATGCCACCTACTTCCTTTGAGACACGGTCTCTCATTGGCCTGGACCAATTAGTAAAAATTGTCTATCTGGCAAGCTCCAGGGACATCCTTGTTTCCCTGTCCCAGCAGTGAGATTGTAATTGTAGGCATGCGCCATTGTATGTGTCATCTTCACATGGGTTATGGAGTCCCAGCTCAAGTGGGACACTTTCAAATGAGCCATCCCCCTAGCCCAACTTTAAAAATGTTAAGTAGATATTTATTGTAGACTTTTGCTAGGTATTCTTTTTATCATTTTGCATAAGTCTGTCCCATTTTATTTCTACACATACATTTTAAAAACACAGTTGATAATTGGGAAAAAAAGCAATTTGGTTCTTGTAACAGTTTTTATGAGAATGGTTCAGATAGGGAATTTAGACCATTGGGCTCCATTAGGTTAGTCAGGGTCCTGGGTAAGAGTTTTACTTTTCCTTGGGCTATTGTTTACATTATAAAATAGAGAGGAAGGGCTTGGAGGAGGCATGCCAAAGTCACAGGGCCTGAAAGGCCATGCACAGATATGGCTACACATAACTACAAAGAAGGCTTAAAATTGCAGTGCTCAAAAGAGCTATGTGTTTTAAAACATCTCTATTTATACCTTTTAAAATTATTGATTATTTGTTTGTGTTTATTAGACACAGAACACAAGGCATTTCTGAAGCTGAATGTATGAGAACTTTTTCCACTGAGGAAGCAATTCTTAGTGGATACCTGATGGGTCTTCTTGAATTCATTCAAGTCTCATGAGACTATACCCTACCAGGTTGGAACCCATGCTTCTTACCAACTACCTAAAAGTCACCTTTCCACTATTTCATGCTCCTGTTTGATTAATTTTCTAGTATTTCACAGAATTCAAGGAAATATTTTATACTTATTGGCTTCCATAATATATATAGTAAAGAATACAGATTAACAGTCTGATGAAGAGCTACATGGCTGAGTTATAGGAGCTTCTCAAGTTCAGGAAATTTTATTTCCAAGGAGTTGGGATACACAATCCCCCCAATATGTGGATATGGTCAACAGCCTGGAAAATGAATGCTACATAGTGGATAAGAATTCTTGGGGATTCATCATATCAGCATGATTGATTATTAAATCATCTGACACCTTTCTCTAGAGAAAGGGTTAAAGGAAATATGTGAGCTCACAGCTTAACACTATAACTTGTTCTTTCTGGTAACTAAACCTCACTCTGCAGCCCACTCAGAGTCACTTCATTAGGACAAAAGAGGGTCTTGTCACACAGGAAATTCCAAGAGATTGAATTCTGTGTCCAGTGCTTCCATATCTCAAGAAATTACAAAGACCTTAGGAACTCTGCCCTGATGAATTGGGGGTCAAGACCAAATCATCAGAACAAAAGATATTCCCAACACCTCCCTCTATGAGGGTGTTGGAAACCTTCCTCGTGAACCAGCTCAGAGACTTTCCTAGAGATGCTATCATTCAGAGAAGGTAAAGAACTCTTAGGAGTTCTGTGCCAAGAGCTCTGTGAATAAAGGCATATACAATTCATTGAGAGGTAGAAAAGTTAAAAACTTGTTTCAAGGACCATATCAACCATAAATGGACACGTTAAAATTTCACTCCAAGCATTAGAACTTCTATGTCAACTCTTGGGACCCTTGTTGACATGATGGTGAAGGCATGGAGTGATTCTGCAGTGATTTTCAAATGCTGAATCTATTTGTTACCATTACAACAAGACATAGATGACATTCTATAACTTGCTAATTGTGGAATATTTAACACAAACTTCAGGGTTTGGGGGAACCTAAAGGGATAGTGAAATGCTCCAGGACTCATAATAGTAGAAAAATAATACTTCCACTATGAGGACATATAATGGGTCCTGGAATCTGAATAGTTACTAGGCATAGGTTTAGCTCCAGGAAGGCTGTCAAGCAGAAGCTGCCAAGCAAAACTGCCATGACCATGCATCATGGGAGGCAGGGGCAGAAATAGTACCTGCTTTTGTCCGTTCCATTTACTCTTATTCTGATAATTTCTTAGTCAATTTCATGTAGCTACAACAAAATGTCTGGAGCTGGAGTACTTTCTATTGAAAATAGGTTTGTTTAGATCACAGTTCTGAAGGTTTGGGAGCATGGCATCTGCTCAGCTTGCTGAGGGTGTCATGGCAGATGGTATCCAAATGGTAGCAGCACAAGTGGTAGAGAGCACATGGCAAGGAAGAAGAGCTTTGTGGGAGGAGCTTGGTTTGCTACTAGAAACTCCCTCTTGTAGAACTGTTCTAGAGAGAATTCATTCCTTACAGAGAAGCATTCACTTCTATGAAATACCTAACCTCTTCCCAAAGGTCCCACCTCTTAAGGGTCCTATTACTTCTTTAAAATTTTATTTGCTTTTAGTTGTATGTCTGTGGGGTGTAGGGATATGCATGTGTGTGTGAGTGTACACATGAAAACCAGAGGAAGATCTTGCTTTCTACCTTATCCTTTGAGACAGGGTCACAACCTTGCTAGAAAGGGAAGCCAGTGATCCTCCTATAACTCTCTTGGTTCTGTGGTTACAGGCATACACAAGATGTCTGACTTGCTATGTGGATGCTGGGATCTGAACTGTGGTTCTCATGCTTGTACAGCAAATGCTCACATTTACTTCATTTTTCAGTCTTAAAGAGTTTTATTTGTTATTTTTTTGTATTGATGACTTCTTTTTATTTGAATTATAATATAACAAATATTTATAATCAGAAGTCATTTACATTATTCTGCTTAAAATGTCACTCCCTCATAGTGATGAGTCCATGACAGTTGCTATCAGAAGACAGTTCAGTCACAAGAAAAACTACAACTAGATGTCTCAGGGATACGAGGTCATGAAGAACCCAAGACAGTTGTGAGTTTCTCCCACTCTTACTTGTTTTCCTTTGGGAAGGCAGGTGAACATCTGTAAAGGTTTCAAGACAATAACTTTATTTAAGTCTCATGGCAAAGAATGTCTGTGAGTCTATAGGTGTGAATGTTAAGTGAAAGGCACATTTTGGTTCCAGGCAGTCACTGTCTCAGGAACTATATGTAACTTTACATTATTATGTACAGTCATCACAGCTCATGAAGACATACTATAGGCCACAATGATCCAAAGTTACTTTAATACTAGAGATCTGTAGGGTTTATTATAGATGTTTTCTAGAGCTTAAGTAATTAAATGAATGCTGTGGATTACATGGTGTTATGGCTTGGATATGAAGTGCTCCCTTCACAAAGGCTAGTGCATTAATAACATGATCCCTTGGGGGTAAAGAGATGGCTCAGTTGTTGAGAGTGCTTGATGCTCTTGCAAAGTACCCAGGTTCAGTTACCATCACCCACAACCATGTGTAATTCCTGCTCCAGGGTATCCAGGGTATGCCCTCTTCTGGCCTCCACAGGTACCAGGCACACATGTGGCACACATTCAAACATGCAGACAAAAGCACTCCTATACATAAATTTGAATAAACCTTTGAAGACTTGCTCCCACACTGGTAGAACTATTTTAGGACTTACTGGAGACTTAAAGAGACAGAGCCTAGGGGAACTGTCAGAGTTGGTCACTGGGTGCATGATGTTTGGAGGTCTGTATCTTATCCAGTGAGAGCTTTCTCTCCCTCTCCCTTCCCTCCCTGCCCCTGTCTTTTAACTTTCTGATCCACTATGAGACAAGTAGTCTGTGTTTCATGCTGCTGCCATGACAGTCTGCTGGACCATGGCCTAGAATCACTGAGCTAAGTACTGTGTACTGACATTTCTGAAACTGTGAGTAAAATAAATGATCCTTCTCTATACATTATTTTCTTAGGTGTCTGTCAGAGTGATGAGAAAATAGGTAACACAGAAAATTAGTACCAGAGAATGGGTTCATTGCTGTGTCTAAACCTGTCCATGTGTGTCCTGAAGCCTTTAAAACCATATTCAGGAAGTGTTTTGAAGATGTTTAAAGAAGTAGGCTGGAGATGGTCTCAGATGCTGTTAGGCTGTAATAGATGATTCTGGTGGGAGCTCGGAAGAACAGGACAGTGACGAGAATGCTGACAGCAGACTGTACTGTGGGGAGTGGAGAAAGCCCGGAGTAAGTAAAGTCCTAGGGAATGTGTGCTCTTGACAAGGGCACAGCCATGTCAAGGACCCCACAGCCTCGGTCTCTGACTGATGGCAAAGGCAAAGACTTCCTGGGAGTGGAAGAACTGAGGAGGAGTTCTGACAGTGTGTAGAAAATGTTCACTATAGCTTTCTCCCTACCAGATAATTAAGGCCTGAAGACTTCTCCCCCAAAGACTGCTCCTACCTACTGAAATTGGATAAACCTGTCTCCTTGATCCAGCTGACTATCATAAACTCCGCGTCCTTGTTAATGTGTGTGTAATAGCCCCACCACCTCATTCAGCTATATGCACTAACCACTCCACGCTGTTCAATTCTATGTACTAAATACTCTGAATTCTGGGGTGCTATGGTTTTTCCAGCAGAGAGCCCAGGCAAATCTCAGCTTTGTGTGTGTCGATATGCCCATCTGTCTGTCTTTTCTTCACTCTCTTGCCTCTGCAGTTGGGTCCATTCTTAGAGCCATGCTGGACACCCCATTCTGCACATGGGGTCTCAGATGGAAGTTGTGGTCCAAGAGGGCTTGACTACCATGCGAGTTGGCACACACCTTCCTTTCATCCATATGGTGCTGGTTTGGGAGGCATGTAGCATGCAAGAGTTACAGGATCATGGAGGTTCTCATCCACACCTCAAAAGAAGGCCTAGGAAGCCAGACAACTATCAAAGTGCCAAGATACCCAAAGGCAACTCTTGGGAAGATGATTCATAAAGCTGCAAGCCATAGATTAAATGGAGAAGCCAGGGAGTTAAGTTTGCTGGAAACATGCAGCATCTGCCAAGGAAAGCTGCATGTAGTCAACTCAAGAGACAGGCCATACAGACTGCACTTGACAGAGCCGTTGGGGTGGGGATACTCAAGCTCTTTGGAGCTAATGTCATGCCACCATAGATCCTAGACAAGAAGCTACGGGATTTCCCTTCCCTTCCCTTCCCTTCCCTTCCCTTCCCTTCCCTTCCCTTCCCTTCCCTTCCCTTCCCTTCCCTTCCCTTCCCTTCCCTTCCCTTCCCTTCCCTTCCCTTCCCTTCCCTTCCCTTCCCTTCCCTTCCTGATTTCAGGTTTGTTTTGATCCTTTCTTTATTATTCTCCAATTCGGAGTGGAAATGTTTGCTCACTGCCACTGCATTTGTGGATTGTGGAACTTATTTGTTTCATAGGGGCTCACAGACTCTATAGAAGAGTTCACCTTGGATCTCAGGGAGACCCTGACCTTAGACATTGACCAGTGATGAAATGGTTAGGACTATAGGATTATTAGAGATAGACCAAATGCACTTTTGCATTGTGAGATAGATGCGAGTTTTGCAGAGGTCAGAGATCAGAATGTTATGACTTGCATATGAAATAAGTGTCTCAAAATGGCTTGATCTGTACCTATCAGTGCTATTTTGCAAGATTATGGAAATGTTAGGAGGTGGGGGCCTGTCTTCAAGAGGTAGATTGCTGGGATCTGTCCTTGGAGGATTCAACTTGCTCTTCTTTCTCTGAACCTTTCCTACTGTGAGTGAACAGCCACTGCATGCCCTCACTGCTGCACTCTTCTGCCTGGCAAGGAACTTAGAAGTCACTGGACTCAGCACTCTGGGCTAAAAACTCTGAAACCCCGAGGTAAACAAATCATCCCACCCTTGAAGGTGTTTTCTCATGTATCTGTCACAGCCACAAGAAACATAATAGGCTGGTACAAAAGTAACTGTGGTTCTTGCATTATTGCAATTTGCTGTTTGATATTAGAGTACATTCTTAATAAATATGGCTATGTCATACATCATTTTAATGTACATTTCTCTCTTTATGGCTTCTTTTATAATGGCATTATATGCCGTTTATTTTACATTATGAAAATGATGTTAGACAAGAAGAAAATTGAAGTAATTTTTAAAATTTATAAGTTTATTGTTCTTATCATTATGTATGTGTGTATTGTGATATGTGTATATGTGGGGATGCAGATAAAGGTTAACGAGCTTTCTGGAGTCAGTTCTCCTTCCAACTTTATATAGGTCCCGTGGACTGAACTCATGTGCTTTCTCTTGCATGGAAAGTGCCTTTACCCTCTGAACCATCTTGCTTGCCCCTCAGGTTACTTTCTTATTCAAATTCAAAATGAATTACAAAACAGTGAAGACAACTTGAAACAACAATAATGCATTTGGTCCAGGAACTGCTAAGGAATTCACGGAGCACTGTTGATTCAAGAAATTTTTCCAAGGAGACAATGCCTTAGAGGAGCAGGGAGCTGGCCAGTGAAAGCTGACAGCAACTATTCTAGAACAACCACTGAAGCTGGTCTTCTTACATCTATATGAGAAATTGCTAAAGGACTCAGTGTGAACCATTCAGCTAGCTGATATTTGGAGCAGATTGAAAGGGTGAAAAACCTTGATAAGTAGGTGTCTCATGAACTGGTTCATTTTTTTTTAAACGTTGCTTTGAATTATCATCATCTCTTACTCTGCACAACTGTAAGAAGCCATTTCTTAATTGGCTTGTGCAATGTAACTGAAAGTGGATTGTCTACGACATCCAGTAGTGATGGAAAGTAGCTTATTGGTTAGATGGAAAAGAAGCCCAACTTGTACCCAAAAAAGCCATGGTCATTATTTAGTGGTTTGCTACTAGTCTGATTCAATATAGCTTCCTGAATCCCTGTGAAACCATTACATCTGAGAAGAGTGCCCAGCAAGTTGATGGGACACATCAGAAACTACAAGGCCTGCCATTGTCATTGACCCACAGAAATGGCACAATTCCATTCCACAATACCCAGCGGCATGTCACAAAACCAGTACTTCAGAAGTTGAACAGGGTGTTCTGTGAAGTTCTGCCTAATCCACCACATTCACCTGGCCTATTGCCAATCAACGTTCCCTTCTTCAAGCACTCCGCCAACTTCTTGCAGAGAAAATGCTTCCACTGCCAGCAGGGTGCAGAGAATGCTTTCCAAGAGTTTGTCAAATCCTGAAGCACAACTTTTACACCACACAAACAAACAAACTTACTTCTCGTTGGCAAAAATGTGCTGTTAGTAATGGTTCCCATTTTGATTAATAAAGATGTCTTCGAGCATCTTTATTAAGTGAGTTAGACTCACTTAAAAGTCAGACTCTGAAACTGCGGTTCCTTTTGCTTAATCCTCTGTTCATTCAAAATATCACTTTCCAAACTGTGAATTCATTTTCTAATCCACAAGTCTGTAAATTAAGGAACTTTGGGGGATTCCATAAATTTCACTGTTTTCAGATTCTTCTTTTGTTTTTGCTATCTCTCTTGCTGTTCTTTTTCTAGCATGTCATTATAATAATCATTTAGATGTACTGAGTTTGGATGTGGATGGATGTGAGTGCAGGTGTGTGTATATGTATGTGTGTGGGGGTGGGTGTTTGCATGCACAGATATGTGTGCATGTATGTGTGTGTGGGTAGGTGTTTGTACATGTGCAGGTCTGTGTATATGTGTGAGTGTGTGGGTGGATGTTTGCATGTGTGCAGATGTGTGTGTATGTATGTGTGGGTGGCCGGGTGTTTGTATGAATACAGTACACATGTGTATGGAGGCCAGAGATCAATGCTGATCAATTCATCAGGAGCTAACCACCCTGTATTTTTTGAGACAGAGTTTCTCACTGAAACTCAGGGCTTGCTGATCAGGCTAAGCTGGACTGCCAGTGAGACCCCCAAAGATACTTTTATCTGCACCTTTTCAGTGCTAGGATTACAAGAGTATGCCATCATATCTGGCTTTTTAAGTGGGTTTCCAGGACCAAAATGGTCCTTCCGCTTGCATAGTATGATAGCTTTTTTTTTTTTTCAATGTCAACTTAACACAAGTTAGAGTCTTCTAAGAAAGGGAACCTCAATTGAGAATATGCTTCCATCAGATAGGCTGGAAGGTAAGCCTGTGGAGAATTTTCTTGATTGATGTGAAAGGGTCCAGCCCACTGTAGGCACTGCCTCCCCTGGGCAGCTGGTCCTGGGTTGTATAAAAAACTAAGATGAACAAGCCATGGGAATAAGCTAGTAAACAGTGATCCTCCATAGTATCTGCTTCAGTTCCTGCATTCAGAGCCTCCCTGAATTCCTAACTTGACTTCCCTTCACAATAGACTGCAACTGAGAGCTGAAATAAACCTTTTCTTCTCAAGTTGCTTCTGGTCATTGTGTTTTATCACATCAGTAGAAACCCTAACTAGAACAGAAGCGAGAAGTTTACTGACTGAACTGTCTTAGTCTCTGAGAACACTTCTTCAAGTTTACGACCTATTTAGATGAGCAAAAACAAGAATGTCATGGTGCACAAGGAGCAGCAATTAAAATTCTGCTTAAGCACTTGTCACAAAAGGAAGCCACGGGGTTGTCTCTATTTGTTTCTATTCAGCAATTCTTCTGGAATGGCTGATGCACCTTCATATATTTCATTTTGCCCATACAAAAGCATAAATGTTATTATTTTTCATTTTATAGGTATTAAAATTGGTTGATCTCCTGTGAATCAAAAGGTAAAATTGTTTTTCTAACTGTGTTATCGCAACCTGTGCTTCTCAAGACAGAAAGGGGACTCAGAAGGGGAAAAGTGTCTGTGGGATGGATTCTGGGAAATGAGTGTGCACATTGAACAGCTGAGTTTTAAAAATGATTAAGGAATGCTATTGGTGGGAAAGAATACCAGGTATCTAGAGATGCTCTACATGCCCTGGAATAATGAGAGATTCATTCACATTGCAGTGACCAGTTAAGAAACACCCAAATTTCCTTTAAGGGTATGGCTCCTGACTGGGAGCTCCTGACTATGCTCTACTCATGAGTATATGGGCATACCGGACTCTGAATTATTAAAAGAAGGAGGAGGAAGAGAGGAAGAAAAAGAGAGGTGGGGAGTGGGAGAATTTAAAGGGAGGAGTAAGGGAAAATATGACCAAAATACATTGTATGCATGTATGAAATTATCAAAGATTAAATGTGTAATAGTCAAAAAAAATTGACCCATACTACATTTAAAATAAAGCTGAAGAACACAGGGATTGTTTATAATTTGAAAGTAAATATGACACTATTCTTGTATTTATCATTTTATAGATTTTGTCCAGTATCATTTAAAAAGTGGGACTGATGAAGAATTACATTTGTATAGGATTTTTATGGCTATTGATGAAGTGAAAGGTAAAGAAAAATGACCTTAGTCTAATAAGAGTAAAGAATTACTTTATGGTAACGTGTATTAGATTCTAGAAGCCCCCTTTTACATTCGATTTAAAACTAGTCAAAAATTATGTGGATTTCCAGTATTTATTAGTATTTCAGACAGTACTTTCTAAGAAGTGAGCCCGCTTTTGAGAGATATTTCTGGGAAGCTGCCTTGTTAAGCTCATCTCCTCTCTCGAAGTAGGTGAATTATAGCCCAGCCATTGGTTCATGAGCTTTCTTCTTTCTGTCAGATTATGCAAATTGACTAGAGGGAGGATCAGGGGCTCTCTTTTGCTCAGACTTGAGAGCAAGAGACAGGAAGAAGTATTTCTATAGATATTCCTATATCCAGGCCCTTCCTAGATCCTGTCCACACAGGAAAAAGTTCTCCAGCAAGCGGACCTTTGATTCATGTTCAGTGGTCACAAGGGACTCACTTGGGGTCATTGCAGGAGAGACTGGAGCAAGAACTATAGTGTAAATGAAGAAATCAGAAGGTGTGGGCTCTGGGGAGTCTGACTCTAGGACACAGACATGTAAGCCAGGTCCAGTCTCAGCCCTACCATTCATTGGGCATTCACTGGGTTACTGAGTCTCTGTAAGCATTAGCCACTTCATAAAATGGGGGACAATAGTGGTCTTCACATCAGAGTTGAGCTGAAAAATAGTTGAAATGATGAAAGAAAACCATTTGACCTCTAACACACTGTCAGTAAATGCAAGCTATTTAATCCCCACTTGACTGTATTCTCTGTCCTCAGATCCCCAGCCCCCTGGATAAAACCCCATTTTCTACACTGAGGTTCAATTTTATTATCTTTCTAGATCCAGTAAAATGTCCACCAAGTTCACTAATTGGAATGAACTTTTCTCCTGGCTTCTGAGGCAGGCATGTAGCTGCTATCCAGTTCCTGACTTCTGACTTCTAATATAACCCAGACTTCATTTAAACACTTATATGTCAAGCTGCAGAAAAGTTCATGAGTGTTCTACACCAAGTACCTTGTTCTCTATTTCCCTAAGCCCCGTGATGGAAGAACTGTGCAGCTGGAGAAGAGGGCCGATGTTCTGGGGATCTCACTATCATCCTGGGGAAATAGAGTGACCATTGTTACCCTGGCCTCTGCTATAGCTGCAACACTTTCCTTTTTCCCTCCTTGAAATAGTCATGCCAATGGCAGTGGCAGTCCCTGTGACAATGGACTGAAAACGTTAAGGATAAAAACAAGGAAACTAATGGAAAGTTAAACTCTCAACACTGAGTGACTAAGCAAGGCCTAAGGCCACCTACACTCATACTTGTTATTTTGTGAGAAAAATACATCTTTGAATTTAGACCACTAAAACTCAAATTTTCTACTGTTTTCAGTTACATGCATTTCTGGCTAAAGAAAATTAAAGCCCCCTCCATCTTAGTTATTCATTTGCTAACAAATATATATTATATCTCCACTGTAGACCATCTGTACAAATTTTTGAGGGTTGTCTTTATAAAAGGTCCACATTTCCTTCCCATGAACATAGTGTCCAGATGCGTGACTTGATTAGACAATTGAAACTGGAGAGAAGGGGTATGTGTCACCTTCAGGACCCCACCCCCCATTTCTGTCAAGAGACTGGTACTTCTCAGAGGGAGCCCTGTGGTTAAGGCCTGGATAACACACGGAGTAGAGCTGCAGCTAGCCCTGTGTGGACACGAAGATGAGAGAGAAAGAAGTTTTGGGTTGATTTCTTAAAACAAGGCTAAACCTAGGCTGACCCATTTAAACAAAAATGAGGCAGCATACTGCGTGATTTGTAATTCCATAAACAGTAAATGCTTTTAGCAATTTCCTTTGCTGAAAAATAGTAATTTTCCAAGTGTGTTTTAAGTCTTTGAGGTATTCCATATTTTTCTCAAAAGCCTAGGTAGTACAATAATCTCTGCCTACTGTTGAAAATCTAACAGGTTTTTTCTATCCTCTTGGTTTTTGTTTTGGTTCCAGAAGGCTGGGTATGAACTCTGGGCTCAAGGGATTCTCTTCCCTCATCCTTCCAAATAGCTGGGATTATAGGAACAGGCTACAGTGCTGGCATATGGGTTCTTGAGGATTGCTTCACATCCCATTGTTTAGAAATGCTACACATCACAGAGGCATATTATTATTATTATTATTATTATTAGTGTGAACATACAGAGCCATCCTCACTCAAGTATCTCGCACAGTGTCTGTTGGTCTTTAAAATCGTTTTTTTTTTTTTTTAATTCAAGAGAAATAATGAGAACAGTAATACTGATAAAGCATCATAAGCAGAGATGTTAACAGGAGGCATGGAAAAATGTTAGCAAAATGAATTATCCCCTATTTCCAGGTTCATTTCTGGAGCTAATCATTGATAGCTTCTCTGTACATTCCTGTTATATTCCATGTCTTATTCTACCTTACAGATATTAATGAGAGGGCTCAAGGGAAATGTGTGCTTAAAGGAGACTATTTTTGTCTTATCATTAATTAATTTATTCATATCTTTATTTAATACAGTTTTTATTGAATAATTGTCTATTGTGTCTCAGGTCATGTTCTAGGCCCAGTGAATAACAGCAGGCAAGATCTGTACCTGTGTGGGTTAGGTTTTGTCAACTTGACACAAATTAAAGTTACCTGGGAGGGAGGAGCCTCAATAGGGGAATTGTCTTCATCAGATTAGCCTATGGGCAAGTCTGTGGGGCATCTGTTTGATTGATGACTGATGAGGGAGGGCTGAATACAGTGGGTCTGTCCTTCCTGGGATGGTGGTCTAAAGGTTATATAAGAAAGCAAGCCAAGTTAGCCGTGGGGAGCAAACCAGTGAGCAGCTTTCCTATGTGGCCTCTGATTTGATCTCTGCCTCTAGGTCCCTGCCTTGATTTCCTGCCTTGGCTTTCTTTGATGATGGGACTGTGACCTGGAAGCCAAATAAACTCTTTCCTCCCCAAGTTGCTTTCGGTCAGCATTTTATCACAGCAACAGAGAAAGACACTAAGTGCTTAAGTGGAACTTTACATTCTGCTGATAATGGAAAGAAATAGAAATCAAAGCAGATGATAATAACAAATATCTTGAAATAGAGATACATGTTAAGAACATAAAATAGGAAAAGCAGTGGATAGTGTCTGTCCAGGTAATGAGGAAAAGTCCTCTGCAGGAGATAACCTTTGAGCTTCAGGCCTGAATGTCTGACATAGTCAGTGATGAGAAGAATTGAGGGATCAGTGTGCCAAGTAGAGGGACCAACAGGTGCCAGTTCTCTGAGGAAAGAATGAGCTTTACATTCTTAGGGAAAAGGAAGAAGAGTGTGATGGAAGGGGAGAGCAGGGCAGATAAGGTAAGGGGGTGAAGAGCACCCAGACTGTATGTGCTCTTAAAGACCATAAGAGAAGGATGGAGAAGCCAGTGGAAGGCTTTCTGCACTGGAGTAGCATCAGAGGAAAGTCTGGCTTCTGTTTCAAAATTGAAACTTGGCCACTGTGTGGGGCAGTTGTGGGGGAAGGGCAGGTAGTGGAGGGCATAAAAATAGAAGTAGACACCCATTGGGATCCATTTTAGCGCTCTAGACAAAAGAAGGTGATACTGGTGAAGATGGAGAAAAATGGTAGGACTAGAAGCGTATGTAAAAAGCAGAGCTGATAGAATTTGTTGTCAGGTTACTCCAATGTTGGGTGTCCTTTATGACAGACACCATTACTGGGTGTGCCCATCCTGACTCCAGCGCATCCTGACTCCAGCGCATCCTGACCTGTGGTTAGTTACTAAGTGTTCGTGCTACAGTTTCTAAATCTGTAATGTATCTCAGTAGCTTGAATGAGTGAATTCGTATGCCCGCCCCCACAGGCAGCACTCAATAGCGGCTACCTGTTATTATTGATCCCCCTGTGCAAACTAGAACATTTGTGAGAAGAAACAATTGTACTCAAACCACTTGATTTACACTCGGCAATGGAAAGTGGATGGGGCAATAAGGCTGGGTGGCTGTTGAAGGGTATCTCCCTGAGGAAGAGCTGTTGATTTACCCCTGTGCTGAATAGGTGAGGACACATGCTTCTTCCAAAGTCATAAGTCTGTGCAGGATGTAAAAGGTTGTTCATAAAGAAACCTAATACTTTTTCTCATCTCTGGTAATTCTCCCTCAGATCCCCTTCTTTAATCCAGCACATTATTCATCTGTAATATAAAAGAGATAATATGGAAATTAGAGCGTTAATTTCAGCTGTTAGGGGAATCAGACCATGGTGTGGGGATTAAGAGACAAAAGGACAAAAGAGAAGAAACACCTTCTAGCTAGGTTGCTTTGAGCCTATGAGTTTTTATGAACAATTTTCAGTGATTTGAATGGAAAATACCCTTTTCACTGGGACATTTCTGAATGGGACATTTCATATCATTTAGTGGTATGCACAATAATATGTACATAAATTTCTTTACTAGTAGATTGACGTATATTGAAGGCAAATTCCACTTGATTTATAATTATCTTTGTATTATTAATAGCAAAACCTGCCCTTAACTTGGCACTGATTATAAACTGAATCCTAAGCCAAATTCAAACATATCTCATGTATTTCTTACCGTAACCCAGTTTAGATACCCTATTCCAGAGAAGTAAAAACTGAGGCCAAAATAGATATGCAACCAGTTCAAAGCTGTAAACAGTAAATAAGTTTTGGGACTTGAGCTTGGGAAATCCATCACTAAACATTGTGGTTAACCATTGTATTTTAAAACCTATGTCTGTCAAGTATCTTATTGAATTTTTTAGGCTACATGTGTGCTTGTGAGAAACATAAACCCATGAAACTAAAAAATATATTATTTTAAAAGAGCAGAGGCAAATGGGTTGGCATATTGTAATTCAGGTGGAATTGGATGCCTCCTTCAGTAATTCAATTTTAGAATCGCTATCATGGATTGCTCACCGTGTGGTATAATTCAAAAATGTACAAAACTTCCTTCTCTTTTTCTAAGTTAAAAATTACCTGTCCTGCCATTTAAAGATAAGTAAGAGGAAACAAACCTGTAATATTTGATTCATGTGTGGCTTGGCTTTCTCTTCCCATTACTATTCTAATCACTTCAAGCCACAGACCTTCTTGATGTGACATTTTGTTTATGCCAGAGAGAAATAATACAAACTGAAGTAACAATGTCAGGAGAGTGTATAGGCAGCCTTCCTACTTCACATCCCAAAGAAAGGTGAAATAGCATTACCTTTCACAGGTTAACATCCTTCATATGAGAAAAACGTAGTAGAGCCACACTGTCCAACCTGTGACACTTGCCATGCTTTGCCACCGATCAATGGAAGTGTGACTGATCTCATCTGTGAAGCGCACACCAGGATTGGAAAACAATATGATTAAACAAAGAAAGAGTGCGAACTATCTCAATATTTTACTATGGGTCACATGCTAACAATAGTGCTTTACAAAGAGTGAATTGAATAACATAGATTATGAAATTCAATTTCGCTAGTTTATTTTCCATTTTTATTGTGGTTACTAAAATGCTTTAAATTGTATGTATTTTTCTTCATGGTGACACTGCCTTGGAGTTGCATATTTTGCTGTATTTATTTTCAAATCCATGTTGGAGATTAATGGGAGAAGGAGCCATGCCATCAAATACACAAATACATAAAATGCCCCAGTTCTTATTCAGTGGGGAATGAATGCCAAGTCCTTGCAGAACTGCCCAGGATGGAGCTCCACAAAACCACAGATTTTTTTGACAACTCATTTGGGTTACAGGAGGTGCCCTAGCCTTGCAGTCAAACACTCCTGATCTTAAGTATTTAATAGCTGTGTGGGCTGGAGTAGCTGCTACATCTATGTGTCACTGCATGTGCTCCAGCCCTACGTTGTATTACAAGCTCTGGTTGTCACTCATCTGAGCTGGTGCATTCCAGTTTTCTAGTCACATTCCAACTTTCCTTCGAGCCAGCTCCCCAGCATTTAGATTCGGAGTTCCCATGGGAACATTTTAGCATCATGCAATCTGGAGTTCAAGAGATTCAGCCCTGGTGGGACCATCTTGATTAGTTGAAGGCCAAACACCATAAATAAATGCTTCACACTTTTTAACTGAGGCACATGCTCTGTTACACACTTCACAGGTCTCCTCAGAAGAGCCTGGTAGGCTCCAATTGATGCCTTCAGAAGTAGCCAACTTCCTAATACAGAGTGCCAGCTTCCTTGTTTTTTCACCTGATCCTCAGCCCTGTTCCCTGGCTCATGGACCAAACCAACTATCTGCTACAAACCTTTGTGTAAGGCTTATCTCTGGAGGGAGCTAGGCCACGGCTCTCTTAGAATGGCAACTCTGGAAAATAGGAACTCGATTTATGTAAATTGGGAATGATGATGCTCATTTAAAGTGTTGTAGGAATTAGAGATAACACATAGAGCACCTAGCAGAAACCGTGGGTTCTCATCGTGATCATTTCCCATAGTACCCTCAAGACAACATTACACAATGATTTTTTTTTTTTTTTTTTTTTTTAAGGAGAGCGTTTTGGAGAAGTTCTTTCACATGAGCCTTGGGAAAAGCAGTAATTTTCAAAAGTTTCTTCTGATGTTTTCTATCATTCTGAGGAAGCCCAGCCATTAAGAATTAGTAATAGTTAGCTATTTCTTGGAAAACGCATCTGTTTGGTAAGAAAAGAGGACAGATGATGACTTCCTTGGATGCAGGCTTCTAGTCTGGGACCCATCACTTTAGCTCCATCTCTGATATATAAATGTGAAAAATGCAAGCACAGATGAGGTCTCACACTCCCAGTGGGTTTAGACAAGAAAGCAAAGGTGCTTGAACTTTTTTTTTAAAACTTTTTGGGAAGTTAATGTAATTTACACATAAATACCAAACAAAAGCTAAAGTTCCAGGCGCTTTTGTTCACAAGTGTACCCAGTTTGTACCTGTGCTTCCCCAAGCACTGACCGTAGAAAATTAGTCTGAGTAAGCAGCAGGGAAAGTCAGGTGTCTTAAGGGTTCCTATTTCTTCTTCTCATTGAGGTTGTATCTAAGTGTATGAAGGGATTGAGGAGGAGTTGGATACTGTGTATCATAAGGTCATTATGTCAGGCACCAAGATGTTGTTTGGTCCTAGCCCAGCATCTGTCTCAGCTGTAAACTATGGAAATATTCTTCAGCATCTGTGGTATCTGATTTTCCATTCTCAGTCACTTGATTGCTATAGGGAGCTGTATTCTTCTAAATTTGATAACATAATCTCTTTGATGATGTTACATGAGGGCAAAATATTTGGTTGTTCCCTATATAGTTTGTGTCTCCGTCCAGTATCAGGAATCACACACAGGTGTTGTAGACCGAATCTAGGTCTTCTGAAGATGTCCATGTCCTATACTCCAGAATCTATGACTATGATGTGTTTTATGGCAAAATGGAATCGAGGTGGTAGACAAACTAAGGCTGTTCTTTGGCTGACCTTATGATGGACCATAGGTAATCAGAAGATCCTTAGATGTGAAAAAAGAAAGATGTCGTGTCAGAGTGATTCAAATGTAAGACTTGTCAGCCTATCCTTAACTTTGAAGATGAAGAAATGTACTGCAAGGACTATGATCAACAAATGGACGAAAGAAAATGAACGGACACAAATCCTCCTGTAGATCTTCCCCAAAGTCACGCAGCTCTGCACAATCCTTGATTTTATCCAATTGAGGCCCATCTTGGACTTCTGACCTCTATAAATTTACAGGAATAAGTTTGTTATCACCCAATATGCAACAGTTTGTTATAGCTGCAACAGGAAACAACACACTCAGATGTTTATCTTCTGTTTCTTTGACCCCATCGGCACTTTGACCCCATGAGGACAGGGCTTTTCTCTCTATGCTGCTGCTTTACTAACTCTACCTGAGAAAGAAGGGTGATAGGTCTCTGCTCTCAGATCACAAAGACTGCTGGGAGACAGTCCTCCTCAGTAGGATCATGATAGGACTCTACCAAAATATGTGTTTTGTGTACTTTCTCTTATTTTATGTTCTTCTTTATCAACTCTTGAAAATATAAATTGCACTGGATTCAAAGGGTTTTCCTTGTCAATCTAGATTGTGTATGTCCCTTCACCACATGTGAAGGCACAATGAGCATGCAGTCAGAAATGAAGAGAGAGGCAGGGCAAGTGTGAGGCAGAACAGAGAAAACAGGAGGCAAGAGGCACTAGGAAGATGAAAACTAGATGTGTCCATAAGAGGGAGGCAAGTCAGGCAGCAAGGATCTGCTGAACAACGGGGCATTCATGCCTGTGGAAGTCAGAACCTCATCAGTCCCTACTGGGAACCAGCAGGCGTCACCAGGGTCTGCCCCAGAAACAGTAGCTTTTTTTCCTGAGTCTTCTCAGGGATAACTCAATCTTCATCTTTTTGTCCGTTTTCCTGTTTCTTTTTATTTCTTTTCCCCCATCCACTAAGATTTTTCTGGCATTTCATGACAGTTTGAACATCCAGCAAACACATTGTTCTAATTTCATTTCTATGATTGTGATAAAATACCCTGATAAATAACAACTTATGGAATTTGGCTTACAATTCTAGCTTACAATCCATTATTTTGGGGAAGTCAAGGCAGGAACTAAAAATATCACTTCCATAATCAAGAGCCATGGAAACCTCATGGATTGTTGATTGCTTGCATGCTTGCTTGCTTGCTTACTCTCAGCTAGTTTTCTCTTTGCCCTGGCTAGGGAATGGTGCTGCCTATGATAGACTGGGTCTTCCCAGACCAATTATAGCAATCCTCTACAGACACATTCTACAGACACACTCACAGGACAGTCTGATCTGGATAATGCCTCACTAAGCTCTTTTCCCAAAGGATTCTAGGTCGTGTCAAGTTGACAGTTTAATCAGCATACACATTGTTTTAGTATCTCTTATATCCCAAGTGTAGTGTTAGGCAATGTGAATAAAATCCATGCTGATTTACTAAAGCAAATAAAATATTTTTTTTCTGATTTATATCACATATAAAAAGGCATAAATAATAAAAATTATAAAATCAGATATTAAACTATTTAGATTACTATTTCCTCTACACTTGAGAAAGTTATCACTATTTTTTAAATGATCACTATTAATAAAGAAAATGTATAAATCACTGATGTGACTTAGGTTGTAACTGAGTTAGCTACATAACATTAGCAATTTTATACAGAATTTTGACCAGAAAATTGTGTGACATATGATTATAGTCCTTCAAGTTTTGCAACTAAATGAAACTTCACCTCAAAGAAGTTAAGAGCTTAGAGTAGAGTCATATAAATCTGGGGCCTGAACTCATATCTCTTAGCACTAAATCTGATAATATTCTAAAATACCATCTCATCAAACCATATACCACATTACTAATTTAATGTGAATTCACTAGGTATTATATTTTGTTTTATAAGCTGTTAAATCCATGAAGATCATCCAGTAGCTATTATGTGCTAGATTCTTAGCAGGTTTGATATTGACTGGAACGTTAGAATTTTAAAGCAAAAGAATTGACCTTTCTGTATTTAAGTTTTAGCAGATGTCCTCTCACTGGAAAGGAGGACTTTTCAGTCTTCAAAGTAAAGTCTTCCAGAATAGAGTTTGGATTATCTCTATGTCAGAAAGTAAATTCCAAGCCTATCAAAAAAAAAAAAAAAAAAAAAAAAAAGTAAATACCAATAGTAAGACTGGGCCCAGAAACAAACAACAAAAATTATAAAATCTACTATTCTCTAATTTCATACTTCTTCACTTATATTATAAGAGAAAAGAACATTACGTTTTTGGCCCTGAATTTTATAAGAAAGGTAGCTGAATGTGAGCCTGGAATAAGCCAACATGTAACATCCCTCCATGGTGATTTGTCTTTTAGTCCCTCCCGCTAGGTTCCTGACTTGAGCTCTTAACTTGGCTTTCCTTGATGATGTACTATAACCTATAAAATGAAATAAACCCTTTCCTACACAAATTGCTTTTGGTCAGTGTTTTAGCTCAGCAACAGAGAATCAAACACACACAATGAGCCAAATACATCAATGCAGACGAACAGTAACATTAGTTTTCTATGATGAACTCAGCATAAATATGCTCCTCACTGGTGTGATGCTATTATATCTCACAAAAAGGACCGTGATCTCGCTATTTTGCCATGATGCCATGTAGTAGCTGTAGTTGTTTGAATAAGAATGTTCCCCTATTGGATCCCATATTTAAATACTTGGTCCCTAGTTGGTGGTGATGTTTGGGGAGGTTTACAAAGTGTCTTGGTTGGGGTTGCCATTAAGAGACAACCATGAGCACAGCAGATCTTATAAAGGAAAGCATTTAATTGGGAACGGCTTACAGATTCAGAGGTTTAGCCCATTATTGTCATATCAGGAAGCATGGTAGCCCACAGGCATACTTGGTGTTAGAGAGGTAACTGAGAGTTCTGTGTTCTGGATTGGGATGCTGCAGGAAGAGAGAGAGCTACTGGATCTGGCTTAGGCTTTTGAAATATCAAAGCCCACCCCCAGTGACACGTTTTTCTCCAACAAGACCGCACCTACTCCAACAAGGCCACACCTCCTAATGCTACTCCCTAAGCGTTCAAAACTGAGTCTGTGGGGACCATTCTTATTCAAGTCACCACAGGAGGTGCAGCCTTCCTGGAGGAAGTATGTCACTGTGGGCAGGCTTTCAAAGGTAAAATACTTCTACCACTCTGAGATTAGACAGACATATTGTATTGTTGAGAAATATAAGTATAAAGTCACATAAAAATGTTCCATCAAGGGAAAATAAGTGGTCTCCTAATTTGATTTTGCCCATTTATTTTTCCAGAAAATATTAAATCTCAGTCAGACCCTTGGAATTGGAGACCTGGAAATTAGAGGTCCATGTGCAAAACTTGGATTGTGTAGAAAGAGATACTATAATGCCCTACCTAGCCCACTTTCTTCTCTGCCCCTTAAAGCCCTTGTTGTAATGACATGCGTACACAGAGTGACACACTTTTATTATGCTGGAATTCAAATCAGAGATAAAGTAATCTATCTTTTTATTGTTTTTTTTTTACTTTTTTAACAAAATTTTTGTTTATTTATTATTTGACAGTTTTATACATATTGTGGTTACATTCGTTCCTCTAGCGTCTTTATCCTCTTCCCCTCACCCACACCCGAATTCCCATCCCACCTACCAAGTTTCCACTTCACCTTTATGCATTTTTTCCTACATAAAACTTTTATTAATTACTTGAGTTTCATACAATGTATCTCAATTACACCCTCTTCCCATTCTTCCTAGGTCCACCCACCCACCCCTGTGCCCTCAAACAAACAAACAAAAAACCCCAAAACAAAAAATAAAACAAAAACAAAGCCCTGCAAGATAAAAAAAAAAAAAAAAAAAGGAAAAGGAAAAAATTAAGTCAAATCTATGTGGTGGGAACATGGATCATGGGCATGACCATGGTTCTTGGTGGTGGCAAGCAGAGACCATAGACATGTACCTGACATTCATTAGCCTGAGATCAAGCATGACAAAGTTCAATCCAAGGTTGCACCTCATTGCCCAAAGACACAGGGATCAGGATATTATGCAGGCACCCAGACATCACACCTGCACCCAGGTATCCTGCAGGCACTCAGGCATCCTACAGGCAATCAAAGTTCATGCAGGAACTCAGACATTAAGTACATAGACATCACACAGGGACCCAGACATCCCACTGGCACCATGGCATACTGCAGTCACCCAGCTAACCTGCAGGCACCATGACATCCCACAGGAACCTGGACATACTGCAGGCACCCATACATCCCACTGTCACCATAGCATCTCACAGACACCATGACATTCCTGCATGAACCCAGGCATCCTCCAGGTACCGAGACATCCAGCTTGCACTATGGGCACACCTCAGGCATCCAACCAACCTGCAGGCACCATGGCATCCTTCAGGCACACAGAGTTCACACAGGCATCCAGACATCACACAGACGCCTGGACATCCTGTAGGCACCAGGACATCCCACAGGCACCATAGCATCCTACAGGCGCCCAGACATCATTCTGCTACATACTGCCCCACCCTCAGCACTGTCTGTCTTGCTATCTTGGCCTTTCTGCTTGCAGCCTATGGATAGCACTTCAGCCTACGCTCTCCTCAATCCCACCAGGGCTCCAGTCTGTCGGGTGGGGAAGTGGCCTGGTGGGTTTGGTGGTAGACAGAGGACCATGGTGATCCCCCTTCCACCATGAGTATGCTCATATGTTTGCCATTGCCTCAAGTTATGCATTTCTTAGTGGCATTCATCACTGTTCCCCAGCTCTGTGTCTCTTCTCTGTCCACCATTTTGGTAGTGCCACTGCCCTTACTGTGTTTCCAGTTCAATTTCTCTCTGCTTGCAACAGGGCAGGGAGAAGGGAGGCTGCAGTGGCCCCAGTCTCTAGGGGCATTTTTGTGTATGCCCCACATTGACTCTAGCTCCATATCTCCACATCTGGACCCTGCCATATTTTGCCATCTTTCCTCTTTCTACTCACAGATAGTCTATTGCCTTTCCAACAACATTGAATTCTTAACGTTTTCCCTGGTGGACTGATGACAGAATAGCTTCTCTGTATCCATGAAGTGGTGAGGGGCAGGAGGTGACTGTATTGTGTATGTGTGGTGGAAGGTAGCAGGCCAGCAACTGGAGTCCTGTTGGACTCTGCCTACTACCCTGCTACCATCTTGACCTCCTTATTATTGAATTTTAAAAGTCTTAAGAACAGTTAAACAAACAAACAAAAAAAGGTAATAATACAAAATGTTTGGGCACATCGAAACTGGGAACTTTATGGAGTTGAGGTACTTGGGCTTAAAAATAGGGTCATCATGACTATAACAGTTACAGACAGAGATTGGTGGAAGTGGCTGAATTGAATCATGGATGTTTTCTAGAATGGCGACTGACTCCCGACAAAGTTCCAAATAGCTTAAGGTACACTCTCAACTCGGTTCACACAATAATTACATTCCTGGAAAATCCAGTATATGTTAAAATAATGTACAAAATAGTTTGCATTGTATGCATTAGGAATTAGACTCTATGTCAAGACAGGTATAAACAGGCTTTTCATTGACACACTACCTGGAGAGGTGTTCCAAACTCATCTACAGTTGAACTTGAGGAACTTTTTCATTGTGCAGGACAGTAAAACATTGGTGTCCTTGGCCTTTTATCATTTCTAGGTCAGTAGAATCTATTAGTCATTGTAACAACAACAACAACAATGAACATCAAAAATTCAAACAATCCCCTAGGGCTTTAGCGTGGTCCCACTCCACTAGAGAATACTGCTCTGATTGTACTAAGTACTTAGAATTCTCTGCACAGCCAGCTTTGGATTACTCTCGTTTCTCTACATGGGATGACTTTTCTCTGCTAGTTCTTGTTACCAACCGCTCTTCATTAGTGAAACCCCCAGGTATCTGTCATCCAGAGATCCATGCATTTCCGTGAAACTCTCTACGTAGGGTTTTGTGGCATTGGTTGTATTATCACTTCTCAGCATTGTCTTAAGGACTCTGGAAGACACCTTTGTATTTACTGCCTATCATCTCTTGGAATTTACCCTTGGTGCCCCATTCAGAAATTCTATGTCAAATATATGTAAAGTGTCTATATTTAAAGTTATTGTGACTGGCTCTGGAAGAGATAAGTAAAACTCAATCCTGATTTCAGGATGTCTGTAGTCAAGGAGGCAACTTGACTAGTCACCAGTCATGGTCATTTTCAAAACCACGTCTAAGCTAAAGCATGTTAATTAGATCTGGGTTGTAAGCACTCTATAGCATGCCATGCGTTTTATTTGAAATCGGTGGAGGAAGAAAAGACTTTTATAAGGCCTGAAGTTCAGGAATCATTACTGTTATTTCAGGTGGGCAAGGTGGGTTATTCTGATACAGTGCAGAACAGCATGGCATTGTTTTGCAAGAGTAGTTTTCATACTTGGGGTATTTTAAAGTACTTTAAAGTGCTTTACAAAGTAATGAGTTAAACACTCATAGTGACAAACTATGTGCGCTAATGGAGAAAGCCATTAGGTTTTGACAGTAGCTCAATGGGACTGTGGAAATTAGAAACAGTTTTATTGATATTGGCCAGGATTTGGGTCTAATCCTTATTCCTTTTGAAAATTGCCATGGGACCTTTAAATTCAACTTGGATGGTTGAAGTGTTTAACAAGATTGTTTTCTGGACCTGAAACTCAACCAAAGTCTTTTTTGTTTTGTTTTATTTTTTCTCCCCCACCCCTACCAGTCAGTCTACAAATAAAGTGTACTTTTGGAGATAGCATTTTTTCCCAGAATGAATTTGGATAATGAGAGCTTTTGTTGAAGAAACCATGAAAGAAAAGAAAAAAATAAAAGATCCCCATGACCCTCCTTTAGCTTTGAGAAGTAGTTTCATTGGAGACTCTGAAATATTTAGATAAATGTGTTCCAACTTTGTCTTTGCTGTTCAGGGTTCTGGCTAGGACTAATGTAGGGGTGCCAAAATCTAATGAGAAAGCCTGTTCATGAACAATTTCCATACTACTTCTAGCAGCCTTGCAAGGTTAAGAAGATCTGAATAAATATGCAAACTTTACAACATCCAGTGGAATAATTTCTCATGCTTTTGCTCTTCTTACAAATTTGTATAAAATTTCATCCAAAGTCTATCCAAATATAAGTGAAAATTTAATTGGAATGAGTGAAGCAATTTGAAGTCTAATATTTATTTTAATATATTGTATCATTTATTAAGTTAATATGAAATGAAATGTTAATACTGTTATTAGTATGCCTGGGGTATCCACACTGAGCGCCTCCAGTGAAGTCTACAACTGAAATGGTAGATATTAAAACTAATCATTTACTATAAAGTTCTTTAACATTTTCTCAAGAATTCACTTGAAAACTAAGTCATTGTGATTCTCTGTTCATTCGCGCAATGGATTCTGACCCAGTTAATCTTTCAAGTCAACAAAAAATTGTGATAATGATCTTGACAGCAGAAGTTTTCTGTGGCCCAGATTTCAGACTTAGCAAAAGAGAGACCACCGACTAGCCCTAGGATTTAAATTAATCTCCAAACTGTCAGCTTTTACTCAGGAACTCTGTCCTGGCATATCTTAGAGTTTTGTTATCTCCAGGTCTTTACCTTGAGGATTTCTTTGCCCTTAAAGTCCATGTTGAACACATCAACTTCCATTGTTAAGCTGGAACTCTGCTCAATATTGGTGTTGTATTATTTTCCCCAACCAACATAAAATAAAATAATACATTTTTATAAATGTAGAATAATAAAATAATATACAAAGATAAAATAATAAGTAAAAGATTATATAAGCTTGTCTGACTCAGCATAAGCACAAGCAAGCTGGATAGAATTTAGATGTCATGTTAGTTTGGACCCAATATAGGTTCTTGAAGTGAGAATGGTTAAGGAACAAATGCTCTGAAGCAGTCTCCCTGCTATATTATAAAGGTAAAATCCATGATGTCTTACCTGCTAGCCCAGTCTCAATGCCTACTACATGAAGGATGCATTCCTATTAAAAATTCTTAAATAAGTAGAAACAATTTTGTGGCTGCAACACTTTTGTTTGTGAGTATGATGATGAGTGTGATGGGTTATTCCATGATCTCCTTGAGGCCTACCTGTCTAGGACAGTGTTTCTTTGGAGTAGCCCTTGTTGCAAAAGCAGATTTCAGAACTAGATTTAATAAAAGCCTTTGGGGATAGGGACTTGTGACAATTTTTATATACTTCATAGATGTTTCTGTACACACTTGCATACACACACACACACACACACACACACACACACACACACATGCATACATGCACGCACACACGCACACTGCTCCAGGGTCATGTAAGTGTCTTAACATGTTTGTAACTAGGAAGCTTGACATTATCAATGCATTTACATGAAAATGGAAAATAGAGAATAAATGGTACGTTAGCAATTTTCTTCTCTGCTTTCCAACACTCCTGAACTCAATGGTATGGGTATTTTGTACAACGTTTTTCTATCTGGAAGATCTCCTCTGTTTCTGATGAAGGTGGATGAGAATGTAGTATTTTCAGTTCTGGTTTAAATTCTGTGATGTTTAATCCCACCTTTGCTTTTCTTCAAGCTGTACTTTTCAAGTTGTTAATGTTTCTGAATGTAGTTATACTATTAAGTTTTGAAAGACTGCATTAGGAACACAGAAAGATCTTTTAAATGGATAACCTAAAATGGAATTGGCTTTCTAACTACTCCAACAAATCAATCTCTGTCAGTGTTCACTGGCGTGACTACTCTGGATAAGTATTTTCTTTTTACAAAGGCAATTTGAAAAATTCCAAACTTAAAAGTTGGTAGGTATAAATTCTTCTTGTTGACAATAGAAAAGACTATTCCTTTTACTCAGATTCTTACTAGCCACAAAAAGTACCAATGAAACATGATTAAGCAAACAACTTGAAGTCCATTTGTTGATGTTCCCAAAGGCCAAAATTAACAGCTGGGTCTCGGATGCTCAATTGCTCCCTTGTTCTTCTCAACTTCATACTCTTAATGAGGTGTAGATTGATCTGACTCAAGAGAGGCCAAAGCAGAGCTGTTTGGCTTATGTATCTGAACTGCAGTCAAAGTAAAAGAGGTAGGATTCTGAGGCAGACCCTAGAGCTGGGGTTTCAGACTTCCTCCCAGCAGAACTCATGCTGGGCACCCTCTCTATTGTATGACTGGTCCAAACCAAACACAGACAGTCATTTCCATTTTTTTTCTTCTCCCTCCCCCACTGTGCATAGTTTCCAACTGTAGAAATGGAAAGACAATTTGCTTGACTTCACGGCAAATGTCAGGTCTGCTGGACTTCAAGGAAATCTGAATTTAACATTGGCAAATGCTGCCCAGAGTATACGAGTCTGTGGTCTGGTCTAAAATACTTGATTTACTGCCAGAAATATAGATGGAAGCAAAATAAGAGCATTTTAAAGGTTTATACTTGAGTAGTGAGCTTTGCTTGAACATATTATATTGAAATTTATTTATTCTCTAATTCAAAGCCATCATGCATTAAAGTTGTAAGAGAAAAAAAAGAACTTAGCTGATTGACAAACATGACATTTCCCCTCTACTTTTCTAATATACTTTTAATTTTCAAGAAACATTGCTTCATTAAAAAGCATGATACAAATGAGTGTTTATAATAAGCTACCCTTAAAATAAGAACAAAGAATGCTGGAGAAAGTATATATATATATATATATATTTATGCAGAAGAGATCCATGAAGAGTAAGGCAGAAATTAAAAACCTGGATACCTAATTGGAATGGGAGAAAGAATTGAAATACAGTAAGGATCAGAAAAGGCAGGCAGGGCTGAGGCCCAGATGACATTTCAGTATCAACATAAGCACTCTAGATCTTTGAACTGTAGTAATGTTTTCTTAACTAATAGTCAAAATAATAATGACCTGTTAAAGACAACTAGGATGAACTCAGAATACAATAAGGGTCAGAAACACTAACATGGGTCCTAGCTGCAGTAAATGAACAACATGTCTGCTCTGAATGAAAGATGAAGTTAAGAATGAACTGACTCTGGAAAACAGAGCATTGTAAGGCTAAAGATACAGTGAGATATTTATGCATAGATTCTATAATACTTTCAGTAAAGACATTTTTAAAGGCCTGACACTTCTGAACATACAGAAATTGAACACATGGGTAAGTATGCTGTAGATAATATTGCTTTCCCTACTATAAGGGAAAGAATTTATAAATAATGGAGGCACACCTGTTTGAGTAGTAATCCTGGGAGGACTACTCTTTTCTGGAGAGAGGCAGGAGTGAGGGGAGGGGGTAGATCTGGGTGAAAGGGTGAGATGGGGGCAGTTGGGAGGAGTGAAGGGAGAGGAGGAGGGGTGTTGGGATGTATTATATGAGAGAAGAAAAACAAAAATAATGGAGGCACAAAAACTGAAGCAAATATTGAAGTGTTAGATTGGAATATGAGTTATTAGCATAAGCTACTGGCCCCATGTCATGTGATGTGATTTTTCCAGAAGAGACATGAATACATACACAATCAACCCAGACAGAGCACAGATATCAGACTAAAGAAATCATTCAACCATTCAAGATAGCAGCATCCTTGCAGAGCCCACCTAGGGTGGAGAAGACACATAACAGCCGCCTCACTCAAGTTCACTGCCAATTGCAGGCGGCTCCACAGGAGAATCTCTTTTTCCTCATTGGTTTAGTTCTTATACTCATCAAGAGAGGGATTTGTGAATCTTCTAACTTCCCTGTATGTCTCATGAGCCTTATCCTTTCCCTCAAGAGAAAATATTTCAATCCAGAGGATATTATATACATACACAGAATGGTAGGTGTGTGTACATATCTGGGTGTCCTAGTTACTTTCTTGTTGCTGTGATTAAACACCAAGACCAAAAGCAACTTAAGAATCCAAAGGGTTTATTTTATCTTATAGGTTAGAATCTGTCATCAAGGGTAGCCAAGGCAGGAACCTGGAGGTAGAAACTGAAGCAGAAACCATAGAGGAACTCTTCTTACTAAATTCCATTCCATGGCTTACTCAGCCAGATTGCTTCCACAAAGCAGGACTACATGCCCAGAGGTGTAACTGCTCACAGTGGCCTGAGCAATCAAGAAAATACTTAATGGGCTGGAAAGATGGCCCAGTAGATAAGAGTACTGGCTGCTCTTACAGAGGACCTGGGTTCAGTTCCCAGCACTCATATGGCAGCTCACAGCAGTCTGTAACTCCAGTTTTAGAGGATCCGGCACCATCACATAGACATACATATGGGTAAAATACCAATGGACAAGAAATAACATAAATTAAAAATTAAAAAGGAAGAAAATGCTTCACAGACTTACCCATAGGCCACCCTGATGGAAACATTTCCTCAAATGAGGTTCCCTCTTCTAAGGTGTCTCTAGTTTGAACAACTAACTAGTGTGATGGGTTAGATATATAATGCTTAGAGGCTTAGAAACAATGGCATTTCAATACCAGTGCACATGAAACACTAGTTCTTGATTTCTAAACATCATTTTCCAATTAAGGAAACCATGGTTCTTATGAGCAATGAGAGAATTTAGGACTGAGGCCAGAGACACAAGACAAAGAAACAGAAGTTAAAGAATGGCCATATGCATCTTGAGGTACCACAATGTAAGAGTATTCTCTCTAAAAGTCAGCATGCAAAACAATCAAGGTCACATCAATAATAAAGACATGAATACCATAAACCTAATGTATAATTCTCAGAGAAAGATTCAAGATTCAAGACAGTATGATTACTGTAGTGATTATTTTTAAAAATTGTATATACTATCTATGTTATAAAAGATGGTGTTTTGACATTCATATACAAAGTGAAATGATTACTACAGTCAAACAAACTAGCTTATCCATCACTTCATATAATTTTCTTTTTAATGTACTGTGATAAGAGCACCTAAAATCTACTCTATTAGCACATTTCCAATGTCAAACACAATACTGCTGACATCAGTCCTCATGCTGTATATTATATTTCTACACTTATCCTATATAATTCCCACTTTGTAGCCTTGAACCTCTTCATTCTTGTAACCATATTTTTACTGTATTTCCGTGTAACCACATTTTTACTATATTTCCATGTGATTGACTTGCTTAAGTTTTGCATATAAAATGAAACCACATGGTATTTTTTTTCTGTATCTGGTTTCTTTCACACATATTAATGTCCAGGACTGTCGATGTTGTGACAAAGAACAGAACTGGTTTCATATTCTATATATATATATGTGTGTGTGTGTGTGTGTATGTATATATATATATACACACACACGCATGAATATATGTGTGTGTGTATATATGTATATACATATACACACACACACACACACACACACACATACGAATATATGTGTGTGTGTGTGTGTGTGTGTGTGTGTGTGTATTTCATTCATTCTTTAATAGACTCTTAGGCCATACTTTTTTTTTCTCATATACCTGCTTCTACTTACATTCCCTATTTCAGTCACACTCTTGCCCCAAACATGGAAAATCACCTTAATATAATTATGAGAAAACATGAAATTCAAGCTGAGAGACATGAGATAAAATATATGATCACTATGTTTGGGTTTCAGTCATTTAAAGACAAATACAAACCAAACAATGGTTAAGACTAAGATGAAATAATAACCAAGTGGAATCATTGTGTCTTGAATAAGATGCTGGACTTGAAAATGGGTAAAATGTAGCTCAGATAGTACCATTCTTTCTCTTTAAATGATTTATTTTATTTTATTTTTAATTATATATATTATATATATATTATATATTTGTGTGTGTATGTATATGTATATGTGTGTGTGTGTGTGTGTGTGTGTGTGTGTGTGTGTGTTTGTATATAAAATGTGCATATGAATACAGTACCCAGAGAGGTCAGAAGAGGGCATTGGGTGTCCAAGAGTTGGAGTTACAGGAAGTTGTGAGTCACCTGACATGGTGCTGGGAACTGAACTCAGGTCCTCTGCAAGAGCAGTATGCACTCTTAATCATTGGCCCATCTCTCCAGCCTCATGGATAGTACTCTCATGTCAGTGTTAATTTCCTGGTACTGGTAGTTGTCTGTGTTCAGAGGTCTGCAGGAGGAGCTACCTGAGGATACTCTTCCTTTGCTGCTATTGCAACTGCTGTAAGTTTGGAAAACATTCAAAATTAAACATTTAACAATAAAATACAATGTAGAGGAACTCTTGGAATTTTTATGTTAAGTAAAGCTTTTTGGTTTAACTGACTAGTCACTAGAGAGAGGTTCATATTTCCACTCCAGGTGTGGTAGATGTTTATGGGTTGGATTTGGAATGCTTGATGCAGGTGGCTATAGTGTGGTTAGGTGTAGTTGTTCTGGCACCTGTAGCTTGTCTTTGGGATTGTGTGCCGCATGGGTTTATGGGAACTTTTGGCTTAGGGCATAAGAGGTCTGAAGCCCTGAGAGTTGGGGTAGGCGCTGGTTGGTAGTTGGTTGGTTGGGTTGCTGTTGTTAGTTAGTGAGATAATTCCTAAGAGAACAAAGGTTGGAGAGAGTCGAGCTTAGGACAGCCTAAAAAGAGGCTGTGAAGATTTCTACCTTTCTCTCTTTCTGTATTAAGGCCACTTGTAAAAGCGGTGAAGATTTCTATCTTTCCTTTCTCCTTCCCTAAATTGAGGGTAAAAGATTGTAGCGTACTGCTACAATATAATACAATGTGTGAAATTTCATTTGAGGATAACTTTTGAATGTGTCCTTTTCAAAGCTTCTGAAGAGATTATAGTACATGGACTTCCACCGAGACTGCAAAGATTCATACCGTATAGCTGACTTTTACCTTCTCTGCATCATTTCCAACTCTTTGGTCTCTATGTTGGTTTTCCTGTGTAATTCTTGAGCATTCCAAATGAGTTTTTAAACACACACATACCCTTCCACACACACATACACAGGCACAGGCACACATGCTCTCCTTCGGGGCTCCTTGGCATTACTCAGCAGTATGTATCAGGCAACTTTTACCAGGTCATACTGCGACAATACATGTGATTGATCCACTAACTGTGGTTGGCTGCATATCTGCTCCCTATATCTTCTCCATTCCATGATACAGGCTCAGAGAACAAACTCAGTCTTTAATATGGCAAACTCATGGCATAGGGAAAAAAATAAACTAATGAAGTCAACTGCTGGTTCTCAGAGTATCTCTGTAGGTCTGGCTCACTGATGCCTATCCTATATCTTGTTGGTCAAAGGGCATCCACATGGCCAACCTTGATGTTGACATGACAGAGAAGGAAACTAGAAAGCTAGAACTTACAGCAATGAAAATCTGTCACAAGACTCAACTCCTTAAAACTTCCAAGGGCCACCTTCATTTACCACCTGCACCTGGACACATCCACCGTCTCTGGGTTCCTTAAGATCCTTAAGTATTTATTATATATCTTAAGTATTTATTGTTATTTCTTTTTATTTCCTTACCATTTCTGAAGTTATCTTGCTTTGGCAAGAACTTCCTTTTATACCTGGTCTTTCCCACTAGAATGTAAACTTGGCAAAAATGGAAACGTTGCTTAAATTGCTCAGAGTTCTGTCCCAAAATTCCTTGCCTGTTTTCAATTGCTCAGTCATATCTATTGAATAAAAAAATACTCATGCCAGAATTCTTTACTTTCCATGTCATTTAGTACTGTATCACAGTATCTCACTGACACAAGGCATGGAAAATGCTTCTTAAATGAATAAACAAGTGTATGTTTACATTAAGTAAATTCTTTTTGAAGTTTTAAAAATTCTTTTAGATTTATTTTATTTTTATGGGTGTGAATGTTTTGCCTAAATGTATGTCTGTGCACCACATGTGTGCCTGATGCCACAGAGGTCAGAAGACAGCATTAGATCCCTTGAAACTTCAGTTACAAGCACTTAGGAGTCACCAGATGGGTGCAAGAGACTTAACCAGGGTCCTCTGCGAGAGCAGCAAGGGCTCTTAACTGCCGAGCCATTGCTCTAGGATCAAGAAAATGTTCTTATACATATGTTTTGTTAATGGTTCTGGATATGTTGGAGGAAACAACCTTTCCTATGGAGAAGAGAACTGTTGGACAGTAAGTTTTTCCCTCCTGACACCGGAGAGGAAGATGTGAATTTCCTCATGTAGTTCCCGCCAGCTTCACCTGGGAGCAAAGCAGCTGGAGAGTCAGTGTGGCAGATGTGCATCAAATCTGCTCAAAGGACACATTAACAATTTTTCCTGCAAGTGTAACAAGGTAGGAGAGAAAGAGGGCTGCAGTAGAGTAGACTGCCCATAGAAACATGAAGTTAGTCTGAGTGCTTTGACCTTCCTTCTGCTGGTAGGGCTTCTACAGTCAATGGGACATCTCTGCAATATCCCCTCTCCATTTTTGTCTTTCCATAGTATCTGTGATGGACTCGTCTCATTCCCCCACCTGAGCTCTCTGTTACTCCAGAACAACATTACAATGTGTTATCCCCTCTGTCTCTGTCACATAATGCTTGAGATAAGCAATCTAAAATGGGGAGGAACCTATTTTGGTTCACAGTTTCAGAAAATTCAGTCCATGGTTGTCTGGCTCCGTTGGCCACGTTCCTTGGTTCAGGTAAAACATCATGGAGGACAGGGTGTAATGCCAGATATCGAGGATAGTGTCAGGGAGGGGTCAGGATCAAGACAACCATCCAATGTGTGTTCTTAGTGATCATAGCCAGCTAGGCTCCACCTACCAATGTTTCTATTTTCTACAGAAATAGTACCACCATCTGGGACCAAGCCTTTAACACATAAGTCTGTGAGGACACTTTATTATTCTAATCATAACATGCTATCTAGTTTCTTCACTTGACTTTCACCCTATGAAGATTGCTTTGTGTGGTATGACTGTTTTCAGGCTCAGAAGCACCACAGAACTCCTGGGATTTGTGTGTAGTATGTGTCGGTGCTATGACTTCAGAACTCCAGAAGACTTTGCCTTCCTTCATTACAGATATCCAACATCAATAGGTCAATTCCTGTAGGTTTAAATTAGATGTCTTAAGGTCCAAAGGTAGCTTTCCATCATAAATATGAAAAAGAAATTAATGTGGAAGATATTGGAATTCTTTTATTAAAGAACTTTTAATTAGTTCCAGGAAAAAAGTACTCAAGAGGGGTATCACTGTTGGGAAATAGAAAAACATTGGAGGAGAACTATGGAACTGAAAAGGATTTTTATTTCCCAAGTTTATCCTTTGCTGGCTTTGACCTTGGTAAATTACCTATGGCTGTAACCATAAACCTGTAACCTATTATAGCATGGACTGAATTAAGATGGGCTTTGTAATGAACTGCATTCAAAGACGTCCAGTTATGGGAAGTTATCAATGGGCCAGTTATTCCTGTGGTCCTCTGGGGCTACATTTTCACAGTAAGTAGATCATTAGAGTGAGTTTCTAGAATATTCACTGCCTTTCAATCTTTTTCAAATACAGCGTTTAGTAATTCCATACAGTAAATACAATTAAATGGTTTGATGAATTGTAAATCTTTGTAATGAGATATTGTGAGATTTAATCTCAAGTCTACCATTTGTCAGCTATATGCTATTGAGCAAATGATTTGATTTGGCCTTTCAAAAGTCTCCCATCTTTTTCTCAGGAAAATGGGTACACTAATGCCATCCATATAAGAATGTGCTTGAGGACTTAAGTGAGAACACTTATGTGTACAGCCAGGATGTCATAGATGGCATGAAAAATCCAAATCAAACTAACTCAAATCAAAAGGGGAATGTATTAATTCACACATCGGGGAATAAGTACAAAGCTGCCTTTATGCACTGTTAGAGATGTTTAATGCATGCATTTAAATCTGCCTCATCTGCAGCTATTAGCTCTGTTTTTCTTTGGGTTGGCTTTATTCTCAAGGAGGCTCTTTTCATGATTTTGCAAGAATGACAAGCAACACCTAGCTTCAAATGTACATCCCACTAGTCTAGCAAATCTAGTGAGAAAGAGTAACTCTAGGCAGCTGAAGAGATTGCTCAATGGGTAAATCAGTAGTCTTGTAAAAGTTGGAACCTGAGTTCAAATTCCCTAAACTCAAGTGTCTGCAATCCCAATGCTCCTATAGCATGATGGAAGAGTGAGGCTGGAGAATACCTGGAAATCACAGACCAGCTAGCCTGGTGTACATGGCAGCGATGAGTCTCTATCTCAAACAAGAAGGAAGGCGAAGGCTAACACAACTGACCTCCACATGCCTGTGCTAGTGCTGTGCCTGCACATATGAACATATCACATATACATTGCACATACACAGACACACACTCTCTAAAGAGTAGCTTTTTCTTCAGAATTCCAAAGTTCGAGCAGAAGTCCTGGGATTGAATCTCATTTCTAGATACTGGGTCATAAGTTCCAAATTGGGATCAAGAAAAAGAATTTTCAAATTGACCTGTTTCTGGAGGTCATCTATTATGCCACTTCACCCTAAAGGACAGAAGAAAGGTGGCTTTCTTCACCATTACCTCAAAAGAGATGCTACATTGCTACAAAACAAAACCCAACCAACCAACCAAACAAAAAAATAGAGGTTGTAGTCCCCCAAGCAGAGATGGCCACTATAGTATTTGAAACATTCAGCATTGTCTCTGTTCCAGCCCCAGCCTTCTAGGAATTATTTGTGTATTAATGTCATCTATTTCCTTTGTGAGGAAATAGACGGTGACCTTAGACAGAGGCCATCGGGGAGATCAAGATGACTAAAGCAAGTGAGAATGTGAACTATAAAAGCATGACCAAATCATTCTCAAACTTTCCTTTCTCAATATCCAGAGTGCTACCAACTGTCATATAATGGGTACTCGTGAACAGCTATCAAATGAATGACTATGTGTCAGAAATCATGCCACACTCTTCTCATCTGCTGGCCATTAGAACAGCAGTATAGCTGAACTGTTCCTTAGCTTGTTGTCCCAGTAGATTCTCCTTCCTGACAGGGGTGATGTAGAGTCCTCTAAGCTTGAAAGTGCACATGAATAAACTGGACTTTTGATCACTTGCAGATTTCAACTCAGTGAGAACAGAGTGCAGCCTGAGATTTCGTATTTTTAACAAGTTCCTAGGAGGTGCAGGCTACCCTCCCAATGATGTCTTAGTCCATTTGAGTTGCTCTAATGAAGTTCCAGAAAACTTGGTAGCTTTTACAGCACAGGAGTTCATTTTTCACAGTTATAGAGGTCAAGAAGTCCAATATTAAGGCATGGGTGTGCTAAGTTTCGGAGAGATCCCACTTCTCCTCTGTCTTGCGTGGCAGATGGGCCAGGGAGTCCCTCCTGACTTTTTTTGTAGGAACATTGTTATAAGGGAGCACACCTGAAGAGACTACTCCCATGACCTAATCATCTTCCAAAGTCCTCACCCCCTAAAACCATCACCTTGGAGGCCAGGATTTCAGCCCATGCATTCCAAGGACATCAGACATTCAAACAATCACCGAAGCTATAGTCCAGTTTGCTAAACTATTTCCAAGTGGTGTCTGGCATGTAGACTTGCCAAGGCTGTCCAGTTGCACTGTCCAGTAGAGATCTTGGTTTATTTAGAGTCTTCTCATACCATGCACTTCTTTCACAGGTAAGGAGACAGAAACAAAACATTTTTGGTAATAGGAGTACTTCCAAAGTCTGTGGAAAATGGGGAAAGCATGGCAAAATGTACTAAAAAACTCTGTGCCTTAGTTATGAGATTTTGTTTGCTTATTTGTTTGCAGTGCTGGGGATCAAACTCAGGACTCTGCATATACAGCCTAAGTGCCAGATGCTAGCTTGTACTTTTAATATGTATTTTATTATTTATTTATGTGCATGTATGTGGTATGTACATACATGTGCTCATGCATGTGGTTATCTGTGAAAGACAGAAGGAGGTATTGGATCTCTGGAGCTATTGTTACAGGGGGTGGTGAGGAATCCGATGTGGGTGCTGGGAACTGAACTAGGGTCCTCCACAAGAGCAGTAGGTGCTCTTAACCACTGAGCTGCTTCTCCAGCTCATTTGTAGCTTTTAAAGCTACTAAGAAAATACCCATTTGTAATTGAACATAAACTCTTTGTTTTATATAGACTATTCCACGTAGTCTTACAACACCTCAGTGACATTATAAGTACTGTTTGAAGTTCACAGGTGAAGAAAATCAGCCACGGAGATATTTGAGTCATCCAACTAAGCCACAATTTGTGCTATGGTCTCTCCTAACTTCTGATTTTAATTTTTTATATAAAATACTCGAAGAATGTTAGGGAATATACTTACGGCTATTACCAAAACGAGGCACCTGTTTTTTAACTCATTCCTTATTTTCCCTTTAGCATTTTATGGTGTGAAAGACTGTAGCATCTCTACATTGCCTGGCGTGGGTACTCTGAGATAAAAGCTGCACTAAAAATAAGATAATGTCTGTGATTAATTTGTCCTAATATACACGTTTGAGAGTGAGGATATGGAATCACTCTTGAAGGAGCAGTAATTTCATTACGATTATCTGATGTGGGGTTAACTGTGGCACAGACTGTGGTCTTTGGTGCACAAAAGATCTGAGTTTATTTCCTGATCCAGCTGTTCAGCAATGTGGGTTTTCATTAAAGTAACTCCTCTTTGTTCTACCTCTGCTATCCCATTTGTAAAATGCAGATAGAAAACATCTCATTGGAGATTGATATTTCATAGTATTTATGTTCTATTCTCACCTTATATCTCACTTTAATGCACTGGTTTGCATCCTTAATCTCTCCCCGATCAGTTCCATTCCTAGGGGTTTCAATTCCTGGCTCCACACCTGAGATTCTTAATTGGTTCCTTCTGTTTAGGCAGCTGCAAGAAGTTCACACGCAAGCAGCCTCCTTCCTCTCTCTGTATCCATGACATTGAGCATACATTTTCCCTCCTCATCAATTACATGGAGGTTACATAACCTAGTTGTTGAATTGGAGAAGCATATCCAGAGTAATAAAATTTTACCATTGACAGGTGCTTACAGTGATCCAGGGGCAGATGAATCAAAAAGACATCTTTGTAAATGTAATACAGCTAAACAGAAAAACTTAAAAGGTTATAGATATGGGAATCCAAGGAGGAGACAAGCTTACTCTCAAACACATCTTCAGAGCATCTTGATGCATCTGAAGAAGGTCCAGGGTAGCAGGTATGCCCACTGGGGACTAGTGACTGGTATGGAAATATCTATTCAGAGGTGATTATATAAAGTCCAGCCATTCTCATGAACTGTTAAATAGACAATTGTCGGCATCAAATTTCCTTTAACTCCTCTCTGAAAGAGGAGTTACAAATTCAGCATATTCGTCCCTCAATTTTCAAATTGCTTAAGCTCATCTCCCCTTTAATAGGTAGTAGAAAGTGATAAACACGTTGCCACTTTAACATTATGCTGCTAGGGCTCAGCTCAAAGTGCTGGTGATTGTCTGTCAGTTTGATTCCCAGTCATGTATGGGGGTCTCCTTAACTGTTGGTTTCATTCTCTGCTATTAGTTAAATGGGAATACGAGGGAAGAATTCTGTGACATAGAAATTATGCCACTTAATTCATTCCTTCAGGCACTAAAATAAAATTAATATTTATCCAATGATAAAAGCACATATTAGAACACTTGAAAAACATATCAAAGCATGAAGAACAAAAATACCAATGACAACGTCACCCCTACAAATAATCACTACTAACATTCAGTGTCTGGCTTCTCTCATCTATTTGTGTATATATGAGTGGGTATTTTTAAATAAAATGGGAATTACATAAATCATTTTGAAATCTGCTTTTTCCATACTTAGCATTATATAAGCAATATGTTCCAGTGTCTCTAAAGAGTTCATGAAAATACTTTAATATCTCAATTAATTTTAAAAGTATAGCATAAACTTTGCTGTATTATTAGATATGCAATACATTTATTATTTTTATTATTATAAATCACCAGTTGAAATAAAAATAAATTGGCAATTTTTTAAGAACCAAATGGACACAAACATAAACCTTCTCATTCATATGTGAAAAATTTAAAGTTGAATATGTACTGGAAAGATGGCTCAGTGGCTAATGGTGTTTATCACCATGCAGAAGACTTGAGCTTGATTCTTGAGACCACGTGAAGGAAGAAGAGAATCAACTACAATAAGATGCCCATGATATACATGTGAGTGTCACAGCAGACATGCACACACACTGGATAACTAAATGTAGTAAAACATACGTTTAGAAACTTGGTCTCCAAGAAGTAGAGAGAAGACTAGTGTTATCAGAGACTACGAAAGATATAGCGTGAGAGACAAATAGAGATGAGTCAATAGGTACAGAGACAGGAGAAATAACTTTGCTGTAGTGGGCATCTATTGAAATGTCAGATTGTACCCTGCAGATATGTACAATTGCTATGTTGCTTAAAAATAAAGTTTTGTTTTAAAAGAAACAAACACAAATCATTTTGTCTTCTGTGGTCCTCAAGGTTTCCATCCCAACTATTCAGTTCTCCTGTGACAGACATAACAATAGGCGGCATGTAAATATGGCTCCCTTTCAATGGAAAGTCACAGAAACAGGGGGCAGGGTGGGCCAAATCCTCCAGGTTGAGGTTTGTCTGCCTCTAAAATAGTCAACACAATTTGACTGGGGGTGCACCTCAGTGGTAGAGTACTGCCTGGCAGTATAGCTCTTGGGTTTGATCCCAGCAATGGAAAAAAAAAAAAAGAATACAATTAAAAAAAAAATTTAAAAGGAAATGCTGAGTATAGAGAGCTGTTTTTTACTGACCCTGATAAACATCGTTAAGAATATCCCCAAACATCACAAGTGTACTTCTCTATTCAGTGAATGGCAAAGTCCTTATTTTACCTCATATTTACCACTACAGGTGTGTTAGTTAAGGTTCTCTAAAGGAATTGAATTGACAGAATAAAGATCTATTAGAATGTCTTAGAGATAGTGGTCTGGTTAGTCCAACAGTGGCTATCATATGACGGAAAGGCAAAGAATCTGATAGTCAGTCCACAAGGCTGGATATCTCGGTTCCAATCTGGTGCTGGAGTACAGGGAATTCCTAGAGACTTGCTGGTCTTCAGTCTATGCTGGAATCCAGAAGTAGGTTCTAATACTACTAAAGGATGTCTCAGCAGCAGAGCAGATGAAGTGAGAGTGAAGACAAGCTAGCAGAGAGCAAGAGCTCCCTTCTTCCATGTCCTTCTATGTAGGCTGCCACCAGAGGGTGTGACCCAGATTTAGGTTGAGTCTTCTCACCTCAAATGATCCAATTAAAAAAATCCCACAAAGACTTGGCTAACTGCTTGGGATTTAGTTGATTACAAATGTCAAGCTGAAAATCAAGATTAGCTGTAGGTTATGACAGTTTTTTTTTTTTTTAATGACTTGGTAGAAATAAATTAGTGTCCTCTCACTATTTGATAGGGAACTTGAATCGTTGTGCAAACAATTTTTATTTGTTAATAATATTTCATTATCACCAATATTTATTTGTTATTTCTATCTGTTCTTGGTTCAAAATGCTTCAGGGCATTTAGAAGGTTTTTTTTACCGTATGCCATTTTGCTTTTCTTAAAGTTGGATATCAAACATCTGTAACAGGAAACTAAAGGGAGACATATCCAGATGCTGATCATAAATGGATGCTATTAATCTGGGTAATTAACTGTTATAACAATTGAATCTCAGGAGTTAAATACAATGCAAATTTATTTCTCAAACCCCATTTGGTGGTATATACCCATAATCCCAGCACTTGGCAGGCTAAAGGAGGTGAACAGCCTGAGCCACACAGCCCAGTGTGGTGTTAGCTGCTTGTGTTCTGTGGAGCCATCCACTGACAGAGGTTGGCAGAAGCTTTGTCGGTCTCAATGTGTTCTGTTCCTGCACATTACAGTCCCACTTGCAACTGGGGGCCACGGCATGGATGAAGTGCCTGGCGGATGGCTCAGTAAAGTGTCTGCCATACAAGCATGAGGACCTGAGTTGGCATTTCTCAGAACCAGTGGAAAGCTTGGGTGGAGAGGGGGAGTGGGTGCACATCTGTAATTGCAGTGCTCCTAAGGAGAGATGGGCCAGGAGAGTTACTGGAAGCTAGGGTATCCATGCCAACTAGATTGGCAAACAAGAGATCCTGACTCAAACAAGGTCAAAAGTCAGGATCTGATATCATTCATATGCTTGCCTTAGTACACACAGCCCCGCCCCCAACTCAAAGAAAAAAAGTTAAATTTTACTGAAGAAGGTGCCAAGGCTGATGGTCTCTCTAGCCTTTCTCATTTTAGGATGTCCATACTAGTTGATGCTGATGCAGCTAACGGGCCCAGAAAGGACAGACAGGTGAAGGGGCTGCTCAGCAGACTAGTTTAACATAAGAAACTTCAAAAGAATAAGATTAACACTGCCTCCACACTCTTGAAAGAAGACCACAGTATGGCCATTTCAGGCTTCCCCTGTTTTCCAAGTATGGAATTCCTCGGCTCCCGGCAGAGCCTCGCAGAGATGCTGTGCACTGTTTGACTTGGCAGCGTTCACCACCTTGGCAGATGATCAAATAGAGGGCACAGGAGTGCAGGAAATGCCATAAGAAACTGTCTTCACTGTTGTCCTGACTGCCTTCAAGAACCGAAATCTCAATGGTAAATGTCAAGAAACCTCAGATCCTTACCCAGCCTGTACAACTCCAATTTAGAAGTTTAACACACCTGGGCTTTAGGAAAGCGTGTGAGTTTACAACCTTGAAAGCCTTACTTAGAGTTATTTTTTTTTATCAGCTTCCCAATAAATATGCTTTCATAATATAAGCAAATTAATTTTTTGCCATTGGGTTCTTGAATTAAGTACATAAGTGGAGCGTAGTGGATGCGTCTCAGCTTTGAACTCAGAAGACCTGGCTTCTAGGTCTGCAGCTCCGAGGTGTTTAATCTTTGAAAAGATTCTTGGTGCCTTGATTCGTGTGTCTGTCTATTCAATAGCTAGTGACTGGCACATTTCCCTAATTCTTCTAGTAGAAGCAAATGAAAACTTATCTTCATGGCCACATAAAATATGTAGAAGGTATTTGGTAAAAGTAAAGAGGGATATCATTCTGAGAGGTTATCAGCATGAGTGCAAGTTTCACAGCATGTCTGATAGCGTTAAAGAACAGATATTTTAAGCAATCTTGTTTTCAGGGAAAGCATGTGACCAGAAGAGAATCGAAGGGACCCTTTTCTGGCATTCAGCTACCGATGCCAAGAATATTGGCACTAAAAAGAAAAAGATGGACCAAAGTGCACACAAATCAGAAAAGCTGTGCAAGCTCTGGGGATGACGGGTGAGGTGCGGGATTTCTAAGTCAGGGAACTAATAAATAAATTGTGCATTTGAGGGATACTTTTGGCATGGGTTTTATGCCATCTGGAAAGGTCTTCCCACTGTCTATGCATACATTCTTTCACTTACAGAAGGTAAGCCCTCTAGGTTGTATTCCCTAAGTTATTCTCCAGGTACCTAGTAGACACTTGCAGGTTTGTTACATGAACTAATCAGGGAACAGGTGAGATCAACCCACAGTTTTTTATGTTGTTGCTTGCAATCTATGGAGGCATGCTATAGCAACTGTTTCTGCTCTCTAGGAAGCCCTGGCCTAGAATACAAGGATATAAATATATACTAATATAATGAGTGGCTTCTGTGATCCTATGCATACTAGCTTTGGAAAATAATCACAAATGGGAATTTGGGCCACTCCAAAATTTTTGCTTAAATTCTTTAAAATTATCTTCTAAATTTTTGTTCAATTTTCTTGTTAGAAATAACATTACCAGGATGGAGAGATGGCTTCGTGGTTAAGAGCACTGGCTGCTCTTCCAGAGGTCCCGAATTCAATTCCCAGCAAACACATGGTGGCTCACAACCATCTATAATGGGATCTGATGCCCTCTTCTGGCATGCAGGTGTACATGTAGACAGAATATTCATATAATAAGTAAATAAATAAAACATTAAAAAATGTTTTAAATTATAACATTACCTAAATGTTAAAAGTACTTTACTAACTACCCACTCCTGGTTCTTCCCCAACAAATAATATCACATGGTGATACTCTACATGTATCTGAAGATTTTTGCAAGATATGTACATATGCATATACTCATTTTTATTTACAAGTATGTGTTAATTGAAATAATAGCATAGAGATGTACTATTCTGAAAATGTCTCTGAACAGTGTGTCTTAGAAATCTACCTCTATTTTTCTCAGTCTAGTTTATTCTTTTAAAAGTGCTGCTACAGTGACCATTCACACAGGACGCCTTTTGAGGTTGCGCAGTGAACAGCTTCCCAGCTGCCCTGTTGACATAAAATGAGTTTGCTGTTAGTTCATCCACTGGCTCCTCTGTTGATGGATAGGTTTGTTGGTTCCAGTTTCCCAGTTTGACCCATCAGGCTTCAAGGAATATCTCTGTACAGATTGTAATAGCTGAACATCTAAATGAGACTGATGAAATCATCCATTTATTTTTAAATCATAAACTGGAGGTCAGAAATCTGGGTTCTTACATTATCTAAGTGTGTACATTGCGCAGCACAGATATTAAAAACAGAACACAAATTGCCTGTTGAGAAATTGGAAAGAACAAGTAACTCCCATTTACTCCTTAAACCCAGAAGCTTTAACAAATTAAAGCCCTCTCTACTGTGTTACAAGAAAGGTACTGAAATTAAATTTTTCAGTTAGTCTTTCTGCCTTAGGTCCATTTGATTTAGCTGTGGGAACTGAAGATAACTATCATCATTTGAAGCGACTTATGTGTCTGTGAATGGAAACACTTCTTTTCCACATAAGATAATTTTATGACAAGCTACATGTCTACTGAGCGGCTTTGGCATTTTGTTCTTATAGACTCATGTAAATGCAGAGGTAGCTGCTTCTCCATAATGCCTTTGATCTCTTTTTTGTTATGGGAAGCTTTTGAATATTGAGGGCTGTTTGTCCCGAGGACTGCCACAGTAAACACGCCGCCGACACTCCTGGAGTGCTAAGTCATATTCCTTGGCTGTCAGTGTCAAGATCAGGTCTGCCTGACGCAAAAATTAGCTTTAAGGAAAGTGCAGACCTCTTAAGGAGACACTGACTAATGAGTCCTACTTAATGAAATTGCTAAGCATTAGAAGCAGCATCTCCAAGAGGGGGTAGAGATACAAGGGCCTTCTTGTCCAGTTGGCAGTGATTTGTGGTATTGATTCTGGCCTTTGGCTGGAACTTGAACTACATGCAGCAGAGGTCCAAAGTGCCTTGACCTCAAGTGGAATGTTTACTCCATCACAGAAGGAGTCTGCTTCCTGTGTTTGAAGGAAGGATAGTGGAGTTGTTGGGAGAAGGGAGGCTACAGAATGAGCAATAGAAATTTTCCCCAGACGTGAAGGTCAGAGGCCACACTCAAGAGTATGTGAGACTGCCTCCCTGTAAGGCACCTCATAAACTGCCCTTATCTGCAGCTTTGTGGTGAGAGGTTTGGTGGAAGATTCTCATGCTGTTAGAAAGTCTTCCTCACGGTGGCAATGGCAGACCCCGTGGGGCTGGTTCTATGGCACAGGCAGGCTGCCCAATGTCTTGGTGGAGACAAGATAATCCTATATTTAAGTTGGAGACACGTATATATGGTTCAGCTCACTCCAATTTTAAAATTGGAAAATATAGGGAGCATGCCTATCAGAAGGTGTGTCACTTGAAAAATGACAATGAGCAAGCCAATCTCCTGAAGGTAGATCATTAGGAAGTTGCTGATTCTGTCATATGGCTTCTCCCTTGGGAATTTGAATGTCCTTATTCCCTCTTCCTCATTTCCTCCTCTTTCCCTAATTACCACCATCTCCTTGAGTCTGATTATACACATGGCATTTTCTCTTACTAGTTGTTGTTCAGTGAGAAGGTCCTAGAAATAATAGTCTCTGCCTATTGAAGAGAGTCTTGGATTTGCAATCAGACACACTTGGATTTAAAAACAGACTTGACTCTTTACTCTCTCTGTGTGGCCTTGAATGTTACTTTCTCCCCCGAACCTGTTTTCTTCCCTGTAAGATGAAAACAGTAATATTGGCTCTGGAGTTTCTCTGCAGGGTACATGGAGATAGGTGTCACTGGTGTCTCTGGCTGTCATTTCTAGGAGGTTTGAGTTTGAGTATGGACTCTGTTGTCTAAGCTTATACACATCAGAGCCCTCTGGGACTCTCATTTACAACCAGGTGTGAGCAGGTGTACTAGAGTCTATCTTCCTAAAGTTCATGCACAGATTCTGTGGTGCTGTGAAATGAGGTGGGTCTCTAGCTTTGGCATACACTCCGTATACTTGGGGAAGGGGGCTGGTATGGGTCCATAGCATGTGATGTAGCAGCCCCACGAGAGCTACAAAAATCTGCAATTTTTATATCGACTCAAAATCTTGGCTTTTGAGGAACAAATACAAGAATTTCTACAAAGCACTCAGCATAGTTTCAGGCATATATGAGTACATATTAGCAATGGCACATGTCTTTAGCTGGTAGAACTTCAGAAGTAGACATGAATGTTTAATTGAAGTTGACTTTTGGCTTCTCTGGAAAACCCCAATGCCTACAGAAATATAAAGGAGTGGAACAAATTGAGTATCACAAATAGAGAATTTGTGTCTAAAGGAGTAACCAGTGTTGAGATAGCTTCCCAACTGTTGCAGGCTGTCTTGTGGTTTGACGGCTCTAACCCTGATTTTCTATGTCGAGTATTAGAAGAGCGGCTAAAATTATCTTCCCACGATGTTGCTCTAGCCATTCTTGACCAACTGTCAGCTGTCCATGGGCCAAGGTACAGCCCTAGTCAGATGCCACTTCACTCAGCAGAAGTAATGGAGAGAGTAGCTTGCTTTTATAACCTGTATATTCAGTGCTATAATTCAGGAAGTGTTCCAAGGGGTAGCGTTATGAAAGTCTACTGCAATACTCAGCCAGGGAACCTAACCCAAGCTGAGATGTTGCCCAACAGAATAAAAGCAGGGTTTAAAGTCAGCTGCTGCTTTTGTTGCACATTTAAAACTCAGCAAAGGAAGTTCTTTGGGTTGGGAGCACATGAAAGAAATCAAGGCAGGGGAAGGGTGGTTGAAGAGAACAGATGGACTCGAACGTCTTAAACCATCCAAGTGATACTACAACTTCCAAAGGTACCTGCTTGGGTGCTCTGAAAGTAAGCATGGCTTTTGTATTCTTTTTTCTCTAGCTACGGGTGTCACACATGAAAAAGAAGAAGAAGAAGAAGAGGAAACGAGGCAAGAAAGGGTTTTTATATATCGAGGCCACATTTGTCAAACCTTGAATCCCACGCAGATTGGGGAACTGTGTATCAAGCTGAGCTCCAAACTTTCAACTCTCGAAAGTGCTACTTATCCCAAGTAAAAGGCAATTTTCCAGCTCAAAGAAAGGCAGTACTGCAAGGTTCAGGAAAAGAGGTCAGGAGACTCCTTGTACATCAATCAGCTCCTGGAAAACAACATGTCAATGAGTTAAGTGAACACAAATCAGGCACATATGGATTGAATTTTCCTTGAAATACTCCTGGGGTCTAAGTTTTAAGGAGTGGAGTGGAGGAGGGGTGAAAAAAATCTTGGGAAAATCTGCAGCCCTAGAGTGTATGAAAATACTTCGAAACTGTCGACTGGCAAAGCTGCAAATCCTGCTGACCCGGATCAATGCTGGGTCCAGCTGACCTTTGCTTTCATTAGATGAGAATGGATCTGAGACCAGTTTGACAGCCAAGGACTTCCCACCCTTGATCTGAACTTCGTTCCATGACACTGAAGACGGGAAGGTCTGCTAGAGAGTGCCTTTGAAGCTCCGGGGAAGGGAGCTGGATTTATTTCATCAGAAAGCAAACTGTGAGAAGCATTCAAGGTGACCAGATATGACTGCCAGTAGCAGCATCGAGCAAGTCCACCAGTCCTTCTCTGCCTCCTTCCTCTCTGGAATCCTAAGGAGAGAAAATAGAAAGTTATAAAGAGGTAGGAAGGAAAGCAAGTGAGTTTTTCGGAACCATCCTTGAGGAAGTGTGTGGAATAGTGGAAATGCCCTCCACACTTACAGTTCTCATAAAATATGAAAGGAATGTGCAGCACTGGGGTCTGTGAGAACATGGAGCAGCATGTGTGGGAAGGAAAGGAAGCATTCATGTTTTCTCATCCAATATAAATTTCATGGACTCTGGCACTATTTAAAACTTATTTGGGGTGGACACTGCAAGAAGTCGTTGTGGAAGGATAAGTTACCTCAGTAACATCCACACAGAATCTAAAATTGGTTAATCCCAAGTGCTTTCCTTAGAAAGCATCATCGAAAATGTAAGCTGAGAAACATTTTCAACTCTCTAAAGGGAAACCTGTTGACGAATGCGATGTGTTTCATTTGTTGTTGTTCTGTGGGGCACTTCACAGTTGAGCCATCGTTATTCTCTTTAGGAGAGAGTTCCAGACTAGAAACTTCTTAATACCCAGGGACTTTATCTTTTCTTTTTTTTTGGGGGGGATGGACAGGAGGCAATCAGAAATAAATGTTAATGGGATTATTATTTTTTAAACAAACGATTCCCTGTCAAGAGAACATTTTGTTACAATTGTCAAGTTGTGTAGACAATGTTCAAATAGCTCATTCATTCCCAGCAGCACCACCAAGTTGAAAACACACTTTTTCTGGTGTGCAATTGATTGATGTATATTCCCACATCAGGCTAATGGCGCTTTATTTTCCAACAGTAGCAAGTAATGAGTGACCTTGAGTGCATATTGTTTTCCTGAAAGGCTTTGTTGCTCTGCTTCCTTCATAAGCACCCCAAGGAAGCAAGGCCTCTGTGTTGGTGTTTTGCAGCAAACCTCATTTCTTTCATGGCTTTCTGTAAAAGAATTTGATACAGGGATAGAAGCTAACCTCAGTGAGTAAATGAAATATTGATCCATGCTACCCTGGCCTTGCCTTCACCTTGTCCCAGGGCGGTGAGTTACTGACTTTTCCGTTTTGGCTGTAATAGGAATTATTACAACAGGCCTGTGCAAGTAATTACTTGGCATGGTAAAAAAGGAGGGTCCATCATATATTTCTGTAGAGACGTTAGTTTCCATCAGGCCAGCAGTCTGCAGGTTTTTGGCTCTGTCTTTCCCAGTCTTGATTCAATTCTTTTAACTATCATTAATCACACTCCTTGTCAGCAGAAGTTTATCAAAAGTATTAAGTGAGCAAGGTTGCCTGGCCTCCTTAAAAAAAAATCAGCCAACAGGGGCAGTAAATTTCAAAATATGGAAGGTTGGTCCTGTGATATATACGAGTGTCTCTTCAGCTAGAATGAGCCGTTTGTTTTAGTGATAGATACTGTAGTTTGAGCTGTGATAGACTCCTTCTCGAGTTTCTATGTTGAGGCTATCGTTTATGAGAGACCATGTGTTTCTAGATGGTGAAGGTCATGGCTGATGGCAAAAGTAAAAGCAGTGGTGATTCATTAAAAATAGTTAATAGGGCCTGTGGTTGACAGGGATAAATAGGACTGTGTGGTTTGCCAACCCACCAGCAACTAAGCTGACATTGGGTTTCTCCTGCCTCAACTTTGACAACTTCCAGTGGCCAGACAATCGGGAACCTATAGAAGACTGGAGGAGAGGCAGGATCACCCCCTTCTTGTTGATAACAGAGTCCAGAAGTAAAAGGGAATGTGGCTCTGTCTCCTTCAGTGTGGCTTAGATAACACTAACTTTAAAGTCGTTAATAATTTTTTTTAGTAACCATAAATATTTTTATTGTATAAAATTCAAATGTGATGCAAATATGATATGGAAAAAAATTACACTTGACATATTTAATTTCTTTTAGAAATGACACGAATTCAAATATGGAATAATGCTTGGTGATTTAGACAACGCTGAGAGGTGACTCTTCTTTCTTTTTCTTCTTCTTCTTTTTTTAAGATGAGAGGTACTGACATTTTATTCTTTCAATGCCGAGTTAAAAATTCCACATATCTGGCACGTGGGTTCCAAGTGGGAGGCACAGACACAGCACTGTCCACTCCTGCTTTGATATTTCAAGTCACCCACACTTCATTGGCCCTTGGCAGCTAGCGATCACTGCTGTGCTGGGGGAGAGCAGCGATGCTGGTGCTGTTCAGTAGGCAGCACAGGTGGACCTCCATCATTTTTCAGAAATGAGGCTGCTTTCCTTCCATGCTTCTGAACATGATCTTCATTCATTTTCTCCAAAGCTTCTACCTGTGAAACATTCCTACAGTCACGAATAAGTACTCTGGGCCAGGAGGATGGTTTGGTTCTACTGACTGACCAACATCAATCAACCAGACCTTTCTGGCATTGCAAAACATGTTATGCTTGCTGAGGTCACCGTGAACACCGGCACATTCATTATATAATTGCTACATCAAGTGAATCTGATAGCAGCGTCTTTCATTTCTTCATTACTAAGCTTTACTTCTTTTAATTTAGGGGCTGGACCTTGATCATGGCCAATGAAAGACATAACTAAAATGTGCTTCTTAAGCAGTACAACTGTTGTACAAGGAATTCCAGCCTTCTGCATTCTTGTAAGAGTGTGCATTTCTTTCTCTGACTACGTGCAGATGATCTCAGGTGGATTTAGTTTACTGGAGTGATCTTTAAACCTGAAATCATCTTTAATGTATTTGTCAATGTATGTTTAATGTATTCTTCAACTCATTAATTGAGGGTTGTTTTAAATACCTTGATGGTACATCCTGTTAGTATATATTTACCATTTTCATTTCATCCTCCAAGCTCTCTCCATAAGCATGAAAGACAACAGTTTCGTTTTCTATACTAATACAGCCAGTGATTATCTCCAACATCCCATAGTTGACCATTTTATACATAAGTAAGCATGTCTTAGGATCAACTGCTTTCTTTTCAGCAGTAGAATGTTCCTTCTTCTCACAGAGACAGGCACTTTGATCCTCTTCTGAGTAAGCATGTTGTTTTAAAGCATCAAAAACATGATTTGATGGTTTTAAGTCCACTTCAATTCCACCCCCTACCTGAAAAGCCAGGTTTAAAATTTTCTGTTTTTGCTGTGTTTTTTCTCCCATATCCTATTCCCCATGCTTAATGGTGATATCTTTTTCTTTTTCAGTAAAACTCTTTTGGGGAGTAGGAACTGGCTTTGCTGGTCTGTAGGGGTCATCACGAGTATCCTGCCAGTCAACCTCCTCTTCAGAGCTGTCACTGTCTTCAAAAGGATGCACCTTTCAATAGTTTTCAAATGAAATGGAAACTTTGCTATCACCATTGAACTTTTCTTCTTCACGCCACCTAAGCTGTGCATCATATTCTCTGTCAAATTCCCTCTGCAGCATCTGAGCCAGCATTAGGTCACTGGAAGTATCACTGTTTCCTCCAGGAATAAATGGTCCTTCAGCAGCAACAACATAAGGGGAAGTGGCCACTTCTTCTTCCAAGTGCAGTTCCTTAGCCAGCTCTTCACTCATAACCCCAGTCAGTGAACTGACTGACTGTGTTTTGAGGGGTAGCCCTTGGATGCTACTGGGTCCCCAGGCTGCCTTGAACCCTGGGGTCAGGTGAAACTATTCCAGATCCACTTAGGGAGGAAGGCAGGGACAAGAATGGAGCTGAGAGGTGACAGAATGAGGAGGGGGCTCCGCTGAGGAGACAGGCAGGCAACCTGCTCCCAGTGCCGGAAGCGGGTGACAGATGGACTCTGTGTTTCTCATATTAGTCTGTAGCCCTGGGCATTTAAAGAGTTCACAACTGAAGTTTTTCCCCAACTAACATGAAGTCCCCCAGTGAGTCTCATCTTCAAGAACCACTTCTATGACATATATTTGTGCATATTCCTTTAGATTATTTTCCTTCGCTGTACTTTACATACGTACACCATAAATAAACATTGGTGTTATATGTGATAATGAAAACGAGTATAATCCATATCATAATTCATTATGATAAATACTTGATTCTGTTTTAATACTGATTAGTAATTTGCCTGAAAACATTCCAATATTTATATGTGAATACATGATTCAACTTACAAACTCATTTACTCACTCAGAAAATCTGCTATGTGCTATCTTAAAGTAAAATCCAGGCACCCTTGCAGGAAGTCAAGAGACAGAGGTCCACTTCTAGCTTGCATCCAGACCATAGCTTATAAAACCTGAGTTCCCAGGTCCTGACCTCCCTTCAAAACTTCCTGAAGAGTATGGAGATTGCTGAGATCTTGAAAACTCAAAGGATTTTGCTGACTAGGATCAATAGAGTTTGATGGGGCATTTAGGGGGTGCTAAGGAACAGGGAATATGTGCTCGTGGATGCTGCCCTTGGACAATTTCTGAAAGACCAACTATGGACTTTCCATACAGTGCTGCTAATGGAGAAGGTTTCAAAAGCAGAACCCTTTGGAAGCTTGCTGGTCTTCTGTTATTTTGGTGTTTTTAATTTAATTTTATTTTTTTCGCTCTCTCCTTTTACCTTGAGGAGTCAGCAAGAAATGGCATCATGTTTGAAATAATGCGGGGAGGCAAACATCTCCCCTCTTCACTCTGGATTGACTCTTTTCCTTAGAAAGACAAATTATTTGGGGTAGTTAGAAAGTTGCTGCCTCTGGACAGGAAAGATAATAACCGAGATGCATGGTGGGATTGGCTACTGAATTCATTGAACAAGTTTCACAGCATCAATAGCAAGAAAAGGCGGCACAAAAAATGCATAAAATTTTATGTAAGGATGTTTTCCTTCTAGAACAACTTAAGTAAGGAGGAGGAGGAGGAGAAACAGGAAGGAGAGGAGGAAGAAGAGGGGGGAGGAAGAAGAAGATAAAGAAGAGAAAAGGAGGAAGAGGAGGAGGAAGAAAAGGAGGGTGGGGGAGGAGGGAGAGGAAGAGGAGGAAGAGGAGGGGGAGGGAGAGCAGCAGCAGTGGTCTTCTTCAGCGGCAGATCTTCCTCACTCCTCACTGCTGTAGAATCTGAGTTGGGGACTCTGGGCAGCCTCAACTGCCATTACTATACAGATATCACTCATGGTGGGGGTCCAACCTCTCACAGACTAAGCATTCCTTTCTGTCACTTGGCACAAGCAATCCCACAGTCCAAAGAAGTTGGGGGTTTGCAAACTGAGTCTCCAACTTAAACTTTAGTTTTTATTTCCCTTGACTTTTTTTTTTTTTTTTTTTTGCAGGGCCACCATCATTACGGTGAATCTGTTTGGACAACTGCAGTGCGTTCAGCTAAGAAGCATTCAGAGAGAAGGGAAAAGAGCAGAGCAGATTAACACACTTACAGGGAGAAGCACTTAACCTCAAATCACCTAGAGAGGACAGGAGAAATGTGCTGTATAATTCAAGGCTGAGTAACTACAGGCGTAGAGGGTGTTTTGGGATCCCTTCACCCTAAAGATGCTCACCGTAGTTACTAGCTGACTTTTATGGGGAAACTAAGAGAGTTCTAAGATATTACTCTGATTTTATATTTAGTTAATATTTTATGAAGGGAAAGTCCTACTAGAGGTGGCAAATTGCTTTATAATGATAGTACTACAGAACAGGCCGTCTGCCTCACTTTATGGCAGGAGGACAAAACATAGCTGTCTTTCCCACATAACTTCTTTGCAGAGTCCCTGGGGTAAGTCCTATTCCCATGAATTTTTTATTCACTTCAAATATTAGTTTAATTTGGATATAAAGTCATATTACATCTTTGGTATGTAATAATAAAACAGTGATGTGGACCTTTTATAGAAGTAGGTCCAAGATATACTGGTGGCAGTAGTAAGCCCCTGTTGATGGCATCCTTATATCTCTCTTCCTGCTTCCTCAAACCCCAGTACAAATCCATTCCGCTTGGATAGTAGCTGTGAGCCATTCAATGTGATGGCTATTTTGTTATGGTAACTATGAATTCCTGGGCCCAACAACATCAGGCTTTCATCAGAATCGAATAAATGGGAATGGACAGGAGGCTATTTTCTCTTTCTCTTCTTTTTTTCTGTTTTTCCCTTTCCTGAAGAAGTAAAAGAGCTAAGTTCCTAGGAAGCAAGAACCGTGTTGTGTTTCTTCTCCATTAGAACATTACACCATGGAGGGAAGAAGGGGACTCATGGGCTCATGAAACTCAGAAGAGTTTTACAAGCCTCAGGAAAGTCATGAAAATTACAAGGCTCACTGTGGCTACTCCTCGAAGTTATGCAAGCAGTAAAAAATTGCTAGGAGAGATGGTGATGTCATTTTCTGCAAGCCGTGCAGGGGACTTCAGTTATACAGCTTTTGTGAGTTGTCAGCCAGGTTGGAGAAGACTTTTTAGTGATGAAACTGCCTGAGTCACGCAGGCATCTCTAAGTGACTCAAATACATTCACAGGTGCACCAACCTGAGCTTGAATAGAATCAACCTTTGGTGTCTTCTTGCCTGTTCCATCTGAGGGTAATAGAAATATTACTCCCTAGTAACATAATACATGTTGTAGTCATCTTTGGGTATAACAGAACTGAATCATATGGTTGACAAAATAAATGACTCAAAAAAAAAGCCATCCACTGCTTCTGAGGAATAGATTCTTAATGCTCTGACACATTATGTTAGGTCCCCCACTCCTCTGTACAACCATGCAGTTGACTGAGGTTCCCACTACTTACTACAGAGACTTTCCTTGGCCATTAGAACATGTTCCATTTCCTTTGAAGGCCAGCCGAGATAGCCCTTGAAATGAACACCCAAGGATCAGCTCTCCCTGGGTTGTACAACTCAAAGGTGTATCCTATGGACATCTCTAGAGGTATCCAGTGGGACTGAGCTCTGAATACTACATGGCCATCTGATGAGGAACATCCCTGGTCCTCATGTCCTTTCTCTCCTTGTCTCACTGACTTCTGAACAGTCACAGCAGTGTTTCCAGGGCTCACAGCCTACATAAACTATTTGTCCTTAAATCTGTAGCACAGATTAGGGTTCTAGGGACCCAACCTAAGATATACTGCTACCCTAGGACTGCAGGATTATCAGTGATTAAGAATTGAAGGAGACTCTTGAGTGCCTAACCTAGTGCTACGTACTACGGGAATATTGATTTTTACATTAACACTACGCAGAAATCCCATGTAAATTGCCTTAGTTGGTAAGACATAGACGTTTAAACAATTATCAGAGCAGACAGCATTATATGGAGGCTATAATAAAGTCTTAGGTTATGTATTACATATCACTGGAAACAAGATAACAGAGCAAGATTCTATCTATGTACTGTGGACAAAGTCATAAAAGGCGTTGACTAGGTAAAGATGGTTTACAGAGCATGAAACAGGTAATAGCTAAAAGTGTTTGGAACTGGAATAAACTGAGAGTTGTGACTCTGGATGGGTGTAAAGGCATTCCCTGGAAGGATTAACTGATGGGGAAGAATCTCCTTGAGTACGCACATCACCTTCCAGTGGTACCCAGATATTAGGAAATCTGAAGAAACAGCAGTGCTACCTTACCCACAGGCTTTCGTTACCTGATGGTTAAGTCCACCTACTCTGTTGCAGACACTTCTCCAACCCTCCACTGACACAAGAACCCTGCTTCTTTGGCCTTCTTGTGTGACCTAAAGACTCATGACTTTTCAGGAATCCTCCAGGCCTTCAGTGGTACACTGTGGCTGCTGGGACATCTGGCTTTGTGGACTGAGCAGCTACCCTGATCTCAGCATCTCCAGCCTGCAGATGGCCACTGTTGAACTACGCAGCTCTTGTTGAGTAAGTTGATTTAATAAATCCCATATCTTAATATGTACGTTCATCCTGTTGGTTCTGTTCATCTAGAAAACTCTGACTAATACCGCTGAATGTCTCCGAGCATAGTGCTCTGAATGCAGGAGTTGGGGCTTAACAAATCCTCTTGGTAGAAAGATGGATTGGCAAATGAGTTACTTATGAAAATGAAGTTTGGTTGAGAAACCATGGCCCAGAGAATATAGTGGCGAGCAATGGGTGAAGAGTCCTGATTTCAGCTTCTTATACAATGTGCCCTACACGTTAGAGGGGGTAGTACAAATGTCTTGTTGAGAACTGAGCCTACAATAGTCCTTCAGCTTCTTGGGGAGTGGTGTTTCCAAATTCATTGCCTTTCACTGCGAAGAAAGGCTTCTTTGATTCCAGCTGAGAGTGGCTCTCAGGGGCCTGGGCTGGGGGGGCCTCATGAAACATACAGGTATATTTTTCTAGATTTTTGTATAAACAGAACTATAGACCATGTGCTCTTTTGTGTCTGGCTTCCTTTGCTCAGCATGCTTTTGAATCCAGCTCACATTTTTATATGTATCTGTGATTTGTTTTTGGTACTTATTGGTAGGTCTTCTTTTGCTAACATAGCATGAATGTTCTTCCTTTACAGGGATTTCGGGGGATCATCATTTTTGCATACATTACTGTGGATGGGTGAGTTATAAATAGATTAATTTAAATGATACCTAAGATGATTATATTTAAACAAACTACTTTTCTTAACAATTTATAATTAATAGATCTCAATTTCTTAATCAAAACACATACTAGTAGATGGATTAGAAAGCATAATCCATTTATCTGTTGCCTTTAAGAAATTTACCTCACCATGACAGATTCCACCACAGGATGAAAGTATGGAAAAAGGGATTCCAAGAAAATAGGAGCAGGTATTGTTCTGATATCCAACAAAACAAAATAGACTTACAATCAAAATTAGTCAGAGATAATGAAAGTCATTTCATACTAAAGGACCAACACACCAACAGGACACTATAGTGTTAAACATATACATATCAAGCACAGGAGTCCCAGTTTCATAACATAAATATTATTGGTTTTAAAGACATAGGTGAAGACCAACACAACATTAGCAGATTACTACAACACCTTATCTTACCAATAAACAGGTCATCCTGTCAAAAATTAAGCAAAGAAATTAAATGACATCATCAATATCTACCTATATCTATAGAACAATCTATCCAATACTGTAGGATCTAGTTTCTTCAGCAGCTCTTGGAACGTTCTCTAAAATAGATCATCTAATAGGACACAGATGTGAGATTTCTTCTCAGATCCTGCGGAACTGCAGCCTTTAAGAAAATAAATAACAACAAATGGTGATGAAGATGTGGACAAAAGGGAGTCCTTATATACTGCTAGTGGGGATACGAAGTAGTCCAGTCACTATAGAAATCGATATGAAAGCTTCTCAAAATACTAAAAGGAGATCTACCACCTGACCTCCAGCTGTGTTATTCCTGGTTCTGACTCTAAAAAATTCTAAGTCAACACACCAGCAATACACTGGCACATCGATTGTTATTGTAACACATTTCAAGATAGGTAAGTTATAGAACCAAACTAGGTATATAACGACAGGGGCTAGCTGGAGAAATTTGGTGTACCTGTAATGGCTTTACTCAGTCACAAAGAAAGTAGAAGTCAAACTTCCTAGGGAAAGAAAGGAGACAAACAGCAGTGGAAAAGGGTAAAAAGAGAAAGAGAAAGAGGCCTGTGGGGAAAATTATGTTCAGTATACAATATTTACTTATATGAAAATATCCATATGTAATATAGTATCTTGTACAATGAATATACACAGTGAACCATTTTTTAAATAATTGAAAGTTGACAAGTTTATTATTAATAATAACTAATAATACTAAGCATGTACTTTATAGCAAACAAAAGCAGAAATAAATTGATTATTACTAATAAACTATACCAAACTTAGTGGTTTTAAATTGATTAACATTTATTATCTCAAAATGTCTGTGAGTCAATGATCCAGGATTTGTTTAATTAATGATCACTTAGGAACTTGCAGGAAAGACATCAAAGAGAGCTGCCGTCATCTGAAAACTTAACCAGAACCAGACAACCAACTTGTGGCTCACTGACATGTCTAGTAGTTGTTGGCAGGAGGTCTTAGTCCATCCCCCACATGGACCTTTCTATGGGGCTGCTGGAATGTCTTCTCAACATAACTTCCTTTCTCCCTGAGTGAGTGATCTGTGAAAAGGCAAGGTGGATGGATAAACTCACCAATCACATGCCACATTCTCCCACAGCCTCTTAGTTGCACAGGCTAAGCTTAAACAGTGTTGAAAGAGACAATGAGTATTTTATTTGCCCCTGAAGAAAACACATTGAATTGCTAATGCCAGTCTCTGAATATAACCTGAAAAGCCCAGCGCCCCTAGTGGTGAAGGCACTAGCCTCTCCTTGGTTTAATGTCTAGTACTTGCTTTCCCAGAATTCTCTCTATTTAATGGCAAGAACTAGCTTTCCCAGAAATCCTTTTTGCTGCATAACAGTTAATGAGTAAATGCAGTGCCTTGGTTCTGACCAATCAGAGAGATCCCCTGCTCCCTTTAAAATCCCATGTAAGGAGCTCTCTCCTGATTGACCATCTTGCATGATGCCCTACCCCAGTGCTGGTTTGCTATGCAGAATAAAGGCTCCTTGTTTTTGCATCAGAACTGGTGGTCTCCTGGTGGTACTTGAGGAGGCAGATTTCAAAAACTGGACACAACATAACCCACCTTATTTGGAAACAGAGACTCTGTAGATATAGCCCAAGTTAAAATGAATTCATACTAAGAATGTTAGGTCATTGGCTAATGGCTAGTTTTCCTTTAGGAAGGCAGATTTGATTGGCTCAACAAGAAAAAAAAATATGCCTCGTACTGGAAACCTAGCCAAATACCCAGGGCTAGGAAAGTCATAGATCTTGAAGGAGAACTTACAACTGCCACTTTAATAAATCAGCATAATCCTTAAGTATATTCTAGATATTTGTCCTGTATACCTGAAGATAATGTTGTCCTCACCCCTTGTCAAGGAACTTCTCTGTGCAACAGACTAGAGACCATTACAGAAAACTACAACCAATCAAAATCTAGAGTTATGGAGTTCAGTCCCAAGTAATACATCTACAACACAACTCCTGTACCTAAGGATCATTTTGAAAAGGGGCAGAAAGATTGTAAGAACCAGAGGAACAGGGAGTTTGCTGTGAGATTGTCTCTAGAAATGTCAGAAACATAAAGTCTTATCAATATAACTCCCTAAACATAAGCTGAATGAGGACAGCACTAGCAGACACACTAACACGAATAGGCAAAACTCAAAAGATCTCAACCCTACCCAAACAACTAAGACAACTAAAGAATGCTGAAAGCAGAAGAAAAATAATCTTCCCCGGGGACAAGCATACCAACTGATTATCCAATACCAAACATTCTCTGAAAACATACATATAAGATACACACACACACACACACACACACACACACACCCACACACACACTCACACATACACACACACGGGGACAAGCATACCAATTGGTTATCCAATACCAAACATTCTCTGAAAACATACGTATAAGATATATGTACACACACACACACACACACACACATATCAATATATATCAAGTTGTGTATATATATATATGAATACTTGTAGATAGCAATGATAATGAAAAAGTTATGAATTAGAAAGAGAACAAGGTGGGGTATATGGGAAGGTTTGGAGGGAGGAAAGGGAAGGGGAAAACAATGTAATTACATTATAGTCTCAAAAAAAATAATTTTTTTTTAAAGAGAAGGGAAAAAAAGGAGAAGAGATGATTTGAAGACAGGCAAAAACCCCTAGGTCAAAAGGTGTATGAAACAGGTGCAGAGATACGGTGACATGGAGATGCAGTGATGTATCTGTAAGTCAAATGGTGTCACAGATTGTGGAGACCCTCCAGAAGCTAAGGAGAGCTCTTCCCTAGAGCTGCACTGGACTGCTTTCCACCAAAGGACTGAGGGAGGGGAGGAGAAGAGGGGGCAGGAAAAGAGGGAGAGAAGCTTTGCTGGGGTTTGCAGAGGGATTTAGGATTATATCAAACAGCAATGGAGGATGCTTAAACCAGGCAAGTGGTGTGTTCTGTTTGTGATTCCAGAAGATGGTTCTGGATACATATGTGGGCAATAGAGTGAAGAGAAGCCAGAACAAAAGGAGACATCAGTTAGGAGATTGTTGTGAGACTCATTCAAATGTTCTTTTTTTCTGCCTGGGCTAAGGGTGAAGAGCAAAGGAAGTGGGAAGATTACAGCAGATTTGTGTTAGATCTCATATTTCAGAATAATGTATTTGGAATTCAAGCTATTATTCTTCAAGTAATTGAAGCTTCAACTCATTTTAAATATGAATATGATCCATTAATTTCTTGCTATTTCCTGTTGTCACAGTTGAAAGGCAATGTTACCTAACAGGACACAAAGCCAGTCCCAAATCTGCCTCCTGCCTACAGAGCTCTCTTTATTTCTTCACAAATACCTAGTCACACCAAGGACACTGCCTTTCTGGGGACTCAATGTCCCTGTAAAACACACCCTTTTGCTTCTGCCTGGCACTGCTTTCCTACGCACCTCCACAAAGCCTCTGTACTTTAGTGTGTCTCTTATTTTGCTCCCACAGTTCCCTTCCTCCCTTCCTCCCTTCCTTCCTTCCTTCCTTCCTTCCTTCCTTCCTTCCTTCCTTCCTTCCTTCCTTCCTCCCTTCCTTCTTTCCTTTTCTTTTTCAGCTTTAATGCCATTGGGTCTTAATGATAAATTTTACTTTATGCCATATGCTTGTTTATATAGTCTATCAACCCTGTGCTTCTGGAAAATAAACACCAAATCTAAGTCTTAAAAGAAAAGTACATTCATCTGGCACAGTTTATGGTTTGTTGTATAAATCTGGTTAATGATTGTCAAATGGAGACACTGAGAGATAGGGAGAGCATTTGATGACAATTACTGATAGAATTATTTCTGATAAATATAAATATAAATTTCATATTTTCTCCCCAAATCAGACTCAAGGAACCCCAAAGCCTAACCAGGAGAGACAAGAGTCTTACTTACCAAGTGGTTCATTTGCAACCCTGAGCATCTGAAATGCTGAGGACTCCCTAAACTGGCAGGCCTATCTAAGCATCCCCTCCCCCAGTGTTGGTCTTAAATTAAACTGTTGTGTCTGACTTTTACTCTGGTGATGAGGATCCAAACTCAGCTGTTTGTGTTTGAGGGGCAGTCACTGTTGAGCATACTAAGAAGTCCTGACCTGTTGTTCACACCCCAGAACCATGTTCCTTGGAACTCCCTCACCCCAGCTCCCCATCCCACCTTCAACTACTCAGCACCAAGGGCCCCACCACCATGAAGGGCCAATGCAACACATTTCCACTGTCACCATATTTTCCCTATGTGCATGCTCCATATCCCCCTATAAAGCCCGTCTTCATGGCCCGGTCAGCTCCATTCCTGCTTAGAGGCAGCCATTTTCTGTTTCCCCTTCCCATAAATCTCTCATATGATATTTGTTATGTGGTGTGACTTTGTGGTATCCCTTTGGCTCCTGAATCTTTGCCACAAAATCCCTTCAGTGACTTTACCACTGAGACATCTCCTGGTCCCTATTTCTTTTCCTTGACTCAATACCTTGTCACTAAATTTGTTTAACAAATCCTTAATAAATTTGTATTTCCATATGGATACAGTATATAATTTATTTAACTAAACCTCTTTTCTGTCCATTTATATTACTTTCAGTTCTTCGTAATAATTCTAAGACCTAGTTTTTAATATAAAATACTTTCTAGGAGCCTCAGCCTGATAGTAATGCTGTGTTTTAGTTTGCTGTTTGAAGGATGTTTCGTGGTGAAATGTTTATGAATCCATAAATAACTTTGTAGCTCATTTTCCCAGAGCTGTATCTTCATATTTCTACCATGGAAGCCCATATATAAACAAGAGAACCATGTGGTCTTTGCATAGGTAGCATATGGATCTCTTACAATGAACTTTAAGCCCATTTCTTACCCTTTTGTCATCTTTAGCATTTGGTACAGACTAGAAAATGCCAAACATGTAATTTTACTGACAAGGAAACTGAAGTCTAAAGCAAAGAGGTAGAAAGAAACTGCAACTGGAACCAGAATATCTGCTCTCTTAGATGAGTTGAGACATAGTCATACCACATATTCCTGGGGGTGGGGATACCTTGGGCAGGTCCCACACCTAGCTCCAGTGCCCTCATCCTAGAAGCAAGTACTTCCGATACATGCAGATACTTCTTAGGAGCAGGACCAGACCCAGAGCAAGTGGCTGTCCGTTCTTGGTCTGTTCATTATCTCCATCATTCTTTCCATTTCCACATCTCTGCTTCAGACTCTGTGACAAAAGTGCCTTAAACCTTCTTTGCAATTTCCCTAGCAGGACTCTGCTTATCAGTTCTAATCGCCTGATGCTGGGCTGCTTAGGCGCCTTTGAGTTGGGGTGGGGGTGGGGCATGTCTTTCCCTGTATCACAGGCCTCCTATTTGCATAAGAACTGGGATTTATTTGTCAAAACCTTTAGGAATAAATTGCCTTTAACTTTTCCTACAATTAGTTACTGAGAGCTGCTATCATTTGTACTTATTTCTCTGCTGGGTGTTTCTCTGTTTTCAAAAAGTAGAACCTTGTACATCTTGACTAATGGGATCGTGAACTCTGCTGAAAAAATGCTATTATTTCTGCTATGAAAGTTGGCCAAGCTGGGTTATTTCCATTTAAACACATTGTTAAAGTAAAACAAACAAAACAAAGCAAGACAAAACAAGCAACCACCATTTATTTCCCAGCTCCATGGGGGAAAGAGGAGAGAAATTCAGGGAGACACCACTCCATGCCCTTGGCTTTGGCTCTATGTTCCTGAAGACTGCAGTCAAGGTGTTACCAGAAAGAAACCATAGTGGGAGGCCGGATTTATCCCGTACTGCAAAGGACTATCTTGAGTTGACTTCAGGATACGCTTCTCTGTGCAGAGATGACAGCACATCTGATGTTTTTCTTGCTGGATCATAGTATATACCACAAATTATCACACACATTGGATAAGTGCTTGTCCTAGAGGAACATAGGCTCAGGAGAGAAGTTTTCACTATCCCTTTAATGTGAATCTTAAACCAAACTGACACCTATTACACTGGATAAAAGCTCTCTGAATCCTTTGCAGTGAAGCTTGTGTGGGGAAACAGAGCATGATAAGAGTCTTGGTGATTGAGTCAAAAGCCCAGTAAAAAAAGGAAAGGATGTTGGGTTATGGAGAAAATGTCCTGGCTTTGCATGTAGAAGGCAAAGTCAGCATCTTAGTTTAATCAGGGATGATTTGATCTCAGACAAATCACTTGAGCTCCTAAAGCATTTTTCCCCATCTACTTATAAATTGTGAACAATAATAGTCTTTAGCAATCCTCCTGCCAGGGTTATGGTGAGGGCATCCTGCCCAGGTGATGAACTTAAAAGGATGTTGTGAATGACAAATGTTCACAGAATGATAGAAGTAAAATTTTAGTCAAGTCTCTCTCAGTTTGTTCTCACATTCCAAACACACAAAAAGCCGATGTGCTTCTTACTCTCATACTTACTGAACTGCTTATCAGAGGGAAACCAAACGACATTCTTACTGTTACATCATGAGATTAAGATCCTGCTTCCCGAGTTCTGTGCTGTAACCTTGCTTTCCCGTGTTTATTGGACACTGGTCTGGCTGAGGGCGTGGCCCACAAGGCTGGTACTCTTGGCTCACTTTTACCTTTATATTGTCACTATCACATTGGCAGTGTCTACTCTCCAGAATATTTTTCTGCTAATCACTGAATAACTGTGATTGTGTCTGAAACACAGCCGATTGACTGATTTCCTCTCTGATGTACTAATAGTCACATAATACATTTTACATTTCTGCACATATCTTGTTGAAATCACCAGTAGCTTTTAAAAGCATAATTTCAAAGATCATTTTAACACAAAGCACCTAAGCACTGTAATAAAATATATATTATTTCCTAATTTTAAGCTACAATTGGTTTTTTAAAAATCTTTTATAGCAATATATGAGAGAAGAAAAATTCTAATAAATAAATAAATTTAAAAATACTTTGTGTTTGATGTGATATATATATATATAGAGAGAGAGAGAGGGAGAGGGAGAGAGAGAAAGAGAGAGCTGATCTATGCTTCTTTCTATAAAGTTGAGGAACTTGGAACTGAGACTGATTTTTTTTTCAATGAATTTGAATTTCTTCATGTTTACCACTGCCATCAGTTAGTTACATTTATGACAAAATCTCCAGGTAGCATGTAATATTCTGAACACCCTTTTAGAAGGCTACAAGAGCCTGTGAATTCACCACTAAGCACAAGAGCTGCAAAGTGTTCCATAAGCCACAGACGCATGCTGTTCTCTCAGTGTGACACTGGAGACTGCTCTGCTGGTAGACAGTGTGTGCTGGGCGGCAGCACCCACGGGCAGTGTGCACAGCCAAAATCATCACCAGGTGACTTAGCAGGAAGTCATGACCCATTTGCTTCTCTTAAAAAGAATGGAGCCTGCCTGTTAAAGTGGAGAAGCCCTGGCTGGTGGTCACGTCTGGTGCTCCTTCATTTTTCCAATTGGAAGCCATGAGAGGTAGAAGAACACATGAGTTACTGTTCACATTTCCATATGGCTTGGTAGAGGTGTTTTTAAAGGGCAGCTTTTGTACCAGGGAAGCGAAGACTTGATCATGCTCTGTTCCTAAAGTAAATGTTTATCCTTAATTCAATCTAAATGAATATTGGGCTCTCCCATTATTTTTTTTTCTCCTGCCATTTTCTCATTAAAATCCCTGATGCTACTTCTTCACAGTTTCTACAGACAACAGGTTTCTTGCTCATTATACACCAGCTCTGAGATTTGGGACAAAGGTCACTTAAACAAGAGAAAATCATGTTAAAGAAAACGTAGGGAGAAATTTGAATATAGCAACAAGTATGGATGTGTTAGAAATATAATGAGTTTTGACTACTTTTTCTTTAGAGAAGAATTCAAGACAGGAAATGATTTGACTATCAAACTTTTATATCATACAACATTGTTAACATACCAATTTATCTTCTTTTGGAAATATGAATACTTAATAACATATTGGCTTCTGCTGAAGCCATAAGCCAATTATATATCTCTACAAATAGGTTCATCTTGTGGAGAGGTGGGAATGGAACTGTGTAGAGGAGATGCGAATTAAATCTAAATTTCTTTAGAAAGGCAGACTAAAAGCTATTTAAACATGAAATCAATTATAAATGACAAGGTTAAAAAAAATCTAGGTTCCCTCTTTTGTAGAATCAAATATAAAACTTGACTGGAATAATGAGAAAGATGTAATGGGGAAACTGTAGCAATAACTCTTCTTATTGAACATTCTTCATGTGCCAGGCAGGTGCTACTTGAGTCTACCTTGTACATGTGGACCCACTACATGGGTGATAACTCTTGACCTGTTTCATTTCACTCCCCTTCTCGAGCGTGTGAGATATACATGTTAGTTATAACGGCTAGCATGGACTCCTTGTAGCCCACAGACTACTGGGGTCCAGGAGCAGGATTCCCACAGTGTCTTTCCTGTTCTAAAGCTAGATCTTGGCAAGTTCTTCCCAAGAAAGAGTTTTGATGTAGCACATCTGGCAGTGACATACACCGCGCTCTACAAACTATGTTCTTCTACAAACCATTATTGTTTTTCTATAGCTGTGCTTCATTGTTTTATTTTAGCATTAAAAGTATATGAATAGGATAGCTATAGAAGAACTTAACTGGAAGCAAAATAGCAAGATATAAAACAGTTGATGAAGGTGTTGCCTTGCTTGGTTGTGTGGCACTAATTGATATTAACTACAGAGAAAAAGTGTCATTGCATATGAGCTGCAGTGGTGTTTGACACAAATGGTTTGCAGGGTGAGGATTCGAGAATCCATAAAACTTCATTTAAAAATATTGAGATTTTGCTTTTATTTCTGATAGCACTTTAAAATATTTTTAGTCACAGAAATCTGTGAGATAAGTACAACTGTCCTCATTTTACTATATGTTAATTATAAATAAGTCTTATAATCTGGTCAAAATCATATGCATGGTTAGGTGATTCAGTTGGGACATAAACTTAATTCTGTCATAGTTGAAAGTTGGTGTTTTCTGAGCTTGAATCATGGAATCTATGCTGGTCAAATAAATAAATATTTTTTTTAACAAGTAAGAGTTTGAGCATCCTCCAGTAACCATGGTATTGTTTAGAAAAGCCTCAGAAGCTGTCATCTATTCATATTCTATGGTGATATTTATGAAGCTCACAATATAACGCCCCTATCTGTGGATCTTTCTTTCCCAGATAGGTGACAAGAGCCTTTGCTGTCTACAACTTGTAACACCTCTAAAAGGACCAAGAAGTTAGCGCCACTGCTGTTTCCTTTTTAATGTGTAGGGCTGTGATGCTTCGTTGCCTCCCAACCAAAAGGCCATCAGTCTGAGCTTTAGATGTTTGAGTTCTGTAAATCGGGTATAAGGAGTTTCATCAAACGTAGGTTCAGAAAGACTTTTCTAAGACATGGCAACTTGAGCACAGCAACACAGGATGGCAAGATTTGTGTTTTGTCAGGAACTTTTTCTATAGGGTAAATTCTACAAGGGACCTCAGAGCAATGTAAATATATCCAAGGTGCTAAGGGGAAAAAGCTGCCACCTAGCACTCTCTCCCTAGTTCGTGTGAGATTTAATTGGATCCAGGGCCTCAACTTTTGAGGGTTGGTTTGGTGATAGAGGTTGCAAAAAGCAAGGTTCAAATGAGAAATGACTGTGTGATGCATATGTCAGCTGAGCTGAGGGCAGCTTGGAGACAGATTTGTAAGGAAGCTCCTGACATTGTGGCAGTCACAAATCTTTCTTGTCACTATGATGAGTTCTTTAGGGACACTTCTCAACACAGTTGAGATTCACAGTTTTATTTACAAAACCACACACTAACAATTCATTAAAAAAAAAAATGAACTCATGCAATCAGCAATAATTTCCTTTACTAAAATGCTCACTCTCAAGATAGCTTTAATAAAAGTGCTCATCCTTGCATGCAACACATTGTTCATCAACAGTGGACTGCCCATAATTTTATGGAACATATTTGTATTACAGAACCAGGAGCAGAGGGTTGTTCCAAATTTCACTGAAGCTCCTGGCCCCTCTTCCCAAGAAGTTATTTCCTAATGTTCTTCTCAAGTAAAGTGCCATATTTTCTGTTTTTAGTTTTCCCCACATCATTTAAAAATATATGTACAAATCTTTTCTTGAAAACTAATTTATTTATGTATATGAGTACTCTATCTGCATGTACACTTGCATGCAAAAGAGGGCATCAGACCCCGTTATAGATGGTTGTGAGCCACCATGTGGTTGCTGGGAATTGAACTCAGGACCTTGGGAAGAGCAGCCAGTGCTCTCTAGCCTTGAGTGGACAAATCTTAATAAAATTCCCAACTATCAAAATAAAATAACTAAGGTATAAAAAAATTAATTCACAATAAAACTTAATGAAATGAGTAGAGGCAGCATATGTAACAAACAAAATAATTAATAATTCTGAAAAACTAGATAAAGTCATACATAAGACACAGCAACAAAGGAAGATAGCTCAGTCAGTAAAGTGTTTGCAAGCAAACATAAGAACCTGAGTTTGATTCCTCAGAATCCACTTAAAAAAAAAATATATATATATATATATATATTTGTACTTGTGAATCCAGTGTAGCCGAGGCAGAGACAAGCAGATCCCAGGTCTCACTGGCAGTCAGATGAGATTTCTTGGCAAGCTTGAAGCCAACGAGAAACTTTATCTCAAAAATAAAATAAAATAAAAAAAAAAAGACGGACTACACCAAAGAAACTACACACAAGTTGTCTTCCGGCACACATACATGTGTACCCACATACACACAAACATGCACACACACACACACACACACACACACACACACTATACATACATACATATATATATATATATATTCACATACACACACACACTATACATACATACATATATATATACACATACACACACGCGCGTGCACACACACACACACACACCATATATATATATGTGTGTGTATATATATATATATATATATATATATATATATATATATATAATTGAAAATAATGGCTGATAGAGTATTTGAAAAAAGGTACATAACATGAGTTTGATTCTGGGAAGAGGAAATAAAAGAACAGGCAGGAATGCTATGCACAATATCTTTCAGTAGTGTTTGAAATTCTATAGTAAGTGTTTAAAACATGCTCTTGTAAAGCAAGCTGGTATAACAACATTATCATTAGACTAAATAAACTTTCAGGAACAAAAAACATGACTATTTTTTACTTCATGCTTCATCTGTATGTTTGTGTATGATGTATGTGTGTGATACATACATACAATGTGAGTCCATGGCATTTGTGTCTTTATGTGACCATGGGCATGCATGGAGAAGGCAGAGGACAACACTGAATGTTGGTTCTTGCCTTCTATGTAGTTTGTTTACTGCTTCACATGTCAGGCAAGCTGCCCCATGAGTGTTTGGAGATTCTCCTGCCTCTACCTTGCATTTTCCCTATATAGGCACTGACAGTGCAGACTTCTAGCTGTACAACCGAACCTAGTTTTTACCATGATTCTGGGGAAAACTCAGGTCATCAGGCTTGTGTTGAGCTGTCTCTCTAGCTCTTATCTTTATTCTATTTAACAATAGAGTTATAATCATCCTGTGTCTGAGTGTCCCCGCAAGTAAACTGTCAAAATCTATAAAGAGAGCAAGACAGATTATAGCTAGCATAGTGAACATGCTTGAATTTTGCTCCCTGAAAATTGGTAAGATAAATAAAAACCACTTGAGCCTGTAGGAAACTTGAACATGGCCAAAAGCTATGATTTGATTGATATGAATAATTCTCCACCCAAATGAGAATATGTGTCTTCTCAAGGTCATTTGCATATGCAAAATTGATCAGTATTCTTAGACACCGAAGAAACAGCAATAGTCCACAGTAGATACTGCAATAAAATCAGAAATAAATTATAAAGGTGAGGAATAGAAATCTCAGTTTAAAAAGCAAAATAAGTGCTTCAAAGTAACTTGTGGGTTAATGTAGAAATCGAAAGAGATTTGACAAATATTTGGACCTGAGTCAGGGTGAAATCCCTATTTAGCTTAACTATCAGGACAGAGAGAAGGACTCAAGACTTAAAGGTAAGACTGTGTTTAGCCATTTAAAGATAAAGTTTAAAATAAGGAGATCAAAAATGAGAAAAATTGTCAGCTTGTGCAGTTTAAAGAAAACAACAATGTGCATTTAAAGTAAATGGAAGGAAATAATAAGTGCAGAGAATAATACAGGAAAAGAAGGTTTCAAAGATTAATGTCGCATATAAGCTGACAAGACTGATCATGGGAAAAAGTACACAAAATATTAAGAATATAATGAGGGACAAATGTAGACACATTGGACATAGTAAGGACTTTTGAAAATGTAACAAAAATTTTATTCCAAGATTATTGAAATCTTATTATTATTATTATTATTATTATTATTATTATTATCATTATATGCATTCTAAATATATATACATATATATGCATACACAGCCATACAAAACTAACAATGAGATGTAGCAGTATGCTGCTGTGGTGGCTCAGCAAGTATGATAAGGTAACATTCTCATAGGTGCAAATTCTGCCAGAGCTCAGCAGAGGGAACTACCATCATGGCAAGCACCATACTGGCCACTGAAACACTGAGCATCAGGGAGCTCTGGTGTTTTCAGAACCCCTCAGATGTGCTACTGATAGCATGTGCAGACAATGTACAATCAAACATCCCCCACACAAATCCAACACATGCAGACAATACAAAATGCCATGAACTAGGCAGTCCCTCACCCACTAGTGCACAAAATAATTATTTTATACATAACTAAAAAGAAAACTTCCAGAACAATGAGAACTTTATTAACCAAAGTTATCAGACCCAGACAGGTGCCTTTGACATCGACTCATAAGAATGACTTTCTATGATCTTTTCCAAAGAGCAAAACAAGAGAGGAAATCCTCCTCTAATGCAGGTCTTTCAAAGGAAAACACAAATTTCATTTAATGAGAAGATTATAGGACTCTCCCACTAGGGAATACAGATGCAAAATCTTTAAATAATATATTAGTTGAATATATGAAAGACTGTATTTAAAATGCATAATTATGGAGTAAGGACTACTCAAGAACACATAGATCCATCATTTAAACTTTGTGAGACATGTGTTCAGGTTTGAGCAACAGCCAGAATTGTTCATAATGGCTGAAATAGTTGTTTATTTTATTCCGACAACAAGAAACCTGGAGGTGTCATTTGCTGTTACTGTCTAGGGGTCCATCATCAGTAGTGGTTTCCTTTTTCCTTTGAGATGGGATGTTCCAGCACAAGCTGGTTTCAAACTCATGATGCTCTGGCCTCAGTCTCCCAAAGGCTGAGATGACAGGTGGGTACAGCCATATGTGGCTAGAAGTGATTTTTTAAGCCTTTCTTTCTCATGAAAGGCTGCTACCTACTTCAACATGGAGTCCAAAGCTCACATAACTTTTCTTAAGACAATAAGGAACACGTGGAAAATATTATAGAAAACAAAGAATTTTGTGTTGACTCTTTTGAACAGTATGTTTAAAGTGAGGGGTATAAACAAGGATGCAGGCTATCTCTCATGAATATACTAATCAATAACTGCAAAATTATATATATATATATATACTTATATATTATATACTATATACTTATAGAAATGTAAATTACTATGCATGTTTATTTTTTAATTAAATGCTGCTTACTGATTAAAATGAATGGGTCATTATCAACATAGATGCATCTAAAGCACATTGGAAGATACGGATGTGATGGGCCCTTAGTAAAAGCCTCAATGGTACTGTTATGCATCCTTCACGAACCTTCCTTGCACAGCAATGGTAGATATCAAGCCATCCCTTTCTCTAGGGAAAGAAGGAATGAGATAAGACCAATGAGGCTACAGGAAGATTTGTACTAATTAGAAATACTTTCCTTTGGAAAAGTTCTAAAGCTAATAGTTCAGAATGCCTCAAAACTGGCTGGGCACAAAAGTTGTTATTTGTATTCTATTCTGCATATTTCTAAATGTTTTTCCTATTTCATATGGATTAAGAATCCAGGCATGTCTTCTGCCTCTCTCTGAGATTCCCTAGTGTGTCAAGCTTTACAATGTTGACTGTCCAGTGGCCTACCCAAGGCTCTGTGTATGTCAGTCAGAACTGGAAGCTGTTAGTAGATTCTTCCTTTTGCTCTTTGGCCCTTACATCCCATCTGATACCTTGCTGAGGTCCCTGAATTGAAAGCCTGACTTTTGTCCTGATCTACTCTGCTTTTACAGAGCCCTGTAATAGTTTTTCTCCGTGATGGAAAAATAGTCATCTCACAGATCCATTCCCAGATGAACAACTTATAGTGAAAAAACTAATTGCTTCAGGCCCCAAGCGTTAGAGCTTTGCACTATGTAGCACACACATCTGCCTTCCCCCCCTGCCTGCCAGCAGTCACACTGCAATTTTCTTCAAGATGGGATCACATTTCCCAGGTGATCAAAACTAGGAAAGCTTCATTAGTGATAGACTATGCCCAAAGTCAGCCACACCCTCCCACCTGCCATGACTCGGAAGCCCTTACCCTTGGCCTCATCAGTGAGAACTTACTGTTCCACACATTGGCTGTTCTTTGAAGATGAGACTCCAACTATCCATTAACTATGCACCAGAGACAAAACTAAAATTTTTGGACATGTTATCTCATTTAACACTTTATAGGAATATTACAGTTTATTCTTACAAAAGATTGTATAATTGATATTATGCAGTTAACAAGGTTTTTTTTTTCTATGTTTAATCCATTGGTTCAAAACATGATAAGTCAATACTGTACAATTTTTAGCAAAGATACACTATTCAGAGGAATAGCCACAAGAATTAAATATGTCAAGAAGCCTCTTGAAGACATGTGACTTCATTGTATTAATATCAACAAATAGTATTGCTGCGATTAGGAATGTCCACAGAGTTTTCTTTCTTTTTGCATCTGGCCCAATGTACTGATGTTTCTCATTACTCAAAGCTGTAGAAGTTATTTTAACTAATGGCATTTTAAGAAGTGATGTGTGTTACTCGAGGGGAGAAGTCTTAAGAATCTACAACCCTCACTTTTCTAAGCAAGCAACTGTAATGGAATTCACTGGGTTTTGTAAAAATAGATTCTGAAGTAGAAGCAGGGGAGCAGCTAGTGAGCAGAGAAAGCAGACAGCAGGAATGGGAGGGAGGATGAGAGGGTAAGGAGTGTGTAAATATGACTGGAACACATTGTGCGCATGAATGAAACCTTCAGAATGAAATCCATTATTATCTATAACTAATGTAAGAAAAACGTCTATAACACTCCACTGCATTATGTTGATCTCTGCCACGAAAAGCAACAGTACCCCAGATTCTGACTCTTCTGACATCTAGGATCTCAAAGTGAAAATAACTATGTAGCTTAGAGTGCCCAGGTGACCTGCTGTGGACACCTGTGTTAATTAGATGTGATAGTTAACTGCATGAACACACCAGGGTATGGGGATTGCTTGTATATTGCAGTGGATTCTGATGTAGACGTATGCTAAATGCCATCTTGCCCCTAACTACTACAGAAAATGAACTAGTTGCTCAGAGCCTAGAAACAGAAAAACGTATTTGTAGTTCTGTCCATATTTGTCTTATTTTTAACTGTTAACCTAATCATAGAAAACAAGAGTAATATTTATTATATCATATGTAAAGCTTACTATAAGCCACTCTTTGAAATCCGGTAAGAATATTTACTCGTTTTGTGACCACCAAAACCTTGTGAAGTGGTATTTTTTATCTTTGTTTTACATAAGAGGAATGCTAAACATGGAGATTAAAGATCTTGCCCAAGATCACACAGATAGCAAGTGACATGAACTGGGCTTTCACTCTTGGGGGGTCTCCTTCCAAAACATGCTTTAGACTATGAAGTTCTGTGTAATTCCATATTTATGCCAATTCAGAGAGCCCGAACTCTGCTTCAGAGTTGTAGAGAACACAGCTCACCTCAGGCACCAGATGCTCCTCTCTGCTTGCTTTGTATTCAAAAGACGTTCTCTAACTCCTCTGGGTAACCCATCTCTTCACGTCCAGCAAACATGGTTTGGATGGAAGTGACCCAATCCGGCTCTAAAGTTCTGCCTGGATTGCTTTGTCCTAGTCTGAGAAGTTAGCTGAAGTTTTTGGAGAAAAGATGGTTTTTTTCCTTTCAGCTGTAATTTGAGGACAGTGGCTGTGAGACTGGGTCTATGGCCACACTGAAGCTCGAGAGTTGAAAGCAAGCATCACGCACCCTGAGACGGAACCAACCACGGGAAGCATAGCAAAGAGCCACAGGTTGTTGCAATGAGTGTTGTTTCCCTCGTTGAATTCAGCCGCCATTGAAGGCAGCTGTGACAGCACATGCCTGCGTTCCAGGAGCTCACCTGTTAATCTTTTCACTTGAACCATTGCCAAATGAAGAATGCTTGAAGCAACAACTTCATTATAGTTAAAATGTGCCAGGTACTCCTCTGTCTTCTTTATATGACAATCTGTGGTCCTCACTTGTGCTCTTGGAAAGATAAATGTTTAGAGATGCAAGGGCCTGAAAGGAAAGAGAAAAATGCGTCAGTATGAGGCAGTGAGTGGAAAGACTCCGTGTTTGTTGACAGATTAACTTGACATGACCTTGGCCAAACTTTCCACCCTTTTTAACATTAGTTTTATCACTTATAACAGGAAAACACAAAACTATATTATAATTGTAATTGATATTAGAGATGTCTTAGAAGTATGAAAATTTGTTGATGGAATTAGAAAAACATGTCTCTCTTATATCATGGGAAACACTAGTTAAATTTGAGACATTCCATCTAATGAAGCTTGCTGAAGGTCACACCCAGGATGGGATGAAAGTAGGATTTGCAACCCAACCTGACAGAATTTGAAACTTTTCTCATGGCATCAACTCCTAGCTACAAAAGCAAAGTGGTATACCGGGCTCATGCATGGAAATTGCTTACCCATTAAAACATGAAGCTTGCAAAGCCTGCTAGATGAATCATCACTGCTGGGACCTGGAACCCTGGCACATGTTTCTGGCAGTCAATATGGTACATCCAGCATACCCCAAGGCTCACATTACCACAGGATACTGTTTGTCTTTCCTCTGCCCGCAGACACGATGGGAAGTACTCTTGACCTCCTAAGCCTGGTTCAGACTCTCCTGCTACCAAACTTCAAAACGGCCATAAAATGTGGAAACTGTCCCCACCTCTCCACTGGTGCTTTGAGGGTCAGCTCAGATCAACAGCCCCCGACTCTGGCTCATGAAGTATCTCTGGTCAGGTCAAGGACATTCCCAAACAAGACACATTTAATTTACGGACTTCTGAGCTGGATATGAGTGGAAAGGATACTTGGCCCCGACATGCTCATATTGCAAAGGAGAAAAGTGAGACAAGAGAAATATCCACAAGCTCAAATAACAAACCCAGCCTGATTCGGCTCCATTGCTTCATCCACTCCCTCTATTATCTATGATTGGAGGTGAAGAATAGTGGAGGGAACCCTAAATTTGAACATAAGGGTTTCTAGATTTAAGAAATAAAAACATAGAATTAGTAGTTAAATGTAGATCTTAAGTAAATAATAATTAAGAAAAAGCTCACATGTTCCATGTAACCTGCTCACATGAACTAATAATTATTCTTTATCTGAAGTTCAAATTATTCTGAACATGCTATGTTTTCATCTTGCAAACGTATCCTATGCCAAATAGATAATACGATGTCTTCTACCTTTCTGAAAAAAATTTCAAAGGTTAGATTCTGGTTTAATTGGCAAAGCAAACAAACAAACAGAAAAAAACGTAAATAGATAGGGAGAATATAAAACATTATTAATTAAAGTTGAAAATAAGCAATGACTAGAAAAGAAGCTATGTGGAGTTCAAAAGAACAAGGTAAAATGAGAAGACAAGAAGTGGCTAAAGAAAGCAGCCCTCTGGGACGGGGAAGTCTCTCTGCTATCAGCATGAACACCACATAATAACACCCAACTTTTACTCCAGTGCTCATCCATACCAGCTCTTCCTGGTTCCCTTCTCTCCACCACCCCCATACTGCCCAACCACTATGATAAAATAGTGAGAATTTAAACATTTTTAAATCCAAGCACGGTACGTAGGTGATTTCAAACTCAGAGTACGTGAAGTCTTAGAAAGGCAAGCTCGAACACCATTCCACAATCTCCAGGTTTACCCCCTGATTTTTGAGAGGCCATTTTTGCGCTTTTATATATTTCTAAGGTGAAAACTGTCCCCTATTTCAATTTGCCCAGAATAAGATTTGGGGGAACAAGAGATTTTGAGTGTTAAAACCAGGCAGTGCTAGATAAGCTGGGGCCATTCACTGAGTCACCATACTTACGTCAGGGATATTTTCATCTCTATTAAAAAATGACTCCCATTTGTCCTTAAGTTATCAGTTTGAGTCATGAGTTGATTTCTCTGAGAAGTGAGCAGTCATTGTGACCATTTCCAAACAGTTTGAAACTGTTTTCCTTTGTCATAAGTTCACTACCAGCTGGCCAGAAAGGCTTCAGAGAGAACTTACAGAGAGACAGTGTTTTCTCCAACCCAAGAAAACAAGAATCTCATTGTGTGGCAAGATGCTATTTTATTTTCCCACTGAAATAATTTCCCCCACCTAGGAGTCCTTTTAAATATTCTTAACTTTAATTGCCTTTTTCCCCCCACAAAGAAGTCCATTTAAATTAAGCAGACTTCATCACTGTGATAATTTTTTAATGAGTAAAGATAATGTACTGTACAGAAATTGGAATGAGGTGTTCCCAGGATCATTTACCCAGTCCCAAAAAGTCCTCCTAAGAGTCAGCTGAAATTAATGAACCTTGAAGCTTGCAGATCACCAACACCCTGTGGCTGAGAACTGGGTTTGGTGTGGGGGAGGGGGAGAAGCACAATAACAATAGCTACAATCTCCAATTTGAGCCTCTAGCGTCTTTTATCCTGAAATACTGAAGAACTTTATAAGCATTAATTAAGCTCACAAATGTGATTTATTAGAGTCACTCACTGATAGCCATCGAGGACCCTGAATGTGTGCAGAACTCTGTAACAGAGCCGAGTGGCAAAGAGGAATAGTTAGCATCCCAGGTAGGCTCTCACTCTAGACTGGAGCTTGTGTTTGATGCAGGTCAGGAAAGCTGTGCTCCTTAGCTCTGACTGCTTGAATGAACTCTGCTCTCAATTTGTAGTGATGATTCTCATTTCCAGTGACACAGTCTCCATCCACTCTTGTTTGAGTGATATGTGCACAGGTGCAGGCTCTGTGTTGACAATGAGAAGAACCTTGGATGCTGGGCCTCATCCTGTTTTGAGACAGGGTCTCCCGTTGTTGACTGCTACAGACACCAGATTGGCTAGCCTGTGGGCTTCCGGGAATTCTCTTGTCTACACCTCTCATCTCACCACTGGAATGCTGGGAATACAGATGCATGCTGCCACATCTGGCTTCGTGTGGAGTCGGAGGATCTGAACTCCAGTCCTCGGTCATCTCCCCAGCCTGAGCTTCCGTTTTGAATCTTCCTCTTTCTGGTGCCATTGGATGCCAAAGATGAGCAGCACACTCTGAAATGGGTGACTTTTAGCTCAATTTAAAATAGACATTACCATGATTTGGGGAAGGCCAAACTAATTTTTTATGAGACTTTGGAGTGGAAGAGTTAGTCATGGTACAGATTCGAAGGTCCAGGTTTCACTTAACAAGCTATTCTGGGATTGGAGGGTAGGACACAGAGACAACATTATCACATTTTGATGTGCACCATGAGCAGCATGCTGCCTTAATCAATGTTCTAGTGCTAAGAAGGCAAATGTTACAAATGAAAAGGAAAGTACCTGTGATATTGTTCAACAACTGATATTCTGTAGGGAAAAATGGAATTTCTATTGCCTTCAGTGTGAATGGAGAGGTAGAAATATGCAGATAACACAGGACTATACATAAAAGGATGCTTTCATCTCAATTCTTGCAAACTGAATCAAGAAGGGCCTAATGATGAGATTGGGGAATTGGGAAGGCAATAGCTCAGAAAGTCTGAGATTCTAAAATAGAATCAACTTTAACTAGTCTTCATCAGTGTCACCATTTCGCTGGATAGTTGACACATTTGAGCCCTGGAAAATTAACGACATGAACAAGAAAACTAATCCATAGCACAGGGATGATGGGAGCCCATTCTTCCCTTATTTCTGGTTCTTGTACCTTTGCTTTAAAACATCAGGGATACACTGGTTATTTTTGTATATCACTTTGGTGGAAAAGGTGTTTTCTGAAGATGAAGTAAAAAGTCACATTTATCTGACATACGTGAGGACAAGGAATACAGCTTGTTGGGAGGATGGCAGCAGGTGTTAAACACCAGCCTCTGAAAAGACTGAGCATCAGTGGAAGGCAACTAAGTGTTACAGGGTTTTTCAGGAAAATAACTCATTTTATAAAACTGAGAATTAACTGTGACTCAAGACTCTTAAGTGACGGTTCCACATGAAGTATCAACTCCCCCTTATTCAGCCACCAACAAAAGGGCTCCTAAAAGTAGTCAAGTAGAAAAAGAAAACAGGTAAGAGATGACTCAAATGTTGAATGATGTGCCAGGGAGATCTTAAAAGAAATATGGAAACAGTGAAGGTGCATGAGCAATGTGTCTTTTGGTTTGAAGAATCCTGAGCAGAGATTCTACCTACAGCTCCACTCACAATCATTTAACCATTGATCAAAGCTCTGTCAATTATACTACATGATTTTTATGGTTGGGTAGCTCAGATCATAAGAAGGTCCTTCAGCGTCCAAGACCAATGTCTTTTTCTCTGTGACTACTGACACAATATCCTTTTTGTCCTGTAAGGTCAGGCATACACATATTTGGAGTATGATTGTTTTCCAGGCTAGGCTAGGTTTTCTGTGCTAGATGCCCTTCTTCCATACATTTCAAGGTCCTACGATGCTAAACCCGTGGAGAGCAGGAATGGGTCTCTTACCAGCTGGTTCTCACCAGGGTTTGCTCAATTGGAAAGACCAAGAGGAGCAGGACCTTGGAAATCATCAAGGGAGATGCTAGGGGTTTGTTTTCATCCCTTCAGAACATCTGGGATTTGTTATATCCTTCCATGACTAACAGCCCATGAATCCCTTGACTCTGTCCACACTTCTGGAAGCAGACTCTTCATTAAAGCCTCCTGACCCTGTGAGGTAGATTCTGTTACCTGTGGGATTCCTGCTGACTCACAAGGGAAAGAAATGCTTTCTCTTTCCTCAACTTCCCCTCGGTTGGTAAGCTTTAGGATACTCTGTTTTGTTTTTTTACATCTGGACAGATTCTATTAGGTCAAATATTTTGCAAAGTTTCAACTATAATGACCCAGATTTCATAAATAAATAAGTGTCTTTTTTTGCTGTTTATAAAATGTGCATATATGTGTGAATGTGAATTGTGGTGTGTGTGTGTGTGTGTGTGTGTGTGTGTGTGGTGTAAGTGGGTTCTGAGGATTTGCATTCTTATCCTCTGAGCTGTTTTCCTAGCCCCTCGCTATTTTGTACTAGGGCCTTACCTGCAGCTCTCATTCAATTCAGTTCCTAAATGTTTTTCATGTGATTTTTTTTTATTAAGTCAGATCTTTTTCATACATTCCCCTCCTTGTCAGTAAACTGAAGTATTTAGAAGGCCTGGCCCTGGTATTAACATGCTGGTGGTGAGTCGTAGTTCATAGGACAAATTATTTTTTTAAATAATTTTAAAGAAGAACATTTTGGTTTATCTTGTCCTGGACTCCGTGTTTTCTCAGTGTCACAAAAACTTTATGAACACTAACTTTGGCTTGCACAACCTTGTCTGTCCTGGATCTGTCTTAACTTGACTATCCTGGCTTTCCTTAACTACTTTCCCTTTTCTTCTCCTCTAGTTGTCCTGGTTGACCTGGGATGGCTGCTCTGCCTATGCTGCATTGTACTAATAAGATGAATCTGAAGGAGGTGTGCTGTATGTGTACAGATGGCACAGAGATTTCCCAAGAGAACAGAAAACCATCTTCATTGTTATTGATGACCAGCACAGTCTTGCATTTGTCTAAGCATCAAGTTAGTGATTAGGTACCAACTCTGTGTCTTATATTCTTTTGGCTATTCTTCTAGAAGAGTTAAATATTGAAAACCTTAAAGAGTCTTACTATTTTTATCACATTAATGTTTTGTTAAAGGAAGAATGTTACTGCACAATTTGTAAGAGTTATTGAAATATACATTACTGGGGAGCATTGATCTTTAAAAGGGTTAACATGTTAATTACTAAGAATATTAAGGCCCTAGAGGTAAAGAATCCTGAAGCCGAGCACCACAGTAAGTCTAAGAGCAAAAAGCAAATTAATTTTATAGTAAATGCTTATGGAATGAGTAGAATAATTTTTCTTGTATTCCAGTTGTCAATAACTGTCACTCGCTGTTTGATGGAGTAGAACTTTATACAACAAGATAGAAATCTAATACTATATATTGCCCGTTAAAACTAAAGTGTAATACAGAAACTTTCAGCATTTCTGAAAATGTAAATTTTGGAGTAGGATATACAGCAAATGTGCATGTGTGAGCTTGAGTGTGTGCGCACACACACACATGCACACCCACACGTGCACACACAATAAAACATGTTATGTCAAGCCCCACACTGTAATTTATCAACTGGGAAGGAAATTGGCATGTCTTTTCCAGCTGATTTATTGGTTAATTCCAACAATTCACTGTAGAAAAGGCCAACAATGAATTACAATGTGGGGGGAAATTAAGCAGAGCATTTAAAAGGGTGTTTCAGCATACAGGCTGCAGAAACAAACTTGCATTGGTGTTTTATAGGCAATCTCAATGTGACTGGTATGTGTGAAAAAGGCATTTTCTGCTGAAAATGTACTGGAAAATGTCACCCATTCCTCTTCTCACTTTTAGACTATATCACACCAACTCTTTATCCTTAAGCTAGAGTTAGGCAAGGACTCCTACTTGTCAACTTGTCTTAGGAATCATGGTGGAAGGGCTGTAAGAGCTATTGTAGTGAAGTCGTGACGGGCACTCTCCTTTAGTGCTGGAGATATTCATATTTGATTCGAAGCCAGGCATTAACTGTGATACGAGGCAGAGTGCTGGAAGTTTGTTTTATAACATTCAGGATACCTCATCACCATGCCGAGTCTTTGTCCCAGTTCTGAGGATCCAGACCTAATTGCAGAAAGAAATTTTTTCCATCTGGACGTCCATCTCTGATTTGTCAAGGCTGGTTTAATCAGCCACTTGCATTGTCTTAAAAGATGAGTCTTTGAAATGACTTAGGATTCTTTCCCTGTCAAACTGGCTAGATCACAGTGCTCAGTTACATGTTCAAACACGATTTTGGATGTTTCTGTGAGCATTTGATTGGTTGATTTAAAGACATTTACTTTTACATTGGCAGATCTGAGTCAAATGGCAGCATTGAATCAAGGCTTATTCTGCTCTTCTGTGATGCTTCACATGTAATATGATGCACTTATTCAAGTCCATAACGAATGGAAGTTACCACCCTTCTCAGGGTACTATGCAGTGGGCTGTCTGTAAAGCAGATTGTTCTTGAGAACATGTGTGCCTACATTAAGTGTTGAAGGCCCCAGTAAAACAACAGATAGATCTCCCCTGAAAAGGAGGAATTCTATGGCTGATTGCCTTTAGACTTGGGCTACAACTTCAGCCCTTCCTGGTGGCTACTATGACAGACTTTGGACTTGAACTCTAATGTCAGGTCTTCCTACGCCTCCAACTGGCTACCTCTACTTTAGGTTTTGGATTTGTCAGTCCCTGTCTCTAGCCACAAAAGCCAATTTCCTAAAATGAATCTCCTGACACAGAGACACATTTCATCCAATTTCATTCTCTGGAGAATCCGAACAATATTTGTTTATGTTCATAAACACTGTTTAGTCTTTGCAATGTCTCTGTGAAGAAGAATCATCTTTTGTCTTCTGATCCAGGTTGTTGAGAACATTCTAGAAATCATACAGCTAATGTGGTGTTTCTGTGAAGCTGTTCGACTCCGGAACCCAAACACATTGTGCTCAATTAAATCATGTTTTTTCTACTTATCTATGGTACTTTCTCATGTGACACAGTAGATTCCGCCAGAAATACATTTATACACTGACGTGCTCCTTTGTAAATGAAAGCTACGATTCTTTGACACTAACTATCTAGTGAGCACTGTGTGTGTGTCTGAGGGTGGACTTTTCCTATTTACATCTCATCCTCATTTTAACTGTGTTGGGTAGTTACTAGTATTTCTATTTGACACCCGGGGAAACAGAGGCTTACAGAATGAAAATGACATGGCTACAGTGAAGGTGGCATCTATGTCCCCATAAATTTGACTCCGAAGTCTATTCTCTTAATTCCTCAACCAACCCTCACATGCATCTCCTAGGAAATTTATGTCAGTGCATTGCCTCAAATAGTTTCTCCTCATTTTCAAACATGAGAGCTTCCCTGGTGTTGGGTTTCCTTCTTACTAGCTCAGAAGGATGCAGAAGGAAATACAGAACATCATTTTCTTGTGTGGAACATAAAGAGGATGAAGGAAAAAATTCAAATGCTTCCCAGACAAAGTATAGAATAACTGGTGAGGACCCTGACATGGTTTTTCTCTTGACAGGAGTCTAGAGTTACCTCTTCCCGCCTCTGCTTTATGTCATAGCAGCAGACATTCCATGGCCAAACTTCTTCCGTGGCCCTGTTCTTTCTCTAACATGATCTATCACCATCCTCCTCTGCCTTCCTGCCCCTCTAGTCTGCACTTGCCTGCTCTGAGAAACAAAGAAAGGATGTAAGCACCTTATCTTGGGTTTTCCTTACCTATGCTGTTTCCTAACCATTCCCAGACATTGTCGTTAAATGCCACTTCCAGGTACAAGAGAGAAAGAGAAACAGCATAAAATTCGAGAAAAAAAAACACAGAAAGGACATGGAAAAGAAGGTGAATTCTTGTGGGCAGGCACAGTGTGGATTCACATCTCTCTTCTGGGTCTTTGTAAATGTGTATGCCTCTGAAGCTTGGGAACAGCAATGGGCTTCTTGATATATGTGCCTCTGTAGACTTCAGGAAGGTGAGCCCATTTGTTACCAAGGGAAATGACAGGAATCTATCAACCTGGCTTATCATCCCACAACTTCAGCAATTTATAGTGTGCTTCTCACAAGGTCACCCACACCTGCAACCAAACAAAAGCACTCTCCTGCCTTTGTTCTGGAGCGACCTCGGGCTTTCACTGCCATGCAGGTTATCTGGGATATTTTTCAATTAATTTGTAGCCACTTAGGCTGAGCATCCCACAAGCACGGCATATATCACATTTTTCATCGGCTGGCAACACGAGAGTGTTACAACCTCCATGTTTCAGAAGAACTGCCTTTCATTTTGCTATTAAACTCGCTTCATTCAGCTTTTTCTTTTCTCTTGAGATAAACTTGCAACAGAAGGGCGGAAATCATTCTTCGTGATTCCAAGAGAGAGCTTTCCATCCTGACAAGCTTCCAATATTTTCCCTAGCAGACTGAAATTGTCTGAGGCAATTAAAAAGACTGCCTAATTCTTCTGGAGGGGTGTGGACACCTCTGCATTCACAAGGAGAACACCCCCTCCCCCACTCTACCCCCTCCCTCCCCAACACTGCAGCAGACTTCACTGGACGCCAGGTTTGGCTCTCCACCATTTACACTGGCTGTTTGTAGAGGGAACATTTAAGCAGAGTGTGTACCCTTTGACGCTGATCATATGGGGAAAGATCAGAATGCTCCACAGCTGGGCGTTCCTGTCTGCCTTCACTGTGTTATGTGCCACAAGCATCTCTGCACTGTGCAGGGCTGCAATACCAACCCCACCTAACAGCCCACTGCACTGCAGAGGAGTCCATATCTCCAGAGCCCCAAAATGCTTCTTCATTTTCCACCTCACAGGCAAGCTCTTAGAGACTTCAAATCCAACATTTTGCTGCCCTTCAGATTTTGGAGAACTTTTTCAGATTTGAGGAGAAAGCATTGCTTGGACTCGTTGCTGAGAGGTTTCCCGCAACTACTTTACCCACTCTCCCTTCCAGTCTCCCTAACCCACAGCGCCCGCCACTCCTCTGTCTAATTTTTATTCTCACTGCTCACTCGGTGAGCTGTTTTTGGTCATATTTGAGTATTTGAGAGAAGAACTATAACTGAGCTATTTAAATATCATCCCTGCTCTGATGTCAGACCTGTCCGGATTCAGCCTCTGCTTCCTCACTCTCCCTCTGGACTGTTGTGACTCCTGTCTCGGATACGACAATTGGAAATTGCTAGTACAAGGCTTGTTGTGTGTGTGTGTGTGTGTGTGTTTTACTCTGTGTGTGTGTACATTCACATGTGTGCATGTGCATGTGGCCGCCAGAGCACAACCTTAGGAACACAGGTCAGTTTACTTTGAGACAGAGACTCTAATTGGCTTGATGCTCACCTAAGCTAGGCTGGCTGGCCAGGGATCTACTTATGTCTGCCTTGTTGCATTATTATTATTATTATTATTATTATTTATTATTATTACTGGTTTTTTGAGACAGGGTTTCTCTGTTATAACTCTGGCTATCCTGGAATTCACTCTCTAGACCAGGCTGGCCTCGAACTCACAGAGATCCACCTGTCTCCACCTCCTGAGTATTGTGATTAAAGGTGTGTGCCAACACTGCCTGGCTAATCTCCCTTGATTTTTAAAAAGTGGGTTCTCGCTTGCAGGAAGAGCATATTACTGACTGAGCCATCTCCCGGTTCCTTCCATATGTATTTTTAAACAAATATAAGAGCAGAACTTTGTTTATCCAAAATGATTTTTCTTTGAGCACCCATTTTTTCTCCTCCTCTTCTTTTCCCTGTCTGCCTTCTTTTTGGTGAAATTACAGAACATGTACCTTTTGACTTAGATCGAAATTCTTACCATCAGACTAAAGAACATTAAAGCCCTGAGAAATTATAAACTGGTTCAATGAACAAATTTTATAATGCAGAAAGCTGATTACAATGGACACAGGCCTAATGTCAGGGCTAGGTGTCTTCTCATGTGTCCCAGGGTCACATGAAATGGAAGCAGAGGTCTTGGAAGGTCTGGACAAGCCAGATGTCCATGTGAAGTGTAGGAGATCCTGCAAACATGGATGCACCGAGTCAGTGAAGCCTGAGGGCAGGAGTGGAGATGTGGGGAGCACCAGGAAGTCAGCAAATAAGCGAGGGTAAGCAGGGCTGGGAATACTGATCCCAGGCAGGAAGCAGCTTACTCTCTTCTCCATTTAATACTCGTAGCTCCATGTGTGATGACAACCACCAAAAACTTTATATTTTACAGGCACCCACTGAGTCACAAACAATCTGAAAAGCTGATTAGATTTCCCTAGAAGCCCATGTTCAATGTCTTAGGCACTAGACTCTTAAAAAACAAAAAACACAACAACAACAAATGCCCTCCATCTCATTCTCATGTTATTCCATTATCAATTTAAAGACTGTCTCTATTTTGAGGAACCTTTCCATAGACAGAGGTCTTATAACACAAAACTGCTTGTTCCAATTTATTTATGCAATAGACCTGTGGGTTAGCTACAGCCAGAAAATCTGACTCCTGACCCAGGAGGCCTTCCTTTCACCTGCCTTTCTCACTCCTGGGCTCTCTCCTCCCTTCACAGTAAGGACACAGTACAGCAGGGTTCCGGCCATAGATCTTCTTCCCTCCAACCCAGTAACCACACTGCTCATGCTCTAAATTACAAGCCCACAAGTCTTTAGAATTTTCTTTAATCTCCAAACTCTGCTTCCTATTAAGAATGTATCCTTTCTTTAATTCTGACTGAAACCAGTCATTGGGTTTAGCAAGCAGAGATTCTCACTGTAGCGTCAGGCATGACTTTGTCTCCTTTGTGATTGAGTGATTAATTAGTTTTGTGTACTTGGGTCCAGCAGGGAGCCTAATGACAGCTGTGACATGAAAATTACTGGAAAGTTACAAAAATATGTAACAGTGTTGACTTGCTGAAATGCAGTAGCGGGGCCTGATTAGACACAGACACGAGTAACGATCTCATCTCGAAATTACCTGTCACTACCAAGGCCTTGAGAAGAATCCTTTTGATTAGCAGGAATTAATTCAGTTCTAGTCTAATCACCTGCAAGGAAACTAGTGAATATTTGGTATTTGTATTTCAGTCTGGGGGTGGGGAATGGTTGCAGGTTTGGCATCTGGAATTCTGGAGTCTAGAAGAACAGCTCCCACAGAGATCAAATGAGTTTTTCAAAACTCAGACCCAATCAGGCCATTTTATACTTGAAATCCTCCAATAATTCCCTGTTCTTAGCTACTAAACAGTCGGCTCATCTTGTCCCATCTAAGGTCCCATCTTGTTCCCCGTTTTAGCTTCCTCTGAGCCTGAGCACATCTCTCTTCTGTCCTGCTCTTTTCAACCCGGTCCATCCCATGGCCTTCTCTATGGCCCCTACATGCTTATTAAACGGCCCTGGGCACACAGTTTTCCTTTTCTGAAATTCCTCTCCTTTCCCATTCTTATTCCACAGGCCCCTGTTTCTTTCATGATCTTGGAGATGCCTTCCTTCACATACTGACTTCACTTCCTTCACTCCTCCTGGAGTGAGTTTTTCTTACCAAAAACTCTTGGTACCCTGTGCCTCCCTTCATAATACATGTTACAGCTACTATTTTACAAACACGCATTCCCTGTCTCTCTCCCTCCCACCTTCCTCTCTTGTGTGTTTGTGTATATGTGTGAAATTAGAAAAACAATTTTTTTCCTCTCAATTTCACAGTTAAGGTCCCTGAGAACTGTGACATCTCTGTTTTTTGGTAATGGTGTCTTTTCCTGCAAAGTATTTTGGGGCAGAAATTCAGCTTCTAGTATATATCTAAATGAAGGAATAGATAATTTGTTATAAATATATCGTGGTAGAAATCTGGTAAAATCAGACAGGCTATTTCTCATGCATGCTTTGGACAAAGGAAAGGTTCAAATTGACGAGAATCCTGAAAAGACAAGCAAATGAGCCACAACAATCCACAACTTAGTAGGATTTCCAAGCAGCAGATGCCCGATTACACGCATAAAACAGTAACTAGAAATTCCGTCCTTTAGATCTTACCACTACGATTCTCCGATGGCTTAGCAAACCTGGGGCATTCATAATTCAGAAGAACCTGAAAGCTGTCTGGTGCCTTGCATGCTCAATAAAACGATCACCTTTATGCTTGACAACCTCTTCTGACTGCAATACTGTTATGAGCAGAAGGACACATATATTAATAATGTTCAGTCGTGTCAGCCAGGGTCCCAGCAGGAAGCACTTGGCTCACTGAAAAGGGATGAACTAAAATGCATTTAGAGAAGAAGCAATTTGTAGAGGTGGGAGGCAAGAATCATGGAACTAAAAATGTGCAGTGAGGAACCAGGGGTTAGTAACACATGGGAGATATTACCATCACCAGGCTTTAAGAAGCCAGAGAGTGGAAGAGTGTTGGAGGAGCCAGATGTGTACGAGGAGGAGGCTCTGCCTCTCAAAGCGCTGCAGCTTTTCACACCAGTTGTGTAAGGAAAGCTACCTAGCCATGACTAGATCCCTTGGGGGAGGGTAGAGTCCTGGAAGAGCAAAGCCTAGAACGCTAATCCTACTGTAGATCCTGGCAACCTATATGAAGCCAATGGCTCAGACTTGTGGACTCATCCCTTAAGAATCAGCTTCTCAGGGCCCAGAGCAAAGAAGCATTGAGAATAGATGTTCAAGGGGTAGAGAATGGCTGTCAGCTTGTTCTTTATAGAGCACATACGCCACGCCACTACTTCAAGGCCATCAGGTCCAAACTCCTGCTACCCTAACACCCACACTGGGTAAGTGCTAAGATTTTGCCCATCACAGAAGAAGAAAATAAAACACAAAGAGATTAACTCTTTTGCCCAAAGCCAGGAACCTTGTTTGTTGGTCATAGAGCTAAAATCCAAACCCAGATATTGTGACCCCAGGATCATTTGATTTCAGAGTCTTGGACTTAAGAAGGATTCTAATGTGTATGGGGGGTGAGGGGAGTAAAGTTTCAGTCTACGTTCTTGCTTTAAATGAACCCCCATTACAGAAAACATGAGTGGAGACAGACCAAAAGCATTCCCTCAGCCCAGAAAAGTGCTACTTTGGGCATTACTGTCATGGTGATCAAACATGTGAGCCTTGCTAAGGTAGGTTGATTAAGGGTGGACATGAAGCCTAACTAAAGAAGAGAAACTTGCAAGTATGTTAGCACCATCTAGACGACCATTAACCTATGGATGCCATTAAGGACATTCAAGGATGAGGCGGGAACTCAGGCAGCAGTTTTAAGGCTCATATTTACCCCTTCATATAGGACTTGACATTTCTCCCTAGAAACAGCTGCTAATATCTGACGTAAGTTTGAGCTTTCACTGAGTGTGAAAATAAAATGACACTAATCATACATGGTTTCTTAATTAATTTTCTTATTAATATTTCTTAATTAATTGACTGGTTTTAATTCTTCTTGCTAGGATATTTAGAAAATAGAGATTTGCAAATCTTGTACCAGCTAGAAAAAAACAAAAACAACTAAAACCAAACCAAACCAAAAAAACAAAACAAAAGTCCTGTAGTTTCTTATTATCCTGGTCTTGTTTCTGTTTGTATCTGAGTATTATTTACAAAGCTGAGGTCACATTGAACATATTGTTTTAAGTTTTATATTTTCCTAAAGTATGTTACAAGTAACGTTTCATGGAATAGACTTTCTTCTCACTTCATTGGCTGGTATAAAGTTGTGTCTTTGTTTAACAAAGTAGGAAGAGAGCACACTTCATTTATGAATTCCCTGGTGCTGGTCATCTAGGTTGCTTTCAGGCTTTATGATAATCAACTTACTCATAACTGAACTGTTTCATGCTTGTAGGTAAAATATGCACTGCATCATCTTTTTTTATCCTATGTGAACATTCCTGATGCCTCTAGCCAAGTCAAAGATTTTCTGTTAACATTTCCAAGCTTTACCATAGTTAGGTTTGAAGGATGATAGGTGTTTGAGAATTAATAAAATTGGCACAGCTTACTAATACATATCCACATCCAGAAATGTTAGCATGCTCTTCACGCTCATTAAAGATGTCAAAACATTAATTTCATTATTGTTTAAGTGACGTTAATACCGATAGTTTTTTCAAAAGACCCTATTTTACACACACACACACACACACACACACACACTCACACACACCACATTTTATTTATTTGTGTGTAAGTATATTGGGTGGGACATGCAGTCCATGGTGAGAATGTGGAGTCAGAGGACAACTTTCAGGAGTCGGCTCTTTCCATCCACCAGGAAGGTCCCAAGGACTGAACTCAGCGCTTCTGCCCACTAAGTCGTCCTATCAGCTCAAAAGAGCCATAAAGTCTCACCAATTTGACTGCTCAAATATGAGCTGAACAAGGATGACACCACTGGACATACCAAAGTGGATGGCAAATGTCCATGATGTCCTAGCATTACACAAAGAACCACGAGCAGCTGAGGAATGCTGGGACTGGAAGACGCGGTCTGCCCCAGGGTAGAGCACACCTACTGGTTGTCCAGTGCCAAACGGTCAGTTCTGAAAACATGCTTACAAGTAGCATTACAAAATTGAACAGGTTATATTTAGGAATATACATGTATAAACATATTCGTATTCATGCAGTAATGATCAGTGAAAAAAGACGCTATGAATTTGAAGGAGAGTGGGGAGGGATATATGAAAGGGTTTGAAGGGAGAAAAAGGAAGGGAGAAATGTAACTATATTATAATCTCAAAAATAAAATAAAAAAATAAGGATGAATGGGGAAAAAAAAAGATGATTAGAAGTAGTTTTCCAGTAGGGCAAAACAAAACCAAACCAAAAACTGTACATAGTGGACGGCCTGAATGTTTTCATGTAAGGAACGTTTTCATCTAAGGATGCAAGAGACCTCTTTATTTTGTTTGCTATACCATGCAGTAGCAAGCTGCATTACATTATTTTTCAAAAGACCTGCAAAACTATAAAGAGAATGCATCTTGTACTGTGGTGGCTTCTATCTGAAGTCCTAAAGGCACTTTCAGATGCCTGAGCAATTCAGCCTCAAGAAAAAAGGACTTTGATCTTTCCTGCTAACTTGGCATGAAAAGAAGGCGCAACACTGGCCCTTTATCCTAACAGTATTCATTCTAAGCAAATACTTGTTTGGGAGTGGAAAATTCAGAAATACCTCAGCATCCTAAACAAGAGTAAAATGTGTGGGGTAGGTGTAGCTTCTCTTTTTGAGAGGAAAGACATCCAATCAGAAAGGCCAAGGATATCTCCTTCTTCGCCACACCTGATGAACAAAATTATCTCCCTCACCTCTGGGGTTTCCTGTTTGTGGAATGTGGTTCAAGCTACAGGCTAGCAATTGCTCTTTTTTATGCCTTTTCCTTATTTCAAAAACTCTTTGTCAAAAGTTTCCAAGAGTCTTGCTGGGCTCGACACCAAATGAGGAGCATGCCTTCTTTTTGCGAAAAGTAAACACATAACTCCTACTGAAGTGCCAGGGTTTGCATGCATGGATCCGTCCTGTAATCCCATGCTGATGGGAGGGAGAAAGTGCAAAGAAGTGCCCACCTGGTTCCTCAGCCAGGAAGCAGCAGGGCCAGGTCTCCCTGACTTTGAAGCTCATGTGTCTGTCTCTATGTACCACACAATAGCACTCACGAATGTGCTCCCTACTGCAATACGCTGTGATTCAAGCATTCTCTGCTGCAGCTTTCTTTTCGGTGGAGTCAACTTTGAGTATAGCTGTGTGTGTGTGTGTGTGTGTGTGTTTGTGTGTGTGTGGTGTGTGGCAGTTCTCAGTGATTCCCACTGTGGAAGTCTAAGAGGCCACAGTATGTCCTCCATTGACCTGGAGCAGAACTCATCAGGAAAATCCAGGATGCTGTCTGGGGACTCTGCAATGACTCAGGCAAAGAGGGCTCAAATGGGAGTGCCCCCGCCACCGCTGTAGGTGTGGGTGTGCCTCGAAGATCAAATGTTTCCTAAAGGGGACATGGAGTTTCCTCTCCAAGGGCCCAGAGTCACTTCATTTTGGTCTTTTTTTTTTCCCCTAAGCCTGGTCCTCCAGATTCTTGTTGCTTCTGTGAACTTGCCCTTCTTGCTCATAAATTCTTTTTTTTCTGTGTGTGAAGTAGTCTACATCGATTTCTATGGTTTGCAACTAAGAATCTCAAGGGATATGAGTTTTTATGGATGTGGGCCAGAAAATAACCATGAGTCTTAACACGGTACTAAAATCTATAACAGAGTTTCAAGGGACCCCTGAAATTATTTCTGGGATATTAACAGTAATATATCTCTTTAGATCAATAAGCAGTAGATAAATGATCAGGGCCATCTATGGTGTTACTGATTATCTTCACCTTTTACCCCATTACACTGGGCTGTCCCCACTGACTACTTAAGAGTTTTACAGCTGTAAGGGACCCTGGTGGTCATCCAGACCAACACCATCAGTTGGTTCTCTTTTATGAGGTGGCTCCCTCATCAGCTGGGAATAGGATGTCACAGACTCTTTACCCTTTGGACTTCAATATGCACAGTGTGACTTCTGAGCCTTCCGCTGTCCCTCTTGAGCATTAGCACAAAGTTATTAAGCTTAATGCATGGATGCTTAATGCACAGGGAAGGACGAGCAGGCTGCAGAGAGAAGTCTAGGCTTCCTGTCTACTCTGTTTTGTGGTCTCTTCCATTTCAAGTGACCTTTCTTTCTAAAATCTGGGGAATTTTATTTTATTTAAAAATAATGATAAAAGGTGGTTGTCTCATCAAGAAAATCTTCTAAAATAAAATCTTCAAATTGTTTAAATGACTTAAAATGAAAAAAAAAAATCACCAGCAGAAATCGAAAGAGAAGAACAGTTGTTCATATTCTGTCAGTCTCCAGTGGACTCACATATGGGCCCAATAAACTGCCCCAGAACAGGCACTCTTGGAAGTGCTTATTGGGAATTCACTATGAAATGATTATGTGCTCTAGGTAGACATTCTCCATGTGTCTGCCTACTGCCCCGATGGGTGATGGGTACACGCTCAGGGGTGAGCTACGCTGGGATCAAGTTTCTGTTAGGATGACAATAGCACCATGTTCTAATAGACAGGACAGGCTGGCCAGCATGGCAGCTTTGTGTGCTACTTTGCAATTTGAAACACAGGGTGCAGAGGGGATTGTAAACTAAAACACCATGAGGGGTTAGTTAGAGTTGAGCATGTCAGACATGAAGTTGTAACTGCTGGTGAAGATAGAAGTCTTTTGTGGTTTTTGAGATTACAGAGAAAGTGGAAAGACTTCAATTCCAGACTGGCCTATGAAGGAAGGAATAAGCCAGTGGGCTGCCAGGAGACCAGTAAGACACATTAAACCCAAGCCAGGAAGAGCGGTGCTACAGAGTCAAGGCAACTTGATTCCAACCATGTGTCTGCCACTAGTTCAATATCTGGCCTCGGAATATCTCAATCCTTTTTGAGAATCAGTGTCCTCCATCTGTAGTGCTAGTGACAAAAATGCTTACATCACAGATCGGTGATGAGTATTAAATGGAGTGGTCCCATTTAAATGCCACGAGGGCATTTAAAGTGTTCAGTACATAGTGTTTAAGGAGGGACAGTAAGCTGGGGAGGACCCTAGACAGGGCTGTGATTGTAGATGTCTGAGTCTGTACACTCGAGGGAGGAAAGGTTAAAACCCAGAGTCTTTGAAGGTGTCTTGGGTTATCCTTGCTGTGACCTGGTTGATCACGCAATCTAATTCTAAAGCCTCAGGATATGTATACTTCCTGCCCTTCTTCGGATTTATGCAGAGGTCAAAACATACTGCCATAGCTCCGGTCAGTCAGGGAACGCTGACATGGGGCAGTGTGACTGCCAGTGTGACTGCCAGAAAACCGTATTGGGCCAGGATCCTTTCGGCTATGGAGTGCTGGTAGCTTTGCTTTGGTTGTTTCACACGGATAGTCTGAGAAAGCCTACCTTTCCACAAGTAGTTTAAACGTTTCTCATTTTAGTGTAATTTGCTCCTGACCTTACTACACGTTAATGTTTTATAAATGTATCTCCTCTGCCCACCCTTGGAATTTGGTAAATAAGGAGTTAAAATTTCCCACCAGATTTGTTGACTGAGCCAGGTGGATTTGACTGGGCACTTCCTAAGAAGGGTAGAAATATAGTGAAGAAGACTCTCTTAGAATTTTTGTATATTTTCTTTTATCTTTTCCCCTGTCATAAATTTTTTATTAGGGGGAAGGTGGATAGGCCTTGGAAATGAAAACTAGGGAAGGACCTCTGACGGCCTGTGCCTCCATCCTCAGAGCTGGGAAGCAGGCAGAGATGCCAGATCATGGAGTCTGACATCTCTCTCAGTTTACAGGGAGGAAAATATTTCAGAAGAATCTATTCTTCCCCAGAACAACTCCACAGGAAAATCTACACTGAGCAGGAGAGGGTCCTGAATTGGGAGTCAGTGAAAAACCAGGAGATAGTGAGTTTCCACTTACAGCATTGGTCAACTAGAGAAGTCCTAGAAAAGCCTTTATCCTATGAACCTTTCTCCACTCTGAGCTTCAGCATCTTCAGGTCTGTGTTGTAGGAGACATCCTGGACTATGGCCTGTAAGTCCCTTCAGGCTGTTTTGTGATCACATTTGCACATTGTGTGGCCTGAAGTTTTCCCGTGTTCTTTTATTTAAGGGCTAGCAGTATCTACTGTAGTTGGGTTTTATTAAGTCTGATCATTTTAATCTTTAAATTGGCATGTTTAAAGAGCACATAATTCTTGGGTGTATATTCACTTATTTTCTGTTAATATCAACTGAATAATTTTCTCTCTTGACCTCTTTTAGATAAATCCAATATATAGAGTCTATGTCTTTGAGCTTGTTTATTATACATTCCTTTATGGTTCTTTTAATAATGTACAATCTTGATTTATTAAAAGTTAAAATAAACGAATGTTTTTAGCACTTCACAGGAAGAACCAGGACATTGGATTAGTTGATCACCATTTACTCACTTTTGGCTCTCCTGTTTTTTATTATTATTGTTATTAACTATTAGTTAGATCATGGAGCTGCCCCTTTAAGATGCCACTGCTTTAAGGGACCAGATGTTACAGTCTGGGAGAAATCACGCCACGCCCCCTTGCAGCCAATCCCTCAGAACAAAGAACTGACAGGCTTCTGCTGTCACTGGTTTGAACTCTCACGCCTTGGATAAAAAATGAGCCCAGTCCCTTCTTAACAAGTGCAGGAAGAGTTTAGAGTTCTACCTTGTGCCTGCTCCCATGCCTCTTAGAATATAGGCTAGCCCAGATTAAGTCACGTGGCATGGAAGGTTTCAGCCGAAAAGCTGTGAGAGTCAGAAACCCCCTTTATTCTGGAGGTTTGAAGGGTCTCTGCCAACCTTATGCTATGCATAGCCTTTATTCTTCTGTTTTCTAATATCATGCACCCTTTTCCCCAAAGCTGGATTATTATTTCATGTTTGGGGTTTTTATAGTTTGCGTCTTTGTTGTTTTTTTTGATGCTTTGAAACAGGGTCTCACTTTATACCCCAGGCTAGCCTTGAACTGCAATCCTCCTGCAGCAGCTTCATGAACTTGGAGATGACATGAATGTGGCACCAATGACTTGTTTTCTAGCTCAGCACTCACTTGCATCTCCCTACCTGCTTAACTTTATTTCTCTCTTCCACTTCTCTGTATTCCTATCTGTCTTTCGCTGTGTGTAGTAGTGAAGGTCTGCTACTGATAACTCTGCTTGGTTTTGTTGTTCAGAAACATTTGGGATTTCAATTCTTTCAGATTTTTACTACAGATAAAATAATATGCTGGCTTTGTTTTTTGGTACTTTAAGACATCTTCCATTAGTGCTGTAGAAAGGCCAGTGTAAGTTTTAGCCTAATTTTAAGATCACACAACACACACACACACACACACAAATTCATTGACAGCTTTAGGTGTTTTCTTTGTGTTGTCAGAAACCTTATGTTCTGAGCTTAAACAAGTAGTTTTTTTTTCTTTTGAATTAGAAAATTTCAAGAAAATACAAGCAGTTAGCAAAAGATGTCAGAAGAGTAATGTTTACCATGAACCAAGTCCTGGGAAATGAAGAATAAGACATAGTTGTTACCCTCAAGAGCATCATAGTTTGTCAAGGATGAAGATACAGTCTGTGTTCCAGGGGATAAAAATGTATAAGCAAAGAGCTATACGCCAATGAAGAAGGAACAATTCCAGCTGGATGTGTGTGGGGTGTGATGGGGAAGGAGGAATTCTGGGAAATCTCACAAAGTAACATCTAGGTAGCTTGTTTCTCTTAGTTGAGGTTTCCGATTTCTTCCTTTATTATAACTATAATCCCTCATCTGGATACTGTCCAGGTTTCTGGTCTCCTGAGAAACATAATTCTTTCAGTATTATTTAAATAGTCTGAAGATGAAGAGACAGCCACATCCTCTGACCAGAGTGAGAGATAAGCATTTATGAGAACTAGGATTTCATCAGTATCCTCAGCAGCCAGGAGACAGAGCTGGATGAAGCCTCTCTGGAGTTTGTGCAAAGCAGTGACTTTCTTGTTGGCTGCATGTCTGAATCACTGGGGCAGCATTCAACAGTTCTGGGGACACCAAGTATCTATATTTTTAAAGTCTATTAAGACATCCAGAATCTTCTTCTCCATGATTATTTTGAAATCAGACATTTGTTTTCTTAAACCTTGAATCTGCATGGGAGACTTTTCGCTAATTCTCCATCTAAGTCTGGTGCTTTTGCCTCTGCAGGCTCAGAAGGTGACAGGGTGAGAAGGTCTGGTCTGGAGTACCAACTAATAGGTAATCTATTCCAGGCTCCACCGAAAGTCTGATAAAGAATGCTGTGTGCCTTTTTCCTGTGTGGAGCTTGCAAATGTTAATCAGGACTGAATTTAATCTGGATTTGGACAATGACATAGTAACATATTTGTGATTATTTACATTTAACAGTGGGCTTCTGGAAAAATGGTACCCGTACTTGAAGATATAATGCAGGTGGTAGGAATATTAAGCATCATTTGAAGAATGCTCTGTGGGACTCTTGCGACATGTGGTCCTTTCTGTGATTCTTCACTAGACTTTTTGGTCACCTTTGTTTTTGTTCAGTCTGTTTTAAAGTCTCTTCCCTTATTCTCAAACTTTTCTTCACACTGGAGTTACTTTGAGAACTCAAAGATGTGAAGAAGACACTCAATGCTCTTCAAAGTCATGTAGCTGGATTTGGGGATTTGGAAAGGTGATTCTGATGTGCAGCCAATAAAGAAGTCACCGCTTTAGGCAAACTCTAGAAGGAAGAATGCAGGACTAAATGCTAAACTAGGGTAGACTCTACTTATGCCCTGAGATAGTTTTGTGACCTGGGCTAATGACTGAATCTGTGCATTGGCTGTCTTATCTATAACTGGTGCTCACTGTCACCCAGAAACTGGGGTTCGGGGAAGGAAGAAAAGGACAACTGCATATAAAGAAAGGAGCACCTACCCTGGGGGGAGTAGTGAAAGTCATTTTGCTCCCATTTCTTGTCAGAAAATCCCCTAAGAGGATCTATAGATCAAGGTCAGTCATGGCTGGAGGGCACAGGTGACAGTGAGCTTTTTCCCTGCTTTTCCTCCAAGGCTCAGACAGCCTCACCTTTGCTGACCTGTGGCTGAACTCTCCTGCACTGCAGAATGATTTATCTATAGTTTAAATGCACACATGCAGCCTAGCAGGGAAATAAAACAGATAATTGACTTTAAATTGCCAAATAGAAAAGAAATGTTTCATTTCCCAACTGTGGCCATTTCCTAACTGTGGCCATAGAAGACCATGTTCTGTTCCAGGCTTGTCAGTGAGCCTTACAAATGTGCCAGCTTAGTCTCTGAAGACAGAACTCAGTTTCCTTCCTTTCCTCCTTCCTTCTTTTGCTATTTCAGAAAATCTTAACAAAATACTAACTAGATAGAATAAACATTACTTTTTAAAGATTTATTTTATGTGTCTGGGCATTTTACCTGCATGTCTCTATGTTCAACACACACAGGCAATGCCCATGGAGGCCAGAAGAGGGTGTCAGCTCCACAGAAGCTGGAGTCACAGACAGTTGCAAATTGCTGTGGGTTGCTAGGAATCAAACCCCAGTCCTCTGTAAGAGCAGTTAGTGCTCTTAACTGCGGAGCCATCTCTCCAGCCCCCAAATGATCAATCTTATTAGCTTAATTATTAGATTGTTGCTTAAAAGAATTGATTAATTGAGTTGATATACAGGATATGTAACAAAAACTGGTACAAAGTTTTTCAAATGGGGAAATATGTACTAAAAAGTAAGTATAGAACTGAAATTCTGTTAACATTGTAATGACATAAAGACTATTGTTCCATATATCCTGCCTTCTATCCAAGGTATATCATACATAAGCTCAAATTTGAAAGTTTGAAAATAATAAGGTATCAGCACCTGTGAGATGGCTCAGTGGGCAAAACATTTGCTGGGCAAGCCTGATGACCTGAGTTTGATTCCCTAAACACACCTAAGATGGAAGAAGAGAACCAGTTCCACAAACTTATTGTCTGACACACTGTGGCTCTGGCAAACACATACACAAAGAATCCAGTAAGGTAGAAGAATTAGAAGAGAGCAGAATTTCCCTCCTCCGCCGAGAAAACTGAATGGGGAGCTGCAAAACTCCAGTAGGGACTGGAAGGCAATCTGACTCTTAAGAAGCAACCAAAAAATTGTTTCCTGTGGCCATGTAACATATTTCTGTGTTCTTGATGGCTTCAAATGACAGAGAACTATTTCCTGACAGTACTTCATGCTACAGATTCAAAACTACTATGCTGGGGTGTCAGCAGGCTGGCCCTTTTTGGAGGCTCCAGGAGAGAGAAGAGTCCTTGTCTTTTCAAGCCCTTGAAGGCTCTCTGCATTCTTTGGCTTGTGACCCCTCCCTACAATTGATCTAATTAGTCACGCTCTCCCATGACCGTATCTTCTCACTTCTTCTTTGCAGTCAAATGCCTCTCTTCTGTCTTCTCATAATTGCATTTAGGAACCACTTGGGTCATCCATGACAATTTCTCCACTCCCACATTCTTTATTTATTTATTGCTTCAATCTGGTGAACACTACAAAAGACCTTGGGGTTTCTCTCTTATGGAGAGTAATTTGTACGGTTGAGGGACAAGAAGAGCATGAATTGTCCAGGGCACAGGAAAGGGAAGTAGGGGACATGTGACTGATGAGTCAGGAGGCGAGCTTTAGCTCACCAGGGCTGCTGTAACAAGCTCTCATAGAGGATTACCTTAAATAACAGACATGTGCTCTCCATCCTTCTGGAGGCTGGAACTCCAAGACAAAGATGTTAGTGAATGCTTCCCCCAGACCTCTGTCTTTGACTACCTTCTCTCCAGTGTCCCCAGGTGATTACTTCTTTGTGTGTACCCATCTTAGAAGCACACAGGCATGATGCAGTAGTTCCATTCTTATGATCTTATTTAACTAAAATCCCTTTTTTTGTAAAAAGCCCTCTCTTTAAGCCCAAATTCTGAGATAGCAGAGGTTAGAACCTCTATGCTATGTATTGTGTGGAGGGTTTGGGTAAAGAACATTCCCTTAATAATTAAGAACATTTTTGAAGAACTTTGGGTGCTATAATGATCTTGATTTTGAAAATTGTAGTGAATGAAAGGCTTTTAAGGACTGCAATGACAAAATCAGATAGTTTGGCCAATAACACATTGACCCAGGAAGAAGGAAGTGAGAATATTTAACATGGAGAACAAGCAGAAGCTTGATATTCTGTCTACATGGGACACACCATAGAGAAGAGTCATTGGTCCTCTGCTAGGACAAATGTAGTGAGTTACTCTTTCCCAGGTTGTTGCCCATTCTACAAACTTATGGAGTACACACACACACACACACACACACACACACACACACACACACACATACACATACACACACACACATACACACACACACACTCACATCACAGTATTTATTTGGTGGTGAGATGACAAATCACTGGAGTCAGTTCTCCTCTACCATGTAGATCCTTCAGGTCCAGCTCAGGCCATGAGGTTTTGCAGCAAGTACCCTTTACCCACTGAGACATCTTGCTGACCCAACAATATTTTTTTGCCACCAAGTTGACCTAAAAATAAATGCTCAGATGCCAGAAATAAAGCAGGAAACCCGAGCCTGGTCAGGCAAAAAGGTCCAGCATTAGAATGTAAGGCCACATATGGACCTGAGGTCTGGGAATGTGTATTTTAAAGCTCCATGGAGGAAAGGTGGTAGAACCACACCCAAGAGTTCAAGGGCCTGAAAGAGCTCAGCTTTTAAAAGGGAAAAACTCTGAGCCCTTATTCTGGAAACTTAAGAAAGCAGGATGACTGCCTCAGAATGTGGATGTCGATGGTGCATGGTGGAGACACAGTGACACATAGAACATGAAATACTGTCTGTACTTTAAACGTCTGAATTTATGGAGCTGGAGATGTAGTTCAGTGGTAGAATGCTTCTCTAGAATGTGCAAAACCCCAAGTTTGATCCCAGTATTGCCTTCCTCCAAAAAAATCTAAATTTATTTTCCCCATGTGGTGAAGAAGCCCCAAACCAAATATTAACTCAAAATTTATTCCAGGAACTGAAACACTTATAACAAAAGGACTAAGAAATACAAAGTAAGAAAGAAAAAATAAATAAATAAGAAAATCGGATGCCCACACATTTGAACAAAAGCAGAATATGAAGAAAATGCACTCTTAAAGAAAAAAAACAAAACAAAACAAAACTAAAAAAAGTTCCCTATTCCAAATAACGTAGAAAATGTTTCAAGATTTTGGAAAGGAAGATATAGAACTTAAATAAATGTCCAGAATACTTTGGGGTGTGTGTATGTGTGTGTGTGTGTGTGTGTGTGTGTGTATGCTTTTGCAAGGGGTATGTGTTCACATATGTGTGTGCATGTGCACATATGCATGTGTGTAAAAGATATGGTGCTCATTTCCAAAGCCCAATTTCAATATATCCTACCCAGACGTAGGAGTCAGAATAAACAGCATATGTGTATTGTTTATAAATGGGGAGTGAGGTACAATAGCAAACAGAGGATCTCAGCTGGAGCACAGAGAGAGGTAACTATGGGCTTTGAAGTTGCTTTGCTGCTATTTCTATATACTTGTCCCTTCATCCTCAAAACTCATGGCAATTTTAAAGCAGATGGCATAAGACTACACCATCTGTTCCCTCCCCTGTCACAGTCGCCTGTCCCACACTCACCTCCCAATCTCTGAAGATTTTAGCACCCCACTTACTGTCTCTGTCTCCAGTTACTCCCATCATTACCTCTTGGATCTTCAATATTCACATCCTGCCTTCTTGCCTCCTGCAAATTCTGTAAATTTTTATAATATTTTTATTTATCTATTGTGTATGCTTGTGTGGAAGTGCATATGTGCCATGACACAAAGTGTGACGATCTAAGCGCAACTTGTAAGAGTTGGCGCTTTTCTTTCACCATATGGGTGCCAGGGATTGAACTCAGTTTATCAGGCTTGTCTGCAGGCACCTTTAATTACGGAGCCATCTCACTGGCAGTAAACTTTTAATATACAGCTTTCCTTCCTCCATTCTAGGATCTGACCCTAGAACTTGAATTTGTGACTCTCACACCTTCCAAAAGGATCTGACCCTAGAACCTGAATTTATTAATCTCATCCCTTCCAAACATCTTAATATCAAGTGCCCCCCCCCAAAAAAAAACCCATCAGAATCTAAATCTGAGAATTTACTTTAATTATGTAGTTTACTTTACCAAACCCACTTCATTCCAGCTGCTTTCACTATCTCTCATCAACCTCTGGCCTCTCCTTTTTACCCAGTCTAGGTCAACAGTTGACAACTATGAGCACTCTGTGTTGGAGAAGCTTATTTCTAGTTATGTTTATATGAATTGTTATGTACATTGTTGGGGAAGGGCTCCTGAAGCCTTAGCATTTTGCTTTATATGCAGGTGTTGGCTTTATGTAAATCTGTGATTAAGATGGTTGCTTTCTCATGATCTGCACCTGCTCATCACTCTCTGGCGGAACCATTGTAGAAGAGCAAAGCTGCTGTGAAGGGATTCTTGTAGTCCTTCTCCCACAGTCTCAGGCAACAAGGAGAGAACACTTTCCTTAGGTCTTGAGTTCCCCCACCATAAAGGTGACATAGCTCAGCCATTAAAGAGTTGTGTGATCCTCTAAGACCTTGAGCTTCCCACCACAAAGGTGACATAGCTTGGCTGCTAAAGGATTGTGGGATGAGACTAAGGTACAGGTTTCTTTCATTATGTAAATAGGCCTTTGGATGAGAGGGAAGAATTTTTATATTGGTAGAATACCTGAGGAGCTTCTGTATCAATAAAAACACCTGAGATCAGACGATCAGGTTCTAGTGTCCAGTATGGTACTTGCCATGACAAGTGGTTTCTCTGCTGAGGTCTGGAAGGGTTTGCATCTATGAAAGTGCCTCCTTCTCTCTCTCTCTCTCTCTCTCTCTCTCTCTCTCTCTCTTTTTCTCTCTTTTTTTGTAGACTCAAACAGTATCATACTGCTACAACTCTGTCTACCTATCTGCTAATGTGTGTTCTTATATATGTATGTATGTTCCTATGTATCCATCCATCCACCCCTCCATCCATCCTCATACCCTCTCTGCCTTCTCTCTTTTTCCTGCTGCTATTCTCTTCTTGAAACTCGGACCCAATTTGAAATCTGAGCCATCAAATAGACTTGTAGGCAAAACCTGTAGATGAATAAAACAAAACCATGAAACTATATAAATAGATTATTTTTAAATTTATGTCCTAAAGGACAAGAAAATCTATAATATAGCTTGGAAATCCTACCACATTCATCACTCAATTTGCTTTTCCTTTCTCTAAGACAATGATCCCAACTCCTCCCTCCCCTTTCACGTTCAGCAAATCAGGAACAACAACCAGAAGAGAAAATTTCTGTTTAAATTCCAGGCTTGCTGATCACCACCTCAGTGAACCTCTGACTAAGTTGCTTATATTCTCTGGAACTCAGTTGCCTTGCATGGACGGAGAAGAAGATAAAACACCAGTGGCTGGATAGGGACAGCCAAGATCTAGGTCCTATTAATAGAAAGCATAATAAAAGAAACAAATATCTCTTATTTCATCCTCAAAGCTTCCACCCTACTGCAGGCAAAGCCAAAGGCCCCACTTGCCCTCCTCATGCACGCACCTGCTCAACCTGCCCTATCTCACACAATTATCTACAGCTCTGCCTCCTGTACGTGCACAGTGATAAGTCTCTTCTCCTATCCAAGGCTAGCCCCTCTCCTTCATTCAAGGAGTTTCTTTCAGCAATTGCATCTTCTCTACAAAATCTCCTTTGTATGTCCTCCTCACTAGATCACTGCAACAGGCAAACATTCTAGTATATCTGCTACTTTAAAAATCTTGCTCTGGGGTCTTGGTTTCCTTTCTCACACTTCTGTTGGCTTATGCAGGAACACTCTTGGAAAGAGTTGCGTTTGCTTTTCTTTGCCTCTCTCATTGAACCCCCTGGAGCATCTCTGGCAAAAGCTCATCCTTCCTAACAGTCAGGTGACATCTCCATCTTCCTTCAGTAACCCGCTGAGAAGCAATATCCTCCTACACTCTGAGACTTCATTTGATGTTTTAGTTTACTCAAGTTGTCTAAACAAATACCACAGACTGGGAAGCCACTTAGGCCACAGACATTTATTCTCTCGTAGTAGTGGAAGCTGAAAAGTCAAGATCAAGGTGCTGGCAGATTCTTTTCCTGGGAGGACTTACTTCCTGGTGGCAGATGGCCAGCTTCCATTGTGCCCTGACATTTCCCTTACTTTATGCCTACTATGGAGAGAGAGAACTCTCTCTTTTCCTCTTATTTGAAAGCTACAACTTCTGTGGAATTAGACACAGCCCACAGATCCTTTCTTAGTTTAATCATACCCCTCGAAGTCTTTTACTCCGAACTTCTTATTCTGGTCACACAAGAGGGTAAGCCTTCAACATACAATGCCTCTAGAAGGACAGCTCAGTTTATAGCTAGCGCTTTTTAGAGCATCACATCTTCCCACACATTGCTAGAGCAGGCCTTTCTGCTCTCCTGCCACCTCCTCTCAGGGGGCTTTCATGGCTAGCTCATCTCAAATATCATTTTTTTTCTTTCCTTCTCTGTAATTTATTCTTTGTAAATAAAGCTGGATTTTAAAGCCTGAACTCTGGTGCAGATTGCTCTGGTTTAAATAAAAGTTCTGTCACTTAAAAATTTCATGACCTTAGCAAGGAAACTAACACGTAGAGCCCTGATGTCCCCATCAGGAATATGGAGATACACATGCCCATCTCTTATGGATTGATGTAAGTCTGCTGTTTGGAACAATTTAAGTATTTAGCATCCAGGGGACTAGAAAGGATTGAGAAACAAACAAGAATTAAAGATGCAGACTCTGTTATGATGGCTGCTTGGTTAAATAGACTAGCCTCTCCTATTTTCCCTTCCTCATCTGAAAAAATTAAAACTCTAAAACATAAGCAATCAGCCTTTCTGAACTGCATGGCATCCACTGTGCCCAGCACTCTGCATGATAAACCGAACATCTTCCATAAGCATTTGTTGAAAGACTGAAAGGATAAGTCAGTGGTTTCTTAGGAAAGTCTGAAAAAAATGTGGTCTATAGTATGAAGCACTGCCGATAACTCAACAGAGGAGGACCCAAGTCATTTGTCAATCATAGGAACATCGGCGATTTGAGTGACAATAATAACCATAGCTTATTGAGGCACCTTGCTAGTGTGCTAATCTACACAATGACCCCATAAAGAGGCTATACCATCATTGTTTTATAGATGACAGAGTGTTTCAGCAGCTCTGTGGGATAGAAACAAGGCTGGAAAGAAGTGAGAGATGAACAGGAAGGAATTAAGGTATAAAGTAAATGTTATCATTGATGGCAGCTTGTTTAAATAGCTCATCCTGTACTAGAGAATTCAACTGGCAGAGACATAACCTGTCAAAGAGAACAGTTAAAGCAAAGAGACTGAGGAAAACACAAGAGAAATCAAATTTCTCAGCTTTATGCCTGTTTTTTTTTCTTCTTGAATCATTTTAAATATTACATAGGTAGCCTCTATCTGATTGATTCTTTTGAACCGCTGTACTTCGAACACAGGGATGATGTAAAAATCATCCTTTGGAAGACTCTCGCTATACAAGATGGCTGGGTGAGAAAGTGGTTCTCTTATTTGCTTTTAAGTGAAGTTCCTGGAAAGATTTCAACTGGATTTTGGGTTCTAGATGGACTCAGGCTCTCCGGAACATTTAAAATTACCAGACTTTCCCTCAGTTGATCAGGGACAGGATAAAGCAAATTTTTGGGGTAGACCCATGAAAAAGAGCCTTCGACCAGCTTTCCATGATACTAATCTTCACTTCTTGAAGCCGGAACTTGAGTGTTTACATGTCTCTTTCTTGGAACATTTAAGCCATAGATGCCTGAGTCAGAGATTTTGCCACCTCTGCTTTCCTCCGTTTTGATGATGTGAACTGGACTCCTCTGCATATCTACTCTGCCTGTCCCTTTTCAGAACTGAGGAAGAGCAGCGAACAAAAAGATCTGTTAATCACCCGAAGGTGCATAGCGCTCAAAGTTATGCCTTTTGTTTCAAACAAAAGGCAGAAATGGAATTTGTTTTCTGGGAGGCAGAAAACCACTAGCCATGTTCCGTTGGTGAGCCCAGAGCCCTGTTGTGTGAAAAGAGGCGCAAATACACGGTCACCCGGGTCTATTTCTGGAGCTCTGTTAGTTTTCACAGCCCTTGTCTCCTGCAGCCTTGTCTATCGGTTTCTGCTTTTCATCAGCTCTTTTCAGCTCTTAATTTTCTTATTCTTCAGGCCTGGCTGTTTGGTTGTTGATAAAGATGCCTGCTAGGGATTGGCAGGGGCCGGTGAGTAGGTAGAAAGCCTGGTCTGTGTGGTTCTCATTTGGAATATTGGAGAATAAAGCAGTCACTGGTCTGTTTCATTCTAATCGCTGCTTTGAATGTACAGCTTTCACACTGCTACCATGACCTTTCCGGTTCTGTCCTGTGCTAACTACCCCCCCACCCCACACACACACCCTGTGACTTTTAAGTACCCACTGCCCCATAGTCACCCCAGGTCGGTTTGCTCTGAAGCACTACACTGTGTATCTCTGCTCCAGGTGGCAAAGGGTTAACAGTCCCCAGCGCCTACTGAGTTGCAAAAGGAACTGCTGAAGCTGATCAATGACCACTGTTAAGACCTGGAAACCAATTATAAACCTGAAATCTGTGATGAACAAAGCCCTGAAACACTAGGATGAAAACTACTGAATTAGTCCAGTTCATTAAAATCATTAATAGTCATGAAATGAAAACCACCAGAGTCCAAAAAGCCTTAATGCTCTATCCATATTAATTAGATGGGAGCAAACCTGAACTGAAAAGCAGCACATGCTTTGTAGAATTAGCAATTGGTCTCTACAGACTACACAGATCTCTATTAAAATTCAGTTTAATTAAAATTGATCACGTTAAGAAACTGATGTGGTTAATTAACTGAATTCCTGGACTTCTTTTCATTCGTTTCACAGCTGCCTTATACATCCCTTTCCTGGGTGACATGGTGTTGTACCGGGCAAATCCAGTTGCAAAGGTTAACTCTCTGTGTTCCTGGAGCCTATACACCCAAAGAAGGGGCAGGTGGAAGGGCGAGAGGAAGCCAAGCTTTGAGCCAAGAAGCAGAGCTAGGCTAAATTCAGAGAGACTGTGTCCCCATTCCTAGTATATCAGTCCAAATGTTCCTGTTGGAGAAAAAAAGGTTCCCTCCTCCACACTGCCGCCTGAAGAGGGGAGGTTCTTTCTTTCGGGCTGTTCCTCAGAAGGAGCTGAGTGATATCACTAAAAAACAAGAGTCGCTCTAATGCCAGCTCAGGGCAGTGCAGAGCTGAAGTGTGCTAATTAGAGGCCACACCAGTCCTGCTTTAGGCATCTTTGTTTCATATTCTATTTGACTCTGAAGTCATTTTGTGTTTGGCTATCTGCAGCATGGGGACAATGATGTTTCTAGATTTTTCTGTAAGTGAAGGGTAGGGAGAGTGGCTTAAAACTGTCTCTCTGCCTTGAATTTGTGACTGCTCCTGGCACCTCACCTCCAAGTCTACCAAGCACACTGCTGTCAACCTATCCTTCTGAAGAACACTGTCTACCACCACATCCCTGACATGTTCAAAGCCCGCCACTGACTCTTCCCAGCCAGCAGGACAAAGACTGCGTTCTGTAGACTGGGATTGAGGGCTCTCCATCAGCTACCCTCTCTTACCTTCTTTGTCGTCTAGTTTCCTTTGTTCAGCAAAACTGGTTCATTTACTAGCTTTTTTTCCTCTTATAAGCCTGTCTGTTCAACCTCCCTTTTCTATCTTTAACCTACCAAAGTATCTCTCTTGCTACAGTCATCTGTAATATCTCAGCCATCTCCTGGCTCCTATTCTCTAGTCTTCCATGATGACTTACTTGTTCCTATCAGAGCCTAAAGATTTTCCATTTGGGGAAGGCAGAGGTCGTATTTAGTATTTCACTGAATCTGAATGAGCTTTGAACATAATGTGCACTCAAATAATATTTGATAAGACTGGAGGTAATGATAACATTTTGATAGTTTCTTGTCCTTCAATATTGTTTTACAGGGGGAAGTTTGAGCCTTATATTCTACCGAGCTGTCAGAAGTATTTGAAAGACATTTGCTAATAACAAAAAAACCCAATAATTACAGTAGTAATGGCGTTAGATGACAGTTATTAACCCAGCTCAGGCACTGTACCATAGACATACACTTTATAAGGAACTCACCCCTTGCCTTCTGTTCATCACCAGGAAGTTCTTCACCTCTTTCTCAGCATCATCATGATCCTTCGTAGCCACAATCCTGTCTCCTAATTTATTTCTAATTCTTGTGCACCTTTTGCTTCCAAATTAGGCTTCATGGGATTTTTCCTTTTTGTACTGGCCAGTTTTATGGCAACTAGATACAAGTTAGAGTCATTTTGGAAGAGGGAACTTCAACTGAGAAAATTCCCCCATCAGATTGGCCTGTGAGCTAGCCTGTGATACATTTTCTTGATTGATGACTGTTGTAGAGGGCTGGGGTCACTTTGGGTGGTGCCAACCCTGGGCTGGTGGTCCCAGGTGCTGTAAGAAAGCAGGCTGAGCAAACCATGAGAAGCAAGCCAGTAAGCAGCACTCCTTCATGGCCTCTGTATCAGCTCCTGCCTCCAAGTTCTGGTCTTGAGTTTCTGCCCTGGCTTCTCTGGATGGTGGACTACAAGCCATAAAATGGATTAGCTCTTTCTTTTCCAAGTTCCTTTTGGTTATGGTATTTTATCATAGCAATAGAAACCCTAACTAAGACAACTTTATTATTTTTCTTTTTCAGATCTTTCCAAAGATGCAGCTTATGAACATACATTTTTTCTCTTCATGTACTCAGCTCCAGCTGTGTGTGTGTGTGTGTATGTACATGTGCAGGTGTATATATACATGTACATGCATACAGAAATCACAGGGCAACTTCAACTACAGTTCCTTAGGTGCCATCCACTATGTGTGTGTGTGTGTGTGTGTGTGTGTGTGAGAGAGAGAGAGAGAGAGAGAGAGAGAGAGAGAGAGAGAGAGTCTGATTGGCCTGGAACTCAGGCAGGAGGCTAGGCTAGCTGGCCGGTGAACTCCATAGAGTCACAGTCTCAGTGTCCTCAATGCTGAGAATACTGTGTACAGTACCACACCAGGCTTTTTAAGGCATATTCTGGGAGTTACATTCAGGTCCTCATGTGCATGAGACAAGAACTTCACCAATTTCTATTTACTTTTTTTGCTAGATTTTGTTGTTTAGTTTCTTCTAACTCCTTAATAATTTGGTAAGTTAAAGAGTCTTAATACTTATTCAGTTCCTTTATAACCATCTTCCTCATTTTAAATCTTTCCCTTTTAATGATGATGCCGTTGAAGACCATATATTTTCCCCTAAACACAACTTTCAGCATAGTCATTCCAATTTTGGTGGAGTATTTTCATTTTTACCCCATTCTGGATCATTTATAGGTTCATATCTGATTTCTTTATTTATGCAGATTCTTTATATATTATAATATATGTTTTTAAAACTATCAGTTTGTATCATACCACAGACCTAAGATTTTTTTTAACCAAATAGATTAGTTTTGTATATAATTTATAGATATCTATATAATGTGTTTTTATATTTCAAAGTTACAGAGTTGTATCAGCCAGCTGTTTTACATATGCTCTCTTTTTTGGTTTATTTCAGTTGTGATTCTGAGACAGCCATATTCTCCTCCTCCTCTTTTTCCTCCTCTTCCTCCTTCTTTTCCTTCTCCTTCTTTATCCTCCTCCTTCTTCTCCTTTTCTCCTTCTCCTCTGTCTTCGTCCTCTTCTTCTTGGAATTTTTAACCTAAACTACTTACTTAATTATAACACTGTCATTCTTTGTTCATATTTGCTCTTTTTTATTGTTTTACCGATTCATTTATTCTAAAATTTTTATTGTATATTTTGGTCATATTTTCCCCAGATATATTTGTATATAGCTCATATTAAAGCGTTTTATTAGTATGGGTTAATGACACAACATGTGAGGTTTCATTGTATCACTTCATTCATGAATGTAATATAGTTTAATCATATTAACCTTACTATTACCATTTACTACTCTCTTTCCCTGTTTCCCATTCCTTCTTCTACCCAATTTCCTCTACCTCACTCGTTCTTATCGATATCTGACTCTGTCTCTTTCTGTCTCTATCTCTATCACCTCTATCTCTCTCTGTGCCTGTCTCTATCTCTGACTCTGTTTCTATCTTTACCTCTGTCTCTATCTCTACTTCTATACCTGACTCAGTCTCTAACTCTGTTTCTATCTCTACCCCTGATTCTGTCTCTGACTCTGTCTTTGTCTATCTCTATTTCTATTCCTGACTCTGTCTCTGACTCTGTCTCTGTATCTCTATTTCTATCTCTGACTGTCTCTGTCTCTTATCTACCTCTATTATCGCTATCTCTGTTTCTTCATGTACTTATCGTTCTACAGTCTGGCTATTGTAAATAGTCCCACAGTAAGCAGAGGCAATGCAGGCATCTCAGTAACATTTACTATGATTCTCTGAGGTATGTACTTAGAAGAAGTATGGCTAGCTCATATAGTTCTTTTTTAATTTTGGGGGGATCTCTATGGGCTGATTTCTGAATTGGCATTCCCATCCACAGTCAATAAATGTTTCCTGTCTACCCTCCTTTCTTACAAGCATTTGTTGTTGTTTGTTTGCTTGATGATAGCCCTTTTGACTTGAGTAAGATCAAATCTCAATATAGGTTTGATTTGCATTTCCCTAATGGCAAAATATGATGAATAACTATGAATTTATTGGCCTCATTACATTATAGTTAAAACATTGGGGAAACAAAACAAAGCATGCTAAAAGCTGTTAGAGAGAAGGGCCAAGTCACATATAAAGGCACAGTCATCAGAATAATGGCATATTTCCCAACAGACACTCTGAAAGCCAAGAGAGCATAGACTGATATACATCAAGCCCTGAAAGAAATTGCTGTGTCTAGGAAAGCTCCTTCATTACCAAAGGACAAATAAAAGCCTTTCATAATAAACACAAACTAGAATAATTTCTGATCATTGAATTACCACTATAGATGCCATTTTATGGAATCCTAACTTTGAAGAGGAAGACAAACACATCCATGAGAATATGGGAAAGAATAAATCTCAGAGGAATCATAAATAACCAAACGAAGACTAAGAACATATGGAATGTTATGAAATGGCAGACTACAGGAATTTATGCCTACCTTTAAATAAATGCTGAGAGTTAATGATCTCAATTTTCCTGTAAAAAGAAATAGACTAGAGGATTGGATGAAGAGTTGGCATCTAACTCTTCATTACTTACAAGGGATGCATCTCATTGGCAAAGACAGTCTTAGCATGAAAGGGTGAGAAAAGGTGTTCCAACAAATGGAGCTTGAAAGCAAACTGGAGTGACTCTACTTACATCTGATGATATAGACTTCAAATCAAAATTAGCCAGAAGATACGAAGAAAGTCACTTCGTATCAATAGGAACATATCCAGTTTCATGAAACAAACCCTACTAGACTCTTTAAAAGCACAGATTGACTTCAACACAGTAATAATCAATGACTAATACTCAACCCTCAGAAATTGACAGGCCATCCAAATATAAAACCAAAGGAACAAAGAAACATCAGAGGTTTATAGAGGTTTTTGAAAAAAAAAATACTTTCTTTTCTATTTTTTTTTTTTTGGAGAGGTGGAGCACACAGAGAGATAGCTCAGCAGTTAAGAGCACTGGCTGCTCTTCCAGAGGACCCAAGTTTGATTCCAAGAACCCACAGGGTGACTCACGGCTGTTCGTAACACCCTCTTCTGGCCTCCACAGGCAGCAGGCACACACACAGTGCACAGGCGTACATACAGGCAGAATATCTATACACGTAAAATTAAAAAAAGAAGTTTCTCAAAATGTGTATCATACCTTTTCAAAACTTATTTCAGGTAACTTATAAAAATAGTTAGACTTCAATAGTATAAAGTAAGTAGATGGAAAAAGTAAGTCTAACATAAGAAACTTCAGAGCCAGTTTTTTCTTTATTCAGCTCCAAAATATTGTTTATGATACACATTTTGTAAGTCTTCATTATTTATTTTTTAGCCAATTTAATTATTAATTAATTTAATAATAATTAATTATAATTATTAATTATTATTAACAAGAAAAATTGTTCCAACCCTGTATCTCAACTCCAGTGCATTAATTTAGAAGGGAAACTAATGGCATTTTCACTGCACTGGTAGTTAGCATCCCTTTCTTGAAATTTCTAATCGAATGTATATTTTTTCTATGTAATAAAGTCTTCCTGTCTCAAATGTTCCTCATGAAGATCTATTTTCTCTCTGTTTTGTCTAGTCTCACTCAGTTTCCATCTTTGTTACCTTTGACCGCTCAGATTTTGCTGAATGCCATTTTGGTTTGCATTCATTCCTAATTCTTCCCTTGAGCATGCCTTTGCGTTTCAGGAATCCTTGTGTAGCTAATGCACTGATGCTCTTGGACAAATGTTTAGGTGTGTGCTTGGCAATGCTTATTGTTTCTTTTCTTCTTCATTTTCTCCTATCTCGAGCTTTCTGTTGCACCTTGTTTTGTTTTTGAGAGTTCCTCTTTCCAATGGAGCATATGAGCACTTAAATTTGCTAAACTCTTCCATTCACATAAATATCTTCCCAAGGTACTGGCAGTTGAATGACTGTAAGTCCTTCACTCTCAGTTGTCAATAGATGGCAGCCAGTGCCAAAAGAATTATTTGTCTTTGAAAAACTAGTCGTCATTTCCTTTCAAATAACAACCTGAACTCAGTGAGATTTAGTGCTTTTAAGACTTAAATTGCCTTTTCCATGGGGGATTTAAACATCACTTTTCTTCCATATTGGTGTTGTTTCCTCTTTCTAGCTCTGTATTTTTAAAAAAAGATTTTTTCATTTTATCTTACCTGTATGAGATTTTGCGCACATGTATGCATGTGTACTATGTGCATGCCTGGCGCCTGGGGAGACTGGAAGAAAGCATCGGGTCTGCTGCACCTAGAGTTACAGAGAGACAGCTGTGAGCTACCATGTGGGAGCTAGGAATCAAATCCAGGTCCTCTGAAGAACAAAAAGTACTTTTAGTCACTGTGCCATCAGCCCCTGCTTCTAGATTTTCTATTACTCACATTTAGCCATTTTTGAAGCCTTCTACCCTTTCCCCCATGGTTCTCATCTTTTTGCACGTTTTTGTAATGCTTGAAAATACTCATTCCATTTCCTAAACTTAGATACCGACTCTCTCCTGCTATTTATACATTAAAATTTTAGCTAAAAAAAAAAAACAAAACTCTAGTTTCCTGAGTACTTTTCTTGCTCTTATTGTACCATTTCCAAAATTGCCTCCTCAATTTGCATCTGAACCACTTTTCTGGATGTTGTGTGTTCATCTCCTCTATCTCATTGCCTGGGACTCCTACATGAACAGGAGTTTCTTTTTGCCTACTCTGAGGATCAGACTGAGTTCACTGCTACAACCTCTAGACACAACATCTTTACTTGTGTGGCTATTTCTCCATCAGATGGCAGCTAACAGATATTCTCAAGGAGAGGAATCTTCCCCAGTATGCTATTGTGAGCAAGTATAGTCTGTCTCTTGGAATGCCACAGATCCCAGTATCTATCTATCTGCAAGATCATGGAACTCCATTTATTTTACTCAAAATTCTACATAAATCCAGGCTCCCTCCAAGTCCAGAAGAAAAACTATGAACCCAAATTTCTCTGCTTGGCTCTATGGACCCCAGATCATGCTCTTATACCATGGGCCCTGCTGCCTATCAGGCCCAGGGGAGGAAGCTATAGGACAGAAGCTGAGATTCAAGGACTGTGGGACACATACAGAGGGGTTTTCCTAGCATTCCCATAAGTACAATTTAAATTTTCTAAAATGTGAAATGTAACACCCATGCAGAAATGTGCATAAATAATAAATGCCAGTATAATAAACGGGCATCAAACTAACCCTGCTAAAAGATCCATCAATTAATATTGGCAACAGCACAGAGGACTCTTATATCTTTCTTCTTTAACATAATACCTTCTTTGTCCCTCTAGTGGTAAAAGGTCACTAATTTTGTGGTGATTTTGTAGTAATATTTGTACTAATTTGTAGTAATTATTATTTTTATCTTTCTAAAAAATAGCTTTATGCTTTTGTGTGTATTCTCAGCTTGCTTATTTTGAACTCTATACAAATGAAATAATACTACAGGCATTTTTTGGGCTTTATTGTTTTATGCTTGTAACATTTATTCTTTCATCTGTAGCTCATTCCTTTTTATTGACACAGAGTATCCCATTGAATGGACATACCACACTGCCTTGTTCATTCTTCCATCAGTTGGCATTAGTGCCGCTTTTCCTTCAGTGTTACTTCAAATATTGCTGGGATAAGCATTCTCTATGCCTGTTGTGATTCTTGCGTACATACATGGGTTTGTAACATAAAATTAGAAGCGGGAGTAATGTGGTGCAGTGGCTCACACAAAATTTCAGGTCTTTAAATTTACTAGACAATGTTCTTTGCAGAGAGGTTGTTTCAATTTACAATGCTCAGAAATTCTTTAGCAACTTATGACAGTTCCCACTGATCCATGTCTTTGATCTAAAAGTTGTTCTTAAATGTTAATATAAAAACAAATATCTTTTACTACCAAGCTTTTGCAAAATTTACAAACATACAAAGATAAAACTAAGACTCACTTGATCTCACAAGGCAGAAATATTATTAATACTTCATTATAGCCATTCACCATTTTTTTCCCGTAGGTACATGTACAAAGTTGATACCTGATTTTATAGGCTCACTTGTAACCCATTTCCCTAACTACAAAGAATAACTCTTTTAGTATATGTTTCTCTTACGTTTTGTGTGTGTGTCACTTGAATGTGGAGGTCAAAAGACAACTTGTGGAAACTGATTCTCTCCTACTAAATGTATAATCCATGTCTCCCTTCATGAAATAACTTTTTAACATTCAAAGTACTTTAATACTGAATTTGAACAGTAGACTTGATGTTGTGTCATTTAAAAAAATATTTCAAATTATACATTCTATGGTTGTGCTTGCTACCTTTTTATCAAGTGGATACAAGCAGGAATCATCTGGGAAGAAGGAATCTCAATTGAGGAACTGCCTCCATCAGATTGGCCTGAAGGAAAGTGTGATTATTTTCATCCTTCATGATGTAGGATGCCCCAGCCCCGTGTGACTAGCGTTACCCATGGGCAGGTGGTCCTGGATTGTATGAGAAAGCAGGCTGAGCTTGCCATGGAAGATAAGACAGTAAATGGAGTTCCTCCATGGCTTCTGTTTCAGCTCTTGTCAGTTGCTTCTTGCTTTGGGTTCCTGCCATGATTTTCCTTCATACAGACTACAACTGAAGTGGAAATAAACCCTTTCCTCCCCAGGTTGCTTTTGGTCATGATGTTTTATCATAGCAATAGAAAGCAAACCAGGACAATGGTGAATGTACTTAAAGATAAACTGGCCACATTTCTGATTTTTCCCTTTAGTATTACTATAAATATGTATGACTATAGACCATAATTCATAAAACCATGTTTGGAAAACACATCATACCTGTGCCGTTTCTTGAGATCAATTCAAATTTGATCACAAGTCCCTGAATCTCTAACTAACAGAATATTAGATTTTGTCGTAGAGCTTTTCAGGGATTTCAGAGGCTGGTCTGATATTTGAGATGTATAAGAGGAAAGACACATTCTCTCTAAGCCACCACAGTATGCATAGACTGCATCTCTGGATAAACCACTGCATCCTTTGAAGTCAGATGATTCTCTGCTTGTATGCCATCCTGCAATATTGTTGGGAACCCTAGTGCCTAGCATCTAGTCTTTCCAGGGACACTACCTGATGATCTGAGCTCTTACCACCATCTTTGGTGCTGCCAAGGAAATGTAGGTACTTCCTGCTTTGATGGGACAGGGCACCATCTTCCAAAGTGTTCATACTCCTCCACAGCATAGGCCTTTTGATGACTTCAGCCTTTTCATGAGATAGAACATATTCTTGATTCCAAACGGCCTCAGCTATTCACTATAGGCTGAGCATCTCTTGACACAAGGGAACATCAAGGCTCTGTCAGCTGACTGAAATCAAGAGAATCACCTTTAATCTTTGCCTTCATAGTTTTACTGCAGTCTCTAAAGCACTTGGGGAGGTGTGGTAGTTCATCGTCACTGTGAACACGACCCAGATTTTAGAAACATTTGGAGACACACTTCTAGGTATGTCTGTGAATGCTTGACCAGAGAGGTTTAACTGAGTAACAGCAAATACCTTAAATGTGGGCTGAGGACCCAGTCTGAATCAAAGCAGAAAGAGAGTTGAAAAGCTACAGCAAAGCCTTCCTTCCTTAAGTTACTTTCCTCAGATATCTTGTGACATCACAAAAAGCTCCTATTTCAGATGATACTTTCTACCTCATGGTAGAGATAGAGCACAAATAATTATAGCATGAAGTTAAACACAGTGAAAGTGAAGTTAAAAAACACTGTATCGAAAGCACTGAGAGAGTTCTAGTGAAATAGAAAGCATCAGTTCTAAAGATAAAGCAGGCAAAAATCAGAAGTTTCAAACAGCAAAAAAAAAAAAAGAGGGGTGAGCAAAAGGATGGAGATGGGAAACCTGAAGACTCTTTGATATCTTGTTATCCAAAGTGGATCCAAGCATCAGAGGCATTGGCTTGAGAGAGCTTTCTAGAACTAGTATTGGTTGGCAAGTGTTCTTCTGAATACTTGTGTTTTTGCTGATATACACTGCTTTGTGATTGTTCCACCGTGCTTTCCGTGTCAGGATGGGCAGTCCCCTCAAACGATGAGCCAAAATAAACCAAGTTGGGTCCCAGCATCCACACCAGGTGGCTCACAGCTGCCTGTAGCTCCAGCATGAGGGAATCAGAAGTCCCCTTTTGGCCCCCACAGGCACCTGCTCATACACATCCATACAAATAAAATAAATCTTTAGAAACATCTTTGAGTGATTCAAATACCTACTTAAAGAAGAGACCGGTGATATCTAACAGGATAGGTAGCCTGAGAAGGAAGGCTTGAGAGAGTGAGCCTGATAGACCAGGAGGAGGATATGGAGGCTAAAGGCTGAACTCTCCAAATGAGAGCATCCCCAGGCACTACCATCAGCTGGGAATTTGAATATTCCTACAGGTCAGGGTGCATATTTTCATTATTTTCTTTAGCCACATGTTACTGCACTTAAGCCACAACGTTACGAATGAGAAATGTCTGAACAAGGAAAAGGCCAAATGGTTTTTAATTCTCCAACAGCAAAACTCTGTTAGTACCTTGCCCTGTGTCAGCAGAAATAATTGTAGTTCAAGTGAATGCAAAACACTTCCATTCAATCTTCTCCCTCCTCCCTACGGCAAACGCTTTCTTATCATGGAGAAACAGTACTCCACAAACTGTCAGACCGAATCAAGAGAGTTGAAGAATTATAAAGCCAGGCTAAATCAAGGCCTCAGCTGGGAATGTAACATTCTTCTGCAGGTGAGCTTTCTCTAACCCCCCTCTCTGCTGGGAGCCTTCGCTGATGCTACTGTGTAAATTCTGGGAGAGAAAAAGCCACATTTCTTCAGGAAGAAGAATACATTTCTTTGGTTGCAAGACGCAGAGGTCATTACTGGCTAATCCAGTGTAAAATAATATGTAAGCTAAAAAGATCTTTGGTGGCTCAAAAAAAAAAAAAAAAAAAAAAAAAAGAACGAAAATGACAGAGAGTTTGTGAGAAGACCCAGAGCCACCCTTTGGGACAGGAGCTGCAACAAGGATCAGCTCTGCCAATTTTCTTCCTAAGTCTCAACATCCAGAAGCCAGTTCTGAGAAACAAGTATTTGATTGGCACACAGGACTTTAGTCAATGGTCCCACCTTGATCAATGATTTGGCAAAGCCCAGCAGATACCATTGCAACAGAAAACAAACAAACAAACAAACAAAACAAAAGGCAGTAGAAAAGGAAAAAAAAAAAAGGAGAGATGTGAGGAGGAGAAAATAAAACAAACAAACCCTATAGCTATGTACGTAATGCGTGTTTTAAAATCGTGCTCGGAAAGATTCTGCTGAAGCTTGTTGCACTCAGTCACACATTGACAGTGGGGCCAGAGCACACAGCTTCTTACGTTTTGAAAAAGTAATAGCTCATAGGGTCACCGGTGCCGGGGCAGGAAAAGCTTTAAGACACACTCCTTGTGTAACAGGGAGAGAAAGCTGAGGAGGACTGAATAATTTCCTAGCCTACTCCTATTCATGTTTAATGTTATTCATGAAAATCATACAATTAGACAAGAATCCAAGCAAGCCGCTTCTCGATCATTCAGCCTGTGGCTGTGAAAGTGAGTGCTTTTAATTTCCCAGAAGACCTTCTGCATGCATCAGGGTTGCTCTTTTAAAGATGACTAATAACAGTTTCTCATATCTGTCCAGTGGTTGTTATCTTTAAAAAAAAAAAAAAAATCCGACTCCTAGGTTCTGTCCTCTGCTCAGGAGATTCTGATTCAAGAGGTGTGGGTTAGAGTCAGGAGATTTCAGAAAAGTACATTTACATAGCCGGTCGGTACGCCTGGGTTTTGAACAGTTATGCCATTCGCACTCAAGGTTTGTGGGGGCCAGGAGGCAGAGTGAGGAACACTGGGAGTCTATAGACATCAAGAAGCAAAACCTGTTTGCTGGACAAATTCTGCTCTACTAGCTTCTACAAGTCTTAGTGTGGCTTACGTGAAAACAGGATTTGCCTTATTCAATGAGCCACCAAGATTTTACTGCTCTTTCATAAATAAAAATTAAAGAGGGAGAACTAGAAACAGTCACCCTATACTGCATAGCAGCTGCTGAATGTGGACACATGTCTGTTAAACTGTAAACGGGAGCACTCTTAGATACACCTAAGAACTCTTCAGTTTTGTTTTTTGTTTTTGTTTTGTTTTGTTTTTTATTTTGCTTTGACTCTTCTCTGTGCTGTGATCTGCATAAACAACATTATTTTCAAATGTGATTGTGTCTACTCAATCATAAACAGGACAAGAAGAAGAGCCTTTCTGTAATTTTTTAAATATGTTAGCAGTGTGCAAAGCAAGGAGACTCTTTAGGACTTCAGATTACGATACACACACAGCATGGTACATTATCCGGTAGAATCACTGTGGGTCTCTTTAAGACTGACCCAGTGTATATAGGGTTCTTCATGAGAGTCAGATGATTCGGAAACACAATATATTTGGCATGGATTTTCAGTTCCTTCATGAAACAAAGGATGAATTCCTGGCAACAGTTAGAAAGTTAATTATTGATCATGGTCAAAGCCTCCGGGTGTTGTTGTAACGCAGATTAAAACATCAACTTTCAAATAAGGTGGTTATTTCAAGGCAAGCTTTAAAAAGGCATGGTAGAGTCCTGTCAATGACTGGGAATTCTGGTCCTACCTTAGGCAAAGCATTGCTAGATCTCTGCCATGTTGGAGTTGGAGCACAGAGGCTTGGTTAGAGGTTGACAGGGCAACTTCTGGCCTTCACTGAATGTGAGTTGGTTCAGGGAGTCTGATATGACTCAAACTAACTTAAAAGGGATCAACAAACAACTGCCATCTTTGGGAGTTCAGCTGTAAGCCACCCCAGTTCCCTACAAAAAATTGCCCCAGTTGGGAGGGTATGCACCCTGGCAGAGAAGGGTGGGGTAGGGAACTAGTGTCTTGCTTGATAATCCAGCTGCTTCCTATCACCTGGCAGCACTGCATGTGGCCTGAGGGAGGGCTACTCTGAGCAGCAGTTCTCAACCTGTGGGTTGTGACTCTCTTTAGGGGTCAAACGACCCTTTCACAGAGATCACATAAGATCACCTGCATATTAAATATTTACATTATGACTTATATCAGTAGCAAAATTACAGTTATGAAGTATCAATGGAAATAATTTTATGGTTGGGGGTCACCACAAATGAGGAACCATATTAAAGGGTCGCAGCATTAGGAAGATTGAGAAACGCAGCATTAGGAAGGTTGAGAAACACTGGTAGAGTGTATAGAGGCCTAGAGGTGAGCAAGGCAAGAGGTGGTAGGGTTGGAGGTTGAAGGGTTCAGTCTATGTGTCTGGGGAAGCTCTCATGCCTGCTGGGTAAGGCTTTTCAGGTACAGTTGGCTGAGGAGGACCACCTACACTGCCATAAGTAGCCCCTCACCTACGCTCTGTAAGGAAGCCCAATAAACGCACTGATTCCCTAGACTGAAGTTCAGCGGAATGGTGCTTGGTTTGTTGTTGAGACCTTGGGAGGAGGAGTGCATGTTGCTTGCATCTTCCCCAGGTAAGGAGGTGGAGGCAGGAGGGCAAGAAATTCAAGGGCACCTTCTCCTACATCTCAGATTTGAGGTGAGTCTGAGGTAAGTAAGACTCATTTCCAACAGACAGACAAAACAAGACAGAAGATACAGCCTTAAGAAAATCTCAGGTTATGCACATTTATGGTTTTTGAGAGGAAACAATATTAACATGAAAAACAAGGAAAAATCATATACTGGATGAGCTGTAACTCAAGGGTTAAAAAAAAGAATCAACTATAAAGGTTATCGACAATTTACAAAAAGAAAGAAAGAAACCAAATGGTGAATGGGCATATGAAAATCCTTCCTTTTACGAACATCAAAATAAATGCACGTAAATAAGAGAAAAAGCTTCACCTACTAAATTAGTAATTTAAAAAATCTTGCTTCAGGGTAGAAAGTGTGCAGTGAAACAGATTCAGAAACAACTTGTGTGGAAAGGAAACGTGCTATGGTAATTTGGGGAAGCAATTTGGCATTCATGTCAAGACTTTAACCTTTTCTTTCCTTGTACTATAAATAAAATATTGCCGGTACAGGACAAATTTAACTCATAATAATTTTGTTGTGAATTCATTGTAGTATTTTCTTATAATAGAAAAATTGCCTGTTCTTTACATAGAAACCCATCCATTAGGACTCAGGTTAAATATCTCATCGAGGCTTTTTGGAGACAGAGAAAGACCAAATATTTACCCCCAACCAATTCTGACACTCTCTGTGTGTGTACAATTTCCCCATATACTAATCAGCTCTCTAGCACACAGCAGCCAGGGGTCCTCTAAATCAACTAGATTCTGACTCTGTCTACCTAGAGTTATCCTTAGACCTCACAGGTTGAATGCTCAGTCCTACAAGACAGCTCTCCTCTTCAGACAGATACCCCTTGCAAGCAGCAAGCTGCCACCCATACTCTTGTCAGATCAGCTATGACTCAGACCTTGTTCCACCTCTAGAATAGCTCACAGAATTCAGGAAACACTCTCTTGTGTCTGCTCATTTGTTAAAAGAGGATGCCAAAGATAAATAGTACATGGGAATCAGGGAAGGGTGGGAAGCTTCCACACTTTCTCCAGACCAGCCACCTGTGTTCCACCCTTCCCTGGAACCTACCTGTGTTCAGCCACTCAGCACTCACTTGAATCTTGTCCTTTTGAGTTTCTGGGGATACTTTATTACATATGCACAATTGATTCCATCATTGGCCATTGGTGATCAGCCTAAACTTAGGTTCTTGTCCTATCTTTGGAAGATGAAAATCCCAACCCTCTAATCATACTTTGGTCTTCCTAGCAACCAGTCCTCATCCCGAAGCTATCTGAGATCCCCAGCCACCAACCCTGTCATTAGCATACAGACAGCACCTTAATATTTTTCTAAAGATTCTAAGAATTTTTGGAGCGTTGTGTCAGGAAATGGGACTGAAGACCAAATACATGTTTCACAATATTATAAGGTTAAGTCCATGTGATTAAACAGTATTGTATTTCAAAAATCAAACTTCAAAGAAAATTAAGCGTATTGGAAATAAATCCAATGTGTTACAAATGAGGAAGGATACAAAATGCTATTTATTATAAAATCTTAATTTGTTTAAAATATATGTTTTATATTACCTTACCAGAGTGTCCTAAACAGAACAGTGCAGACTAATGGCTTAAAGAACAGAAATTCACTTGCTTCTAGTTTTAGAAGTTGGAAGTCCAAGATCAAGATAGCAGCAGCATTGGGGCTTTGGAGAGATCTTTCTTCCTCGTTTGCAGATGGACAGATGGTTGAGTCGCCTTTATTTGCTCTGTACTCTCTCATAAACTTTCTTTGTGTTCACACACTTCAGGTCTCTTACTCTTTAAAAACACTAGGTATTATTGGATTAGGAACCGTCTCTTATTACCTCATTTTACTTTATCTTTTTAAAAGACTTATTTCTGAATAAAGACATATTGAAGCTGAGGCTCCAACAGATGAATTTTGATGGGGATATAACTCAGCCTGTAACATGTTTTATAGTCTGGCCTAGTAAGTTCTGTGGTGCTATGACAACATACCTGAGACTGTATTTCTGAGTTCTAGAAACTTTGAAGTTCAAGATCAAGGTGCTGGCAGGTTATGTGAAGGGCTCAGTTACGCTTCTAGAACAATGGGGTGTGCTGAAAGATGCAACCTCTAGAGTTGAGAAATGCTGCTCCTCACCGGGCAGTCAAGGGCAACAGGACTAATCTACCCACTAAGCCCTTTTGTTTGTGGCATTGATTCATTCACAAGGGTATAGTTGTAATGGTTAGACTCACCTGGGAAGAGCGTCTCATTGAGAAATTACCTAGATCAGATTGGCCTGTGGGCATTTCTATATGTTTTTCATAATTGGGTTAATTTAGGTGGGAAGAGCTCCCCTCCCTAGTGTGAGTGGCCCCATTTCCTAAGATGACTCGGAACTATATAAAAGTGGAAGAGAGGCAATGAGCACATAGGTGCGTATGCATTCATTCCTTCTTTGCTCTTGACCGTGGATGTGACCAGCTACTTCAAGTTCCTGCCTTGACTTCCCCACAGTGAGGAACTGACTGCCTGGAATTATAAACCAAATAAACATTTCCTTTCCAAGCTTTTTTTGACTAGATATTTTGTCACAGTAACTGGAAAGGAAACAAGAACAACCATTATGACTTAGTCCCCTTTGTTAGGCCCTGCCTCCCAGCACTGTCCAACTGGGGATTAAGCTTCCAATACACGACTTTGAGAGGGAATATTTAAACCACAGCAGAGTCATAAAGGAGAGCTGAATATGAAATGCAATGAAGTCCCATTATTTCTGAGAAATAAGGATGCAGATGGCCTCATTTTCTTTGTGTTTCTCTGAGTCTCTTCTCTCCTGTGTATACCTTTGTCTCTTACAATGGTATACCAGTGAAAAAGGATACAACATAAGCACTCAGATTTACAGATGTAGGTGAGACAACATGGAATTTAAAACTCCAAAACTAGGATTTGTCTTCTCGTACTTTGTTCAAAAGGGAATGTGGTCTGCCACAATTTCCACAAAGAGATGAAAAAACATTCATGTCACTATGGGATCACTATGAGAAATCAGATAATTTCTTAACCCCATTTCTGTTTTCCTTTCTGAAACTTAATTAATTTAAAAGGCATATGAACATCTGGAGACTGTTTAGTTTGAGTTGAAAGAACATCTGAGGATCCATGAGTACCTGTATCTGTAGCTATGTCATCCAAATCTTCATCTGTACCTACGATCTGACTTGTGAGAGCAGCTAAGCCAAGGGGAACAATTGGAAGCAGTGATAGTTAGCAACTAGTTCCACAAATCATACATGGATTTTAAAAATTTGGCTTGCTCAGCCTTTTTGCCTTTACAGACCAAGTCACCTCAAATAAAGTCATTGATAACATAGACCTGACTCATCAATATCCAGTTGGCCAATCATAATAGTCATCCCCTTGAAGCTAGTAATTGTTTCAGAGGTGGTCATGAGACTCAGAGGCATTTTTGTAGTATTAACAAGGAGTTCACTATAATCCTCCCTTCTGAGTTCTGCATTGACATAGTGAGCAAATGACTGATCCTGCAAAGGAAGACATTGGAAAGCGAACGGGGATGTTACACCTAAACACTCTGGCGTGGGTACTGGGCTTGTTTTAGGTACACTGTGGTGTGTGGCCTCCCTAATGAAGGATCAGGTAAACCCCAGATCTATCCAGAAATACCATGTGCAGAACAGGGCCCTGACAATGAAGGGGAAGTGATGGAGAAAAGCAATAGAAACGGTGCTGGTTTGTGAAATTAACTGGTCAAACTCCAAGGCTCTCCACCTCTGGAATATTACATTCCGTTTTTGCTTAAGATAGCCTTTCAGAAAGAGGAACAGGAAACAAAGTAAGAAGGTATTTGAATCAAAATAGATATTCCTCACTTTATTCTGAGATTTTAGCATACATCTGAAGCTTGAACCTCTGCCCAGTTCCAGAGGAGTCTGGTTCCTGAGGTTGTTATTTAAGAATCTTTTTCCCATTTGTCCAGAAGTTTCTATAGCACTGCAATGTTTAGAAAACCGCAGAAACTGCTGAGAGGTAGACAGCCCCATGTTACCTGGGTAATACTTCTTCCCAGAGGCCTCTGCATGGCAGCTCCATCACAGAAACAGAGAGATGACAAAGTTCTCACCCTTCATAGGATGACTTTCTAAAGCCATTTTCTCCTCTGAGCACTGCTATAGTTTAAAAATTGTGTGTCCCTTAATGTCCTAGGTGTCAAAGACCATCCCCACAGTGGTGTTTTAGCGGGTGATCTACTCTTTCAGAGGTGGGGCCTGGTGGGAGGTCTGAGGTCCTTGGGGATATGCCCTCCAGGGGAACTGTGAGAACCCAGTCAGTCATTTTTTCTTTTTCTGGGCCACACTGTAAAAAGCTTTATTTGGCATATGTTCCCACCCTGATGTTCTGCCTTGCAATAGGCCCAAAGCAAATGGGCCCAGTCATGCTCTAAAACTATGACTGTGAGTCCAAATAAATCTCTCCTTTTGAAAGCCATCACAGGTGTCTTGCTCTGCCTATGACATGGATTAGACTATCATATTCTAAAAGGATGGGTACTTCCCAGGTGCTCTTGCATACTGCATACTGACTCCATGGAGACCAAGGACAGACTCCAGTGGGTCTTGTTCTGTTGAGAGTACAATGAACTCATTCTCTTCCTCAGAACCTTTCAAGAAGAAAGGGGCTATAAGGAGCCCTGACATTGTTCTGATAGATTCAGCCACAAATAAAAGTATATCACCATCTGTTTAGGACTCTGGTTCCTAAACTCTGAGGCTGCAGCAGGAAGGTAGAGGGGAGGTTGGCCACATTTTCAGATCAGCAGAGTCAAGAAATAGTTCCCAGAAAAGAGTTCACATGCTTGCTTATAGTATTTTACAGGTCAGCTCAGGAAGTTCTTAGACCCTGCAACCCATGAGAACCTTAAAGCATGCTTTTTATGTAGAGATCGTATTGCATTTATGTGCTTTTGTGCGGTGCATGCACAGACTGCAGCACTGTGGGGTCCTGGAGATTGAACTCGGCCCTCAGACTTGGCAGTAAAAACTTTTACCCACTGAGCCATCTCATTGGCCTGAAATATGCTTTTCAGTACACAAGTCCAGAGCTCCTGGTTAGAGCGGAAGTACTCAGTTTCTTCATTCAGTCCTCCCTTGGTGATCTGTTGCATTTTCTTTTGTAGTTATTTGGATTTGATGCTTGCCTCCTTCCCTTTCCTCTGGAATAACCACTTATTGCTTCCGCCCTGTTTCTTCTGTGATATTTTACTTTGGGGATTATTTCGGATCTATGTAAGTGCTGAAGGAATAATACAAAGGTGTTTCCACTCTTTAGCGGACTCCCTAAATGCTGCCTTAATATGTTTGCTTTAGCCATGCCCAGCCTTTCCTCCCCACCCTGTGTTTCCCTCTCCTCCCTCTCCCTCTCTGTCATCTCTCTCCGCGAATATAGATTTTTTTCAGAGCTAGCTTGAAAATTCGTGGCACACAGGATGGTAACCCTAAACTGTAAAATCAAGTGTGTTCCTTCTTGTTGAGTTGTCACGTCCAAGCAATCCTCAGTAGAAGAATGGCTTTAGCGCCTCTACAAACCTTATTTAAGGATTTCCCTTAAGATCCTGTCTAGGATCATTCAGCTGCCCTATCTGTTTAGACAACATTAAGGTAAGGTTTAAAATAACCGAATTCTGCCTCTTCTCCCGTCCTTTAATATTCTTCTTTATTTTATTTTATTTTTTGGTTTTTAGAAACAGGGTTTCTCTGTTGTAACTCTGGCTGTCCTGGAACTCACTCTGTAGACCAGGCTGGCCTCGAACTCACAGAGCTCCACCTTTGCCTCCTGAGTGCTGGGATTAAAGGTGTGCGCCGCCACTGCTTGGCTTCCTTTAATATTATTAATTGTTGTGAAGAGTACTGGCCAGTTAGTTGCATGGTGAAACATCCCCCAGTTAATTTTTGCCTGATGTGTCTTCATGATGAAATTTAGGTTCAAAGCTTTGGGACCAGAATTCACCCTGAAGTGGTGCTGTGTCTTCCTGGCATCAAGGCCTGTTTGCACCATCACTGTTAGTCACAGTTGGATCGCTCACTTAAGGTTGTGTCCCCTAGTCTTCGTGGAAGGTTAACATTTTTCCTATTGTGATTTACAGGTCTTTCAAGAGAGCTATTTTGAAAATGTGTAAATATTTAGCTTCTCGTCTAACGTTTATCCATTATTTCTAGCCAATACACGGATTCTTACCTGAATCAGTTATTGCTACAATGGTCACCAAGTGAATTTTCTGCATCCATCATTTTTTTCTAAGGTTACTAGTTGGCATGCTATGATCATGAAGAATGTTTTCTCTGCCTCTCTTTAAACACTAATTAATTTATATCATTATTAATTCATGGGTTCATAGTTTCTCCAACAGTGTCTCATAGCATAAATCTATACTCATTATGATGTTCAATTGGTTTCATGCCCTGACCCTATTATTCCCATTTTATACGTTCCTTTCCCATTCCCATTGTCCTTCTGCTTCCTACAGCTCTTTCCCTTGTGCATGACAGGACATGAAGGTGTGCAGCTCCCCTTTCTTGCACAGCCTCCCTTTCTCATTCCACAGATATGTCCCACCGACCACACCAAAGCTAGAGAGAAGCTGGTAGTTTCTAAAGATGGTATTTCTCTTGATCTAATCGTAAAGATGCCAGCTGCAGTTAAGTGTCTCGGTATTTTCACAGGTTTATAACTTAGCAATAAAAATTCACTTTAGGCTACAGCTTGACATATAATCTCTCAGCCCAGGAGTGAGTTTCCCTAGCCATTTCCCCTTTAATTCAACACTATGTGATTCAGGGTAGCTTCCCCCTCTAATAATAGATGTCCAAGAATTGTTACTGCCTCCGTACAAATCATGTCCATTACTAAGATGATTACAGAGGGTAAATATGAGAAAAGGTACAACTTTACTGATTCACAGATTAAAGCAAGAAAATGAAATTCATCTTCTGTGGTTCCCTCTCTAATGTGCATCCTTCTCATCAGGACCCTCCCATATAAAATCCAGATGGATTTTCTGGAGTTAAAGAAACCACACTGTAGTATTTGTAGAATCCTGGCTTTACTTGTTAGTGGTGGCCTTTGTCCAATTTTGTTTCATGATCTGGCCTTAAATTAAGGGACCCAAATGTGGCTAAATGAATGGCAAGCTATTCTATATAGAAGGAAAATGTTTATGATCCCTACTTATTAAAAGGTTAGCTGTGCTCTGTGGGCAGCCTATAGGTAGGGATGTATATATAGTACAGTAGGGAAAGGACCGCATTTGACAGCAGAATCCTTACTCCTGGTCTGGTTCAGCAACCAGCTATCTGTGTAAGTCCATTACTTTCCCTCTGATTAGTTTTCCACATCTGAAAATAAGGATTTGAGGACACAATGTCCCATAAGGTCCAGTGTAACTTTAATCCAATTTTGCAATCCTTATATCTTAAAAGGCATGTGGTTTTCTTTTTTAGTTTCAATATGACAAAACAGGTCTAACCTAAAACTGGAAACAATAAAACAGAAAGATGGAAGACATTTTTGCTAGTACCGTTGATTTGGGACAAAGTAGGGTTTGGGGAGTAAAACAAAACAAATGAACAAAACCCCATAAACAGCATAGGGCAATTCAGTGGAGAAGCTTGTACTCATTTTCCTACTTGCTTCTTCAAACTCATTCAATCCATTTGATCATAGTGATCTCCTGTGTATATCCAGTGTCAAAGGGTGAAGAGGCAGAACCAGTTTTGAAATTGCCTGGGCATACTTTTCTCTTTTCACTCCTTTATTGTCATACATATAGGGGGAAGGATGTTTTTCCTGGGTAGAGGAAGAATGTTTAGGAATCCTGTATTCAGAATCTCACTGAACCTAGCCCAGTGATGTAGACATAATGGGCATTGAAAAGATTGCTTTGTGATTGAATTGCTTTGACCCTACATAGGAGTCCTTTGAGTTCACAGAGAGCTCTTGTCTCATGTACCTCTATCTACCAAGTCTCAGCCTGACCATCAGTGTTCTCTCCTTCCCTTGACTCCTTCCCTAATGTTTGACCCATTTCTCATTATACGTTTCTCTTTATGCCAGTGATTTCTAGATGTGGTTTTGTTTGTTAGTTTTTTGAGATACTGTCTCATATAATTTAGTGGTCTTGAATTTCCTATATAGCTGAATATGACTGGGAACTACTGATCCCCTTGCCCTGTCTCCCAAGAACTAGGATTATAGGCTCGTGCCACCATGCCTGGTTTATTTCATACTGGGGGTCCTGGCAAGTCCTTTGTGTCTGGCAGCACAGCTCTCTATGCACTGAGCTGTATGTCTCCAGTCCAGGTCAGAGCTTTCTTTTGGGGCCTGACCTCTTCTGATGCACAGATTTGAATTTCTAAGAACCATTTGATGATGCCTAGGAGAGATGAAGTTGCATTATCTTTGTTTTTTATTTTATCTTGGCTACTGCATTTCATGAGACGGGAACAATGATGTTCTATGTTCTCTACCCCAAGGCATTTCTCCCTTGGCCACTAGGGAGGGGAGGAGTCAGCCCTATAGTTTTGGTCATTGAAATAGAGACAGGACTACTCACTATTGTAAAATTCTATTATATAGATGGAAAAAGATATTTTTAGCAAGAAGTGATTTTTTTTTAATCACAGAATTAAAATGCTTTGTCTTGCTGACATGTTGGTTAGAAACCAATATTGAAGTGGAATATAAAAAAAGAAACACTAAACAAACAAACAGATAAAACCAAAAAAAAAACAAACAAACAAAAAAAAAAAAAAACCAGAGGAAGTCAGGTGGTGGTGGCAGGCCTTTAATCCCAGCACCTGGGAGGCAGAGGCAGGTGGATCTCTGTTAGTTCAAGTCCAGCCTGGTCTATGAAGGTTCCAGGACAGCCAGAGTCATAACAGGGAAACCTTGTCTCGAAAAGACAAAAACAAAACAAAACAAAACAAACAAAAACAGAGAAAATTAAGGAGACTTTAATTTTTTAACTTTAACTTCTGGAGTCTGTTTGCTGTCTCTTTGCCAGTTGAGGGTTGAGCATTCAACAACTAGCAACATTTGCTGTGAAAGTTGCATATATAGAGACAGTAATCCTTTCACAGAGGTGTTTTCAAACACAGTGTTAAGATAGCAAAGAATCGTGCTTCCGACCTGACCATTTTGGCTTCTGGCTTTCCAGTATGTTCCTACACCTCAGAATTCTACATGTAAGCCTGAACATTTCTGAGAATATCACCAACAAGATTATAAATTATGTTCACAGTAAAAACATCCTGTGACCCTAGATTGTACCTTTTTGGTTTTAGGGAACCGGCCTATTATTTAAATTCCTTAACAATCCTTTAAGATGTAATTTCAGAAGCCACCAAAATTGTATAGATGGCTATTGGTTATTGTAAAGGCAGTTATGTGAAGCTCCATCTTGAGAAGTCCATACCTGTGCTTGGCTATGTTTTCTCCTATCCATGAGCACCTGTCTCTCTCAGAACCCTCATGCCTAAATCTATGTGAAATTCTCCATAATAAAGTTTAATCTACTCCGCTTTGACTTATCCTGAAGTTTTCTGCAGTGTAGTCAGGAGTCCTGGACATCTGAGTCAAGGTCTCTGGAAAGAACAACTCAGATTGCTTCAGAAGGCAGGATGGAGCTGTGTCTGGCCCAAGCACCATTGTGGCTAGCAGTAACATCTTTGTCCACTCTCTTTACTTATCCACTGCTTCTGATCCCTGAATTTAATCAGACTACACATGTTAGTCACATCAGTCTCCATTTTATATCTCCAGCACTTCAGTTCTGGCCTCGACAAGAGCAGAGGGCCATGAGAAAGCCATTCTACCTCTCCAGTTTTTGTTTCAATTATATTTCCATTTTTCTCTATAATATATTATTTTACAGCCTTTCTGTATGTGTATCAACTGGCCTTGTTATATTGTTAAGTTCTCTTATGCTGCCATTACTCAGGAGATTATAAGTCCAGGCTAGGCTCTCTGAAGCCCACCACCAGACACAGAGAAGGAAGAAAAATGCATGGACAATAGTGTTTGAGGAACTAGGCATGAAAATGGCAACCTTCCCCTCTACATCCATTTCGATGGCCAGAGTTAATCACAGGGTTGATTTCGGGGAAGAATAAGATATCACCCTGCTCCTAGTACCAGAGAGAAATATGGTGTAGAGAACATAGCACATTGTCTTGGCTTCATGAAGTAGGGTAATCAGGGGAGAATGAAAGACAAAACAAAGATAATGTAACTCCATTTCTCCCAGACGGTTACAGGTTATCTAAGGTAATTTTTGCCAGTGATCAATGTCATCTGCCAATTCCCCCTTTAAATTGTGTATTTGTTTGCCCCTACGTGTTCATCTTTTCAAACAGATTCATTTGTTACTGCTATAAATGAATACTGGTATTTATCTCCACTGTGTAAAAGTAAATCACAAGTAATAAAATGAATCCACTGCATCTCACATAAAACATTTTTGCATACCACGAGTGGGCCATCCTATATTTGGGCAATCTGGCCTTAATGTATCAGAAACATATCCAGGGCTGACTCGTGTGGGGAGCGGTTACCGTCCAGCACGGCTGTTAAGGGAAAGTAGGGCACACACAAAAACTACAATCACATTCCTTACTAGAGTGTTGTCTTCCCCCCATTTCTTTCTGTTGTTCCATTTTTTCTTTTCCTTCTCTTCTTCCTCCAAACTTCTTTTTCTTCCTTCATTCTTTCCCTCTCTCCCGTTCCCTCTTCTACCTCATTACCCACCACAGAGTGGTGGTTTTTCTTAGCTCCCCATAGCTTCTTTACTCAAACATGATGAATTCTGATCATAAGTGTCCAGCAGAATCAAAAGTCCTATCAAATTAAGTGCCCCCTTCAGCTCCAGGGAGATCCACAGCCTACCCCCCCCCCCCCCCCCGTCACATGCCTGTCTTCACTTTCTTGCTGAACAGTATCCTAGAAAGACTGTTTCTCAGCACCCATTTTTCAGAACAGAAAGGATAGAAAAATATTCACCCTGGGACAGTGAATGTTAGCAGAAGCTTTGGTCAGGGCCCCTGGGTAACAGTCAGATGGTCCTATAAGCCTCGGCCCAGGACTGAGAGCTGTAATTGTTGTATTTACCTGTCCTCAATTAAACTGAGACAGTGGGGAAGCCTTCTGCCAAGGCCTGGATTCACTACAGTGATCAAAACGGCTGGTGTGAGCGCCTGTGAAAACAGTTCATTTTCCTATCAGTGGAGCTTTACAACTATCCAGTAAATTTTATCTGAACCCTCTAACTCTAGTAAAATACAGCAAAGTACAATAAATTTCACTTTATGGGTTTTACAATTTGAAAACAGCTTCAGGCAGTCTGGTTACTGAGGCAACCCAGCTGTAGCAACCTCCAAGGGTTGGTCTGTATATGATAGAGGCTCCCGAGGTGAGCCATGCCTTTGCCTTCTCAGGGTAAGCAGACGAAGTTGCCTACCTTTGAACATCATTTAAGGTGCAAGGCGAGTCCCCCATCCGCCTGTAAAGGAGATTTGGTCACCGACTTACAGCAGTCCAGTTGATTGCCCCTAAGGTCCCCAGGCCTTTAAAAAAAATCCAAATTGTTTTGAACTGGGAGAAAATCAAATAACATTCTACTTCCCCCCCAGCCGAAAATGTTTTTGCAAATTTCCCTGAGGCAGATTTTCTTATTTTCAACTGGATTTTAATGGACTGTTTCCCTTGCCTTTGTAAGTTGTTAAGATATGAGAAGTTCTGTAATATATCCAGGCAGGGTCACCATAGCAATATTCACATAGGACTTCCTACTACTCAGAATTCAAACAACAATGACTCATTCTTATATATTCCCTACCCGCCCCATCTCTCCTCCCTTCCCTTCCCTTCCCCTATATCATTCACTCCCTCCTCCATCTCTCAGCAGAGAGGATTGAACCCAGGACACCATGCATGCTAGGCAAGTGCTCCCCCACTGAGCTACCACCCTAGCCCTTCTTTGTTCCTTTTTAATCACTGAGGATCCATGTTGTGTCCTTGTGAAGGACCCTACGAGGTGAGTTTTATTCTGTTCCTTTTTCAAGTAAGGACACCAAGACAGAAACATATTAGACAGTTTGTTCAGAATCTCAAAACCAGTTGGTGGGAAAGTCAGTTGTAAGCCCTAGGTGCTAAGACCTTCAGGGCTTTAGCACTGATGGGACTGGGTGATGGAAAAATGAAGAAAGAACAAACACACGCACAGAAAATCTTGGGTTGGGTGGGCCTCACTGTCTGATGGGGATGTACCGACAGTAACGTGGAAACTCAGTGTATTTCCTGAGTACAGCAGAAACAAGGAGGAGTTGGGCATGGGAAGCATGGAGGTACTTTTGAACAAGAAAAGGGAACACTGGAGGAGGTTACAAGAAGGAATAGGCCCAAATGAATGCTTTCATCATCTTGAAATGGAAAGAGAAAAAAAAAAAAAAACCAAACCAACCAACCAAACAAACAAACAAAAGACAGGAAGAGTCTGGTTTCAAGAAAGAGTGAAGGACTGTATTTTGGAAACCAAGTGAGTCCAAAGTGGGAATTAAAGATACAGTAAAATCACCTTGTACTGTACTGTCAGCACTTTCTTGCCATATACCATTGGTACCCACCCTAAAAAGGCATGAATAGAAGCAAGAGTGAAGCATGTGGCTTAAGGAGCCATCCCTCTCTAGAAAGCCTCAGATACCTCATTCTCCATTCTCCACCGTCTACCCAGTTCCTGCTTTACATTGTTTGATAGTATTTATCACTTCATAAGCAACTTACATTGTTTCTTCATTTGTCTCTCACTAAGAATGAACCCCAGAAGCAAGTACATTATTTGTTTTATTTATTGATTTCCCATGCCCAGCATGTAGTTAAGACCTTAATCAATATTCATTGAAGGAATAAGTAAAATATAGGCAGGAGATCTACTGAGAACTCCAAGAAATAATGTAGAGGATTGTCTTTTGATATGGGGTGCAGGATGGATGCAGAGGAGCAGAATCTTAGAACTAAGGCCAGAGGCCCCATCATTATAAATGATTAAAGACTTGGACCTTTTAGTTACAATCATTTCAACTCAATACTGGAAAATACCACCCTTCCTTTTTTATTTACAAGAAAGTAAAGACTCATGAGAATTAAATAAATTACTTGTCCCTGGTCCACCAGCAGAATGTGAAAGAACAGGTATCAGAAACTGTCGCTGTTCCTATAGGTCTTGCCATTTTGTGATACCGTGTGGTTAAGTTCTACCTCTTAGGCCTGTTTTCCATGAGACAGATGGAAGAGAAGGAACAACAGGGCTGTTGTTCTCTCCATAGAACAGCTGTGGCATGTCTTTTGTTTTGGCAATACTGTGCAGGGCCAAAATTTGAAAAATTAAACAAAACCAAACACGGATAAAGTTCATAGTCTTTGTCTGCTAAGGCATAGCCAAAACACAAGAGAGCTCTCTTTGATGTAAGCAAACTAATGTGATTTCCTCATGGTCAGCTTACAACATAAAAGTCATCTTAAGCTGCAGTTATGCAGAAGTGATATTGGCCTGTCCTATTTCATGGTCCACGTAACTCTGGGTACCAAAGTATGCGAGTGATAAACTTCAGGGAGAAAACACTGTGGTGGTGAGTGTGCACTGTCTTTTTTGTGCAAAGTGAGCTGTTTTGTGCTAAGATTTGCAGTAGTTCTCCTTGAAACATCCTTTTGAACATCGGTCTTTGCCCCATCCCTTCTTTCCTCATGGTTCCTATGAGAATTCTAAACTTTATTTTCCCAGGTATAGAGAAAGTCAATTAGTAGTCAGTGGTTGCTACTAATCACTGTTTTATCCCCAATTCAATTTCAATCATGGAGAATGAAGTAACTTTTAAAGGAACACCAAAGGGAAAAACTCTCAAGAATATCCCAGAAAATAAAGCTACATGTAAAATGAAATCCTTCTGCCTTTTGCTAATAAATGCTATTTCTGGAAACCAGTCTTAGGAAAGAGACAATAAATACAGATTTTTTTTTTTGGCCTAAATCTCCTAAATTAAAAAATGGGAACTATGATTCAAATTTAGTATCCAAAGCAGGTAAAAAAATTGTATTAAATTCTAGGGGGCACATATGGAAGTTAAAATGTTGATCATATAAGAGTTAATAAATAGCAATTGAGAACTTATAAAATAACATAATAACAAATAGAATACAAAAATAAATGATATTGGAGAAACTGTAAACACAGTTTTAATGCACCAAAGAAAGATCCGAAGAAAATACAAAACTATTAAAGTTTGTAGTTTAAAGGCTGTGGGTCACTCTATCTTCTGTTGATCCATCTGAATTTTTCATGTACTTTATCTTTACAGAGGGAAAAATTCTGACACACTTTATTTTCAAGCTTTAGTTTTGGAAAAAAAATGAAGATTTCTAATCATCCTATGGGAAAACAAATCCAGATCAAATCATTTCTACTTTTCCCTGACTATGACTTTAAGCTGAGGGTCAGTTGCCATGAGAAGAGTCATCCAGTCTCTTTTAACACATTTTACCTGCATTTTCTTATCTAATTCCTACACTGGCCAGTAAGACAGAGGTGATGATAACTTTAATCTTGTGAATAAAAAATCTGAAGCTCGAACTTCATGTGTCTTCATATATGAACCTGAATGAATGTCTTACTCTTCTATCCCTGTGAAGAGACACCATGGCAAGGCAACTTATGAAAGAAAGCATTTCATTTGGATGACTTGCTTAACAGTTTCAGAGGCGAGTCCATGTTGGGGAACCTTGTAGCAGGCAGGCATGGTGCTGAGATCTCATGTCTTATCCACAAGTTAGAGGCAGAGAAAGAGAAAGAGGAGAGATGTGTGTGTGTGCTAGGGCCTGGATGTAATGGGCCTTTAAAACCTCAAAGCCATCCCAGAGATGAACCTCCTCCAACTAGGTCACTTTTCCTAATCCTTGCCAAATGTTCTACCAACTTAAGACCAAGCATTCAAATATATGAGCCTATGGGGACCACTATCATTCAAACCATCTCACTGGAACAGTGTGATATAATGTCAGGTGTGTGTGTGTGTGTGTGTGTGTGTGTGTGTGTGTGTGTGTCTGTCTGTCTGTCTGTCTGTCTGCTCTTGGTTGCTAACACAGAATTTCTAGAAACTCTGTAATTCCTGACCAATAGAAATTCAGGCTGTATCTTTTATTCTAATATGTGGTCATCAATCCCCAATCCTAATCCCTTGACATTTTCAATAATAGGAAAGTCACATTTCTTAAGGAGGTGACTTTTCCTAATTTTTTGATGGAGGAGTAGTCACCAAAAGATGGATCCATGTTAGCATCTTTGAACTCTAAGCCTCACTGCTATCTTCTGAGATAGGAGACGAACTGGAGTCTGGGTTAATAATAATCTACCACCCTTACATAAAAATTTTAAACGGTAGGCTTTTGATAGCTTCTGATTTGTAAGTGTTTCAACTTACCAATTGTGTGGTGCATGCAACTCCAAAAGAAAAGAAAATTCTGTACCCAGGACCATCCACACCTCACCCTCCTCATCTGTATCCTTTGCAATATCTTTATAGGAAGCACAAGTGAAGAGTTTCCCTGAGTCCTGTGAGCCACCCTAGCTAATTAGGAAACCTCTAGGAGATGATGGTGGGAAATCTCAATTTATAGTTAGTGATTTAGTAGTTTCAGAGACCCACACTTATGATTGGAATCTGAAGTAGGGGCAATCATATAGGACTGAGCCCTTTGCTTGTAACATCTGACTCTAATTTCGGGTAGAGAATGCAGATTCATGATAAATGTTTAGTCTGTGTGGGGAAAACTCTATCCTGTGTTGTGTTAAGAATGTGGAAGGAGAAACTAATTGCTTTTCATCTCACACAGACTCCAAATCCATTTGTCTGATCTAAGCCCATTTGGCTGCTAGAAAGTTATAGAAAGTACTTAAGTTCATTATCTGTTGCTAAACATGAGTTGGTGGAACACTGAGAAGAAAACACACATGAAATAAAACTGATCTGAAGTGAAATTTCACAACCAATAAAATTGATCTTTAGGGGTGGGGGAGCTGGCTCAGTTGGTAAAGTGCTTGCTGCACGAACATGAGGAGGAGCTGAGTTCAGAATCCACCACACTGACCAGCCAGTTGAGCTAAATTGATGAGCTTTAGGTTCTGAGAGAGACTGTCTCAAAAAAATATGGTTAGTAGAAATAGTGGAAGATAATTTTGACCTCTACAATCTTGGCCTCTACATGTAAAGGAGCTAATGAACAGTAACTAAAGAGGTTACAAATGAACATACTAACAAACACAAAAGTAAATATTTAGTATCAGAGTAACTATAAAGTAGTTTTAATAATGGAAGAAAATACAAAACTATTAAAAGGCATGGATGAAAAGTCATAGGTCATTCTCATTTTGTAGTTGGCATGTCTGAAATTTTTCAGAAATGCTTTATGTTTACAGAGGGAAATGTATACCATTCTCCCTACAAACACATACAAGTACATATGTATATATATGCACACACATTTTTTTTTACAGAAGGATGAATAATGAAATTTCTCAAGGCACACCATTGCCTAGGTTTGGTTCATGGATATTTTCAACAGTATTTTATTTATGTGATTTAAAAAGCAGGTAGGGAAGTTTGTCTACAATGAATTAAGAGCCATCCACCCAATTAGGTATTAGAAACTTCATTAAGGAGTATTTCATAATTTGGTTTTCAAAATTAAATTATGACAGTGTGAATATTTTGAAAAGCAAGAAGCAAATTCTGTAGACAAAGTAACTCATAACCTATATTAGATCCGTTAGAAATGATTGTTGACTACTGACCAGTTGCTGTTGACTGGAAGGCTTATGAGTCTCAGGTGGGACAATTGTGGAGAGTTGTGTAGAGCAGTGCCAGAGAATAAAGAAGACTTTTTTTTTGTCATTTTCAACAGGTGGGTGAGCCGGGAAGACATGTAAAGTGAAACAAGTCAGACACAGGAAGACCAATCCCACGCATTCTTACTTAGAAGTGGAAGCTAATTCTGCTGACCTCAGAGGTAAGGCACAATTACTACTTCTCAGGAGCTCACACTGGAGAGGGAAAGGGGAAGAAGGACTGGTGAGAGGATGGGTAGTGGGTTCAAGGGTGCAATTTGCAGAAGAGAAATAATTTTTAATATTCTAGAGCATAGTAGGATGATTATGATTGGCAAAAACTAATTGTATATTTCCAGGTGCTTAGGAGAAAGGATTTGAAATGCTTCCTACACAGAGATTGAAAACTGTCTGGTGATGAATATGTCAATTACCTGGAAATGATACATAATAGTATACATGTTATGATTATTAATATAGTGAACTTGATAGAAAGTCATAGAAGATGGACCCCTGGGCATGTTTGTGAAGGATTAGGTTAGCCTCTTTGCATACCTATACCAAATTATCTAGAATGGATTAATTGAGATGGGAAAATCCACTTTAACTGTGTGCTGCACCATTCTGTGGGCTAAGATGTCAGACTGATGAAAAGGAGAAACTTTGCTGAACAGGAGCTTTATTCTCCATATCTCTCTGCTTCTTGACTGCGCATACAATGTGTCCAGTGGCTTCTTGATCCTGCTGCCATGACTACCCACCAGGATGGACTGTATCCTGGAACCATGAGCCACAGTTTAACCCTTCTCCCAGCAACAAGACAAATAACAGTATACATGCGCTGAAAGATCATTCTATAGCCGATAGATGTGGACAATCCTGTTAAATTTTAAAAAATGAAAGCGAATGAACCTGACTCATAGTGAAAAACTATATAATACAATAACACATAAGGACATTTTCATATAATATTTTGTACATTGAGTATATGCCACTATACCCTCTAGCCTTACGTGTCTCCTTATTTCTATTAGTCCCCTCTGTTCCCAAGACACTTGCATTTCTACTTTCAAGTGATGTATCCATCCATGGTTGTATGTATTGTTATAAAATATTGGTACTAAACACATGTGAGAGAGAGGGAGAGAGAGAAAATATACTATATTTGTCTTTCTGAGACTGGCTTAATTTGTTTACTATACCTATCTCTAGTTATATCCATCTTTCTGCAATAACATAGCTCCACTTCTTATTATGACTGAAAAAAAAAACCCCATTGTGTACATATGCCTTATTTTCCTGTCTCATCCTCTGCTACTGGACCACGAGGCTGGTTTCATCAGTAGGTTTTGTGAACAGTGCTGCAATAAACACTGATGTGAATTCAGGATCCCTGTGATATGTTAACGTAAGGGTCAATGCCCAGGAGTGGTATGGCTGGATCATATGGTGGATCTATTTTGGTTTGTTTTTGTTTTGAGGAACCTCCAAACTGGTATCTACAGTAGCTGGGAGGATTGTTTTTTTTTTTTTTTTAAGATCAGTTATTACTTGCAGTCTTATTTTATCTAAAAATAAAATGCCCACTCAGATAAATTAATTTTTGGTATTTAGGTTAAACTATCCAGAAATAATTTCAATATTATTTAAACTGTGGTCTTTGTGACTTCATTATCATAATATTTAAAATATGGTTTTCATTTTGGACTTCTCGTGTGACACAACCCTTGTCCTCATCAGGATTTTAATTAAGGCCTCGCACACTCATCTACTATAATTTTATCAGGTTCATAATTTAGCTGTTCCATGTCAGGAAAACAAAGTGCCATAATCAGTGGCATTTAGTCACTTACACAGAGGTGGCACTGGGGTAGCAAGGCCATTGACAACTGGGAGGGAGGCAGTTGCATCCTGTCATTTCAGAATTCCCACCAAGTTCTCATTATGTCATCTCATCCAGACATTCGGTCCTTGCTTAGTTCTCCCTCTGGCCACTTTTGCGATAGATATAAACCTTGCTATTTGTTATTACAACTCACAAATAATTTGCTCTCTTATATATGGGATATGTGGTTGTTTAAAATACACATCAGACAATGTTGGTTGGTTAAGGGATTCTCCAAATGTTATGTGGCATGATGCAGATCTCCCTTAAGTAATGGTTGCAAATAAGTATGCAACTGTATTTGAGGAAACCGTCAGGACACAAGAAGGTAATGAGCAGTGACTATGCCATGTGATTGCCTTCTGATGGGAGAATATCTATTTGGTATAGAACCAGCTCTGTTCCAGTTAGACTTCAAATTTAGGTGATCACTTCACTTAAGTTATCCTAGGTACTTGAACAGTTTGGTGGATTTTAGTGATCACCAACCTCCACAAAATGCAAATATATAACAATATGCAGTATTAAGATGTATTCAAAGCACATAAGAGTAGAACTGTTCTGATGAGAAGATGAGCCTGGCTTCTTCCTATCAAATTGATTACTGACCAAAACTCTCTCATGGAAAGGTTTTAAAGCTTACTGCATTCTGAGACACATTACAAGACAATCTTTAACATCTCTTTAAAAAACTGTGCTATGTATATAATGCTTGAAATATCATATTGAAATAATATAGAGGAAGAAATTAGAAGGAATTGTCCAACTTACCTTTCCATAACAAAGAGCAGCCTCTTAGCTAGCTAAAGGTCACCACTAAGGGGGAAAAGTTGAAAGGCAAAGAAAAGACATTTGAGCTCTGGTCCTGATCTTGCTCATCAGCTGGCTACTGCTTAGCAGACAGCTTAACCCCTAGCCTCTGTGTACTTTGGTTTCCTCCTTTTTGAAACATAAGGATTGGAGTAGACACGTGCTTGTTGCCAGGAATTAAGTTTTACAATGCTATGGCTCTAAATCTGGACACATCTAGGGAATCCAGCATAGATGGTGAGGATAGAAATACTGGTTGAATATTGATAGTTTCACATGGGTCATTTTTACTAGGTCACAGGGACACCAAGTCACTTATTAGAAACACATACATATCACGGCACCTTTCTGAATTTATTTTTCCACATTATGGAAAAATGATTCAAAGGATAAAGAGAAAAGTTAGAAAATGAATTTTGAATCATCTGCCTATAAACGACTTTTCAGAGAAAGTAAGAAATAAAATAGAGTAGCATACAGTGTCCAGAATATGACGCCCCAGGTCCTTCACTCTGCTGTCTGTGACAAGCCACAGCATGGTAAGCGGAGCCCATATTAATTCTGTCTGAAAACACCATCTGGTTCTAAGTGCTTATCTAGGCCATAGATGTCACAGACTAGATGTGGTCACTGTGATAGTCAAAGGTCAAAGAGGGGTCTAATTACATGCCCCAGTACTTAAAGGGCAGAATCACCCAAGCATGAACATAATCAGTCAGTCCAAACAAGACCCATTTATAATTTTAATTATCAGTGAATCAGACAACTCTATCAAATACCAATTATTTGGTTGTTGCTGAAAAATAACTGTCTTGTCTTGTTAGTCTCTGTAATAACCCCTTGAGGGATGTTGAAATGTTTCCCTTAATGTAAATATTTATTAAAATCCATCAAGCAGAATTAGACTCATTTAACGATGCTCAGTATTGGTGGTTTATTTTATTTATTCTCCAATACAAGGAGAATGTTATAGAAAGATTTCTTATGTAGTCTACCATTTCTGTCATAGCTGTCTATGTACTGGCATACAGCATAGTGCCATTCCCCAAAGCTCTCAACTTTTACATTGAAGTAAATAGTTTTATGCTAGCTGGATGTCTCCATATGTAAAGTACTTGCTGTGCAAACCTCAAGCACTGAGTTCAGTCTCTGGGACTCTTAGAGGAAGGAGAGACTCAACAGGCTAAAAGTTGTCTTCTCATCTCTACGAATAACACAGAACATGAGCAAATGTTCATGCCCTCTTCCAGGTGCTCACCTTCTCACACACACACACACACACACACACACACACACACACACCCAAAATAGTAATACTAATAATAATGGTGATGATAAAGAATAACATGTAACTTAAGAATGAAATATATAGTTCTCAAACAAACAAACAAACAGGCTGGGAATGTAGCTCAGTTGGTCAAGTGCTTTCCTAGCACCCACGATCCCCAGGACAACATACATGGGAATACTTGTTTGTGCATGTAGTATAAGTACTTAGAATGCTGAGGCAGGAGAATCAGGAGTTCGAGACCATCCTCAGCTATAAGAAAGGAAGAAAGAGAAGGAGGGAGAAGGAAAGGAGATAGGGATAGTTTACAAAATGAGTTAGTATGCAACTTTTGTTTCAGTGCAAGTGACATGCAATAAACTATAGGCAGCCCCTGGAGGTTTTAGCACCACAGATGTCCACCTCAGAGAGACTAATGCAGGACAAAGAAAAACACAGCTTTGGGCTCATTGGACTGTTGTTTCCCTGACTCCAAAATTATGCTTTCCCCAAAGAACTCAGGAGATCCTCCACAAATGAATCCTAGCATGAAGCCTTTAGGATTCAACACACTGTCTTAAATGAGGCATACAAAATTTGCAGTTCAATAACCATCGAACATCGGTAACCTCACATTCTTTAACGTGATGCATCCATGAGGGGAAAAGGCAGCCGAATATCCAGGCTGACCATGTTCTTAAAAACGTGCTATCTTGAAAATGAATACCTTTGAATAAATTGTCTTTCATCCCTGTCTGGGGCTGTCACTTTGTGATCTGCCCTTTGGTGAGTGGCTCTCAAAGACGCTTTCTGCTGTCATGATTCCTTCCCTTTTCTTTTTTACCTATAGCAATTAAGACTCGAGTAATATGTTATCTGCATGGCTTTGATATTTCCATTTCATTTGCAACTTCACTGCTCCTCCATCATTTTTGACACTCTTATAATTTTTATCTGCAATTACGCTTTCATTATCTTCCTTCCCGATATTTTAGATGTCCAATAAGCCTCTCAATTTGCTTAATTACCATGTAACCTTCCTTCTGCATGCCGAGGGCTATTTTTATTCCTACAATATTTATTACTAATTGGCACACACACTTTTATACTTAAAGTAATTTCTCTGATCTGTCCTTTATTTACCCTCTGTTTTTCTCTTTTAGAATCATTTTGTGCTATCTGGTAACATGATATTCCTTCGTGGCAGTGCACTGTCTGTTTCCTTTGAACAATTTTGTGGGGTCTTACTCTACATTTATAGGTGATGGTTGCTCCAAATCATTTGATCCTTCCTCTCCTTCCATTCTTTTTTCCTTACAGGAAATGTCTCCATCAAATTATTCACACGCCACATAGCCAGAACCTCCAATTCTTTCTGTGTGCTACAATTCACCTTCCTGTTCTTTCATTCATGGCCATGTATTTTACACTTTGTATTCTGATCTTGGAACAAAGAAGTTGGAGCTTTGGGAAGAAAGGGACATTGCATCATTTCCCTGTCTGTCTCTGATATGCAGGCTACAAACTGAAAGGCACCAAACAGAAGTCTGGTTTCTACTCATGGCAAGATGCTTGCTTGGTATTTTTACATTGTCAAAAGTTTGTAGCGATTCAGCATGCTGGATGTGAATAGTTAGAACTTGTCCCTTTAGAAAAATTAAGATTAGATTTAGAATATGATCTATTTGATTAAGTGAGAAATATATATCATTTATAGATATCTCAGGCCAGGCAGATAAAAAGGGGAGGTGAAACTGCCTTTGTCCTTCTCAGTGATAACCACTGTGGAGTATTCTTTAGAATGTCTCTCCTAACCTTTGTGTTAAATAATAAAGAAGCTGTTGGAGGAGGGAGAGCCAGTTTTCTGCAGGGATGGGAGCCTTGTTTGGTGGCCATCCATAGTAGATGGCTATACCCATGCTCTTACAGACAGCACTAACTGGATTCAATGGGTTAAGAGAAAGGTCACAACGTTGGGAGAAGGATGTACTGGAAGTGGGTATAGGAGGAGGTGCAGAGGAGAGTGGGTGCTAGATATGACCCAAATGCACTAAGTACATGTGTGAAATTCTCAGAGTATATATACTGGGTGCCTTGGCTTCTCTCGTTTCTGTTAATAAATGCCTGACAGAAGGGACTTAAGGAGAAAAGGCTTATTTTAATTCTTTGTTTCATAAGGTTCAATCCACCATGGCAGGAAGGCACTGTAGAGCTTCTGAGTTCATGCAGATGGGGAGCAGTGATTGAAGTCCTGGTATAATCTTCAAAGCACACTACCCAGTGCCTACTTCCTCTGTGTTGACCTCAAATTCAGAAACTGTCTTCAAGTTTCCCAGGTAACACTATCAGCTAGGAACCAAGCATTCAAAATATGGGCCTATAGAAGACATTTTATACTTAAATTGTCAGAGAAAATTTTCCTTTCTGCTTTTTAACTTACAATTCATATTTATTTTTCTCAAGTGGAGTGTATCAGTCAGGGTTCTCTAGAGAAACAGAGATGACAGAATGAATATCAAAATGTGATTTATTATATTCATCTGGTCAGTCCAACAATAGATGTCTCTACACTGGGGAGTCTGATAATTCAGTAGTTGCTTAGTCCACAAGGTTGGGTGCTTCAGCCATCCTAACATGGCATTGAAGGCCTGGAGAATTCCAGGAGAGCCACTGGTTTTCAGTTCATGTTGAAAGCCCAAAGAAGCTAGGCTCAGTTATCAGCCAATGACTGGAGTATCAGCAACAGTGGCAGCAGCAACAATAGATGAACTCACCAGCAACAATGGATGAACTTGCCAGAAAGATGCAAAGGTGGTAAGGCAAAAAGCAAAGTTTGCCTCTCAAACATCCTTTTATCTGGGCTACCACCAGAAAGCACCACCAACATTTCCAGTGGGTCAGCTCATTTCAAATAACTCAATCAAGAATATGTCTCACAATTGTGCCCACCAGCTTATCTTTTAGTTGATTCCAGATTCAGTCAAGTTCGAAACCAAGGCTGACAATGGAATGGAGTAAGAGTTAATGGTATGGGTTCTCTTTTTCTTTCATCTAAGACATCTCATTTCAAATTTCTCCTTCCTTCAAGAAAAATGTTCTCCCAACTTCTCAGAATAGATTAACCCTTGTTCACCGAAATGAGTTTCTTTTCAGGCATTTTCTCTTTGATTCACAAGACGCACAAGGACTTGAGGACTTGGCTTTCCTCATAGTCTACATGAAAGTTTGAATGACACACAGCAAAAAAGATGCCATTAAGTCAGAGATTAGAAACCATCTCCTGTTCTTGGAATGAATGAAGGACAATTCCATGGTTATGATGGGATGGCTGTTCTACAAGTCAAGTGTCAGCCCCCAAAGTGGTAAGATTGGAAAAATCTTGTGGGCACCGGTCCAGCAAAAGAACATTTGAACTAAAAGTGTATTATCTTAATGTGCACATTTTTATTTAATTCAGGGTAAAGTAGAATGAATCATAATAGGCCAATAATAATGACTTATGGCTTCCTTCCTATGGCACTTTACAATAAATGGCAATTTACCATTAAAGAGAGAGATATTTCTCTTTTGCACAGGAAAAATTAACATTAGTCATTCTGAGAAAGAATGAGTTTCCATTCCTGCATTTAGGATATGTATCCAGCTCTTCAGTCCTAGAATATCACATGGGGACCACTTTTGTCCAGCAGTCTTCTCCCTACTTCCACTTAGGAAACACAGGAAGAATTAAAATGTGAATGTTTATGACATCATTTCAAGTGTATAGTGATGAACCACAGATCCATCTAGCAGAAATATTTGGAGAATAGTTCATGTTCCAGTCATTAGACTAGCTAACTGAGCCCAGACTTAGAATTATATGGGCAGAAGATGAGAATGGCAGGTCTTCAGGTGACTGAATATAAATTATGACAATGTGTGCAGACCATTCAGGCTTCTGGACTTCATCTTGATATTCAGAATGTTTTTGGCTTAGTTTCCTCCTTTCCTTTTTTATCTTTCTTCTTTCTATACAACACACCCTGGTGGGCCAGTTAGATGGTTCAATGGGTAAAGGTGTTTGCCACAGTACTGATCATCCAAGTTTGATCTTCAACGATTCACATGGTGGAAGAGAATCAACTCTTGAAAATTGTCCTCTGACCTCCACATGCATGCTGTGGTGTAGATGTAGATTCACCAGATGCCAGATGTTGATTTGAGGCAAAGGTGGTTTATCCTTTGGCTAATTAAATCACTGGAGCCTGGAGCCTGGGGCCTGGGGCCTGGGGCCTGGGGCCTGGGGCCTGAAGCCTGAAGCCTGAAGCCTGAAGCCCAGGATCATTTTGGTCTCCTTACAATCCAAAACATTTAAACCTCTGAGAATCAACTGCCAACTGAGCCACCTAGACTAGCTCCCTCTGAACTCAGAGCTGGTTGAACTCAATTGACTCTTCAGGTTCAACTCACTCACTGCTCTGGCACAAACTCTTCTCCAAGCTGCTGGTTCAAACTGTCCTTCTGAGCCAACTGACTATTTTAACCAAACTCTTCTGACTTGGACAGACTCTGGCTCAATCCCACAACTTCTCTGACTGAAGTGCTTTGCTTGGCTTCAAACTAACACTCTTCTGCAGAGCTTCTCTGTGTCTCTGTGTCTCTCCCCCAGCCTGCTGCTTCAGAGTGCTTCCTTAATACTGCCTGCTATAACTCACTGTTGTAACTGACTCTGTTCTAACTCTTCTATAACTCTTCCTCTGATTTTTCACTTTGCCTGTCTTTTACTGATTCATCTCAGATGTCACTCATCTCAATCACTTCTTGTCTGACACTGACTCCTTCTGAGCTCCACCTTCTGTGTCTGCTTCCACATTGTTTCTGTCTTAGGGATTAAAGGCATGGACCAACACTGCCTTCTGAATACTGGGATCACTGGTATGTGCTAACCTTCCTAACATTCTTTCCACAATCCATCCAGATGACACAGGCCTCTGAACATGATTCCTTCATATAGACCCCTGGAATAGAGACCCTTCCTATCTTTCATGTAGGCCTATTCTTCTACATTAAGGTACACACAGACATGACCATACATATACAACATGGGGAATAAATACATGTAATGAAACATAAAAATTAAAACACCCTGGTGCTTTACTTTCATAGACTCCATTTATTGAAAAAAATATAGATCATTGTTATTTTCACCAATAAATAAGGGCCCAGAATTTTCTAATAAAACGTGATGGACTGCAATTAATTTGATACAAAATTTAACCTTTGTTTTCTAGGTAAGAAAAGAGTACATGCAGCGGAGACTGCTAAAACAGAACTCGGAAAGTTCCATCATTCTGTTTAACTCTTGAATATTTGGCTAATGCTTTCCTCAAGCTCAGAGAGGTACCAGATTAAATTACAGGGAACATCCTAACACCTTACAGCCTGCGCATTCTATTTCTGTGATCTATAAACTAGTTCACAATAACTTGATTAGGGAAAATTCTTGAGTAATTGTATGAAGTCAGGCTCAGAAGATTTGCACAATAATCAACAAAATCTCCCTCGCCTGGCTCTGCTGGTTGCACATTGCTTTTCAGTCTACCCAAATGGCCTTTTTTCAAAGCTGGAGCTTCAGAGAAAGCATATCAAACCCTCAAAATGGAGCTAATATTATAAGCTTTTTGAAAGTAGATTGGATTTAACAGGGCTGTGCTTTTGGAAATGAATGGTTGATATAAATCAGAGGTAGTGGAAAGGTAACGTTTATCTGATTTGATTTAGCAGCAATCTAGTCCAGATGGCAACGTGGAATTTAAAGATATTGAAATATACGGTTGCAGCTGGAGACTGTATAAACCTAAATATAAATAATTCAGATGTGTTTATGCATTTAACAATGTCAGTTTTAAATATATATAAGAGCTAAAACTTTAGGCTAGCAATTGGAAATGGAACGATGACTAAATGCAGGTGATCTTACATATGTGACCATATATGCCCAATTTAGTGCTAATCTGAAAATGAAGATAGAATTCATCAGATGTACCTGTCTAGCCTAAGAGAGTAATGCACATAGTTATACAAGGTTAAATGTGGAGAATCAGAAGCAAGATGTCTTTGGAGAAACAAGAGCTAGTCAGATGAACACCTGACTGATCACAACACATAATGGAATGAACTTTCCATCCATGCTCAGCTAGCAGATCTGTCAGTTCTAAAAGGAAACAAAGGAGGATTGGCACTATGAGAACCTGAGCCAGCAAAAGTTTGACTGAGTCCTCAAAGGATATTGGAAACAGATTCCCAGGGACCAGGAGATTGGGAGAACTTCCTGGTTCTTTCACCAGACAGAACCCACAGCTTAAAGATCAGAATTTACATTCTGCCCATCACTCAAGAGCTCAATGGCTGTAGGCCAAGTGCATAAGACAGGTCCACATGTGTTAAAGGAGCTGAGGCCTCATTGGATCAAGTAATATAAGAGACTGACACAGAAACATCTGCCCATTGCTTCCCTTGCCTTGGCCTTTCTTCCTCTTGGCTCTTCTTCCTTGCCTTAATGCTCTCCACAGACAAAGGGCTGAGACTTGGAGCTGAGTTTAGGCTCTCCTGAGATTCCAGGAGGTGGTTCTTTTCACCAACTACTTCTAGACCATGCACTCTGCTCTCAGAAGGATGCACAGTTATGTGTCTTCTAGGGCAGCCTCTTATTTTGTCAACTTGGGTTCTGTTTCTTCATTTCTCACCCTTCACCATGGGCCCTTTCTGATAAGGCCTCAAAATGATGGTTTGGTATATGATAAGGTCCTAAACTAAGATCTGGGGTAGAGAATAATAACAATTACAGAAAATGTCATAGACAAGAAGTCATCAAGGTTTTTATAAGATGTCTGTGGGTGGTGACTATGAGGAAATGGGACATCAAAGATGACTCTGGGATTCATCTTTGGTCTGAATAAACCCTATGAAGAATCAAAGACCTGCTTGAAAATAAAGAACCTGCTTTGGAGACTAAATGACTTGACAAAGGTCATGGAACTAATTATAGTTTTAGAGCAAAGGTCCCTGGATCCCAATATAGATCCCACTCATTCCATCTCTACAGAATAGTTGGGTGAAGAGGTTCCACTAAAGCCAGAGAGGAAGCAAGATAGATTCAGATTTTCCTAATCAAAAACAAAATCCACTGGAGGATGATAGAACATTGGCCTTCATTTAAAAATAGATCAGTGGCAATGTCATCATTTATCCTGGAGTCTATTTTAAGAGAAGGGTTAGGAAAGTAAAACTTTTCTGTGGGGAGAGGACGGCAGAAAGTGTTGCCAAGAGGAGTGTTCATCCTGGTATACATACCAGATATTGTAACCGGTTGAAATCACTTCATGAAGTTATTTTTCCCGAGATATAGGTAGGTTTCATTAGGAATTTCACTAGGTTTCATTACGAATATTCTTGAAATGTTAGCTTTCATTTAACCTGGCTCATTTCCACACTCAGAGACTGCCTCCACAAGCAAGAGGGGGCGCAATCCCTTCTTATCAGACCTCCCTCTAACTCATTAAGTTGCCCTCCATGGTCCCTACCCACGAAACACTAGTCCTTCCCATTCTACCCTGAGCGAGTAGAAAAGTAACATTCTTGTCTGTCTCTGTAGTGATTCAGGAGCCAAAGTGTAGTCACGCTTAAAATGTTGCCTGAACAAAATTTAGCCATCCATTTATCCGTTCACTCAAATCAAACATGCATCCTCAGATTGTTCTAGAGCTGGAGAAGTTACAGGGTTTATGACATAACCCATTCCTGAGCCATTTATACAACCTTGCCATTGAGACAGCCAGTTAAAAGGTCATTGCAATCTAGTATAAAAAGTAGTGTGGACAGAGGGTATGGTGGCACAGGTCAGTAATCTTAGCACTTGAAATGCTGAGACACATGAACACAAGCTTAAGGGTAGCCTAGGCTACATTGTGATACTCTGTGTCAAACAAACAAATAAAAAGTACTTCATCAGGGGTAAGGGTATATGTAGCGAAAGGTTCTGAGTTCAGTCTCTAGAACATAGCACATACATGCGCATACACATACCAGGGGGCAAAGAACTTTTCTTTAAATGTCCCAGGAAGAGAATTCAACTAAATCGTAGATATAAAAACATCGAAACTAAGGAAGTGGTACTCTGAAACTCAAACGCCAGAAGGAAGGGATAAGATGTGTCTAGTGATTGACAAGAGGTTGAGTCAGCTGTTACCACTACAGGTAAGGGTGGAAAGCTGAGATTTCACAACCCTCAGAAACTGCAGTCTCACATTTGTTGGTAAGATAGGTTATCTAACTCAGACTGGCCTCAAACCCATTACATGGCTGAAGATAACCAAAAAATCATGGTCCCCTGACTCTACCTATCTAGTGCTGGGATTAAAGGTATGTACCACCATCCCAGTTCATGCAGTTCTGTGGATGCAACGCAGGACCTCCCTCATGTATGGGAGCTATGTACTCTACCAGGTGAACTAAAGTCAAGGCCCAATCTACCATTTTAGAAAGGCTTTCACACTCATGGGGAAATTTGATTCCCATAGTTACTCTCTGAAATACACAGTGTTTGGGGAGTCAGACTGGGTTGTTATGACTACTTTTAAAATGAGGAAAAGAAGACCCAGACTCAGTTCAGATTGCACTTACTAAAGTGTCTTGACTCAAAGCTCACTCTCTACCACAGCATAGTTAGAGTCGTTTAGGACTGACTTGGTGCCTGAGGTCTAAGGGATCCAAGCCAGGGCTGCAGGTTAGGCCTTAGGCTAAGAGGGCACGCTGTCCTCATGCTTGGGATAGCAGTGACCTTGTTCAGCCCAGTGGCCTCTGGCCTCTATCTAAAGTACACAAATGCCCAAAGGCTTTAGCTTCAAAGGCATACCAACCCTGTGAGGCTCCAGCTCCCTGTGGCTTCTTCTGGAATCCACAGTCCTTGTGCCAGGAATTGCAACTACCAGGCAAGGAACAACTTGCTCCTGAGTCTGTTCTAATGCACTTTGGGAAAGGGCCCTGGGAAACTAGGTATGACTGGTCAGGCTGTCTGTGCTGAGCTGACACCTCAGCCCACCACCAAAAGGACACAGATAACACCAAAGTCCAGTCATTCGAGGGGACATGGTAACCAAAGGAAATTTCTGCTCTTCTCTTCCTCTAATCTTTGGTATCTAGCCATCTCTCACGTTCAAATGAACGCATTTCTAAAATTCTTGTAGAATGTACCATCTGCCATTTAGAGCTGCCATATGCTCAAAGAATGCAGAGAGAGAGAGAGAGAGAACACATTCTGGACACTTCATACATAGACTCTGCACTAATATTTCTAGTGGATGTATAAATTTAATTTTAATGATCATTCCATAAGATAGGTAACATTATTGTTCTCATTTAACTGACCAGTAAATCAAGTCAGTAGCAGGTTAGGTAATGTGCAGAGCAGTGGGGTTACAAACTACCATAAGTCCTGTTGTTCAAAGCTATGCTAGAAGTCATGTGATGGATTGAGTTATTAAATATGTGAAGAAGGGGCTGAAGGCGGGCTTCAAACCCTGGTGCATGCTCATCTCACCTTGTCTGGCCACAATGCTCTTCCTTTAGCATATTTCCACTTCTGTCTTTAAACAAAATGAAATTCAACTTGTTTATGCATAAAGGAGAAAATGTAATCTCCCTTTGGCTTCTCCAAGCTTCACAAATCAGGTTGAACTCATTACTTCTTAATTGGTGTCCCATAGCTATGCTGTAACGATGTTGTTTTAAGAAGGACCTTCAAGACACATTTCTTCTTTGAGGGTAAAGGCTTCTTTGTTTTGTAGCCCCACTACAAAGTGCAAAGCTTGACATCCACTGAGAACCTCATAAACACTGAGTTGCTCAAACATGAAAGGACTGCTGCTAATGGAGAGTTTTATGCTTGTACCCCCACTAAACACAGAAGAAAACGACACACAGAGGCTGCCCCCAGCCATAATTATCCTAAAAGAAATACAATATAAACAAGTCATGAGGAGACTCATAGTTTTTTGTCACTGGCTATCTTCATGTAGGTCTGGGCAGTCATGTTAAGGAGAGGCTAGGAAGAGAATGCCAAGTCAGCTAGGAAGCTTGACAAAATTCTAAACAGAGTCTCTATGACCCCACAGCCAAAGTGCCCATAATCCCTGCCTGGACAGGCACAATAATCTCCTAACTAGTCTCTCTTGCAAACTCATCCCCATGCTAATGCCAATTAACACACACAAACATGCAACACACACACACACACACACACACGTGTACATGCACACACATACACTGGCACATATCACATGTTCACTTTATTACAACAAAACTTGCACAGGTTCCCACTGACCATAGCAGTTGTCCTCAGATGCTATTCTGTGTGACTGTTGGGTCTATTACTTTATTTGGTGGCTTCTCTGTTGGGTAGGAGAGTGGCGGTTGGGAAAGCCAATCAAAAAGGAATGTTGCAAACCTTCTTGAGAGTAAAAGCATCTCTATTTCTTTCATATATCTGAAGTAGAAGAACCTTCTTGGAATTTTGTTTGGAAAAATCATCAACAAAACCTTTTGCTGATTAAAACGCTAGTGAGGTGAAAGGCAGCAGGCAAAGGGCAAAAGCTTCCTTCTTCTATGTCTTCATATAGGCTTCCGGCAGAAGGTCTGGCCCAGATTAGAGGTGAGCTTTCCTAGCTCAAAAGGTCTGAGTTAAAGGTGTGTGTCCCTACCTAAAAGATCCAGATTAGAAGTGGGTCTTCCCACTTGAAATTATGCAAAAATCTCTCACAGGTGTTTCCCTCCATTGCTGTGTTTTATTTAATTCTAAAGTAGTCACAGATGTAGTCACGTTGACAACCAAGAATCCCAGGCACTTATCACAGTCTTGGCACGCTGATTTAGGTGGTTCACCCCGAGTCATTCTTGTCTCCAGTGTGTCTCAGCCTGATGCCACAATGCCCGCCCTTAATAAATCTTAGCGAGTAAATTGTGTCTGAAGAGGAGAAGAAAGTCTCAGCTTAAGGTTACTATGATATTTTGGCTGAGTCCTTTTATTAAATTCCTAAGAGTGGTAAAGCTGGTAGATCTATCTTTAGTGCTTTGAAAACAGACACTTGCACACCAATGTTTATTGAAGCACTATTCACAACAGCTAAACGATGAGACAAACATAGGGGTGCCTATCTCGACAGAAGAATGGATAAAGAAAATGTAGTGCATGTACACACAGGATCTTCCTAGCCATGAAGAAGAATGAAGTAATGCCATTTATGCGGAAAATACGGACACAACTGGAGATAATGAATTAAGTGAATGAAGTCAGTCTTAGAAAGACAAATGCCACATCTTTGTGGATCTTGATTTTATATAGGAACATAAAATCATGCACATATCTATGATATGAATGTACGAGTGAGACTGTCTTGGTGAACAGATGAATGAGAAAGGAGGGGCATGAGAAGGGAAGCCAGGAGGCTACAGGGTAGAGTATGCCCAATTCACAATACAGACATGCATGAACATGATTTTTATGATACCTGCTGCCATGGATCATGAATACATTAATTAAAATATTATTTAAAATAAGAAAATTTCATTTAGACTCTTCCACAGCAAAAATAAAGCAATATTATTCAATTCACGTGCCCATCTACCCACACCCTACATCCCAAATTACAGTTTTGCTTCAAGCATAGAAAACCTTGAACTCCCTTGCCTGGAATTCATGATGGGGGAAGAGGCGATCAGAGTTTGGAGAATCTTTTTAGGCAGGGCAGTTATGCAAAACTACATTGCTGCCACATTTCTGAATGTTATACATGACTCTTAAGTCATAGGTTGTTCCTGGCTGTGCAGGGACATAGTACTATGAGCAAAGAGAGAGGGCTGAGAAGGTACAACAGATTCCAGATGGTGCCTTTTCTGGTTTTGCAGGCTGTGCAGGAGAAGAGGAGGTGGTGCCACTTTCTCCCAGGTGGAGATACCCACGGATGGTAAGAAGACAGTGACACCAGTTCTACCAACTTCCTCAAGAGCAAATACATCCCTCTGAGCTACGCCCCCTCACAGAAGGTGTCTTCATCTTACTTACGGCAGGCCATAGGTGAGATTAGGAAAGGGTACAGATTAGCCACAGAAGCTTGATTTTACTTCACCCCAGGAAGACTGTTGTCGTACGAATTCAGCAATCAGCAGAGAAACTGTGAGAGTGCTCATGTTTGGAGAAGCCAAGAAAACATCTTAGCTGTGTCTTCTCTCATTGCTCTTCCATGCCTGAATTTCTACAAAGTGCTATTTTTTAGTCTATAACATCAAGATTTCCTCAAGCCACTAACAGGAATCTCAACTTACAAACTCCAAATGAGAAGCAGCTTAAAAGTGATCACTTTCTATATTGGTTCAAAGACAAGAATAACAATGGTTGTTTAGACCCACTGAAAGCTGGAGAGCATCCCTAAGAAGCTTCCTGTGGGCCTTGTCTGCTGGTATTCCCATCCAAGAGTACTTTCTTCTCAAAGTGAGCCTGAGTTAGTGAGTGTGACAAAGGATAGTATAGTCTTCTCTAAACTATCTCAGGACTTTCAGGAGTAAGGTTAGGAGAAGCATTGCAAAATATGACTCATTCTCTTGGATCATCACTCGAAGGGAGGCTGCTCATCATGTTGTGAGTCACTGAAGAAAATCTGTGGTGAAGAACTGAGGCCTCCTATCAACATTTAGAGAACTATCTTGAGAACACTCTCCAGCCCTAGGAAAGACTTCAGAGGACCGAAGCCTTGGCTTCCTTCTGACTCAGCTCCCTGTGAGACTCCATAGGACAACTGCCCATCCAATTTGCTGACAAGTTCACAGACCATGGAAACTACTAAAATGAGAAATGTTTATTGTTAAGGTAAGCTTTGGGGTAATTTGTTACACAGCAGTCAAATAACTAATGCAAAAAACATTGAGATTCTCATTCACTCATTGGATAGCCATCATTTCCCAATGCCTGTTCTATGCTTTGTGCATGAGATCTGATTGGTCCTGCCATGGATTCTGAGTTTTCTCCTTTTGGAGCAAGATGGAGGAGAAACAGAACTTGAGGCCAACAATGAGCTTAGGCCCTTCCTCACAGAGGGGCTGAGATCTGAAGCTTGTTTTTACTAGCCATGGAATTCCCTTCTTCAGCAATGCAAGGGATGGAAAAACATTCACTAGCTTAGGCAGAAAATGCAAGGTCAACTCTGATAACCGAATAGCAGAGTGCTTTATACGTTTTAATTCATGCAGTCTACAAGGAAGCCCTTCTATTAATCTATTCACAAAATGGGAAAGTTGGGGCCCAAGCAGGTCTGGGGCTCAGACCATTCTACCCAGAACTTCTCTCCACAACTTTTGGCTCTATTTCTGCTCTGTTGTATTCATACTTAGATAGGCTGTCTCTCAGTAGTGGCTAGTAGGCCCCCAGAAGCTCACACTTACCAATTAAGTACTCTTCCCAGCATAGTAGGTTTCTGTCAGTAATCCTAGGAAACAGCCTGGGGCCATTTTCTTGGACTCACTGGTTTGCATCCAGCCTACTCTTCCCTAGTTGTAGCCTGAATTCTGTCATACATCCACCCAGGACTAAGGTGGTGAGGAAACCCCAACTGAACTTCACAACTGAGTACAGGAGAGGAAGAGTCTTTCTGAAGAAAATTCCAAGTTTGGCCCCCAAGATGAAGGACGAAAGTGCTCTGGGTAGGCAAACGTAAGTGAAATAACTAACAGTGTTTCTTCCTTTGTGACTGGAGAAGAGGGTGCTTAGTAGGAGAAGATGGAAATGGTACTAGCAGAGTCTTGTGTTTACTTCCAGCCCCTAAATGATTGTTAATTAGCCCCTTGTTAGGCCTTATGGGTAAATGCAAAGGAGGAGTAACATGAACTGGCTTGCAACATTCGATCGTTAGGATGGCAGGAATTTCACAACATGGTATTTAATGTAGCCATTATAAAAATTAAATGACTTGATTTTAGAATAAAATTATATTAAAATAACAGCAAAAAAGCATGCAACTCAGGTCACTAAGCATTCACACTGATTTACTTTTATCTATATTATGTTTAGCTAATGTACACAGATAAAGTGTACTTCTTCACCATCCTGGCCAGTGCCATACTGAACAGTGGAACCCCAATCGTCCGAGCTCAGGTGTTTTTATTGATTCAGAACTCCTCAGATGTTCTATTGATAGCACATGCAGATCATGAGCAATCAAACATCTCCCATAGAAATCCAACACCAGCAGACAATACAAAACACCAAGACCTATGCAGCTCCTCACCTAACAGTGCACAAAACAATTACTTTATACATAACTAAAAATAAACTTTTGCCACACTTTGGTATTTGTAAATTTCTGACTCAGAAAAGAGGACACATTTTTGATGAACAATTGAAATTTCAGTGCTTTCCTTTCATCTTACATGTTAAAGGAAACATCACCTGATGTTTGTATCTCTGCTATACTTGTTCATTAATTCCAGGTAGAGGTTGTGACAGACATAAGAGTTCAGTAAAAATGAACAAAACAGTTTGCTCTGGCTAAACTGGTGGTATACAATTTATAATGGAGTATTGTATACTTACTATTTATAGATTGTGGGCTTGATACTAATCTGTTATGTAGGAGAATAGTCTAACAAACTATGCATATGCCTACATAATTTCCTTCCTCTCCCCTCTCAGAGCACAAGTTATTAAACATTTACCAGGTGCTATTGGGGAAAGAGTGAAAAGGTAGGCTTTGCAATCAGGCTAATGATTCAGACTATTCTGTAGGCAATAGGGAGTCATGTGGGGTTTTTGAGCAGAGGCTTGGCATAATGAGTTGCATTTTTGAAAGTTCATGCCAGCAATTGATAAGGAATGTAGATCAGAAGAGAGAGATCACAGGTGGGAAAGTACTCAGATTCAAATGCCATTAATACTATCATTCCATGAAGTGGTAGGTATTATGCTAAGAATTTCATACACTCTTTCCTTAGCCTCTGATATCAACCCTAGCAAGGTAGTTAGATTTTACCTCAAGAGATGCAATAGGCTAGTCAGAAAGGAAGAGAGTTTGGATGGCCATAAAACATGCATTGTGGACTAGAATGGAGTGGATCTTTTTGGCTGCCTAACAGTTACCCCCTCTAATCATGGATCTTCTGAGAAACCACCTCTCTGTAATGGGTGGGGACTTGCCCTCAACATTCAGAGTGACCCTCCAAAACAGCTGCTTTTTCTTAATGTAAATGAAGGATGGGAATATTGACAGAAGACATTTACTCCAGAGATAGTAGTTAACACTGCTGGTGAATAGTTAGTTCTGCCTGAACACAGAGCAGAACTGGTTTTCTGTTCAGTTTCTAAATCTCGTCTCCAACTCTGTATAATGTCCTTTAAGTTGTCCACAATTGAGCCCAACCCAAACCTCCCAGCAAAGCAGTGTCTGATAAGAAAACAGGGTGCAGGAGGATTCCTGCCTAGGTGAGGTTTAAGGAAACCTCTTAATGTTCAAGATGACAGCAAATACTTCTGATCTTAGAATGCCATTATGTAAGGGACTCTCATTTGTTCTCTGGGTCTCCTGGCAGGCACTCTCCTTTTTAACACCTGTGCATGATGTGATTGGTTTGCTGAGCTCTGGTAACAGACAGCCTCAGCTCCTTTATTTCCATCCATTCTCCACCAGCCGCACTGAGGTGCATATTAATGATGGCTTGGCAGACCCCTGCCCATGAGACTAGGTAACATAAAAGACATGCCTCCGTGTATGTGATCTGAGTTATCAAAGGCCACAGGGACATCAGTGAGGAAGAAAATTGACAGAGTCACAGATTCCACCCCTTCTCAAACAGCGGGTCCTGACAAACCTCATTAGAGAGATTGCTGTGCTCTGCCTGATTGAAACATTCCAGCCCTCAAGGATCTGGAAGCAAAGGTCAAAGTGGCCTGGCAAATCAGGTCTTTAGCTCCTTTTTCTGTACAAGGGATGAGAGGAGGCCATAAAATCAGTCACGGCCAGACCTGGGCTAACAGGAGTGCTTAATCAGCTGCCCCAGGCCTAGGCAGGAAAACTCTGTTGCCAAGGAGGTATTAGTAACAGATACCTTAAAGAGTAGTGGCTCATATCACTCAACTTCTCTATCAAACCCTTCACTGGCAACAGATCAAGGAAGCAGGTTGTCACGTTGATCACATCTGGCTGTGTCTACAATGAAGATCAAAGTGACAGGTCTGTAAGTATGAAGAGGCCCATTTTCCAAGCCAGAACCCCACTGCCTGTCACTTGACGATCCTTGGTGTTTTGAGGTTCAGGGTGGACAGCGGAAGAAAAGAGAGACCCGTACTATCCAGAGCCTGCAGTGACAGTCTCTTATCATCTCACCTTCTGGACCTTTAGCCCAGATGGAAAACTGTCTTTCTGTCTCACTCCTACTCCCCACTCACCACATCCTGAAGATACAGGCTCTCCGGAGGCAGAGGCAGAGGCAGAGTCAGGCCTGGGCCTCCTCTGACAATGCTTCCTGTAACTCACCCCAGGGCCACTTGAAAGATAAGCACAAATAGAGCTCTGGCCTGGAAGCCCTGCCTTTGACACCCCAGCTTTGCTGGTAGCAGCAGGCGTCTCTAGGCTTTAGTATCTTGATCGAAGGAATGGTAAGTGTCCTGTCCAACAATGATCTTCCGATGGGCTAGACAGATCATGCCTGTCATTGCTTCCCTTTATGGCAAAAATGGGTCTTCACGGGGATTCCACAAATAACGCTGTGCACTGTCCCCTCTTGACAGCTTGCTTTCTGTGTTGTACCATTCTAACCTTCTGACGCTGTCAAAGGCCAGAAAGTCGAAGCTGGATGCCAGGGATAACAGGATAAAAGAAGCCACTGCACACAGCCAGAGTTGTCGTCCTGCACTAACACCATACCAGCTTAGCTCCGTTCAGCCATTTCCTGGATCAAAACCCCACATTCTCCACAGAGGCAGCCATTCAAAGCTGCCCTCTCTGCCCTTTCAAATTTAATTTGTTTCAAATCTTGTAGGAGCCACAGAATTATTTCAGGATTGGAGTCAAGTGGAAACAGGTGTGCCATTCTTTTATTTTCCCCCTCCACTCCCTTCAAAGGAGTCTGATTAGGCGCCAGATTAATCAGGCTGGCCATCAAAAGGGGAGGAGTCCCTCAGTGTGTCTGGCACCCGTCACCAGGGCGACGCTGGCTGATTCAGAGACTCATAGGCCTCAGCTTAAGGTTTGACCTAACTGGCCTTCTTATGCCTTCCAAGAGCCCATGCAGGGGCCGGATGTGGTAGCCAGGCCACAGTGGTCCTACAATCCAAGATAAACCCAAGTTCTGTCTTTGGCTAGCTCAGCATTTGCTTTGGCAGTCTGATATAGGCTGCCCTTCCTGATGTGTCAGTATATTTAGGAGACTATGCATGGAAAACACTCACAGCGTTTTAAATGAAATAGAAAAGTCCTATTCAAAATAGGAATGTTGGAGTTCGGCAAGAAGTCAGACCACAGGAAAAAATATTCTAGTTGTGCAGCAAATTTGAGAGAGCTGCTATGTATAGGGGAAGGCCACTCAGTTCCTGTGGGAAGGCTGTAAAATAGGACTTGAGAGGACGTCACATCTGTGTATCTAAACTCAATTGGTTTCCTTATCTCTTATCATAGCTTTCCTTATTATCTTGATGCCTACAACTCCTGAGCTAAAATTGCGAATTGATGCCCCGTCTTGAACTTTAAAGTGTTGTATCAACACTTTGATAAATTTCTCCTCTTGGCATCAAAAGTGTTCAACCCTACATCTTAGTTCCTCCCACTCTTTCTCATGACAACACAGTGTTTCATTTGCTGTTCTTGGAAAGACCCTTGCCTCCCCGTTTTCCAGACTTCCACACCCAATCTCTCAGGGTTAGACATACATCTCATACACAGCTTCAATGTGTTCAAAATGTTTCTCAAGTCCAACAGCTTCTTAGCATTTATTTCATGGTCATTTTGATCAAAGTCTCCACCACCACCCCCAACCTCCAGATTGTACTAGGCTTCTAGCCAGTCAAACTTCCCCCATCTACCTCAACTACAAAGAGAAACAAAAATGATTGTTTTTAAGATAGTTAGTTCATAGTACCATTGTTTCCATCCTGGTCAATGGCTTCCCATCTCACTCACCGTAAAAGACAAGAACATTCATAACGGCCCTGAAGACTCTCCAATGTAAATTCCTCATCAGCACTTCCCACCTTTATTGAGCCCCATTACCTACCCATCATTCCCTGCTCATTTCATCCCATCGTGTTCAATGGTCCTTAAGGTCACCAGTTACTATCTGCTCTGTGTTGGGGATGCTCTTTCCTTCCTAACACCTCTGTCTGATTTTCTCCTACAATTGCTTTAATTAAATTCCAAGTATCACATAAAGGCACTCTACAGTCATACCCATCCCTTCTAAAGTCTCCCAGTCATTATATCACCATTCCAGTTTTATGTACAGTGACTTTTGCCTGATGGCTTATGTTCACATTCGCTTGTTTTCTGTATCCACAAACAGAAAATAAGCTCCATAAAGATGAAATTTCCTTCATTTACTGTGATATCATCACAACACAGACCTATATCTCGTATGCAGTAGGCATGCATACATAATCTTTTAGAAAATTAATACCCAGCATCCTTCAAGTCTTCTGGCATCTTCTGTTTTCCTTTTCATGAACACATGAACAGAAGTATCAATCATAACCATTTTTAATCAAGTATTTTGTGTTTTTATACATCTCACATGTGAAAGGATTGGGACAAGGATGACCATGTGACTCAAGCAGATCTAAGGAGACATAGGGAAACTGTCTCTGACTTCTGGAATGTTTCTGGGACATCTTTGTCATTGATTGTTAAATTAGCAAGATATACAAAGGCTGCAGACTTTTGAATACTTCCAGGAGAGTCAAGGCAGCTTTTGAAACAAAATAATAAAAGGTGCTCACCAATATTAAATACTGCGTGTGTGTGTGTGTGTGTGTGCATGTGTGTGTGTTTTGTAGGATCTTGTAGTTTTGTGCATGCTAGGCAAATGTTTACTGAGATATATCTCCAACAGTGAAATGTGATTGTATTCACCATGTCCTACTCAAACCACATTTAGGAACCTGAACTTCAGGGAGAAGATAAAGAAAAAATTAAAATTATTAAAAAGCCCTCTTCCTTGCCTCAGTTTTCCTGCTGAAAATTCTTCTATCACTTAGTATTTTAATGATGTTCTAATGTGTTTTTAAAAGAATCACAAATATGTCGAGTGCCATGTCCCGGTATAACTGCATGTGGCTGTTTTCCTGGAGCTTAATGTTGAGGAAAAATTTAGAAGCTGTGCAGTGATTGATTAGTGATCTCTGTTAGGTACACAACACTGGGAAGTGACGCGCATTACTGTAGAAGTTACGTCTTTGTAGAAAGGATGGAAACTGGACTAATTTCAAGGACACATACTTACTAAATATGCGCCTGATAAGAGAACAAAGAAAGAAAAGTGTGTGATTAGGCTGACATAAAATCTGGAGATGGTTCCTAGCAGGTAAAACACGGATGGAAACTTGGACGTTCCAAGAGCCCAGACTTTTCTCTGTAGCAGAGGAACTGTGTCAAGCGGAGACTAGTGATAAGCCTGGGCCTGTTCCACCCAGGGGCAGCATAACTGATGAGGGTCTAGAGTGCTGGGCTGCAAAGGGTGAAGTGGACGCAGCAGTAACAGGGAGGCTCTGTAGGGTCTTGGGCAGGTGAGGGTTGTAATAAGATCGATGTTGGAAGCAGATTATTCTGTCAGTTGAGTCCAGGATGAATTGAAGCTGTGGGAATTGGTGCTGGGGAGGCTGGTTAGCGTCTTGCTGCAGCGAGTCAAGGAAATGCTCTCTGGAAAATGTCTTAAGCAGATCTGTCATGAATGTGACCACAGACTCTTAGCTGTCCAGACCTATGCCATGGACATGTTTAGAGACTTTTCAGAACCTGGATAGAGCTCTCAGAGTAAACGACCTGAGCAATTGCACAGGGTTTTTCAATTCAGTTTACTTGACGGTGGCCAGGTCGGCAGGGAGGCCGTTCTGAAGCAGCGGTTACAGATGCAGTTCTGGAAGGAATCTGTGCTTTCGTTATCGTAGCACAGGAGAGATGGCTCAATAGAATCTTCTGATATTTTTTTTCCTGAGCCCTACCAAGGAGGCTTGGTTAACTTCTAACCTTAACACACATGATGTCAGGGGTACATCTGGGTCACACGTGAGACTGCTCAAGTAATAAACCGAAGAGTAGAGGAGCCTGTGACATACTGGAAGGCCACAGTCTGAGAACTCTACAACTATTCATTTCTGTCTGGTGGTTCCATTCACAAATGCAAGCCACAGACCTCATTTGTAAAAGAAAAGCCCTGTGTCTAAAGTTTCACATGAAATTTCCCAATTCTTAAATATCCATAATTAAAAAAATTTAGCCTGTTGATTTTTCCATACAGATCTCTCAACTCTAAAACCAAAGTTTATTCTTTATTATTAAGCATAGCCTTGTTAGTTTGGAGAGCCCCCCTGCAAAGTCCACATGTTAAAGGTTTGGGCCTCAGCTTGGCACTACTGGGGTATGTGGGGACCTCTACCTGGTAGGACCTAATGGGAGAAAGTGAAGTCACTGAAGCCTTGCCCTAGAAGAGGGTATAGGAACCTTGCCCACCCCACTTCCTGGCCGCCACATAAACAAGCTCTTCTCTGCACAATCCTCGATATAAGTTACTCTGACACTACAGGTCCAAGCAACAGGGCTGAGACCCTGAAAGCATGAGGCCGGATCACCCTTTCTAACTCTTAAGTTGATTATTGACTGTGGGAATTTGTCACAGCAGTAGAAAGTAACTGACAGTGCTTGACTTAAAAAACAAAAACAAAACAAAAAACAAACAAACAAACAAACATAAAAACAGAATATGAACTTAAAAGCAACCAACCAACCTGGGACCAAATCTAAGCTTACCCACATTCTCCCTCTGGTACCATGGGTCAACCATGTTGGCAAGAATCAACAGGGGAGCTAACACTCCCATTTCCTTAGCGGAGATAACAGTGGTTGCCGTTAATGAAGCATTTCACAAAGTGTGAGGTACCATTTTAATGTCTTTAAATGTATTACATTATTTGGTTCTATTTTTTTTTCATTTGATCCTTTTCCTTTTTCAGATAAAGAAACTGACAGGGAAAGTTCTATGAAGAGGAGCTTGTTTAATTACTAAGCGTATGAAGTTTTTGTGCTGCTTGCCCATGTCAGGCCTTATTTACTAGTGTTATTATTATTTTTTAGTAAGAATAGGATATACAGAGAAACTATCCATCTACAAATCACAGCTGCTTGAAGCTGTTTCTGGTCCTGGAGAATGGGAGGCTTCTTTTTGTCAAGTGATTCTACATGGCAATCCTCTTAGGGTGTAAGAGCTGATGCTCCTGAAGGGAGCCTGAACCACACATCTGGGCAGAGTGATGCTGCTGCTGCTGCTGTTCAGAAAAATAGCCAGAGGGTTTCAATAGCCTGCAGAGACCAAGTGAAGGCAACAGGGGGAGGGAGGGAACTGAGAAGGGAAGGGGAGGGTCAAGAGGTGAGGACAGGGTTAAAAGAAAGGAGCTCAAGTTCCCTGGCAAGACACTAAGGACCCAAGGAGAAGAGCAGAGTTGTGCTCTTCATGAGGCTGTGGAGAATCACTTCCTGCTGCTGCTGAAATGAGTAGAACCCTTGTCCTTACCAAAGGCTCCTCCAGGATAGCAGAAGGCAGTTGTGTCCCTTTATAATACTGAGGATCGAACCTGCTGTCTCAAGCATGCTAGGAAGTACACTGCCAGTGAGGCAGGGCCCCAACCTTCTTCTCACTCTTTATGTTGAGACAAGTTCTCAGTAAATTTGCAGAGGCTGGTCTTAAGCTTATGACCCTCTAGCAAGAATGTCTGAAAGAGCAAGGTTACCGGTCTGCATACCAGAAGCTGGTTGCGACCCTCTGGAAAGCAGTGGGGCAGAGAGCTAAAGGGAGTGTCTCCTCTTTCAAGGCCTTTCTGCTTAATGCTATCAACAACCAGTAGGAGAAGCAGCCTTTTAGCCTGCTTGTATAGACAGGGAAACTAACATAAAGCAAATGAGTAATTGTCCAGAACTACTCGGCTCTAAGTGACCCCAGACTCTGTGCTCTTAACCTCTGCATGATCCTAAAAGAAAAACTCACTGCCGGGGTGAGGACATGGCACAAAAGTGAAGACTCGAAGGCAGCAGAACAAATGCTATGCTAGAAGCACTAGCCCCTTGAAAACGCCCAGAGTCATATGGGGATCAAGGACAAGATCACTTATTTATAGATTGGTCCACTGCCTGTGAGGCGAGGGCTTGATCCATTCCAATTTAAACAATTAAAAAGGTGTGCCACTTTAAACCAGTCTCTGGATGCTACTCTGTTTACTTTTAAAACTCAAAGAGGGAATGCAAGTGACTGATGCCCATCATTCTAGGTCAGTTCAGATGTTAACTGAATTTAACTGAAGGTCCTGAGCTGAGGGATGATTCGTATATCCAGAGGGGAGTGTGTCAAGACACATCAGCTGCTTTCCAAGAGGACCGAAGACACTAACGCCGAAAGCTGAGTTGACACCAAAGTGAACACGATGGGATTTTTTTCTTTTCTTTTTTTTTTTTTTTTTTTTTTTTTGAGAGGTAAGGGGAAAAACACATTTTTTTACTTAGGTGTCTGTCTATCAGTTGCTTTCAAAGATACAACTAAAACTTAGATATAAACAGACAAAATGGTCAAACCCATCAGGCTTGATTTTTTGTCTGAACAGGGCAGAGAAAAGACAAAACTTAGCATGTTTTGAACTCTGTTCATCTATATAACACATGCCACTTGCGGTTTGTAAGGAGAGGAAGATCTACGTAAAGGGGATTTTTTCCCCCTTATTGATTTGCTAAGCATGGCATTGCAATTACTTTTCACTTACCACAATGGGAAGTCTTTAAATGAAATGGTGCCTCTCAAAGGTAAGAAGTTGAGGCTTGTCACGAGGAAATGAGATTGGGAACCACCCCCATCCCTGGGTCCCCCAGTCTTTTCTCTCCCTTTTCTTTGTTAATAATCCACAAATTGAGTACCCAAAGGTTCTATTTTCCTGAGGATCCCTTACCAACACACACTGTCTTCTACTTTCTCTAATAATTTGGTTTCCTTTCTCAGAGTGAAAACTGGCCCTGAGGGTTGGAAGTAGGCAAGACAAAGGTGAACTAAGACCTCTTAGAAATATTCCCGGGCAGTACATCAAGGTTTACTCATGAGTCCCGTTTCCTTTCACCAGCAATTCCTTGCTCTTTGCTCTTAACATGCACTTTGCTTCTATAGTCTCGGTCTTAGAAATTACACTCAAGAAGTAACTACAAGTGGCAGCCAAGCTGAGTGTCTGGCATGTATCCCAAGTATTAACAAAGAGAAATCATGTGACCTGAGAAAGATGTGCTTCGTTTAGGTGGAATTGTCCTGGGCCAGACTGGAGCCAAGAGGTGGGAAAAGTCTCAAAATGGGAAAGGGGCATTTATGGAGGCTCAGACTTAAACAAAGAAGGCTTTCGGAATGTTAAGAAATGAAACAATGGATCAAGAGCTGTGGACTGGTGCCCAGCGCCCCCAAATACTCATTTACTTTTCAGAGTGTTTGGGCTTTAATTAGGGAAACCTTGCCCAAAAGGATTAAAAATCTTGAACTTTGAGAAAGAACAATTTTGCAAGGGCAAATGGAAAGAAGGCTGAGAGGATGCAGATGGCAGAGCAGCTCAGAGCTTGTGTGGCCAAGGGTTAGAACTTGAAGTGCTGAAGTGGAGCTGGTAGCTCTATTTACAAGAAAGGTACAGATTAACCCTGAATTCTGCTTTTAAGTGCAAAAGCAACCATCACGAAGAAGTGTCCTGCTGTGGTTTTAATATTTCTGCATTTTTCAACATCAGTTGTTCACATTTCCCCTGCTCTAAGTATTCTAAAGTTCAAGCTTTCTTGGATCTAAATTCTTTTCACAGGAAAACCCTCACATACCCTTTACAACTATGTCCATGGACTTCCTCTCTCTGAAGATCTCTCTAAATGCTGTAAGTGGTTGATCATGTGTTCCATTGTGCCTACTTACAGACATTTGTCACTTAGCATATTGTGTTGCAATTATTTTATAACATGTTTGCAAAGAGAGTGCAAACAGTGTATGTGGTGGTTTGAATGAGAATTGCCTCCATAGGCTTATGTTTGCATACTTGTTTCCCAGTTGGTGGAACTTTTTGGAAAGGATTAGGAGGCATTGCCTTATTGGCGGAATGTGTCACTGGGGATGGACTTTGAGGTTTCAACAGGCTTCTGCCAGTCATTATTCCCAGTTGGCTCTCTCTGTGTCTCAAGATGTGGGGTCTTAGCTACTGCTCCAGATGCCTGCCTGTCGGCTGCCATGCTCTCTGCCATGATGGTCACTCTCTGAAACCAGAAGCCCTGAAATGTAGCGATTATTTCAAAAATGCTACCTGCTAAAGCGCACACAAGAAGAAATAGGTAACATAAGTAATAATACTCTATTCTATAAATTGAGTCAATTATTAATGTTTTCCCAAAACAGAAAGCAATCTCCCCCAGATGAATTCTCTAACAAATCCTCCAAATATTTAAGGAAGAAATTATAACAATTTTCTACAGTCTTTTCCAAGTGGAAACACTTCTTCCAAAGTGAATAATTCCCAACTCATCTATGAGGCCAGCAATGCCCCAATGCCAAAATCAGTTTACAAGAAAACAACCAGCTAGTAGTTCTCATAAATATAAACAAAATATTGGCAAATCAAATCCAACTATGAATAAATAATTATACATCAGATGTAGAGTTTATCCCAGGTATACAAGGTGGGCTCTGTTTTCAAAAGCTGATCAATATAACTTATTCTATCAGTATACTAAAGAAGAAAAGTCACATGATCATACTAATACATAAAAAACTCATTTGAGAAAATCTAATGTTTTTTTGTAATAAAATTTCTGATTAAACTTGAAATGGAGGAAAGCTGTCTACTCTTGATTTTAAAAAAAACTTCAAAAATCTGCCACAAATATTAATCTTAGTAATGAAACTCAAAGCTTACCTTGCTTGCTAACATCGAGAGCAAAACAAAACATCTTAAATCACCACTGCTTTTTAACAATGGACTAATGCAGTAAGCATACCTCTATTCTAGAAATTGAATCAGTAATTAATATTTTTCTAAAACAGAAAGCAATCTGGCCCGGATGAATTTGTTTCACCCATTCAAGTGGCTCATCAGAAGGATTCTACTCCTACAAACACAGCATGTGACTCTCCTTATTCCACATCCGTATCAACACCTGAGATGGTCACATAGTAAAATGCCACCCTTTTCTTGGTTTTCAAAGGCAGATATATTAGGGCTTTAATTCAGAATTATCTGACTCCTAACTAAATGAAACATCCTCGCATCTGCCAATTTGCCTTAGATCAATACATGTCTCTTATATGTGATTGTTTATTTTTTTAAGCTATTTTTTTTGTTGGGTTGTTTATTGGTTGGCGCAAATTCTTTATCTTTGAACACTATTTCTTTCAACTAGTGTATCTTAAGATGTCATTTCTAGTATGTGTTAGTTGGGGTGTTTTTCTCCTAACTATATAAGTTTTTGATTAATATAGTTTCTTAGTTTTAATGTCACCAAATATATCAATCTGTTTCCATTTCTTATTGAATTTCCTCTCCTATTCCTAAAATCTTCTTTCCTCAGTTTCACTTTATTTTGATCTACTAACTCAAACTTCTTGCTTTTTTGTGTTATTTCTGTTTTGTAGAGGAAATATATAAGGCATTACATTTCCTTCAGGATATTATTGCTTTTTCTATTATTTCTCAATTTTAGGTATTTTTGGATTTCTGCTGGAATTTCTTCCTTTACCCAGGTGGATTTTCTCTCCTGAATGTATGAGGTGATTTTAATCTTTCCTTTGTTAGTGATTTCTAACATATTGTGCTGTGGTTGGGAATGCAGTCGCTTGACACTCTTTGAAATTTGTTAAGACTTCCTTTATAGCCAAAAGTATGATCTGGGTTCCATGTGTGCCTGGGTAAGATATGTGCTTTCTAAGTCCTGGTGTGGTGGACTATATATGTCTTCTAGATGAATTCTTAATTATAATTCACAAATCTGCCATATTTTTCTCCCTTGACAACATGAGCTATCAATTACAGAGAGAAATGTGCTCAACATCTGATGGTAATCTGTCCATTTTTCTTGGCAATTTTGCTGATATTTGTTATGTATATTCTGGAAGGCTATTAGATGCATAAAATTTATAATTCTATAACTTTAAAAAATCTCACTGAAGCTTTTTGTATTAAAGACTAATGATGGCATAATTACACCACCTTTGTTTTTGCCAATGTTTATTTGGAATATCAGTTCCGAGTCTGATTAGGAAAACAGAAGACACTTTAAACATCTAAACAGAGGGAATTAAACCCAAGCAATGAATTGCATTGATAATCGATGGCCTGAGGAATGCAATAGGAATGCAGAAGTGATTTAAAGATTAACATGAGTGAGGGATCCCTACCATGAATAAGATGGGGATGCAAAGGAGAGAGAAGGGAGTTCAGGAGCATGGCTGCCCATAGAAGATGAAATCATAAGAGGGAGGAGCCATAGCCGTAGGCCATATCCTTAGTGCTGGGGTCTTCCTGGAAAGAGTGCAGTTGAAAATCTTGGGAAGTACCTCTACTGTCCTGTCAATTAGCCTCAACTTCTAAGAATCAAAGGCAGACAGAAGCCAGCTGGGCCAAGGAAGGCACCATTATGGTTGATATCACTTTGACACTGGGTCCTGTGTGCTGCTAACACAATTTAGCATACTTCAAGCATTTGCTGTGAGCATAATTATAGAGTACTTACAGCACGACAATGCTGTTTTAGGCTTGTTTTATTCTTTCTTTGAAGCTCCCTGGAAGAAATCTTGTCACCATGATAAGGTGCCTTACACATGGTCACCATCTCCCGCAGAGCGCTTGTTCACCGCATTGGCTCTGTTCCTCTTGTTTCTCCAGAGCAGGAGACCAAAGTCACTCTCCCATGGGATAAGCAGGGTCAAGGACTTTTTCAGACTTCTGTATTCTAATGTTTTAGGCCAAGCTACTGTGAAAGTATATAGATGGTTTTTGTTTTTATGTCCAGCTTGATTTTATTTGTTTATTATGTATGGAATGGTTGGTTGCTTGTTTTTGGAGACAGCCTCATGTTGCACAGGCTATCCTTAAACTGACTATATAGCTGAGGATGACCTGCAACTTCTAATCCCCCTTGCCTTGATTACCCAAGTTCTGGGTTACATATGGCTTTTAACGTTACGATTTTTCTAGATTTGAGGCACGTGCATATAAGGAATAGTTAAGCAAGCTGGGACCAAAGATGTCTTGAGCTGCACAGATACACATCCCTTTCTAGTGATAATGCATTTGGCAGCATAGGTCCTTACTTGCATATACTGCGCATATACACACGTCTCTAAACAATGCACTTAGTAACATGCTAACGGTGTAGGTGCCCCCACCTGCATCAAGCTGTACACACATTGCTCTCTGAGCAATGGAGTAAGTTTCTGCTGCCTAAAGGCAGTCACACTTAGATAGATTATATTCGATCATTCTCTGTATATGTAGGTAGAAAAATAAAGACACTCTGGCCTGAACTGGTTTTGGGTGCGTACAACATAAGACAAAACTGTGTCCTCAAGCAAACTTTCAAAGAAAATTATCTACTTACCACTTCATACCTGTGAGAAATTGGGCATGCTTATGATTAAAACAGATGCATTGTGGGAGGGGATATTTGTAGTATATTGTGTAGTCATAACCAATCAAAACAGAGAACCATCCAAACTCCATTCTTTAGTAACTGGCCCCTCCTTCCTCTAGACCCCAGACAGTAACCTGGGGCCCTTGAGTATCTTCTGCACCATTCTGTAATCTGACCTTTCTGTGTCTTAGCTTTGAATAAAGCTTTCTTGCAACTCTTGCAAGTCTATGTCATATATATATATATATATATATCTTGACTCTGAAATATATATCTCTATGTATCTGTTATTGTTTCCTATCTGTTTGATTCTTTCTTATGTTCTTTGGATGGATTTGGCTTTTCTTCTTACTTCAGTGTTTCTTTTCTACTCATTTGGATGCTACAGACTATACTCTTAGACATTATTCTAAAAGTGTAAGTATTTTTTGTTTAACAAGATGTAGATATAATGTCTTCCTTTCCCACTTCCTTTTCTCTCCTCTTCTCCCCTATTTCTTCTTCTTTTGATTTTTCTTCCTTCTTCATTACCCCATCCTGATTCTGTTGAGGTCTAGGTCCATTAAAAAGGTGTAGCAAGGTCAGTATTTGACCAGGGTGGATGTGACAGAGCACCCATGGGAGAAGAAGATGTCTTTATAGGGTAAGCAGAGTTAGCCCAATTGTCACAGGAACCTGGAATGGGATGATGAGATGCATCAGAGGTGGGAGGTATTTTTGATAGAGGCTGGAACAAGGTGTTGGAGCCTTTTCAGAACGAGTAGGGAAACTACCATAGAAAGAAAAAAGTGATGAGGTATGTCAGAGTTTGTGTAGATGGGGGCATATTCTCTCTGAAAGGGAACTCAAAGTGCAAGAAAGTTACCATGTATGTGGGGGTAGAGTGAATGACGCCCATTTAATTAAATAATTCCAAATAAATACATACATAGAAAAATCTAAAGAGAAGCCCAGTTGGGTTGCTGTGTTTGTTTGTCTCAGCTATTGGGAAGACTGAGGCAGGTGAGTCTTGGGAACTCAGAAGGAAGCCTACACCACAGGATAGGTCTTGGTCTAAAAGTAATAATAATTAGGAGCCAGTAAAATGGCTCAGGGGGTAAGGACACTTGTCACCAAACCTGATGACCTTTTGACACATAACTGATTTCAGCAAGCAGTCCTCTGACTTCTACATGAGTGCCATGATATATGGGACACACATGCACAGACACACAAGATGGATGGATAGATGGATGGATAGGTAGGTTAATGATAGGTAGATGACAGATGATAGATAGATAGACAGACAGACAGACAGATAGATAATAGAAGGCTACTTATATATTTTCATTATAACATCTGTCTAGGACTGACTACCTGCTTTTCCAGTGAGCCAAGTCCAGCAGGTATCACCTTCATTGAGCACTTAAGTGTCACATCTGTAGAAACCACAGCCATGCAAAGGGGAGCCAGTGATGTTGCATAAACTCTACTATTTCTACTAAAGTTGTATCCAGTCACAAGGACACATCAGATGATTCTAAATGAGATATAAGTATAAAATAACTGTCATGTAATTTTTATGTGTCAAGGCCATGAAAATTTGAGATGAAATGCTGCTGTCTGAGGAGACATGAGGACTAAATACATGTGGGATTCTAAACAGACTCATTTTCTATTAAGGGACGATGGGAGGTAGCTCAGTAAATAAAAGGCTTTCCAAACAATGTAAGAACCATAGCTAGGATATCTAGAACACATATGATGACCTTGGCAAGCAGGCTAGCAAGACTAGCTGGGATTAGGAAGCTCCAGGTTCAGCAAGAGAATCTGCCTCAAAATGTAAGGCAGAGAACAACTGAGAAAGAAAACCCATGAAAACCTCACACCTCCACACATAACCCCAACAGACATGCACATAACCCACATGTACATATGCACACACACTCATATGTAAGAAAAGCGTGAGCATTAGGAAAATTAAGACAATTTGAACAGGCAGGAAGATAAAGCACCACCCTGTGTCTTGTTTGTAGATGAACATATACAAGTGCTCAAGTGTGACATGACCCCAGGTCTGCGACTTCTCAAGTTGTTTAGGAGTGGGAAACTTGCTTATGGTGTCATTATAACTTTTCTGCAAATTTTAGAATTATACTATAGAAAGTTGTATTTTCTCTCTTCTGTGAGGCTCTTGGAGTTTAGTTCATTAGCCCCATTCATCTTCCTTCTGATGTTCATGCCATTTTCCAGGGTTTTCACTGCACCTTTGTTATAGCCTCACAGGTCATTAGCTTATACACCAATTATTAATTTATTCACTGTTATTAATTTACACACCAATATTTCCTTCTAGTTCTCCATACCTGTTTATTCTAATTGTTAGAAATTGCTTCTGAAGTTGTGGAGTTTTTCTCTGGTGATTATTTTAATTCTCTCAGAACAAAGTTCTATCACCATCTCTTTTAGTGAAGGGACATCTATTGTTATAGAAGCTGTGTTTGCTATTTTTGCTTATTTGCTTGTTTAAACCCGAAGAGATTTGTACATAGTCCTCCTTGAAGTGTATAATTTGAGAGATTAGTGAATTTCAGGATGACAACAATTTTCTCTCAGCACATTGGTGGCAATGTCTTGTCTTTTAAAAAATCATGCTTTCATCTGAATAATTGGGTCTTTGTAGTTCACTGTCTTTCTTGAAAGTTTCAAGGCTTTTACTTTGTGTTTGGTCTTCTACAGATGAAGTACAAAGTACACTGAACTTTCTGGCTCTATTGATTATTATCTTTCATACATTCTAGAAAATGCTATCCATTATCTTTCTGAATCTTGTCCGCCCTCAGTCTCTCTTTGTAATTCTAGAACTCCAGAAGACATCCATCATCCCCGTCTGTCTTCTATTGTCTCAATTTCCTTCACTTTCCATCTTTTTACAGTCTTTAAAATTTCATTAGTATGTTTTATTTGTTAAACATACTAAATAGCATTTTATATTCTGTGTCAGGTAACTCCCAACGTCTGCATTCCTAGCAAGTTAGACTTTACGGTTTGTTGTTTAAGTTGGTTTTCAACTATGATTGCTTATTCCTCAAGCATGTGTCATCATCATTGCTGCTGTTGTTGCTATTGTTGCATCTGCTGTCAAGAATGGACTCATACATGATGCTCTGATGTCTGGATTTAAAGCTTAGTTATCCACATAATATTTCTGGGTTTTTTTTTGTCAGGTATCTTGGGAAACATTACATTTTCATCTATGGTTTAACAGTCTGAAATCTGGTACGATATGGACTACTCACTCTAGATTCTTACCAAGAGGCATTTCTCTCCCTGTTACCCAGAGCCAAGGCTAAAAATTATGTGCATTCCCACAATACTCTCTTGCTCTTTCAGTTTTTGTTTTTCTGGTTTACCTACTGGAAGTATTATCTCATAAGGTTTTTTATTGGCTTTATGTAAGAAGTCAGAAGTCCTTCAATCCCTTCTCCTCCTATTTCTCTTCTATTTCCACCACAGAAACCTTCCAAGTAGCATTTACTTTGAAAGGGCAAAGGACCATATTAATTACCCAGGTTGAACTGGTTTTAGCGCTCTAAAGTATCAGGGTCTGGGAATCAGACTCGATGTGAATTAAAGAAAACAGAAACTCTGCCCTACGCACTAATCAAAGAAAAATATGACAAGATTTCACACTTTCAACATGAAATCGTTTCTTTTACTTTGAACTTCTATAGCATCAAGAATCAAAGAATCTAAAGAAAACATGGGCGAAAAGTAATTAACCAAGGAAACAAGACAGCCACTGTAGGAGCGGGCCGTAGAGGGTACTTCCCACAAAGCTATTGTAGCTGACTGTGTGTGTGTGTGTGTGTGTGTGTGTGTGTGTGTGTGTAAGAAAGAGAGGCAGAGACAGAGACAGAGATAGACAGAAAGGGAGAAGCAGAGACAGAGAGAGACTCACACAGAGAAAATCCCCATCCTATATAATTTTCCCCAAATTCCAAATTTGATGACAGTTTATTTGCAAAATTACTTAAAAGTTGTTGACAACTCGACAGCATAATCTTTGTCAGCACAAACACTCTAGGACAGTTCTGCAGGGTGTGGGGACCACAATATGGCAGTCCCAAGCATGAGCTGTTACCAAGTTGAAAGCAAGTAAGAAGCCAACGAAGGAGAACTCTGCTCTGCCTCTGCCTCTACCTCTGCTTCTGCCTCTGCCTCTGCCCTGCCCCTGTCTTCATCTCTCTCTCTTTCTCTGTCAAGTCTATAAGGGAAGCTGAAAGTTAATCACTGAAGACAACGTTAGAAACTCCACCTGTAATCCACCAGAGGCTTCTACATCCGTATTTTTATCTGCTTCCGGTTCCCACAGGTTGCTGTTTATACAGATTCAAAGTATTTGAATTCGATTTGTTACTTCTCTAGAATTTACTATTCTTATTAAAGATGCAATTATAAGCTGGAGTTCAAAGTCACATTGTTGATTACTACATCTATATAACACATATACAATACATGTGTTAATAGGCTGTTTTTCTCATCTTAATCTATCTTTTGTTACAGACCTCTGTTTCAACTAAGAATCTATACTGATTGAAGAAAAAAAAAATGTTTTTAGCCTACATGGACATCCAAAAGAGGAAAACAAATGGTAGAGATTTGGGGGATAGTTTAATAAAGTTTATCGTACAGAATTTAATCAAGGTATATCAACATTACACAGAAAGGAAATAGATGCTGGCTATGAGTCACATACTCTGTTTAGTCTACACTCTGTTACTTTCTAGAACAGATTTTTTTTTTCATCTACTATGGAAAAAGTAGCACTTATGTTGTTCTGAGAAGTTCCTGGAGTAATTTGGGAGAAATAGAGTCAAAAGGAAGGATCAGAAGGATCCAGAAACCCTTTCAAGGAAAGAGTTGTATAGACACGTGACCTGACTCAGTCCTTGAAGGAGGCTGAATACTCAGAGAGTGGGAGTCTTCCCACTCAGACATTTTTGCCTCCTGACTCCTGAGAGATGACAAGGGATTCTAAAGCCAGTTTATGTTTCAACTTCTTTGCCGACTTGAGGCTTACAACAAGAAGTAGCTACAGTCTCAGATTGCTTGATTCATTGTCTGGAATGAAGCTATAAAATCATAGGTCCACCTAGCTTATTGAGTATTAAAAAATAAATCTAAATCTCATGGTTTGTTTTTTTTTTTATTCTGAGAAGCAGGACAGTTTGACAGGATTAAATGCAACAACCAATGTAGTTGCTTAATACATACCACCAGCTTCATGGTTTCTAATTTTTAACTCTTATTAACATGATCGTTTCCCCTACTATTTCCTCTTCAAGCCCCACTCCGGAGTGTTGCTAACTTGCTTCATCTCTCTCTCTCCAGCTACCCTTTGCCCTGGGGTAGAAGAACACATCTCTGATTAAAGGTTACATCCCGTGAAGACTAACTGTAAAGGCCAGTCCACAATAGACAGAGAGACAATGTATTCTTGTTCAGAGCAGCTACCAGCAGTGATGACAAAAGCCATCAATGGGCTCAGGTCAAAGATCATCAGTCCCTCTGTCACTCCATTCTTCTTTCGGCTCTCAGTGGAGTTCATAGGAACTCAATCTCTGGTCTGTAATCCAATCAAAGCTCAGCCACTCAGACCTAAGCCAAGGACACCCAAAGTACAAATGGAAAAGGCAAAACAAAATCTTCACTGGGTCTCCTGAAAAGTAATGGAGATTGAGAAAATGTGGTGCAGCCACCAGTGGGGGTGGGAGACCTTAGGGAAACTGGTGACTCAAGCCTTGGGAATAGGGATTAGCAGAAGAGCACAGAGGCTCTGACCAGCAAAGCAGCACCAGAGTGAGAGCCTTGGATGTGTCTCCAGGGGCTACCAAGGAAGCTTAAAATACTGATCCAACCAAAAGTAGGAAATGTGAGCACAGGGGCTGCCTTCAACAAAACTCTTTTCCTGTCTTTGCTTTGTAGAGAACAGGATCGTCCTGTCCCTTGAAACAATCCTTGGTGTTGGTGCTGTCCTCCTACAGCCCTTGGGCCCCTTCTGTGGCATCTGTCCTGAATGTAGCTGGAATCCATCCTTTATGGTGCTGTCTCTCTTTGTGCTATTGTCTGCCAGGAGAATGGCTGCTGGTCACAGTGTGCAAGCAAGATGACCTACAAACACCCTGACCTACCTTGGGACCATCACCAATTTGCTGCACAATCTGTCTTGATAATATCCACCAAGCAGGCCTCTTGATAGTATTGGATAAAATGATTTCACTCTTTTGTTGCCTCTTTTCTTGGCTGAACTCACTAAAACTGGCTATATAGATTATTAGCACATCGTAGAGAAAGTCTAGGTGGTCTGTACTCAAAGAAAGTAGAGTGCAAGTTGGGAAATGTGTTCAGGGTTCCAAGCCTTGTCTTGGAGAAGCCCTCATCAGAAGGAAAGTCCGGTTCAGGACTTCATTGAACAGGTCAAGGGAATCCCAGCAACCATATTAGAAATGTCCTCTAGCTGTACCTGATCCCTCTCCTGCCTTTATTGTGAATGGGCAACCTGCCTTAAAAATAAATATATCTCTTTCTCTGGTGGAGGTGAAGAGTAGTGGGAAAAAGTGGGCTATATAATCCACACTGCCCCAGAGCTCTCTATGTAGCCCAGGTTGGTCTCAAACTCCAATTCTCCTGCCTCAGCCTCCATGGTGGCAAGATTACTGTCCTGTGCCACCACACCTAACCAGCAACAAGAGGTTTTTAAGTGTTACTGTCAATCATTATGCTTAGCAACTATATGACTTTATTTCATGGCCAGAACCATAACTTAAGGTTGATAGAAGTATCTTCATTTTTGTAAATGATAAAATTGGGTTTAAGAAATCTGGGTAGAAGCTGGAATTCAAACACGGGCCTGTATATCCGTCCTCAGCAGGAAATCCTCCCCACCTCTCAACACTTTGTTTCCACAGATCTTTGCACGTAGTACTTCATAGACTTGCCACATTAAAGTTTATTACTGTAGCTATCTTGTCCCGTCTCCTCTTGTCTGTCCCATAGCCTCCAATGTTGTATGCTAGAAATGAGATGGTAAATAGAATACATCTGTTTTATCTCTATGTTTATCTGGCACCTGATTTATGTACTCATCTGCAGGGCACCAAATAAATATATCTTGATATGATCTGGATTAACAGGGAAACTGGACATCATCTTAAGTACGACTTTGCTGTCTGATTGGTGACCACCATTTCCAGTCTTTGGAAGCCAAGGGTTAGGGACACAACAAACAACCAGACAAGCAAATTACATTGCATGCACACTCCCACAGGCCTTTCTTTCTCTCAGTGAAAAAAGTAAGCATTGCTTTCATTTTCATTCTTCAGCTCGAAGCATCCTTACCACGGTAGGAGAATGGCGCTCAGGTTTGTTGGTGTTTGTTTGCTCTCTGTTTGATGATGGTAGCTTGTTTGGGCTTTAAAACTATTCTTCAGAATATTCCTTTATCCAATTTAAGGTCTGCTGAGGGTCAGACATGGTGTTCCTGAGACATAGCCTGAAATTACTCATCATTTCAGTGCTGTCTCTTTTCAAGTTCCTGAGTGCTTTCAGCACAAGTGCAGAGAACATTGGTGAACTTGTACATTTCTGAATGTTAGCTCTGAAATGGCAGTGAGTCTCCAGTCTGAACCCCAGTGTGGTGTGTCTGTTCTTGCTGACTCTCATTGCTTTCTGCCTCTTCATAAAGCAAGGCGAGTGTATATGTGTGTATGCCATAGTACACATGTGGGGAGGTCAGAGGACAAGTATGTGGACGTGGTTCTCTCCTTCCAACTTTACAGGCGTTCTAGGGATCCAACTTCGGTGTTCAGGCTTCTCAAGGAGAATTTTTACATGCTGGACCATCTCACTGTGCCAAAAGAGTCTAACGGACACTGCCAAAACAATGTGTGAGGAACTTCTACTCATTTTGCCAATGACTAAAAGAACTTCCAAGAAAAGCCATTCAGATAAGACCCAAGGATAACAATAATGCTCTGTGTTGACTGATCGCTCACTTGGGTCAGCCGGTATGCTGAGAACGTAAGCACATGATTTCATCTAACCCTCCCAAGAACCTTGCAAAACAGATACTACTTCTACACTCTTAAAATACAGCTCCATAAGGTGTCAAATAAATTATTCAAGGTCTCAAGACAGGAAGTGGTGGAGCTTGGATTCCAATTCAGATTTTAAAATGCTGGAGCCTCAGCTTGTGACCCTCTCCTGACAAAAATTCTCACTCATGAGACTTCCTTCCCTGAAACAGTCAAAAGCTCTAGTCCTGTTCTCAATATTGTTTTTCTTTTTTACAACCAATTGTGAAAATCTTTGTTTCATAAAATATACTATCCCCTGTGCATCCATCCGTATATATTGCATTAAAGTAAAAAGAGAAGACATTTTGATAAATCATGGTGCACATGGGGAAACACTAGTGAGAGAAATCTCTAAACATTTTCTGGAGTCTTCTGTTCTCATATATGCTGGTGATCAATACATGTTAATTTAATAGAATGTATTGATTTGGCTAATATTGCCAAGAGTTACTTGTGGGTGGTAACCTTTGCATGAAATTTGCTCTTGGTGGTGATTTGAAGCACAGGATGAGAATCACCATTGTAGGAGACTGCAGTCTGTGAGAATACAGAGTGAAGGAGTAACTGAGTTATACATTACAGAGGGCCCTTGTACAGCCTTAAGCCTTCCCTTTAGAGATCAGTACATTCATTTTTCTTCCCTAGATGCTTAGTTTTGTGTATTCAGAAAACTGTTTCCCAAGTACCAGGCACTGCTGTGTAACACTCTGAAGACAGAGTGGCGAATGAGATGGCCAGCTTCTCTGCCCTCCCTCAACTTGTGGTCCACAGGAGGACAACTATTAGACAGAGAAGTACGGTCCCATGTAACAGGAGCAAGGATGGCAGAAACATGAGTGCCAAGCGCATGAGAAGCAATGTTTACCTAAGCACTGGAATCTTAATAAAATTCTGTGATCCTAAGAATCAAATTGTTGGAAAGGCTGCAGTTTTATTAAATGAAAATGGTAAATTTTTTACAAAACACATAGACAGCCGATGAAATGATTTTTATTAAGTCTCGAAGATGGCAAAAGATCTAAAGAGGGAGAGAAAAAGTGCTGATGGCCAAATGGAAAGATTTCTAAAGAGAATAAAGTCCACAGATGAGAGGCTATGTTAAAAAGTGTTTATGATGCTAAAGGATGGTAAGATTGGCTTTACCAAGATCGTCCTAGTAGCTGTAAGGACTTCTGTGATGGGGTCTCTTAGGGAGGAAAGAGGAGAAGAAGTTTAATTCCAAGTGTAAGCAAAAATGGATACATATAATCCAGAAGCAGAGTGGGGCTCTTAGGTTGCAGATGAGCAAGAGAAAGCAGGAGAGACGGCGGGGGACTTGACAACCTGACCTAACAGAACTCATCTCCTGAGCAGACAGGGCAGGTGATCAGAGATGGACATTGTCTAAACAATTTAACAGAATTGCTAAAATAAACAATTATCTAAAGAATTTAGCAGAATTCGTGCTAAAATTGTATAATGCAGAGTTGAACTCAGAAATCCACAAGGGAAAGAAAAGCTGTAAAAGCACAGAAAAGCCTGAGCGGACTTAGGTGGAGAAGACGATCTCCATCATCTTCCTAATAGATATGTGCCCATCACACCTATTTTGCTCTGAGGTCATTCCCCTCTTCTTCCAGATGATTTCCATTTCCCGAAGCCAGAAATGTTGGTGCTGGAAGAGAGCCACTGGGGTTTGGATGCCTGTAACCTACGAAAGCCTAAAATTGAATCTCCATTGTAATTGCACTGGGAAGGAGGACTTTAAATAGTTAAAGTCCTGGATGAGACTTTTGATACTGTAGGTGAAAGCATCTTTTTAACGTTGGAAGTGCAGCTCCATGGCATGGTGCTGGCCTAAGGTGCATTAGACCCTACATTTGATTCCTAGCACCTCCCAAAAGGCATTCAAGCTGCTGCTTCTTACCAGCTCGTGCCTCCCCTCCCCACCTACTGCCACGTAATGACACAGAGTAAAGGCCCAGGCCAGACCCTGCCGCCTTTATATCAGGCTTCCCTGCCTGCAAAACTGTGAGCCAATAAATTTCCATTCTAATACATTTCTGCTTATTATAAATTACCCAGTTGATGATATTCTGTTTTCGCAGCACAGAACAGGCTAGAACAAAGGCCTCATTGTTTTTGTAAATCTAGCCAAGAATGATGCTGAGTGACTGTTAGGTTTTTAGGTGCCCTTTGTGTCACATTTTCTGGTGGTTTATTTCTTCTCATCAGCCACACAGGCAACTGGATCTAACTGACAGGATGCTGCTACACCAACTTTTCTATCTTGGGATACAATTTCAGAACAGTAGTCTATCAGAAAGAGCAGCAGGATTCTATTAGAGCGTCTCTTATCTAATACAGCAACACAGTTCCTTCACCAGAGCATTTTCCAGTTCACAAATGCTGAAGGTTTCAACACCATTACAACTATATAGTTCAATGCAATTTAAAACCCATTTTTAAAATCTTGCAGTGGATTTACCTCTAGCATACAGATCTAACTTTCTGTGTGTTGAGATGCCACCTAGCGGGCTATCTGGAATGCATAGGAAAAAAAAAAAAAACAAAAAAAACAAACCAATGGATCACATAGGAGTTATCAACCAGCATCTCCTTCCTGTAAGTGCAAGTGACAAGCCATAGCCAGTAAAATATCGACATTGAAAAGGTGACATTATTTATCCAGCATAGGATCAGCTTGAAGGGGACTGAAATTTAGAATTATCTTTAAATATTATGTCAAAGGAGAGTTAAAAGAATATCAGAACATACATCAAAGACATAAATTTTGAATTACAATGGGGTATCATTGGAAAGAGGAACTGATGAGGAAAAAGCAGCTTGTTTTATCTAAAGTTATTATGATTTGAAGCAAATAGAAAATCAAGCTTTGAGAAATGAAAGCAGACAAGCAGCTTTAAAGATACATTCTGCTTCAAACCTCTTTCGGTCTTGGGTAAATCAAAAGAACATCTATGTGCAGTAGCAGCCAAAAGTTATCTTCGGGCTCTGTTTCACGGGCATGGCAGCCAGGGATGAGGTCAGCTCATGAGCCATTCTGCAGAGGCTGCGCTGGAGGAAGCAAGAGGCACTGCTTCAGAATGTTCTGCTCTGGGGTTTCCTTCCCAATTTGCTGACTCTGTCTTCTGTGGTGGGAGCCTAACAGGCCTGAATATTTTGTTCCAGTACGAGAACTCCGCTGTGGGGATGGGTATCCTCGACTTTCCAGAATCTCAGCGCTGTGAGAACTGTCACACTTCAGAAATAAGGAAATAAAACCAACAAAACAGTTTGATCCAGGAATCTTACATATTCTCTCCCTCTCCCTCTCTCTCTCTCCCTCTCTCTCTCTCTCTCTCTCTCTCTCCCCCCCCCTTCTATGAGAATTATTTTTTGGACTCACCTGTTATTGGATAGAGAGAATTGTCATTTTCCATGAACAGTTTCAATCATTTTCCACAAAGCCCCAGACACAATGCCATACATACAAAAACAAACAAACAAACCGAACTGGGGACAAATGAAAGTATCAACTAGAAAACTTGGTGCACCTCCTAATTCAGATAGCCCAGTGTAGGGGTTGAGTTTGGGAGCAACCTGGGTTTGAGTAGAAGTGAAAGTTTAGGTGTGACCCTTTCTACTTACATGCAAAATACTTTGATGTACTTCCAGCTGGAAGTCTTCAACAGCGTAGTATATAGAAAAAAGTTACATGCAAATGAAAATATACAGGCGATATAACAGTACTGTAAACTATTGGACATTTACTGAAGGTTGATACAATCAATATTAGTCAGACAGGTCAGGAGGAATAGGAAAGTGGGAGAGAAGGAAGAAAGAAAGAGAAATCTAGTTGTCAGTTTATATTAATTTGCTTAGAAGTATAGTGAAATGGGTGGAATGTAAGGTTTCATCTTAGGAAAATCAATCAGAATCCAACATTGCTATATTGGTAGGAATTTGAGTAGTGACTATACCTCCAAGCTCAGCTTCTTCATTCATGAATGCGAATAACAGGATCTCTGGAAGTGTTATAATATAATAGACAAAGTATCATAATTCCAGGTATATAAGGTGTTTTTAATTAGTCCAGGCACCTACTTTAGTTATGACTTTTATGAAGCTTATAATGAACTTTGATGTCTATTGCTCTGAAAAAAACCACATGATATGTTAATACAAATGGAAAAAATCTTAAAGAAAAATTACAGGTGATATTTTAGGAAGTCATGTTGTCCAAGGACTGAGTGAGAAGGTTACACCTTCGGAGGAAATTTGCATAAGACTTCAATAGAGAGATCTCTCCTTTGGAAGAAAAGTGAATTTGTTCACTGCAACTCTGATGCAGAACTAGCCTGCTTTGGTCATGTATTTTTCAGGTCAATTTGAAGAAAAATATTCCTCAGAACTGTCAGAGGATAAAACAGCTGTTGTAGGAAGAAGCTGAATTTCCAGACACACGGGAATCTGAATGAGATGTGGTCACTGGGTTCGCTTTGGCGAGGAGTGAGTACATTTCCCTCATTAACTAAATAGCTGGACTGAATAAGGGTTCCGTGCCCCTTTAGTCTCGAGACTCTCTGATTCTAGGAAAAAAGAGAATAAAGAAGTTCTAGAAGAAAGAAATGCTAGAAGACACACAACCTCTTTTCCTTTCTTTTTTCTTTTCCTATTGGGTGGTATGGTATTTCCATCAGCCTACCATTAACTCTCAGATTCACTCAAGAGAAACTCTTTTCCAGTTTTTATGACCTGAAATATGCAGCGTAGTCATTATACCTAAGAGCATTCAGCCTAAAATGAAACAGCAAACCTCTGGAAAGCATTACGGAGTAGAGAAGTAGCGAGAAACATTTATGTGTTTTGCCCAACAGCGTGCTTTTTCCTTCTTCATAGTATCCCAGTTTCATCTTGAATCTGTGACTGGGGTAGAAGGAAATCTCAGACATTCTTCTATAAATCTTTCCTTTTCCTGTCCCCTAATAAAGTCATTTTGAGCATGAAAAAACAAAAAAAAAGCCTGGCTAATATGGAATTGTTTCTGAGACATTGAATGTCAGATCAGTGACCCGGACCAAAGGGAATTATGGGAAGCCATTAATTTACCTGGCTAGCCCAAAGTTTCTAATTTTTTTTACATTCTGCTCTTGTTTAAATTCTACTTTCCCCCCCACACTGGTCCTTGAATTATTTGAGTTTCCTCTTACCTTTCATGAGATTGTCTGGATGCTTATGTTGTCAGTAATACATTTATACTTGTAAACCAAGAACTCTTATTGAAATAGCAACGTGACTTGGAATGATAGGCATCTAGAAATGCTATAAATGGTTTGCAAACCATAGAATATCTATGACTAGAGATTATTAATGCCACACCATGTTGAATCAGGCATTATCTCCTGGCAGAGTTTCTAAATGGCAAAGGATAGTGGACTTGATTGAGTCGGCTGTTAAGCTAAATGTTGTGGAAGTTTATTTTTAGTTATGCATAAAATAATTGTTTGCACACCATTGGAGGAGGGGCTGCCCAGGTCTTGGCATTTTGTATTGTCTACAGGGTATTGAATTTACGTGGGAGATGTTTGGTGGCATACGGTCTGCACTTGCTATCAGTAGGAGTTCTGATATCAATATCTGAGGAGTTCTGAATCAATAAAAACATCTGAGTTCAGACTCTCACAGCCTCACTGTCCTGTGTGGCACTTGCTGTGAAGGTGGTCCCCTCTGCTGAGGTCTGGCAGTGTTCGCACATATGCAAATGCCTCCTTGTCTTCCTCAGTGAGCCGCCACAGCAGCATACTGCTACATGTAAGGGCTTTATGTACACTCCATTGGGTTCTCACAACCCACCTAAAATAAATACTAAAACTCCAGCACTCATCTGTAGCCAAGGAAATGGATGCTGACATTAGTTTGCTCAGACTAATTGAGGAAGTATCAGAATTCACATTTAGACCCCTGTCTGGGTCACATGCACTTTGCGATGTTGCCACTTATCCCACTGTATTGACTTACACCTTGTGAACACTTCTTTCATATTTTCCCCAAGGAAGGAAACAGCCATGATAAAGTCAATAATTAAAAGATTTTAAAATCCCTCTGATGCACCAATTTTGAGTGCACTTGGAAAGACTTAAAATTGGCTTATTTACAAAGTAGCTATAGCATAGATTTGATGTTGCTGTGTTAACATCAAGACACCGTGTTTCCTCTTTTCTTGGACACACAAAGCATGGATGCAGGTGTGATGGTCAGGTGGGCCTTTCCTGTTCGTTAAATGTCGACTGGACTGAGCTCCCTCTGAGCTCCCCTCAAGTCCGTCTCTTAAACTGAAAATGCCTACCTCATCTGTCATCAACGTTCAAATGGCTGCAGGGAGTTTTTCATTTCCACTCCGTTTTCCACACTCTTCCCAGTATTTACCTCCCACATCTGGAATCAATTCTGACCAGGAGCAAAGACGTAAGCAATCAGACTCCTCTCGTGGCAGCCTTTCTCCCAAGGAGAGAGAAGAATACAGAATGCCGTGTATGCAGCAGACATTCTCTTTGACAGGACACTGATTCTGCACTCTGAATGGCTAATTTGTCTTTCTGAGTTTAAGAGAACTATCCAACATTTTTGTCATTCCAGTGCAGCAAACACATTTTTTAAATGAGATTTATTTGTGTGGTAAATTGTGAGAAGCCATTAAAAATACCCAGCTTTTTATCCTTTGCCACCTCTGTTTAGAAGATTTTAGAGTTAGTCTAAAAAAAAAAAATCTTGCTGGCTTTCATGTGTCCCTACTACTGTGCCCATCAGTTGCCTGATACCCACCCCATAGAGAGACAAGAGCATAAGTTAGCCAACCACAGTGAACCCAATTATAACCACCACTTAAACAGCGCATTTTATGCTGTTGGGAGAGGGTTTTCTGTTTGCTTTTGTTGTTTTTCTCCCTTGATGGCACTGGGGCTAACTTTATAGACTTCTAAAATTGCTTTCAGGAGACAACTTCTATGTCCTTTCTTGTAAGACAAAGATGGTTAATTTAGACATTGACAAGAAAAGTTGACTTCAGTAAAATAATCTCACACATTTTTGTTTAACTTTTCCTTGAGATTATGCACACGCACACACACACACACACACACACACACACACACACACACATCTCTCCAAAATGGTAATAAAAGCTTCTGTCTAAACGTCCCTGGGAAAATATGCAGATGAATATATAAAGAAGTCAATCTTTTAACTAGATAGACGGCATTGTTCCGGTAAGACAGCAATTTTGTTCTTAGTTTTAAACCAAAAAGGTGTAGGGTGTGTGTGTGTGTGTGTGTGTGTGTGTGTGTGTGTGTGTTATATGTGTGGTGGTGATATGTGTGTTGATCTAAGGGAGAGAAAAATAAGAAAAATTCAAGCTATTTAAAGCATCTCAAGGTTCAGGCTTCATCTCCTGAAGGAAGATTGCCTACAATGGTGGAATAAAACATTACTATCAAAATACAGTTACAAAACATGAGAGAACAAGAGGTCTTCAAGGGAGCTAGGAAAGCAGTATTCTGCAAAAACAAATCACAGTTTAACAGTGATTCTGGGTACCTTGTTCTACTCTCTTTAAGGTCAGTAATTGAATCATCTAGAATTTGTTAAACACGATGGGTCATGAGTGTTTTTGAAGTTCACTTTGTGCCAGGCATTGTGCAGGGCCCACTGTGTCCTCAGCGCATACAGTGGGCATCGTGATGTTGTCAACGGACTATGAGACCCTGCTCTGAGCCTTTCTTACACAACTGGCGAACGCAACCATGAAACCACTGAGAACACATGCCTGCCTCCTGAGTGAGGGGAGTCCAACAATGTGAACAGTGAGCCCTTTGATAAGAAAACTACCCCCCTATGGTGGAAAATAAAGGGGAAGGAGGTTCATGTAGGGAGCCCAGCAAGCACAGAAGGTGGGCCCTAGGGAGTGTGATATTACACAGGAACATAATGGGTTGACTGCTTGCTTGGCTAATTACTGGAGCTATTAAAATCTCTATAATTTAGATTCAGGCCAAAAAAAAAAATGCTTATATAAAGGTACACACATGCTCCTGATTGGGTTTTACAGATCCACTCCTTTTAGTCTTAAAAGGTACCATTCTGCTGTGTGCATATGGCTGGAAAACCTGACTGACCTCCCCCAGACCCTGCCCTCACCACTGACTGAGGTGCTCTGTGACTATAGAGAGAGCTGGGCCAGATTAGGCAGTGCTTGATGAGGCTACGTATGTTGGGGCTGAAAGCACAGTGCTTCAGTGCATAGGATTTATCTAAACCAAATGTGTTGCTATCCCAAACCTGAAAACTCCAGGAACAGAGAAGACAGAAGTTTTACCTTTGCTCAAGTTCACAGAGATTCTGGAAACTTGGGAAGTGGCTGCAAAAATTCTCTCTAGAGTTAAATCAAAAGAACAATGCATAGGCGTTTACATTCACCTTTCCCTTTACCCCACTTGCAGGCGCTTAGCATTTCCCAGATGCTCAATAAACAAAGACTTAGGAATGCATAAATGGGCAACAGTTAGCATAGGAGTTTTGCACCTGTGCTTTTAACATCAGATTTCATTCTTCCCCATCTTTGCCAGGGAACATAGGTTCTGAATTTGCAAGATGGAGCTACTGATGGTGGTGGTGGTGGTGGTGGTGGTGGTGGTGGTGGTGGTGATGGTGGTGGTGGCAATGGTGGTGGTGGTGGTGGTAGTGGTGGTGATGGTGGTGGTGGTGGTGGTGGTGGTAGTGGTGGTGGTGGTGGTAGTGGTGGTGGTGGTGGTGGTAGTGGTGGTGATGGTGGTGGTGGTGGTGGTAGTGGTGGTGGTGGTGGTAGTGGTGGTGATGGTGGTGGTGGTGGTGGTGGTGGTGGTGGTTGGGGGATAAAATAAGTCAATGTACCTGTGCAACCAGCATAGATCTCAACAAGGAGATAGTAATCAATTAGTTAATTTTTTATCAGTCTTACTATCTTCCCTAAAAATTGGACCACTCCTTCTCCAGCTAACAGCCCTGGCAATGACAGCGAGGGTGGTACAAGTAATGGTGAATCTGTAAAAAAGGTCAACTCAGAGAAGTTTCTGGAGACACCTCAGCATTTATTTTACTTTATCCCACCAGGATCCAGGTCATTTATAGTTTAAATGTCTTCGGCTAAGCCAGGGATCATTGGCCAGTCTATGTTTGAAACACAGAAGGGCAGGTGAACATCCCAAGGCCATCTTGTCCCAGTTCTCATCTAAAGAATCACTTCCAAGGAAGTGAACGTCCACGGTGTCTGCAGCTGGTGATATAGCAGTTTGGTGCTCACTCATTTATTCACTTCACAGATATATTATTGCGAACTCTGCATGTGAATATTCACATGTCCTGGCACTTCTTATCCTTTAAGCAAGTACTTTTGTTTCCTTCACAGTATTTTTTATTATTTGTTTTCTTGCTGTGTCAGTCAGCTTTCTGTGTCATGATAAAATACCCAAAGATCACCTGAAAATGAGGGAGTATTTATTTGGGTCCCTAGTTTCAGAGATGTCAGTCAGTCTATAGTTGCTTGGCTCCCTTGTGTAAAAGGAGAATTTCATGGCAGGTACTGCACTCTAGAGCAGAGTCTGTACCTCATGATGGGAAGTAAAGAGAGACACAGGAAAGGATATATATCCTGCACAATGCCTGGCACAAAGGGAACTTCAAAAACATTCATGACCCATCATGTTTAACAAATTCTAGATGATTCAATTACTGACCTTAAAAAGAGAGAACAAAGTACCCAGAATCACTGATAAATTGTGGTTTGTTTTCGCAGTATCCTGCTTTCCTAGCTCCCTTGAAGACCTCTTGTTCTCTCATGTTTTGTAACTGTATTTTGATAGTAATGTTTTATTCCACCATTGTAGGCAATCTTCCTTCAGGAGATGAAACCTGAACCTTGAGATGCTTTAAATAGCTTAAATTTTTCTTATTTTTCTCTCCCTTAGATCAACACACACACCACCACCACACATATAACACACACACACACACACACACACACACACACACACCACACCCTACACCCTTTTGGTTTAAAACCAAGAACAAAATTGCTGTCTTACCGGAACAATGCCGTCTATCTAGTTAAGAGATTGTAATTTCCTGCTAGTAGGTCTTCGCAAATCTTACATGTTCCCTTACCTTCCAATGCATCACAGGATGGTTAGTGACCCTTTAACACATAAACCTTTGACAGACACTTCCAGTTCTGCTACTTACCTATTTGTTAGCTGCTCTTTTAATTGAACTTGTGTTCTAACTATGATAGTATTGTCCAAGAGAGCTAAGAGTATGTTTGGTCCAGCACGACACTGCCAGAGTAGTGTTGGTATGTTGAATGAATTTCATGAAGGGGAGCTATGGGATGGAAACTTCCTCTGCCTCAGAGTAGAGAGAGTATTTACTTCTCAACTCACAGTTCTTCCAGATGCTGGCACTTAAAAAATTTTATTTTGTTTTTTGTTTGCTAATTTACAAACACAGCATCTACTTTCCTTCCGCTGTTGAGAATCACAGGGGTCCATTTTCTTAAATAAAGTATGGGGTAATTTATACCTACTATACTCACAGCCACATGGTAGCTGTGAGAACTCTTAGGCCAGGCATGTAAGTAAAAGAAAGCACACATATTGATTTCTTAACAACCCAGCAACAGTAACAGCTCACTAACGGAAACTGGTATCTTCTAGCCAAGAAAATGAAATCTCTGACATGCTAGAGACCCATCATTCACCAGGCCATGGGGCCACCCCTCAGAGAGGTCTCTCATCTTAAGACTTGCTAAAGAGATGGGTGGAATAATTATTCCTTTACTGGGATACTGAAATTTTCCTTCCCTTGGTGGAGTAGCTCAGAGCACAGCCGTGCCGCTTCCTCAGTCTTCAAACTTTTCTGAATTCCTCAGAAAGGACAACTTTCCCTTTTCTTCTATCTCTTTTCTAAGCAAGCTTTTCTTAAGGCTTTGGACATCACTAAATCTTTAAAGTTCTTCCTCAAAGCTCCCCTTCTCACCACCTAACTGGTTGTTGACCATGCAGCTGATATCCAGGCCAGTTTAACTCAAACTGCATGATTATTTTTTCTTTTCTTTTCCATTCTCCTTTACAGAGCATTTGCAGTTTGCCTGCCTGGGTTTTTTCTTTAAAATGCTAATAAAATTATCCTTGAGTTTCTGTTTGAGTCCATTCTTAAATTCTTTTAATAATGAGAGCAAGAATTCCAAGAGGGAACTTTGATATTCCCCATATTATCTGATGATCACAAAGAACTCCCAGAATTTTCTGGTGACATTAAGGCCTAGGAAGTGATTCTCAACCTTCCTAGTGCTGAGACCCTTAATAAAGTTTTTCTCAGCCAAGTGGTGGTTGTGGTTCATGCCTTTAATTCCAGCACTCAGGAGGCAGAGACAGGTAGTTCTTTGTGAGTTTGAGGCAAGCCTGGTCTACAGCATGAGTTCCAGGACAGCCAGAATTACAACAGAGAAACCCTGTCTTGAAAAACCAAAAATTAATTAATTAATTTAAAAAATAAAGTTTCTAGTATTATAGTGACCACCAAACACAAAATTATTTTTGTTGCTACTTTGTAACTAATTTTGTTACTGTTATGAATCATAATGTAAATATCTATTATGCAGATGGTCTTAGGAGACCACTATGAAAGGGGTCATGACTCATAGGTTGAGAACCCCTGGCTTAGGGTGTGGTGGTTCTTCATTTCCTGTCATTGAACACTTCCTTTTGTCTGCATTAAAATTCTGATGAGATAAAATGGTTATGTTCAACTCTCAACCTGCGGTTTGTGGAAGTATATGTATAACGTATATACATATACTGTAAATGTATAGTAGAATATTTGCATATGCAAAGCCCCGGGTTTGATTCTCAGCTGGAGAGGGGAATCTGTGCTTTCTTTTCTCCACAACAATAATCATTGGTACTTCTGAACTCATATGAACCAGAATATGAAAAACCAATCAGCCGTCTTTGGCAAAAGGATTATTCGGAGAAATTCTAACACAGAAACAGAGGGATATCTGGAAACCCAGGAGTCAGGATTAAAGTTTCCCTTTTTCTAAGACAATATATATCTGCAAAGGAAATCTCCTCCTGTGTGTGTCTCCCTCTTCAGAACAGGAAGAGAAGGTTGTCCATGATGTTTATTTGCTTCTTATTTGTTTGGGGAGGGCTGTTGGGATGCGGCTGATCTTGACCTCCTGGTCTCAGGTGATCCTCCTGCCTCTGCCTACAGTGTTTCAGGACTTCAGCTCCAGGCATTGTGACTGGTGCTCTGGAGATTTTTGACAATGGAAATAATACAATTTAATGCTGAATTGCATCCTCTACCTTTGTTTGCTGGCTTTTCCTGATCACCACCACCCTTCACTGGTCTGTCCCTAGTCCTTCTCTTTTCAGTTGAAGATGGGATTTAAGCCTGTAATCTGCTCCCCTTTTAAGAACTATATGTTTTTTGCTTATCCTCCATTTACACACAGGAAACACATGCTAACAAGCTTCTGTTTGCTTTCCTCTTGTCTGTCACAAAAGTCTGTCCTAGCTAAGAATCAAGACATAGAAAAAAAAAAAAACCATTTTCTTCTCTCCGGTATGCATACATGATTCTGAATGCTATTTATGTATTTTTAAAAAAAGATGTGAAAGTGCTTTTCTGTGTTTTTTCTGACCGGATGCTAAAAGCTTTGAACTAGAGGGACACAAGCTTGGCTCACAGGTCTGAAGAAACAGAGTAGGAGACTTAGTCATTTGATGTCTAACAGGTTTAATGAGCACCTACTTATTCCAGACACCTTGCAGGGCTCTGAAAATAAAGAAAATCGACAGAGTAGCCATGTAAGGTGTTCTGGACTCCAATTCCAGCACTCTTAACTGGTCTGATAAGTCTAGCTACTGACAGTGGTGTTGACTCATACATAGCCCATAATACTTTTTCATATAAACATTTTACAGTTCTAAAAGATTTCTAAATAGCTCTTTAAAAGGAGCCAGGATGTACTCATTCCTCTGAATATTGTTCTCCTGATAAACAGAGGGAAAGCAGCATGTTTCCCTTCTGCCTGGAACAGCAGCCAGGAAAATGGCCTCCTGATTGTGAAGAGTGTCAGCTTAATTATCTTTTCTTCCTTCCAGGTAATAGGGGTTTTCTCCAAGGAATGCTTCCAAATTAACAGCACCATTTGAAGAAACTAGCATTTTCTCCTCATCTCCACATGCGGAAAAAAAAAAAATGTACTCAAAGATGCCAAAGCACCAGCATGGTTTATGATTGCTTTTGGATATAACAAAACAAGATATAAGTGACTGTTCAAGTTGGCGTTTGCTCCTCTCTGAAATGTATCTGGGAATCTGCCATTTGAGAGGTGTAGAACTTGTCTCAAACATCAAAGCCTATGGATATCAGAAGCCTTTTCTTTTCTTAATATCTCTGCACTTGAAAAATTTTACCAGTGTCCTTCAGGTGGTTCCTTGAGCCCTGTGAAACTGTATTTTAAAATCAAAACATTTTCTGCAGATGCGTTTTCTGAGATTCTGGCTTTTCAAAGGTCTTAAAGGAGTATATGATCCAAACGGCATAGAAAACTCCTCCGTCACGGCCTGCTGATGTTTTAAACACTGCTGCGTCATGTGTAAGAGATTTCACGTAACTCATTTTTTCCTTACTTCCTCAGAGTTGGCACTTAAAACCAAAATGTGTAATCAACAGTGATGTGTTTCAAGAATACAACATACGTAGTTGAAGCCACGTTCCTACATTGTGTTTGCACAGTTCTGAGAAGTGGTTCTTGCCTCTGAGAAGTAGAAAGGACCATTCGGCTGTAGAGAGCTGCTTTACCTTGAGTCAGGTCAGGATTGTAGTTTCCGAGCATCTGACAGAATGAAAAGTCTACGCAGCTGGGCGAATCCTCTCTATTCCCGTCCGTGATTGCAGTGTGAGGCCCACTACAAGGGTAGAAGACAGCAGGGCCATCTCTTTCCAGTGTACTGGTGTGGGGCTGATGAGCTTGGCAAGGAGCCTTTGTGGGTAGAGCCTCAGCCCAAGTAAATAAAACCACGAGTTTGTGCCCTCCCACTGCTTATTATCTGCTTAGGGAGACAAAAGACTCATTCAGTATCTATGCATTTGCTTTTCCAACAGTCAACTCTACAAACTGAAAAGCCTAGGGATGTGTATAGGATTTCACTCAAACCCAAACTTTCTGTGGCTAAAATTGCTCTCAATTATGTCTTGGTCTTACTCTGAATGTATGGATATACTGTGGCTGATCTGTCAATGCTGTTGATTCTTCAAAATATGACTTTTAAAAAAAAGCATTTAATTTAAAGGTAAGTTTTAAGATGAAAACTTTTAAATAAATTGCAGTTTTCCTTTCTAGAGGTAAATTTGTCTACCTATATGGAGTCTTCACCTGTCTGACTAATTGGCCTCTCACAATTGGTCACAATTTTCTGCGGAGAAGAAGATAAAGAAGGAACAATATATGTATCTCTATGCACACATACATATATGTTTATTTATATGCATACATATATGCAGCAAAAGTTGCTATTTAAAAATCTTGTCAGGTTGAGAACATTAAAGCTTGATAAGGCTTGTAAAATTTATAGAGGTGGCGGCTTCAAGGCCCGATATGAGTTATGAAATCTAATTTTGTTTTCATAGCTCTGTGATAAAATTTTGTCAATGTTATAAAAAGGGTCTTTGCTAAGACTGACCGGAAAACCTGAACTATCTGGCAAGGCAATAAAAACACATTCCTTAGCTGCAAAGTGTCAGACAAACAAGGCTTGACTGAAATTGATCGATAAGTCTTCCTTTTACAGTTGAGTGCATTCACTTTACCACATAGGATAATAGGTTTTTTTTTTTAATGGTTTTTCCATTAATATCAGACTTTGGTGTTAGTGAGGAACAAGAAAGACATAAAAGCATAAAAAAGAGAGAGATGCCATCAGGAAAGAAGGCTGCGATGCTTAATGGTAGGGTGCTTTGCTCTGGCAAAGTGCTTGGGAAGGGGATGTGGAACTTTTGTTACTATCGTGGGTGAGTTGTGACCCCTCAGAATCCGTATGCTGATGTCCTGACACCCAGCTCCTCAGAAGGTGACTTTACTTGGAAATGGGACCTCTGCTGATGTTATGAGTGGAGATGAGGCCACACTCAGGAGTGTGCTGGGCCCCTGATCACCAGCATGGCCAGTGTCCTCACCAAAGTGGGGAAATTCAGACCCTGGCATTCAAAATAGAGACAGAGAGATTAGTGTCACATTTTAAGAGACAAGGAATGGTAAAGATTGCCAGTTGTTTTAGTTTATTTCAGTTATATAACAAATTGCTTTAGATTGGGCAGTTTATAAGCCACAGAAACTACTTTCTCTGGAAGCTGGGAGGTCTGTATTCATAGTGACAGTAGAATTTGCCTGGTGAGGACCTGCATTCTTGTTCATGGATGGCTTTGTCTTGTTGTGGCTTCACCGGGGTGGGGGAGCACTCTTGGGATCTCTTTTATAAGAAGAGTGTTAATCCTGCTCAGAAGGGCTCTTCCCCAGGTGTGTAACCTCCAGAGGTCCCATCACTTCATATAATCACACTGGTGATCTGGTTTCAACACACACATTTGGGGAGAAGCCACCAATAGTCAGATCCTAAGACTAAGGCATTGTGAAGCCAGGGACAAATGGGGGACAGATTCTTAGTCCTCGGAGGGAATCCGCTTTGCCCATACCCTGTCCTTGGACTTCTGGTTTGAAGACTTGTGAGACAGTACATTGCTATGGTTACTTCACCTGTGCAGCGACAACTGCTATGGACTGAACATGTCTTGCAAAACTCATGTGCTGGAAACATGATCCCCAAAGCATTAAGAAGCAGGACTTTTGGGGAGGTTTTTAGGAATTTACTCTCATAACCAGGTGAGTGGAGCTGTAAGGACTGTTTGGAGCAGAGGGTGTATGTTCTCTTACTCTCCTGGCTTGTGCTATGTGAGGACAAAGTGAAAAAAAATTCTAAACCAGATACTGATGGCATGATCTTGATCTTGGACATCCCAACCTCTAGAAACTGCGACAAATAAACCTATGTTCTTTATTCATTATTCAGCCTCAGGTATTCTGTTACAGCAGCCAAAGAACCAGGGTTCTTTCCCTCACTAAAGCCACTTCTAGTCCCTGGCTACCACAGATCCACAGATCCAAGCCAAGACTACTTCTTCTGTTTTTGTGTGTGGCTCTGTGCACATTTAGGTTGGGCTCCAAGTCACCCTACATGCAGATCTAGTGGCACTCTGTAGAAAGGCTTTACATACACACACACAGAGAGCAGGGAGGGGAGAGGGAGTTTTAAGAGCCATTTGGAAGTATTATTGCTTCAGCTCTTATATTTCCCTTGCATCTCACCACTGTATCAGAATCAGACTTTTAACTTGAGAGGAGCCAGCATAGCAGACAGACCATCAACCAGCGAGCATTAAGTTGGATGGTGTCTTGAACCCCAAGACCAATGTTCCTTTCAGTCTATGAAGTATTCTGGATAGCAACAATGTCAGCTCAGAAATGGGAGAACCACAATAGATCCAAGAACATGTGAACTCTTCTCAGAATTAACCTTGGCCATTGAAGATATATGGGTGTTGGCACAGTCGACTCCTTTCTAAGTCTGTGATTTGTAGAGCAAGACAGGTAAGGGTGGGTTTGAAAAATGACACTTTGACTGCAATTTACTGAAGGGGTGGGGGCACTCCTTCATGCTTACTCTTTTGAGGGGTGCCTTCTAAAGAGGTGCATGGCAATTTCAGAGCAGACTGAGAGCTGGAGGAGTGGAGACTCTTTTTTTTGGAAATCTCCCCAGTTGGCTGACTCCCATTTACATGCCATTTCCAGCAGTAGCGACCAGTCTGGGTCACTCAGCACCACTGAGTAAATATGCTGAAAATGATTACTATTTCAGACAAACGTTTAACTGTTCTCAGATTATCTATGACACCGCAGGCCAAAGTCACGGCAATCTAACCTGGGAGCAAGTTTATGCTACCCAGTGATTTATGGAATGAGAATTCTGGGTGCTCTGTGGGACTAATTTAATACGAAACATTCAGACGTCTGTCTTATATTGCCATTCATCTTTCCTTAGCCCGTCTGCACCAGGGGGCATGTGGTTCAGAGAGCAGCTTCTCCCGTCTCAGCCACAAATCATCACACTTGTGAAAGGGAATGACATGTCTTCCCTTCCAAGCCAGGCTGCCTGGGGCAGAGAATCTGCACAGGCTCTGATGGAAGAAGCGTGTTCTCCATTCTATCTGACCTGCATCAATGGTGTTTTGAATGGTACAGTTGGTAAAGAAGGAATTATAAGCAGTGTTGCTTTGGCTTGCCTTGAAGGAAATGTCGTGAGTCTACAATGTCTTATCATGTGTGCACTTGTTTTATTATGGCAATGTGATCTTCTATGAATTGATGCAATAATGAATGCGAGGAGAAGCAAGCTGCATGGAAAGCTGAATTTTCATTCAATATATTATCCACATTAAAAGTCAGACATTTCAGTGCCTGGTGAAACAATAAAATGCAAAACTTTTTAGCCAAAAAGTGACCATAAATCTCATATTCATTTAACAATTGTTCATTTTATGTTATAGAGAATATTCAGGTCCTAGGAACATGAGGCTGAATAATCCTGGCTGTACTGTAAAGGGGTTTGCAGACCAGGAGAAGAAAGCTTATGCCTGCTGAGGTGAAGGGAGTTCCCATCACTGTCGTGTGGGAGGAATGGACAAGGAAGATGGCCCTAGAAAGCTGCAGGAAGAGATGTGCAGGGGTGTGGAGTGAGAGAGGACATGCCACGTGGGGCAAAGTTAGGCTGTAGGGAACACAGAGCTCTGTCAGCAAAGGACTGAAGCCAGGGTTGCTGATCCAAAGATGCATCATCTGCAAGACCTGTGTCCATGGGAGGAGACTGTGCTTCGGTGTGAGGACAAGAAACTACAGAAGTACTCTGAGTAAGAGAGTGGCATACATGATCTTCCTTCTAGAAAGATGAGTCCAGTTACTACTTTGATAAAGAAATGGACACGGTGTTGAACTGATTCCTAAAGACTTACTATTATACCCATAGGTGAGTACATCATCCATCCCTCATCAGAGAAGCTTCCTTTTGCAGTAGGTGGCAGTTATCACAAAGACCCACAACTGGTCAGCTCAATGTGCAGAGTAAGAGACTGTGGAGGGTTTGGCCCTGTGGGGTACCTTTATATCACATGCTCTAGCATCCACCTACATAGTGGCAGCAATAGTAAATGGATTCTGTAGATGATGATGATGACAATGATGATGATGATGATGATGATGACGATGGCAATGACAAAGTAGGAGAGGAGAAGGAGGGAGAAAGAGAGGAAGAAAAGGAGAGGAGGAGAACGCATAAGCTTGAGGAAGGATAGTGGTGGTGTGAATAGGGAAGGAATTGAATAGGAGGGAAAGGAGAATGGACTTGATCAAAACACATTATATGTATGTGAAATTCTCAATTCCTAAAAAAGAAAAGAAGCTAGAGAGAAGAAAGGCTAGGGGGAGAATGTGTGCAATGGTGAGTTACAAATGCTTGGTGTCATCCAGGTGACTGATGACAGAGGCCTGAGGATAATGAAGGCAAGTGATTTCACAGCTACAAGAACCCTGAGAGTCCCGTTTTGTTCATAATAAAAGTTGCAAGTAGATGCAGGCAGAAATCAACCTCTGTTGTAGACTTTTCCTGAGCCAGACGGAGGACCCAGGATGTGGCTCCCCACTGAGGCTGTTAGGCACTGTCATTTCAGTTTGCATAAGCTCCTCAAACCCATAGATCTAGTTATGTGCGCACATGTGGATCATGTACACTTCTCCTGTGAGCGATGCATTACCTCCCAGATAGCATATGCATTACCTCCCAGATAGCACTGTGGGTGTCCTGGGGCATAGTCAGGGGTTATCCTCACTGGGTAAAGGTTTAGCCTCATATGCAAGAAATTGCATGGCAACCAAAACCAAAACAAAAGTTAACAGAAATTATAGCATATTGGAATGGCCATGGGCGCATCTTGAACAGAGACTTCCGAGAAGCTTGAATTCTGGCGTTGACTACATTTCTTCACTTCTTTAATCACTTTATCAAATCTCCATCTTTAGAAAAAGATAAGGTACTTGGGGAGCTTGTACCCTGAATGACTACAGCATCTTCTCTACTAGTTGACTCCATTAGTAGCTGGATCTCCCAATCTTGTGCTGATTGTTTTCTACAGTGACAAAACCTTATATATATTTTGTGGACCAAGACAGAAGTATTAAATTGTATCTCACATACTCTTTCTACACTTTTTCTAAAAATGTGGGTACTAGAAATATTTGCGTGACTGGTGGTTCTCTTTTTAGTTCTACTAGACAACTCTATCTTATCTTCCTTCACACTGCTATGGCTTTGGCAAGTGTTCCCTTAAGGACCATGTGCTGAAGGCATTCTGCTCAGTGTGGGCATTATTGGGAAGTGATGCAACCTTTAGGAAGTCAGTCCTACTATATGGAAGTGAAATCATTGGGGCCACAACAGGGTATTATATGGGGACCTTTGTCTTCTTCTTTCTCTGTCTTTGCTTCCCATGTGCCATGAGGTGAACAGTGTTGCTTTACTGTGTGCTCTCTCTGTGATGCTCTGTTGTGCCACAGGCCCAAAGGCAATAGGTCCACGTGACCTCAAATTGAAGCCTCCAAAACTATGAGCCAAAATAAAACTTGTATGTTTTAACTTAAATGTCCTAGGTACTTTTCTATAATAATGCAATGCCTCAACATTCACTCATGTCCTCTTTGAAATGGCTGATCTCTACTTGTGTTTAGAATGTCATTTCCTTGCAGAAGGCTTTATGTCACACGTCAAGTAACTCACTCCTCACCTGCCCTCTAATTACTCTCTAACTCATTTTAATTTAAGACAATTTTTGATCATTTTATTTATTTTGCACCATTATTTTATGGACTTGCAGAACTTCTGAGTGTCACCTGCCAACACACACCATGTGCTCCATGGGGATGTAAATCCCATGTGTCATATTCACTTTTGCATGTTCAGCATTTTCAACAGCAAGCATGCACACACACACACATAAGGCTAAATACATGATTTATAAATCAAGTGTTTAAGATACTAATTTTCTTTGTGTTTTCTACACAAAGAAAGTGGCTTCTAAAGAAGTGGCATTGATTTTCACATTAACTGATCCAGGCAAACCCTAGAGAGGATTTTTCTTCTCTGCCCAAATAGGGAGGGCTCTTCGTTATGGAAAGCAGAAATTCTGTTTTCATTCTAAATCAAGCTTTGTCTCTCTTTCTTGCCCTCACTTCTCTCTCCCCCTTTGTCTCTGACTCTCTCTTTCTCCTTATAAAAATGCATTAGAAAACTGATTATATTTACTACCCTCAAAATTATCCTGCTACTTGTGTATGTACTGTGGTTCTGACATTATTACTATGACCTTTAAAATAGCTATTTTATTAGCACCGAGGCTACTTAATTAATTCGAGAAGCTTCCACGCCTTAGACTCCTTGTTTATCCTTCCAATATCTAAGTCTAACCAACCTATAGGTAGTTAGTTCTGACCCAAAATATGTGGTCAAACACTTGTAATTCCAGCACTTTTGAGGCTGAAGCAGGAGGATTGTTATGATCTCAGGAGCTGTCTGGCTTACATAATGAGCTCTAAGCCAGCCTGAGCTATATCGCTCAGAGACTCTATCTCAATAACACAACTTAAATAAATAAATAAATCAAAGAACGTTTCCATCACTTCTTAAGGAAATGTCAATGAGCAAACACAAAGGCAGTTAGGCCCAATCCCTCACACACACAGACCAAAGAGTCCAGCAGGACTAGAGAGTATTCTTCAAACTGGGACTTCCAGCCTGGTCTACCAGCTGACATTAACTAGAACTCTCCTTGACATGCCCTGAATTCCTGGTGAAGCTTCTTCAGCTGTGGCAATTTCCCATACTTCTTCCCAGGTGCTGGATAAAATGTCCCATGTAGGCACAGCAATCATAACTCTTCTTCCAAGAGGCCAAGGAATCTGCACTTCAATAAGACTTCCCAGGTACTTCCTATGTACACTAAAATATGAGAATTCTATTAGGGAAGCATCCCTCACTTAGTCACAAGCTGTTCTGAGAAGGATTTTATTTATTTATTTGTGTATCTGTTTATGTACATGCGCACACATATATTTGTGCACGTACACGTAGGAGGCTAGAGGGCAACTTTGGGTATTGGTACTCAGGAATTATCCACTTTAAGGCAGAATCTCTGATTGGCCTGGGGCTCACCAGTTAGGCTAGGCCAGCTGGCCAGTACACCCTGGCTCTACCTCTCCAGCACTGGCATTACAACTATGCATCCCTCATATCGAGCTTGAATTTTTTGTTTTAATTAAAATAATTACATTAACCCCCCGATTGCCTTTTCTTATATGTCTCCTTCCTCCCTCTCAAATTCATAGCCTCCTTTTCTTTCATTTTATATATATGCAAGTGTATGATTATATATGTGTATGTATATATATTTATATATAGCATACATTTACATATATATGTATATATGAGTGTATACACACACACACACACACACACACAGACACACACACACATACATACATAAAGACAAGCTGATGAGTCCCTTTACTATTGCTTGTTCATATATGATTTAAAGGTTGACCATTGATCACTTGTTCTTTGAATTTTATGCAAATATGGTTTTATGTAATGGTCTCCTTCTATTGCAAAGAGAAATTTCTTTGATGGGGAGTGAGAGCTACATGTATCTGCACACATCAGTATTTCAAATGAATGCAGTTAGAAATGATGGTGGTCTAGTAAAGTGGTGGTAGTAGATTCTCTTCTAGGATCCACAACTTCACTGGCCCTGGACAGTTGCCTGGGATTTCAGTTCCAGCCATGACTTCCTCCTGTTGAGCAGTCTGTAAGTCCAGTAAGACTGCTGAGATAGGAGTAACACTATCACATTGTTAGGGATATCTTGCCATGCTGATCATTGTTGTGGGTCACACCCAGCTCTTTTACATGGGTTCTAGGAATCAAATTCTCAGGTCTTCATGCTTTGGGGTCAAACAATTTCCCAATTAAGTCACCTCTTTGGCTGGATTTTCTTTTCTTTTTTCCTTCCTTCCTTCCTTCCTTCCTTCCTTCCTTCCTTCCTTCCTTCCTTCCTTCCTTCCTTCCTTCCTTTCTTTCTTTCTTTCTTTCTTTCTTTCTTTCTTTCTTTCTTTCTTTCTTTCTTTCTTTCTTTCTTTCTTTCTTTCTTTCTTTCTTTCTTTCTTTCTTCTATTTTTGAGACAAGTTTCTCTGTTGTAACTCTGGCTGTCCTGGAACTCACTCTGTAGATCAGGCTGGCCTCAAACTCACAGAGTCTGCCTGCCTCTGCCTCCCAAGTGCTGGGATTAAAGGTGTGCACCACCATCTGGCTGGATTTGGTATTTTTTAAATGAAAAAGCAGACTCCAAGTTTCTAGAGGAGAAAAGAAAAGTCAGGGAGGGGTAGAGAAGGGGAGAAAGGAAAAAGTGAATGAAAGAAAATACATATGATTCAAGTCTTATACTTCAGAAGTCACTAACCTGGGAGTCCCAGGAGGTTCCCTCCTTCAAACTCTTTCCTTTAAAGATGCAGCTGGTGGTGGTGGCCCTGAAAACGGACTAGACAGCTAAGTGTGACGACTGCACTGGTACTCTCAAGCCTTCCCACCTGTGCTTTAGCACTAAAGTCAACATTCAAGTTGTCACTTCTGCTGTACAATGAGTAAGGGGCCTGGAAATTTGACCAGACCCCTGTCTATCCCTAAGTTGACAGTATCCTTCTCAAATCCTTCAGATTACAGTGTTGCACGGACACTGAACATTCAGTACAATCGATTCAGCATCCCCATTCTACCTGCCCTATGAATATAATTTCTAGCCTCTTTCTTTCTCCTCCCATTCAGTTGAATCAGGACTACCAGGTCTTCCTGTCTTCCTATATTTCTATTTGCATATGTGATGCAGTGTAACAGCCTGTTGATAATACTTTCATATCACAGGGTTGGACGATTTAAAGACACTGCTTCTTGATAGTGGGAGCCACCTGAATTATCTGCGGTTAGTTGGAAGTGCCACTGGCTTTTAGCAGCATTAGTCTGGAGTGGACTGAGTCCATCCCGCTTTGCAGTTGCTTATGACTTTGCAGCCCCAAACCATGCCATGTAAGCAGAATTCTAGTTTACTGTGTTTAGAATGAAACTGCTCCTCTGTTTCTGCTTACTTAGTCTTGGAGGGAAGAATGTGTGCTCAGAGCCAGGAGGAAACTAGAGCCATTGGTTTAATGAACACAACTGAGTATCACTGACAATGGTCCAAATTCTGTTTAATTGAGAACACTTGCATCTGATTTTGTTATCACCTAGAATGACACTGATTTGTGTGCTCTGATCGCAACCTCCCAGAATGATGCTACCCCTAAACGGATGCATTGGAGAATCGCAAATCTGTAGGTGGCATTTAGCACACCGGGGCTGTCATTGAAGGTGAGCATACAAAGGCTCCAATACCTACTGGCCATAGTTTATAAGGGATTTTTGTAGCAAAAGAGAACAAAGTTACTTTCTTCTTTTTTTTTCTCTTTTGTTTTTTTTTCTTTATTTTGATTTGTAAAACAATATTTAGTTATTACGAGCAATCAAAAAATAGAAATGCATAGTCCTACCCTGGAGTGTCTTGGTGATTTGAAGCACTACAAAGTCCTGTTTCACAAAGCTCATAAAAGCACTCAGGTGAAATGCTTAGTTACAAATAGTCATTTAACTTCACACGTGTGTCAAACTGTTAAATATAGTACATGCTGACTTGCTTACAGATGGGCAGAAAATTCCAGTTCTCCTGAAGGCAGTCCCCAATGTGTGTGTCAGTGGTTGACCCCTGGATCTCTTGAAGGGTGGTGGACCAGTGGGGAATACGTTGCTGGAGTAGGCAATGGACTTGAGGCTTTTGCTTTAATATCTGATAATAAATGGCTTCCAGTTAATAAAGAAAAACAAAAAACGGAATCTGACATATGTATGAAATTGATTCAAATTTGATAAATATGCCTCCAGAGTAAATGACTGAATTCATTAAAAGCTTGGGATAGCTCACTAACTCGAAATAGCCTTTTTCTATAGTCATTGCTAAGGTAGAGTGACTGCTCCCCATTCAAACTCCAGCCAGTACAAAAAGTCAGTCATAAGGAAAGACTCAGGACTGTTTTAGTCTAAGTTAGAGGTGACTATGAATGCTGTAGATATTCTAGGCAGCTGCCATCTACAGAGTAAGTGTGGCTGTCTTGCCGGCAAAATGTGATGTGTTGATGACTGTTAGATTACATCTAAAATCCCATTTACTGCCAATAGAAGAGTTCACTCAAGGCTTTTGCCTGATGTCTCCTGGTGCTTGATAGGGCGTTGTGTGATATTATCAATTTTCGCTTCAGGCGCGTTCCCACGCAACAGCGAAGACTTCACAGGAATTTGCACATTTGATCTAGGGTGAATGATGCTGTTTTCATAGCAAAGCAACTTTTCCCTGGCAGCAAATGATAGGTGCTTCTGCACCTTCAGAAATGCATGTTTTCATGGAATTTGGGGCGGTATTTTTTTTTTTCTTTATGAGGGTTGTGATCAACTCTTTTCATTCAAAGAAAGGGCTGGTTGGTGGGAGTCACTGTCCAACTCTGAACAAGGTCCTCAATCTTTCCTGTTTTCTTTCTGGTGTGTTAGCAAAATAAAAGGAAAGACAAACAACGTAAACAAGTCACGTAGCATTGCCCCCTCTGCTGCAAAAAGCTGCCAAGCGATGTGTGATCCACCTTTTTTTCTGTAACATTACAGGATAAAATGTCTGCAAAAGGGCAAACTGCTGCTCACCTGACTGGCAAGATTTCACCAGCGTGATGTCCTACGCAGCAGGGATCGCAGCAGGGATCTGTTCATGCAGCCCCACTGGTGTGCAGGCTGGGAATAAACACCAGACCTTTTGCATCGGGTACCAATGAGATGATATATTGCCTTCCCTGCATCCCGTTAAAGTGCAGGGTTGAGGTGGGAGCCTGGCTGAGCTGCTCTGTAGCCAGGTGGAACTGTGAGTGGTGTAAAGGAAGGTAGGGAGGAAGGACAGTTTTCTGACACATCCCACCAGTAACAGAACCAACTCTGGTCTAGCACTGATGCTGCCGTTTGTTTTTCTAACTGTACTTTCTTCCTAGGAACAAATCAACAGGTAAATTCTTCTTGTCCTGTAGAAGTGACGTTAAGACTTCTAACACGCACACACATTCACACCCACCCCCCTTACGTGAATTTTCTATGAAACATTGCATTTATATCTTTACTCTGTAAGGATAAATTTTTTTGTATTGTAAGGGTATATACATTATATTATTATAATGTATGTATATATAATGTAATGTATATAATGTATATGATGGATTATATTATACAAATATATTTGTATTGAGGACATAGTTTATGACTTTTATTACTAGCCATTTATGATAATTATCCACCTTTATTCTCACAAGTGACATCTAACTGTTCCCTGAGAGAGACCTGGAAAACTAAAGAGAGACTGGAGAAGGAAAGACAGATTTTTGTGGTATCCAGTAGCCACCAGCTATTCAAAATTTATTTTGTATGTGAGGGATTTCAACAGAAGCTCAAAAATGAGAGTTATGGAGACAGAAAATGGTACTTGTAGTCAAATTTAGGGTTAGGTGGTTAAAGAGTCATTTTATTATTAATGTCCTATCTATATAGATATACAGATATACATATATGTATGTTCCTTAATCCTTCTAAGTTATTTTTTAATAACTAGTAGTTTGTGCTTTTTTTTTTCCTCAAAGGAAGTTTACCTACAATGATTGTCTTACTTGAATTGTTTGTTGGTTTTGTTGCCTGTCCCAGAACAGACTTGAGGCACCCAATGCTACTTCATGTAAAATGTAGAAACTAGTAACCTTTAAAGGAGACTGTTTGAGGGGGCTGGAGGCATTGCTCAGTGGCACACTTCTCAAATATATGTTCAACTATTAGGTTCAAATCTCAGTGTCAAGGTGGGTCAATAAAAGGCAGGCTGTGTACAAGTTAAGAGAAATAAAGAATTATCATGGCATAACCAACATCTGAGAACGTACACATAGTTACATCAGGAAAGCACAGCACGAGACAGGAGATTCTCGTTGAAATTAGGTGTGTAGCTGCAGGAGAGACTGAGGTAGCAGTTTCATGGATGATGACACCACAATGTCTGTTGCTTCAGGGCCCTGCTGCCTTCGGATTCTGGCATAATTTGCTTTGATTTCCATCAGTTGCTTTTTTTCTGTTAAAAGAGAAGCATTCTTTTTTCAGAGACAGATCAACTTATAAAACATAATTAAAGTGCAGGTTGATGAGAGCGTCTAGGCTCCCTCAGAAGTCCTTGGCTCCCACTCTGCACTCTCACTGCTTGCTGTGCTCATACCATCAGGTACATGTTGCCTTTCTTTGAAAGTCTGTGCAATCAGAGGCACTAGACAGGGCTTTCTTCCAAGTACTATAACGTCTGAATAGGAAGCTACCAAAGGAGTGCTCTAAAAAGACCCACAGAAAAGATGAAAATCAAAGCATCAAGAACAGCATTCAGACTTTATAACAAACGACAGAAAACATTCTTAATTGTGTCAGGATGTGGGGGAAAGATGCTATTCTTGAAAGCATCTAGTTTGTTTTGCCAAATGAAATTCATTTAAAAAAAATCTTCGAAATTCCTTGATGACTGACATCTTCCTGTTAAATAATTTTTGCATTGTTGTATATGAAATAAAACATTATCATGTTTTGAGACTCTCACAATGTCTTATTTTCTTGCACATCCTTTAGCTAGTAGGTCACAGAGAAATCGCATGTGGAATGATTAGTTAAGTGTCTCATAATGAATAAATACATGTGAAAGCACTTCCCCCTTCCTTTTAAAAGTATTCAAAAATGCTGATTTCTTAGTTAATTATTTTTATTTTATTTCATGGAAACAACAAAATGGCATCAATAAAATAAAGTTCTAGGGAGTAACTAAATTTCCTAGAACAAATGTGCGTGATTCACTGGAAGAATTTAGGCAACTAGGAAAAACCATAAACTCTTCACCATGAAGATGATATGGACATCTTCCTTCCAAGGTACAGGAGTCAGCTTTGACTTCACAGAAATATATATTTATAAAACTGGAGATTCAAAAATGAATGCTTGTCCACACAGGCTTGTAGACATAGTCAGCAAAGAGAAAAGTGAGACGGAGAGTAATACTTGCATTTCCGATTTTCTTAGTCCCCCTCATAGATTTTACTGGGGACAAGCTTGTTCCTGGGAAGGCAGTCTGGGCTTTCCCTCCGGGGTTGGATACCCTTTGGGTTAGCTTTCCTGGAGCAGGTTGATCTTTATTTCTCATCCAGGCCCAGTGAAGACTGTGTGTCAAGGAGGCTCATGCTGAAACTATGAAAGACTGAGCAGTGTGGGAGTAAGGAGGAGATTGAGCCTGAGCCTGCACTGCAGCACCCAGTTGCTTTGCTTATTTTTCCATTGACTGATCATTTGAAGGTTGCTCCTTATGATGGTTAATACTGATGGCCACTTGACAGGATCTAGAATCACCTAGGAGACAATCCTCTAGGCATGTCTTTATAGAGTTTCTAAACTTGGTTAAGTGAGATGGGAAGACCTATCTTAACTGTGGACTCACCATTGTATGGACTGGGGTTCTGGACTGAACAAAAGAGAAAGTAGGCTGAGCATCAGCGCTCATTACTCTCTGCTTCCTGACTGTCAGCAGGTGCAGTGTGACTGGCAGGCAATCTCCTCTTGCTTCAGAGCATTCTCTGCCACTTTGGGCTGTACCTCCAGCCATTTGGTCACAGAAATAAGAAAAGCAGCTAGTGCATTTATATTCACAAAAACATTGAAGACTCTCAGGAAAGGAAGTTTTATGTGTATTACTTAAAAGATGTGTACTTTGAGAATACAGAAAGCTATTAAGTAACATTTACTAACAGCAACAACATTACCGTTGTTGGAGGTATCTAGGTGACCATGTACTACTGAGTTGAGGTTCTAAGCAGTGATGGGGAGGGAGATAACAGAACACAAAGAATGCAAAGACTCGGACCTTGTCCACAAGGAGGGAGGCTTGAGTCATCCCTCTGAACAGTGCTAGACATCCCAATAAGTTTGTGTCTCCTCAGTTTCCGACAAACAGTTCTATATCCTAATCTTCTTATTTCCTTCATGTAAAAAACAATGTATTTTGGAATTTCCTAAAAATTATGTTTTGCTAGTATCTACCTTCCTACAGAAAGGGGCTTTAAATTCTTCAGGATAAGTAGGATAAAAGACTAGATTTTACTTTGTAAACATATATTCTTTCCATTTCTGTCACTTAATCAAAGGAAATAATTAGGAAAAAGAAGAGTATATTAAAACTAGCATAAACCTACTTTGCAACAGAAAGAAAATCTAGAAGCTGAGAAAGTCCATTAATAAAACATTGTTTTGAAAAATTTGGATAGAAAGAAGTCAACAGGAACCTGTCAAGATTCATAACTAAGGAAAGGCCTTCAGACATGGTTCTCAGTATTTCTGTAAAGACGCCTGGTAAGGCCCAACATTTGCTGAAATTTGGTTGAGATCTATAGAGTAAACAATGTAAACGATGGTTTTTCTCACATACGGAAATATAAACTTCATTTTAATAACATGGACTGGCATATAATAAGGGCAAGGACTCTGCAGGAAAGACTGAATGCTTTAACTCTCAAGACCTTGAGAAGAGAGGATGTGTTACCTTTTGAGGTTATAAAGCCATGTCCTGCAGACACACAGACAGTCATACCCCTCTCTATGTCATCCCATGACCGAATGAGCTCCCCATTTGAAGTGAACAGGATTTTGGCTGGGTGGGACATTTTCAGACGAATAGTGCAGTCATCCAGCAACTGAAACACAAAGGGACACCCATATTTTAATGAAAAATTTCTCAAAACAGTTATTAAAACATTTTTTTTTTTTAGACAAGGCTTAATGTAACACAAGCTGTTAACTTCAAACTCACTGTATAGTTGAAGATGACCTTAAATTTCAGATTTTCCTGCTTCTACCTCTTTTAGTGCTGGGATTACAGGTGTCTACCACCATACTAGGTTTATGGGTTACTGAGAATGATCTCAGGGCTTCATAAATGTTTGGTAAACACTCCATTGTAGAGAACACTTGGAAGAAGTTTTTGTTATTTTGGTTTCTTTAGAAACACAAATGGTGTTTGGATTAGATTTGTGTTCCCACCCCAGCTGTGAAATAGTTTTTTGTGAGTTGGATTTGGATTATTTGATGCAGGTGACTCTAATTTGGTTAGGTGCAATCATTCTGGAACCTGTAGCTTGTTTTGGGGATTGCGTGCCTTGTGGGTAAATGGGAACTTTTGGCTTAGGGTGTAAAAAGTCTAAAGACCCAAGAGTTGGAGTGGGCTTTGGTTGGTGGTTCGTTGGTTGGGTTGCTGTCGTTAGTTAGTGCAATAATTCCTAAAAGAGCAAAGGTTGGAGAGTGAGTTTATAGACGCCAGTCTGACTCACTGTCAGCTAGTCCTCTTCAAGCTTAGGACAGCCTAAAAGAGGCTGTGAGATTTCTACTTTCTCACTTTCTATATCAAGGCCACTTGTAAAAGTGGTAAAGATTTCTTTTTATCCTTCCTTTCTCTTTCCCTAAATAGAGGGTAAAAGATTGTAGTGTACAACTACATGCCACCAAAATGGAATTACATCTTTTTGTTCTTTGTTGTTGCTTTTTTGAAACAGGGTTTCTCGTATAGCCCTAGCTGTCCTGAAACTCTCTCTGTAGGCCATGCTGGCCTCCAACTCACAGAGATCCACTTGCCTCTGCCTCTCAAGTGCTGGGATTAAAGGTGTGCTCCACCACCGCCCAGCTTGAACTATTTCTTAATCCTCTAGAGCAATGCTATTGAGAGAGCTCTGTTCCTACTTAGGCACTCATTGAGTTGCAGTCATTGGACACAGGTAAGGAGGGGTGGGAAGAGGGTACATAGTGAGTGTTTGCTGACATGCTTGACATGAAGGACTTTAGTGGTCCTCTGTGAGGATTTCCTTGTAGGCCAATTTTTTCCACAGATGAAGGTAACTTGATGTTTATCTAATTTCTAAATACAGTAAAACTTGGACTAAGAATCTAGACATGATAAAATAGTTTTAATTTTTTCTCAGTGATCAAAGAACTGGAAATACAATGATGAGGAAACTCAGACTCTGCCCTTTGTATCACAAGCAGAAAAGCCTGGGAAATGAAAGAGGCCCTTGTAGGTAGTTGTGAATTTTATCCATTAAAACACTTCCTAAACACAGAGTCAAAGAATGAGAGAAATCTTAGTATAAAACTTATTTTTTAATTGAGAAGACATTCATCATATTTGCCAGGATGTAAGAAATAGCTCTTCTCAGCTGATATGAAAAAAATCAATGTGAGGGAACATCATATAATTTATTCTTAGGAAGCTTTGGTCAATCAAATGATAAAAACTCAATAATAAAAATGAGAGAATTTAAATGAATAGTCAAATAACTAAACTTTAGTGCATTAATAGTCTTTCTGTTTACTAAAATTAGACATTCAGAAAATACAGTGGAGGAAAATTCATCCACAAACAAAACCAAACAAATAATTATCTAAAAAATGTGAGATCCTTATATGAATACTGTACAATTTTACTGATGGACCATGGAGGAACTACAGGGGGACCAAAGCCTAGTCAGTAAATGAGAGAATCATTTTAAGCCAACAAAGGAGAAAATATTTTCACCTAAAGTTTTCACAGAAAAAAAAAAATCAACATAGTTTTTAACAGAATAAAGCACAATCATAAAAATTTAGAAAAAAAATCATTGAATCTTGGTACTACTTCAGTATGGTGAAGGATTGTCTAAAACATTAAAAAGCAACAAATACACATTGTTGGTTACTTTTCATACGTTAAAACAACATAGACAAGTGGGAAGTTGGTTGCGTGCATGCCACCACAGATCTGATAGTCACCTGATAAAACAAACAAAAATTATCTCTCATCAACATGCAAAATACAACTAATAGCAAAATAGTTCAGAATATCATAAGAAACCTGAAGAACCCGTGATCTTATATTGTTCTTCGGAATAGAATTTTCTGAGTGAAAAATGCAAAGCCTGTCAATATTCTCTGTGCAAGTCACAAATAAACTAGCACGAGCCTCTAACGTCTCTCCTCAGTTAAAGCTGCAGGGGTCTCAATCGTCTCACTCACCAGCAGAGCTTCTGTTGACTTGCACAGACTGGGTCACAGACACGTGTGCAGTCCCTAGAGGACATGCAGGTAATATGTATCCAAGTGCTCACACATGTTTATATGAGTTAGCATTGTCAAACAAAACCAGAAAATAAATATAGATTTGTATATCACTGTTCTTCACAACAAACTTAAGACAATCTCATTGGCAATCAATAGAAAATTGGATAAATAAGTTTATGTGTTGGATAGATCAGAACAATGTTACTAGAAATATTGTGTTATTTTTTAAGTGTTAAATTATATGGGGAAAAGTCACAACAGTTTTGTAGATGAGCAGAGCAACTTTCAAAACTGACTTGCCATGATCACAGTAGTCAAACATAAATAACCATTTGGAAACCATGGATAGTCATATTTATACTAAACTAGGATAACGTCACTCGTGAGTGATAGTGTCTCCATTTGCTTATTGATGTTCTTAGTTTTTTCCACTGACTTTATGACACTACTTTTTTATAATTAGAAGACAGAATAAAAGTTATTTAGCAAATTAAAAAATTCATGCTGATTATCGTAGAAGTGAAACCATAATATATCCATACAGAGTGTGTATGCAATTTTCCTAAATTTTCCATAAGAATATTCTCTACTTAACTTCTATGGGTGAGAAAATCAAAACCACAGGTGAGGTGGCCTAAACAGTAGACCATTTCTGCTGTTCAGAGTGATGCAGAGTCCCAAGTCAAGATGCTGGCTAAGTCAATTCCTGGAGGGTCTCTGTTCCTGCCTTACAGATGGTCACCTTCTTGCTGTGTCCCCATATAGAAGAGAGAAAGAGGAAGGGAGGGGAAGGAGGAGAAAGTTTCTTCTTTTATCTTTGTGGTGTGTGTGTGTGTGTGTGTGTGTGTGTGTGTGTGTGTGTATAAGAGCACACAGGTGCCCATGTGTGAAGGCCAACCACCAACCTTGGATGCATTCTGTCGCTTCTCACCTCACTTTTTAAGACAGTCCCTCTCTTTTATCTTGAGCTCTCTGGTTCAGTTAACACTGGCTGACTATCAAACCCCAAGTATTTGCCTGTCTCTGCTTTGCCAGTGCAGGGATCGTAGGTCTGATCTGCATGCTTGTGCTGCAAACATTTTAATAATTGAACCATTTCTCAGCACTCTCCTCTTCTTGTAAGAGCACTAATTCTATCTAATCAGGACCCTGTCCTCATGGTTTAATTTATCTCTAATATCCATCTAAAAGTCCTATCTTTGAGTATAGTCACATTGAGGTTTAGAGCTTCAACATTTAAATTTGGGATAAGTAATAGGAAATAATCTATTTCTTAGTAGTCACTGTATTTATGTGTTCTCTATCTCAAGGCAAACAAAAGGAACAACAGCTGAATATCTACCTAGGCTGGAAACAGTATGGGAAAAACATATAAATTGGTATGTGGGAGGAAATTATGTAATTTGAAAAGTTCCAACAAAAGAAAGTGAAAAAGTACCTTACCACTTAGATGTTACTACTCTGGAGAGATCACATTTCACATTTATAATCAGGATTATGAATGTAACCTGATAAAAGCATAATAAAGGCAAAACAGAAGTTAAGTATGTGCCCATTTCACTTGGTTTTCATGGAGACAAAGTCAATGAGTTTACAAAAGTCTTTATAAAATAAGTTAGAAAATAAAGCATTTTTGTAGTCAATAGCTACTGTGTGAGCCCAGCAAAGAAGACAAGGAGACATTTTCATAGATATCAACTCTGCCATACCTCAGCAGAGGGAAACATCTGTCATGATCAGCAACATCTTGGACAGTGGAACACCAGTCATCTGATCTCAGGTGTTTTTATTGATACAGAAGCTCTTCAGGTGTTCTATTGATACAAAAACTCTGCCCCCACATCCAATGACCTATTTGCATAGTGAAGGAAACCTGTAGCCCAGTCTCATCCCACAATCATTTAGCAGCCATGCCATGCCATGCCACCGTTATGGTGGGGAAACTCAAGGCCTAAGGGGAAGTGTTCTCTCCTTGTTGCTAAAGACTGTGGGAGAGAAGACGACAAGAATTCCTCTACAACAACTTTACTCTTCCACAATGACTCAGTCAGAGAGCCCTGAGCAGGTGCAGATCATGAATTAGCAACCATCTTAATCACAGATTTGCATAAAGTGAATACCTGCAGATAATACAAATTGCCACAGCTTAGGCAGCCATTTCCCCAAAAATGTACAAAACAATTACTGTAAACATAACTAGAAATAAACTTCTCTGACACATTTTCACTAAAATTATATTCCAAACTATTTAATTAAGTTAGAACCTTCAAGACATTCTTAATTCTTCGTGCTTCATGAGTATCTAAATCTGTTCCTGTACTTCTTATTACACTAACTAGATATTGATCATTTTTGTTGCAAAACGAAAAGTTTTTCTATAAAATACCAGCCCTTGCTTATGTTCTGCCTTGTGAGTATAGCTTTCATAGACCAGGTTTCCTCAAGCTGGGACACAATAGCATCATGGTCCCACTGTGTGCTCCAGTGGGCATGGTGTACATGCTGTTCTAAAAAGAAAAGACCTGTTTCTAATTTCTGTATCTTCTCCTCATGCATTCAGAGACATTCCTTGGCTGAGAACAAACATGGGGATTTCAAGACATATCAAAGTGATGAGAGAAGACAAATGTTTCAGACTAGGGAAGAAGGGCCTGGGTGACCATAAATCAGGAAGAGATGCTGCTACTGAACAGAGCCACTAGCCATGGAGAGAGCTGCCTGGTGCTTTGATGACTGATGAACAAACTCCAGCTGGAGATGAGCGCCGCTCTAGCAATGTTCAAGGTGTATGTGGTTAAATCATCCACAATCACCACGGTAGTGAGAGCAGTTGAGAGAGAGCTTGCATTGGCTGTGAATGCCACCTGGGGGTTTTATTATATTGAAGATAGTAGAGTGAAGTACTTTGTAATGTGCCTGCTTCCCATTCTTCCTGTAAGTCTAGCCACTGAAACGCCCAGTGTCTTTGCAATCGGTTGTTAGCTAGCTCTCCTCAGACATCTGAAGGGTAGACTCTTCCTGCTGCTCCCTTCTTCACACAATCTATTCTCCAGAAGTATTTCTTATGGCTAGGTATGTTGTGAGGACACATTTCTAAACAGATCATCCAGACTCCCATGACACCTCATAATTAAAAATATATAGCATGGGAAAGGAAGAGGGAAGGATGAACTTTTTAAAAAACAAAGCAATGAATCTCTAAGAATCTTTGTACATATCAAGGCCACATTGATCACGCCAAACACTGTTTTCCCAAAGCCCTTTCTTTTTTTCAAAGATGAACTACGGTCTGAGGATATTAGTCCGGTATAATGTTACAGACAGAATTCTACTCCCCTAACATCCAAGTTAAAGTCCTAATTGCTAATTCAACCATTTTTGAAGATGGAGGCTCTAAAGAGATGAATCAAGTTAAGTATGGACAAGAGGGAGGGGCTTTACCTAATAGGACAAGTTTCCTTACAAAAAGAAACAGCAGAGGTGCTTCTCCTCACACTCGAAGGGGAGAGTGATAGGGTACTGCTAGGAGGTGGCCTCAGCAAGCCTCAGGGTGGCAGGAGGAGCAGGCTCCTCGTGCTGTAACAACACTGAGAAAAGCAGCAATGAACAGGAAGTTGAGCCATGTATAAAGTCTCAAAACTCATCCCCAGAGACTCACGTCCTTCCAGAAGGTTCCACCTCTTGAATATTCTGCAACCTTCTCAAACAGTGCCACCAGTTAGGGACCAGGTGTTCAAACACCCAAGCCTGAGGAGGAAAGACCACATTCAGAGGAATGCCTTTCCCTTTCAAACAATCTCTCCAGACAGTTATACTCTCCCTTTTCCTTGATGTGAGCACCATCTATTTAACATACTGCATCAACTCCAACACCCATGCTTTTGCATGGTGCCTCTCTTCACTAATACCTTCTCTGTCTAAGTTGTTGATGCGTACCTCTTTCTCAAGCTCTGTGAGGTGACAACAGATTCTTTTGCAGTGTTGTCTCTTATCCCAGGTGGGCAAAGTGCTCCCTCCCTTGATGGCCCTACTGAACTCCAGTAATTCTACCTTCATCACATTTGTTAGTTCTTCAAGAAGATTACTAGTTCCCTTATCATGTAAGAACAATCTGCACTCATCACTAAAAAAAATAGAACACAAAAACATACAAGAAAGGAAAATAAAAGTTACCCATGATATGACCCAAAAAATGAGTTTATTTAGGGCAGCTAAGCCCTTCTACGCTGTTTTCAATTTACCCACATGCGTGTGTATAAAACTCAATTCCACATGCTTTAGATTATGCTTATTTTACACAGTGTATCTCAGCCATATTTGTTATTTTTATTCTTTCTTAAAGCTGATTTTAATTGAATTATGATATTCCATCCTATGTGCTATAATTCACTTAACCAATTTCCGATTGATAAGTTTTAAAAGTATTTCTAGTTTTATCTCTATTGCAAACACTTCTGGGATGAATATCTCTAACAAATAAACTTTGCTTAAGTTCATGAAAATGTCCTTGGAGTATGTTATGACTCAAATGTGAAATGTTGGCCCATGGTCTCATGGGATTTAACACTACTCCTCAACCAGTGGCAGTAGCTGGCAGAACCTTTAAGAGCAGAGGTCTCGCTGGCAGAACTAGGGTAGTAGGAGCAGACCTTTGAAGGTCATGGTCATCCCTAATTTTATTCTCTGCTTCTTGTCTGCTGAAATTTGAGAAACAGTATTTCCACCATGAAGTCCATCATGGACTCCCTGCTACAGTGGTTTGAATCAGAAGCCAAAGCAAATCATTTCTCCCGTGTCCATTATTTTGTCACAGTGACAGGGAAGCTAATGTGGATGCATTCAAACATGCATTTGCTTATGAGATGCTGAACCAAATGATTCTTCCCTAAAAATTTGCATTTCCATCAACATGAGAGTGGGCATTTCCCTGTACTCAGTTAAAGCTTGGATATATTGTCAGATGTTTTACCAACTTGAGGAGACATCCTAGTAAGATAAGAGACCAGAGGCTACTTCTGTGAGAGCTGGTGAAAGAGAGATTAAGAATAAGAAAAAATAGACTTTATTCTAAAGAAAGGAATAGAGGTAAAGCTGATTCCAAAGTCCACAAAAGAAGAGCAAGGTCCTGGGAAAGAGCAAAGACAGCATGAACCATTTGTTACCCAGAGGAGCAAGCCGAACACAGCTGTCATGACACAGCTTCTTGGCTGAGAAGAGGCCTCATGAGCTGTTTCTAAAAGGTAGCTTGGATGAAACAAGCAGTTCTGCCATCAGGACAGGCCCACAGTCTTCCTGAACTTTAAATCTAGTTGCAGGATGTAGACAATGATGAAGAAAGATCCAGCTTTGTCACACCATATGACTCAGAGGACAGTGGCCTTGTGCTATTTTGGAACAGAACATATTGTTAAAAACTGGCTAACTTGTAGGCCTGAGAGCAGTGAACAGCTACAGGCGAGGGAGTCCTGATTTGGTCTGATGCAGCACCTGGGTGAGGAAAGGCTCAGTGAGGGAAACTGTAGAAAGCAGGCTCCTGATGAGCTGAGGGACGCAAGTGGCAGGAGGCTGGCTCTGATTAGGCAGTGTAGAGAAAAAGATAGCCAAAAGTGACCTAGACAGGTCTCTTCTGAGAATTACCCTGGGCTTTGACAGCTCTGAGCCAGCAGGTGGATCAAATTCTGGAGCCGACGTTGTCATTCTCTGCTGTAGAACACTAGAACTCTTAAGTCCCAGGGGTATACATGACTCCCACAGATGTATCATTACCCCAGTAGGGTGATTGGTATTCAAGGGATCTTAGAAGTACAAAGGCAGGCCATCTGCTGGCACCCACCTCAGTCCTGAGGTACTAAATCATTCAATCAAAAAGTGGATCAATGAACAGAAGAGACAGCTATCAAAAGAAGAAATGCAAATGGCCAGCAAATATTATAAAATATATTTTATATCATTAGCCACCAGGGAAATTAGAAATGACTGCCATCAAGAAAACAAATAACAGCAAATGCTGCCAAAGATGGGGTGATAGGGATATAAACTTGCGCAGCTACTATAGAAATCAATATGGAAGGTCCTCACAAAACTGAAATTAGAACAAAATGACCCAGCTATACTAATCTTAGGTATACAGTCGAAGGACACTAGGTCACCATATCCGAAAAATATTTATATATCCATATTCACAAGAGCCAGGGAATAGAACCAGCCTAGATGTCCATCCATCACTAGATGAATGGATACAGAAAATGTAGCATGTGTACAAAATGAAGTATTACAAAGAAAATGAAATTATGACTTTTTCAGGATAATGTATGCAACTAGAAATCATATTAAGTCAGACTCCGGAAGGCAAATATTGCATGTTTACTTTTATACATTGAACCTAATATTTTATAATACCTTTATTAATAATTTGAGTCTTATACAATATATCTCAATAACACCCTCTTCCATTCCTCCCTATTCCACTCTCCCATCCCTGCATCCGAGAGAGAGAGAGAGAGAGAGAGAGAGAAAAAACAAAAAGCAAATCAAGTCTAGCTAATATAGCAGGAGCATGAATCACAGGTATCACAATGGTTCTTGGAGGCAGCAGGCTGTTCTGATAATGGATATTCCCCTGGTCCACACTAGCCCAAGACAAAGCATGATGAAGTTTGACTTGAAGTCGGGCCTCATTGCCCAAGCCTGAGCAGGTACCCTGATATCCTGCAAACAACAGGGCATCCTGCAGTTCCCCCAGACATCCCATAGGCACCAGGGCCTCCCTCAAGCATCAGGCTATTTCCCAGGCTCCAGTGAATCCCACAGATGCCTGGGCATCACACAGGCACTGGGCCAACCCATACACATCCAGATATCTTGCAGGCACCTGGACATCCCACAGGCACTTAGGCATCCTGCAGATGTCTGGACATCTTGCTGGTACCAAGACTTCCCACAGGGACTGGGGCCTTCTATAGATACCTGGACATTCTGAAGGCACCTGGATATTCTGCAGGCACCCCAGACATCCTGCAGCCTGCAGCTGCACCAGGACCTCCCATGGACACCAGGACTTCCCATGGGCACCAAGAATCCTGCAGAGACCCACATATCACACAGACACACAGCTAACCTGCAGATATCTGGACAAACTGGGCAGTCTTTCCATAGGCACCTAGCCATTGCCCAGACACCTGGACCACCAACAAGCACCAGGGCATCCCATGGTCATCCATCAGGCACCTGGACATCCTATGGGCACCAGAGCCTTCCATGGGCATTAGGGGATCCTGCCAGTACCTGGAAATCCTGCAGGCACCAGGACATCTCCCAGGCCACAGGGCATCATACAGATGCCCAGGCATCATGCAGGCACTGGGCCAATCCACAGACAACTGAATAGCTTTCAGGTACCCAGACATCCCACAGGCACTCAGACATTATGCAGACACCTGTAGAGGAACATTTAATCTTTTAATCCAGCCAGTAGCATGGCTGCTCTAGCAAAGGCTCACACCAAAAGGCCTATATGAAAGGTAGAAAGGGATTATATCCAAAGGCTTTTATGAAGGGATCGCATGCAGAGCCTGTGTGATCCAGAGGGAATGTAAAAAAAAATGTTAGTCAGAGAAACAACAGAAACAGACTAATCCTGTCCTCTGCTTGTGCTAATGCTAAGTGAAAGAGATTTCTGTGGTTAAGGCAATGTAGTGCACATCTTTAATCCCGCATATGCCTTTAACCCCAACTCAGGAGGGAGAGTTTAGAAGAAGCAGGAAGGTAGAACTCAGAGTTCAGAGTTCAAAGAGATCAGAAAGTAGAAGCAGAGCTCAGAGAGAGAAGCAGGGAAACTGGGCTCAGAAAATAGAAGCAGAACTGAGAGATGAAGAGGAAGAGGCAGAGCTCAGAAAGGAGAAGCAGAAAGTAGAAGTAGAGATGGAAACAGACAAGAAATAGAGAGGAGAAACAGAGTTAATTCAGTCAGGCAGTCAGTTCACAGAAGCTGAGAAGATCAGAGCCAGTCCAGAATAAGCTAAGAGAGAAAGCAGAGAGTCAGAAGCAGATGGTTTATGATTTACTGTTAAGAGATCATAGAGTAAGCTCAGTCAGCAGTAAATCTCAGAGGCTCAACCATTCTATGTTTAGGTTTGAAGATCAGATTGTACAGACACCGAAGCCTTCTAGGTCTAGGCTTAAGATTAGATTGTATGGAGGCTGAAACACTCTAGGACCAGGGATTGAATTAGCAAAGAATAAACTGTCCTCTGCCATGAACCCACAAGAATAATTAATAAAAGCAGTGCTTATATCCATGTCTACAGACACCAGGTCAGCTGTCAATCACAGGGCCTCCCACAGGTGACCCGCCATCCCACAGGCACCAGGACATCCCACAGACATGAGGACCTCCTGCAGGCACCAGGGCCTCCCACAGGCACCCAGACATACCATAGGCACCAGGGCCTCTCACATGTGCCTGGACATTCCACAGGTACCTGGAGATTATGCAGGAACCCAGACATCACACAAACACCCAGACCTCCTGCATGTATCCAATTCTGTTGCAGGAGCCTGGCTATTCCATGGGATCTTGTCTTCCCACAGGCACCCAAATGTCACATAGGCACCCAGATTTCACATAGGCCCCTGGACTCTAGGCAGACACCCAAACTTCGAGTAGACCCCTGAACTCCAGGAAGGCACCTGAACTTCACACAGGCACCTAACAGCCACCAGAATGAATGCCCCATAGAACTAGGCTCAAGTAACTGGACAACTCTGATGGTGTCAACATCTTATTGTTCTGGTACACATGAATATTTTGAGAATTCTAAGATCCTTCTAAAAAGGAGGAGACTCAACCCCTAGCATGGAATATTATTCAGCTGGGACATCTTGCTGTTGCTCAGGATCAGGATGATTTAGAGGCTTGGGAGAGTGTTTGGGTCAGAACTGTCCATCCTGCTGCCTTGGTCTTTGTGCCTAGACTAAGAACAAAGCATGGCACATATGTATAAAAATGCCCTAAAGGAACCCAATACTTTTATGCTAACTTAAAAATTAATTTCAAGATAGTAACAAAGACAAAATACTGTATAATTAAAGAAACCCACAAAATATAGTCAGTGTTGTTATGAATGTCATTAAAGCACATGTACTTACTTGCTTTGCCTAATCTACATTAAACAACTTTGCTGTGAGTGTTAGGAGTCTTTGTAATCTTGGCATCATAATTTAATGAAACTCTGCGCCGTGTATCATCTACCATTGATGTTAACCTGTCAATTACACAGTGTTGCCAAAGTTTATAAAACTCTACCCACAGATATAAATCAGAATGATACTTCACAGCCCCTAACATAGTGGCTTTCATATATAAAGTTTATAAAAATTATAAGGTCATGGAGCCATAGTTATGGAATGCCTTTCATACTCTACAGTGTGAGCCACATGAATGAAAAAGCTAATTTCTGACTAGCTAGAACCATAATATATATATATAGTGTTTGGAAACCTCCTTGTAAGTTTTGTTATGCTGTGTCTGATAGGCTATTTTCCTCCTATCACCCACAGCACACTCTATACCCATTGATTAATTCCTGCATATTCTTTCACTACTTGGTTGCCTTTAGTTGCCGAGCTAAGTGTTCTCTCAGAAGCAACATCAACAATATTGACTTTGGCTTCCAAAGAGACCAGTGAAAAGAAGAACATTTTAGCCACACTTTGAAGTTACCATTTTCCCCTTTGCCTCCATGTGTACAAAACATTTCCTCTTTATTGCTCATTTTGAATGTTCTACATTTTCAGCTTGTTTCTCAAGCACAGCCAAGTTAGCTGTAAACTTCTGAGACATGGCTGTACTTACTGTCCTGTCAGCGATGAGAGGTTCTCTCACTGAAATCTGGAGCAGCCTCGGAGGCAGAGGTGAGCTCAGCTAAGATGCTTCTACTTTTCCAGAACCCTCTTCAGCTTTGTCAACTTCCCTAGGCCTTTCTATTGCACCTTCTTGCTTCCCTAGCCCAGCCTCCAACACTATTTCTGGGAGTCCTTCTCCTCTTGGGAATGTCTGTGCAAGCACTTCACAGAACAAAGCAGGTAAAGGAAGCACTATTAGCAGTAACGCTGCAGCAGAAAAGACCTTAGAAAAGACTAGAAAATTCACTTGCAGCTTACCTGAAGTTTACACTTAAAAGATTAAGACAAAAATGTCAAACTTTAGATTTACGGCCCTCAAATTACAAACAATTAATGAATGGCTGCTCTTCTCTTCCTAAGCCAATGTTTTACCTTTGGAAGTTGAAATTCTGTCAGTCCAGGATGATGGGTTATGAGAATATGAAAGGCTTTCTTTCTCTAAGAACTACAGTTGCTTTTTCCATAAAGAAGATATCTAGTGGATAATTCACAACAGAGGGTAGAAATAACTCTTTTGTGAGCTAGATTTAAAGTGAATGAGAAAAACTAATTTTAGTCATTTTTATAAGTCTATAAACACTATTAAAATTTTTAAATTATTATTGTCACTTTAAAAAATGAACTAGGTCCCACTTAGCTCTGGCTGGCCTTAAATACGCTGTTAAATATACTATTAAATACACGAAAGATAATCTTGAACTCCTCATCCTCCCGCCTCCACCTCTCAAATGCTGGGATTAGATGCTTTGTCACCACACCCGTTCTAATGTGATTTTAAACTGTTTGTTACAGTCCTGGTCTAGAGTGGGTGTAATTGGAGTTGCTCGCTGCTGGCCGTGTGTCACATTAGAATGCACATGCACATCAGATAGTATTAGATGTCTCATGTTCACACGTGTAAGCTCGTTTTGTAATCTGATCAGCCTTGTGAGAAAAGTATTAGTCCCACTGGACAAATGAGAAAATGAGGTTGAGAAAAGTTCATTAACTTGCCTGATCTACCAATCTAGAGATGTCAACGTTGGCGTCTGATCCCAGGCCTACTGGACATTTGCATAAGATTTACCTCTGAAATAGTACTGGCCCAGGCGTAAGCGCCGTCATCAGGTCTGCCTCCATTCTGGTAAGTCCACACTCGTTTCACAAGGGGACCCTGGTACAGGCTGCGTTGCTGGGCTACATTACATTGAGTTGAGATCAGAGAATGTCTGGACTGCAGTTCTTGGACTTCAGAAAGGTGTGCCTGTGAAGGAAACCCAGAGAATTCTGCATGCAGAGAATGGTTTGGTGTGCATAAGGAATGTGATGGAAGCCAGAAATGCCATCTGATCACAATCCATACTGAAACAATTCTACTAAGTAACCGTGGCATGGCCAGACCTCTCCTGCCATAGATTTGGGTAAATACCCCTTGCTTCCATGAAGCACTGAAAGCATTAACAGCTATTGGGGTAATAACACAGACAAATTCACTTTAACAAAGCATTTAACTCATCTGCAATGTTAAGAAATACGAAGGGTGTTGTGTTTCCGGACATGTGCATGGTGTTTCTCCTACAGGAGATGTCTCTGCAACTAACAAGTGAGTTTTTGATTTAGAACCACAGCTTCTTTTCCTTTAGCTAAGCGAAGCACAGGGGACTGTGTGAATCAAGCCCTAGCTCACTGATTTCTGAAATGCAGCTGCCACCCTTCTGCTTTGCCAAGTCCCTGCCTGGCAGCTCCTCATCCTATGTCAAGCATGTACTAGCTCAATGCTCAGTTACTCACTCCCTGGCTAGGGATTTATCCTTCTTAGCTTGACAAGGAGTCACGTCTCTAGCAATGTCAACTTCTTCATTCCAGTCACCCTGGTTTAGACACACACTTAAAATTTGCATTGAACACACATGTCGCAGATTTGAGAAGCTCTGTTAAAATAGTAACATATAGTATGATGAAAAACTTCACAGATCACACAGGTTTCCTCCAGTCTCTATCCCCATTTCTGTCTCTGCAGCTGACCTTTCTCTATTCAACTTTTTTATGTCTGGCAATCTCCACTGATTAACCAATTGGCTGAAACCACTTTTTCATCTTCTTATTTCTGAATGTCTCCATTGCGATCGGTATTGTGCTCCTTGCTCTTTTTACATACTGAGTCGTACCCTCAGGAATGATGAGTGATGAAGCCGTAAGGTTCAACTTGACTACACTTAGTGCAATTACCTTTGTACATATCCACTGGGCCTTTTTCTCGTCATTGCTAAGGTCATAATTTCTGGTCTCCATTCAAACAAAACAGACTTTCATGTGAGCTGGCTGTCTCCTAGATAGCTACTCTCCAAATGCCAATTCAATGCTTGGCATATGCTTATGATGGTCATAACTGCCTAGTTGCTGAGAGCATATTAATAGCATAATTTAAAAATTCAACATGATTCTTTTAAATGCTGCTAAACTGGGCAGAGTCTTTAGTGTCTGGGATCCCAAAGAACATACCTCTGTCTGTTTTATAAGTTCCCTGAGCTTCATTTCTTCTTGAGTCTGCTCAGTCCAGCCTCCTTTGACCACCACCGGCTGCAGGGGGCTTTGGGTGGGAACCATGGTGGTTGGCTGACATGCTGCTACTCGTCGCCCTGGAAAGGAATCCCTAGAGATGTTTCTAAGGATAAGCTTTCAAGTTTCAGAGGAATTGGTTTGACTTTCTATGCATAAATTATTCCACCCAGGAGCTAGAACACAGGCAAAAGTACTAAAAATAGCATAGAAGCCAAGATGACTAAGGTGGTAATATTTAACAATATTAAAGCTTGGGGCTTTAAATGGCCATGGGTCTACAGATGGAAAAGGAAGATAGCATGCTGACTTCCACCTGGCCCCAACACAGCATCTGCAATCTGCTTCAGCAGTAATTTAGTCAAATAGAATTCATGACCTTACTTAGTCCTCATCATTTCGTCCAGTCTCAGAACATATGTTTTGTTCTCTTCGCTAATAGTAAGCCTTCCCCCACAATTGGTTTCACAGACTGGGGATTAAATATTTCTGAAATAATCTTAACAGAAGAGATGGGAGTCTCCCTTTTATCTAATAATACCTCATGAGCACAATTTGCTCCTGATGCCTCTTCTGAGCCCTTTTTGCTGTTTAGAAGTTGGAATAAGAGAAGCTATTTATTGGAATACTGTATTCTGAAGAACTGCAGGCATACTTTAGTAAGTGTGGTGACTCAAGCATATGCATTCCTTCAAGTAGATCACTTCGAATCCTTATAAAAGACTCTCAAAATCACATTATATGAAATTGTTTTCTTTTTCTGAATTGAAGGTGTGTTCAACTCTGAATCTCCTTCTGCTCTCTAAACTTCTGATGTAAAAGTCAGAAACCCACATAACATAAACCCAAGCTCCCATGAAGGATGCGGCAGGAGGATGGCAAGTTTGAGGCCCGTCTTGAGTGAATGCAAGGCTAGCTAGAGTAATTTTAGGAAGCTTCTGTTTCAAAAATTAAAAAAGAAATTAAATTAAAAGTGATTGAGGGCACAACTCACCTCGCACACTTGAGGCTCGGGGTTCAGTTCCCAACACTTACGAAACAAACTGAGAAAGGGAACATGAGCAGGAGCTGCTGACCTGAGATGCAACAGGATGCATTGAGGAAGCCATGCTCAGGAGGATAAATGAGAGAGCTATGAAAATGGAATGAAGACTCAACTTTGCAACTTTGTTGCCAAAACCATGTTAATGTGAAGATTCTCATATGATAGCTACAACGAACCTCTAATAATTCGGGATTTACAGAGGATAAAGACTGTGTGTCTTACAGCTAAAATTTGAGGGCAGATCCAGCAATAAAAATAAACGATGGCAACAACTTCTCTGGGAAACCAGAATACAATATGCCTAGCAGCCTTTCCTACGCAGTCGGTGAACGTGGAAAACCATAACTGGGTCAATCAGTCAGTAAGTTACAGTGGCAGCATTACTAGGTCATGTGCTTTGGACCACAGCAGCCTTGCTCGATACAAATTCATAAAAATGCAGTTTTTATCCAACTTTATTCACAGAGTGAAGATACTAATTTATAAAGCATAAAGTTTAATGGGTAATACCCCAATAAGTATCATATTTAGAATGCACCTTGTAGATTCAAATTTTGTTTGAATATACAGAGTTCAGCAGTAGCTCGTTTTTTACAGCTCAGAGCCAGCAGCTGAAAACTGGAACCAGGAAAATAGATTACATGGCATTTATTTTTGTCACCTTGCTTCTAGAGGTCCTAAGCAGACAGATACATTTGCACTATAATGTTCATGAAAATGCATAAAAGATTTTAGTCAGAGGAAAAATTTTCATAATATATTGTAATTTACCTATGTAAGAACAACATAAACTGTGGCTAAGCAAAGGGGATATGTGTAAATTACTTCATTTTTTTATTATAGTTTCCATATCTTATACTTTATTTTACGTGAGATAGGGGACAGCAATGAGTTGGCTATTGGGGACATGCCTCTTCCCTCTTCCTGATGTTTCATTTCAAGTGGGTGGAGCCCTAGTGACAGCAGATGGCTTCTCTCACTGGATGTTGGACAAGCAGAGGATTCTTGTTTTATTTTCAGTTTTCTCTTAGACGCTGGAGAGCTTAAGTGCTTTCCTGGTGCTTCACACTGTCATTCTCATCAGTTCTCCCCATTCCACTCCAATATTGGAGTGTCCAATATTGGGACACCCATCCTTTTCAACATCTGTGTCTGGGAAGGGATTTTGATTAGTAGACCCACCTGGTTCATATGTAGCAAGGGCAATACTTTCGTCTAGTTTATAATACTGAGTTTGTTTGTTTATTGGTTTTTCAAGAAAGGGTTTCACTGCTGTAATTCTGGCTGTCCCTAGAATCTGTAGACCAGGCTGGCCTTGAACTCACAGAGATCCACTTGCCTCTGCCTCCTGAGTGCTGGGATTAAAGGTGTGCACCACCACCACCTGGCTTGAGTTTAATTAGTTTTAAAAAGCCAAGTTAGGAAATACATTGTCTTCTCAGGAACCCGGGTACCAACATTTATTATCCAATATTACCAATACTATTGCTACCAATATTATTACCAATATTATTTTTATGTCTTAACTATGCAATAGCTATTTGACATTAACTACATAATCACAAAATTGTTACAAAATAATTATTATTTGTTAATAGCACTGATCATGTTTACAAATCATAGTACTTGCTGCAGTGACCAATGGCTATAATAATTGGGAAGAGTCAATTCTGCAACTGTTCAGACTTTGCATACCTCATCTTTCAGGCAACCCTCAAGATGTATAGAATTATGCAGAGGTCCATGCCTACAATCCCAGATTTAGGAGGCTGAGGCAAAGTGTTGATGATCATGCTTCAGAGACTATCCACTTTTCTTTCCCTCCTCTGCCTCCCTTCTGTGTCTGTATATGAGGAGGGACATCTAATAGGGTCTGCAGTTACCTGAGCTGGTAATCTGTGCAGCTAGTATAGGGCTTTCATCAGAGTAATATGTATAATTATGTGTTAAATTATGTATAACAGCAGAACACACACCAGTTTTAGGTGGAGACAAGAAAAGCATTGAATCTGAAGGGAAAATACAACTGTGGATAGATTCATAATGGACATTCACTAACCGAATATAGGTTGTTTCAGTGCTGGTGCAGTGTGTGGATAGTATCAAATTATATTTAAATGTATCTTTGCAAATTATAGTAAAAGTTGAAGACATAATGTAAAACTAGAATTCAGCAAAGGCAATTCTGCCAGATGCTGTTTTCAGTATGTTGCTTTCCACTGATTTAAGTCAATAAAAAAAAAATGAAGCTTGGGAAATTCCCCGAAGTGAATGGATTGAAATTCCATTCATTTTTGTCTTTGACTCATTCTATAACTAGTCAGGAGCATATTAGTAGGGTGTAACATTTCTCATCTAAGGGGAACAATCCCATGAGCAAGTAATTAAAATAATATCTTGAGAGCTATCGGAGGGGAAGTTCAAGATGTGACAAACTGCTTTATCCCAGGTTTGGAATGGGGGGGGGGAACCCCAGGAAAGAAGTAATAATAACAACTAGGGAAAATTCAAGAGGGTAGGAGGGAGAAATGTTGAAGCAGAAGGAATTAAATTTTCTCAAGAGCCAAGAATTTTGAAAGCATATGATAAGCCTAGGGTGCTAAAAAGAAAATCCAATGGATGTGGTGAGCAAGGAGACAAAAACCTCACAGGAAGTGAGATCGTGAAGGCCGATATTAAGGAGCCTCAGCCTTGTTACTCAGGATTCTCCAGAGTCTCAGCAGGCCTTATATCTGGGCTGCCTTAACACCTTTGCATCTTTACATGATCCTTTCAATTCCAGATTCTCACCCTTGTTCATATTGCCTGAGTACTGAGTTGGCCTGGCCTTCAGCCCACTCTAATCTTGGTTACCTTTGAGGATAGTATGCACAGCTGTAGGCTGCAAGTTCTTTACAAAAATAAAATAAATAAATAAGGGTTCATTGAAATTGATGGCTGCCAGAGTGCCCCTTTCAGTCAACCTCTGACTTTATTATAATCCCATCTGCATGCTAAAAGACACCCTTCTTGTGCCAGTACAGTTGATAGTTGCTATGGTGACAATCTGAAGGAATCATAGGAGGGAAAAGGAGTGGTGCCTGAATTCATGGAAAGTCTCTGCTCATCCCCAGAATGGATATGAATACTTCCCATTAGTTCTCCGTACCTCACACCCCACTCCATTTATTTTACTCTGTATCTATCACTTCCCAGTTTTCAAGGGTTGAGAATTTATTTGAGGTTTGTTTCCCATTTCTCATATTCTTGGCCAAGAATAAAAGTCTTTTTCACTGATGAATTGGTGCTCAGCATTGTTAGTTCCACAATTATTAGTGGGGAAAAAAAAGACCCAGGTTTTGGAAAACAAAAATACAAATAAAAGCTAGTAACCAACAAATGATGCTGTCAAGACTTGAAGCAGGGAGACCAGTTAGGAATTGCTCTACTAATCCAATCAATAGAAGATGTTTTGAATTTGGATAAAGACAGTAGAGACTCTTCTAGTTCGCTTCTCTGTGGCTATGGTAAAACACCGACTAGAAGAAACTTCAGGAGAAAAGGGTTTATGTGGCTCGCAGATTGTAGTCTTATTGTAGAGGGAAACTAAGGCAGGAGCTCAAAGCATAAGGCTGGAACAGTAACCATGGAGAAATGCTACTTGTTGGCTGGCTCCCATGGCTTGCTCAGCTTGCTTCATTATATAATTATATATTATATAATTCAGGAACACCTGCCCAGGGGTGGCACAGCCCACGATGGACCAGGCCCTCCCACAACAGTCAGTAATCAAGAAAGTGTCCCACAGACATACCCATAGGCCAATCTGAAGGAGACAATTCCTCAAAGGACGTTCCTTCTTACCTGGTGACTCGTCAAGTTGACAAACACTAACCAGCACACACTTAAGGGGGCTTAATCCATTAGAGGTCAATGCAATTCAAGGTAACAAGACTTTCTAAAGATTCACTTGGGGAAGGAAAGGGGGCTGATAACAAGAGTTACTTGCAGGTTCCTGTGAGAGAATGCCTGGGTGGACGGTGATAGAACCCACTGGTAGAGGAGACAGAGGCATTGCCATTAGGGTGACATGCTGCTTTAGTTTTTACTAAAGTGACAGTGTGTCGTAGTAGGGGTAGCAGACATTTGGAGAAGTCATTAGTGTTTTCGTTCATAACTGGAACCATCCCTTAGGTAAAGAATGGATATTGGCTATTCCAAAGCCAGTGTTGCCTTTTACATGGAGAACTATGTGTGCTGTTGTTGAAGAAAGAGTCATAGGCTTCGGACACAAGACAATGTTTATAATCAGGAGACAAAATTCTGTGATGCTGATTACATAGACTGAAATGCATTCCTCCCTGGACTCAAGTCCACAGGACAGCGATTCTCTCTGAGCAAACATCTGCATCTCTAGTGCTTGGAATAGTATAAAGTCAGGAACCTAAGATTCTGTGAGAAGGAGAATAATGAACAAGGACACACAATGCCTGCTGTTGGCTTTGACTATACAATTATTCAAAGTATATCTCAGGCTATATTAAGGAGTCCTTGACCAACTTACCCTGACCCTGATGACTTCAGTACTGCTCTCTTCTAATTGCTAAAATAAAAAATGTCCCATAATTAAACTATACTTCCAGCCAATAAAATATCAAGGAATAACAGTAAGATTTTGTTTAAATGTACAGAGTTTGTTTTGTTTATTTCTGACATCTCTCGAGTGTCAGTTAAGGGAGTATTTTAATCTACATACAAATCATGGGTATTCCTTTTAATATAAAATCAGTACTAATTGGCTACGCACCTTGTTCAAGTTTACATCGCATAATGTTTATGTGGCATGTACTGGCTATCTGTCTGCTGTCAAACGCTAGAAAATAATTACATTTGGATTTAAACACAATAATCAGCTTCATCCACACTGACCTTTCAACTGTCGCACCTTGTGTTTCATGGTGTCTAAATCAGCCAAAATTCTGTCCCTCTTTAGCCAGTCTTGTTTCTTAAATTTTTCTGATTTCTGTGGAGCTACAACAAGAAAAATAATGTTTTGCATAGTACTCTGTTATCAACAGTAATTTATCATAGGCACCAAAGAACGTTCTGCTTCAAGTGATAGATTGAATTAGAAAGATGTAATTAAAAGAGCTAAGGGCTGTTAAAAAAAAAAAAAAAAAAAAAAAAAAAAAAAAAAACTTCATATGAAGGATAAGAGGGCTTAGGGCATTTCTGTATGGAACAGAGGAGGGCCAGTATGGAGATCAGAACTGCTTTTTTGTATAGATTTACCATATGCAATAGCCATATTTCATTTTCTGCTTCCACCAACTGTTTGGAAGTGATGAAAGCCTGGCTTGGGACAATTTATTTTTTAAAACACGCACCTACTGCCTAAAGGGTGCAGTTCCTAAAGATGAGAATGCGCAGATAGGTCGTCCTCAGTGTGAATTAAACCCATTTGTTATTTTCTAATGGATACCATTATTCTCGGCCTTATAGAAAAAGAGTCTCTTTATCAACTAAATTAGACACTTCTCTGTGTAGAATACTCCATTCCAGTAAGAGAAAAACAAGCAATAGTGCAAATATGTGCATATGGCTATCTTTGTACATGTATTAATTGACTGATTGGCTCTCTGCATAAATATGATATTATTATGGTGACATTATACATAGTTAATTCATTTTCTCATGACATAAAACTTATTTCTCCCTCTCTTTACACACTGTCTAGAAGGAAACAAAAACAAAACCTTACCATTTAGAGGCAGAAGTGGTTCACCACAAGACACCCAAATGGGAATAGGACTTCTTAGGATCTGAGCAAGCAAAGCTTTATTTATGCCTTCCAAACAATCCAATTTGTTTTCCATTTTCATTCTTGAGTTTTCTGGGAAACAAGTGACACATTTACTCTTGTCAGTTATTGAATAAATATGCTTTATGAATTTATTTGTTCAGCCAAAGTATTTTCTTCTTCATGGATGATGTTCATAATTATTATCAATATTGGAGCCAACACATACATTTACTCAGAAACTTCATAGACAACCAAAGAATTGAATATCTTCCCAAATGCTTTAAAATCAAACAATCTTTAAAAGTAACTAAAACGTTCTTGCAAAGCTGGGTGATTTTAGCATCTGTGTTCTTACTGCTATGTAAGCACACAGTAAGCACTATGTTGAATTTTTTCATTAGTGCTATTTCTTGTTTTCTTTTTCCTCCTCCTCCTCCTCCACCTCCTCCTCCTCCTCCTCCTCCTCCTCCTCCTCCTCCTCCTCTTCTTCTTCTTTTTATTTTTGGGTTAGTTTCTTGAGACAGGGTTTCTCTGTTGTAACTCTGGCTGTCCTGGAACTCACTCCGTAGACAAGGCTAGCCTCGAACTCACAGAGATCCACCTGTCATTGCCTCCTGGGTGCTGGGATTAAAGGCATGCACAACCACTGTCCATCCTAGTTCTATTTCTTTAAAGTTCTTCAGTGGAAATGAATGGCATAATATCATAACTCAGTTCCACGGGAGCATCCTATGAATGGCCCTGCCTTGTCCAAGAATATGTCCTGGAATATGAAAGAAGGGATGCCATCAAAAGACACCCTCTGATAGTCTTGATGAGCATCACTATGTTCTTCCAAAAAGATTTTAAAGAAGAATTTGAAAGAACTGTGTTTGAGACAAATACCCTTTCCACACTAAGTAGAGGCAAAGTTCTGTGCTTTAAAAATCATCCAGGCATTAAGTGTTCAAATCATTGTTTCTTAAAACTCATGAGAAAATCAAACAATATAATATATACAATTATGATAAGAGTCATGAATTCTTTTATAGGTACCAGCCAAGCACTGTTCTAATATATGTTCATATTCGTAAGGGCAAAATATGAATTATATATAAGGAATATTAAATATATATTCAAGTAAATGTGTATATATATATATATATATATATATATATATATATATATATATATGTATATATTGTGCTTATTTATACATTTGTGTTTTGAATGTGCCCACTCTTAAATTCAGGTAGAGAAATTTGATGGTCAATATGATGTTATTGGAAGGTGGGGTTCTTTTGTTGACTTATTTATTCATTTATGTGCTATATGCATATGTAGCTATGTAGGTACATGTGGCTATCCAAGATTGGTTTGGGACGTCACCTTTTGTAATGTCATCTTTTATCACTCTCCATGTTAATTTTGAATCAGGGTCTCTCACTGAACTTGGTGACTGCCCTCTTAGTTAGGCTGCCCAGTGAGGCCCCAGAATCTACCTGTCTCTACCTCCCAGCCCTGGGTTTACAGTTGTGAGCTACCATTACCTCACTTTTCTACATGGGTGCTGACATTCTGAACTCATGTTCACAGGCTTGCACAGCAAACATTTTACCCACCGAGTCATTTCCCTAGGCCTGAGGTTCATTTAAAAAAAAATTATACTGTCAGAGTGCCTTTTCTTGTGACTGAGATTAAGGCCCTAATAAAGGAGACTTCATACAGACTTCTGGCTCTCTTGACTGTCAATTTTCTTCCGTGTGACAACTCAGCATTTCTTCCCACTGGAAGATGCAGGATTTGATATTACCAGTCAACCAAACCTGCCAGTGCCTTGATTTGGACTTCCCAGTTTTTGTGAAAAATATATTTTGTTTTTAGAATTGCCTAGTATATTAAAAAAAAATTCCCAGAATTGCACAAAGAACAACACAGAAAAATCTATAGGTAATTTACCTCAGCAAAAGAGTTCAAGACGACCCAAACTGAGTGAGCAAGCACACTGGGACAGGAAGTTCACTTAGTTTTTGTTTTGATGCAGGTGTGACTGGGTCTTGCCCCATTGGTGGGAGCTAGACCTTATAGCCTGGCTAATTCATAGCTGGAGCAAAAGGGAAGGGTATGATAGTTAAGTCTCAGAGATATCTGACATCCAGGAAATGGGCCGTTTGCATGCTAAGGTTTCACAAGATAAGGGAGATTTAGCAGGTTACACATCTTTGATAGAACAAAACGTTTCTCACAGTGAAGTGTTCTATTATAATAAAACAAAAGAAGAAAACAAATAAATCACAGGCAGATACATTCTATTGTGAACAAAACCTCCTGAAAAGAAACTGTGTCTACAGAAACGGATTGACTAATTAGAATTTCAGGACTGTGGAGAGGCTGAAATGTTGCAGGTCTGGAGGCTAATTACCTTATCTTGGGCTAGTTTCAGTCCTCCAGAACAGCCACTCCTTGCCCATCTCTATGTCTGAACTAACATCTTATGACCAGTAAATAAAAACCTATTATATCTATTAACTTAACAGACCCAGACCACTAGGTTCCACCAATCCAAAAGCTAAGAACGACATCAGATAGCATCTTGGTCTTACAAAAGAGCTTCCCTCATCTCATTGCACCTGCCTCTCTGATGTATCCATCAATGTATTTTAAATTTGGCTTCATTCATGACTTTCTTTGTTCTATGAAACTATAAAACTTCTTCCATGTTGGAACATGGAATTTGAGGTGACTTAAATCTGTGTTCCCTAGCTGTGGTTGCTCAAAATGGACCCAGAACAAACTATCTCTTATCCCTCTAAGATAAGTTTTTCTATGGTTTTTGCATCGACGCTATGTTCATTTCCTTCTCATGAAAATTCTGTAGGTACGCGATATTATTAGTACATCCAGTCACAAGCAAGGTAACTGAGGCAGAGATGGGTTCAGGAACTTGGCCAATGTCATTCTGCTGCACCTGGAAAATCTGGGATTTGGAACCCGGTATTCTGACTCCCAAACCAAAGTTTGTAACCTCTAAGCCATGGCACTCTGGATAGGAGTGAAAAATCTCACATGGAGAGCACACTGTGATGTCACAACTGGCAAGATTGGATTATTGCTTCAAAAACCGTTGCTCGTGGCACCGTCCTCTCCCTTAGTTGTAGATTGTCCAGGACACGGAAAAATGTGGGCAGACTATTATGACATGGTGTGCTAAGAGCTGCAAGAAAGGGGCATCCACCCAAACTTCTAGGGTTTCAGAGGAGCAGTGGGGGCAGCGAGGGTAGGAAAGGAGAGCAGAGTGCAGAAAAAGTACAGAGAGGGAGACCCCCCCCCCCTTCAACAATGGGAAGAGATCAGCACTCTTCAAGCAATGATTTCCTGAGTTCTCTCAGTTGATTTGGGTTCTCAGTTTCAGAGAAAAAAAAAAGAAAAGAAAAGAAAAGAAAAAAGAAAAAAAAATAGTACTTCACAAAATAGTTAAATTGCCTACTGTTATTAATTTTATGAGTTGAATATATATTATTTCTTCTTTCATTTTTTTGTTTTTTTGTTTTGTTTTGTTTGGTTGTTTTTAGTTATCCAGGAAAGTAAGAACACTGAAAAATCTCACTGATGCTCTTTGAACCACTAATGTCAGTAGAAGTTAACCAACCTTCTATATTTTGAACAGTTATCTCTTCTGTTCCAATGGACTCTGTGCTTTTCTCTTGCTCTTCAGGGTCTCTCTGGGTAAGGGTTTCACCTACAGCCCACAGAACCAAGCTATGCAAGGAGAGGATGGTGGTCCCGTCTCTGGTGTAGACTTTGGAGGCTGCTCTGGTCAGTTTAAGTTGTTCCGTGCATTCTGCAAGAAGCTACACAACACAAGTGGTAAAGAACCAATAAGAGGGGCTGGAGAGGTGGCTCAGTGGTTAGAAGCACTTAATGCTTTTGAGAGAACCCAGGGTCTGTTCCCAGCAAACATCTGTAGATGGCGTACATCTAAAGTTACTCCAGTTCCAGGGGATCCAGTACCCTCTTGTGACCTCTGAGGGTACCAGACATGTATGAGGCATACTTACATGTAGGTAGAAGAAGTAAAAATAAAAATAAAAATTAATAATATTTTTAAAAAACACTAACAGGAAATAACAATGACAATTGAAATCATAGCAATGGTTGTTTGCCATTGTAGAAAGCGAGAAAATCCTTTGTTTTGAGAAAACAGACACTGAATAACTAACTATATTTTTATATTTGAATACAGACATTTCATTTATGTCTGATTGCTCTAATTTAACATGAGCCAAACCTGGCTTTGAACATATCTAGAGCTGAAGGCCAGCAGCTGATATCTGCTGATACATTTTCCCACCAAGGTATCTTAGCTAAAATGCGTAATGGCTCAGAGGGGTAGAGTGCCTGCTAGAAACCTGATGACCCATGTAGTAGAAAGAAGAACTGTCCCTCTCAGATTGTCCTTTAACTTCCACGAGTGCATTGTGCCACACACATATACCAAATAAAAATGTAAAAGCCAAGCAACACAAGAGACAAAAATGACAAAGATGAGAGAGGGGGAGAGAGGGGAGAGGAGAAGGGGTAGGGAGAAAGAGAAGGAGGGGGAGGGGGAGAGGAGGAAGAGGTAGGAGACAGGGAGAGGGAGAAGCTAGCTCAAATTGGTGGATGTGGACAGGGATGCTTGTTCAGTTTTGGGGGCTTCTTATGGGTATCTCTACCACCATTACCCCCTAAGGACACAGAGTATTTCAGTGATAGCCACTTACCCCAGGGAATGTTCCAGCCACAATTAACTTCCCATTCCGATATCCATTCCCATTTTTGTATGCCATTATTTTCACTGCCTTCAGGTACGAAGCTACCACACCACTGTGAGATGCTGTGCATACACGCGTCTCCATCCGTAAAGATGACAGACGCTTTTCATAATATCGGAGAGTGTTCTCAGCTTCATCAGAAGATAAATCAGCCTGGTTTGGGTTGTTTTTTTTTTTTTATTTTGGAAAAAAAAGAAAGTTTACACAAATTCTGTTGTTTCTGCTTTGTTATTTTGGAATGTTTCTGTGCCCCATTTAAAATCTGCACGTATGTGGATGTGGCAGCTACACTTTACAGTGTCCTTTCCATGTACTGTAGGTACTCGATGTGGAGGAAGAAGGGAGTCAGGTCAGAATTCCTCAGTTCTTTTTCTAGTCTTTAGACTGACTTCTTAGCACATGGTCCCTTTCTGGCTTGCTCTGGTTATCATTAGAAGTTGTTTGTTTGGATTTAGGGTGGGTCAAAAGAGATATGGAAGAAAGGATGTGGGGACCAAAGAGAACCTGGCATTGAAGTAAGGGGCTATGAACACTACAGATATTCTCTTAATGAGCAACTCTACAAGGAGGTCATCCATTGGTGGAAGATGAGTGTGGAGCGCAAGGAAGATGCAGAATGTCCTTCAGAAAGCTTTCTTTCACTGTCCTGACCTAGGAGCCTGCCCTGAGGGACAAGCTCTGACATAGCTGTTGTAACAGAGAAATCTTGCTCAGTGAGCTCTGCAAAACCAGATACTGTCTGACTTCCTTTCTCCTTCCAACTTACTTCTTGCGTAGAATTTTCTGCAATCTGCCACCGCCCACCTCTAGCATAAAGCAGGAGACAGAATGAGACCTGGAGACGAGAAGGTGAACCCTGAGGGACACACCAGGCTGGCAGCTTGCCCACATTTTAGGGTTACCTTCTTTTTACTCTGCTGTTTAAAACACACACACACACACACACACACACACACACACACACACACCAGTTCTTTACATGCTCAACTGAAAGGATTTTTTTCTTATTTGATTTTTCAAGACAGGGTTTCTCTGTTGTAACTCTGGCTGTCCTGGAACTCACTCTGTAGACCAGGCTGGCTTTCAACTTAGAATTCTGCCTGCCTCTGCCTCCTGAGATCTAGGATTAGAGGCGTGGGCCACCACTGCTGGCTTTTTCCCTCTTTTTTTAATGTGATTTTAAATTAAGGTCGCAGGAATGTGGCTCAGTTAGTTCCCCACCTAGGAATTCTAGACAGTATTAGTCATGGTTTCATAAATGCATGGGTGTTGCCACCCACCCTGAATTGTTACTAACAACAACATGTCAAATCCTCCCTAAATGCACCAGACTCATAAACAAGAAGCTTTCCCTGCTGATGTAGGGCAAACACTGCTGTGTTAAGTGAAGGTTTACAGTTCCTTTCCAACCTAGAAGCTGCAGAAAAAGCAGGGTGAAGGTCACATCTGCAGAAGTGCCCAATTAACTTCAAAGACTGGACAGATCTATTAAAAGACAATGTGATTTAAATTACAAGGACAAAAAAGAAATGAATGCTGGCAGGATGGGAAGGTGTATCTGAGGAAGACGAAGTGGCTAAGTGAAGATGAACCTGAATGGGAGGACAATCTGAATATATCAAGATACCTTGGCAATGCTGATGACCTTGAAAGGCCCTCCTCCCAAGGACTTCTGCATCCGGGAGCCCGAAGCACAGAAGAAGGGAGCCTTTGGAAGCAGCTGTTTCAGCCGCTTCTCTGCCCTCATGGACTGTCCACAAGCCAGGCAGAGCATCATTTCTCTCTTTCCGTCAGGTGAGAGGCAACAGTATCCCTAAAAAAAGAGGAAAGACTTTTCCCATGTGGATTCTTCTAAATCATAATGGTGTTCTTATAAAATTCTTCACAGCATAAGGAAAGCACATTTGTCATTTTCAAACACTAAATTTAAAACCACAACCCAAATGCGTTATACTTCCTAGTAATTATTTTATATATATATATTTAGTATGCCATTTGGTATGCTGGGGGAGGGGCACACGTGAGTGGAGGTCAGAGGACACTTTGTAGGCATTGGTTCTCTCCTATCATGTGGGTTCTGGAGATTGAACTCAGGTCCTCAGGCTTGGCAGTCAGTGTCTTATCTGCTGAGTTATCACACTAATTCCAACAATTATAAATTTTTAATATTATTCTGTAACTCTGTAATGACTATTCAATACTGAGGACTCTAACTTCTGTACAGAATCCAGATTTATTTGAAGAATGAGCAGTGCCTCCACAGGTACAGGAAAAGTACAAATCTTGTACACAAGGGACATAGTGTATACAATGGACATCGTGTATACAAGGGACATAGTGTATACAATGGACATCGTGTATACAAGGGACATAGTGTATACAAGGGACATCGTGTATACAAGGGACATAGTGTATACAATGGACATAGTGTATACAAGGGACATAGTGTATACAATGGACATCGTGTATACAATGGACATAGTGTATACAATGGACATCGTGTATACAATGGACATAGTGTATACAAGGGACATCGTGTATACAAGGGACATAGTGTATACAAGGGACATAGTGTATACAAGGGACATCGTGTATATAAGGGACATCGTGTATACAAGGGATATCGTGTATACAAGGGACATCTTCATGTGCATAGAAAGTAAATAATCGATCCTTTGGTTAAGGAATAATACTGAAAAGATGCAGGAGCCAGAGTGAAGGTGTCTCAACTAGCTCAACTGGAGACCAGAAAGAATGATAATTGAAATAGTTGACTGTACTGGAGTATGTAGACTCCAAGGAATTCATAACAAGACTATTAATATAAGTAAAGAATGAAAGATGGGGAAACTCATTCAACATAATCAGAAATTAATTGTGATTGGCAGGCATTGACTTGAAAACTAAACATTGTGGCTGTGAGTGTAGCAAATTATTTCTAAATGTGGCCACAATAAAACCATTCCAATCTTGTTTGTGTGCCCTTTTGACTGGTGACATTATTGCTCCTCTGGTCAAGAGGTACAGTGTTTTCTCTTTATCTCCTCTCTGTGATTGTGAGCAATCTATGCCACTGACTTTGGCCCAGTGACAACAGAATAAGAGGCAAGCAGGCGCAGGAGAGGAGCTTGCACAGTGGAGCCTGGGCAACACAGATAAGTTGGAGCCCTGAGGCTACACTGTGAACTCACTTGAGCCAACCTTCTAGAGAGGTGACTGCCAACCACCATGCATGTGAGAGACTACGTCTTGGACTATCCAGTCCACGTACTACTAAAGAAAAATGTGATTATAGCTATTTTAGAAACCTTTGGCAAGACCAGCAGAGCTATCCTGCTGACCTCAGTCCAAATTGCCACTTCACAAGGGATATATATCTACATGTCTATATATCTACATGTCTATATATCTATATATCTATATATCTATATATCTATATATCTATATATCTATATATCTATATATCTATATATCTATATATCTATATATCTATATACCTATATACCTATATCTATATCTATATCTATATCTATATCTATATCTATATCTATATCTATATATCTATATCTATATATAATCAGTTGATGTGCTATATTATAACAGAGAAGTGGAATTGCAAGACAAAATTAAGTATTTATTCTGACTTTCCTTTCAAACCATATTTTTGGCTAGTGAAATATGTTTTTAATGAGATAGTGTTCTTATTAAATCCTTAGCTAATTAATGTGGAGAAAAACAGTATAATCAGATAAAAGTGACTATTTTGAAACAAGATGATAGCATTGGATTAATAGACATTGAGGTATTTTCAAATATGGGGACAAGAAGAAATTACTTCAAGCCACCACTAAAAACATCATTAAAAACAAAACAGCTGGGCATAGGCTCCAGAGAGCTAAATATATGAAACACACAGGGAAACCACAAAGGTTCTGCAGAAAATGGCAAGCATAGGTCTAATAACTCTAGTGTGCATCCCATTTGTAGGAATTCTGGGGAAGAGAATCAAGTCAAAGGACACTACAAGAAAGTAAATCCAAACGCAGAGCATTTTGCCTGACTGTGGACCAGGCTATGGACAGGATCCCACCTGAGGGCCTCCTTTGAGTGTTGACTCAAATCGACAAACAAAAAAATGAACTTTTAGGACAACCTAGGAAATTTGGTTAAAAAGAGTTCATTATATTTCCAAAATGTCATTGTTAATTTTGGTAATCATGACAATGGTGTGATGATTAGTCAAAAATGTTCAAATGCATGTAGGAAATGCTCACAATTAAACAAGTCTTTTTAGACAGACTAATTTATTTTACTTGTCATAATTTTCTTTCATTCTTTCCTAATGAGAATCCCAGAGTATAAGTGATTTCATCAAAAGAATTAGCATTCTTTAGAGACATGGTGGAGCACACGTGTAACCCCACATTTGGAAGGCAGAGAGAGGAGGACTGCAAACCAGAAGCCAGTTTGGCCTGTGTAGTAAGACCCCGTCTGAAACAAACAAATTAGTGTTCAGCCTGTATGAATTTAAGCTTTCTCACGGGGAAAAATCTTGCTTTATTAAATGACCTTATTTTTCTTCCATCTTTGGGAAGAGGGAACAACTTACAGGTTGATCAATGTTTTCTTTAGTGACAGATGACGTGCAGAGGCCAGAGGAATTTGCTGCTGTGATTTCCTTATCCAGGGCAGTACTGTGGAAGGCTATAAATGCTCTCTTATTTTCTATGTAATGCCACTTTTGATTGGCAGCCCCATTGCTGTATGGCTTATATTTCTAAAACAGAGAAAAGAATGACAAAATATGGACTCGAATGGACAGGTGAGCTTATAAGATGGAACAGTAGACACTTTTCTATTGTATAAATTTGGAAAGTACAGACAATTACTTATAAATCACTGTACAATGTTAACTATTGTTGATATTTGGAAATTACATATATGATCTCATAATCGTAAACACTATTTGATTCACAAAATAATAAAAACATTCAATTTTGTAATTCCATTATTTTTCACTGAGCACTATTTGTGATTGTTTCTGTCATTTTTAAAGTATATTAATCATTTCATCTTAGGTATATTATACTTTTCTAATCCTTAATAGTTAAACCGGCAGTCTTTTATATTCCCTATAATGGGTAAGACAGCAGGACATATGTAAATATATGAATTTCTTTTTAGCAAAAACTTTTAGGATTATTGATTAAGGTCATTTAAGAGATTTGATAGTAACCAAGAAAGCATTTTTAAGGAAGAATATTTAATGTTCTCCTTCTGCAACAGTATGTGAATTTACTTATTGTTTTTATGTTTTTGCCCAACACACGAAATATCTCCCTAAATGCCAGCTTACTAAGCGAAAAAACATCAATTTGTTGACATTTCGATCTGTATTTCACTGATAGTAAAGAAGTCTTTTTTTAACAATTCAGCTAAATATGCAACATAAACTGGATCTGTATTTTAATTCTATTGTTTACACTGGTATAGAATGTAATTTTGTTATATAATTATATATATATAGATAGATAGATAGATAGATGAGTTATCTCAAGTGTAAGTAAAAAAAAAAAAAAAAGTTTCAATTTAAGAAAACCTAAGCCCTAAGTAAGACTTAGTTCTAACTAAGTAAGCTTATCATGATTCCTCAAGGAACTTTATAATTTATAATTACTTTACCTGGTAAGAGATTAATAGCAAAGAAGTCCTTAGCATTAACTTATGGGTCAGACAACTCCAGAGGGCCAGAGCTCACTCCAAGGTCTGGAAAACCAAAAGCTAAATACTCAAGCAATAAGAAATGGTGTAGCGGTATTAACCTGAAATGGGTCATTTTCATGATTTTACAGATACTTCGATGTTTTCTCAGAAACTTATTATTTAATGCATAAAAAATGAAGCACTAGGAATGACAAGACATCTTGAAAGGTAATACAAATTACTTTACCTTAAGATTAATTTTATTTCTTATAAAATAAAGCATATTGGTGGGGGCATTGATATCTGCAAATCTTATGAAGATGATTAAGAAAGTGAACGTGCAGCTGAACGAGCTTTAATCTCCCCGTGGCCTGTGCTGAAGAAGCACCTGACAAGAAGCATAAAATGTTATGTGTGCTATGTCTTCAGACTACATCTAGTCCTTGTTTATCAAGAGGACAGAAGACCTAGCTAAGCAAGCCACAGAATCTGTCCAGATTGCTGTGCTGATTTCGGATTCCAAATTGCAAAACAAGTTTCTCCACTAAGAATGTGGAATAAAATAAATGTTATTTGGAGATAATTCTTCTGTTTGATGGAAACCAGGGTGGAACTTACAGAAGGTGAATGCAGCAGAGCTGAAACGTCCCTAAGCTATCTCTTGGCCTGGCAAGGAAAATCACACACCCTATTTACAAGTGTTCAGTTTTAAGGAAGGATGGCACAGAAGAGCTTCCTGGGTCTCTGCCCAAAACTCCAGTGAATCTGAATTAAAGGTGCTTCAAGTGGGTTGCCTAGTAGAATTACCATTGAGGGCTCAAGACCTCCAATAAGACTAATCGGATCTCCTCTTCTAATATTCCAATACTCCAAAAGGGAGTCTTGCCTGTGCTCCATCAATGAACTTAGGTACACTGAACAGCCATCACGCCCTGAAGTTTCAAACTCCGTGAGTTCTGTTGGGGCAGGTTCTCATTCTCACCAGTATGTGGCTGCAGTAATCGCTTCCACTCTTGACTACCAGCAAGCCTAAAATTGCCATTGATCATAACTGAGAAGTACCTCAACATGTTCAATTGAAAGCCCAGACAGAGTATTAGAAAAATATTTTAACAGTGACATTCAAGATAACATTCTATGAAAGCTGTTCTTTTGCTCTGTAACACAGAGGAATGCAGCCTTCCTGCAGCTTTGTGAAAGGACATGGCTTCTTTTCTTCTTGCTGGCCTGTGCATATCTTACCTGGATGGTAACTGGATAGTCATGGGCTTCATTCTGAGCCTTGGTCATAGACACTGCCAGCACAAGGTCCGGGTTACTCACCAGGTGAAAGGTCCTTATGAACACAGAATTAGTCCCATTACATAACAGCCTGTAGTTAATATAAATGGAATTTCTACACATTTCTTCTATACAGAACCCCAAGTTTCTTTAGTTCTCACCAGCTCATCAAAACAAATAGGCTATGATATTCTGAAACAGATACTATCAAATATGCAGTATACTACTTCATGTAGAATGTATAAATAATAGCTCATGTTTTGTCATAATTTAATAATTCCTCATATTCTATTTTTCCTATTTAATTCATGATTTGGTTTCTGTTTCTAGATTATACCCACACTTGTATATCTTTATTGCCCACGTTGCTACTATTGAGAAGCAGTGAAGATGATGAAATGAATTTGACAGTTATGCTGAATGAAATGGCATCCTGGGTCCATCTCTCAGTCCTGTACAGCATTAACAATTCAATGCTTTAATTTCTCAGCATTATAACAGCTGACTATTCCAACCAGCTATCCTTCACTGTCCCATGGCTCGACACAGATGCCCTCAAGGTGGCAAAGTTGTAGGATTCCAGGAGACTAAGAGACTTTGGTGTTACCCATAGCTGGAGCTTTCAAAAGCAGAACTGCTCATAGCTCAACACCTAACAGAGTTTTAGTCCAGTTTCTCTTTCTATTTTTTTTTAAAAATCTCTCTCTCGGCTCCTTTCCTTCCAGCACCCAGAGGAATAAACGACAATGCTAAATGGAATCTGAGCCATTGTTCTCTTGCAGTACTCATGGAAGCACTCCCAAGCTCGCTTAGGTCAGAGACACATAGTCACTTCCTTTACGTATTCAACTGCATTTGTCAGGGTGCCTACATTCAAATTTAAATATGCATATTATGTTTTCCAATGTTGTGATTTTATGGGGTTTCTCTGTGTGTGAATGTGTGTGTGTGTGTCTGTATCCATAAACTTTTCATGTGCTTTTACGTTGGTCCTTTTTCTCTTGGCTGTTTATTTGTTTCATTCTATTCTGGCTTGTTTATTTTTTATCTTATTTTATTATTATTTCTTAGATACTGTTTGCATGCTAAAGAGAGAGAGAAAGAAAGGGTATAGATTTAGGTGGATAGGGAGTCAGGGAAGATCTGGGATAAATTGTGTGAGCAGAAACTGTAATCAGAATGTATTGTATGAAAAAAATCTATTTTCAATTTTTTAAAAAAGCAATCGTGGAGACTTTGTCATAATTCAGAAAGATGAGGCAGAAGTATCCACTGAATATAAAACAGATGTTGGTAGCTCTAGGATACCAGTTCCATAGGAACAAGAATCTTGATCTTTTTAATTCTTTGCTAAAGTTCCAGCCCCTAAAACAATGCCTTCAATAACCCATACCATTGATCTAAGGTGGTCAGGATGCAGGATGTTATTTCAGTTTTCCTAAATTTGTTGGGACTTGCTTTGTATCATAATATATGGTCAATTTTGAAGAAAGTTCCATGGGCTGCTAAGAAGAAACTGTATTCCTCAGTGTTTGGGTGGAATGCTCTGTGGACATCTGTTAGTCCATTTGACTTACGACATTTTTAACTCCAGAGTTTATTTAGTTTTTGTCAGAGTGACAAAAACTCTCTATTGGTGAAAGTAGGGAACTGATGTCACCCAGCATCACTGTGTGAGTGTCAATATGTGAGTTTTAGATGTAATAGCATGTCTTTTATGAAATTTGGTGCCCTTGTATTTAGGGTCTAAATGTTAAGAACTATAATCCCCTTGGTGGATTTTTCCTTTAATGAATACATAATGTCAGCTGAATGAGTGAATTATGGCCCATATAGCTATGGTCCGTTTGCAGGAAGAAAAGCCTACTTCTAACTCCTCATTGCACGTATATAGCACAGCATAGCCCTGGTAGATGGAGTAAAGAAACACTTCTAGCAACTCTGTCCAGCAAGCTGCTCTCCAGCTTCCCTTAACACACAGCCGGTGACTATTCCTTGCTGTCTGCTGTTCTCATTCTGGGAAAGGCAGAGTAGACCTAGCTCTTTCCTGCCATGCCAAGATTTCTGATGCTGCCTCCCAAAGCTTCTTCAGTCTCCCTCAGAGCACAGAGCCCTAAGCCATGGGCAATGCAGATCTTCAGAGAAATCCGTGAAAGTCACAGTTCCTTCCCATCAAGAAATATTTTGCACAGATTTCCGAATATACATCCTGTACAGGATGCAAGAGACCGAGAAGATGCAATAGTAGAATTTTAAGTAGAGCAATACCTCAAACCAGAAAGCTGTTTTTTTTTCTTGTTAAATTAATGTTCAAGGCACACAAAAGCAAAGAGAAATGTGTAATGAAACATCATGGACTTAGCACTGTCAATATTCTATCTTGTTTCATCTATTTACCTCAACTTTTGATTTTTTAAAAATTTTTTCTAGAATTTGTGGTTTATTTATTTTTAGTTGTATGTATAAATACATGGACATGTGTGTTCAGGTGCCCATGGAGGCCAGTAGAGGATATTGGAGTTAGAGATACAGATAGTTTGGGGCCCACTCCTCTGTGGGTACTGGGTCCTCTGCAGGGTCAACAAATATTCTTAACTGCTGATCCAGATCTCCAGTCCCTTGGTAAATACCTGAAACAAATCTGATTGAAATGTCTTGTATCTTTATCTCTAAATACAATATACACTTAAGTGACCAAGACCCCCTTTCTATCTTAGCATAATCACTGATCAATTATATGCAACAGTCTTATTAATAATTTTCTTAATATAATCAAATAGCCAAATTGTTTTAGGTATCTTTTGATCATCTCAATGAAATGTTTTAAACATTTTGAATCTGGACCCAAAGCCAGACAATTGAATTAGGTTAATACATTTGATAAAGGAAGAATTCATGCTTACTGTATGATTAGAAACCACTTAAGTTATTTATGAATGAAAAACTGGGAAGCCACCTATGACAGGAGAGACAGGAATTGAGAAAAAAAGGCCCCAACAAAGTATTTCAAAACTTAATAAATACTTTAGAATTCATACTCAATTTCTTCCTGTTACAAAGATAAATTAGCTGAGTATCGAGTCGTGAGTCAACAGCCAGGTAACACTAAGTAACTAATACCACTTATCTGAACCTAAAAGCTGGCTAGCTGTGTACAGCTTGCCTAAATTTTTACTTATTTCTCTGTCTCTTCTTTGAATAAAGAATTTTATGCCAAGTAAAATAGAAAATCGAATGTCCTTAACTAATATTCTTGCTTGGTACGTGGAGACCATGCCAGACCTCTTAGGATCTTATTCACAGTTTGACGTATAGCACTCCCAGTGCAGTGGAATTACCTGCTGTCTTCCTTGTATGTCCAGCATTGGTGACCATCATCAGATTTCTTCTCCACCAAAACAACCTCTGTGCCTGCATGGAGTTTGGAGCCTTGTATACCCAGGACTAGCTGTGGAGCAACATGGCTAATGATTTGCCCGTCTCTGTATTCAAACTCCTGATGACACAGCTTCTGCAATCTGCTATGCTTTGAGAAATGGCTAGGATAAAGAAAACACTGTGGGTGACAGGAAAATGTCCCCTGAAGCATATCACCAGAGATGCTAAGTTCTTCTGGTCAGAGTAGCTGGGGGTTGTTAACCATGCAGTGGTAAATACACCAGAAGAATAGCAGCAAGACCATCAACAGTGTGCTTTTAAGCTGACATACAAAATAGAATCTTGGGGCTGGAGAGATGGTTCAGCAATTACATGTGCTTGCTGCTCCGTTAGAGGACCTGAGTTTGGTTTGCAGCGCTCACATCCAACAGCTCACAGATACCTCTAACCCTGGTTCCGGGGATCCAACATCCTCTTTTGGCCTCTACCAGCTTGCACTCACATATGGAATGAATACACACACACACACACACACACACACACACACACACAAATAAAAAAGCTTATATTATGAAAGAAACGAATGCTCATCTAAGAGCACATTTGAAAAATTCGCCAGTTAAGAGAAAGGAGGCTCAGACAGAGAAGCAGTACAGCTTAGGAAGAAAAGGTGAAATTCAAACAGAGTAAGTAGGAGGCGAGGAGGCATGCGGAATGAAAACAGAGAAATAATAGTGTTCTGTGCAGACTGAAATATTGTTTCCTCTGTCGCTGCTTGGCTCGGGGCTCCTGCACTTTCAGTGAAGAACTATCAGAACAGAATAAGGGTATGCCAGGAAGTTAATTTAAAGAGTCTTTCACTTAAGGACCTTAAAGCATTAAGCAGTGACACACTGCAATATTAATCAAAAGCGCTCTATTAAGCCCCTACTGTGTGCCTGGTCTAACGCTAACAGTGTGGAAATTGTTTAATTCACATGTGCTAGTAATCACTATAATGTTAAGCAAACGTATAAAGATTATGGAAAAATACAATGCATGTTATTATATTCTAACATTTCATTGGATGATGAGACAAAATGTTAAAACGTTTAAAAAGAGAAATTGTATTTTCTGAGTTTCTTAAAGGTATCAAGGGAATCGTCCACGGGTGTTTAATAATTTATCCACACACTCACTTGTAAACATAATTCCGTTCTAAGTTCTCAGGAGTCAAAGGTGGATAAAACTACTGTTTGCAAGAAAGGTACATCAGATACCAAGACATTGTATCACCCTGCACAGGATGAGCTGAAGGGTGAAGACCCTACCATTCCCACTAGTCACAGATGCTTTGATCAGCATCACAAGACAAAACTGTGCATGCCGGCACTAGGAGCAACCAATCAAAGTAAGAGTGTTAAGGGATGTGCTTGTGCCAGCATGAAGGAGCCTAAGGCCAGACACAACCTTCCAACAGGAACCCCTTACAAATTTTACCTGTGTTTCTTCTGGGGCTGCGCATTTTCAAAAAGCTCATTCTCCATTTTCCTTGGCAGTCTGTCATCATCAGCAAGGTTGTACAAAGGGTCCTGCCAAGCATACTTGAACGTCCTGTGACAGGCTTCCATGCGAAGATGGGCTCTCGCATGTGAGTCTCTGTCAAGATGCAGGGACAAAGTTAAGTCTAAGTTGTGTCCACAGAGTCTCCAGGTGCAGCCTGACCACTGCCTACAGGACACTGGTGCTTCTGTAAATCATATTTTCATAGGAGTACCTAGATTTGGGAATCCACACTAACTAGTACACAATTTAGATCCTTTAGTAGAAGCCTACAAATAAGATCCCTCAACCACATAATAAATACCATTCTATTTTTGTTATTTTAGTTTACAAAAATGGATCCATGTATTATGTTTAAAAGTTATATTAAAACTATTGAACAGTAGTTTGAGCAATTCATAATGAACAATAAATGCCATTCCTCACATTAGTGAACAAGTGGGTCCTAATTTTGTCGGGAGCTGTATAGCCCAGATGACGGGCTGCATAATGTCTATTCTGAAAACCGTGTAAAGGAGTCTTCCTCTCAATGGAGAAATCTAAAGTGACTCAAATCACAGCTGCACACATGCTTTTTTAATTAAGAAAAGTACACCAAAACTTTAGAATGTGACAGTGATGGGGGTTGAATAATTGAGAGAAAGATAGTTGGGAGTAGCAGTCATTATTCAGACCTGCGGACTCTAAGCTCCAGGTTGCTGTTAGAACACATTTGCTTTGAGTGGGACTGGGACACTGCATTATGAAGACTGTTTTGCCGAGGGTGGGATAAATGCTTAAGCAAAACAGCAAAGCAGCAAGTGTATTTCAGCCCTGATATGCAATCGGGTAAATACAGTTCTTTCTCTAGGGTAGAATGTGATCACCAAGGTGGTGGTGACAGCAAGCACTGCCAATTGACCGCATTCTTCCAGGGCAACTCTGGTGCTAGCACATCTGGCCATGCAGTTTTCAAGTGCCAGGGCCAGGGCTTGTGGATTTGAGACTGGAGTGTAACCAAGGACTCCTTCAGAGGCAGGCAGCTTCCCAAGTCAGCCGCTTCCTGGTGGTTGAAAATACACCAGTGCCATCTTGTGTTCAAAAGAGAAAACACAGCTCTCCCACCCTCACCCTACAAACAGGTGTCAGTGTTCTGGGAATTTATCAGCTTTTGGTTAAGTCAAAGGAGTCAAGAACATTTTAGAAGAGCTTTTAAAACTTTATCTTGTTTAACTAATTAATCAACCAAATTGCTTATTCATAAGGTGCATTTTCATTCCTTTAACTGATATTTATCTAACATCTACTATATGCCAAGTAGAGAACTCTTTGTTGGAGACAGTAATAAACAGGACAGGTAAGATCTCTGTTCATGATCTTCACATTGTGTTGGGAAGAGGTAAGATAACAGACCAATAAACGAATAACCACAACCAGTGCTACATGGGAGAAATTAGTCTCTGGAAGCAAAAATGATTTCCAATGCCTATGATAGTTTTGAGACATGTACTAAATAAATCACTTGTGAGATTAAAGAAAGTGCTTCCTAAAACTGGCTTTCTAAAAGCCAGTACCGAGGTAGGCCAGCAATGGCTCGGCAGCTATAGGTGCCTGTCACCAAGACCGGCAACTTGACTTTGATCCCCATAGCACACATTGGGAGGAGAGAAGTAATCCCCTGTGCTCTGACTTCCACAGCTGCCTCATCACACACAGACAGACAGACAGACAGACAGACACACACACACACACACACACACACACACACACATGCAAAACTAGTAAATGCAAAAAATTAAGTTTATAACACTGATAAGTGAGTTTTGACAATCATCAGGGCTCTGGTCTGGAATTAACTCCATCATTCCTGTATTCTGTCATTGCAGAGCACAAAGTGCAGAGCCCTTTCCCACACTGAGTCCCCGGGGTGGACAAGAAGTGAAGATGTCCGACAAGGACATTGCCATGTACACTGTACAAACTAGTCTTCATGATGAAGTCACCACAGACAAGTGTGTGACAAGAAAGAGAATCTGAGGCAGAAAGAAGTGTCTGAGGTGGACCTTAAGAGGAATATGTCACCTTCCTGTCACAACTTGTCATCTGCTAGAACTTGGCACGCTGGAAGAGATGTGCCAAAGGGGAGTGACCCTGAGGTATAAATGCCATCACTAACGGGCCGGGGTGAGGGCCAGCAGAGGGTAGATTATTATTCAACTTGTCAGCCCGGGCACTCACTGAAGAACTGTGTGGAAAAGATCATCTGTTGGCAAGAGAACTATCCACAGATGGACCTTGGAAAACTTGGAAGTATGACATCATGAGGATCCTCCAGAAAGCTATTTCAGTGGCTCAGAATGGTAATTGCGTTCTATGTGTCTACAGCAGGGAGGAAGCTTAACTCTTCATGAAGTCAGTGTTTCCTGGGACAAAAAAAAAAGTGATGAATTTAAAGAAATAGAGAAAAAAAGAAAGAAAGAAAGAAAGAAGGAAGGAAGGAAGGAGGGAAGGAAGGAAGGACAGTGCAAGATAATGTTTTAAAATCGTCACATAGGAGCTACATCACTGCAGGTAGATGAAGGTGGCAGTCAAAGCTCTAGCTCCATTCATCTGTCCAAAAACTAATTAAATACTGTATCTTTAAGTGACTGAGTCTCAGAAGCTTCTGAGTTCCCTGAATGGGTTCCACACTGCCGCAGGTGAATGGGCTGTGATCGCGCAGCACTGGTCCCTTTTCTGCCGAAATGATTACTTACAGAGAGTCTTCTGAAGCATCTCGTGTTATTAAAGCAGCATTTTGCATCTGCGTTCCCTCTGGTCCTGTCACTTGCTTCTCTTCTTCAGAAATGTCTATAGGTTTACGCACAACAAGCTTACTCCCAGAAACAAGGTCACTTTGGACTTCTAAAACAAGAGCTGAGAAGAAATGAACAAATTGCAAAGACATGTTAGTTATGACCGCAGAGCACTGGGAATTCAAAATATACGCTCACACAAGTGCAAAACCTCCAGTCTTTGAGTGTCCCTTAAACTGAGAATTTGGACTTTATTTAATTGTTTGCTTGCCAATTTCTTCTTCTCAAACTATTCTTTGACAAAAGTACTACTAATAAGTATTTCCAAAGTTAATTTAATGATTCTCTATTCTGATCATTCAAATAAGTTATATGATTTACATATATGTCTCTAGATTGCTTGCTGTGATTTAGACTCATCCATGAAATATAATACTGTGAAAGTTACATATGTAAAACCTTGGTATTGAATACATGTGTGGGGTAATGGTTTTTCCTTACTCTTAAAAGGGAAAGAGGAAGTCTGCAAGTAAAAGAGAGATGCTACAAGAGAAAAGCAAAAGTCCAAAGACAGGAGTAGGGGGGGAATAGGAGGCAGAAGTCAAACCTTATGTTGCTCCTCTAAAGGCATCCATCTTGCTTTTTGAAACAGGGCTTACCATTGAGACCCAGGACTCACTGATTAGGCTAGTCTAGTTGGGCCTAGTGAGACCTAGAGGCAACTGCCTGGTTTCAGAGAGCAAGACAGAGCAAGAAGGAGGCTGAGCCAGGTGGAAAGAACACAGCCCACTCAAAGAACTGTAATCCCCAGTACTGGGATTACAGGTTCTTGCCACTACACTTGACTTTTCACAAGAGTTCTGGCAATCAAACCCAGTGACTAGCAGTTTTACTCACCGAGTTATCGCCCCAGATGCCAATGACAAGTTGTTGACATTCAGAGAGGATATTATCCTAAGACAACAGCCATGTAAGGCAGGAAATACAGCACTGATGCATGGTTTCCTACCAGTCTTTCCCTTCTACTTAGTGTATGAAGAGTTTAGCTTTAGTATTGACCTATGCCAGAAACCAGTGCAAGAAATCCTATTTTTCAAGATATGCTTCACTGTGGAAACACTAGGGAAATATCAAGACTCTGTGACATAGTCACCCTTGTGGCTGCATGCATATGGACTTGGCTTTCTGGAGGTGCAGCTATGACCCATATGATCTTTGATCTTTCAAGAGGCTTTCTGGAAACTTCCTAAAATGGTTGACAAACAAGAGCGAGATGGCTCTCTAGCCAAGACCTCAAAGGTGACCTAGAGGCAACTGCCTGGTTTCAGAGAGCAAGACAAAGCAAGAAGGAGGCTAAGCCAGGTGGAAGAACACAACCCACTAAAAGAACTGTCTGGGCCAAATGAACAAGCAGAAGTCACTCCATAGCTAGGCTCCAGCCTCAGAGACCAGGGACAAGAGGACCCCAAGTTCTTTCCTCTCAACCAAGTGGAGCTCTGCAGACCGGGGAGTCCTAAGGCCCTCCCTAAGAGAGTGAGCACATAAATAGATGGTACAACATGAAAATGGGATTGGTCTTTTAGTCCCTTTTCCTTGACAGGAGTGCACGGGGCTCACAAATAGTTATATATCTATAAAAGTTAAGAGAGATTATGTTGAGGGTTTTTTTTTTCTCTTTCAAAGTATAGTAGGTAATAAGATATGCAACCCTATTAAACGTACTTTAGTAAATGAGGCTAAAGAGCAAAACAGCAAGATGCAGAGCTGAAACATGGCCTGTTTAAATAAACATGATTTTAATATAAAGTAACATTATCAAGTGTGCTAGCAGATCAAGTAAGATAACTTCAAAGCTTACCTTCCACCTTGTGCATGCTACAAAACGTTTTAATCTTGGAAATGTCAAACTCAAGGCTCCTGAGGAAGACTTGCTTCCTTTGTTGAGCAGAGGAGAAGTCAGGATCGATCCAGTTTTCTCCGCATGAAACATATACCTATCAAAGAAATGAGTCTGAGGTGGGGTATGTGAGGGATGGAAGCACTTTTATTTGAAATACCTCAAAATAAAAGTAACCACAGGAGTCGGAACACCTTACAGCGGGTGAACAGCCAAACTTCAGTATCATGGAATACCTCCCAGCAAGGGAAAGGAAAAACTTCTGACAAAAGCTCCAGTTCTGCAGGGTATGGGACAGGCAGCAAAGCCTTAACTCCATGTGTGTTGTCAGACCCCAGGGCCTCTTCCATGCTTCACAGCAGATGCAACCTTTCACACAACACAACACAGAAACAGAAAATGTGCTTCCCTCCCTCTTTGTAGCTCCTATAGGTCTGTAGTCATTTACAAATAAAAAGATTTTCAAATAAGTTTTGTTTGTTTGTTTAATGGCAGGGAAGGAAGGAACAGAGGAAGGATTGAAATACAGGTACAATCAGAGCCTGGCAAACCATGATTATGGCACAGATGTGGGCAGCTTTTAAAAGGCTTGCCCATTTGCTTACATGTAGTCAATGGATGGTGTTTTAGTAGAGACCACAGTCACCAAAGCCTAAGATCTTCACTAGCTGCCCATTCATGGAAAAAAAAAAAAAAAAGATTCTTTGTGTAAATGGACTTGTAGTATTATATAAATACGAAAATATTAATGTGGGGCTGGAGACACAGCTAGGAGTTAAAAACACTTTGCAGTGTTTTTACTGGTTTTTACTAGTGGACCACTTTGCAGACACCAGCACTAGGTTCCCAGCATCCATAGACATTAGGTGGTTAACCACCACCCGTCAATTAGCTCCAGGAGATACACTGCCCTCTTATGGCTTCCAGAGGCACTGCATATATGTGTACAAACCCACACAGAGACACACAGCATACACATAATAACAAATAAAGATATTTTAAATATCATACACAAATATAAACAAACAACCTGCTGAATCCTCTTTTGCTGTTTGTATGTGTATGGTTTCAAGGCTGAGTTAGGCAGTCAATAAGGTGTCATCCCTGGGAGAAGCTAATTCTCCCTCTCCCAGAAGTCACTAGTTACCTGTAGTTCTTTGTCTAGGAGTGGGATCCCATGAAAAATTTCCCCATCCATGTTAACATGTCTACTAATACTGATATTGTTCTGGCCTTCTTTATGCATATGCATACATACATACATACATATTTTATATAATAATAATAATCAAAGGAAAAAAGACTACCAAGTTGAGAGTAGGGGGACACAGGGGAACTTTGTGGAAGAGTAGTTATGATGGTTTCTTTCTTAAATCTGTTTTCTTTCTCTCCTTCCTTCCATCCGCCTTTCCCTCCTCCTCAGTAGTGTCCCTCTATATATCCCAGTCTGGTCTGGAGCATCAAAATCATCCAGCCCCAGTCTCCTGACTACTGGGAGTGCAGGAATGTGCCACCACATCTGGCACATATTTCCTTAAAGATGAGAAAAGATAAGGGCATGTTGAGAAAGACTCGGTCTGAAGAGAAGCCCAGTGCCTCCTCTTGCTCTCATCATATACTCATCATTTAGCTCATGGCAGGAGGATGCAGGAAAGCTACTCTTGGGTGCGCCCCTGTTGAACAGCAGGCTTCTGCTTCTCTTACAGACACTAAATCTAATAACGAGTCCATTGCAATCTTCACATTCACAGAGCGAGCGATGGATTAAACACTGGCGGCTGCAGATGGACTCCTCACTCCTTCTCCCTTAACTCACACCCACATGCCCACGGTGCCTCCTCTATACTTATCTTTAGGCTACATTTGCCTTTAGTTATTATTTATTTTAAGGGAGTCTGCCCAAAATTCCATCTGAAAAAAGAACAAAAACAAACAAAAAAACAAAACAAAACAAAAAACACTGAATAACTCCAGTATCACTTTCATTCAGAAACACTAAAAACAAACAAAACCTCTTAGAAGTGATAGAATTCTAATTCCACATAAAGCTGTCAAAGTAAGAGCAAGGCCATTTCACCTGCCTCTCCCGCCGATAACTCTTATGTGGTTTTCAGATTCTCTCAAGACACTCTTGGATTTCAGAGCGCGAGCCAAACCTTTTGTTTTATTTTGCTTCAGTTTATTTATTTATTTATTGGTGTGTGTGTGTGTGTGTGTGTGTGTGTGTGTGTGTGTATTTTCTTGAGATACTGTCTCCCTACATAGGCCAGGCTGGACTAGAACTCACTCTACAGCCTCTACAGCCAACACTGACCTTGAACTCATAACAATTCTCCTGTTTCAGCCTCTCAGGCCCGAGCCACCATGTCCAGCTTGGTGATATATTATGAACCTTGTTCTTTGTTCAAAGAGCTTCAGGCATCAGTCAGGGCAAGTAATGTTTTTATCTAAGCTGATGTCTCTAATTCCACAAATGGGGGAAAGACTAGGCTCTTTTAGACTCCAAGCAGTGTGTACAAAAAGGTGCTTTTTTAAAAATTTTTTTTTATTTAAACTGAGAAAGCAAGGGCATTTGTCATTTGGGAAGGAAATCATTAAGTAACTGTTTTGTGAGACTTCAAAAAGAGCCAAGTGTCTGTCTCCTTCCACACCAGAGGCAGAAATCAGAAATGGTGAATAACTGGCCTGCCATAGGCTCTGTAGTGGAGGAAAAGGCATCCTTTCTAAAGAGGCATGATGAACACATATTTATTTATCGTGTTTAGTCACACGGGCCTGGCCTGATGCCTAGGAAGGCAGAGCTGCTGTTGATTACCACTGCTTTTCGAGGATTGACTCCTCAGTGGAATTCTGAGAGAGAACAAGAATGACAAGAAGGGAAGCCTTGCACTGAAGGGAGTTTCCCTTAGCTGTGCTCAGGTATTCCCATTTCCAATTCCATACCCCGCCGTTACCAGTTCATCTCTCCTCAGGTCTTTCGGGGAGAAAATTTCCTTCCCCTTTTCATTGAAAAGTCTCCGAGCAGCAGAAGGTAAATTTAAAACTTCAGTGCACCTGTAACAAGAGACATATAAGTTGATTCTGCGTACAGAAAGCTTCCAGTCATAAGGAAAGGAAACATAAGAAGCCAAGGCCTGGCCATTAATGATGACTCGAGAGTAGGGTCCTGGAGCCAGAGCATCCTTTTGACTCTCAGTTCTTCTTGCTGGTTTGTGGACTTAAGAAATTTAACCTTTCTTTGCCTGGCAGTGGTGGCTCATGCCTTTAATCCCAGCACTTGGGAGGCAGAGGCAGGCAGATCTCTCTACAGAGTGAGTTCCAGGACAGCCATAGTTACACCAGAGAAACCCTGTCTCAAAAAAAAGAAAAAAAAAGAGAAAGAAAGAAATTTAACTTTTCTCAGACTGTGTCTTATATCTATATTCAGCTATTATATCTTTGATTTTAATTCATTTTAGTCCTTCTACCTAAAATAACATTCTTTGGCTTTCATCTGAAGTTCTGGCTTTCTCCAGGGCCACACCTGTCACCAGGAAGTTCCTCATTCTCCTTCCCTAGAAGTAATCGGAACAAGAATTTCTCCCCGGTTAAACACGATCATTATCTCCCCCTTAGTTTCACACAATAGTTTCTGGGCTCCGAGGTGAATGACATAGGTTCTTGACTCCCAGAGGAGACACTATCTAGCCAGGTCATCAGCTGACTCAGCAGTACCTGTTGTTATAAACAAGGGTGCTGTGTTTTAAGAACAAAGGAAAACAGTGGATTCCTTCCTGCAGAGGGTTTATCTAAGGAATGACACTGGTTTGGACTTTAAAGCATGAAAAGCATATTAGGAGCAGGACACAGGTGCTATGGCTGGAGAAAGGGAAAAAAAGGGGCAGATAAGACTTTGACTTGGTTGGGGGGAAGGAGAGCAATGCAGAAGGAAAGAGAGGAAGAATAAGTCAGTAACACTGAGGTTGTGTGAAAAGACAGAGGCTACTACAGAGATCCACAGCTGGTAAAATCGCAGTGACTACGAGGTATCTAGCCCCAGATCTCCCAACTACAACTTAACCTAAGGCTCAGGAGATGCCATGGAGACAGGGGAAGAAGGTTGTAAGAGTCAGAGAACCTGACCACCTACTAAGACAGTGGAGAAAGGGAGAATCTGTTCAGACAAGCCCCTGGATAGGCTATCCAATCCTAAGCAGTCATCACTAAACACATGTATATATGAGGATTACTAAAGAGATTCAGCAGGCCAGCAGGAGTGTGTGTGTATGTGTAACAAGAACAATTATAGAAGAGGAAAGGTCATGAACCTGGCAGAGGTGAGGAGGAGTTAGTGAGAGAGAAGGAGGGTGGAAATGAAATTCCCAAGAAATAAAAATTAAATTAAAAATAAAATAGAGGATTTAAGGCTTGACCTGACTGTAAGGGTTGGGGGATCTGACAAGCCTGGAAAGAGATAGGAGCAACTTGAAGGTATTAGGGCTCTGGAGTAACAAACTTGAGTTCTAGTTCATGGGTAGCAGGAGGCTACTAAAGAGATTGGAGCATCATTGTGTTGCCCTTACCTATCCTAAACCCTGGGGAAGGCAGAAATAGAGCTAACAGATGTGCAGGACCATTTCCTAAAGAATCTCATTGGGATGGAGAAGGTCTTGCTATACATTGATGACTCTAGCATGTACCGCTGTAGGGTGGATGACTTTATGCTCCTCAGCAAGACTTGGCTGTGAGGCATTTATAATTCTTATTTATTACATTGGCATCAGCAATTAATCAGATAATGAGACTGGTTATTTCCTTGAGGGGGTCATGAAAGGAAATAAGCCAGTAAGAAGTACATCATCTCATGTTCCAGTTGATGGACCAGTGGGCACTGAAGAGGTCCCTCACTCACAGAAGCTGGTGGGATCTCCCTGCTTCTGTTTGACTGATACCAAAAGAGCTAATCCAATGCCTTCTCATTTCCAGACTGATATCTTTGCACATCTGTGGGGTCACAGTACAGCCTGGGGTATATGAAGCATTTGTTCCCTCACTTAAATTTTCCTAGAGTGAATGTTCATCTGTTGGAGCATCCTGCTTTAGACCATTTGGGTCACAGAGGAGAAGGAATGTGTAGGCTAATTGATCTTCCTTTATGCTTTATCCTGTTTGAAACTCTGTGTTAGTGCTGAGTTTGGCCCTTCCAGGCAGGCTGCAGAGGGCTGAGACAAGCAGTTTTCTATGTGCTCCTTCCTCTTACAAGTTTCCGTGCTAGCTAACATCAGAGCAGAAAATAACATATTATGTATGTTTATGTTATTACAATTTAATATTTTATATTAAATAACTATAGTATAACATATAAATACATTATCACATATAAATGCATTTATATATTTATAAATGTATATTTAATCATATACATAATATACGATTAAAATGTCTGTGGTCACCATATTCATAACATATGTAGAAATGTTTTGTGTGTATTCTGTTCAGCATGACCACCCAAGCATTCACATGCAAGACACCTTTACATTTCAAATAGTAAACATTTACCTGTCCAAAAGGTGGTGGAATTCAATCTGGTTTATTTCTGTTTCAGAACAGCCAGTGCCATGGCTTTCCCCTTTCCTCTCAGCACTAACATTTCTGAAACAAATAATTCAAGGAATGTTCATGTTGCATGACATTGTTGACTAGCTACAGTATGTCTCAACCGTGGGAAGTGGTGAGAGCTTATCTTGATTTTCTCCCAATAATCTGCCTTCCTACAAAAGATACAATTTCACATTTTAACACAAGAAATTTTAAACTTAATGTTTCATAATTGAATATAAAGCTTCGTAATGTATACTGGATGATAAAGCATGCTGAGTAGGCATGCATTCTGTGAGGGATTTATTATAAAAAAATTTATCTGCGATATTTTGATTCTTTTCTCATGGTGCTGAGCACTCCGAAATGTAAATTTATCAGCTTGGAAAAGAACTCAGAGATGGCATTCATTTTCTTCGTAATGTTTTATTTACTTAATTATTCTATTATGAATCTAAACCTAAACAAAATTTAACAATGATGATCGGAAAAAGAATGTTTGATTGGAACGCATCTTCATTCCAGTTTTCAAGTCAAGCGATTGTTCTGTGAAATTTTATAATCACTGAATTTTAGGAAATGAAAAACAGATCAAATACATTTGGTGCTTGCCATAGGCCTTTAATGGTGGTATTAAAGTGGATCTCTAAGGCTTTAATCCTGGATGTGACAGAGCAGCCTGTCCAGGATGTAGCACAGCAGGCAGCACACCTACTGAGGTATGCAACAGCACAGCAGGTGATCATGATACAGAGAGGCTGGTGCTGTCTTCCTCTGGCTTTGTAGATGGTAGAACCAATACCAACTGCAAAACCTCAAAACCATCCACAGTGAATTGTTTCATGGCTGACAGACAGCTTGTAGCCAGAGCACAGTGGTACTAAAGGTAAATTTCTATCATTATTCTAGTACTTTTTTTTTATACTTATGTATATAGTCACAATAGCTTAACTCTCTTTTTAATGTTTTATTTTATTTTATATGCATTGGTGTTTTTGCCTGCATGTACATCTGTGTGAGGGTGTCCAAATCCTTGGAGCTGGATGACATACAGTTGTGAGCTGCTATGTCGGGGATGAGAATTGAACCCAGATCCTCTGGAAAAGCAGCCAATGCTCTTAACCACTGAGCCACCTCTCCAGCCCCGCTTAGCTCTTTTTGAAAAAAATAAATACATTTTATGTTAATGATAGCCAAATATTCCAGTCAGTACAATCATTCCTTCTGTAAGATATTTAGCTTGAGTCTATTAATGGAAGCCCAATAAGTTACTTAACTTTGGGATGGCATTACTAAGACTGCAATGTGTCCCTTCTGGAGATGGACCACACAACCATGTCCTCGAGTTAGCTGTGTCTTTCTATCTAATCCTTTTGTTAACCTGTATTTCCACACAGCTAAGGGATTTGCTATAGATGATCCTGCACAGAACTGTCTCAGTCAGGAAGGGAACATTTTGTTTGGGAGGGTTTTTTTGCCAAGGGAATGAGAGGGTATCTTAATTATTTATGCAAAAGTAATTCAGGTGGTAAACAAAGTGGGTCTCTAATATCCAAACACTTGATGTATCAGGGCTTGTGATTCCACGAACATAGCATTCAGACAACGGGCAGTCCACACACTCCCTGCTAGAACAGTTGTTCAAACTTACCAAGCTCTCAAAATACTTTTGAATTCCTAGACTGAGTTAAGCACTTTAAATAGGAAGGTGATAGTGTGCTATCTGTGTATAATTTATAATTACAATTAAAGATACAAAATTCGAAAAAGCATAAATGTAGAAAGAGATGTAAATGATGTGTTAACTTCTGGTGTTTAGAAGAAAGCCATACCCTCTTTAAGGGCATCGCCCTCGCATCTTACATCGAGCAGAATGAGCTAATTATGAGATGTATGCGTCAAAGATTTCAATTTCAGGCTTGACTTTACTTTGAAGATTAATTTTTTACTTTATCATCTTTACAGGCAGTTCAGTGGACAGCCAATCTGAATGTTACTCATTGTTCAGTGATGTATGAAGCATATTTAATCGATGTGAAAAGAGTAATATTAAACTATTATCAGCAGCCTCAGATATCCTAAATATCCCAGAAGAAAGGTCAGGAGGTAACATTGCTGGTAATTATATGAGAAACAATGTGTTTAACTCATTCTTTCCATCAAAGCTCTTCAGCGATCTAGGATTCCTTTTGTCATAAAATAGTAACATACAGCAGGTGATTAGTCTCCAGTGGTAGAGAAATACGGGATGTTTGGGATAGTTTTATTTGAATTGCAGGGTAACTTTCAACTGCAGATCACTGCTTTCCCAGTACTTCAGAGAACTCTGTGTCTTAAGTGACCCAAAGATATAAAAATAATTATTTGTTATAACAGTGAAGCAATTTAAAGGCTACATGTAATAAGCATGTTATGAGTTCACTTATTTCTACATATACTAATAAAATTCAAACAAAAGCCCTGATTGAAAATGTAGGGAGAGCTGTTTAAGTGCAGCTCCTCATTTCTGACCCACTCTTCTGTTCATATATAGTGAAAAGAGAGGAGATGACTTTAAGTTCCTGACATAAAAGCTAAATAAAATCATGTGTATGTTTTCATCTTCAAATAGAACCCCTTATTGTAAATAAATATATAATTGCCCCAGGAAACATTCAAGACTAAGAAAACACACATCTGCTGAGCCTGGAGAGTGTATTGGAAGGTGAGTGTGAGTGGATTGTAGCTCTTACTGCGATTTCCATCTGGGTGAGGTGTCCGGGCCAATCAGGAGAGGTCTGCTGTTTTTCTTGTCTCCATTCCTCAGAACTCGGAGTCTCACAGGGACAGGCTGCTCAGGTGTCTTACTAACCGGTCTCTTCATGGGAGGGCTATTTGGCACCAGTAGGCCTTCTATTGGCCAGTCAAAACCCTTCAGAAAGAAATGAAAAAATAGAAAGGTAATAAATAATTTGAGTCTTTTGTATCTTTAATCTTCATTCATTCAGAAAAAAAAAAATGTATTGAGCATCTGAGCTGTCCAAAGAATTCTAGGTTTCTTTAGGGTTTTTGTTGTAGTTATTGTCGTTTGTGTGTTTTTGCATGAAGAAGAAAGTCAGTGATTTTTTAAATTTGAAATTAATCACTTTTTAAAAAGTGATTTTAAACTTTTAAATAGCTTTTTAAATTTAAAGTTGATCATTTTTTTTTAAGTATCAAAGGAAAGAAACAATCTAGAAAAGTAGAAATGGGTTAATCTCAAGTATTTTTTGTTTACTTTTGTGTAGAGTATTTTTAGTCAGTGTGAAGGGAAAAAAGATATGTGAAAAGAAATTTTACAACAACCTGAAATGAAATCACCTTAAACTAGACCGCGGTTGCAGGGAAGACTACACTTAGGGGATACTAAAGAACAGAATAAGATGAAGAAATATGAATACATTTCAGACATTTCCATTGTGGAATTTATGACTTTATATTTATTCATCTATGCATTCATTCATTCATGTTATTAACTCATACACTCTTCAAATAGTTACTGATTATTATAAGAAGAGACCTGAACTCAATAAGGCCACACCACAGTTCTGAGGGCTTAGGGTACAATTGCAACACTGTCAGTCCAACTGGGGTATTTTGTTTTACTTGTTTGTTTTCAGTGTTGGGGGTACTGTTCAGTTGGTAAGAGTACTGGCCTTAGTTTGGCAAAGGATTTGGTAGATGTGTGCATGTCAGATATGGAGATTAGTGGAGCATGATGTGTGGGAAATAAGAGAAACAAGCCCTGCTCCCCGCACGCAGTGGGGATGGTCGGGGAACACAATTGCTATCCACAGAGCAAGAGGAGTAAATGGAAGAAAGAGTGACCAAAGTTGACGTCAAGCAAAACCCAAGCTCGTTCCTGCCCCTCTCTTCCCTTCTTTGTGTCAATCTTCCTTCTTTCCTCCTAGCTGCATTAACGACTGGCCTGATGGCACCCATCCATCTGTAATATCCATTCTAAACAATGTCCTAATTCCATTCTGGTCTTGTGAATCCTGTTTTCTTCAGCACGTTCGTTTGTCTGTCACACACAGTACCCTCATGTCCGGTGACACTGAATCTGGTTGATTTTGATATTCCACGGGGCAGGCTCTTCCATCTTGTTCTCCTTTACATATTGACCTTGGTTAGCCGTCCGCTATTTCATGTACATTTAAGTTTGGGATATAAATGTCCTATGTAAGGCTAAGGAATTCCCATTTTTCTGTGTTTTTAGAACGTAAGATGGGATATGATGGTAGCTCACAGACAGAGTGTAGCATGCAGGAGACCTTAGTTTCTATCTGAAGCATCCCCATTAAAGTGCTAGGCATGTGTAGGGTCATGAAAAGCTCTTTTGAATGTATTTGTGTTCATATTACTTGTGTTTTCATCATCTATGTGTCAATTACATCAATTAATTCTCTTGTTTTAAACTAAGCTTACATTCCCAGATAGAGGTCAACTGACATTTATTCAAACCACTCATGGTGTATTACAATGTCTATAGATTGCTGAATTCAGTTAGATAATATTTTCCTTAGGACGTTTGCAGATATTTGTAACTAGAATTAGCACATAAAGTTTTTATACTATCTTCATCAAGGGTAGTGTCAGTGTTTGCCTAGCCTTGTAAAATGAATTGGGAGATATTTCTTTGCTTTTGGGATTTTAAACTTTTTGATTTTTATGGATTTGATACAAACAATCAGGGAAACTAGGCCACGAGGTACTTCTGGGGAGACTTTTAACTTTTCTTTTTTTCCACGACTGGTGGACAACTCATATTTCTGTCTCTGACAGTGGTAGCCACTATGGATATTTGTTCAGCTCCATGGATGCAATGCTACCTTCAAATGGATTCTCTGATTTCTAGGTAGAAGGAAGAAACCCCAAAAAGCTCTCTCTTTCAGTGTAAGATGTACCAGAAACAACCAGAAAGGAAAAATTAGTTTTCCAAGTATCTGAGCTACTAACATCAGTTCTTCCTTTTATGATACTTTAATTCTTGGGTGGGTGAGATGACTCAGTAGGTAAAGATGTTAGTCACCAAGGCTAGTGACCTGAATTCCAACCCTAGGATCCATGTGGTGGAAGTAGAAAACTGAGAATTGATTTCCACAAGTTGTCCTCTGATCTTCATAGGAACAATGAGCCATACACACACACACACACACATACACACACCACACAAACAAATATATGTAACAAAAAATAAGATATCTTAATCTTACTGTTGTTCTCACAGGTTTTTTGTTTTGGTTTTTGTTTTTTTTTTCTGAGGCAAGGTATCACAATGCAGTCCTGGCTGACCTGGTACTTGTTATATAGCCCAGGATGGTCTTAACCTTGTGATCTTCCTGCCTCAGCTTCCCAAGTGTTGAGAACACAGGGGTTTGCCACCATGTCTGACTTCCTGCTCAAGACATTTACTTTGTCCTTCATGTAAATAGAGAAATACAGCCTCAGGATAATGAAGGACAACAAAAACATGGATAATTAAACTGGCTGGTGCTGTTTATCCCCCTCCATTTACTCAGTTGGAATTCTGATCGTCCCATTTATTTCTTTATTGGTCTTCTCTGTGTTCCTGCCATTCTGCAGCACAGCTGTGCTGTCAGGAGATCCCCGAGGGACCCTGGTGCTCCCTCAAGGGAATAATTCCCCTTGCTTTCATTTTCACTCATCTCATATACAGAGACATATGTTGATTTGGAAGTCAGCTTTTAACCAACAATGTCAGCTTCTTGATCATATTGACCCCACTTCTATTTGTTAGTGATAAATAACTAACTCTTCAATTTTCATGCTTGTTTGTTTTCAAGGTTGTGTTTCTCCCCCTTTCCTTTCTTTAAAATGTTCTCTGCATTTGTATGAAATTAATAAAAGGGCTCCTGATACAATGCTCTGTCTTGTGTCTTCAGATCTCCAATAGTACATGGCTTTTATCATCTTTGGTCACTGAGAAAAAAACATATCTCAATGAATTACTATAACATGTACTTTTTAATTTTCTTTTACCATTGGCCTATCTAAATAGATGTATTTTAATTTAGTAGTTTTACAATCATTATCGTGTAATAAATTCCAAAATCTTAAGCTTCTTTAAACTGGCAAATTCTAATGATTTCATCCTTGAATATGAAATCTCCATTACTCCTTCTCTTTGAAGATTTAGAACTGTAATTTCTCAATTTATAATTTTTCTTCAAGGTCTGATAAAATCACTTGAGAGTTCATTCTTATAAACTATTCCAGTGAATTTTGCATAAACCCCCCCTCAAAAAAAGGTATTAGGCCTCCGTTTTTATCAGGCTTTAATATTTTTTAAAATACTGATGTCCTTGCATACATGAAATTCTGTAGTTTATTAACGACATTTTATTAAATGTTATTAATTTCTTTTTATGACAAATAGTATCTAAAAAGCGGCAATGGCATGGGATGATTTCTCAGATCAGCTGCCGGCGTGTTTTGGCAAATGTGCAGCCTGAGACACTATGAAGGCAGCTTTGTATTTCCACAGCGATGGCGTTTCTTACCTTTTCTGTTAGTAATCATTGTATTTTGAGTAGCTTTGTCATGAAATTAAAGAACCTGATACTCGCTCAGTTTAGAGATTGTTAGACGGCTCTCCCAGATATACTGTGACTCAATTTTCAGGCCCATTCAGTCTATCAAGCAGGACTCCTTTCTCCCTGACAGTCAGCCTTTACTGCTAGACACCAGGCTTGTGTGGATTTCTTCTCTCTTCCTCACCTTACCCTTTATTTACCACCTTGGTCTCTCTCTCTTGCTTTATTCTCTCTTCTCTTACAGCCTCTACTTAGACTGTAAGCTTTGGGTCACTTAGACAGTGACCACACCTATCTTCTAATTCTCCCTTAATACATGACAAACAAAAGATACATAAAATTGGAGATCAAATCGGGGGTGAAAAATTAAAGATCACAGTGCCCAAAGGGTTCTGAATTCCACAATATGAATGTCAAATCTCCAAATCAATTATGTGAAGATGGGATTGGAAATATGGGTTTTTCAAATGAAATGGACACAGACTTGAAGTGAAATGGGTTGTATTTAATTTGAGTTCCCTGCTTGCTAAGTACTTTCTTCCCCAAACATTTCAAGAAGCAGCAGGACCCCGAGACCCAGTCATTTTGGAAAATACAGTCCATTCATCTAACTCTAATTAATTTAATGCCTCAGTTCTTTTCCTTCACTTTACAAGTAAGGGCCAAAGAATTTGGGGTGTATGCTGACATGAACAAAGGGCATAGTAAAAGCATTTTTAGACAAATGAAACTTAAAGTACTAAGTAAATGAAATGTATGCAGGACAGAAGGAAAGTAACCTTAGGTTGAGGGCCTGAGACATAAGATGAAAACTTTAGGATAAGTAGAAATGCATATTCACTATACACAAAAGTGCTAGTATCTTGTGGAGATTTTTAATTATAAAATTTAAACATATGGCAATAAGTACTTCCTCATATCAAAAACTCATGAGGTTAAAGTTAACTATTCTAATGTTCCTATTACTTGAGAGAAGACAAAACATATTTATTAACTTTGCACTTTGGTCATTTATTTATGCAGGTTAGAATGCTCAGGGAAACTACAATAACACTATACCCAAGAAATAGAAATCGAAAGAACAATGCATAAACCAGTGTATGGAGAGAAATGTGAGGACAAAGGCCACTGTAAAAGAATAGATTGTGTTACAGGACAGATAAGGCTTGAAAAACAGAAAGAAAATAGTAACTCAGGTATATATGTAGCTAGGGTACACAAGGCTGAACACTTCAGTTTAGAAATGATGCTGTCAGACAAACTTCCTAAGTTAATCACATGGTGATTATTGTGCCCTTTTTTTGAAATACAATAAAAAAAAATAAGAAAGTAAAATGATGGAAAGAAGAAATAGTAGGCATATAATAACCAAAATTTCAGGGTGCTTTTGTTGTTGTTGAATCACTGAGATTTTAATTAGAAGTGGACAGAATTTCTACATATTGACAAGTCTGGCTCTACTAGATACATATATTATTCTGATCATACATGTGTTTAAGATCTGCATTTAAAGATATATGAAGTAAAATTTGAGGGATTACAAGAAAAAAAAAACAGATCAATTTGTTTCCACAATGAAAGTTTTATATACCTCTTTTCAGTAAGCAACAGAATTAAGATTATTTTATACTGAAATTCAAAAGGTACATGGACATTTTCAGAAGGTTGACCAGATAATGATCTAAAAGACTAAGGCCATACAACCTCATTAAGCTGCCCACTTGGAAGGACTGGCCACATGTACATAAGCTTATTCCACAGAGGATTCTCAACTTTTGAGTGCTTCCATTGGCCGGGCTTCCTGATCCCTTTATGCTTTATGGCCCACCTAAAATGAAGCAGGAGACATAAGGGGGATGTAGCAAGGTTAAATGTCATTCCAAATTACTGGTTTACATTGAGTTTCTGCTAGGTACTAGGAAAATACTCAGTTTGAACTATGATCCTCAGTCTGATCATTGCTATTTACAAGAACAAAATGAAAGTAATTTAGAAATTAATTAATTAATTGTAAAAGTTGTCAGTGTAATAACAGAGAAACCTGAGGAAAAAGACAAAGTTAGTAAGAGTCATTTACAATGTCAGTGACATAAATAACAATACAAAAATAGAAAATAGAAGAAATTCAGTGAAATGCCTAGATACTCAAAGGAAAACTAGTATCAACACACTGTGGAATAAATTATGACATCACCAGCAGATTTCAAGCTATTAGGTGAATTTTGAATGTGAATTTATGTGTGTATATATGTTTGTAGTACTGGGCATTGAATCCATCATGCATGCTAGGCAAATCTGCAGTCTGTGATCTTTAAGAAATAAATCAGATCAGGACAAGGTGGCACACACCTGTTTTCTCAGCACTCAGGAGGCTGAAGCAGGAAGATCACAGATGGGGATATACAACATGATCCTGTCTTGAAAACTAACAATTAATTAAAATCTTTTATCATTAAAACAGAAAACGTAGTTATTACAATTTACCCATATTATAGTCTGCTTACAGAGAATGTCTTTCTCAACATTTCCTATGGTATTAGTAATATTTGTTACATAAGAAACAATATAGCCACATATGGGCAGTACAAGCCTGATAGCTTAAATTTGGATCCTCAGAACCAACGTAAAAGCTGGACATGGTAGCTGTGTCTGTAAGCCCAGCACCACTATAGAGAGATAAGAGACAGATACAGGATACTCCCCCAGAAGCTGGTAGCCCAGCTAACTGGAGTATACAGCACAGCAATAAACAAGAGGGACCTCACCTCAAGCATAAGGGGTGGACTAACACCCAAGAGTGTCTTCTGACCCACATACACACACACACACACACACACACACACACACACACACATATTGCGTATACTCTCACACATGAACAAATTTACACAGGCTGTTCATACATACAAACACAAAAGTAAACAAACAAAACATTTTTAAACTTTACATGTATTGTGGTAAATGATATGCATACATACTTATATAGAAAGAGAATTTCAAATTTTACAGTTTCAACAATATGGTACTTTTAGAAGCACAGTGTCTTTCTCAAATGAACCATTTGGAGGAAAAAAATGACCAACAGCTCCTTGGTAATCATTTAAAATTATGTGTGTGAAAACTTACAGGACATACCTAGAATTACAGTCAAAGCCAATTTACACTATAAGTATAGATATAGGAAATACATAGAAATATAAATATAGGAAGTAGAAAGCATGTTCTTGCCCACATTTAACAGATCATGGAAAAGAGCTCCAAGCCCTGAGATAGAAGAAGCCAGTTAATTATTTCCACAACAGATTGTAAATCTTAATAATAAATTAATTCACTGGTTATTAAGAAGAAATACAGCAAAGTTACTTATAATTAAAAATACAGCACTCCTAAATCAATATTTACTAATAAAATATAATATTATGGCAGGAGACTAATCACTGTAGATAAGCCAAACAGATCCTTGGGATAAAATTATGGTAAGTTCTTAATTTAATCTATCACTGAGAATAAATGATATATTTTCAAGCAGAGACGATGATCTTTAGAGACCAAGAAATTTCTAAGGTCATCCAACCCAATGAAAACCATGTGTAATATTTACCTTATCTGGAAAAGTCTGACTTCTCAGCAATCCTACTGAAAATTTAGCACAGAAACCGAGAGATAGCAATGTTTTCAACCAACCAAGAGGTGTGAAGCTGACAGCACTCAGGAGCCAGGGCAGTGATAGAATACAGCCTCCAACCTTCTTACATTGGTGGAGCTCTGTATACATGTATCTGTATTAGCTTTCTCACACTGATTCTAGAGTGTCAGCTACATAACAGACAGCAGACATTCAATTACCTGGAATAGAATCTAAAGAGAAATAGAGAATCCAGTCATTCAGACAATTCATTTAAACCATTCAAGTGTAACAGAACAACTCCAGAAAGTAGTAAGCTTCTGCTACTGAAAGTGGGAGTGGTGAGAGCATGTCTATTTAGCACACATTAACTTCATTTTCTATTTTGGAAACTTAACCATCTCCAAGAATCTGTGACTTTTGATATATTGCTTTTGTGTGGCACTTTAATCCTCCATATATCAAATCACTCTGGGTCAAGAGATAGGACACCTGTAGTTACCCTAGCCTCTTCCTAGCCTTTTCTATATTATTCTTATTCCAGGCACTCCTCCCCCAAATATTCCAGATGTTTGGAAACACCAGGTGTTCCAAACCATTGTGCCTATCACATTTTCATACTCCAACCTTCCTAACAGAATAGAAGTTCCTTTTATACCCAGCTAAGATTCACAGTCCATCAATACAGCCACACTCTTTCCTTCATACTCAACCTATTGCTATCATGGTATTTGAGCTACCAATACAACTTGCATACTTTGTTTAAAATTTTCATACTCGGGAGAGTCTATGCATTGTTGCGAGCATATGCATATTGAACAACTCTGTCTTGACAGGGAATAGTTATAATGCATATTACTTTTACTTTATTTTTATTTGAATAGCTTTATCACTACTAATGGCAAGATTATCTTAAGTGTGGATTTTATTTCAGAACAGTAAAGAAATGTTTGGAAGTTTATTTTTAGTTGTGTTTAAAATAATTGTTTTTGTGCACTGTTGGGAAAATGGATGCATAGGCCTAGGCATTTTTATATTGTCTGTAGGTTTTGGATTTCTGTGGGGAGTGGGCAACATTTGATTGCTTATGATCTACACGTGAGGAGTTCTGAATCAATAAAATACCTGAGTTTAGATGCTCAGGGTTCCAAAGTCAAGTACAGCACTTGCCATGATGGTAGTTCCCTCTACAGAAGTCTGGCAGGGCTTGTACCTATGAAAAATGCCTCATTGTCTCCTTGCTGAGCACCTCAACAGGTTACTACTACAGAAATACTTGCAAAACATTTGCTATCTAAACTGATAGACTGAGGCTGCTTCACGAGGGCTGGCTCGCAAATAGGTTAATATGTCATGTTAGCACTTCTCAGATTGCACTACAGCACTGTGTTCCCACTTCCATAGCTGTGAAGAACAGTGGCAAACACCACTCATCATCCCACGTAGGCATCCACTTTTACCAGAGACCAGCCCCAGCAGGTCAGGGCTTTGAGGAGATAGATGGGTGTGGAATTGGCAAAAATTCCTAACGCACACGTTTTCTTGAATGAAGATCTCAGCTTTCTTTATTCATACTTTCTCTAGATGGCATCAGACTTTTCTCTCTACTCAGACTTTTTCCTTCTCCTTCCTCTCTCTATTCAATTCAAGCTTTTTCCTCTCTATTCAGTTTAATTTTACACACATACATACACCTCTTGTAGGAAAAGGCAAACTTTAACTATCTTATTCTTTTCATTTCCGTAATCACACACACATTCATGCATCTTGTGGATGAAGCAAAGCTTCAGCACACCACATACACACACACACACACCTCATATACATCTACATCTTTGTCTTGTGTGTTCATCCAACCTTGTGCACTCCTTCAATCTTGTGCATCTTGTGGATACCACCTTGCCTATTCCACCTTGTGAATTCCACACACATACGCCATATATACCTCTGAGCAAAAGCCCTTAAGCAGGTTATCATGAAAACACCCAAGCATAACAAAACACCTCTCATATGTTCTGTTCCCATAGATGAAAGCCAAGTATTTTCTCTTAGCCAATTTCCTTGTTAGGCTGAAGTTTATGGTAACCAAACAATAATCAGTCATTCTAATTCTTTTCTATTAAAGTTAATCAAAAGATCATAAGTAAGAGAATTTTTACTTTTCTTTATCATATACAGAAGAAAATCTATCTGTTCCATTGTCTTTATGTTATCAAGGTGCATCAGCAAATTCATAATAATAATCGTAAAAAAAGGAAAATCAAATTTGATCCAAGTTAACAGTGGGCACTGAAACTCACCTGTCATCATCAACTGCACACTCCCTTTCTATCTTCTTCCTGATCTAGCAAGTCCTCAGCAGCCAAGAATATGTTTTGCTCTACCCAGGTAACTTTCTCCATAGAAGCTGGTAAACATAGTCTTTTTAACTATACATGTTTCTTAAGTTATTCTTTCTGGAGTTTCAATTTAGTCATCAAATTAGCTGAGTGGTAATATTCCTTCAGAAAAATCACCACTGTTGTTATGAATAGTAGTGAGGGACTGAAGACCCCATGGAAATTTTGTAGTACAAGAGAGATAAAGCATTCAGCATGTGAGAGGCCAACAGCAGCAGCAGCAGCAGAAGCAGAAGCAGCAGCAGCAGAAGCAGAAGCAGAAGCAGAAGCAGAAGCAGAAGCAGAAGCAGAAGCAGAAGCAGAAGCAGAAGCAGAAGGAGCTATTCAGGAGACAATCTTCTAGAAATGGTGAGCTGTACTCCTCAAGCCCCAACGCTAGCTGCATCCTTTCACAGGGCTCTCAAGAGTGCCTGCCTTCACCCGGTGAGGTGCAGGAGATATTTATTAGCAGTACTGGGAAGAACTGATGTGAGCAAGTGGGATGTACAGGTGGCTCAATCTGATAGTAGTTGGAGAACTTGTACCCCTAGAGCCAGCGTACTCTGAGGAGGCTTTGCTGAGATGGCCTGTGATTGGCCAAACTTGATGGACCTAGAGATAGTGCAACTTAGTTGGGTTAAGAAGTATTTTGTTCCAGTAGATCAGTGGGGATGAGCAGTTAAGTAAAGTATTCATAAATGTATAACCACAGCAGACACTAGAAATCCTGAGCTTCCTCCTGGATGAAATCCCCAGGAATTCAGTTAATGGCTGTTTAAAACAAACCTAAACCTAAACAAGCAGTTTAGTTAAATATTTGTCAGAGGTATTTTTGTTATTTAGAAAACAAAATAGACACATATACAATACCACATGTATCCAACAAGGGCCTGCAGGCCCACTGATCCATCCAGGAATTAAAGTATAATGTATTTAGTGTTAGTATTTGTCAGTAAGCATGTGTGGGTATAATTTTGAAAATATTTGAACCCTTCGGTTTGCAACCCAACCCTGACCTCTCTACTTCTTGTCTGCCACCGTGATGCAATCAGCCCCATGACCATTGAGTGACCTGCCTTGCCGCGGTGCTGTCCCTGCCGGAGTGGAATGATATCCTCTGGAATAGGAGCCAAAAATAAGCCATTCCTTCCTGAAGTTGTTGATGCCAGAGATTTGTGTCCAAACGAAGACAAAATAATGAGTGCTCTCTAATCTTCAAGTATGAGATTCAAATATAGAAACTTGATACCGCATATAAAGGCAGTTACATCTCATATGCATGCTTGGGTGTTTAAAAAAAAAAACACTTCTTAGTCAATTTTTGAAGTTTTTCAAGAAAGGAAAAGGATTTATCATTCTGGTAGCAGTGCCTCTGTAACTTCAGCTCATTAGGGTGTCTTTAAAAAGAGCTGGTCAAGTTCAGCATACACTGTGAGACATTCACACAGAGCAGACGCCATTAGACTGCAGAGTCCTGGCGCAGCATGAGCTTTTCTGTAAAAGCAATAGACCTCTTAATATTCTGCATTATAAATGAAGCGCTGACAGACCCTTAACTGTAATGGCACTAGCAGGCCCAGCTATAATGACAGTACATGTGCATAACATAAATTAGAACACAGCATCAGTAAGCGCTCAGGTTCACATTCTCAGCAGCTAGCACTAGGTGGAGACAGTGTCTCGTGCAAAGCGAGCAGCAGGCTTTCATTTGCCTGGGAAAGCTTCTATTTAACATCTTCCATTCTTTTCCTTCAGGATAAAGCGGGGTACTGCAGAACAACTAGCATTTCTAATCAAAGCATTATTTAAAACAAACATCCAAGATGTGGAAGAACCAAGCTGAAAACACACACACATGGACACAAAATCTACACAGTAGCCAATGATCTAAAAAATTGTTTTCTATTTATGGTAAAATTCTGCTTATTCTGCTTTGATGGTTATCTTCTCCATGTATAAAAATATGGCTGAAGTTATAATACTCTTCCAGTTTTATCTGAACCAAAAAGGAACAAAAAGTCAAAATCAAAGTCCAGAATTAACTCTATTAATTCTAATCTGATCAATTTAGGAATAACTCCGATATAGTGACCTCTTGAATGCATTCGGCGAGGAAACAGAAAGTGGTGAGATGAAGTTTTCAGAGTTAAGTGTCATTGGCAGTGCATAATATTATGGCCGACTACAGACATGTGTGCAAGACTGCATACATTGAGAGAAGAATTATTATTTGACACTCTTGGGACTTAGTAACAAAATAAAACAAACTGGAGTGTGCACCAGTTGAAAGGATTTTCTCTTTTGAGATTCTCTCAGAATTCAATAACATTTTTCAAACAATGTAATGAACATAGTAATAAAATTATGCAATATATAATTTGCATCTGATCCCGTAAATAACAGATACTCAAACTCCGACCCAAATCAGCATCAGCAGCATCTTACAAATGGGCATGTTAAATACGGACTCACGTGCCATGCCTCTTAACGAAATCATTTAACTTTTTGCTTGATATTAAGATCTATTTATCTACTTAACTGATCACTTTTCTTTTTTTTTTTTTAAATTTAAGCCACTAGAATAGATCACATGGAACTTGTCTATAATTAAGGTAGAAGCGCACAGTTCCACAGAAACAGTGAACAGCATGAATCCATACAATGCAATAATACATTTCACACACTGATTCTGATAGAACTCATTTTATGAGACAGACATTAAGTGCCCAATCTCTGAAGAAAAAAAAACAGAAATAGATTGTAGAAGAGATAGTAATAATGCCCTACTTCGATGAGATTTGATAATAGCCCAACAAAATCCCATTAATTTGAATAGTAAGAACCACTGTCATGTTCGAGTCTTCTACATAAAAAAGAAATCATTCAGAAAAAGACACTACACACACAAACTGACCTTGAACTCCAGCCAAGGGTTGGAAGATTAGACGCACAGCTGAAAACTTGAACATTAGTCCCCAGTCTTTTACCAGAACTACAAAGCAAGTATTTAAAACTATATTTGCCTTCCAGTTGACTGACTATTAAAGACAAACATATGTGCCCAATTTATGTTAATGTTATGTTAATAATTTATGTCTATGTTAATAATTGTTTTTAAGATATTCATTTTAAATAATTTGTTCCAACAGAAACAAGACACTGAAAAATGTAGTATTATTCTGTGATTCAAAATTTCAGAGATTAAGTAACTTTTATATATTAAACATTATTCTATTATATTTTGGAGTTTTTTGCATAAAATAACAAGCATGAATTTTCATCTATGTTATTTCATATTCACCTTTGCTTTGTCTTTTACATTATTTTGATAATTTGCTTAAGCAGAAGCTTGTTTTTGGTATCAATTGAAAGTTAAGAATAATAAGCATATGAACATTCTCTACCTCATGAAATTTGGAATTTGTAGGAATGAGAAATTGTTTCATCTATGACACTGAAAAGGATATTTATATCATCTTAATTTACCTGTCTTTATATTATATTCAATTAAAGATAACTGCAGTTATTTCTATATAATCAATTATGTCATGCAGTGGGAGCTTGTCTGGCTTATTAATGATAATTGTGGGCATCACACATGTATTGAATCTAGGAAAATAAAATAAATACAAATCCAGTCATAGCATCTCTTGGAAGTTTATTTTTTGAAAATACCTTTTACCTGCTCTGTGCTGCTTTTCTAGTTGGGTAAGTTTCCTGGCTATTTAGATTCTGGATCCATAGGAGTAATCTATATTCAGCTCTAAAACCCTATCATTATCTCCGATACTCAGGGGGTTTCATACTTGGTGTAAAAACAAGTTCTCTTTGCAGCTATGGTAAAGCTTCTACCAAGTGCAAAATTTGTAAGAAAAATAAGTAAAACAAAAGAAAAACTCTTCTTCCGAGGATGCTTGCTTGTGCCAGAACTCCAGGAGACCCCTGGGCTGCTGCATCTGCTTCACATAGGATAGCTTTGATCTGACACATCTTTGGCAGATAAACTCTCCGAAGCTTCCGTATCTATTTTCTGCAAGTAAGGGAGATTATATTGTCAATTGAGCCCTGCTCTCTTCCTGTGCCTAGGCTAGACATCACAGGAAATGCAAAGAATTTTGGAGTGGCTCAACTCTCAGGAAAGTTACAGTATTTATTTTTATAATTTTTTAATAGCTTGTGTATAAATGGAGTGTGGTGCATATGTGCGGCACATGCATGTATGTCTGTGTGCATGTGTAGGTGCACACACATGTAGGTTACCATGTGCACATGTTCACTGAGGCAAGAAGAGGGCATTGGCTGCTCTGCTTTATCATCCTCTGTTTCCCTGATTCTTTTAAGACAGGATCACCAAACTAAGCCTGGAGCTAGGCTAGCAAGTCCCAGCAATCCTCCTGTATCTGCCTCCCCCACAGTGTTGGAGTTATACGCATGTGTGACCACATCTACCTTTTTACAGAGGTGCTAGGGATTTGAACTCAGGTCTTCATTCTCCTGCAGCAAGTTTTCTTACCCACCAAGACATTTCTCCAGCCTAAAAATCACAGCACTTCAAAAAGGTGCTAAGAGTTTACACATGGAAAGATTAAAAAAAAAAAACCCCACACAACGTAAGACAAAATATAGGGGGAAAGAGATGACACATTCAGCAAGAGTTATAGCCAATGGTCTTCAAGGAAACAAATAATATATTCCTTACATAAAAAGAAACTGGAGGAAGAAAAAGATAGTTTCCTGAGGTCTGTGGTTTGGGATTGGGGATCATTCATTCCATGGTGGTTCTCTTTGCATATCCAGAGAATTGTGGGGTAGATTTTAACTATCATTACTCAGGACATGTCCAAACAGTTTGCTAGGCATGAGGAAAGAGAGCAGTGGCTTTTCAAATGTTCCCTACCTTGAGAAATATTTCTCCAAATAGCTTTGAAAGTCTGTAGTTCATTTGTGTTCACATAGTTCTCTGTCAGCCAAAGATCCCAGAAAGCAGATGGAAACAATAAGCAAGAAACTGAGAAGGAATGGAGGTCCAGAAATGGTCCCCGATGTCAATCAAAGATTAGTTATCTAAGAAACAGAAAAGATGGGGTTGGAAAGCTCCAAGGGATGGGGAAGAATAAATAACAATAGGAAGTCTACAAAAACAATGACGTAACAAGGGTCCTTTGCCTAAAATTGGTTTTGGCTAGTACCATCCAACATGTGTTTAGCATCCATATTTATAATGCAAAGGATCAAGGAACTGAGACAGTTTCTATCCTTGAGAAGTCCAGTTTGCTGAATGGGATGGACCAATGAAAGAAGTCCCAGGCATGGGACAGTCAGTGTAAGCACAATGTTTGCACAGTTCTGCAAAGGTCTAACTGGAGGCCCACTGATTTCCTCTGAGGAGTTGGAAATGTTAATGAAAACAAAGTGGGTAGTTAGTACTCAGATCTGAAGAGAGAGAACTGCTCAACTTCTTACAGGTGCATTCAATATACACTGAATAAATGAATGCATGAATCAACTATATTTAAAATCCAGCCAGAGGGGAATGGGAGAATGGTCAGGAAAGCATTCGTGTTGTAGGAATGAGGATCTGAGTTTGATCCCCAAAACTTATTAAAACTGCAAAACTATGACACCTGCTTGTAACCTAGTACTAGAGAAGCAGAGGCAGGAGGATCCCTGGGGCTCTAGCCTAATTCACGAGCTGCACAGCAGAGAGACTCTGTCTTAAAGGAGGCGATGGCTCTCTAGAGAAGATGACACCAACGGTTGTTTTCTGTCCCCCACATGCATGCACTCCTACACCCATGCACCTATGGACACATGAACTCACAATACAAATATAAAGATAAACAAGGGGCTGGCTGGGGAATGGCTTAGTAGATAAAGCATTTGCTGTACAAGTGTGAGGATTGGGGTCAGATTCCCAGAACTCATGTAGAAACCAGACAGCCTTGGAGGTCACTTGTGATACCAGGACTCAGAGACAGAGATAGGGAATACCCTGGGCAAGTTGCTTAGCTAAGACTAGCCGAATCAGTGAGTGTTCCAAGTTTGGTGAGAGCCCCAGCTTCAACAAAACAAGATATAGAGCGAGCCAAGGAAGTGTGTGTGACTCTGGGCCTCCACACACATGCCACCCACAATTACCCACTATATAGATTAAAACACATATACAAGCATGCATACTACACACATACACACACACACACACACACACACACACACACACACACACAAATAAATAAATAAATAAATAAATAAATAAATAAATAAATTCATTATTTATTATTATGTTATATCCCCATTCAACATATATTGATCCTCAAGATTTCTGAATTCCTAAACCTTAAGCCTAAGATGAGATACTACAAGAATCATACGTGACCTAAGTTTATAGCAAGGGATGTCCTGTGTGATATGGTTGCAAGGCCCACTAATCAAGATCTTTATCAAAACAGAGTCTTAAAATCTCATCATTACCAATAAACTCCTTTTTTCTCAAATAAAGATGCATTTGTTTTGCCAAGACCACTGCAGGATGTCATAGTCATTGCCACCTATGTCAGGTGCAATGTGGTCTCTCAAAAGATAGCCTCAGCTAATCCCAGGAATTTGTGAGTGTCACATGATGAAGCAAAATTCAGCTTTTCAGACATAGCTAAGGACAGTAAAGTGGGGAAATTATCTTGATTTAATTAGACGGACATTTTATTTAAACACAAATATTTCTATAAGAGAAAGGCAGAGGGAGAGAAAGTGGTATGCATACTTATAATCCCAGCATTTGGGAAGTGGAAACAGGAAGATTAGGAGTTCAAGGCCATCCTTAGCTACATAGCAAGTTGTAGGCCAGTCAAACAAGAAAATTTAGCAGTATCAAAAACAAAAAGACAGTGTAACCATGGAAGCAAGCATTTGGGTGGCCCATATATGAGAAAGAATGTGTGGTATTTGTCTTTGGGGGCCTGGGTAACATCACAGAATGTAATTTTTCCAGTTCCATCCATTTATTTGCAAATTTCCTTTTTATTTACAGCTGAATTATATAGTTAAATAGTATTCCATTTTGTACACGTAGCACGTTTTCATTATCAATTCATCAGATTTTGGCTGCCTGTGTTGATTCCAGTTTCAGAGGTATCAGAATAAGACATGCTATTGCCACAGTTCTTAGTTGCACTTTGTAACTATGTGACAAGGTCTTGTTTTTGAACATGCAACACTCTTCAGTTGTAGGACATTTGGAAATCTATCTTGAACTGACCTGGAAACACTGTCCCTGCTAGCTAGTTTTTATAGTGCTAGAAAATGCTGTACAGCTGTATAAGGGAGAAAAGAAAATGATCTTCCTCAGTCCTGAACCCTGAAGATCACAATAATGAACGGTCTACTGGGCAACGTATGTCTAATCATGCGATACAGGCAAGACTATTTATAGGCATAACCAACCACTCTCTTGGTTGGACTTGAATCCTGCTCCACAGGAGGGCATTCATGGTATTGTAAACATGGCCAAAATCCGTGACTAGCGAAGTTATAGGCCCTAAGAGCAAGCCTATTAGTGTTGTCTTGCTAATATTCATGTTGTCAAATTCTTTTCTAAATCATTAAGTTTATATCCATAGACTTGTTCTGCTCTCAACCTTGGTCAGAGAAACTTCTTATTGCAGAGGATAACAGTTAATGTAGAGTATTATAACTCTTCAAAATGCTGAGAATACATGATTTTGAGTGCTCAGGCATAGAAGAACTCTACTTCATCCCTTCAACCCATAGCTCAGGAAACATAGCAGAAGACAGGGCAGAAAGAATTATAAGACAGAGAAAGGGAGGAGTGCTGTGAAAGGCTGGTCTCTTGATATGACATGGCTGTTACATACATGAGTGCAGCTGTATACTGCTATGCTGACTCAGCAAACAGACAAGGAGGCATATTAATTGATGTAAATCCTGCAGACCTCAGCAGAGGGACCCAACATCATAGCCAGTGCCATACTGGACAGTGGAATGCCAAGCATGTGAGCTCAGGTGTTTTTATTGATTAAGAACTCCTCCGGTGTTCTATTGATAGCACATGCAGATCATTAGCAATCGAACATCTCCCACATAAATCCAACACTTGCAGAAAATTAAAAAACAAAAAACAAAAAAAAACCCACCAAGATGTAGGTAGTCCATTACCTAACAATGCATAAAACAATTATTTTATACATAACTAAAAATAAATTTCTACAACACATGAGCTCACAGCAGCTATGGCTACTCTCACAAGAGCTCCACAAGATCAACAGAGTTAAAAGTTCTAGCATGCACCAGGGAGGAGCTCCTGATGCCCTGCCCCAAGCTGAGGAGCTAATGGCAGGTGACAGCTTCTGAGGGAAGGACTGTCACTTTTCTTTAGGAGGAGGGCCCATTGGTAATTTGTCCATGCCCTTCTGGATAATTCCACATACATGCCCACATGTGAATCTCTAATATGACTATTGGGTAGCTTTTAAAAATGACATGAATTTGGGAAGGGATGGGGGATGATAGGAGGGAACTGAAGAGAGATGTAAGGACTAGGGATAACCAAGACATATTGTTTATATGTATGTAGGATATTTTCCAAAAATAAAAGTAAATAAAACTTCAAAAGCATGCTGCAAGTTTCTTAACTAAATCTTTGAATTTAAAGAGGATGAATCTAAGGTTTAGAATTATATAAAGGATTAAGGTGGATATATTTGCTTATCATAACTTCTCTAGGCTAGATATTTGGAAATGCAATTGCTAACACAAATAATATTGATATTTAGAATTACACATGGAAGCTGTCATTTTGTTTTCTAATGGGGCGGTGCTTAGATTTGAAAATTTTTTGTAAAAGAAATTATAGGTCAATATCATTATTTAAACTATATCACTTAAGAATTCTCACTCCTGATTTGAGAAATGACTAAAAAGTAGAAGCTCTTGCAAAGCTCCATAGTTTCCATGCCATCTGTGGGTGTCTTGGACATTCTGAAGTGGATCAGGACACTTGCTAAGACCTTCTCAGACCCATATGGATTAGGTTCTTCTATACAGAGACACTTTTCTTCGGGACCACTTAGCTCTCAGCTAATAACTGTGTGGTCATTTTTATTCTCTTTTCTTAACTGCAAGAACAAATTTGCTGACCATCTTGCTCCAGGTTCTATCTCCAGGTTCTAGCATGCTGTCTGAAGCACAACATACAGGAGGTGCTGAAGAAAGTCCTCGCACATGCCAGGAGGGTGAAAGTTAGTGGGAAAGTCGTGAGCTCAGAGTATGAAGGCTCTACTAGTGGAGATCCCATCCCTGTATTTGAAGGCAATTATTTCCCCATAATGTTTAATGCATAAACAAAATCACCAAGAGCTTTTATATACCACATCGAAAGAACTCTGCTAAGCATTAGGGAGATTTGAAAAGGGAGATTTGAAAAATACAACGCATGAACAAGGCAGATATGGAAGCAGGAGGGGGACTTGGGAAGAGAGGATCTGAAGTGAAGAGAGGATAAGAAGGTAAAATGGGGGGACATTTTATCAAAGAACATTATATATGTGCATATGTATGTATATATGTATAAATACACATACATATATTCATATATACATATATATGTATATATATATATATGAAAAAATTTAAAATGTAATGCTTTGGCAGAAAATGTTCATACTATGTATGAGACCCATCTTAAAGAAAGAAAGAAAAACAAAGAAAGAAAAATAAAGAAATGCTTACATCTGATAGATGCTCAGTAATAAGATACTGGGTTATTATAAATGAAAACTTGTGCTCGATCACCAGCACTCATACAGTCACAAAGAAGGAGGAGGAGGAAGGAGAAGAGGGAAGAAAAGGTGGAAGAACGAGGGAGGGGGAGCGGGAGAGAGAGGGAGAGAAGAGAAAGAATCGTTATTGACTTGCCTATTTGGAGAAAGGAAAGATATAGACAGGGAAGTGGCTTGTAATACGATGCAGTTTTGCTGTCTAGTATGGTGGTCACCAGCCAAACATGGCCATTGAAATGCAAAGCTGAATGCACTTGGGTTAAACAGTAAAACTCATTCTTCAACTGACTCACTGTGTCTGTGGTGTTCCCTAGCACAGCACTACAACACAACACAAGAGTCAGCAACATGAGACAACAGACAGCTCACTGCTGGAGAAGGAGGAGAAGGAGAAACTCACAGAGAGTGACCAACCTGAGCTGACTGCCATGGGACAGAGTCATTTGCAAGCCGACGAAGAATAGGTAGCGTTTTAGTGGAAATACATTGAGGAATTTAAGAAGCAGTTGGTTGCAGCAGGCCCATACAATGGCCCCAATTCCTGCTGTGGGTCTGTATTTAACTACTGTAGAACAAAAATGTTCAATAATAGCTCGCGAGATGTCTCCACTCAATATTCTTTTTCTCAGTAACATGTTTCTTGGTGGCAAATGTTTAGATGTTTCATCTCCTAGCAGAATTGTGTTAAGGACTGTGCGAAGGGATCACAGCTGACCAACTCTATCTTTAATGCAACTGATTCTTTATATATCATATATATATATATATATATATATATGATATGTATTCTTTTAGTCCTACCCTATGCAATACAGTTAGTGTAAGATTATGGCATGTCCTGTGTCCTGAGCCTAAAACTGACAGGAATCCTACCAATCACTTGTGAGAAAATCACGTGTCCAAACTACCCTTCCGGCATGGTCAGATGCTGAACGACACATGCTGAGGAAAACTGTGACAGGTCTGTGTCTATCTGCTTCTTCACTGTCATTACCGGATGTGGGCAGGGAACACTTTTGTTTACCAACGTCAAATTCAGGTGATTCTTTTGTTAGACTTAAAGGGAATTTACTGTGTAGCTTATGTAGTCTAACACTTGAGGCTGACAGTACTGACTTGCTCTGAGATGCAAGGAGTCACAGCATTTCCTACCCCTCGGTGCCTCTCAGGGCACCCTTATCATTTGCAAAGCTTTATCAAAAAACAAAACCTCCCAGTACACACAGTGAACAATCTTGTTTTCATAGCCTGCTGATGTGGACATCATAGCACTCAGCCTACAGTAAGTGCCTTTTCTTTCAGCTTTTGCCTTGAGCTTTCTCTCCGAGTGTCCCCCATGCCTAGAGCAACGCCTGTCACAGAGCCAGAGCTCAACACATATTTATAAGACACTGATTAACACTAACCACAAGCCTAGGCAGCTGGGGTCCTTCCCTGGACCCCTGCCTTAACCAGTGGGCAATGAATGCAGGAAGTAAGAGAAGGTACCTACATGGAGTTTGCACCACTTTTCAACTTCTGGACTATTCTCTGAGGCTTCATCTTAGACTAGCTGGGTGACCTTGGGTATGGTACACTTGGGGCAAGACTATTACTACTTCACAGATTATTATAAAGACATCATTATTTGTAAAGGCATAAAACAATGTCTGGTTCACGGCGAGCTGCCTTGAATGGTTGCCTTCTGGAATTGGATGTGACTTTATTAAATAACAAGAATAGTACATAACTCATAGTATTCATTGTTATCAGAGAGCAATTCATCATCCATCTCCCCAACAGTTTTGGTCTCTAAGATGCTTGTCAGTTTCAGCTTTAAAGAATGGTTATTAGGCTAGATAACAGCAAAGCAACTCTGTCAAGAACAAGAGATTTCAAGCTTCGAAAAATGTTTGTACTGGGTTACCAGAGTAGACCAAAGTTAGCGGAGTAGGAATTAACAGGAGCTCTCTAAGTGGGTAAGTGGAGACGCTGGGTTCTCATGGTGTCCTCCCTCTCTAATTCAAACCTGCCCAGTGTTTCCCTCATTTACAATAGATGTCCCACTGTAGCATAGGAAGAGTCTGCTCTCCACCGCAGCTATAACACTGGATGGAAAGTGTATACTGAAGCAGCGGGAATAAGCTGAAGAGAGCTATCTGGAAGCACAAAAAGTAACTTGGATGAGCTGTAGATCACTGCAGTGATATCAATAAAGGCCTTTAGTCATCTTTTATTTAGTGTAATAATGGCCTTGACTGTACTCGTTTTTACCAAATAGTGTTTTAGATTTTTTATTACAGCTGCTACTCTAAATTCTTGATTCTAACAGACAGAGCTGAGCATCTACTTTTCACGCAGGTCAGTCACGCACTACAGGACTTCGCTCGTCAGGGTTCTGAGAACTAGTGTTTCTAATACCGATGTTTGCCTCACTGTGGTTTTTCTGCAAGTTTCTGCCAATGAGAAGACTCCACAACTTCTTCCAAGGTGTGTCAAACTTACATGCTCTTTGAACAAGATTACATTTTAACCTCATAGCTTCAAAGAAACCAGTTCAGAACTGTCAGCAACAGAGCAAAATCAACACAGTATCCACCAAACTCCATAACCATCAGCCTGGCTCCTCTCTCATGGGAGTCCGACTCATTTGAAAGATAAGCATTTGTTTGAAAATTAATAGCAACATTCTTTTGTTTCATATTATACAGCTTTAAAGACCAACGGAGCCTCAGGAATTAATTGTAGGCTTCTAATAAACACAATGATGTAATGACGTATTTAACATTAAGGGTTTTTTGTTTGATTCCAAATAAATTGCAGATTTTTTTTCTGGTGTGATACTAAAACAATTACCATTTTGCAAAAAGGATAATTAATCTGCAATTTTTTCACATTAGATCATATATCTCTAAAGAGTGCCCGCGGGTTTGATAGTGTTCAGCTGCTGTGTATTTAGTTTTCATTTTTTTCACTGATGTACCGCCCCATCAGTGCTGACATTTAAATGAGTGAGTATTCAACACAAATGTGATCATTTGTACAGCATCCAATGCGGCCCCATGCTGAGATGATTGCTTTTGGGAGCCTTCCTTGGGTTCTCAAATAGGGGGGAAAAGCCAGGCAAAATTTTATCAATTTACATTTTTCTGTGATTAATTTTTATGCAAATAAGAGCCCAATGTGCTCCCATCTCACCTGAATCATCCGGATCATCAAAGACAAATTGAGCATCACTTATTTAAAAAATAGGCTTTAAACTACAGCTGTGTTGGAAAATGCTGAGAGCGGGGCGTGAACTTCTCTAATATAACAGAAATAGATTTTAAAAATGCCATTTCTATGCATTCCACACTCAGTGCCATAAATGTGGAACTTAACAAAGTCCAAAACAATATATCTCTGCTTTGAATATTTTCTGGTCCTTGTAAGCATTCAATAGTGGTAAGGGTGTGTATGGAGCAACGTTTCCCAGGTTACTGAAGAGATAATCATAAGTGTCTCCCTTAGTAAACAGGAGCTATTGACCACCACATTTTTGCCAGCTTTCCACTGCTTATAGATGAATGTACGTAGCGAGAATGAAAATCTAGAGAAAAAAAAAAGATACTGTAGAGAATATCTGTGTTTGAGGGTTTGCATTGTGGGCTTTCTATTACATCAAATTGATACAGTAATTTCAAGTCTATCCAGTCTAATTCTAAGTTGTACAGTTCCCACTCAAATAACAGAATTATCTGGTTCATGACTGGGAATCATTCAAATTAAAATCATATTCAATTTTAAACATAATAATATTCTTTAGTTTCTGAACTGAAAACAAAGGTCTTTTCCATGGCTTCTGATATGTTAGTAGTGTGATTTATACTTAAACATTGGCATAGCTTACAAATGGTATTTCAGCCCTAACTCACTTCAATTTGCCATTTCAAGGGGAAACTATTAAGTCACATCTTATCTATTAAAAATTGCTTAGAGTTTAGTATACTCAGAATTAATGCCTTTCTCTCTCTCTCTCTTTTTCTCTCTCTCTCCCTCTCTCTCTCTCTCTGTCATGAAAATAATCACCAGAGCAGAAGTAAATTGTTGACAATTCTCTGAGAATGGAAACAGACCACAGGGGGTAAAAATCTGGTTATCTGAATGGGCGACATAATCGAAGGTTCAGCTAAGCTAAGGGAATCTCAACATAAACAGCGCTCTCATTTCCAAGCACAGATTCTCCTTTCTATACAGTACTGGAGGAATTCCAGTCCTCTCCTTACTGCTGTGAGAAAAGTGCTGGACAGGAACAAGATTAGAATCTTAAAAGCTGTCCTGGGGAGTAAAATTACTGTGCAGAGTACAGGTGAGGAGGTAAAAGGAGCAAAAATAAATGGAGTTTATTCCATGCTTTTTAGAGTTTATTTCACAAAGACAGAAATAAAGATATCTAAATCCATAGTTGCAGTCACTCCCCGAGAGAGGGCTCTGAGTGTGTGTGTGTGAGTGTGTGTGTGTGTGTGTGTGTGTGTGTGTGTGTGTGTGTGTGTACTGAATAGTGGCATGGGCTCTTTTCCTCATCAGTAAATGTGCCATTCGGCATCATAGGCCCTGGAGCCATTCCTTCACTATCTTTGCTGCCTCACTTCAGAAATGACCTGAAGGACACATTTTTTTTTTCTTTCTCTCATGAAACAATAATTTTTGTCTGATGGGTAACCAATGAGCAATTCCTATAACTCAGATCTATTGGGTCTGGTCTTTGGGCTAGTTGCTTTAAACCAACCAACATGGAACCCCATCCACTATGATTCATGATCCAGTCAAGAGGAGAAGCAGCCCATCATTCAGAGTCGGGACAGCTCATGTTCTCAAACAAGCGTGGGTGTGACATGACCCCATCCACCAAGACTCACCAACTCTGCCAGTGACTCTGAACAGCAGCTGTTTGGTTGAAAGCAGGTCATCTGGCTGCCATGCAGCTATTTTCTTAAAGTCCAGGAGAGTTGCCAGTGTAATGTGAAAAGCAGTCTGTCTTTCAGAGATGCAATCTGGCACCTTCCAAACGATGGAGGGAGCTGAGTACATCTGGAGTCGACGGGAAAAGTAGAAAACCTCTACAGAAAGGAACTCAGGCAAACTCGTGCAAGGAATACCAGTAGTCCTTTAAGAAGGGGCTGCCCTGGACAGCTTCACAAGGCCTCAAAGCCTACACGCTTGACTTAGGTTGAAATCCTTCCCACAGGAAATGCAGGACCCTCTTCTCATTTTTGAGCCATCGCCTTCTTAAGATTCTTCCCAAAGCTGAGGACACTGTGCCCCAGTTTAAATGAGAAATGCAACCTTGAGACTCTGCTTCCTAAACTTCAACTCTCAGCATCAGAAAATGTGAACTGCTGTTCTCTGAAGAAGCCACTTCTTCACTGAGGTTCCTAAAGACAGACAGACAGACAGACAGACTGACTGGTTGACTGACTGACTGACTGACTGACTGATTGACTGGAACACTGTGATGGCAGAGATGTGGAATGCTGCAGACGCAGACCCAAAATTATCTCAGGCTGTCTTTAGTCGTCTTGATGTCTTGATAACCATTTATTCCAAACTCTGTGAGCTTTAGGCAAACTTTTTGGAATGCAGACTATTAGCTCTCATCAACTTTAAAGTTAACAATACTATAGGTTAGCATCTGAAATTCCCTAGCTCCTCTGTATCCTGCCTACTGGTGTCTCTGCCAAGTATGCGGTAAGTTTTCTTTTGTTCTGTGACTATTAGTTTTTATAGACATCTTTCACAAAGAGCATGTCATTCAAGGTAATCTGAACCCATGTCCTTGGGCCATGGTTACTCATATTTGGCTCAATAGGTGGCTCAAACCACCTATTGTTTTCTTTAGCACAAAATCTGTTAAGTTAATGTCACAAAAGCATCATGACTTAGAGGTTTGAGGGTAAGGTCCTCTAATAGAAGAGTCCAAGAGACTTTCTTGTAGACAGACTCTGAATAGGAGAGAAAATTTCAGCACACTATATTTTGTCTGTACTTCTAGTAGAATGTAACCCTCTGTTTCTGAATTTCAACTTAAAATATCTGTGAATTCCCCCTCCCCTCTGAATGAGTCTCTCAATTTTTATTATGGAAATGATGGCATTATGTTAAAACATTGGAAGTTTCCTTTTTTAAATAGGGGAGTTTCTTTTTTTCCCATTTGTGACATGCCTGTTCATAATACCTTTTTAATTAAGACACTATTTACTTTAAGTAAAATGTAAAAACTTAGATGAGTTGTCCAGTGGCTTTTTTTGTTTTCCTTATTAAGATGAGTGCAGAGAAAACAACTTCCAGCAAGAGGAAGACAGTTCCGTAATTTCTGTATACCCTCAAAAAGGAGGTATGGTATTCACATTATATGACATGATATCAAGAAGTAAAATCTAGATGAATACATTTGTCAGCTGGGCAGTGGTGGCGCATGCCTTTAAACCCAGCAGTCAGGAGGCAGAAGCACAAGGATCCCTGAGAGTCCAGGCCAGCCTGGTTTACACAGTGAGTTCCAGGATGGCCAGAGTTATAACAGAGAAACCATGCCTCGAAAAAAAAAAAAAGAAGAAGAAAGAAAGAAAAAAAGGAAAAGAAAAAAATAAACAAATTTGCCAAAGGTCAGATAGATGATGTAAATTTTAAGCATATGACCATCAGTCCTTGGAGCATAAATCCCTTCCCTGAGCTACAGCGTCACATCAAAATAGAGGACAGGGAAAATCAACACATAGAGGAAGACCACACCACCAAATCATGTCACATGATTAGAAAGAACATTTTATAAAGCCATCTACTAAGACTGACCTTCTGATAGTTTCAACATTCAAGAAAAGACCATGTTTTTCTTAGGACTGAGGAAACAGTATGAGGCTCAGCTGCACTGAACTTAGAAAACTCAAACAATAAAGGACTGAACATGACTGGTCTGCATTCCTGTTATCCATAAATCTAGAGATTGTCAGCCCAAAATTGGTATAGCTTTGATTCATTGTGACTATAAACATATTTTCCTTTTTCTCTACCATCTTGTGTTATCATTTCCTTCTTCGCTATTGCCCCACAGTCACAGATTAGTTGTTACGGTTCTGGGCATCATGCTCATTTTGCAGGCAGCAAGATTGACAGGATGCAAATATAAAAGAATATCCACCTAACAGTTTAGTCGATAACTTCCAAATGCTCTTCTCAAAGATTTCACACAACGGGTTCCACTTTTTATGTCACAGGAAATCTATACCCGCAACTAACACTGAAGCATTTGATACGCTTGTCACTGAATATGCTTGACACTGGCATGATGACCCTGAATTCTAACCCTAAAGAGGAAAGAAAAAAAAAAAAGAAATTTGGTAGACAATTAGTAGTTTCATTTCCAGGAAAAGAAAAATGTACACAAATAAGTACTTGGAGTGATATTAAAAAAAGGAAATTGTAACTATGAAATAAACAGTTCTGTTCATAACCAGAACACATCGCACTGAAAAAATATCAAAATGCTATGTTGGGGACTGGAGAAGGTCAGGAGTTGTGCATGCTTACTGCTTTGCAGAGGAGTCCCGCTTGGTCTCTACCACACCTCTGGTGGCTCACAGCTACCTTTAATTTCAGGTCCAGAGGATAAGTTGTCCTTGTCTAACGTCTGTGGGCTCATGCACACAAGTGGTACATTTAGAGACACTAATACACACACACACACACACACACACACACACACACACACACACACACATAAAATAAAATAAATCATTTATCTTAATGGCCTGTTTAGGGGCTAGAGATAGGGCTTAGCAATAAAGAGCACTTGCTTCTCAATCAGTTTCTAGCATCCACCAAGAGCAAGTTGTTCTTAAATGCCTATAAATCTAGCTCCAAGGGACCTAACACCCTTTTCTAGCCTCTTCAGGCGCCTGAACACTCAGGTGTGCATGCACACACAAGCACACATTTTTTTTTTAAATGGCATGCCTTCTGAGTTGATCTAGCATGAATAACTCCTACTATTTAATAAAGACAAAGATAATGAATAAACAAGAGGAATGCTATATGTTGCTTCTCTTGGGTTTTATTGGTTGGATTTTGTTTTTGTTTGGTCTGTTTTAAGAGAATGAAAATTTACAAATAAGAAAGTATCACTTGGTAAATATTTTTTGAGTGTCTAACATTCCAGGAATTGTCTGAGCACTGAGACCAGAGGCATGAAAGAGAAGGCACATTTACTCATGTTGGGAAGCATCATCTGAAAATGCTCTGATGCAGAGGATTAAATCAACATACGGGACAGAACAGTAGCAAAATTATAGTTATGAAGCAGCAATGAAAACAATTTTATGGTTGGGGATCACCACAACATGAAGAGCCTGTATTAAAGGGCTGCAGCATTAGGAAAGTTGAGAACCACTGATTTAGGGGAAGAAATGGTATTTGTATTTGCAAATGTTCAGCTTCAGATTTCTATTGCACGTGCCAGTGGAGCATTTGGCATGACATTGAGTTTGTGGATGTGAAAAGGCAGGAACTGGGGCTGTGGGTTTGAGACACACTGCTGTCTGAGTGGTCTTTAAACATAGATGCGGATGAGACCATCAGGGAAGTGCAGACATTAGAATGAAGAGGTCAGAGAGCCCTGGGAGTTCTGACATTTAGAGTTACGACAAGCAGGGGGGAAATGCAGCAAAAGAGATTGAAGAGGAGTGTCCTGTAAGGTGAACAGGAAAACATTTCATAAGCCAGGAGAGGGCAATGAGTCAGATGTCTTGAAAGACCAAGCAATGTAAGGGTGGAAGATAACCTTCAGACAGCCCATGCTAGACTAAGATGGAGTGGTTACTTGATTTTCCCATAGTTTGTTTAATGTGATGAGAACACCTGTCCAGAAGGCAGCTCACTCATAATCCTGAGGAAACAAGGCAGTTAAACCAGCACAGACCTCCCCTCTCCTCCTAAATCAATTTGAGTGTCAGCTGCCCTCCCTGTAATTTTAAGTCTTGTGGATAACTCCAAGGTTCTGTTGCTTTTTCATTTTCCCATCTCTATTGCACAGCAACACCAATATCACTTCAAAATGTGCTCACTCAGGGCTCACTCAAACGCTGTGTGTTTTCTTTAGCACATTACGCTGATGTATTTGTACTTTTCAATTTTAAGTAATATGAGGCAGTATAAATTATTTCTGTTCAAACATATCCAATAATACAATAGGTCTTTGAATAATCTCTTTGAATAATATGTGATATTATACATATTATCAGATAACTTCCTACACCCTTATCCAAAAACCCATTTACTAAAATTTATCGTCATAAAATGAAAAATAAAAATAAAAGCTGGCTTGCAATTAATCTTATAATATGAAATGAAATATAAGCAATCTTATAATGTGAAGCAACCTTTAGGCTTTTGGGTTGTGATGGATGGGGAGTTGTGATTGGTGGGAAGATGAGGCACAAGGAAGACTGGTGTCTTTTGTTTGAACAGTCAGGCATGACTGATGTACATATGTGTCTTAGACTCGACTTGAGTCTAAGATACTGGAAATGGGAAATGGGTATAATGTTTCGGTCCTTCAGTCAGCCCCTGAATCTACATGAAACTCAGTTGTGAAGGAGATACTTCCTCAAAAGACACTGTGCAACATAAAGCACAATCAGTACTGGATCTCAGTGACAAAAGGCACCTCTGTGCTGATATGTCAATAATATGGGAACACACACACACACACACACACACACACACACACACACACCTATATGTACAGTAAAATTGAATATGTAAAGTACATTTGTTTCCTTAAGAAAAATAAAAAAATATTCTACTGCTGCAAAATCTCATTAGAATACATATTCTCTGAGGAACATACTTGAGCATCATAACTACAGACCCAAGGAGACATAGTACTGCATGCCACTGGAAGCCTTCATTGGTAATGCAAGAAGCCCTGAGAAGAGTCTTCCAGGATCAGGGGAGCCATGTTGTTGTGGGAGCACCTGCAGCACAGTGAGCATCTTCATTCTAAGACGCACACCGTCAAGGAAGAAGCTACCACCAGAGAACGTGGGAGACAAGAAGTCTGCCCACACGTATTATGAGACACTATGGAGACTTCCAGGGTCAATTCAGGAGACCCAAGGAATTCGGTCCAGAAGGACAGAGGTTTTGGAACTATGCAGGGGAGGCCATTAGCCAGGAAGCATGAACACGTGTTGGGTGACTCTATTTTGACCTCAGGCTAATGAGGCCTGAGGACAGGATACTAGAATCACACTAATACCAAAGCACATGTGTTCTTATATACAGTTCTATGCTGATTTTTTCCTTGATAATGGTATTAAGCTGTTTGCACAGTGGACTTGTATTTCAGCAGTTATTTAGTAGAGACATGCCATCGGTAGACAGCTTCACTAACATCAATTGCTGGCGAGTGCAGTGAGGCAAGCCTACATTCAAGCAAGTAGCATGGGTGAGAACTTTCCATTCTTGTGACATTTTCCAGGCCAGTGGACATGAAATTGTGCCATTCCAAAATAATTCTGGGGTGGAAAGCTCTTTAGGATAATACAGGCACACTTAAGTGAGAATTACGAAGGAAAGCTGACGTGAGAAAGCTGTAATATTACTCGTATAAGAATAGGTGCTGCCACGGAATGAGGCAGATGACAAATGGGCTTGCTGAGGGAAGACTAAGGACATCCCTGAAACCCAGAGGAGGCAGGCCTGAAGCAGCAGGTGCTTGGCTGTAATGAAAGCCCAGACCTTCAAGTGCAGACAGAAGAACGCATGAGCAAGCTGCCTTGAGGAGGAAGGAGGGGCAGTCGCAGAAGGGCCAAGATCAGGCACATGCATATCAAAATGAAATAATATACACAGCATTGATAGACAGAAAGAGAGATCGAAGTCCTGGTGCAGATCAGCAAGGCCTGGGTGTTGATTCAAGGACTGGCACTCACTGCCAAGGCCATTAACCTTGCCACACTGGCCCGCTGTGGAAACCTCCCCATTTGCTCCTGACACTCTCATCTTCTCCAGTTTATAAAAAGGCACGTTCAGAGCCAGGGTGGGGAGCCTCTGCAGGTTCTTGCTAGGCCTAACTAGAGAGCAAGTATGTTTAGGAAATATTTTTTTCCAAAAATATCCAAGTAAATTTTATCTTCTGTAAGATGAATGGCAAAATTCATTCCCTCACATTAACACAATACTAGAAAAACAACATTTTTTTTAACTTTAGGGAGGAATAATTCAAACTTGCTAATAATGTGGAGTTAGGATAAAGCAAGAAGAAGATGATACACTTGTCTCTGTATTATTCATTCAACAAGCATTACCTGGATCTCTTCTATGCTCTAAACTACTGGACATCATTGCAATAACAAAGATTAAAATTAAAAATGAAAAGATGTGCTTTTCATCTTACTTGCACAAATAAAGTACTTTATAAAATGTCTTCCTCTAGGGATCCAGAAGAAAGGAACAAATAAAATTATATTTACTTTCACAAGATCTTATTTGAGGCTGGGGACAGTCATGACACCTTTAGTCCCCAGCACTTGGGAGGCAGAGGCATGTGGATCCCTGTGAGCTGAGGCTAGCCTGGTCTAATAGTGAGTTCCACACTAACCAGGGATGCACAGTGAGACCCTATCTCAAAACCAAAACCAAAAAATTCTCAATTGAATATAATTTATCTGTAAAATGAAAACAGTAAACATCAGCATATTTAAAAGGAAATGATATGTTGTCCTTTTAATCTAAATGTATTTTTTATAAGTTATAGTTACAGTTATTAATATGACTTCCAAAAGATCAAGACATTGCCATGGTGACCATTGGAATAGTGGTTAATCCTTGGTGGAGAAAACTTCAGGGCTGACAAGAAACTGAGGTAGGTTCTTCAATGGGGTAATATCCTGATCTCCAAGGAATCCTTTAAACCCAGACTCAGCAAGATGATGCAGACAAAGACAGGTACTATCCTGATTTCTCAAACTTCACCAGATTAAGATAAGTCTCCAAACTTTCCCAGGCTACAGTGAACTCTCAGGGAGGACTGCCTTCCAGTACCTGTTTAGTTACAACCCAGGCTCTCAAAGCCTGCCCTTGAACCACAGTGAGTCTTGTCAGTGTTCAGAAGATACATGAAGTTGTCCTAAGGGCCCGAGGTGTACGTGTTGGATGAAGCCAAATGTTTAGTTACCAAGAAGACTGAAAAAGCAAAAGTCCTACAGCAAGACTTGCAGTGTAGGCTGTCTCCTAAGACATTGTATAGAGCTAAGGATAATGATACTACTTGATTGTCAGTACTAAGTCTTGCTATAAAGCATCTAAAATGAGAGACCCCACCCCGAAGATTATATTCTAAGAAGAAAATAGATGTTGAATCTGAAGTCCATTTAAAGTATAATGCATAGTTCATGGTGAATTCAATTTAACTAGCATATTTGATGATTTATTTTACCAGATAGGTTAACTGTGATTTTTCCACAGAATATTCCTAAATAATGTTATATAAATTAAAAATCTAGAATGGCATTCCACATAAAGAAATTATTTTGTTGTCTAAAAATTGGCAAGTGTTAAAAATCCAGAGTAAATCCTATACTTTCAAAACACAGTATGCATTTTGCTTCTAAAGAATTCACAGATTAAATGAAATGTTTCAAAAGAGACTTTAACATATTTTGAAGTAAAATATTTTAATCTAATAAAGTTTTTTTAGGTAAGTTAATTAAATGAAAATAAAAAAAAAAAAACCAAACGTGGAAGGTATAAATAATAGACAATTGGAGGGGAATTAATAACATTAAATGTTTGTATAGTAAAGAAAAATAAGGTCAATAATCAAGCCTTCCAAATTAAGATCCTCTAGAAAGTAGAGCAAACTAATTCTAAGTGAGCAACAGTGAGAAAAATTAAAAAAAAATTAGTGCATTAATCAATGAAATTGACAATCAAATAACAGAGAACAATTAATGAAGTAAAAGCCTACTTCTAAAACCACTAAATGGCTAGTCAGACTGACAAAGAAAAATGAATACATGAAAATATCAGAAATTAAGGTGGCAACGTCATTGCTAACCCCATAAGCACTGAAAGTGTAAACGTTTACAGCCACAAATCTGACAGTTTAGATGTAATGCAGCAGCTACGTGAGCAACACAAACCAGAACTCATTCAGGAAGAAATATGCAGCTTTGCTATCTCTACTTAAGATGTGATATTAGTCGTGAGCACTTCCAAGAAGATCAGGCTCAAAGGACTTCACTGTCAAATTCTACCCAACATAGATCTAACGCTGTCATCTTTTCCAGAAAATTAAAGGTTATAAGAAAACTTGTCATCTAGTTTCTAAGACCAGCATCATCTCAATCCCATATCTCAACAAGGATCTACCAAGAACAGAACACATCCCAGATACTTGGGACTTTAAGTCAGAACAACCCCAAGTTCAAGGCCTGGTGTGACTATGGAAGTCAAGGCTACTTGTACAACTCAGTGGACCCTGTCTCAAAGTACAAAATTAAGGAAAACCAGACAAACAAAAAGAAATCTCAGAAAACTACAGACCAACATGGACAGAGATGTAAAAGAAAAATCCTCAACAAAATATTAAAAAACATATCCAGCTGTTTAAAAGGGCGATGGTGGTCAAAGCTTGTATAAAAGATTAGATTCATTATCAGAATCTTGATTCAACACTTGAAATTCGATGTAATTTACTATATTAGAATAAGAGAGGTCTGCTACCATCTTAATTTAAAGCTCTGGTGAGATGGCTCAGAGGGTAGAGACGCTTGCTTGCTTGCTGGTGTCTGAGCTTGATCCACAGGATCCACATGGTGCGTGGAGAGAACAGACACCTGCAAATTGTACTCTGACCTCCACACATGCTCCATGTACATAGGTGCACATGTATGCACACAAAAAGTAAACATAATACAGTTATCTTCTAAATCATTTAAATTCTAAATGTATGGATGCTAAAAGTTTTTAACAAAATAGAAATAGGGTGAAATTTATTTACCATAAATTAACACAAAATCTAGAGGTCGGGAATGGGTGATCTCCTCTACAATCAAAACTGAAACAGAGATCTTGTCCCACATTGTTACTGCTCAGGGCAGCACTGGGATTACTTTTCTAAAGACAGTGAGTGAAAGGAATGAGAGCTATACATGTCAGAAAGAAAACAGTCTTAGTGCACAGACAGCACTGAAGTCTATGTGGGGAACTCCAGAGAATTTACAACAGAACTTCTAGAACTAGTAAAGGAGTTCACTAGTTGGAAGGTTGTAAGGGTTGTAAGATATGGGATCAAGAATGAAAGCCAATTATTCCTTACAGACAAACTTATAGAAAAAAACTGATTCGAAACTAAACTTAGCAGCTCACTTTCAATTGAAGAAAATATTAAGATAAAATATTTATAAATAAATCTTTAAAAAAATTGTAAAGTCTCTATATTCTGAAAATTACAAAACACCAAAAAAAAAAGACATAAGTAAGTGAAAAGATATAACATAGTTATGAATATAGACAAAGTTAATAGTGTTAATTGCTTATTCTTCAAAATTTGATCTATAGAATCTGTGCAATCTCAAATAGAATGAAAATGCAAATATTTTTGCAGATCTTGACAAGCTAATTCTAAAATTTATTTGATACTTCAAAGGAACGATGTGGGTCTATAGTCAAGTCTCACTGTAGAGCACAGAATCAACAAAAGATGGAAGCAGTTAAAGGATAGGACGGAATGTGTCTACCAAAAGTGAACAACAATCAAAGCTTAAACTACCATTCACTCAACTGTCGAGGAAAAAGGTCAGAAATAATCTCACAAATGATAGAAGTTAGAATGAGCTGTGAGTTGCTGGATTAAAGTTAAGCATAACTACAAATTGATGATTTTGTTACAATAGACACAGAAATAAATATAAAGATGCACACTTACAAAGGTGTGTGTGTGTGTGTGTGTGTGTGTGTTTCTGTCTACTAAAGTTTAAGAGTAGTATACTCCAGTAACACATTTATTGTTCAGATTGTGGTTTCTAAGCAGCTTTTTCCAGTAAAATAAACCAGAACTTATTGGCAAAATGGCCAGTTCTACTGTTGTGACAGGGAGCATACAGATGGACCTAATTGTCTTGTTATATTTGAAAAAGCGTTGAGTTAAAATAGAAGGGATAAAGAGTATGATGAGTGTCAAAAAAACAAAAAACAAAAAACAAACAAACAAAAAAACAGAGTCCAACAGAAAGCAGCTCTTAGTAGCTAATACCTGAGCAAACTGAATAAATACATAATTACATAATAATTTACAACCTGAGCAAAATTGAATAATTGCATGCTAATAGTTTGGATAAAAACAATAAATTGAATAAGTAAATGGGTGGAGATGGGTAGATCTTTCTTACAAAAAAAAATCCAATTAAAAAATACAGAAAAAATATGAGAGTTAAAGTAGCCTTAGGACACAACAGTAGTAATTGCAAACACCCCTACGAATGCCCAGCTAACAGACAAAACTGTAGGAGAAACTGGTTTCCATCCAACATCAAGGTATTCCCCTCAAACACTTGCTAACTGTGGTGTTGTCTTAACTGTATTAGCAAATTCTTGCGCATTTCCTGAGGAGCTTCAGCTGGGTTCTTCTTCTCTGGAAAGTGGGCTGAACTGTGTGTTTTAAGTAAACGTGGCAAAGGAGAACATAACTTCGCAGTGGGAAGAGGACACCATCCAAACCAATACCAAAGTGAACATCTCCAGTGATGGGATGCTGACATCATGCAGCCCCATATAATAAGATGAGGATGGTACGTCATTTTTGTGGTATTGTCCACAAATCCATCACTTCAGTCTAATCATGAAGTTTTTTCTAGTCCACTGACATTGAAGGGCATTCTACACAACATCTCACCCCTGTTTAGGGACCAAAGAAAGATAAAGACCTGTTGGTAAGTAGTGGTAGATTAGAAGGGATTAAGAAACCATGAAGGCAATGTGTCATATGTATGGGGCCTAAAAGCAGAAAAACAACTTTACTTGACATGGTGTCATACACCTGTAGTTCTATCCATAGGGAGGTGGAGGTAGGAAAGTCTTGTGGACAAAGCCTGACTAGACCATGTAGTGAGACATCATCTCAATAAGCAGTAAGAGCAAAAAAGATTCTAAAAAACTAAAAAAAAAGTACTTTTACAAAGTCTACAATTAACACTATTGTACCAATGCTGACTTTTTAGCTGTCATGAATCTATGATGGTTGTGATGTCAGCACCAAGGAAAGCTGACTACAAAATAAGCACCTCATGTTGCTTTTACAACTTTTCAAATGTAAATGAAAATATTTTAAAATATTATGAACAAATTAATTTCCTTAGATGGTCTAATTAAAAGTTATTATGCTTTAGTTTCCACAATATTGAACAAATTTGTTATTATCACTGTGGCAACAGGTAAACATAACATGAGCTTAGAAATCAAGAATTCACTACAGTTTCTGTTCAACTACCCAATAGTTGGGGAACCCCTGAGATTCAATTTTGTCATCATTTAAATAAGGACTTCAGAAAATATGACTCCAATATACCTCTCTAATCTTCATAGCAGAAAGGGGATAATGGATTTTTCTGAGTACAAGAACTCAAAATACTTTCTGATATAAAATATACATATATAATGTATCTATAGCAAAACTCATGAGTAATTACCAGCCATCTTAAGAACACACAAAGACAATCTCACAACACTGGCAAGCCAGATCAAATCAGAAAGGATCGAAGCTTAAGGACTATAGTTCCCTTGATAGTGAAGTGAACCTATCTCATTGATTGCCAACCAGAAAGAAATGATTGACCGAATACAATAGCTCCAATTAAGAGGATCTGTCCATCCAGCCTGAGGCATGGTCAGGCCCACCATCACCAATGAGAGAAGCATGGTAGTGCACCTGCTCACCTGGTTAGTGACGACTCCTCCGGACACGCATTAGATTATTTAATTCCATTATGTTAAGTTATGATTACATCAATCATAACATTCCCTCCAATAAATGAAAACAAAAAATATCCAGGGGAGTTTAGGCTAATTGTCTTCAGTACTGTTTTCACTCCTCATTAAAGTATTTTAGTCTCTTTCTCATAAGCAGTCTTGGGGCTGCTGTAGCAGAGTAGGAAGTAGGACACTCTACACTTCTACATCGTGAAAGGAAGCTTACTAAGAATGACACAGAAACAAGCACAGCCTTCATTTTCTAAACGCCGGTGTTCTTTTCTAAGAAATCAAGTGGCATTTTATACTGTGTCATGTAACCACAGTCACATATTCACATTCCACTCGGAAATCCTTGTGGATCTCAGTGAGTCTGAACCGTAAACACTCAGGATGGCCCTCTTCCTAAGACAGAGCAGATCCTATTTGGATAGTCTGTTATATTAATGAAGTATTGTTGGCAGCTGCTAAGTCACATTTCTAGGTAACATGACCATTTCTCCTAATGCCATGTTAAAAAGCAGCCAGGCCTATGTAGGATTGAATTGTGTTTTCGTGACTTAGGGAGAAACCAAAAGAATGTGTAAATTCTATCTTGGGGGATAGCATTGATAGAGTTTCAAACTTACAGAAAATTTATAACAAAAGGCTCCCCAAAGTCCTTTACCTAGAATCAGTAGTGCACACATACATGTATAAAGATTGTGGAGATAATGTGAGGCTGTACACACAACCCCCAACAACATTCATTAATGAATCCTGTAGTATCAATAGATTCTCAATATGATAGCTGTGAATAGTGAATAGTTGTGAATGGTGATTCCCTAGCTTCATCCTCACTTCAGTATCTATCAGTTAACAGTCTACTATAAAGAGGATTTCTGTTGTCTGTTGTTTATTTATCATTTATTTGTCAGTATTGACTCACGCATTCCTGTGTTATTCAGCTCTTTTAGCCTTTTGCTCCTTTAAGCAATTAGCAGGGTTGCATCTGAGGACGATTCTTTATATTCCGTATCTTCAAAGCGTATTAAGGTTAGCGTTATGAAGGATTTTGAAGATGCTTCTAAGTGACATTAAGAAGGTTTTCCAAATTTTACTTTGCTCTGGGAGCAAATGGACACTCTGTCTTCAGAATATTTCGAGGCGAAAACCATGCCCTTCTGTTTGAACAGAAATGCTAACAAATCTTTTCACTGCTTCAAGAGTCCTGTCTAGACACATTACCCTTTCACAGCACAAAATCTCTGTTTTGCTCCCTATCTGGGGCTACAGTTAATTACATGAAGAGACAGATGCTGAGCAGCCTTAAGGCTCTCCCTGCCACCACAGCGAGGCTAAGCTCTGCTCAACAAGCAGGTAGTGACTGAAGACAAATGCAGTTTGACAAGGCAGAGCATCCAAGCACCTAGGGTTAGCAAACACACAGGCCACTCTGTGTTCCCAAGCAAAAACAGAGGAAAATCGAGCAGATTGCTTCTGACATAAATCATATCACAGACATACTTCCAGAACAAGTCCGTGTGAATGAAATGATACACTTTCTGTTTCCCATCTTCCCCTTTCACGGGAAGCAAGGGTAGCCGAGGTACATTGAGGGTGACAGCCCAATGCAAGATGCTTAGCAGGCTTTTCTTAGCTCACTTTCCCTTTGGAGCTACGAAAGAATCATCCACAGTCCATTGATTTACACATTGCAGTGATTTTTCTGATGCCAGTGAATTTGCAATCTCCTAAATACTGACTTCAGGGTCCAGTGAGTGATGTGGCCAAAGAGAAAACTGGAGAACAGCCTTTACAGAGGTCAAGACCATCTATAAATTAGACTTCCCTAAAACTTACTAAGGCAATGTTTAGCTGGCAAATTAATTTCCTAAGTGGAATCTCCTACTTGAACATTATTTACTTTAAAGGCCATCTATGACTTCTCCTCAAACATTAACAGATATGGAAATGATACAAAAATAAAAGTATATTCACAAATAGTATAATTATGAGATACAATGTTTTTGTCTGATACTGAAATAATTATGAAAACAATTCCCTTGTTAGTTGTTAGTGTGAATTTGGATAGTTCTTTTTCCTAACTAAATTATTTTAATATATTTTAACATGTTATTTCATTTGTCTATGAAGAATCCTTACATGTTACGTCACAGACAAAATGGACCAAACAATTACGTTGTTCTAACATAGCTATTGTTTTCAGAAGTCAAGATAGGAGCCAGGGACAGCCTGCTGTGAGCCCAACTGTTGGATGAGAGACCAACAATGGCAGTTCCCAAAGGAGAAGAGGGAGGGGTACCTCGCAGAGTCCCACTCTGACCAAATGAACTGCGCATTGAGACCTACAGTTCATGGGAAGTAATTAATCATGATTCTAGTTCTGTTTGCATTAAACAACTTTTAGTCATTTCTTTGATTTTCTTGTACAGCTTCCATTTTAGCCACACTTCAGTAGTCCGACCTGAAAATTCTTGTCTCCCACTACAAACTTTACATTGTCCTTCTGACAGTACGATACTCACTCCAACCTTGCCTACAGAGATTTTCAGATGAGAATTTTTCCTCCTTTCATCTCAGGAACTCTTGCTTCTCTTCCAGGTCAGGCTAAAACATCAGTCATGGAATCATGTCTTCCTGGGCTGTGTACCTGACTCCCTGAGATCCTAGGTATCTTTTGCATCTTTTCATGCTGTGCGCTCCATCTTCCTCCTAACCCTGTACTAATCACACTGTTTCTCTGCACTCCCCACCACTATCTTCACAGTACTTAGGTTTGGAACAACAGGAATACATTACAGAGATAAGAAGTGTAAATGAGAGAACCTTGAATCTGCATTACTTATTCAAATGCTTCTCCCTCTCTGGCCTGAAAATCTCAGTGGGTGAGGCTGGTGCGAGCACCCTGCTGTCAGAGGGACTGTGTGAAGAGTGGAAGGGGTGGAAAAAGGTGCAACTGGATAGAGTTTAGCCTGGGCTAAACTGTAGAGTACATGGATTTTAAGAAAAGAAGGGATAAGAATAAGAGCTGTATTTTAGAAAAAGCAGTATTGTGGGAAATGTGTTGATTGTGATGGAGGGTAAGCAATTTAAAAAAAAAAAAAAACAGAAACAAACAAACAAAAAAAAAAAAACCAAGAAAAAATTTAGCAGATGGATTTGATTACCCCACAAATTGACTTTGCTAGGGTGGGGAGACAGCTGGGTTCATGCTTGTTCAGCTTATACATGTTGATGGTAGGAACTTCTGGAGGAAGTTTTTAAATAAATAGGATTTTTAAATACTGAGATTGGATTCCTAGGGAGTACCAAAAGTAAATGTCCAATCGCTTATTGGATAAACACATCTTCCAAATGCTTTAAGAGGGGGATATGTGAGAGCCATTGTTGTGAGTACTGAGGAAAAAGTACATTTATTTTTATGCCCAAATGGTTATGAAATGTGCTTTATAGTATTTTATTGCCAAGTAGTTTACCAACTCTTGTTGGTTGCTGCACCATTTGAGTTCAGCATACAGATATTAAATTTCTCTAAACTGTAAGAAATTAATTCAGAATGTCTCAGTAGAAGGACTAGATTTTCATCTCCACGCTTTAGTGGTATGCAGTAGTTAGAGGCTGGCAGAGTGTTATACTCTAAAAGATAAGAATACAGACAGTGTCAACTGCCAGAGTCCAGATCCCTTCTTCACCTTGTAGTAACAGTGTGACTGTTAGCATGTGTCTTCTCTGTTCCTTAGTTCCCCTATATGTGAGACACAAAGACAACAACAACAATAACAAAGAAGCTGGAAAGAATGCTCAGTGGGTAAAGTGCCTGCCAGTTCTGATCCCCAATGCACATGTAAAAGCCAGGCATGACAGTGTACATCTGTAACCCATGCTGAGGGGGCAGAGACAGGCAGATCCCTGGATCTCACTGGCCAGTCAGTCTAGTGAATCAGTGAGCTCTCTAATAAGTTAGAGTCTGTCTCAAAAAATAAGGTAGAGAGCAATAAAAGAAGAAAACTGATGTTGACCTCTGACTTCCACAAATACACACACACACACACACACACACACACACACACGCAAAAATAATACTTCCCTCATCATGGCATTGTATGATTTAAAATAGATAATATGTATATAAATTAGAAGGGCTCACTACCCAGAATTGAATATATGATTTTTTATTTTCCAAGAACTACTAGCAGACCTGATGAATATTATTTGGTTCTCCCTGAGCCTATTAAACTCAGGTATAAGTCATGAATATTAAAGCAAGTCTAAATATGGTGACATGTACCTGTGGTACTTGCATCTGTGAGGCTATAGCAGAAGAGTTGTGAGTTCAAGGACAGACTGGGCTACAGAGCAACACCCAAACTCAGAGAGGGGGAGGGAGGAAAAGAGGGAATGGGCAAAGGAGAGATGGGGAGGGAGAGGGGAATGGAGAGAGGGAGAGAAGAGGGGAAGATAATACTAAAATATATATTCTTAGATATCTGATAAAGCTCTTTGTACAATATTAAACATTTTCTTCAACATAATTAAAGTGAAAAAGCTGACTTTCTATTATTTTTTTTCACATATAAATACATACATGTATATGAATTTGTCAAATGACAAACTAGAATGACATGTCATTCCTCTATAATAATTACTACTTTATTGGACATCTTTCCTCTGTTCCTCCAGCAATCAACTGAGCCTGAGTCAGTCCTGTCTGCCTCATTAATGGACTCAACTAAAGATGCCTTTATTTAAATAGAAGTACTAAGTTCATGTTGAATGGTTGATTTAAGGAAGCTATATGAAGAAACAAACTTGGTACATGAAGAAAGTGTACCTGACGCAGTACCTAAGACCCTTGTATTTAGCAAGAAGACTCACAGCATCGTAACAACTGATGATGACGTGCTCAGCCTCAACACAACTCCACTAGCTCCCAGACCTCCTATGCTTCTTTCTAGACCATCCTCCACTTTTTCTGTTCTTTTCCTCAGGTCCATGTAAAACTGAAATAAAAACAGAACTCTACCAATCTGTCAGACTACAAATTTATCTGGTCTAGCTTCAGCCAGGTTAAAACTATTGTCAGCAATCCTTTAATATCTCAATTTATTTCAATCCAACTAGATTTAACCAAAAAAAAAAAAAAAAAAAAAACCCAGAAAGCTTTTGTGGCAGTAAAGGATAGAGAGCCACACTCACTCCATTTTTATGGTTTGACTCCAAAGCATTCCAACTATAGACCGGAAACTATGGAATCAGATGACTTGGATAAACCTTCATATTCCATCACATACTACAGCTGTGTAATAAATACTGTTTAACATTTCCATTCCTCTAATTCTTTGCTTCAAATGAAGAAAATTTGAATATATGCATCGTAAAATAGCAGCATATAGATAGCTACTACATAATCTATGAAGTAGAAAGAACTTGGTCTTGATAATGGTAAGTAGCCAATAAATATCAACTCTATCAATAACAATGGCAAAAGATAAAATACGTTTTTCAAATTTACATGAATGTAATAAAAACCAAGTGACTAAATAGTTTTTAAACATTCTCACAATCCAACAAAAGAGCTTTGTGCTTTAAAATTATTGTAGTCTCATTGGTCTAAAATCATAGTGCTACTTTGGATTGATGACATTTTATTAGTTATGTCTAGAAAGCAAGTTTTGACCAATTTTTTATTACATTGTTCTTCTCTCTGCTACTTATTTTTCATTTTTATGCAAAAATCAAATCATTCTTACCACAAAATCAAAACATAGAACTGAGGAATGAGGGAAATGTTTGACAACAGTATAAAGATCTTAGTTTATAATTGACTTACCATCTATGCAAATCTCTTAATTTATCTGTTTTGGTTTTTCATGGGCATCTAAAACAGGCTTGGCTTTATTACTTTAAAACATATTCTAAATTCAGTAATTATTTTAAACATTGTAGCAATCTCGTTTAAAAAGCTAGGCTGTTTAGAGAGGAAGGATAGGACAGTAGGCACATTATTGAGGAACTAGAATACTGGACAAGAAAAATAGAGATTTAGGATTTACTTATTGATACAGAGGGATTGGATAGATCTCAGATAATGCAAGGAACTTGACCCCAAGGTGTAGTAAGTACTTACTCTGTAGTAAGACTACCTTGAAATGAAATGGCTGGTGAGTGATGAGTAAGGCTTCCCAACATTTGTCTGTGAAGAGTCTATCACAAACTAGATGAGAGAACTTTCCTTAAAAATTTCCTTCCAAAATGAAAAGTTTTAATCTCAGAGGAAACAGCTGCATAACACCTGCAGCTTTAGTAAGGCTGAACCTACAAGTTACAAACTAATTAATTTAGTGAAGGCTATCTCAAGACAGCAAACTGCTTAGGTTGTGGCAGTTATTTCTGGCAGACCAATTGTGTTTATTTTGTCCATGTCCTGGTGTTGTGTGACCACCTTTCCTGGAGAGATATGAATCAGTATCTACTCACCCAGATAAGAAGCCCATCACAGACAGAAATATGGATGTCACCAAAGTCCAATTTAATGAACCAATTAGTTTTTTGGGGTTACTTATAGGAATATACGTTAAGATTACATACAGGAGCAGAAATGACTCACAGACAGCTGCATAACCAAGGCCCATCCCAGCAGGAGTGACAACTCACAAAGCTGGGAAACCTAGAGCTCACTGCACAGACTGCAGGCAGCTCAGCAGGTTGGAGAGTGTCCTTTCCGGCTCACTTGTTCTGAGCCTCTTCCAGCCAGCACAGTTTTTGTTTCTCCTGTCTCCAGTGTTTCTAAATCTCCTAATACTGCAACCCTTAATACAGTTCCTCATGTTGTGGTGACCCCAACCATAAAATTATTTTTGTTGCTACTTCATTACTGTAATTTTGCTACAGCCATGAATTGTAATGTAAGTATCTGATATGCAGGTGGTCTTAGGCGAACCTGGTGAAAGGGTCATTTGACTCCCATAAGAACTGCAATTCTAGGTAATTTGTCTGTCTTCTGCTTCTTCTAGGTTGCTGGGCTTTTCTGAGGGCCACTCTCAGCTGTCTTTACTATTTATATACTCTTAGGAGGAGGAGCTTAGTGAATCTGGTCAGTTTCAGGAACTTCCTGAAGCTATTTTGAGTTGTTTACTTCCTGTCTTAAGGAGTTCCCCTTCATTATCTCACCTCCCTTAAAATTTCCTGCTGTTTCACATCCCTGTAAACATCCTGTCCTAAAACATTTCTTTCCAAAATGAAAGGTTTTAATCTCAGAGGAAACAGCTATACAACTCCTGGAGCTTTAGTAAGGCTGCACCTACAAATTATGAACTAATTAGTTTAGTGAAGGCTATCTAAAGATAGAAAATTGTTTAGGTTGTGGCAGTTATTTCTGTCAGTGTTTAGTCTTTCAGTGAGAATTGGGATTTTTAAAAACAAAGAGGAAATATTTGAAATGACATTCCATTTGGCCAGAAAAGGAGAAAGTCTAAAGTTATAGGTAAGGAGTCTGTAGTTGTTAAAGATGCTAGTGTCATTAAAGAGATAGATGTTAGGCATTCTACACTGGGACAATAAAAAATTTCCCAGACTCCACTCCAGGGTATAATATTGTAAACTAATATGAAAGACTTGCCCTTGAGAAGACAGAGCTCTCAGGGCACCCTGCTTGCCCATTGCTGCCTATGAAAATGTTTTCTTAGAGTGAGCCACCAAGCATTTGAAGGTCACTGTAACCATATCACATGATGCTGGCTTTGCAGGCATGAAAAATACAAGAGTCATGGAGCCAAGGAAGCTTTTTACCAAGATCCCAAAGATAAACCTAGGATGCCAGGTAATACGGAGCAGTATTGGTTTCCCTGTGGGGTCCCAAGGGAAGGCAATGTGTGAAGCTGCGAGAATAAAGCAGTAGCTAACCCAGAGACTCCAGGATGCTAGTGATGACAGAACATGGAAGTCTGCCAAGGATTTGAGTGGAGTCAGCCAGAGAGAGATTGACAGTATGGATTGTACATGGGAAGGCTGCAGGACTGTGTAAGACCACTGGGGTTCATATCACAACACTGTGCATACTGACGGCAGACATGCAACTTTAGAACTTAGTGTTTGCCTTTCTGGGTTTAGTATTACTGTGGTCTAATTCTTTCTTTTGATTCTCTGTCCTTACATTTTACTTATTTTTTTTTAGTTTGGGGGGATTTATATATTTTAATTTTATGTGTATGGGTGTTTTGCCTTCATGCATATTTGTGCACCACATACATGCCTGGTGCTAATGGAGGACAGAAGGGAGCATTGGGTCCCCTTGAAGTAGAGTGATGGATGGTTATGAGCTGACATGTGGGCACTGGTAACATAACCCAGAACCATGGAAAGTACAGCCAATACTCTTAACAATTGAGCCAGCCCTCCAGCCTCATTTGAGGATGGGAACATTTTGTGCCTCTATGTTTTGGAAGCATGTCACTTGCTTTCTTTTACAAAGACTCACAGCTGAGAGTTTTCCTTGAGTCTGGGAGAAGACTTTGAACTTACTTTTTAACAATGTTGAAACTGATAGAATGGCAGAAACTCCTTTAGGGGACCAGGGATAAGGTGTTGGGTTTCAGATGATATACTTATGAGTATCAAACTGACACGAGGTGAACCTGAGATGTGATAGTTAATCTTCATTGTCATCTTGAATGGACTTAGAATAACCTAGTAGATGGGTAATATACCCTTTCTGCTGTGTCTGTAACAGCCATGAGTGTGGGAAGCATCATCACAAGGACTAGGCGACTGAATGGGATACAAAGGAGACTAGGAGAAAGTCAGCTGATCAACCACACTCTTCTCTCTGCCATGAAGTTCCCTCTCAGCCACACCCTCTTCCTGCATGATGTGTTATCTCACAATGTGTCCAAAAACATGGAGTCAGGGACTGTGAACTGAATTCCCTGAACCCGCCAGCCAAAATAAGTAGTTTTCCCTTAAAACAAATTCTTCTATATTTTCTTATATACTTCAAACATTTTATAATTAAGAAGAAAAAGGAGGAGTCTATCTCATGATTATAAATACACATAGAGATAGATACATACACAAGTATATTTTCTGGTGATTAAAAGCAAAGATACTAAGGCAAACTTTCATATATTTAAAAGATACTTAGAAAAGCAATGAAAGAATATACTGTCTTCCCAACTAAACAAAATTTTAAGCAAAAGAAACGAAAATCAAACTTAAAAGAAAATACTCCCAAAGCCTGTTAAGTTATCTATTTATAATTACTGTCAATCTATAAGCAAAATGTAGACAATACCTTAGAACAGGTGAAAATTTGAAAAAGGGAGTGAGAGAAAAGAAAACCAGCATGAATCATGGGTGTGAGAAGATGCCCTCTCCTGGTTAGAGAAGAGCATATGAGGTACCATTTTATATTTATCAGACCATCCATAGTAATCCAGAAAGTGTGCTGACCCTCTGCCGTACAGAGACCAAGCAGCAGTTTAGAGAGTCACTTTACAAATCCAAATAAAACTTTGGTGTGCTTTTACTTTATAATTCCACTTCTATGTGTACAAGCTAGAGAACTTCCACCATCCCATACAAGACATGTCACAAGATATCCACTGCAGTAGTGTGTGTAATACTATGCAATAATTAGAACTGAAAAGAACTATCTAGCAATCTAGCATGCAAGAGATAAGTGATAGGTTCATATTCATCATTACGGATAAGTCTCAAAAGCATAATGCAGAGTACAGAGAGTAAGCTGTCAAGTTGAATAGTGAAAAATTAAACATGACAAATGTCCGACATGGAGTAGATGAATTGAGGTAAAATAGATGACTATTCAGGGCTTTAATTAAAAATAATTGCATAACCATGGCTAAATCTAAAAACAAAACAAAACAAAACAAAAAAACATGTTGACTAATGAGAGGAAAAACTCCCAAGTTGGGGGATAATGAGATGGCTAAGCAGCCAACGTACCTGTAGCAAAACCTTGACAACCTCACTCCAATACCCAGGCCCCACATGAAGGTAGAAAAAGACAATCAACTTTATGAAGTTGTCCTCTGACTCCACCCATGATTGTGGAATGTACACATCTGCCTTTCACACATTATGTGAACACACAGTAATAATGAGTAAATTAAAAATGTAAAAATACCAAAATCATCTTCTCAGCATGCCATGAATTATGTAAATATTGAAAAAAGCCAAATTATACATTATTAAAGAAGCAAAAATGAGTAGTAATATTATTGGGAAAAACAAACAAATCCAGACTATCTGTATATTCTGGAGAACAAGAAAGGGAAGTTGGTCAGGGGTCCCCAAATATAGCAGTAACACTAAACCTCTGAACAAATATCCTAAAGCACATGAGACAAATTTCTAGAGGTGTTAGAGTTGCTGAATCTGAAGGCCCTGATGGAACTACAGTCCATTCTCTTCTGTTTGTGTGAGCTTTCCTTGTGTATTTTTAAATAATAAGCCTACCAGATCTTTCTCCACTGTTTTTCTTTCATAGTTCATCTTTCTGTAAAGCATCTACAATGCCTTCTAGCTTGTGTATTCTTCAAATTTCTTTCTATTGAGAACATTGAATAACCTTTGATTTAAAAAAAAAAAAAAAACAAAAAACAAACACTTCACTGGGAATATTTAATATTGAGAAAAGAGACATTGTAAGTAATGATTTTTTTACTTTGTTATTTTTCAAGTACTTTTATGCTTATCCATAAAGGAAGACATTTTTCTCTTTCTCTCTATCTTCCTCAATCCTTCCCTTTATATCCTTCTTAAAACTAACCATGAGTTCCTCTAACAAAGCAACATCCTCAGTCTCTGTCTCTTTCTATTCTTGCTCTTTGTCACAAGGTATGCAAATGTGTACATGCACGTAATTGGTTCTCAGTGAATGTGTGTCTTCAGCACTGCAGATATTGGAAAATATTCATTCTGCTTTGACCATCTTGCTGTTAAAAAGAATTTTACTTACTTTATCATTAAAACTAATAGAGAAACTAGAGAGCTTTTATCTGCTCTTTCAAATGAAAGGTAGGGGCACTTGAGCTGCAGAGAGGCAGAAGGACAGTCACAAGTTCTAAGCTAGCCCATTTTACAAAGTAAGTTCTAGGCCAGCCAAAAACTATATAATGAGACCCTGTCACAAACAAACAAACAAAAAAACCTAACTCCAAAACCCAGATGTATGATAGATTATATTTACAAGAAAGTAAAAGAATGATATTGAAAATGAGCAGTAAAGGGAAGTGTTAAAACTAGATAATGCCATCATGAATTACTTAACATAATTCAATTTTCTTTAAGGTATGCATACAATGAATACATGTGGAATTATTTAACATTCTTGTAAACCTCCTATTTTAATACAGTATTGATTATGCTTTCCTTTGCACTAGAAATGATCTGAATAAAAAAACAAAGTTCAATCCTTGATTTCAAGTTGTACTACAGAGTTATAGTAATAAAAACCACATGGTATTAGCATAAAAACAGACACATTGATCAATTTAATCTAATTAAAGACCTGGACATAAATCCACACACATATAGACACCTGATTTTTGATAAACAAGACAGAAATACACACTGGAGAAAAGACAATATCTTCAACAAATAATGCTGGTCAAACTGGATGTCTTTCTATAAAAGAATGCAAATAGAATCATTTTTATTGCCCTACAAAAAACTCAAGTCTGAGTGGATCAAAGACTTCAACATAAAACCAAATACACTGAACCTGATAGAAGAGAAACTGGGGAAAAGCCTTGAACACACTGGCATGGGAGATGACTTTCTGAAAGAACACCAATAGCACAGACACTAAGAGCAACAACTAAAATGTGACCTCATGAAACTCTAAAGCTTCTGTAAGGCAAAGGACACCCTAATAGGTGTCCAATCATGCAGCAGCCTACAGAATGAGAAAATATTTTTACCCACTCCACATCTAATAGAGGACTAATATTCAAAATATCTAAAGAACTCAAGAAACTAGATATCAACAAACCAAATAACCCAATTTAAGTAATGAGGTACAGATCTAAACAGAGAATTTTCAATATAGGAATCTCAAATGGCTGAGAAACACTTAAAGAAATGTTCAATATCCTTAGCCATAAGGGAAATGCAAATCAAAACTACATTGAGATTCCATCTGTCAGAATGGCCAAGATCAGTAACACAAGTGACTGCTCATACTATTGAGAATGTGGAGCAAGGGAAACACTACTCCATTTCTACTTGGAGTGCAAACTTGTACACCCACTATGAAATGCAATACAGTGGTTCTTCAGAAAATTAGGAATTGACCTACCTCAAGACCCAGCTATACCAGTCTTGTGCATATACCCAAAGGACACTCTGTCCTTCCACAAGGACATTTACTCAACTATGCTCATAGTGTCTTTATTCATAGTAACCAGAAACTGGAAACAACCTAAATATCCCTCAACCAAAGAATGGATAAAGAAAATGTGGTACATTTACACGATGGAGTATATTACTCAGCTATTTGTTTTTTAATGACACAGATTTTGAAGACAAATGGATGGAACTAGAAAGAAACCCATCCTGAGTGAGTACCAGAAAGACAAATATGGTATATATTCACTTATAGGTGGTTATTAGCTATTAACTAAGTGATAGTCAAGCTATAATCCACAGGCTCAGAGAGGTTAAGTAAAGAGGAGGTCTTTGGGGTGGATTCATAGATCCCCCTGGGAAGGCGAAATAGAATAGATTTCACAGGTGGACTGGACATGGGTGGGGACTAAGAATGGGAGGGATGAGGTAGGAGAGGGGAGGGATGGAAAGAGACAGTGTAGAAAGAGATAGCTGGAATTGGGGGCCATGTATGGAGTGATGTGGAAACCCAGTGCAGTGAAAACTTCCTGGAATCTGTGAGAGTGACCTTAGTGAGGACTCCTAGTAATGGAGGATTCAGAGTCTGAATTGGCCATCTGTTCTAGCCAGGCAAGGCTTCCAGTGGTGGGACAGGGACAGCAACCCAGTCACAAGCCTTCGACATACAATCTGTCCTGCCTGCAAGATGTGCTGGGACAATGGTGGTGCAGAACTTGTGGGAGTGGCCAACCAATGTCTGCTTTAACTTGAGGCCCATGCCAGAGAGAGTCCATGCCTGACACTGCCTGGATGGCCAGGAACCAGAGGCTTGATAGCCAAGAGACATAGGATAGAACCAAACATAATTGGCAAAAAAAATCCTAATGATATTCTGCTATACACATAGATCAGTGCCTAATCCAATCATCATCAGAGAGGCTTCCTCTGATGGCAGATGGGAGCAGGAGCAGAGACCCACAGCCAGACATTATATGGAGAGAGAGTCCAAATTGGAGGTCTCCATTGGGTACCTCCTCTTGGAGTTTGGAAGAGGGAGAGGGAAGACTGTAGGAGTCAGAGATGATAGGGGACACCAGGAGAACACAGCCTACTGAATCAACTAAGCAGGGCTCATATGGGGCACAGAGACTACAGCAGCAAGCATGGAGCCTGCATGGGTCTGCACCAGGACTGTTATCTTGGTGTTTTGTGGGACTCCTCACAATGGGAGTGGGTATGTCCCTGCTCTTTTGCCTGCTCTTGAAACTCTTCCTATTGAGTTGCCTTGTCCAGCCTCGATAAGAGGACCTTTGCTTTTTTTTATTGTACCTTATTTTGTAGGTGGGGGAGCTGTGTGGAATGGAGAGAGGGGAAACTGTGGTCAGGATATATCATATGAGAGAGAATCTTTCTTCAATAAAAAATATGAAGTTTAAGCCAGTCCAAAGACAACTTCTAAGACTGGTGAGTCTAGCGAAAAACACATGACAGTGTTGGCACAGGAGACAGTCCAGGAGACACCAACACATTGTATGTTGTGATGGACAAGAGACAACACAGTCCTACAGAATCCACCTACTAGTATTATATCTTTGTGTGGCTCCGTCAGTACCTCTAAACCTTTACATGACTGTAAATGAATACAGGCTTTTTAAAGAAGCAATTAATTTTAAATAGAAACATATGAGTAGATATAATATTCCCTATCTATCTATCTATCTATCTATCTATCTATCTATCTGTCTATCTCTTATCCTCCCCACTCTCCTCTCCCTGGGGAAAGCCAGATGAAATTTCATAAGCAGCACTATGGTCAAGAGCCTAAGTGGCTGAAAAGGGGCAAGGGAGGTTCCTGCTAACAGAAATCACATGACTAATTGACCAAACTCAGAAGTGGGTCCTCAAGCCACACTACGCTCTTGACAGCGACCCTGAGCTTGAACTACAGCATCATGGAAGATCCTGAGACAGAGTCACCTAGCAAAACCAACCTAATTCCTTATTCTAAGAAACTGCTAGACCATTAGCTGATTCTTATCTTAGGTCATTAAGTTTCAGCCAGCTTTCATTTATCACTAATAGAGTATTTCATCAAAACTATCTTTAAAGACGACTGCTAAATTTACCTACTTGATCTAATGCCAATAATTTTCATTACATGGGGCCTAACACTCAGCATCCTCATTCTAATTCTTCATGACCGTCAGTGAATCAGATGAAACATAACCAGGAGTCCACTCAGCAGTACTCAGTGTTCGCTAAGCATGACTTTTGAGAGCAATTGATACCTTAATAGTTGATCACCTTCTACCTATCAATATTCCAATATTTCTAATAAAAATTATTTTAGAAGGCCCTCAATTGTGATTTAAATTTTATGTATTATCCTAAGTGCCAGAAGTATTTTGTGCATCCTTTTTCTCCGTCCTCTATCAGCTATATTTAGCATTAAAATCTTTCCTTGTTTTGTTTCCAGAAATGTTGGTCAGGCCTCCTTTTCTTGTTAAACAGCTTTTAGCTATATCAAAGATTGCTTCTGAGTAATAATGGGTTTTCACTGAGAGCCTTCATCTTTCCTTCCCTCCAGCCCATCAGCTGCTCCTCTGCTCTCCCCTCTCCAGCTGCTTGCGTTATTGCTTGCTTGATTTTCTTTTTCTTTTTTTTATTCTTGTTGATCTTCTCTCCCTTTGGTATTTTTCTGACCATGAAAAGCCCATCATGGTATGTAACAGCCACACTTCTCCCAGAACACTCATGGAGTTGTGTCTTTCCATTATTTCATTCTAAAATTCAAAATTGCCATAACTTGGGTTCCACTCAAGCGGTAAGTGTAGAAGCTGTGAGAAAAGGGTTGTTGTTTCAAGCGTACGGGTTGAAACAGGACAGAAGGATGCAGGCATCCTGAACAACATGCTCTATGATGTTGGTTTTCAAGAGAAATGGTCATTTATAATAGGTTTTAATTAAAGTTGCAAAGTTAGGGCACAAATGGATTCCAGGTAAGTGGACTGATTGGTTATCAGCCACTGTGTAGAGGGCAGTGGTGGATACCAACGGGCAAGTACTTAAAGGTAAGACTATCTAGATTCTGAGGACTGTAACTACTCATTGCTACCAATGTTCTTAAACTATAGTATATGCAAAAGTCAAATTGATGTTATTTTAATAACATCTATGATCTTAAACATCTTTACTATGTGAAATGTATTTAAATACTCAGGGGTTTTTTTGTCTTTGGTTTTTAAGAAAGCAAATTGAAAGTATCTAGAAAACGGATGAGTTTTAATACCATCTTTGTCACTTTTTTGCCTGAAAAACCTTACCCAGCTTCTCTGAACTTTTTCCTTAGGCATAACATTGGAATTAAAGTAACTCCCTTAAAGAGCGGTAACAATGATGAAATGAAATCACGTGTATGTTTTGTATAGAAAGTATTCAACCAAAGCCAGGTGTAATGGTATACCTATAATTCCATCACTCAAGGGATACAGGCAGGAAGATTAAGAGTACAAGGCCAGACCTGAACACATAGCAGGAGCTTGAGGCCACCCTGAACTACATGAGACTGTCAGAATCAAAGAAGAGAAACAAAAATAAGAGAAAATTGGCAGAAATAATAGGAGATGAATCTAAAATGCCATACCTCATAATTTGAGTGCTATACTCTCATCCAAATATTGCTTGATTTACTACTTTTATATGTATAGTGTGTGTGTGTGTGTGTGTGTGTGTGTGTGTGTGTGTGTGTGTGTGCATGTGTGTATGCTCATACACATAGGTTAAAAAATGTGGTTTGTTCCATGGTTCACTTGTGGAGGTCAGAGGACAACCTTGGATGTTGGTTCTCACCTTCCACCATAGAGTCTCTTGTTCACTTCTTTATAAGACAGAGTAGTCCATGAGCTTCCAGGATCTTCCAGCTATGTCCTGTCTCAGAATACTGGGATTATAGACACGTGCTGCTGTACCTGTGTTTATATGACTTCTGGGGATTTAAACATAGGTCTTTATGCTTGTGCAGCAAGGATTTCACCTACTGTTCAATCTCTGGGCCTGGGACTTACTATAGCTTTTACAAAAAACAACCTGTTGTTCCCTTTTTCTGACAAGGAAGGCTTTAGATGACCAGTCTGCTTTTGTAATAGCTTTCTAAATTTTAGCAAATTTCGGTAACTTTTGTCTTCTATCTTACAAATTAATTAGAAAGCTTTAAAATCAATAGTCATAAATATATTGAGTCACATTTTACCATATCTTTAAACAAGTTGCAAGACAAATTTAGTAACAGTAAATGTCTCTACACCCTAAATCATCAAATACACACACACACACACACACACACACACACACACACACACACACACAAACTATTGTCCTCTTTTCCTTTTCCTAACGAAGAAGGTTCTAGATGGTCAGTTTGCCTTTATAATTTAGCTTTCCAAATTGTACACCATTTCAGGAAAGAAAACCAAGGAAGACTGTGCTGAAGTAGAGAGGGTGAGATGAGGAAAGTTTCAGTGGCAATGTGAGGTGTAGCGAAGGAAGATGCCTGTGAGAGCCAACTCAAGGTTTTCTATGTCTGATAGGCATGAGTTTGAGTTCTGACTTGGTCATCTATTAACTGACCTTAGAAAGTTAAAGTATTCCCCTCAACCAGTCCACCTAGAAAATGACTTCTAATAGTGCAGTCTCATTGACTTGTCCAGTTTTTACAGAATGAGCTTGCTGAATATAACAGCTCAGATCAATAGCAGGAGATTAATAAGTGTTGGTACATTTATCATTAAGGTGGCGAGGACAAAGACTTGAGGATCACAGTGAAAGAGTGGCCAAGTGTAAATGACCACATGTATGGACATAAAGGGTCTTTGACATGAGAAACTTAAAGAGCTAAGAATATAAAATATGCGGCATGCTTGTAGATTGACACAAATGCTACAAAGAAATTGACAGCACGTTGTAATAAAAAAGTTCCAGGATTAATGTAGAGGAAAAAGATGTTTAATGTTGCCAACCATGGTAGCAAAGAAAGAAAAAGTCTACAAGAATTGTTTCACACAATTGTTTCCAGTCAAATCCTTTCACATGGATTATAACTGATGTGATCTTTTAAAATTAAAATTATCTCACTCCTTCTTTAAGTGATTCATGGCCCTCTACTTGATCTTAAAATTATATCCAAACTATCAGAATCTATAGGCACCATTGGTAAGATCAAGTGATAAGAGATATCAGAGTTAATGAAAACTTGCATGTCTATGCCTCTGTTTCTTTCCCCCTACTTGGGGTCTCAGTCATACTAGATTAGAGCTGACATTAATTTAGTATGATCTGATCTAAAGTTTATTACACATTCAAAGACTCTATTTCCTAATCAGTTCACATTCATGGGCATTAAGAATTTGTAGCATATTCTCAGGAAAAAAGTCAACCTGTAAGAACTTCAACAGTTGGTGCTGCCTTGTTTTTACCATGTCCTCTAATATTAAATTCCATACCATAAGAAAATCTGGACCCTGTTAGTAGCTCCTGTTTATTTAGTAATTAGCTCACCTAGTGTCCTTTAAACACACACACACACACACACACACACACACACACACACACATTCATTTTACATACCCGACTATATATAAATACTGCAAAGACAGAAAAGATGTTTTCTCTTCCCTTTGGTAGGGCTTGTGAGAGACATACATAGGGTAAGGACTTCAAAGTGACTTCAAGAAATATCAGATGGATGACATCCTAAAAGGCAAACATTTGACATCTAGGCTCTACAAACATCCATCCATCATAACAACCTTTCAGTGAGCTAAGAGGAGGTCTCCCTAGTCAGTCAAAGTGTGAGATCAGTGCAACCCAGCCCAGGCACCACTTTAAGGAAGGATCAAGAACAAGAAACAATAGACTTGGCCCTAAAAGTGGAGATAATTGCATGGCAGGGAGGCAATCTAGTCTTCAGCTTCGTGTCCAGCTGTCCAGAAGCATGGCCAGCCTCTGCCTTAGTTTATAATTATGGACAAAGAAGTTAGCATTAAAATTATATTGTTTTTCCCCAAAATAAAATGCATGCATATATCTCCACATGTGTATAATATGAGGATTGACCTCTGAATAAAACAAAAGCTTGGGGTTTTCAGGCATTTAAACCACCAACCAACAGTAGAATATTAACTGCGGTACAATATGGTAATTGGCTGCTGTCACCATTCCATCATGGATGATCAAAGCAGAAGAAGGAACAATGAGGAAGACACTTAGGAAGTGCAATAAAAGTAAGAGCAGAAAGGAAAAGGGGAGAGACACAAAAAGAGAAAATTCAAAGAGAAAAGCAATAGCCTAAGTACCTAATTTGGGAACATAAAATCACATACTTTATAAAAATGAAGTACGTACAACTGACTCATATTTGTATAATGTCTGAAATGGGTGTGGCCATGTTGTGTTAGCAAGTGAAACTCAGTTTCAACAGCAAAACAATCATACTGAAAATAATTAGTGCATTGAAATATATTTTTTTAATTTTCATATATTAAAAGTAGCAAAATTACAGGACAATCAGACATTAAGAAAATTATTTACATTGAACTTAGTATGCGACGTGTATGTCTCTTATGTAGAACAAAAATGTTAAGATCTGCTTTTTAAAACACCAAAGATTCCAAAAGGGTGTGCAATTTATTTTAAAAACACAATTAAAGAAGATATCCGTGTGGAGTTGTAACCAACAAATGCAAGATAAGGCAAGCTGTCCTTTTGAATATCTACCAAATTTGGGAAAAAACATAAATATCTAAACACTCAATTTAGATGAAATTGTGAAAGGAACTCTCTCTCTTATTGTAGTTGTGTTACAAGTGGGTAAAATCCTATCCCAAATAATAGTGTGAAACACAAGGATAATAAAGATAGCTGTACTTGAAAATGAGTCACGTTCTAAGAACTTATCCAAAGAAACGGTTTTAAAGAAGCACGAAGGTACATGGATGAGAACACTGAATGAAACTTAGTCTGTAATGTCAAGAATAGGGAATGACCTAAACATATACCTTTGTGATCATAAATTCAGATATATTTTAATTCAATACAATGCCATAAAATGCTAAAACAATCATTATAAAGTTTATATGAAATCATGAAACGATGGTTAAGGAGGAAGAAGAGAACAGAAGTATAAGACACATGAATTGTAATTAAGTAAAACTGGGTATTCTTAATGATTATAATACATCCAACCAGTAAGAAGTACTAAGCTTTACTATCTGTAGGTCTTAGGTAGGAAAAAAAACAGTCCCTGAACTAACTCTCAAAGTCTTATAATGATATATCAAAGTCAACATGGCAAGTTGGTCATGGTGGCGTATGCCTGCAATCCCAGCACTCAGGAAGTCAAAGCAGGAAAGATCGCAACTTCAAGAGAAGCTTGGGGTGTATCATGAGTTCCAAGTCACCTTTACTCAAAATAAAAGAAACAAAAAACATCCAACATTGTAATGTATAAAGTACTACAGTGATACTAAAAAGTGAAAGTTATCATGAGTAAGAATTATGTATGGTGTTTTTAATTCTCAATAGCTATATTGTAATTAATCTATTTACTGATATTTCCTGTACTATAAAAACGATGTGTTCATCGTTCATAATAATAGAAAAATAAAGATGGTAAATCAGTTTTAAATTTTGCAGTCCCAGAGCCCATAAGCAACCACTTTATGACCGTGATTAGTTTGCTTTTTGTATTTACATTTACATATGCACATTCCATTCTGAAGTTCTTATAAATTAAAATTACAGCACAGTGGAGTCCCTATGCTATAAAGAACTCTGAAAAAAAAATGATGCTTAATGTTTCATAATCTTCCACTGCTCTGATGTAATTCATTTAACAATGCCCCCATAGGCCCATCCTTCACTTCCAAATATTTATTAGCTTTAATATTACAGCAATGAATATTTTTATCTTTTTGTTTATTAACTTCTCTGTTGTAAAGTCTTCCTGTGTAACTCAGGTTTTGAAGCTGTAACTTAGCTACGTAAGTCAGAGGCATTTTGCCATAGACAAGGCTTCATGACTCTGAACATGAACTGTGTTATCTATAGTAACCCAGGCAAAGCATTCAAGAAAGAACTTGATCAGAACCTTAAAAAGAAGGAAACCAGCACTTAATAAGACTGTTATAGAACTTGGCCCAGGCATAGTGTCTCAGCACTCAAAACAATTGTCGTGAGGTGGATGCCAGCCTGGAAAATAGAGTGAGTCCCCAAACCAAAAGGGCAAAGCAACACAAAAAGACCACCATAGAATGCACAGAGAGCTCCTGACAGACACAGCTTTCCTCCAAAGAGACTAATATGAAGGTCCCAGCTCATCTCCCGAGGGGGAAAAAAAAAAGGAAGAATAAATACTACTGTGAATTAAAAGCTATAAACATTCTAAGATAAGTAGCTCTTATATATTCACTACATATTCCTCCCATTATAGATTTCAAGAATTACATATGTGACATTCAAAACTATTATTCATTGTTAGTGAAAGGAAAACACTATAATGAAATAAAAAGCTATAAGAAATGAAATCTTTGTGTAGAGGTAAGGCCACAAGGCCCTCGAGCACAGGGAAGTTAGAGAGAATGAATGAAGCAACTTTTCCTGTATAGAGGCACAACTATAACATTGAATGTAGCACGTTTTAGGTGAAATAAAGGATGAAGAATGCAAATATTTAGAGAGACCACTTGCTAAGATGTTCATGACCACCATTGTTTTGCCACATAATGTATTTTATACTTATTCAATTGAGTCATTTGTAACTGCAATCAGTAGCGAAATGTACATATTTTAAGGTCATAAAAGCTAAAGCTTACTTTTGTGACTATTAAGTTCTCACCACAACTTCCTGTGGCTGTGCAGTAAATATCTGTGTCACAAAAGAAGAAACTGAGTCCTAGTGTGTGTGAATGGTGCAGCCAAATCCGACACATGGAGTGGCGGGCCACACCGAGCCAGCAAGAACCTGGGCTACGAAACAAAACAATGAAACGCATGAATTTATTTAAAAAAAAAAAAAAAAAGTCTTTAGAATCTAATATTGTCGTCTAGGCATGAATAGCAGAATCATGTAAAATGCACAAAGTGCCTGGTTTTCTTTTCATAATTCTTGACAAAGAATGGAAGGAGAGTTCTTGAAACCTATAATAAACCATCTTAATTCAAATATCATTTAAGCCCATTAATCATTGAGAATTCATATGTGTATTTATCTCTAAAGGAAAGCATAAAAGCTCTGTTATTCTTTTAGACGTAAAAGAGATAAAAGCATAAAACCTGAAGAAAGGCCATAAATGTAGGAATTATAACATTACTGCCTTAATAGCAATTCTTCACTAATAGAATACATGACATCGTACCTTTACAGAGTAAAGACTGAATGTAGCAGAAACCATACAATGGCTTCTACACCGTAGATCAATTTGAGTCTAACATAACGGAGATGATCACTGATCCCAAGACGTTATGGAATAGTAAACTTAAGATATTGTGCTGCTTTTCAAGTTTATGTGACTATGATTATTTCATTTTCTTTTGTGCGTGCTCAAGTGTAGCTGTTATGTGACTACACATGAGAGAACCTGAAATTAATTTGTCTGTATGTGATCAGTGACTGCACAAATCCTTATGAGAGCTAACATGCTATGACAATAGTAATTTTGATAAAATTATAGCAAGTGCTGCAGTTCCCTGCCATCTGGCTGTCTCCTCCAAGAGACTTTGAGGTGCTTTTATTTCTTATTTATTTACTTTAACCACTTTATTCTATAGTTTTAGAGCATTAAATTACCATAAGGAAAGGTTTAAATGTTAAAGGATGATTGTCTTCATGTATAAATGCTGAAGTTTCCACAAAATTAGGAGATTGTAACTTCTTGATGAAAGAGAAAAAAATTACTCAAGAAAAACTTACATTTAGGAAGTTTTTTAAATTCATTTACTGCAATTTTTATATTACTGCAAATTTTATATTATGTTCAATACTTAAAGCACAATAAACTTATTTACGGAAAGTCCCCTTGAATTCTGTCTGTAGTAATATAGAACTAAATATTTAACTGTTATTTGGATCTGTCTGTGTCAAATTAAGTGTCTTCAACTTGATTGCATATTTCCTAAGTTAACCATCCGCATCAATTGTTTTTCATAAATGCTCACTACATCATTTGTATACTTTATGAATTGACTTTTTATCCACCATGAACTGTTTTGTTCTAGACTAAAAGAAATGAGCTGAAGAGTCAACCAGCATGTTGGTGGTGGATACCTGTGATCCAAGAGGGCTGAGACAGGAGCACTGAGCGTTCAAGGAGGCCTGGACTACATGGTCTACATTCTTGTCTCAAGAATAAATAAATTCATCCATAGAAACTGTCCTTCATGTGTTAAAGATCAGTTTTAAGTCTAGAAGTTTTTCTTTCATTTTGAGTGAACACTGTCTCTTCATAGCTGTGTTGCCTAAACACTCCAAATTTCAAAACACAGAAGACTACACTAGGTTTTAAGAGCACAAAAGTTGAGGTATGAGCCAAATCCCTTTATAACACTTTTTCTGATGTTGTATTTAATGGTTAACTATTGTCACAAATGAAATTATTTTGGCCATTTCCCATGGGTCAGTGTCTACTTCATTGGCCTGTGAGAGAGAACACCTGTTGAAGGCATAGAAAGAAAGCAAAGGGTTGCAAATAAGTGAGCAATATGAACAAAATGCCATAATCATGTGTATAATCAGGACACTTGATTGTCTATACTGATGTGCTCCATACCCTAACACATGCTAAGGAAATTTTAAGCCTTTCTTGACTCAATTGGTATAAACGTTTTCTTGTAGATGGTAGAGAATGGCTTAGCTGCCATTCACTCGGAACTAATTTCAGTCTTTGCTAAAGCATGCTGGGTGGGAAATTAGTGTCAAATGACAAAATGGATGACTTCTTAAGAGCTTCTGAACTCAAGTTTTATATGCACACAATGCACCTGAATTAAAGTTTCCAATATTCTGATAGAACCGTAGCTTCATGCTGCCATTCTTGTCTTATCTCAGTCTTAAAGAAAATTGCACCAAAGACTACACCTGAGATTTGAACAGGCATGTCTGGAGACAGCATTTTGTTTAGCTCCTTGTAATCCAAAGAATGGAATTACTACAATGATCTATGATGCAAAATTCTATTTTGTAAAATAAAATATTCACACTCTCAGATTTTAGAAACTATAAATGACATTTAGTACAACTATCTTCTCTAGCAAAGATAATGCCCTTTAAAGTAGCTTGCAGTTATTAAAGCCTTCTCAAAAACTTTCTTAGTGTGAACATAAAATACCATAGAATTGTTTTAATACTATAGACATCTTTGTATATAACCTGAACATTTTCTTGATGGCCTAATCTTACCTCATCCTGCTTCTCAGCGATTTTAAGGACCTGAGCAGCAAGCACATACATCATCTTGAAATGTCTCTCATGGTGTTTGCCAGTTTACAATTCTTAATACACCTTCCCCCATCAAACATGCCAAACAGAGACTGCTACACACAGTTTTATGGATGAAATGTAGTAATTATTTAGTACTCTTTAAACCTTTCATTGTTTGCTTGCAGCATGATAAACCTAGGGTAGATTCAGAGAACACAAAAAGACCTGGGATTTTAAATGAACTAGCAAATTCAGAATAGAAAAACTGCAAGGTCACACTGTAATATATCTAGTTGATGTTTTTCTTCCTGATGAAACACACAAAGGTGTTTGGAGCACTTATCTTGAGCACAGGGTTTTGCCTTAGTGGAATTTGTACACTTGACTCTGGATAGGATTAGTGATCTCTGCTTCTCTAGGGAGTCCTGTTCATCTGAAACTTAGGCTGTAGCAAACTAAAGGGCTTGACTGGAGACTAAGTAATATTAAAAAGGATATTTTCCTCGTGGCGCCATGTAGTAAGTAGTACGCTCTCAGTTTTCCCTAAGTTGGGCTTTTCTGTAGCCAAATGCTACCTTGGAAAGGATAAGGCAGGTGTTAGAAATTTCACGTGTGACGTTATTGAAAGGAAAGAATTGCTGCTTTTAATTGCCTTCTCTGAGGAGGAATTTGGAGTCCTCTGATCCACTTTCTAGCAACCTGCAGGAATAAGATTTAGCAGATCTCTCCCTCTGCCAACTCAAACATTCAAACAAGTTCTTTTTGAAACTAAGTGACCTTCTTAGGTAATAATCCAAAGCCATTCTTGATATATTTATAATCCTGGAAATAAAAGTCCATTTCAAATCATATTTTAAAATGGGATAGAGGGAATGGAAAATGTATTTCTTTTAATGTACTTAATTTCTTATAATGTATATTTCTTTATAGCGTACCAGTACAAAAACTTAAGTAGGGAAAGGACTTTCATCCTTAAAATGTCACTTTCATGCTCAGTGATGGTTCACAGGGAAGGAAGGTCTCTTAGACGCAGAGGGTGGTAGATACTTCAGGGAGCAGTGGACAGGGCTAGCACTGTGCAGATGCCAGTGTTTGATGTGTGGAAGAAACAAATGTAATTTTATGAGCTCTTTACTATATATTTTTTAAATTGCCTTAATTTTAGTGAGCCATTTGTCAGATGCTCTCAATCATCTCAAGTCTCACACAAACTTTCAAGATCGTATCATTTGCTGAGAAAATGTTGGTCCCAACTGAATCTGTGTAAAATCTAGTCTCTAAGCACCACAATTATATCCAATAATTAACATAATAATATACATTTTGCATTTTTATGTTTATTTTTTTAAATATGGGACTAATGTTTACATTAAGTTTCAGCAGAAAAATTGACTTATGTATTTTTAAATTGGCCTTTTCAAATCAGATATTTTATTTTTCTTGCTAGGGAAAAACACAAGGAAAAAAAAATCCTGTATCTTTATATATTTGCAATAGGAATTTTATTTATATGGCTTCTGTTCAGACAGAGTCACGCTGATAAAGGAAGCCCCCTTCCCTATAGGATGGTAATTTTCGTAATGCACACAGTTAAACTGCTAAAAGCAAAATCATCAAAATTCTCCAATTCTGCTTTAGTTTGAAATAATACTATGTGAAATATTGTGGCTATCAACTTGAGAAAAAAAAGAAACATTTTTATATACTTGGACCAATGTCATGTATACAAGTCATTTTTTTTTTCTGGCAATTTTGAACTGCTTATCTTTCATAGGATTTCTTATGGCTATTTACATTTTCACTCAGTGAAAATCAATTACCTTCTTGCAATAAGCCTCATTTGCTACCTTTGAGTATAATAGAAACACCATTAGGATGATGACATTACCCAAAAGAAGGGCAGCACACAGTTGGTAGACATAAATTAAGGACCCTTTCACACATGCATTAGAAACACTGCTGTGACTGGAATATGCAGAAAGCCTGTATCTATTAGAGCTATTAGCGTGTGGGGGCGAAGCTTGCGAAGGGGGAGGGAAGCATCGGTAGAGTGCGATCTACTACTTTGACAAAATTATGTATTTCCTTTTTGGCCACTATCTGCCATTGATGCAATAAGCCTGGGCCCCCAGCTGAGCTGTGCTGGGAAATGCCACTGAGCATGGTGTGCTCGCTTCACTTGCCTCTGCCTAAGCAAGACACTGTCAGGAAGAGAGTGCATATGCACAGCCAAGCCCACTCCCCCTCCATCACCCTGACCTCCGAGATTCAGCGATGTCTGCTTGGGTGAAGCTTCCACTCATGCAGAAAGCAGCTCCTAAAGATCAATTCATAGGATTTAGGGACATTTAACTTCCATCAAGCCCGTATCACCTTACTGGTATTTGAAGACTAACTCATTACTGAACATGAATGACCATAACATAGAGGGTTGTATGTTTCTAGAGAGAGGGGAAAAAAATAACTAATCTGGGAATTCCCCCTTCTGAGACTAAAAGCAGGGAAGCCGCATTTATACTGTTATTTTTATCTTAGTTCTTATCCGTCCAAGTAAAACAAAATTATAACACCATTGACCCCAGGAGTGTGAGTGAAGGTCATATACCTTTAAAAAAAAAAAGTGTTAAGGTTACATGTAATTTTTGATGAATTGTTTTCGGATTCATTTATCTTTGAGTCAGTCTCACACGTACAGAAGGCATGTAGATTGTTCGTCATTAATAAAAACAGCAATCTTTGAATCATGTTCAAGGAAGAATTAGTCAGTTTTCAAAGGTGTATATAGAATGGTAGGATTTAAAGAACTACAATAAATTTGGAAACTCAAAAGAATTTACAAATAGCATAAACTAATGTTTTCTATTGAAAAGATAGGTTCTTAAAACTTTATTGTCATAATTTTTTTCAAGTTTGTAACATTATGCTTTGAGAAATAAATTTTTAAAATCCACTATCTTGACATTGGCAAAATATTCAATATCAAAGAATCCTTTATATAATTAGTTAAGAATTAGTGGTCTGCCAGGACCTCTGCGAGTTTGAGGCCAGCCTGATCTACAGAGTGAGTTCCAGGACAGCCAGAGTTACAACACAGAAACTTGTCTCGAAAAAAAGAAAAGAAAAAGAATTAATGGACTAATTTTAGACACTTTCTACTTTTAGGAAAATGTAATGAGTAAAATTTTTAGATATTTTATGCTATTCCTATATGAATTTCAAAGTTAAAATGCTAATGACATTCTTGCAATGGTCACACTGTTTTGTGGAAAAAGAAAAATTTTATGCACAAACCTTTATACATAGAATCCTATTCCCAGATATCACAACAAAACCTAGAGCCACACTGAGTACTACAAAGCAGTGCTTCAAATCAATCTCATTAATCATCACATTCTGGTTAGAGTTTTGTAACATGAAAAGACAAATTTCTCTTAAATTAACATTTAATCTCAATGGTTTGACTAATATTCTAAACCTAAGAAGATTATGAAACTCAATGTGGACCCTTATGTTCAACAGTCAACATATTCTTTTTAATTTACTATAGACAAAATTAATCAGGGGACTTCATTCCACAGATATACTGAGACATTTTTTACATGCTTGCAATTCTGTTGATGCTACTCTTCTGAGTGGTTAAAGCCACTGTCAAAGATAATACTGCATACAAATCCAGTTCCAGAAAGAAGCATAATGGAGCAAGAATTCTTTGGTTTAACCTCCTCTGTGCCTAGAACCTGACATGTAGAGTCAAATCCATATGAAACGTAACTTGCTGTGTCCATCACCTGCCATTTATATCCCAATCCAACAACTGAGAGACTCGTCAAGTTCATATGGAGCAGGTATCTGAATGGACTATTCCAAAATATTGCCAAAGATTAATGACTCATAAATACATATTTCAAAAGGATATAGTCCTCAACAGTTGGTTTCTGTCAATATTTTAAGCATAAATATAACATGAGATGGTATATCTTCATTTTAATTCATTATCTTATGTCTTGTAGGATTACTAGGTTCTCCTGTTAGACCTTAGAATTATTTGAAAGGAAGGCATAATTTTATAGTCAAGAAACAAAATAACAATCTAAGTTGATATAATATATGTGCCTCAGAGAAAGAAATGAAAAGTTGTTTAGGAAAAAATATTAAGGTAGTTCAACTAAAAATAAGACCTGAAGGTATAACTGGGGTAACAAAGAATAGGCAATAAAACAAACAGATTAAACAGATTTGGTATAATTCCTTTTCTGGGTAACAAGAAGTTACAGGGATGATTTTCTTTTCTTTTTATTTTAATTAGCTTAATAAAGTGGATTTAAAGAGCTTATATGAGAAGAAAATCAACTCAAATTGCCACCAAGGTGATTACAGTACTCTTAGTTAATCGATTCCTGCAATTAGGTGGATCCTCTATTTTAAAAGATACCAGCCCCTGCCTCTCCTCTAATCCTAGGAAAAGAAGACACACCTGGCAGAGGTGGGCGGCCTCCACTGTTTATCAGAAAGGACAGACAGGCCTTTCAGCAATTCCATCCCAGCTGTTTAGGGAGGGGCAGCTTCCTCTGTCTCCAGGGCACACTTGGTAAATGAGCTAATTGCAGCAGCAAGGTTTTATGCACAAGATTTTTGTACGTTGTCTGATAATTACAGGAACAAAAATTGCCCCACTCTACAAAGCTGGCCCAAAGAGATCTTCAAGTGTAGAGATGTAGAACTTAAACCTCTGTCAAAAGGAAATTCTAGACAATAGCCTGGTGAAGGTGTTGGGAGTAGAAAATATATAAACATATACACACATATTCTGATTAACGCATGCTTATTTTATTTCTATTTTCATATCATTTCGCATCTACTCCACATCTACACTTCGAGAAATTCTATATTTGGTTGAGCATATTCATTCAATATCTGGAAGACTTCAAATATATCCTAATAAAATATCTTCTGATTGATTATGGTAGCAAATGCCTGTCTATAACCAGAGCAGAAAAGAGTCTGAGGCAAGACATTGCCATTAGAATGAGGCCAGCCTACAATACGTTATGAATTTCAGTCCAGTCTGAGCTACAGCTTAAGACTTTGTTTCAAAAGAACCAATATACACATTTATCTTTTTAATGACTGTTTTATATTACTCAAAATACTCTGTCCGACTGTCAGATACATATACAGTAGACATTTTACACACACATTGACTGATTTGGCAATATGCCTAGCATTCGTCGCTTATAGGAAGGAGCGATTTGAATAATATATTTCTAAAAAGGCTTTAGGAGAATGCGGTTGTGGGAGCTATTTGGACAGATTCAAATTTTTGTGCTTTCTGTGTTCCAGAGTCATATGGAAGTAACCTCAGTAATATAAAGGAATCAGTCTTTATTTTTCCTTTCAAATACTTCTAGACTTAGGGATGTGTGTAAAGCAGTCTGGAGTTCCCATGTGTCCTTTACCCAGAGGAACTGGCAAGTGGTCCCTGTGGAATCTGCTTCCACTGACTGCTTGTTTCCTTTGCACAGGGAGAAAGTGAAAACTATTCATTGTGTTCTCTCTTTGTCCTTAATTCGTGCTCACTGTTAAATCTCTGCTCATTTTCCTCATTTCATACTGAGGAGTGCTGGTTTTTCTGACCATTCCTTAGCGATGGCATCAATGAAGAAGCCATCTCTAGGCCTTGGCTGACCTTTGTCTATGTGGCAAATAGTAGAGAATGCAAATTCTCTAAGAGCGTGTTCCCCACCTGTTTCCTGACTTAAACTTGAAAAAGAACATTAAAAACATAATTCACAACATATATGCTTTATGAATATCTAGTAAAACAAGAGATGCAAAATAAAATCAATGTATGTTGATTAAAACAGCACAGGGCATAATCATTTCACACAAAAATAACAAAAAGTAGGGAAGACGTCCTTGTAAGTTTCACTCCTTAACTCTTAGAGTTATTCTAATTTGGATTTGTGTGGCTAGTTTGGTGTTCTGGGACAAGGTTTTGTTATGTATCTCAGACTGCCCTGGGATTTTAGCCCGGGCTGTTTTTGAACTTGGTATCCATCTACCTTTCAAACACTGGGATTATAGACATACAGCACCAGGCATGGCTACTACCCACTTCTACCCTTAGTTTTTATTACTCTTCCCAAAATAATAGTCCCATGGGTTTGCATTTTGCTTTTGTATTTTAGCAGAACTCAGTTCTAATAGCTACATATTATGGGCTAATTATGTGGCTGGCAGCAACTCATAAGAGTTGGCATTAATACTGTGATCCATACGGCCATTAGCCAGATGTCAGACAGAGGAGAGAGGGTTAGTTACTTGTCCATGCCACATGGTTGATAAGTAGAGAACCAGCATTAGGACCGCAGGGGCCCAAGGAGAGTGCTACAGCCCAACCACTACTCTGCCCTGAACTGGGAAGAAGTTAACAGAGTCTAGTAGCTGAAGTAAGGAAGGGCAAGCTTGCTTAACCTCAACCCTAGCCTTATCCCAGCACCCTGAACCCCGAGGCTCTAAAGAACAATTGCAAAGCCCCAGGTCTTAAACCTGTTCTTATTACTTCTGTTTTTTGTTTTTAGTCTCCAGAGCAAAGCCAGTTTTGTGGTAACATTATCTGAATGGGCATGTAATTGTGCACAGGTGGGGCCTGTTGCTAGCAGTCAGGAGCAGAGCCCATTAGTTTTCCAAAATTTGTTCTACCCAGGAGACTTCCTGAAGTGTCTTAACTCTCTAATGTTTCAGAACTTACCTGGCAGGATCTGCTCATTATCAACTTAACTTTTGTTTGTTTTTCCTTGTCTACTATGGCCCCGGCTACTAATGAATGGGAACGCCTTGCATCTGAATGGTTCTTATCAAGGCCATCTTTAAATCTGGTTTTTATTATTCCAGATGCTAAGCATCTCTCACCATTCATGACTTTATAGCCCATTCAGATGAGTATTTAGTTTCATTTCTTTATTTTTAATATAATAATTTATTAATTCTTGAAGAATTTCATACAATATATTTTAATCACATTTACCTCCTACTCTTATCCTAAATCCTTCTAGATCAACTCCCACCTCACCATACTCCCCCATTTTAATGATATATATATATATATCCCAATTTGTGCTGCCATGTATTCAGGTTTGTGGAGCAGTGATTCTCAACCTGTGGGTCATGACCCCTTTCACAGGAGTCCCCTAAGTCCATCTACATATCAGATATTTACATTACCATTCATAACAGTATCTAAATTATAGCTACAAAGTAGCAATGAAATAACTTTATGGTTGAGGGTCACCACAACTTGAAGAACTGTTTTAAAGAGTCGCAGCATTAGGAAGGTGGACAACCATTGCACTAAAGCATGGTCAGCCTCCTAGGGATACAACTTTAAAGAAAATTGACTCTTCTTTCCCTGGAAGCCATCAACTCTCCATAGTTCCTCAGATAGGGGTGGGGGCTCATGGCCTCCTTCCCACTCCATACTGGCTTGTTGACTGGTTTGATTTTGTGGGGGCCTTGTGTAGACCACCACAGCTGCTGAGGGCATATGAATACAGCTGTCCCACAATGTCCAAAAGGCTCTGCTTCACCCTAGTCCTCTCCGACTTCTGGGCCTTACAAACTTTCTGTCCCTTCTTTCATGAAGGTCCCTGACCCTTGTGGGGAAAGGCAGTTTAGATATCCCATCTGTGGGAGAATGCTCTACTGGAAGGCATTCTATGTGTTTGGATCAGTGGGAGTTCATGTCTAATCACTGTCTAGGGCACAAAGAAACCTCTCTGATGAAGCATGCCAGCTGTACTAGCTTATGGGTAGAGAGATAAGAATTACATAAATTTAGGAGGCAGATTGGAATGATTTTTGAAACAACAGAAAACAGAAATCTCTCCCTCTCTCTCTCTCTCTCTCTCTCTCTCTCTTCTTCCTCTATCTCTTTCTCAACAGGGTCTCTTATGAAACAGCCCTAACTGTCCTAGAACTCCTTTTGTAGACCAGGCTGGCCTTGAACTCACAGTGAGTGCTTCTGCCTCCTGAGTACTGGAATTAAGGGTGTGTGCCACCACCGCCCAGCTAAGAAAAATCACTTAGGAAAGTAAATGTACACATCAGACAGGGAACTTAAAACACTTGATGGATATTTTTAAATTTTTCATTCTTTTTAGCACCACTCATTGTTTTATTTTGATTACCATATCATATGTGTGTGTGTATTATTATATAATATGTGAGTTTTGTTTTTTGCTTTATTATAAAAAAACTGACAGTACATAAAGACATCACACACCAAAATTAACCTTGTGGCGCGTGTGCGCAGGGGGCGGGGGTGATTCCTTGCTATAATTTCAACTATTTGTGTATGGGCTCATGATCAGTAATTACTACCAAATCCTTGAGAAATAGAACAAGATTCAAGGCAAGTCAGAATTAAAATACTTAGTTTGTGGTGTGGATGTCACAAATACCGAGAACCTGATTCTATGGTTCAATTGACAAGTAAAACACACCTGAGGCCGACTTTGGATTTTATAATAGATTTTTGGAAGAGGAAGTTCTACAAACATTATTTTGTTTGACCTGTTTTGCCTCCTGGCCTCTCGGCAAGCCCGCTGCCTTCTGTGTCAATGAGTCTCCACGGATAATAGTGCGCTTGGCATGGAGTATGGCTGGAGACCCAAATGGTGAATTTGACTCAAATCCTATGGCTAACAGCAGGTCTGTTCTCCTGGAGAGCAATTCTGTTGTTGGAAGCGCTATCCTTGGCTCTGCCTAAGGAGAGATGCTTGTTGAAGAAAGAGCAAAAAGAAACTTTAGCAGCTAAAAGTGAAAAAAGTGGGGCTCACAAAAGAAATACCTTTCATGTCGTAACATCAAATGTTTGCAAGTTTTAATCTCATATATTGACATCTAATCAAGATTATAGTACTTGGCATAGAAACTAAGCTACGTAATGCAATTATTTAAAAATTAGTATTTAATTTATTCGGTCCTCCTTAAATCCCTATTCTAAGAGCAGTGTGTACTACAGGATCATTCTGAGCTGTGGTTCATGGTTTTGCAAACCTTCACTCATTAGAAATATTCATTTTGTCTTGGTCTTGTTTGAGAGTTTATAATTTGAAATGAGAACAAAGGAAGATGCAGAAAAATGTTTTTAATAAATACACAAGAGTGACTTAAATGTGGCGACATGAGGAAACATGTCATGGAAACATAAATTTTAAAATGTAACGGGAAGTGTCATGTCTACATTGCAACTGCTCCAGAGTCTGACTTGACAATTCCGGTTCACTCTCTTTTGGTTACCTAATTTGTAATTTAAGGATAGTATTAAATAACTAAATTCACATAGTAATAAATGCAAGGTAGAGTCCTGACAGAACACACAGAAACATATAATCACAATAAAACTTAGTACATTTACAGTAACAAGGGAAAGGAGACAAATTCTAGATGTGTAGCCTGTGAAAAGTAAACACCCTGAGAAACAGCAAACAATATGGGAAATGTCCGGGAAATGTCCCAGGAAGGGTACGATATTCACAAAAAGAATGTGCATTGTACCACAGGGTATTAACAGAGTCAGACAGGCTATTTCTCCATTAAATAAAAAAAAAAACAGATGTTGACTGTTAATATGAAGCACTCAAATGGTGTCTATGTGGTTAATCTTCATTGCTAACTTTGCAGGATTTGGAAGCACTTGGAGACACATCTCTGGATGTATCTTTGAGGGAGTTTCCGGGAGAAGCTAAGGAAGGCTTAGACCTGAATGTGGGTAGAACTATCCCATTGGCTGTGGTCTTGGTCTGCATAAAATGAGAAATCAAACTGAACACCAGCATATATCTGTCTCTGTTTTCTGACTGTGGACACAATATGAACAGCCACATCATGCTCCTAAAGTTATTCCTTATTGACTAAAATGGACTGGTATTACCTCAAAACATGAGTCTAAATAAACGTTTCTCTACTTAATTTGCTTTTGTTGGGTATTTTGCCTGGTCAAGGTTAAGAGTCACATATATACAGCCTTGTGGTAGTTGCTAAGCCAGTAAGATGAAAGGCAATTTCGATGCATGATCCTTAGCACAAAGAACAAATTGATGCAATCATTTGTTTTATCTGCGGCAATAAAAACAGGGCTGTAATCATTGAAACCAACCTCAAAGCCTGATTACACACCAAGAAAGGTTTAATGTTACCAGATAGCAAATAAAGAAAGGTTAAGCTATAACATTTACAAATTGGATTGATAATAATGTTTTCTGCTTGCAGACAGAGATATTATTAAGCAAAAAAAAAAATGGTCAAACCTGAAAATTTTTTAAATGAAAGACACCAAAAATAGATACAATGTCGTCTCAAGTCTTCAGAAAATTGCAACAAGAAATATAAAATATGGAATGTTACATATTCCCAACGTTATAAAGTGATCTTACTCAGTTATCTGCTTGACTAGGGTGAAACTACAGCTTTCTCGGTTACTGGGTGACACTAGAACATTCGTTAAATCACTAACATTGGCAAAAAAAAATCACTTTGCACATGTGAAGGCTTCTTACCTAGAGGCACTTTCATGTAGGAGTATCACATTCAAAGTGAGATGATCACATCTCAGATTCAGGGGGATTAGTACTTACACTGCTGGTTTTCATTACCAATTCATTCGATGGTGTGTATTAAGTTTTAGCGTTTGTGTTAGGCAGTGTTTCAAGTTCTGAGTGCTCTCTGCAGAGGTGAAAAGGCTAGGGCATGGTCTTTGCCCTCACACGGTTTATATTCTCAAGAGGTAGACAAGTGAGATATAATGAATGAACAAACAGAAGATTCTAGACTGTGAGAAGTGCTTTGAGGGAAATAAGACAAAATGATGGAGCATGGTGGGGGACTACTCCAGATAACTTCCCCTAGTGTCTTCTCTGTGCTAAGGACTGTTCTTAAGCACTCACCATCAAGCCTTCTCCATTGCACTGTCTTCCTGCCAGACCATTCCAAACACCTGATAGACATCAATTCACTTGATCCGGAAGGTTGCTGCCATTGTAACAAGCGTAACAGTGGAAGGAACAGGGCTAAGCTGCCAAGATGCGGTCACATGGCTGTGAAGAATTTGGACCTAGGAAACCTGGCTCCCCAGTCTGTGCCGTAACTTCTAGTTTCTGTTGTCAGTGGTATCATGGATTATCTCATGTGATCCTCACAACCATCTGAGGAACGACACATCATTTTGCAGACCTGGCCAGAGACCAAACTGTACCTGTGTGGTGTAGGTCCAGTCTTTCCTCGGCCACTTCATCTTAAGCCTCTGGATGACATTCATGAGGACTCACTAACGTGCAAAATCACTAAAACAATAAGACTTTATTCTTGTCTGTCATATAAAATGGAACACAGAAAAACTAAAACCTCTTTTCCACATTTGTCACCAAATAACCTGTGCAATTGCTTATTTTAAGCAAAGTCCACAGACACGCTTACATTCTAACAAATCTCACCATTAACAGTAGGAACGATATGTGGGTCCATTTCCAATTCTTGCACTCACCACCCTCCTTAAAGCAATATAAAATATAATTAAAACAACCCAAGTTAAGTATCTCTCGTGTGAAAATCTTAAATGCTCAGAAATTGAACATTTTTGAGGGCCAACATGGTGGAAAATTTACAACTGACCTCATGTGATGTGTCACAGTCTAAATACATTTACGGCAAAAATATTCTGTAAAATTACTTATGACTGGGTGTCTAAGGTACATATGAAGTATAAATGAGCTCAATGTTTGGCCTTGGGTTCTTCCTTAAGAGAGCTCACATACCTTCCATAAGCAAATATTCCCAAATCTCCCTCTTTCCAGTTCTGAAGTTTGTAAAATTTCTACCCCCAAGCATTTCTGAAAAGGAACACTTGTTCAGCAATATTATAACATTAATAATTACAATGTTATAATATTATAATATTAACCATGACAGATAAGGAAATAATAGAATGAGATAAAAACTCAGGATTCTTAACCATCCTTGGATAAATCATCTAACTTTATTAGACTTTGAATTATTCATGATATCTTGAGAGATGATGAAAGTACATGAAGGATCTGAAAACTTGTTTATATAGTGGAAAGCATGGAAAGTTAGGAAATATTAATATACATAATTGAAATAACCTCAAACTGCACAATGTCTTATCATCTTATGCTTAGTTTCAGAACAAGCAAGCCCCGTCAGGTATCAAGTCTGTCATAGAAATATGTTTCTGAAAAAATAGAGACAAATCTATGCAATTTCTCTTGTGAACTGAAGCCTTTCATTCCCTCATGTCTTAGTTGCAAAACACTGAGTCCCCAACCCTGCTATAAAGCATAGTTTGAGCAATACTAAATAGCTACTCCCATTTCTTTCACCTCACCACAACTACTTCATTCTAGTGAGCTGGAATATTTGTAAGCAACATGTAGATACCAAACATATCTACAAAAGTGTCTTTTATAAGTAAAGACACTGGTGTGAGTGGAGCTGTTTGTGGGGTGACCTCCAGTTTCTCCTGAGGCCCAGCCCTTCCTTGGGTACAATCTAAGTGTGTTATGTAACAATCAACTTCCTCCTAGATAAAACATACCATCATAGAAGGAAGCTCTTTAAAATGCAGGAAGTAAACAACTCAAAGCTTTCAGGAAGGCCCTGAAACTGACCAAATATACTAGGCCCTTCCCTCTCCAAGACTTTATGTAAGAACTTACTGAGAGATACTTGGCAGAGAAGTTGAACTGCCTGAAGAGGCAGGACGAGTCAAACTACATAGAAGAAGCTCCAACCAACTAAGCTGCCTGGAAGAGACACTCTCCAGCCTATTGAGCTGCCTGTAGACTGAGCAGTGAGCTCCAAGATTTTGGCTTCCATGAACCATCACCCATGGTTGGGTGGCCTTAAAACTGCCTTTGAATCATTTCTGTTTCTGTAAGTAACCCCTCACCCACACTCTCATAAGTAACCCAATACATTTATTGATTCACTTACTTGGACTTCAGTGATTCCTTACTTTGGTCTGTCATAAATTTCCTACCTGGAATGAGTAGATATTTTCTGTCTAGGATGTCACACAATGTGGTTCCATTGGAACTAAATCCATCCCCATTTTTCAATTCCAGGGCTGGAGCACTACATCTGGCCCTGAGCCAATCAGCACATTCTTCTTTGGTGGCTGGCCAGCTCTGAGATGCAACTTGGTTAGTGTGTATGTGTGTGGGGTGGGTGTCAGGGGATATAATCTACAAGTGCTAATTTCTTCTCTTTCTTTCTGCCTGGTGTTGACCAGGTATTCTGCAGTTAGAAGCTAAACCAAGAAATGGCCAAAAGCAGCTATTTTCCAGATATGTAGCAGTGTGATAAGTAGAATCTGAAAAAGTAAAAGGTCCCCAGAGATGGCCTCTCCTAATTCCTGGAACATGCAAGTGTGAATCTCACTCCTGATTGTTACATTGTATGACACCGGTGACTTTGAGACACAAAGATTAGCTGGGTGACCACTCACCCCCATCTCTTTAAAAGCACAATATTTCCCCAGCTAGTAACAAGAGATGGAATGTGCGGAGCACTGAGGAATGGTCCAAGATGGCAGCCAACATGGACAGTATCCCTCTGTCTTGCAACAACGAAGAATTAAATTTGCCTAACAACCAGAAATTATTCCTAGACCCGCTAGAAAGAACTCTGACTGCACCGACACTTTCATTTCAGTGTTAGGATGTGGGCCCTAAGAAGAAAACCCAGGTAAGATCATTTGGACTTCTAAGCTACAGAGCTTGGAATCAGTGAAGAGCTAAGTCTATGGCATCCAGCTTGATGGCAATAGGTAACTACGAAGAGGCTATCGCCACAGCAGCGTGACGCCTGTTATGTAGGGATTCGTGACACAGTGAAAGAAACGTGAGATACGCTCTTTGTTTAACTTCGGAGTAAGAAACCGTAATGAGTATTCTATAAGACAATTAAAGTATAATCCTGAAAAATTTTATGTGCTGAGCCTATTTGCAGTCTCATGAATATATTCACCTGTAGGTACGTGGAAACATCTTTATGAAAGCGGACACCAGAGTCCACCAAACACACACCAACACTGGCATCCAAATATTTCCGATGGGTAAAATAAGTGAAACTATTTCAAATTTCAAATTTTACTTTTACTTTTTCTTTTCGGTTAGTCCCTGCACTGCACATCTGACCTACTTCTTACCAATAATACATGGCAATGCCTGCCCACCCATCCCTCCAAAACAACTTTATTCAGTCTGATCCTATTTTGTTACTCTTATAGGGCAGTGCATTTTCAAAGGACTCTAAACAGAATTCCCTATTGGAAATTCGACAAATAACACCACCTGTTGTTGGAACCAGGAACTAATTTTGAAGCTACTTTGTAGGCTACATTTTTAAAGATGCTAATATTAACTGCCATAAGTTAAGAAAATACTTGGTGCCTACCTCTGATAGTACAGATATCACTCAGAGTGCTAGATAGTTATTTTCACTGTAAGAAAAACAAAACGAAGCAAAAAACCTTGTTGGATCAACAGTTTCTTTCTGTTCTCAGCACTGTGTGGTTTCCCTTGGGAACTGGTGTTTCAGTGGGTTTTTTTTATTTTTTTATTTTTTTTTTTGCTCATTGGCTTTGGTTTGTTGGACTGGTCTGGCTTGTCACTGGGGACTGAACTCCGGACCTTGCACGTGCTATGCAAGTCATCTACTACTAGAGTTTTTCTTTTTAAAACTGTCCTTCTCAAAGAAATTTTAGGTATATAGAAGACTGCAGAGGAATGTACAGAAAGGTCTCGTGGCTCTTTCTCAGCTTCTCACAATGGTAATATGTGATACAAGCATGGTGCAGTGTTGGACCAAGAAGCTGGCCTTAGTGCAGCACTGGCTAAGCACATGGCTGGACATGTGTGTGTATGTCGGCTACTTTTTCACATACATTAGCAATCACACCTGCCATCAAGATACTCACCATGAGCCTTGTTTCATGTCTACATTTATCCCAGCTCCCACCATCCCAGCAATGGTCTCCATCACTATACTTGTGTTATTTTGTGAACATGAACACGAATAGAATTATAAAATGTGTGTGCCTTTGCAAATGCCCTTTCATTCACCACATCCGAGTTATGATATCAATGTTTTATTAGTTCCTAATACTGACTATAATTCTATGTTTAGTCATGCTTAGGAAAAAAATGTGTTTTAATATGAAGCATGACTTAAAGGTCTTTTAGTCACATTCAGAGGATACCTCCATCTTAGTTTCCACAGGTGACACATGTCAAACCACTTAGGGATGGTGGCTTCTCTCAACAACTTTGCTTTTGGAGATTATCTGAGCTGTCAAGTTTTCACACTGGCAAAAATAGGTTCAATTATGTCACAACTAGATAAATATTTTAGGAAATTAAAAGCTTTTATACGTGTCTTACTAATCTTAAAGTGCTCATTAGACTCAGTAACAGAGAAAAACACAGGCAGTTCAGGGCAGTGAGTATGCTTAATGTGCATGAGGTCTATACTTGTATGTACCAAAAAAATCACAACAAAGCTAGAAAAAAATTAAGAAAAGTGTTGCTATCTATCAAATTAAAAGACTATTAAAAGATTTTTTAAAATTGTGTCTAGCTGCTCCTGGAGAAGTCACTGCTACAAAATTACAATATACTTCAAAAGGAAGGCTTTTGATTTTACATATATACACACACACACACACACACACACACACACACACACATTCATATATTTCTATATATGAATATTAATTTAAACAAACCTATTCTTTTTTCACATAATATGGCATATGTAAAAAATCTTTAGCCAGCAAAGCTGGCTGGCAGTTTTAAATTTTTTAACTTTAAAATTAGCATATAAAGTGTTAGATGTCTTTGTGACATTTTCAAATAAGTTGTGTTTTGGTGACACTCCTTCCCCACCTTCATCCTTGTTAGTTCCGATTCCCCCCTTGCAGCCTTCCCCCCGTCTCTTTTTGCCTTTTATGTGCCGTGTGTTCTTTTGCCCACCTCCTGTACGTCCTCATCAACTTGTATTACCTTCTCTTGGTATCCTTCCCAATTTCTTAATCTTTGCCTATACGTTCATTGGAAATTATAGATAGATATAGATATAGATGAGATAGATACACATACAGATATACATACACATGCATATGTACGTGTACAGGTTTAGATCTGTACATGGGGGAGAATGTGATTCTTTTCATCTTTCTGAGTTTAGATCACTTCACTTTACATTTTCAGATAAGAACTTTTATAGGAGCGAGCCTTACATGTCCTCGTTATGGGAGTAATAGTACTGTCCCCTGCCACCCTTCATGAAATATTCTTCTCTTTCTTATCAAAACAAAAGTTAACTTCTATCTTCCATTTGGCCTCAGATCCATCTTCTTTTCTATGTCTTCCAAACACAGCTCTCTTCATTTTCCTGCTCCAAACATTCATAAGGTGACATGTTCTCACACATTGCAGTATGAAAATTCTGTTTGTGATTCTTAGTATTTAGCTTCTAGTTTGTGTTCTGAATTTATTTTGCTGTCTTTCTCTTGAAAAAAAAACCATGATGGAAAGGTCTTAAGATCCTATAACATGGCACACCTTCTGTACATGTGGGTCCACACTAAATGCTGATGCGGGGATGTACCAATGGCATGGAGGCATGCTCTCAGGGCATCTTAGTGGCTTTACTGGCCATCGAACACAAAAAAAACATGACTCTACTTTCATAATTGCAATTACATAATTGCAATTTTGTACAACTGTACAAAACAATCAGTAACCCAAGATTGGGTACATTTCTCTTCCCTTTTATTTTCTTCTTGCTCTTTGACAGTAGTTTAGTAATAAACAAGTAATGTGCAGCAGAATTCATTAAGGTTTAAATATTTTTATCTTCTCTCTAACTTTATCTGAAATTGATCACTATAGAAATATTTATCAAAAGCCAAAAGAGTTACATGATCAGATGAGAAATCTGAGAAAACATATGAACTTTCTCAAGAGGAGAGTATCACACTAATTTATATCCTCTAGTTCGTTGCTAGATATAGTTTGATAGGTCCAATTTCTTTCTTTTCTAAAGATAAAAGTATATGTTTAAAGCATGACTATATTTTGCCACCACACATCTTTTTTCATTGTTAACACATGTGTTCATAACATACGTTAAAATGTCCCTCTGGGAATGAGGAATTGTTGTTTCTGAGATAGTGTCTCACTATTCAATCCGGGCTTCCCCGTAACTCAGGATCTTCCTTCCTAAGCCTCCCTATAGCTAGGAACATAGGCAGGTATCACCATTTCCAGCAAAGTCTAAAGGATTTCAGCATTGCTTTCTGGATATTTAGACACGATCCTGTTATGCAGCCCCGGCTGACCTGGCATTATCTGTGTAGCCCAAGCTGGCCTCAACTCAGCCTCTGCCTCTGAGTGCTTGGATCCCAGGTATACATCACCATGTTGAGCAGGATACTCTGTTGTCATTTTAAGACACTCAAATATTATGTAGCATAATTACATGTATCCTAGGGAATCCAAAAATACATTTTTGAATGGTATTTTAAAATAAAGAAATGTTTGGCCTCTGTCCAATAAGATTTCAGATTCTTTAAAGGCAGACATTTTTGTAATTGCTTTAGGTCTGGCACTTAATCATAGCACTAACACATATGAAGATCATCAAGAAAGCTACCTGAACACTTACTGTGTGCTAAGAATTGAACTGGGCATTAGTACTCACAATCTCATTTGCATTTCACAATCATCACTACCCTTTTTCTGTATATAAGGAAACTATTAGTACTACTAAATAAATGGCCAAACACAGGTGCGCGCGTGCACACACACACTCGCACACACATGCACACGCATACACACACACACACACACACAAAATGGACAATGGAGGCAGCTAGGATCAAGTGACAAGCTCACGTGACTCCAATTCTAAAGTATGAGTCAGGAAGTGACACCATCTGCCTTACCAAGCGCCCAGCGAGCACTCATCAAATGAGTGGATTGATGTAACAGGGAGAAGTCAGTGCTTATTTTTTGAATGATAAACTGACTCTATTGAGTTCAGATAAATAACATAGTAGAGGCTCACACCATGAAGAAAACTCAGTGGTGAGAGTTAGTTAAATTTTCATCTGGACTCAAAACTCATTAAGGTAAAACCTAGACTCAAGATCCCAGCTGTGACAGCTCAGCCCCTGGGTTTTAAGTCACCAAGTGGCCCAATAGCAGAATCAATTGCCAAAATGAATAGACTTATGAGAAGCATAGAGATTATAACAAGTCAGTCAAAGTAGCATTTCACTGTTGGTTAACTTTATATTCTAAATTAAACATATAATAAAATATAAATACAGCTTTATGTTTGAAAAAGAAAATAAAATGTCATAAAGAACAAATTCTGGCCTCTCTCTTTGACCACCTAAGCAAAAATTCAGAAAATGGAAAAGAAAAACCGGGAACTTAGACCATGAAGATCAACAAGTCCTAGGGTAAATAAAATTTCCATAATCTAAGCCACACTGTCACCAATAGACCTTCACAGGAAGATCTACTACTCATGAAAACTGTGGGCTTCTTGTGAATGTTGTTACAGACTAGTGACTACCAAGATTTCAGGAGACAGCACAAAGACTTAATAAATGTCCCTTGATTAAATCAATGTATCTAGACAAGAATGAGAGATGTATGTTATGGTGTAAGCTACACAGTGGACACTTTGGAAGCTAACTGCTCAGCAATACAGAAGAATGATGAGATAAAGAGAGGGAGGTAATGTTACTGACCATGAAAAGAAGTGATCACCATGAAGCATGCTAGGTGGGCCGTAAACCAAACATCAACAAATGTCAGAGTGGAAATCACTCCAAAAAAAATGCTCTCCAATCATGGGGAAGCTAACTTAGACCCCGTAACTCCTGTATCTTGCTTGCCTACAAAACCGATACCATGTTTCTGCCAGCTCTAGTACAGCCTGGTCCCTTTCTACTGCAGCTGTAGTGGCTGATGTGTGCATTGGCATCACAATGCCAATCCACAATCCTGCAAAGCCACTTCTGCAGGCGACAGCTGAACCTGAGAGAGTACTTCTCCAGGGTGAAGATGTTGAGCAAGGAACGACTTCAGCAGTATTCTATTTCCTTTCAAAAGAATTTATACTTTTACAGTTGGGAGATTTTGATGCACAGGGCCTTTGCCTGGTGACACTTTCTGCTTCTCCTGCTGTAAAGTGCAACGCTTCTCCTGAAATGCTCTAATCTCTTATAAAGGCTTTGCCTGCCCTGCCTTGCCTGCAGCTTTAATAAGCTGCCTCATGCTTCCTTTTCCACCAAACTGCACAGTTTTAATATCTTTCTGTTCCACCTGATGTTCTCTCTCACTGTAAACTTAGATGAGAGCAGTAAGCAATGCCACTTCATAACTTGGATGTTACGCTGTTTTGAAATTTCCACAGCCTAACAGCTCATTCCATGATGTTTGAATTCAGCCTCATTCGAGTTTCAAGACATGGGCAAGAAGCTCATTGCAACTGATAGCCTCTGGGCCAGAGAGAACCAGTTTTCTTCAGTGTGACACTGGGTTTATCAATCACACTTCAGGGTAGCCCCCTGAATAGCTGGACAACACAAAAATGAACTCCATGTTTTTCAGGTTTTAGTCGTGTGTGTGTGTTGTTGTTGTTGTTGTATTGTGTTTTTTTATTAAGAGAGAAAGGACATAAAGTTGTGTGGGGAGGGATTGGAGGAGGGCTGGGAGAATCTGAGAGAGGGAAAAGAATATGGCCAAATATAGTGTATGAAAATTTAAAAAAATAATGTAATAAAAGAGCAAAATATAGCCCAATTCTTTGCTAGAGTGTAATACAAATGGCCTCTAGCCTGGTTTCCATCAAAGTGTTTGTGCACTCTGAAATCTCCACTGTCTGCATTACCCTTGGAATTCTGGTCCTCTAAACTTCCTCAAGAATGTCTCAGAATCTCTCTTTGTAAAGTAAGTTAAGGCTTCTCTAGGCCACAGTTCCAAACGCTTCCAAAATCCATCTCAAAAATGAGTTACAACGGTCCACGAACCACATGATCATGTAGTCACAGCACCGGCACCACTTGTGGTATCAGTTTTCTGTGTTAGTTACTTCTCTTGTTGTTATGACAAAATGCTTTGCAGAAGCAACTTAAAGGAAGAAGAGTTTGTTTGGGCTCAGGTCTGAGATACAGTCACTCATGGTGGGAAGGAAAGGCGGTGAGTGGGAGCTGGCAGATGAACAGTGATGCTCGCCTTCCTGTCTCTCCCTTCTTATTCACGCTGAGTCCCCAACCCCCCACCCCCCCCACTCCCCCCCACCCTCCACCCTCCCATCCTCCACCCCCCCATCTCCCCACCCCCGCCTGTGGGATGGTGCCGCCCATAAGTAGGGTGGGTCTCCTCCCTCAGTTAACCCTCTCTGGAAAGCCCTCCCAGACAGGCTGGGAGGTAGCAACTAGGTGATTCCAAATCCAGTTACGTTGACATTGAAGATTAACTACTGTAGGATTGATTGTAGGAGGAAAAATGTAGAAAGAGATAGTCGAGCTAGGGAACTAAGACGCGCATAACTCTGAATGCTTTCACTTTTCTTTCATTTACATCCACACATGGGAATTTGATGATGCAACCACTATACTTGACCCCTTCCCAGCTTCATTTACTTTCTGCTTCCACCATTATAAAACTAGACATCCCTCCCTCCCCTCCCCCTTCTCCCTCTCCCATCACTTATCTTATTTTCGATAGAGGGGCTCCCACTGAACCACAGGTTCGCCATTTTGTCTACAGTGACTGTAAATCCCTGGATCCTCTGGCCTCTGCGCCCCACCCAGAACTTGTATTATTGTCATGCCATTGCGCCTGGATTTTATGTGAGTGCTGGGACCTAAGTCCTGGCCCTGTGCTTGTAAGCACTTCACACACTGAGCTACCTCCTCGGCACCTGCATGCATCCATTGAGAGCTAAAAGAATTTAAGAAGGTGAGTAGCGCATCCCATTCAACCGTTAAATAATCCTGAGGACGACACTGAATGAAGCTGATGTACAAAGACTGAATTTTGAAAAACAGAAATTAATCAAACTAGTGTAGGTAACTCATGTCTGAAATGAGAATGCAAGTTAATCATAGAATGTTGACTTGAAGTTTATTGATAATTTTACTACCGATGATATTAATGCACACGAATATGGTATTTTGAATGCCTGATTTTTTTTTTACTTTGTTTCAAGGAAAATGAATTTATATAACTTGTTCTCCAAATTTTAATTCATAGAGGACATATGGGAATTTATTAGAAAAGTTTACTAAAACACAGAACTGGGAAGATGTCTCAGCATGAAGACCTGGACTCATGTGAAAGCAGGACATGAGGAGGAGTCTCTAAGGCTCACTGGCCTGCCATCCTGGCTGACTCAATGGGCTTCAGGTTGTGACAGACCGTGTCTCAAAATAAAGTGGAAAGAGAAACAGGAGGGAAGCTGACACTGAACTCTGGGCTTCACTCGTGCACACATTCAGATGTGTGTACCTATGCACACAGTCACCCAACAAATTTACTTAAATCCAAACAGGCACCAAATTCAGCCAATGTACTGGGCAATGCTAGTGCATGCCTTTAATACCAGCACTCAGGAGGCAGAGGCAGGTGGATCTCTGTGAGTTTGAGGCCAATCTGATCTACAGAGTGAGTTCTAGGACAGCCAGAGTTACAACAGAGAAACCCTATCTCAAAAATCAAAAATAAATTAAATTAAATTAAAGAGAGTGAGAGAGAATTCAGCTAACAACAAACCACTTGAGTTTCTTGTCAGAAAACAAATTTCTAATTTCATATCTCTAGAATACAGTTTCATATTCTGAAATTCTCTTGCATAAATCACAAAAGAGCTAAAGGCAAACTGTTAAAGCTGAGCATTCCTGAACTAAGGAAAGTTATCTAATGTTTTTTACTCATAGAAACCACAGTTAGATACGGTGGCATCATACTGAATTCTGGTTACATTTACCATTGTTGATAAGGGTTTTAGATGAATGAATCTGTAAGAATTTGAACCGTCTACTTTCTTTAAAAAGCAGATTCTCCTGATTACCAAAAATGACCTGTTTATTCATTAGCTCCCTGAAAATTTGTGTTGATGTTTACTGAGGAAAACAGGAGGATAGTTCAAAGCAAATAACGTGGTGTAGATTACCATCAACTATATGGTAAACCACATGAAAGACTTAATAGGCTAATAAATCCTAAGCTGCTGAATGCTCAAGAAAATCATAATAAGATTCTTTCAGTTTTTAATATGTGGTTTTTTACAATTTGTAATTATATAGACATGATCATTATTTGTCTGCTTAGAGAACTTCTCATTACTATTAATTTATCTTTCTTTGAGAAGCAAGAGACTATAATAGTTCCTTTAGATGGTGTGTCTCAGATGTGTTACAGAAAGAACCTTGAACACAAAAAAAAAAGAGAAAAAATGTCACTTCTTTCAAGCTTCATTTCTTTTTATTTTGTCAGGAGGAAAAAAAGGCCTTTAAAAAATTGACCAATACAATATCATTGGAATTCATATGCTCTTGGAATGACAACTACAATCGAGTGAGCACCAAATGCTCACCGTCTACTCCATGCCAATCATAGCCAGACTTCATTACAATAAGAGCAGAGGCTTTACAGCAACTGTAAAAATGTAAACAAAGCTCTAAAACTGACTCCGAAATTCTAGTTTATAAATGAAGTTTTGATTCTAATTTATACAATTCTCTTAGGTATGATGCACTTTCGTTCAGAATGCTCTGTTTTTATTGTGATGGGAACACTGGTTATTCTTCAGGGATCAGAAACACCTGTTTCTTAGTAAATTACATTGCCTAATGAGTATAATAATTGTAAGCACTAGATTAACTTTCAAATGAAAATATTGTGTTATTTATTTCTGAAATTGCCAGTGGAAAATGTCAAATGAAAAGTAGAACAGACCTTTGTATTTCAGCCCAAATATTCTTCACAGTAAAGTATGTACCGAGTATGTATATAAAAATGCTTTTCATAACCTGTGTTGATTTTACATATTTGATATTTATTTAAATGTGGTAATTGATTCTTAAATTCTAGGGGAAAATGTTATAAATAAAATTTTAAAGCCCGATAACAACAGCCAATATTGTGATGCATTTCCTTCAAATTACTCACCCATCTGCCTACCTGTCTATCTTTACCTTTATCAATCGAAAATCAGAATGACATGAAATATATTTTATAGTTAACTCTTTTTGTTAGTGAGACATTAAAGTACACTTTAATGAAAAATCATCAGAGGACTTTTAAATGTCTGCTCTCTTCAAAACATGAAGTGCATGCCAACTTGAGTCATGAAGAGAAATGTCAGTGGGGTCCGTGGCAGCTGCTCGCTTCCCTGGGAAGGCAGGGGCTGCTCATGAGTACAGTAGCAGAGACCTCGGTGCTCACAAAGTCACTAGTGGGAAAAGAACAAAGGCCCTCCCAATGCCACTAACACAGATGTGCCCAAAGGCACACTGTCAGAAACAGTTAAGATGACAGCTACTCACAGTTCATTATTCTCCACTCACAGGTCACTGGGCGACAGGCTGGGTCAGCCTGCTTTGTTGGCAGCCTGCTCTCTCCCTACTTCCTATTCAATCTGAATACTGTTAAGGGGTCCTTTGGCCAAACTAATGTAAACAAACACATTCCAGATACTTAAAGGTGCAGGCAGGACAATGACATGTATGTTACTTTGGATTAAACTTGGATGGGATAAAATGTGTATGCAATACAAAAAAAAATTGTTTTTTACTAAGGTGCCAGTCACCAGAGCAAATGATAAAATGTATCTCCATATACTAGTATCTTACATTAAGACTTCTTACAAGAAGAGAATCTCTTTTTCAGTAACAAAAAGATCTTTTCCCATTTTAAAAACAGAAAGAAAAAAGAAGTCAACAATCAGGCCATCTTCCTGAGAATTGGAAACACGAATTCAGTGAAATGACTCTGTAGATGGGAGGCCATAGTTCTTGGTTATTGTTTTAGATTGTGTAGAACTGTGGTGTTGGGAGGGGTGAGTTGTCATTTAAGGATAAAATCTAAAAAGATAGACCAGACAAAATGGCAATCATTTAACTTACTTTTTAGAACATAACACACATATTGGTATGGATAAATAAATACAAGTAGTGAGGAGAGGACTGTATAGACATCCACAGAAGTCTGTGTTCGAATCCTACCTCTCCACTAGCATCGTAACCACACATCATGAATTTGTTCCTGTATCCTCATTGGTTCTGAAAGTAGTTACATCCTCAAGCTATGATGTCAATGAGCAAATCAATCTCTCTTGATGCTATAAGAATAAATATTCAGAACAGCAGTGGGCACATGGTGAGTATTCAACAAACAACAGTTAATAGTTTCTTTTCACCAAATTTATCTGTACAAAACCGAGTCACTGAGCATGGAATATCTATGACAAGTTATGGTCACATTACTAGGAATGGACTTTTAAAAATGAATTAATTCAGGTTAGGCTTCAGTGAATCAAGACATCTAGGCTTGTACTGTAGAGTTGGATGCAAGAGGAAGTCAGGGCTTTGGGTTTTTTAGTGTTTTCTGCCTCTTGTTTAATCTTCATGGAAAACTAAGCATCTTACTGCCCCTTCCACCTTTTCCTTTCCAGATTACTCTGCCTTCTTTAAAAGCTCCCACGTCACGATACCCCGCTCAGACAGCAACCTCATCAGAAGGCTGAGATGCGAATGACTGCTATAACAAGAGCGTGAATGGCCAAGCTGTTGATGGCAGATGTTTAGAACAGGATTCGGGTACCAGTCGTCCTGCCTTAAATCAGTCAGAAACTTTATTTAAAAAGTGAAATATCCTTGGTTTCAGTGTTCTCATCAGTAAAACAGAGATAAGTCCCCTGAGTTGCTGACTGTGTAAGTCACTGGACATTAACACATGGACAGCACTTGATAGGGTCACAAAGCCTCAGCTGTTATTATTTACAGCCCAGTACCTGTATTAATTTCACATATTATCTACCACTATGAACCAACCTCCCTTTCTTTCCACTCACTGACTACTGTGGTTCCTGCTTTCCATCCTTCTAGGGCATAGAAAGCTGGATTCCTCCACACCTAGTTCCTCTCAGTTTCCATTTCCACAAATCAGATAATTTTATATCATTCCATTGTGGTCTGCAGTGAGCTTTGCTTTAACTGAATTAACAATGAGAAAAGTAGCATGTATGACTATACATATATATTATATATAAATAATGTAATATATTATATATAAATAATGTAATATACATTATATATTATGTATACATATTATATGTATGTATAATTTTATAATACACACACACATACATATATATACATATATCAACATACTGATTTTCATATTTGAAAGACACACAAACCTAACAAGACAATCTAGGATTTAAAGTCATCAGCACACTGAATTATACACCATGGTCTAATTTTCCCAAGTTTTTCCAACTTAAAGGAAAGCACTTGCTGTATTGTACTGTTTATTCAAAAAGATTGTGATAAAGGACTGAGAGGGAGAAATGAACTGGAACTACATCTGCCAAGGTCAACTGTGAGGGGAAAGGGGCGGAACATATTTCAATCCTGTGGCCTTAAGAACAAGTGGTAAGCTCTGAGGGATGCCCTTGGGCAATTTCTTATGAAAATTTCTTAGGACAAAACTACAAGTGTAAATACTGGATTTCAGAAAGACACAGAATTAAATTTTAAGGTTGGAGAAATGCTCAGCAGCTACAGACTTGTTCTACTCTCCCAGAGGATCCAAGTTCAGTTCCCAATATACATACCGGGCAGCTCACATCTGCCTGTAACTCCAGTTCCAAGGGAGCCGATGCCCTCCTCTGATCTCAGCAGGTATTGTACTCAAGTACACACACATACACACACACACACACACACACACACATACATTTAAATCTTCATTACTAAACTCTGTAAATCAATGTTTTTCTACACTGACACGCATACATACGTGTAGTGCTAATATTAAAGTTTAATTGATAAATTAGTTATAATAAGAAATTAATAGCAACTAATAAATAGACAACATAATCTAATAAAGGTTGTGAACTGCTTATTTCTGGAATTTTACATTTACATATTTAGGTCCCAAGTGACCACAGGACACTCACACTGCAACAAGAATGAGCAGGAATCACTGTTTAATGCTTCTTTAAAATTCTTTTGCGTCTTTACTTGTTTTCAGAACATTCTCAGAACTGCTGTTTAGTGGTGTTATTGAGCTCCTAGACATATAAAATTATCTCATCTAATTTAACAATTCAGGCATCTGCTGTATTAGGAAGCACTGTGTTTTGTGGCTGGGGAGGGTGAGGCATCACTCTTTCTGTAACCATGCTCCTTTCTCCAGTGTTCAGTTATCGGATTGTATTGCCTCGGGGAACACAAAGCAGCAAAGGAATGGAGATGGCTGGTCCCTCACCTGCAGAAGCCCTGAGCACTCCGAGGAATACTTCCAGCCCGGGGAGGCAGACAGAGTAGACTGTGAGTAAATCAGCACGAGGCAGGCATATGCACGGAAGAGAGCAGGAGTCCCGCATTAGCACGGGAGAGAGCAGGAGTCTCCTAGGGGTGGCAGGAATCTGAAAGCAGAAGCGACTTGTTCTCCCAGAGCCCTGGATAAGAACGAATCACGGAATGGTAAAATCCAAGCTCTCTGCCAGAAAAGACAGAGAAGAGGCTGCTGTGTGGGTCTAGGACGGAGGGCTGACGGCAGCTTCACAGAGCAGGATCAACATATCCCTGAGTGCTCTGGTATCACTTGAGTTCCCCTTTTAGACGGAGACACTCCAAGTCCCCAAGGGACTTCACCATAGTGGTACGAGAGTGGTCTGCGGAAAGTGGCCGGAGCATGTGGCCGCAGCCTGCAGTCACACTATAGAGCGACATAGAGTTGAGAACTCATGAGTGTTAAAAAATAAGCATCGGGGAGGAAATGTCCTGGAGCCTAAACTTTGATGCCATCCAGGAAACCCTCATACTGTGGAAAAGTAAGAGAGTAAACTTATTTGTTTCTGAGCCTCGTGATCCGAATTACAAATAATCAACTAAAGACAGAGAGACTTTAGGTGGGATTATATAATTTAACAGTGTAAAATAGCCTCTAGTTACGAAAGTTGTCATTTCCTTTTCTAATACAAACAACACTTCTATCTGAATTGCCAGATTAAAGTTAGGGGTGCCTTCAGACTAAATTGGCATGTGTGAGAATGCATTACTCCTTTGAGATCATGTGACTCGACAGTCATTTCAGACAAATATAGGCTTACATTGCAGTTTATAAAGTCATTTTGTGATTGTCAACATCAAAACCAATAAAGTAATAGTTAAAGCAAATATTAGTTTCAGTCTAAGTGAGAAGAATATGAAAAATAGATTTCATTTTCTAATGAGGGACAATTTGGAATGTTAGCAAACCATGGGTGCTTTCCCTCTGACCATGGAAATGGTTAATGTGTAATGTGCCACTATATAAGATAGTCTAATACCCTCAGCTGCAACAATGCACTCTTTGTGGAAAAAAATCACAGGGATTGCCTGTGTGTACACCCTTCACAAAGGCCTCTAGGCACTTTCACAATTGGATATCTGCTCAGCATTGTCTTTGCTTAATTATATTATTTCCGTGTGTTTTCGTGAGATTCTAAGACAGCAATCCATCCTAAGTATCCTTATAAGTGATTACATACATCAATCTTCAACAAAATACATACAAATGTCACCTCTCTTCATCAAATGTGACCCAGAAATGGCTACACTTGAAAGCCAAGGGGCTCTTGAGATATTTCAACAATCTTCAAGAAATCAGTCGTACATGAAACTGAAGGAAAACATCGAATGTCATTGAGCAATGAAGCTCCGTTCTGCCGATGCCCTACCTCTGAGCAGGAGCCTTGGGGTGTTTCCCTTCCAGTTTCCTCAACAGTGCAACTGTCAGCCTCCCTGTCTCCTCAAGAGACCCTTCTGGCATGACGTGAGTGTCCGAGAGTTCTGGCAGTTGCTTCGGTAAAGGACTGTTGGCGCATTTTTGCAAACCCTTGTAATGAGACACAGGAACAGGGCAGTTAATTTTCGTTGGGTGGAAATATTTATAACATATGTACTCGAAACATAACGTTGAGATTCTGATTCTTTGTGTTTTCATACTGCACAGGATCTCGTATACAGTCAGAACAAGTGAAGGCAGTCCTGTGTGAAGACAAGGCATCGCCATCTATTTAACAAAATGATGTCTCTATAAACAGCATTGGTGCTTATATAAAATACAAATGTGCCCCTTCAAATATTATGATATGGGGCTGGGGAGATGCCTGGGTAGTTAAGAGCACTGGCAGTGCTCTTCCAGTGGGCCTGGGTTTGGTTCCCAGCACTCACATGGTAGCTTAAAAACTCCAGTTCCAGAGGATTCAGTGCCCTCCTCTGGTCTCCACAGACACTAGGCACACACACAGTCCACGTATAAACATGAAGGCAAGACACTCACACACAAAATAAAAACTGAGCAAGCCTTTAAAAAAAATAATATTGCAGCAGTATGTGACTTAAACTATCAACAGCATTGTCATGAGAATTTGGGCCTGTTTCCCCAAAACCATGACTAGAACACTTTTTTTCTTTTCAAGATACATTTTAGAGATCTGTTGCTGTATTGCCTCTGGTCATCACACTGACCTCTTCCACACAGTGCGTGCCATGTTCTTGATGAGCTGTGGTCCAGGCTTCATGGTGAGTATGGTCCTCTGTCTGGTTCATATCTACTTGAATAGTGAGATCCCCCAGGTAAGTCAGGACAAACTGAGGATAAGCCTAGAAAGAAAAAAAATTAAAAATAGTGCCAGGCTTGTATGCTACAATTGGAAACTGAGGTAGATAAATTAGTAGTAAAATGCTCTATCTAATAATTTTGTATCTCAGATCAAATCACTCTGGTTGACATTTTTTCTTTACCTATTTGGAGATAGTTCAGCTAGGGAGAAAATCTTTATTTATAAACAGCTATGAGAATATCTAGGACCACAGAAAATGACTCTGTTGATAAAATACTTGCTAGCATGAGGATCCAAGTGACCCCCAGAAACCACGCAAAAATAAAATCTGGGGAGGGTAGCATGTGTTAATCCCAGAACAGGGGAGGTGGTAGGTGATAGGTGGATCTCTGGGGCTTACTGGCTGGCCAGCCTATCCGTCTCAGTGTTCTCCAGGCCAGTGAGATAACTTATCTTAAAAAAAAAAAAAAAAAAAAAGGTGGGTAGTTCCTGAAGATTAATGCCAAAGTTTGTCCTCTGGCCTCCACATACATGTATACATACATGCACACACACCCATGCCAACAGGAGCACTACATGAACATATACACAATAAACTCACATATTAATAACAACAATTTTCATAATATGATTGTGAACATGTGTGTGCATGTGTAAAATGTGCAGTTGCTGATGGCTTGGCAGTACTCAATTCTATTTGACAGCAGCTAAGAGAACACGGAATGGAGGTGAAACAGCTGTGTGCAGTGGAGACAAAGAGCTTATATGCATTGTACACAGAGTACGAGCATTAGTCGGTGAACACGGACTGAAAAGAATAAGAAAACACAGATACAGAAGAGCCGTGATTTATTTTAGCTAACAACCACAGCAGCAAGTCTTTTGGATCTATAACAATAAAAACAGCCTACAGCGTACACAGTAGGAACGAGCTGTTGAACCAGACACACATGGTGTGCTCTGCTGATTCTCACTTGGGATCATCTGCCATCTGCTCCTAAGGTTTCCTGGGAACACCACCACTGGCAAAGTAGGCTTGCACACAAGCCTTCACAGCCATGGAAAAGTGATACAGCCCAGATAGAGGTTATGTACACTACAGAACAAGACTTAGGGGATGTGGCTCTCCAGCCCACCCACACCTTACCTTATATGCATTGGCTACCCGTCTCTCTCCCTGTACATTTTACTTGAGGCTGAAGGAGGAAATCAGGGTCTGAGCATTTTAATTTGGCTTATACATCTTACTGTTCCATGAGCTCTAGGATAGCTTGCCTCCAAGTATGCTTTCAAGATATCACTGTATCAGACTGTCCCACGTGACCATATGTCCACATCTTCGTCACTGCGACAGCCTTTGACATAGCTGCTATTGTTGTGCCCGTATTAAAGATCAGGTGATAGTCACAGCAAAGTCATTGACATGCTCAATGTCGGCTTACTTACTAATCCAGAAAGTCAAGTTGTGCTCTCTTGATTATTATACAAGGTCCTTGTTCCTTTCTGCAAAGTGTAGAACTAAAGTTCTCACACACGCGCACACAAAAATATCAAGAGGAGTTCAGTAAATGACTAATGGCACTGAGTGTCTTTTACTGTCCTAGAAATAAAACAAAGCTGAGTAACTTTAACGTTTAAACTTGGATAGAAAATGAATGAGTATGAGCTGGAGAGATAGCCCAATGGTTAAACCAGTTGCTAAAAAAAGAAAGAAGAGACACAGAAAAAAAAATGAGGAGAAAAAGATGCAAAGTACAGTGAAGCCAGGCGGTGGTGGCGCACGCCTTTGATCCCAGCGCTCGGGAGGCAGAGGCAGGCAGAGCTCTGTGAGTTCAAGGCCAGCCTGGTCTACAGAGTGAGTTCCAGGACAGTCAGGGTTACAACAGAGAAACCCTGTTTTGAAGGGGAAAAAAGAAAAGAAAAAGAAAAAAACATTATTATTATTATTATTATTATTATTATTATTATTACAGTGAACAAAATCTCTGTTGGATTAATCAATGACTATCAAAATGTTAACTGTAAATCCCTCTGAGTTCACAGACACATACATACAAGTATTTTCATTGCAGCAGCATTGCTCATATCTGCTTAAATGTGGATCTCTAGTAAAATTTTTAAAATAGCATTAATATGAATGAATGCAAACATGGAAAGATGGTCATACCATGTTATCAAGAGGAAAAATTATCACAAAGCCATATGTATATCTGTGTTATGTTGAATCTAATTAATTACTAATTATATGATATGAATGCTAATATTTGAATGATATGATTGAAAGGTTCTTTTGCTTTTTGTTGGAGACAGGATATCATGTAGTCCGCTATGTAGCTGAGGTTGGCCTTAAACTCTTGATCTTATCTCCATTTCAAAAGGATGAAATTGCAAGCATGTGCCATCATATACCTTCTGCTCATATTTTTATTTATCTTTTATTCAGTTATGAATTGCTGGAGGTTTTTCTTCAAGAATAACATATGCTATTTTTATTACTTAAATGCAGACCCTGTAATGCATGAAAATATGCCCATGAGGACATCTAGAAGTATACATATAAATAGCTCTGGGAACTAGAACAAAGAAGAATTTGAAGAAATTATATATGTTATTATGTTTTTATAGTAACTTTTGTTGCATAAAATACTACTCTTCTAGAACTTAGTGGTTTAAAAAAAACAACAGTTAAGTATTTCTTGAATCCACAAGCTCACAATCTTTGAAAAACACCCTTGAATCAGACGTTCACTTAAAACATTACCAGGAAAGCTTAAGATTTAAATGTTGTTCATGTTACCTTGAGATTTATATCATATCTATTGTATTATGTTGCTTTTTGTTTATGCAGACTCTTACTATCTTATACATGATCATGATACTTCAGCCAAAGAAAGCATGATGAGCAACAGAGGAGGAGATTGCTCTTTATTGGTTTTACAGGAAAATATCAGAGTTACAAGAGACCACTATGTTTTCAATATGAGAGACAAAGGAAAACAGAAGAACATAATTATCATGGCACATCCATTTTATAGATAAATTTCCAGTTCTGATTTCTTCATATATATATATATATATATATATATATATATATATATATATATATATATATATATATCTTTAGTAAATACATCTAAGTAAGTTATAGTGCTTTCTTACCTCATATTTCCAACTTGTGCCATTAGCAGTTTCATCTCTCATCATAAATTACCCTGCAGATTTGTGCTGTAACTACTCAGTACTCATAATGACAACACCCGGGGCATTGTAATGCAGTTTGTTGTTTACTCAGTGTCAATTCCCACTATTCTAAACGATGCTTTAATGAACATCCTCCAAGGCGCATCAGTGTGCCTCCCACTCCAGGGTGAACAGCTGTAAGTGGGAATTCTGAGTTCAAGGAGGGTTTATAAAATAAACTTATTATAAAATATTATGTTTTGAACTATATATTATAAAATATATTATAATTATTATTAAATTATATTTATTATATTATATAAATATTATAAAAATTATAAAATGTAAAATATTTTATTATAAATTATTATAAAATAATTTTGAAAATGTTGCCCAAAAGATTCCTCAAAAATAATGTATCATTTGTATTCATATCTTTGCATAGTCCCTTTTCTCATTTGCCAGTGTAGGTCTCTGTGATCTAAAGAATTTAGCAGAAGTGGTAGATGACCCTATCAGAGACACCAAAGCTTATATTTCCCCCTTGCTTCTTTTCTGGTTCCAACAGCTCACAGAACTGTAGGGGGAAGCCACACAATGACGGATTAACACCTCTGGGTGGCAGCAAGGTGTGAATATGTTCAGTAGCTGACTTTACAGTCTTGGTTAAGCCATAGACATCAGTAACTCACGGTCAGATTATTGACCCCATTCTCATGAGAAACTGAGTTAAAAGTACCCAGTGAAGGGCTGAAGAGATGGCTCAGTGAATAAGAGCACTGGCTGTTCTTGGGAACGAATATTCTTAGGACCCACAAGACAGCTCACAACCATCTATAACTCCAGTTCCAATGTCCTCTTCTGCCTTCTGTGGACACTGAGCATGCCTGATGTGCGCAGACATACATGCAGGCAATATACTTATAAATCATCTTCTTCATCATCATCATCATCATCATCATCATCATCATCATCACCCAGTGAAGCCACTTTGGATTCCCAACCCATGAATCCATGAGGTAAGTAGTATTTGCTGTTTGAAATTTCTGTGCTTTGGAGGAAAGTTATTATACACAGTAGAAACTTAACACTAATCAGAGGTGAGCATGTGTGTTCCTCAATACCTTCATCAGACTGGAGATTCCCAGGTTCGCTATTGCCTAATGGGAAGACTGGCCTACCGCGCTGTCTGTCAGTTGTTGGCTCTTTAATGAGGTCACGTGCTTTACTTGGCTTGGCTCTTTTCATTTTTCTTCCGTCATGTGTTTTGTTTCCATGCCCTTTGCCCCTTTCTCCACTGAAGGGTTTAAAACTTCTCTGTTGTTGTGTCAGACTTGCTGTATATTAAGGTACTATCTCACTATCTGATGCTGATGTCATAAAAAGCTCCCATATTTCCTTATTTACTATTTTTTTGTTTTGTTTTGTTGAGGTGGGGTCTCTGTGTAGCCTTGGCTGTCCTGGAACTCTCTATGTAGTCTAAGTTGGTCTTGAACTCTCTGCCTCTGGAGTACTGATAATCAAAGATGAGCCACCACAAGCAGTTTGCTTGCTTACTTTTTGTTTAAGCTCTTGTTAGCTTAGGAGTTTTTAATTTTCACACACTCAAAAGTAGTCTTTTCTTGTACAGATTCTTTTTTCTATGCTACTAAAATCGCCTACTTATTACTATACTGGATTAGATGCTTCAATGTACATTTTCTTCTATGTAAGTGTTCAAGTTTAAATATTTAATTTAGTTGTCATTGGTCAAATATTGGGGAAATGTGATTTTATTACTTTTTGTAAGTGAGAAATAGTTGACATCAAAACCAAAAAGAACACAGTTATCCAAGTAAAACAACATAGTAAAATGCAATAAGTGTATTTAAAATTGTCTGTTATTATTATCATTATTAGCTGCAAATTACCAATTAGCTGTTCTAGGCCAGGATCTGTGCCAAATGCTCACAATGCTAGCATTAATATCTCCACTTTGCAGATGAAGAATGTGAAGCTCAGAAAGGTTAAGTGACTTGCCTACGGCCACACAGCTAATAGGTGTTGGAGCCAAGATCCATTTGTCATATCCCATAGCTGCAATCCCATCCTCAAAAAAAATGGCATGAGCACAATTTTATGATCCAGCTGCAAATAATTACCAAATTATCCTCCATTTCGTCCTTAAATAGATGAAAATAACTTGGATCTGACTAAATATGTAGCTAGTTAAAATTTCAAATATGTCAAAGACTTAAATGCTTCATTGATAGTTTTCTCTCTGTGAATTTATGATAATCATAGAAAACTCAGTGATTGTACTTGGGAATGACATTTAGAACCCAACCCTACTTAAAAGTAACTTGTGTTTTAGGTAGGAAAGCATGCATCTTCTGCTTCTAGCATTACATTCCTGTGAGGGCCAGATACAGACAGTGAGAGGTCAGAAGCTGCACATTAGCGGGGGGGGGGGGGCACGTGGGAGGCAGCACTTGGGCAGTTTTTTTTAGACAGACTTTCATCACAGGGGGCAATGTTGAAAAGAACCTAAGGATTTATTTAGACTTGTTTGGCTCCCTATCTTTGCGCCCGTGAGGCAGAAAATCATGGCTGTGTGTGTGTGTATGTGTGTGTGTGTGTGTGTGTGTGTGTGTGTGTGTGTGTGTGTGTGAGAGAGAGAGAGAGAGAGAGAGAGAGTGCATACACATTAGTGCTGCTGCTCATGTAGGGCAGACGCTCTGGGTCTACATGGAGCTGGAGGTACAGGTGGCTGTCATGTGGGTGCTGGGAGTGAGCCTGGGTCCTATGCAAGAGCAGCACATGCTCTTTACTACGGAGATAACTTTCCAGCCCCCAAACCTTATTTTTAAAAGAAGTTTAACTGGATTCCCCCAGGAATTTTAGACTATAAACAGCCCAGTGACAGATGGGATATATCTCCCTTTGAGCTGTTTCCAGGGGTTCCCAAAAGACCCTCAAAACTACACAGGCTATCACTGCTGTACTTGGTTGCCCACCAGAATTTGAGGGTAAAACTCTAGTCCTCAAGACAGCACATCCTTTAGTCCTAAAATTAAGTGGGTACTAAACTCATCTTATTTTAAAGTGTAAAGAAACAAACTCTGACATAATGAGTTAATGAATTATAGGAAACTAATTTTCACTTAGAAAAATTGTGTTTTAAAATTAAACAAAAACCCCAGGGGAAGCATTGAGTTAAATTAAACTAAAAATCTCAATTTCAAAGCAGACAGCAATATCATTTGTGCAGATACAGAATCTCCGTTCTCAAACAGTTCATTTTACACAACTCTAAGAACAACTTTTCTTAGGAATAAAAGTCGTGGCTTGTCGGATCCTTACCTTAGAATAAATACAGCCATCTGTTCCAAACACCCACCTCTGGGACGCATCTCCTTCATGTCTGGAAATGAAGATGGAATTAAAAGACTTGCTTTTGTTCCACACAGACATACTTCTGGGTTTTCATTGAAATGGTCACTTTTGGTATGGTCTGGCAAGGGGACCACCTCACTCTACCAATCTCATTGCTTTTGCTGCAGCTCCGTGGTACCCAGAGTTCTGTGTGTGGGGTGCATGTGTGTGTGCATGCACGCATGTATATGTGACTATTCTCAACAGCCACAGTGACTAGCAGTTTTGGAGATTAAATATAGTCAGTCAAAGTATTGTAATGGCTGACACTGTGGCCATGTCTGTTTTCCTGGGGCAGGAAGATTGGGAGCATAATTGCTCAATCCAAAAGAAGAAGAGACAAGGAAAAGAGATGGAAGGAAGAGAATAAAAAATGTAAAAATTTCTACACCCTCTCCTCAAAGTAAACCTTGGTGAGAGGAAAAAGGACGGCTTAGCTGTGTTTAAGGATGAAGACAATGGTGTGGAAATGATATCATGAAGAAAATAGGAACCCCAGGCAGCTCTTCTAAAATGGCTGGGAAATTTTGTTAAGGCAAATCATGCACTCTGAACTAAATCTGAAAAAAAAAAAAAAAAAACAACAAAGAAACACTGAAGTGTAATGAAACTAAATCGTGCCTAATTAGCTAACCACGTATTCATTAATATTGAGAAACTTTACAACGGTTTGACAAAATGAATTCAATTAAGTGAAACAGGATATTAAACAGGACTTTTCCTACTGCCTCTGAGTTTTGACAGAAACATCAAAGGTTGAGACTATGAGATATCAGGAACTACTCTGTTCTAAAGCAAAATCAATATAGTGCACGAGTCGTCCACGCACACCCGGCTAAGAGGACAGAAAGACAGGCTGCAGTGAGCGCTTGCTAGTGACCTGCATTTCCAGGCCCTGTCTCAGGTTTAATGCTGAAGGTCCTGAATCTGAATCCTAGAAAGTTGCATCCAAATGGATTCCATGTCATTCTAGTTAAAAGAATTCGGGGATATCTAGACGAATGCCATCTCTGCACCAGATTTTGGAGACACGATATTTATAATTGTGAAATAATAAGAAATACATGTATTCTGCCTCAAGCTTTGGATGCAGAATTCCTTAAATCTCTTGGAACCTCTCGGATGTCAGAGCACTTTGGTTCTAATGATGCAGGTCTTGCTGAGCTCCAGGATGACATCGGACACCAGCTTTAAAAGACTGAGTCATGACGGGAGCTTAGATTTTTTTGTTCACCCCAACTTCTGGGAAAGAAGAAAATACTGGAAATTGTGTTGCCGTTCCTCATACCTTGATGCAGAACTCTATGCTGCAGGTTAGGGGAACTTCCAGACTTGTGAGCACACCCATGAGTCAGGATGTTTGTGTACACTACACTACATGGTTTCACAAGCTAGAAGTTCCTGGACCCAGAACCCTTGCAGCCATTGTCCTGTATGCCTCTGACCATGTGTTGCCTTTGCTGTAGCTCTTATAATAAATGGGCAAATGTGGTTAAACATTTCCATATGTTCTTGAAGCCAATTTCACAATTACTGCTTCAGTGCCCTTGACTCCTGAAGTCAGCACCAAGGCCTTATCCTGTGGTATCGAACACTTACTCCACCAACTCCAGTGCAGTGGGCAAACTAAACTGCATGGCTGGAAAACCAGCTGATGTCTCTGTGTAATGTTGGAAAACTGTGAGAAACAATCCTCCCACACCATAAGAGAAATCCATATAGTTACAAAATAATTTGTTTTCAACACAAAGGTATTTAAAAGGGAGAACCAAGGTGGTGACCATATCAAGAGAGTAGGGGGGTAAAGGTTTGTTTCAGCAAACAGGGGTGAGGAAGAGGAACATAACACTATCAAAAGAGAATGATTCATTTTCCTTTCTTAGTTATTGTGGTGCTGGGGACTGAGCTAGCAGCCTCACTCATGCCAGGAAAGTATCCTACCAAACTAAGCTGCATCCCAGCCCTATAAGATGAACTTAAATGAGCAAGAGGGAAATGCAGATGTGAGAAAACATAAAGCACTCTAAAGCTTACATTAAATTGTTAATGAACTAAACTTCAAGAGGAATTCTCCCTAAACAAGAACCCCAGTTTCAAGCATTAAGCCAACTTAATTGTTGCTCATTTTCAGCCTTAGGTGGACGATGAACGTACTGAGGGGGATGTATACTCTAAAGTTCCTTGTATCGTGATTCATAATGGTTAGTAAAGCAAACAAACTTTCTTATTTGAGTCTTATTTATTGGGGTCTAAATCTAAAATTATCATTTTGATAATAATAGGACATTTAGCAGACCTACACAGGCTATGAAAATCTGAAGAGAACTGAGAAGTAGTTACCCTACTCTTGTCTTCCTTTATAGACAATAAGTTGAGCTATAGGGAGATAAAGTGGGCTGGACAGAATGACAGCAATAGGAAGTATGCAATGGTTCTAGATTTCAGTGTCTGACTTCCCGCGCCTCAGTTCGGTTAGAAGCCTGTAACACCAGCCATTTTCACATCACTTGAAGCTGAATATAATAATATTCACATTTTAGCATCACTGGTTATAATCTGAATATAATCTTAGTGACTTAATACACATCAATACACTTATAAATATTTTAATACAATTATGTTAAAATGCTAGCCAAATAGTCTCGTGATGGAAGTTTCTCCTCAATACTGACAGCAGTCATATTTCAGCAACAGAATACAGAACTTGTTTAAAAAATAACATTGTTGGTTAAAGGTTGTCAATATCAATCTTGAAAAGTTAGAAAAACCTTATTTTCACTTTAAATTTCATTATTTAAAAAAGCACATTACGGATAAGAGAAATCACACGCCAAAATTAATCAGAACACAAAACTCAATGTAACATAAGCTGAACTAAGGCTGTGAGGGCTCACTTAGTTCTAGACCTTGATCTGACCTTCAGCGTATCACTGAAGCTGCAAAGGCTTCTAGAAGTGAAACGTATTGTAATGGCAGTGAGATTGTCACCACATCTCCACCATTGCTATAAAGGGAGATTTCGAGTAGACGTTCTTCAGTGTCCTTTCTTTTCTCAAAGAATGTGACTCCCAATACTATTTCAAGCTCTCATACCATGGAAGAACTCAGGACTATTTGTCTCGGGAAGTCTATCAATAATCACTCCACTGATTGCTGATGCTTCTGTGTCTATTTAGACATAGGAATCAGTTGGATGGATATAGAACCAGCAGTCATTCAGCCATTTGCATCTGCTGAAATATTCTACTTATCAGATAGCAGAGGCAAGAAGGTAATCCATGGCCACAGTTCAGATGAAGAAAGTTTCAAAGGGAAATTGCTCATCATTTCCTAATTGACAATAAACAGAACAGTTGCCATGCTTCCTTGTTACAAATCCATTTTTCTAGCTTCATATGACAGGGTTTCCCATTGCTATCTGGAGCAAATGCAAACTCCACAAAGGACAAAGAACAGCACTTTCTCTTCCATAGTTAATGTAGTAAAACAGGAAAGTAATCCACATGCTATGAAATCACACTTGGGCAATTTTTTGTCTATTACTGGATCTATGACAAAGTTACTGGTAAACTTGCTGTCATAATCTATAGTTACACAGCTATACTCTTCGACTGTTTTCAGAGATGTTCTTCAGCCAGTGTGTGTTAATCTGCCTTGGTAAATATTGGCCATTCATCACTGCACTTCCAACAAGACTTAAGTAAGTTTTTTAAAGCAGATGCAAGCATATAGCTATGACTGAAATACTAATGTCAAAGTAAGGAGAACGATAAAGGTGGCTTCATATTGGATAGTGTCCCATGAGAGTCTGAATCCTTCTTTATGGATTCTTTCAACCTACAAGATGGAGAATTTAGCCTGTTTATTCTGACTCAGAAGTTCACACAGATCAAAGCAAACAACAGACACCCTTCAGCATTCCTATTAACCCCCTATCTCTATGAACAAGGGCTGCAAATTCAAGAGTCTTTAGGAACCAGACATGTATTAGAAATGCATGGAGCAGGCTGGAGCCAGTGTGAGGACGCTATGTTAGGAAAGGACTGGGAATATAAAAACTGAAGTATATGTGTGTAATCTGGACTCATGCCTGCTTGGTGTCATGACAGAATGAAAGTATGGTGCTGTCAATGTTTTCAAGGCAATCCAGAAATATCTTTTAACACAAAAAGATCTTCCCCTATGTATCATAAAAATGAAGTAACATCAATTTTTAGTAGTAGCCTGAAAGGCGACTTTGGTTCCATTTATCTGTAAGGTGTTCCAAATGCCTTTTGAAATGAATAATCTTTTTGTGGCTTTAAGATTGTTTGGGTCATTTGATGAGGGCATTGCTGGCTTGCCTTTCATTCACTCGTGGTCAAATACACAGAATAGAAAAGGTATATTATAAGAAAAAATAAGTGCAGACCTGCTATCTTGAATATGAATAGGATGACTGACAGCAAATGAGACATGGCTGCACTAATGAAGCATGATATGTTTACAACATTCTTTGTAAGCTGTCAGGCTGCTACTTTAAATGCCAGTTCTATTATTTTTAGCTTACAAAAGGCTACGTCTTGATTCCTAGCCTTTGTTGAAATCATATTAGACTAAATAGGAGAAGAAAAAACTTTGTCTTTGGAAATGGTTGTCACATGATATTTATTGTTATTCATAATGAAATGTGAGTACCTCAAACTATAATTCAGGTAAGTACTTTAGATGCTTAGGCAAAGATGCATTTGAAAATATATATATATATATATCCACTGGTAAGGGTAACCTTCAAAGGTCTTGGGGCTACTAATATCTAAAAGAAAAGAAAATACACCTTTAAGTTTTTCAAATGTTATTCTGACTCTACCTTAAAATAGACTTTTCCTTTGCCTTTCACCCAGTTTCCAAGTTGAATCAATTCAAAGGCCAGTGTGGTACAGGCCTTTAATCCCAGCACTCAGGGGGCAGAGGCAGGCAGATCTCTGTGAGTTTGGGGCCAGCCTGGTCTATAGAGTGAGTTCTAAGACAGCCAGAGTTAAAACAGAGAAACTCTGTCTTGAAAAAAACAAAACAAAACAAAAAGAATGTTCCTTCCAACTACTTTGCTTTTATCCCTTCTCCCTCCCTTTTGTTCATTATTCTCTTCTAGATTATATAATCGTTTCTTGTAAACGGAGGTTTTCAAAGTTAAACTTATGCCTTTTATTTCAGTGACAGAATCTCATATAGCCTAAAATTATCTCAAATGCACTATATCCTGGAAGGATGACCTCTAATTTCTTCCTTCCTTCCTTTCTTTTTTTTTAATTTAATTTATTTTATTTTATTAATTAATTAATTAATTTATTTATTTATTTATTTTGGTTTTTTGAGACAGGGTTTCTCTGCTGTAACTCTGGCTGCCCTTGAACTGATGCTGTAGAGCAGGCTGGCCTCAAACTCACAGAGATCTGCCTGCCTCTGACCTTTAATTTCTAGTCCTCCTGCCTCTACCTCGCCAACTTGATGTATGTTTTCAACTGACATCTCTTTTGCTTCCTTCAGGACCTCTCTTTGGCTGCCTTGAGTTTCTGCTCCACTGTCTCATTATCCAGACCACAGTAGGAAAGAGGCCCGGATAATAGGCTCAAGCCAGTCAGCTGGACAGATGATGCTGATTCCAGAATCTACTGTGACCAGGATGAACACTGGACATTGTGAGCAAGACCATCAACAGGAACCTCCCAAACACCTGCACACCTGATACCTGCTCCTTGGACTTTGGCTGCCAGTCAGATTCATATTCTCCCTCTCCTCTCCTCTCCTCTCCTCTCCTCTCTTTTCCTCTCTTCTCCTTTCCTCTCTTCTCCTCTCCATCTAACATAATGATAATTCAATTACCTCTACTCATATTCAATTTTAGTTTATTTTCTTAATTTGTATTTTAGTCTTTTTCAAGCAGCTTTGTTGGGAAAAAATGTCATGGAATATGTCAGTTGTATGATTGGCAGACATATATTTAAAGAATATAATGATAAATTTGGAAATATGTATATACATTTGAAAGCATCATATCAGTTATAATAATAAATATTTCTAGAGCTCTCATCTCCCTCTCCGGAAACCATTCCTAAAGTTCCCTGGTGCATCTTTGAAAACTTTTTATTATTATGTTATTTTTATTTTATATGTATGTCTGTACACCGTGTGCATATAGTGCCCTCAGAGGCAGAAGAGAGCATTGGATGGTCCGGAACTGAAGTAATAGACAATTGTGAGCTGCCACATGGGTGTTGGGAATTGAATCTAGGTCTTGTGGGCAAGCAGCCATCTCTCCAGCCCCTGTGAATCTTTTAAAATCCTACCTTCTATCCTTCTCCACTTTATCTCCAGTCAGCCAGTGACCTGCATTCTATCATTCTAGATGCGTAAGCATTTATTTAAATTGCATGTTAATGCAGTCTAGCAGTATGGATATTTTTTTTTACTTTCTGTTAGCATAATTTCTTTGAAATTCTATCCCTAGTGTTGCAATACTAAGATCTGATTCCGTTTTACTGATGGGTATCATTCTTTGGAAAATATCATAATTTGCTTATCTTTCCTGTGTAAATAGGTTTTTAGGTTCATTTTAGCTGCTGTAAATGTCCACATACAAGTATTTGTAGGAACACTTACTTTCACTGTCTTTGGGTAAATTCCTCAGAGTAGGATAGCCAGGCCATGGAGTAGAGAAATATTTACATTTTGTAAAACTTTAAACTAGCTCTCAAACTGGCCAAACTGTTTCCTGTTTTCTGTTTCCATCAGCTAAGAATGACAAGAGCTCTATTTGCTAATACTCTCAGTCTTCTAAATATTAGACATGCTGCTAGATTTACAATAGTACTTCCTTGTAAGTCCACCATTGTATTTTATTTTCATTAAGTTCAAAATATTTGATAATTTACATTTTAATGCCCCCTTTGATGCATTGGGGTATTTAGAAATGTGTTGCTTTATATTCAAGTATTTGGGGATATCACAGAAAGTTTCTGATTTTTAGTTTTTGTCTTTTTATTTCTTTCAATATATGTTGAGGATTGAATCCAAAACTCAACCATTGAGCTAAATGGTAGTCCTTCTGTTATTAATTTCTAATTTAACTCTATTATGGTCAAAGAATATAGTTTATCTTATTTGAATTCTGTTAGATTTGTTGAGATTTGTTTTATTGATAGAATATAGACTGTTCTGATTACTATGCAGTTCCTTTAAAAGGAGTGTCTCCCGGTAACAATAGTCACTTCATTTGCAGAATAGAGAAATCAATCTCCTCTAACAAGGACATTCTCTCCCTCCTGGATAGTTTTCATAGTGCTGAAAGGTGCTGCACAGACTGCTGGGAGAGAAAAGATACAATAGTCTTACCTAGTTCTGGATCATCAATAATACAAATACAAGCTAGCAGGAAAGATGTACTTACTGGTACAATAGTAGCAAGGCTGTATGGGTACCAATCACTCTTGATTGAATCTGAGGTCTGCCCCACGAGAAGGAATTCATGCCTTGTGCTGTAAACATGCTCAAAACCCCTGTCTAGGAAAGGGGAAATCCTTCAATGTTGCTTTGCTAAGTAATCATACTATCAAACTGCCTTCTAAATATTCATGTTTTTATCCATAGATTTGTGCAGTACTCAGCCTTGGGGAGACATGCTTCTTGTAATGGGTAGTGGTTAATTCAGATGTCCATAACAGTTCAATGTTGGGGAAGTTTATTTTTAGTTATGTTTGAAAATGTTTTATGCACTGTTGGGTAAGGGTATGTCTCGGGTGTTTTGTATTGTCTGCAGGTGTTGGATTTCTGTGGGGGATATTTGATTGCTTATGATCTGCACCTGAGGAGTTTGAATGACTAAAATCACCAGAGCTAAGATGCTTAGGGTTTCACTGTTGAGGATGGCGTTTGCCATGACGGTGGTCCCCTTTGCTGAGGTCTGGCAGTGTTTGAGTCTATGAAAATGCCTCCTGTCTCTCTTGCTGAACACACACAGCAGCATACTCCTACAGTTCAAAATCCTAAGAATAAGCAGCCACCGATGAGGCATTTATATAAGCATCCATTCACTACTACTGAAGGAATATGGTAGAAGAGGAGACAGAAAGAACTTAAAAACCAGAGGATAGAGAGGAGTACTGTGCAAAGATGCCCTCTGGATGTAACATGGCTTTTACACACATGAACTCACAGCATCTGTGGTTAACTGCATAAGACCTGCACAAGAGCAAGCCAATTACAAATTCCAGCACAGCAATTCTACCTCTACTTAAAGAGATATTGACAGTGGATGGAGACTACCTAGAAGAGAATCATTTTTCTTTGAGAGGTGGCCACTGCCAGGCTGCCCGTGCCACACTGGTTAACCCACAGTCATGTACATATAGACAGCACTTGTTGGGCTCAATAGGTTAGTAAAAAAAAATGGGATTAACTAGAAGGGAAATATAATGGGGAAGAGAACCAGGTGGAATTGGAGGGAAGGGAAGGAGTGGAGGAAAGATATAATTAAGAGGCATTGTGGACATCTATGGATTTTCAAAGAATAAAAGAGAATATATTCAAAGAACTGGGGAGATGGCTCAGTCTGTAAAGTGCTTCCAATGCACCCCCAAGAGCTCAAATTTGACCACTAGCACCCACATAAAAAGCCAGGCACTGAGACATGTTACTGGTACTCTCATCATTGGGGAGGCAGAGCAGCATTTGAATAAATAAATCAAGCTTAGTTATAGTAACAGGCATAACTGTAAAAGCTAAAAAAGAAAAGTGATTTGCCTAATAAGACACAAATTACAGACATTTATCATAAATTTATTTGATAAAATGAATGAATGATTTTAAAAACATTTATATTTCTTTTTTCCTGTGTGTGTCTTCCCCTCCTCAACCACTAAGGTGTTATATTACCACCCTAAACATTCACTGTCAGTTCTTCAATTTGACTTTATTCTATTAAACAGTGTAGTATCATAACTAAGTTCATTTTCAGGTTAGAGACTGACTGCTCAAGTTTGTTTTCCTGTGCAACCACCCGATAGCTTTGATCTTGAACAAGTGATTTTTCTCCTGAGCTGCAATACAGGTAATCATAATTACCTTACCAGACTGACGTGAAATTTAAATGTAGCAATGCAACATGGAGAAACTAGAATGGTGCCTGGTGTGGGCATGCATGGTTGTTAGGAGAATAAGTTGTGCAGCCGGGTTTACACCTGGGAATTCAGCTCTGTAGGCTGTGTCTTTAATCACTGTGTGGTATTTTTATTCCTGGTGGGCAGAATGCTTTCCATGCTACATTTTCCTTTCTGGGAAAGGCTCCCTGATGCCTAAATATCATGATTCTGCCTTTATCTCTATGCATATCCTTATCCAGCCAAAATATTTAAATAATGACTCTCTATGTACTAAAATACAACAAGGCTTGTTCTTGCCAATATTAAGTTAAATCAAAGGTGATGAGTGCTGGGGATGGTAGTGCATGCATTTAATCTCAGCACTCAGGAGGCAGAGGCAGGAGGATCTCTGTGAGTTTGAGGCCAGCTTGGTCTACAGAGTGAGTTCCAGGATGGACAGGGCTAGATGATAGCTAGATAGATCTTTTCAAAGAGAGAGAGAGAGAGAGAGAAGGGAAGAAAGAAGGGAAGGAAGAATGAAAGAAGGAAGGAAGAAAATGGGAGAGAGAGAGGGAGGTAGAAGGAGGGAGGGAAGGAGAGAGAAGGAAGAAGGAAGGGAAGAAAGTGTCTTGGAAACAATACTTAGGTGATTAGATGTAAATTAACTTATTGTCTCAGTGTTACTTTTTAATTAAAAAAATTTAAACTTCTTTTTTAAAAATTTTCTATCCATATCTTCTATAAGAAAAGAATATGATAGGCACAGGTTGCTTGTAGCATGTTCCAAGTCAGACATTGTCTCCTCTCCATCATTTTACTTTCACAGTTTGGTATTCCATGTTCAAAAAAATGGAGAGAAGGTTAAGAACACAGGTGCTAATTTAAGTTTTCTAATTTGCAATAAAAATGGACATAATGCAATGAATCCTGGTGCTCACAGAGTAAAACTCACATAACTTGTTGACTACATAGACACATTCGAAGTCAACATTTCCCCTTTTAGTGAACTACCAAACTAAGTGGAATACATTTTCAACCTTCTTCACTTGGTTAAAATAAGTAATGTTAATATAAAGTTTAAATGCCTCATGATTATTCTGTCCAAGTCAGAAAGCATCTCAATATGCCTACTCAAAATCTGCAAAGTCAACATTTGTTGTTTTAAGCCAGATCACTCATAAACATTACCTTTTCTGTAGTAGTAACTTATACCCTTCTAGTGATGCTCCCTGGGTGGTCTTGAATCTCACTGGATGACCAATAGCCAGGCAGCCCTGAGCTACTGCTCTGCTCAGGATCGTCCCAGTCTTCCAATGAAAGGGAGGGGAGAAAAAGGTCTAAATATGTTAAAAGAACCAGAAAATTCAACAATGTGTCACTTGTTATAGTGAGGTCATTATGCCTGGGTAACCCCGGATATTAACAGTGGCACAAAGTGAAATACTACCCACAACTTAGCAGTCAGTGAGCCCTGCTCAGAAGCAGCGATCCTCTGTCCTGCATGGGTGACATTTTACAACTGAGCACAAAATAAAACAGACCTTGATATCTTCATTTGTCTTTTTCTGTGCATATTTCACACTGTAGTGACTTGGGGTCCATCACGTGTCACTTGCTAGAGTTATAACTACAGAGCTTACTTGAAATCTGTATGCACAGAAAAGCACGTGCAGTGAACTGAGAGGACTGAAACAAATCCTCCACCTTCGTATCAATTTAAGGTTTTACTCTGGTCTCAATGCCACAGGTTAAAACGGTACAGTGAGCAATGACCTCTTTGTCTTAAATGAGAGGATTCTCTGCCATGGAAATTAATTGAGAATATTGTGTAAGTGGCTACTAATAAATCTACTTAGTGAATTCGCTCATTTTGAAGGAGTCACAACTACTGGGCGATTTACATCTACCTACTGAGGATTTGTGGCTGCAAACTTCAGTGCTGTTATCACAGAAAAGGGGAAAGGGAGTTTCTGTGTACACTGATTTGTTTTTTCCTTTATAGAATTTCACTTTTGCTTTTCCAATTTTTGTTGTGCAAAAGAGAAATATATGGTAACTTAGGAGAAAATATCTCTAGATGACTTGGTTGGTAATAAGCACTTGCAATGCTTACATGAGGAAGTGTTTGTCTGTACAGAAAAATGGAAGGTTTACAGAGAAAGGAGCTATTGTTGAGCATTCTTTATATCAGATGCTCTGCTTCAACACCACTCCTACTGTCTAATTTCTACTTTGGGGTAACTTTGCCAGGCAGGCATGACTAACTCCATTTTATAGTTAAAGAGACTATGTCTCAGTGTACCCAAATAACTTTCTCTAGACTGCACAAGAGATTCCTTCTGGGGAAGCATTTCAATGACTTTAAAGAAATGTTAGATAGTACAAGTTGTACAGTATAGTGAGGTTCTAGAAATAAATACGATGAAATTATGGAAAATGAGATTTTGAAAAGGACTTCCCATAGAATCTAACCCACTTCATTTAGGATGAGAAGTCCTAACCCTAGCTGCCACGTGTGACTAGACTGCTGTCACCCAGCTATTCAGTGCCAGTGCTAGGAGTAAGACATTCCCAGCATGTTCACAGATTGGCCAGATACAAAACAGGGTTTTGTAATATAGAAGAGAAGCTTAATTTATGAATGCAGACAGACCAACAGTCCTTCTCTTGTCGCTTACTGGCCTTGGTTTCTTAAACTGTGTAAGTGGTATGGTTTTGATAGGAAATGTCCCTCAAAGAGCTTATGTGTTCACCACAGGTCTGGTCCCCACTTGGGAATCCAATCCCTTAAAGGTAGGACTGATCCTCCATGGATAAATCCATCGGTGGATTTATAGTTTAATGGGACATTGAGATTTACAAGTTAGGTGGAGAAAGAGTTCCCTGAGAATTGCCTTTGAAGGGTATACGTCATCCCTGGTCCCAAGCATATGTCCTTCTGCTGTGTCTTTCTACCATAATGTTCTGCCTTATCTTATGCTATGGGTCCAGATGACCATGGACTAGGACCTGTGAAGCCATGAACTAACATAAATCCATCCTTCTCCTGTTGCTTTCTCGAGTATATTCTAACACTAACAGGAATTAAATGCTAACATAATAATGAAAATAGTGAAAAAAGAACTAATGGGAAACAGACACTTAAGCCTGGGTGCAGACATTACATATGTCTCACCCAACATGGTTCTACTCTACTATCTGAAATGAACGTTGTGTCTTAGTACCATCATATCTCAATTTCTATAAATTTGTTTTTGTTATCAGAGTCATAGAATAACCAAAGGCAATCCAAGATTTTATGTGAGAAATAGTTTCAATGTCCTTTCCCACTACCACAGATTAAGTGTTCCCAAACTTGCTTGGTCTCACATGACCTGTAATATTAATATAGCAGTAGAGAATTCCATTGTGAATGGTGGCAAAGGAAAATGAAAGGGCAGACACAAGATGCGCCATCTATTTCCAGGTAAAAATATTTATTTGCAAAGTGTATTTTAATAGTAAGAGTGTAGGAGGCAAATATATTTACTCATATGTGTGAGATCCAATTATAAATTAATAAAAACTTAAGAATTTCCTATATAGGTGTATAAACTGTTCACATTTTTTACTGAGAATTTTCTTTCAAAACCCTGTCCTTGATAAAATTGTTTGAAAAGTCATGATACGGTATTAATCTATCAGGCACAATGATACTCAGCTGGTAAAGATTGACAATGAAGACTAAGACACCTATCATGAAAATACTCAATCTGTGGGGTTCACACAAGCTCTACGTTTGGTTTATGCATACTCTGAGATGAGAACTAATCAGAATGTCTAAAAGTGCACCGAATGCCCATTGGGCAGCTACACAAATATTTTACACTAGACAACACCAAGAGCAGACAAAACGTTCTTAATAACCAGCAATTTAACATGCTTTCTCTCGCATGCTTGTATGCAAGAGGGCCCCAAGTACTGGGGCAGCACAACATGGCAGCAAACAAGGAGAAGTCATTTGGCAAGAGCAGATGCTCTTAGGTACCTTGGTGATCAGCCACATGCTGGCTGCAGGCCAGGAGACTCTCTGATTCCTGCTGTTCACTTCACTACTTGAGGAACTGTGCTTTCCAATGGAAACAGAGGGGTAAAGAACGATATTTGGATCTGCCTGTATCACAAAGAGAAGAATTAACTTTTAATTTATGGTCTAAAAACTGGGCATTCTTCAACAGACTTACTCAAAATGAGTGAGCCAGTCGAAAGAAGTGTTAGGTTTTCTGACTAAGTGAGTGTCTTCAAAAACCAGTACTCAGCTTCATTCAATTCATATTTGTTGACTGTCAGTACTAATATGCAAAGACCCTGGGCTGTGTGGCATGGGATATTATAAAATATTTTCATGCCTTAAAAAACATGTAGTAGAGGTTCTCCTCCAATTTTATGCTAAACACTATACAAATAATTAAAGTGTGTTAGATTCATATAAAATGATAGGCTCATTTTGTTATAAAAAGTATCTTAAAAGAATTCAACATTTAATATAGCTCTTGAAGAATGAATCTGATATAGTCAATAAAGAGCAAGATGTTATCAAAAGTTAAGTAGTTTTAGTCAGTGTATCATAGAGTTTCTCAGTAGACTTGAAAGGTAAATTTGTCAGAACTGCACAGTCAGGTGAAGGCTGCAGAGTTAGGTGAACAACAGGAAGATGGTGAAAGCTTTCACCAGACTGTAGATCATAGCAGGTTTTAGTAAGACTTAAATGTCACAGGGATACATCACTGATTGTAAAATGGAAACATTAAAGACGGGGAGGATGATTGGGAGTCTATATATTCTCCTAAAAATAAAAGCATATTAATTCAGACTTTTGAGCTTGAGAGAGTCACTGGAGAATGAGTGGGCACTGATGGGGGAAACATGTCCTCCACATCTGCTGGGATCATTATCAGATCACACAGCCTGTGTTGTTTATCACATTATATATATAGAATGCATTTTGCCCTTTTCAGTATGTTTTGCTTAGACTTGATTATTAAATTCCCATCCACTCATGTCATCTGTAGGAACTCTATTACTTCACATTTAATAAAAGTTACTTCCTAAATTAAAGAAACATTTTCCTCAATCAGTCTTTAAATAGCAATGCGTATAGAATCATAGAGCTGTGCCAACATATACTTTTAGGATGATAACTGATGTTACCTTAAAACCGTTAAATTACGTTCTGATGCTAAAAAGTCTACTTTCCAAGTTCAACAATCCTACATAGATACTGAATAATTGATCATTTTTTAATATATAAATTAGACAATAATTCACAAGGTAATATTTTAAAATGTATTCAGGCAATAATAGAAGGGTATATTGTGATTACTCACTTACTATGTAAGAAAAAAAAAGAGATCTTGCTCAAGAGGGAAAGTGTTACATGACACTTTTGTGTGAAAATGAAAATTTTTAAATGGCTTTTGTAGCTGTCTCTCAGCACATAAGCAGATTTGACTTACAGTGCTTTGGTTGTGTATTCCCCCAGATAGCTAGGAGTGGCTGGACTCTAGAAGGGAATCCCCCACAGGTTTTGAACAATGATAAACTATATTCTACTAAGCCATCCACCGCAGGATTCTGTATTTAAAGTAGCATTCCTAGTCAACCTCTTCACTCCAAGTTGCCACTGTACTCTGAACTCCCCTCTCTATCTGGGCAGGAGATTGTTTTGACTGGAATTAGACAGAAGACCCATGCTGCCAACTGCTTCTTTGTACAGCACCTGCTGCCAGTGCCTAAATTCTTGTTATCTCCACAACATGGTTTAATCTTTTAACAGTTGGCTTATTGGTGAAGAGCAAAGGGGTCCTTTGTCTCTGCCTTGGGCTGGCACCCAGTATTAGCCCCATGCTGTTCTTCAAGAGATATTTTGCTGGACAGTTCCCAAGTGATTCTGCACAGGGCAGACGCAGCTAGACCCACACCAGTGCAGCTTCATTTATGTTATTAAAAAAAAAGTAGAAGAATTAAGGAATCTTGCCAACTCTTAACTGACAACCACCACTAAGAATCTTCTCCTGTGACTATAACTCCTTGCTTCCTTGTTCTCCTCTTCAACCTTCTTTTTCTTTCATTTCTGCATTTGAAACATTTATTTCAGGAAATTAATTTTCAGTGTTTTCATTTATACCCAAATAGACAAGCTCATCAGGAAGCACAGGGGAAAAAATTCTATGAAAATGATTCCTCAAAATCTGGTTACAAAGACAATGAATCCATCTACATATTTAATGTGCTAAATAATAACACAAATTGTGTGAGCTAATAATGAACCCAGGAGATGTGAATGGCATGTTTCCCCCATCAGTGCCCTCCTGTGCATCTTTATAGTGAGTTCAAGAGTTTATGCAAAAACTTGATTTCTTTAAAACCTATTTTATCTTATTATTTAGTATATATGTGTGTGTGTGCGTGTGTGTGTATGATGTGTGAGTATGAGTGAGCACACACACCATGGCACACATGTGGAGGTAAGAGGACAACACTGTGGAACTGGATCCCACCTTCCTGTGTGTTCCAGGGATCCGGCTCCATCATCAGGCTTGCATGACAAATGCTTTTAACCACTGAGCCATCTCAATGGGCAAACTTGACTCCTTTAGTCTGATAGCTTATCTCTAGAGCAAATAGTTTATAGAGGGCAAGACAGAGATAAAACTCCATAAAATTAGAATTAAGGAAAGAAGTATCCCAACAATTTACAATGTAATATATGTAGGGGTGTATGCACTTGTGGATATATGCATTTGTGCTGAGTCTGATATCTAAGTACATATATCCTATCTGGTACTGAAAAGTCTTCTGAAGTGCTTTCATGAATTGAGACAGGAGTTCTTGTTTATTCATTTAGATGCCTATATTCACAGTCTCCTCTATAGGATCATCATGATCTCTCTTGTCTGAATATACTATGCTGATGTAGACATGTGGAGCCAGTTAAAACTCCTTGTTTAATATATTCCCCCAAATGACTAATAATGATGGTGTGCTTTCATTACCCACTCATCTTCTCTTGTAGGTCCACCAAGAAATAGACTACAAGGACTGAAAGGAGAAACTCACAGTTCACATCCTTCAATTTGAACAATTTAATACCTAGAATTTTTAACTAAGATTTCATTTATGAAGATGTACTTTAGTGATAAGTTAAATAATTTTATATGTAAATCACTGTAATAAATGTTATAAAATATCTCTCCTTCTACAGGCTATTCCCCCCTCAGCCATTCCCATCAAGAAATGAAAAAGTCTGAAAGTAGAAAGTGTCAGCAAAGGCATAAAATAACTATACAATAAAGCACTGGAGGCAATTTAAGATCTAGGCATGCAATCCTCAAGTGGTTTCCAATTATTGGTCTCAAAATAAGGAAGAAACTGGGGAATTGATTTAAAGTCCCATGTTGCAAGTAGCTGTTTATCTCTCCCAGCTTCCTTGTGAGCAAGATTAGTTGCAGAATAATCACGTATTTAGCAGTCAGGGATGCACCCTGCAGGTATCAATAGGATCTGAATTTATCAGTTAATGGGTAACAAATATGCCACGACTCTAAATTTAAAGCTGGTCCTTTTCTTGCTGTTTTTGTAAATAGTGGTGTTACGAAGGCTCTCTGATACTTGTAAAGTCAACTCCTGAAAGACCAGGAACAAAATAAATTTCTTTTCCATTTTGGCAAAATTTATGATGTTCCAAACACTGGAATCTGTGCTTTTCTGCTTTGTTTTCCCATAACTAACCATTCCTCTAGGCATTCTTCTCAGTTTTTTTTTTTATATTAACTACCATGAAGCTTAAATCTCATCCATTCTGTGGAAACATATAATTTGATTGCTCTAAAACTGAATCAATCTATAAACGTTGCCAATATGAGCAACAACAGGGAGAGTTGTTGAAAGATGTATGTGCCAAATTGTCAACTCTTAGTGGCTTCCAAATCTGGTTTTGAAATGGATAAAAGAGCGACGGGCTGTAACTGTCAGGGTTACAGTGGTCGCCCACATTGCAAATGGGAATTGTATGTTCCAGATACTTCTCCATAGGAAAGGTTTTACTTGTCAATAAGAGATTTAAAAGAACAGTCAGGGGTTGGGCAATGACATCTCTATCTCCAGCCAATTTTAAAACTTATGCATTGGGAATATTGGCTTTTCTTTCCCTTTCCTCAACCCCTGTTGTAATCCTCTTAGTGTCTTCTTTACCCCAGTGAGCACCAAGATTCCACAATAAAATGTCCTGTAGATGTCTGTCACCTCTGCCTGCACACCCGCCTTTAAAGCACTCTTTTTCAGGTTATTAAATTACTACTCCCAATGTGCTGATCACCTCTCTGTAAGGAATTGGAGACACCTTACTGAAAGGATTTTAAAGGTTTCACAGCAGAGCTGGCCAAATATTTTCAAAAGCTTCTCCTCACTGGCCAATTCATCAAGGTTTCTCATTTTTCACTCTACTATTTTGGTTGATTTTTATTCAAAAATCAATCTATTCTTTCAAAAACAAAATAGTACAAAACCACTTACTTTAGATGAATGTTCTTTATTTTTACTGGGTCATAGATCCCATTAATAAATAATAAATATCTGCAGAGTATTTTTTCTGTCCCTTCTTAGCATTAGAAAGTGTGTCATCTTATAAAGTACCACCTGGACAGAGACATGAGAGGAAAGCCTCCTTTTCCCTGGTACTGGTTGACATCTTTTTTTTACATTTACATTTGAGCTGATCTCTGTTGAGTGAGTTGATTAATCCATTAGCTTGCTTCAGTTTAGCTAACTCTGTGCATACAGATATTGAAGCAAATGCAAGCAAAATCCGGACCTGTCCTTGAGGAATTTTCAATCCAGCAGAGGCAATAAGACAAGGGCTTCCTGAGTCATCTTGCAAACACTGACTTGGATCTCACCTCTGATCAAACACTCCCAATGTCTTCTTGAAAAGAACAGCTAACCAAATTCTCACTGTTGAATTAAGACTTTTCTGATCCTAACATTTTCCATAGGGTCTATCATTTCACCCTCCCTGCTCCCAAAGAAACCTGAACTGGGGTTAAGGAACAGAGATGTGTAGACCCCAGTTGCTCACTGGTTGGCCAGCCTAGCCAAAGTGTCAAGCTGTGGGTTCAGTGACAGACCTTTTCTTTAAAAAAAAAATACTAGTAATAATTAATAAAATAGTAGCTAGTTCAATGGTAAACTATTATTGGTACAAAAGAAAATGTATGGGGCCATCAATACCAGAAATATCATGTACAGTGTGAGGTAAAGATAGACTTCTTGAAGCAGTCACAAGTCAGATGGGGCCAGGATGATGGGCAGGATTTCAAGAGCATTGTTGAATGCCAACAATGTTAGAGTCCATGCTAGGATATGGCACAAGGAATACAAAGGCAACCAGAGAGTGGTGACAAAGAAAGAAAAAGAAGTTAAATTCCAGACAGAGGGATCTACATGAGTGCAACAGGATATAGGGTGTTTAAGCAAGACAGCAAATGAACAGTGTTATTACTCTAATATACAGAAGATATAGCCAGCTGGGCTACATGAGATCCCATCTCAAAAATCGAACACACACACACATATGTACACAGTTATTGTGTGTCTGTATGTTTGTATGCATGTATGTCACCCAAGATTCTACATTGGCACTTACACATACTTTCTGTGTCCTAAGAATTCTCAGTCCAGAAAACCAGAAGCCAAGGAAGGCAAAACGCTTATATCAAATCACAAACTCTAAGAAGAATTAAAAAAAAGAAAAGAAAAGAAGAGAAAAAAAGAAAGTTGGCAGAGCAGTTGGGGTCTACAGAGAAAGTAGTTCTGAGATCAAAAAACAAAGATTCTCTTTGGAGGATCTGGGATGACTGCATGGATAAAGGCAAAGTAGAATAAAGCCTTATGACCCAGGGAATGAATGTAAGAGATACAGGGCAAGGCACAATGCAAGCTGCTGTAGACACATAGCAGAAGCCAAGACACACAGCTCACTGATTCCAGGTGTCAGGTGCAGACAGGGCCAAGATGATAGAACATTGGATATGTCCATTGAGAGTGAGGGTGGCTAGAACTTTGTTAGGTAACAATCAGACACATGAGGTGATTTTAAACAGGAAAATAATACCAAGCAAAACCCTAAAGAAAAACACTAACAGGAGGAGACCTATGACAGATACACCTCAATGTCAGATGAAGCTAAAAAACAATAAGCACTAGTTAGTATACTATTTTCTAAATTTGATCAAAACCAGACAGTATTAGAAATATATTTATGTTTTGTTTCTATAGTTATACTATTTTGAGTCACATGCTTCTAAAAAATTAAAAAAAAAAACAAGATTTTTCAGCATCCAATTTGAAGTAATAGAGAGTCAATGTATGACACAGAGAAAAAGTAACATGAGACAAGTTTGGATCCTTTGTATTGTATCCTTTGTATTGTGTCTTAGAAATAACTGGCTTGTATCATGGAGGCAGAAGTCCCGCTCCTTTCAGATATTGATATTGCTCAAAGTATCTTTTCCTTCTCCTCAAACACTAAAGTTTATGGCTGACACAAACAACAACCTTACAAAGAGTTTTTCAGCTGAGAAACACAAGAGAATTGTTCTCCTTCAGTTATACTTTAAATGTCTTCAATAGGTCAGTTGATTAAAGTTATGGAGGGATAAATTTCTATTAGAAATTGATAAACAGATGTAGGTCTGATTGCTATGAGTTGGGTCTTCTAAAAAATCCATCTTACTAGATAGATTAGATATATTAAGCCAGTATAGCAAGTAGACAAGATCTTAATTTAAAAGGAGGTAGCATGCATCTTTCGTATTAATTTTTTTTATTTCTTTACAGGTGTGGAGGTCAGAGGACAGCCTGCAAGAATTTCTCTCCTTCCATCACGTGAGTTCACAAGACTGACTTCAAGTGTTCAAGCTTGTTCACAAGTGTCTAGCCAAGCTAACAGACATCTTAAAAGCTTTCTTAAAGAATCCTAACTCACTAATTACTCTTGAGTGAAAAATTATAACAAACATATGATTTATATGACACAAATAGAAGCAGAATATTTCCAGTGTGAATACTGTACATTGTGTAAGATTTGAAATATTTAGTTAACAAGAAGTAGGTAGATAAAAGTGCCTGCCCAAACATTTATAAGAACAATTTCTGTTTGTAAGACAGATCCTTAATTTAAAAAAATCCACTGTGAAAATGTAGTACAATAGCCAAGTATCTAATATGTAAAATACTCCCCATTACAGCACATATGGTCTGACCTTGTTCTGTAAGAAATGGCTCTCCAAGGCCACCTTTTCAAAGCAATCAGAGATCTCTCCACTGGTGAGGTCAAAGTTCAATGGAAATCCCTCGCAAACTTCCCAACTAAGAACAATAAGATATTATAATTAGTTTTATTAGAATAAAAACATTTAACTATAATATTCCTATTAGCATAATTTATGAATAATATCCACTAGTAGTGAAATGGTGTGACACAAAAAATTGTAAAGCCTGTTACCATTTGTAAGCAGGAAAAACTTTAAAACTTTATCTTGTAATTATTTGTGATATTCAACCCTTAATTAATTATTAATAGAAAGAAAGCAAAAATAATGGTAGGGGATTGCTTGTAATGGAGACCATCACCTTTGCCAAGTGTGAAGTACAAATACACTAAGCTATTAATAACAGAGGACTTTTTGATACTTATACTAGTTGGTCAAACATGTTAGTTTAGAATTTTCAAGAGCGATTTCAGAAGCATAACAGACTAATGGAAATCCAGAAGAAAATGTAATCTAAAATGGTTGGGTTTCACTCTTACCACAGGCAAATGTCTTTAAATTGACCAAATCCTTACCCTAAGGTTCATGATGACCTGGTTCATCAATGGTGTGTTAGAACATATTATTCAGCATGCTATCCAGTAGAAACAAATCTCGGGACTTAAAATCCTATTACAGAGACACTTGCCACACTCATATTCATTGCTGGTCTATTCATAAAATCTAGGAAATGGAATTGACCCAAATGTCCATCACCAGGTGAATGGATAAGAAAAAATGTGACAAGCACATACACACAATAGAAAAATTAATTCTGTAGGTAAATAAGTAGAACCAGAAAAGATTACACTGGGTAAGGTCACCCAGCCCCAGAAAGATGAATGTAGTATGTTCTCTTATATGTGAGTCCTAGCTTCCACACATGGAGGCCAGGTTAGTAGAAGGGGGTATTTTTTTAAAGTAGGGGACTCATTAATCGAGAGGAAAGTAGTAGATTTTAGGTACAATGCAAATAGTGATGTGGAATGCTGGGGGAGGAAAGATTTAAGTAGGGCATTGGGGGATCTGTGGCAGTATGGGGAAAACCAGAGGTTTGCAAAAGGGAGGGCTATCCCAAAGGAAGAGAATACAAAAAGCAGTGTAAGAGACTACTATCTCACAACTCAGCTAGGAAAATAAAAGGTGTAAAAATAGCAGAACACGTGTGAAAAGAAGGAAGAGAAAAGAATGCTGAGGACAAAATGGAAGATCAGAGATGGGGGAAGAATGGTAGGTGAGTTATCCAAAGCAAAGGTTGTATGAGGATGCCTTCTGGAAATATACTAGCTAGTAATTAATTTCAAAATAAAACTATAGTTTAAAGAGTTAGAACAGAATTACTCCAACGTGGGTGGTCAATGGCACTCCCAGAAGACATGGCTTCCTAAACAAAAATATTAGTGCCAGGCCAGGTATTCATTCTTATGAATTATTGATCATAGAAATCTATACAACAACACAGGTGATTGCCATTGCCCTTGGTTACCCACAATAACTACATGGTAAGATTCTTTGCTAAAGATACCACACACACACACTGGCTGCAGGACATAGAGAGTCAATCTCAGACTGACCAGAAAACTTCCTCTTTGCTGACTTGCTTTTATAGGGTTAGAAGATGCTATGCAGTATGATGAGGGAGAAAAAATATCAATGGTCTAATCCAGCCCTGTACTCTGCATGCTGTAATACCAACCCACCAAGCAAGAAGTACCTACTGGTGCAATAGTAGTTATGGAGTAACTAACTGCTTTAAGATTATATTTGAGGCCTTCATTTCAGGACATAATTTCATACATAGTCCTGTAATTATGATCCACAGATAGGAAAGTCATAGGATGTATGGTAGAACCTGCTGTTGTTATGCTAAATGGCCATGCTACCAAATTTCTTTTTAATTGTTTATATTCATGGCCATAGACATGGGCTGCTCTCAACCATGGTCAGAGAAACATGCATAAATAGCCAAAGAACTAAGAATCAAAGACTCAGTGCTCAGCCCCAAATGGGACATCTATATTAATTCTCCTACCATTGATGCTCAGGAAATATCATGGAAGAGGAGACAGAAAGAAGGTAAGAACCTGAGGATGGGGAAAGTGCTATGAAATGCTGCCTTGGATCTGACAAGGAGGCCATCATGATTTCACAGAAACTGTAATTACCTGCACAAGAACTACACAACATCAAGCCAGCCAAAAATAACCAGCACAGACGGTGTAGATTTTCTCCAGGTCCCACCCCTTACAGAGGAGCTATTGGCATTAGATAGTTGATAAAAGATAGAGAATAATTTTTTATTGAGGGAGTGGCCATTGGTAGGTTTCCTATGCTCCAGAAAATGGCACACACTCATGCACATATAGGCAGTTCTAACTTTATACAAATGGATTATAGATAGATAGTCCTGAAGTTAAGGGAAGTGTTTAGGGAGATTTAAGACTATGGGAGGTCTGGGAGCTTGAGGGAGGTCCTGGTGCCTATGAGATGTCCTGATGCCTGTGGGACTGGCAGGAGGCCCTGGTGACTTGCTGGATGACCAGGTGCCTGTGTAATCTCCGTATGGCTGCAGGATGTCTGGGTGTCTACAAGATATCCTAGTGCCTGTAAGATGTCTGGGTGTTTGCTGGTTGGCCCAGTGCATGTATTATACCCAAGCATCTGCAGAATTCTCTGGAGGCTTTGAGATGCCCTGGTGCCAGTGGGAAGTCTTAATGCCTGCAGGAGGCCTTGGTGACTGCCAGATGACCAGGTATCTGTGTGATGTCTGAGCACCTATATGATGTCTGTATGCCTGCAAGATGTCCAGGAATTTGTGGGTTGATCCAGTGCCTGAGTGATGTCTGGATGTCTGTGGAATTCCTTGAAGGAATGTACTGGTACCCATGTGAAGTCCTAGTGCCTGTGGGATGTCCAGGCATCTGTGGGTTGCTCTGGTGCCCATGGAAAGCCCTGGAACCTATGGGATGTCTGATTGCCTGTGGGATATCCAGGTGCTTGCAAGAGGCTCTGGTCCATGTCAGAAGTCCTGGTGCCAGTAGGATGTCCAGGCATCTGTGGGATGCCCTGGTGCCTGTAGGATGCCCTGGTGCCTGTAGGATGTCCTGGTGCCTGTAGAATGTCCCAGAATCTGTGGAATGCCTGAGTACCTGTGGGAGGTTCAGGTGCCTGTAGGAGGTCCAGGTGCCTACAAGATATCCAAGTGTCTGTGAGTTGAACCAGTGCCTGAATGATGCCCAGGCATCTGCAGGTTTCTCTGCAGCCTGGGGATATCCTGGTGCCTTTGGGAAGTCCAGGCATATACAGGATGTCTGGATGCCTGCAGGATATCCAGGTGCTTGCAGAAGACACTGGTGCCTGTAGGAAAACCTGGTGCCTACAGGATGCCCCAGTGCCAGTGGGATGTCCTGGTGCCTGCCAGATGTTTAGGTGTCTGTGGGAAGTCCTGGTACCTGGGAGTGTCCAGGCACCTGCAGGATGCCCTGGTGCCTGTGGGAGGTCCTAGTACCTGCAAGATATCTTGGTGCTTGCAGGATATCGGGATCCCTGATCAGTGTCTGGGTGACTCAGTGATGTCCGTGTAGGCTTGGACAATGGGGCCCAACTTTGGGACTAACTCCATCATGCTTAGTCTCAGACTAGTATAGACCAGGTGAGTGTCCATTATAGAGCAGCCTGCTGACTCCAGGAACCATGGTGATGCCTGTGATCTATGCTCATATCACACTGGCTAAACTTAATTTTTTTTATTTGTTTTTGCTTTTGAGGGCACGAAGGTGGGAGGGGGAACAGGGAGGAATAGGAAGAGAATGTTATCAAGACACATTGTATGAAACTCAAATTATTAATAAAAGTAATATAAAAAAAGGGAGTGGGTAGTAGATATTCTAACTTTTCTTATATAGACTGTCAAGATTAGATAGATAGATAGATAGATAGATAGATAGATAGATAGATAGATAGATAGATAGATAGATAGATAAGAGGCAGAGACAGGTGGCTCTCTGTGAGTTTGAGAATAGGCTGGTCTACAGAGTGAGTTCCAGGACAGTCAGAGTTACAACAGAGAAACCCTGTCTCAAAAAACAAAATAAAATTAAAAAAAAGAGGGAGCAGGTGATAGATATAATATTGTTCCATTGTGTACAAATGTGAAATTTTCACCAAAAAAAAAAATGAAGAAAGAAACTGGTCCGGGGACTGATAATAGAAATTATACCAATATTCTGAAAAATAAGAACATGTTGGTTGGAGAGATTGCTCAGTAAGAGCACTGGCAGCTTTTTCAGAGGTTCTGGATCCCTAGCATCCACAAGTCTGTAACAACTGTCTATAGCTCCAGTTTCAAGGTATCTGAAGCCCTCTTCCGGCCCCATGGGCATGGCACACTTATGGTGAACAGACATACACACAGGGAAAACATTCATACATAAAAATTAACTAATTCTCAAAAAAGCATTCAAAAACAGCATGACTGTTATGGGTTAAAATGACCCATTTTAGAGTATAGAAAGAAACTCTGAATAGAGTATACAATTAAGCAAACCAACACATTTAGTTTGCAATAAATAAAGGCAGCTTTATGTTGTTATATGTAAGGGCCCAGATCTAAGTTGAATCAACTCAGCACTTTTTGCACTCAATAAAGCAAAATTAAAAATGACTACGTGAGGGGTAGGATATGTAGCTCAAGAATAAAGTAGCAGAGCACATAAACTGAAAATCTAAACTTCTAGCCAGAAATCTAAGTGAAGGCTCTAGGCGAATGTTCTTCTGAAGAATTGTTTAATATATTATAATTATAATATAATATAATATATTATATTAATTCTATTATCATGTGTGTGAATGCACATACACTTGTGATATATGTGTGCGGTGGAGGCGTACATGCCACAGTGCTCATGTGAAGATCAGAGGACAACTTTGCAGAGTCAGTTCGTTCCTCCCACTTTTATGTTGGGTTCTGAGGGTTGGTCTCATGGTGCCAAGCTTGTGCAGCATGTGCCTTTACCTCCTAAACCAGTGGTTCTCAACCCAGGGGTCGTGACTCTTTTGTGAGTCAAACAACCCTCTTGTATGGGATCACCTAAGATCATCTGCATATCAGATATTTACATATCAATTTACAACAGTAGCAAAATTACAGTTATGAAGTAGCAATAGAAATACTTTTATGGTTGAGGTTACCACATGAGGAACTGAATTGCAGGGTTGCAGCATTAGGAATGTTGAGAGCCACTGTCTTCTAAACCATGTCACCAGCCAGCTCTAAGCAAACTTAGCTTGGGAAAAGATCGCTGCACACAAAATAAATCTTTCTATAAATGGAAAAATGTCAAGTAAAAAAATCTGATGAATTATTTTTCTCTCTACCAAGCAAAACAGCAGGAGAAACCATATCCAAACTCTCAATGAAAAGCTCAAATAGTCAATAGAGTTTTTGAGTTAGCAATGGATTGTCCCAGTGTAGAATGAATGAACCTGGGTAAAATGCTTTTGGATTTTTGGCTATACCCTCTACTCTCTCCTTTTGAGCTGTATACTAAAGGTATGTAATTTGTTAAATTATGCAGTACTAAAGCTAGATGGGATCGAACAGAGAGGTCACCTAACCAAATCTAGCGTACATGTCATGCTGTGATAACCAATATGCTACTCACAAGTCACATATTTCTATTTAAATTCAAGATAATTTAAATAAATTATAAAAGAAAGCATTAAGGTCTTCAAGACCAATGATGCCAGTTAAGGGTCCTGGTTCACTGTGTTCCAGCAGTGTGAGTTAGGGCAATTCTTTTTTTTTTTTTCTTGGTTTGTCTCTGAAAAAATGGAGTGATAACAAAGACTGCTGGAGTTAAACCATTGTTTGAAAATTAAGTAAAAATGTTACACCATTAATTTACAAATCAATGCTGAATATGTAACAGTTTTTATTATTTACAGATAAGATACTGATATCTATCTATTCATGGATAGAGTAGAGGGTGATAAACTCCCAGATGCTCCCGATAATTCTTGATGCCTCTTTCCACTGCCTCATAGAGCCCTGGCACATTGCATTTGTTTATCATCATCAAATCCAGGGTTTAAATACGAGGATTTTATATTCTAATGAATCCACTTGAAGTTATTATTTTGGAAATAATCATAAAATATTTAAAATTCAAACAAAATTGTGACTTCTTTAAAGCAAAAAACCACTGATTGCCACCATATGTTTTAAAACAAAGAGACATTGTTAAGTTATCTAGACCTGACCCCATTGGACCGTGAAATACGTCAGTACAACAAGTATGACTTAAAGCAATTCAAAGAAAATATTTCAGTGTTTCAGATCTCTCACTGTGGGAAGTCCCAAATTATGTGATGGGTTACTTTAATTAAATACACATTAATTTACTGGTCACATCCAAATGGCGGAGACACATCAGTATCCATAAAAGTCTTATAGACAGCAGTGATGCCATCTCTGGCAAAAGCAGTCACTCGGTCAAAGGTCAAAGCCAAAACAGGGTTTAGTGGAGATCTGGGGAAAAAAAATGGAAAAATATATTTAAACTCCCTGCACAATACACATTGAAATTGAAACACAAATAAACAATAAGGTACACAATACTGCTATCTAATAAAGGCTATTATTCTTGAACTCCTATAGTGACACCTGGCATGTATGTTTTAGTTTATTTAGCTCATCCATAGTGTGCAAAGGATGGTTGCATTATATGCAAATAAAAAAGAATTGCACTAGTAAAAGTATAGTTTAGAAAAACAAGTGTTCACCTCATTCGTTTTCCCTGTGTAACTAGTAAGTGTGCCCAATAAGTGGCATCTGGAACTGGTAATTAAATAAATGCATAACTCCAAGTATAAATAACTATGTTTTATAAGCTCACTATGAGTTATTAACTGTTCTGCTGATCTGATTAATATTATAAGGCACATGGTTTTAGGTGAATTTGAGAATTAAAATCATATTGAAAACATCTTAAATAAAAAGCACGGTCTTCTATGAATTGTTTTTCTCTAGACTGATAACAAATATTTAGGGTTTAACCTAGAATGGTATTCATGTTGTCACTGGTGAAATATTATCACCAATGGTATTTAAAGTGCATATAATTGTGATAGGACAAACAAGTCCAGCATGTGGGACGTACTGAGAGAAAAGCAGAAAAGTGCTCAGATTCTTTCCAAACAAATAAGCATGATGAGAAGCAGAAGAAAGGTGGAGAAAATGTTTTAGATTTAAAGAAGATAGTGAAATGGACCAAATGCAGCAGAGGAAGCCCACCTAGCCGCTGGGTTATACTGAGCTGTGCAGCACCTGTGGGCAGCTGGCTACAGAGTGGGTGTCAGATGATAACGTGTTATTATGGACTGTTAGGCATGCAGTGTGGTTACACAGAAGGTCCTGTTCTTCAATCTGCCAGAAGCACTCTTTAATAATTGTCTGCAATTACTTTCAGGAGAGATAAACAAATAGGAAAGCTCATTAAATGGGTGAATCAAAATGAGGAATATGAAAATATTTGTTGTAATATTCTTCCAGCTTGTCATAGAATTGAAATTTTTCAAACTATGCAAAATACAGAGGAAATTTTAAATATTTGTTTTTATCAGATGAGTATGGCTCCTATGTCAGAATAAGTTATATGCACCAGAGACCTCCCTGAAAACAAACACTGTTCATGCAGTAAATATTGTGTGTTTTCCCAGGGCATTTTAAAGTGTGTCCCAGTACAGTTTTAGAGATACATGTTTTAAAAATTCTGGTGCTGGCGAGATGCTGGCACAGTTATCTTGTGCTCTGTATCACATTAGTGCGTTATTTTCTAAAGTGGAAAAGTAAAAGCACATCATTCTATTAAAATGACAGTGATTCACAAACAAATATATAAACTTATGCGGTTCTCCAGGTACGACCATCAGCTGAGTCTAGAATATTCCAGAATGCTGGCATTTTACAATTCATTTCACAATTATGATTAGCCAAGACTACATTTTTAAAATAATGAATTATAGAAAATATAATAAAGTATGGAGTTACTGCTCCCACTTTGACAACATTAAGAGGAAATAATGACTCACACTTGATTAGAGCTGTTCCCTGCCATGGAAAGGGCTAGCTAAGTTGTGCAAAAATTCTTACTACTGTAAAATGCATCACTGTTTCCGTTGCTGTGAAAGCAATCCTACTCTTAATCTAACTTATATTAACTTGAGATTCACCTAGAGTAAAAATGTTATCATTCCTTATGCATATTCTAATTCTGTAAATTATACAGCATAAGAAATCAACATGTGTTTTAATTGTATCCTATTGGGACAAACAAAGCAAATTTGTGGCATGGCACCTTCTCTCCGCCACCTTCATGGGTTTCTAAGGAGACTATTGTTTGAGGTTTGAAATTTTGAACAAATACAAAATCCGATCAGTTCCTGGTTTGCTGAGATTTAGATCCGTCTCCAGTGTTTTCATTATCATTAACATAAGATCAATTATACTTTACGTGCAACATGACTTCATTTTGCCTCTAAACAATGAGCTAAGAAAATTAAAAATAGGCAATAAAAAAAAGAAGTGTGTTTAAGTTTCCTGACAAGCAGTTTCAGAGTTCATCTGGATGTGTCCTGTCAAAATACGCATACATCTCAACACAAGAGCCCAGCTCGTCAGTGCCTAGATACGGCAGCCTTTTTCTTTCTTCAGAAACACAGATAATTTTATGCAGGAATTTACCAATCCACAAAAATTTACACAATGCTCAGCAAATAGCCAGTAATTATTGTCAGCTAATGTAAGGCGCTCCTGTGAGGAACATAACTTTGATAGGAGCGGGCTCACAAGCTTTACCAATTTATCTTTAGCTGTCCTGTCATTGGTGCTTAGGAGGTTAAGACTTTATTTGTGAAAACATAGAGATATAGTGGGGAATCATGTTGTCTACAGCTTCATAAATCTTGCTTAAGATCCTTTTCAATTACCATCCATTTCTCCTTTAAAAAGGGACAAAAAAATAGAGGAGAGGAAGCAGGTCAGGGCAGCGAGTGACAACGACAGTGTGATGGGCTTGGGCCCCCTGCGGTGTTTCCATCTGCTATCATTAAGGTGACTACTCAGACATGAACAAATCCCTCTTGCTGTGCTGACAGGCAGACCTCAAGAACTATGACAAGGCATTAAGACAGGGAGAGACAGAGAGAGAGAGAGAGAGAGAGAGAGAGAGAGAGAAAGAGAGAGAGAGAAGAGAGAAGAGAGGAGGAGTTGGTCATATTCCATAAACAATGCTGCCTTACAAAAAAAAAAATGCTCCTTAAGTTTTATTGGAATTCAAAGACTTTTATTTCTTAATTCCGAAATGGTCTTGCTTTGGCTTCTCGATTCTGCTAAATCAGCTCACCACAGAAAGATGGAGGACAGACAAATAAGCACCTTGCTCCTACCTGTATGCTTTCCCATAAGAAAGCCAAATTTTTTGCTCATTCTTCAGCTGCAGAGGATTCTTAAGCTCTTGACCATGCTCATCAAAAACCCGGGCTGAAGAAGAACGGAGGCCTTGTGCACTGAGGGAGGAACCTTGGAGCCGTTGGTGGATTCTGAGAAGTAGCTGGGCAGGTGAAAGGGATAGAGAGGAAGACATAAGCTATGCGAACATCTGTAACAAACTGACTCCGCTCTGTAACAAATGGAGTCCAAACAAATGATAATTAAATTCATATAGAATGTTAAAAGAAGTGTGAAATGACTGCAATGTTTAGTTCAGTGTAAAGTAACAAAATGAGCATGGGCTTTTAACCAGCAGGGGGTGCCACAGGCTTGTGATTGAGCCCTGACCCTTTGGCACAGAGCCTGAAAGCAGATGTGACAGGCTCACGGAAAGAGCATTTAGCTTCCACACCCTGTAACAGTCCTTTTTGATGCTTGTCTCTGCACTGCATGGTTGTGAGGACCTTCCAGACCAGACCCAAGTTTTACTCTTACAGCAGGTTATCTCCCTGTCTCCACAAGCTTCAGGTAACGGTGGTGGAATGATTCCCCTTTTACAGGACTGCAAAACCAACATGCCTCTCAGGCTTTGCTGGCTCTTTTTGGAACTCTTCTGAGTGTTTTAATTGCAAGCCCTGCGAACCTTCGGAAAGATTTCAGGAATGGATGTCTGCAAGTTGTGAATAAGACATAATTAGAGTGAAAGTATGAGGTGATGTCATTCCGTATTTTGAATAATGGCGTTGTCAGTGTTATGCTTCTTGCATTCCAAGTTATGGAGATGGTTCAGATTTAAAACACATTTCAAATGTAAAGTAAATCCAGTGGAACTGTGGCACATGAGGCACTTTAAAAGATATCTTTCATTATCATCTGTCACCTTTGTTGCAGCTTTCCTGCCCCTGAGCTTCCCGCTCTGCACCTCACACTATCCATCACTCTGCCCCTCCCCCAGCCTTCTTTGCAGGCCTCCCTTTCTCCTCTTCCCTGTCAGCTCTTGCATTTCTCAATTTCTTAGCACTCTGTAGTCTCTGCAGGGATGCAGTCTTTGATTTTCTCTCTCTCTCTCTTTCCTTCCATTAATTTCTACTGAAAGCACATGGAAGAATGTTAAATGCTGAGGATCAGGAGAAGTTTCTGTCCCCATAAACATTTCGAGTGTCTCCCTTCACCACCCATAAATTCTTGACAAAGTGCAACACTCTGCTTGGTCAACAACTATACTTACAGAATGCCTCAGACCTAAGCACTGCCCTAATTGACAGTAAATGATGGTGACTCTGATTTCAATGAGCTATGTATTAGCCAGACCTTTAGTTGGAGCATCAAAGGGCTGGAAATGATGAAATATTTCTTTTTATTTTCGTTAAAGTTAATATTTTTTACCCAACAGTGCCAAATTCTATACATCAGAGTAACAATGTCTGTCCTTTTTGTTTATGAGTGAAAGCCTGCATTATTTTGTTTTCCTTGCAGGATGTGAAAACATATTTTGAAATCTATATATTATAATTCAAAAGCCTTGCATTTAGCTCCCTGTGCTCTCAACCCTTGGGCTTTGTTTTGTTGCTTTGCTATGATTTCAGAAAACATGTCATGCTGCTCATTTTTTTTAAATCACAAGGATTTTGTTTTAGAGGTATCATTTTTTTTTTTTTTTTTGTAAAGGAGAAAGACATAAAAGATTTAAGGCCTGATCCTGGGGGGCGGGAGTATGTACAAAGGCCAGGAGCCTGAGGAGGATGGGGCTCTGAGCTCTCAACCACTTAACCAAATTCACTTTCACAGGAGTTGCATAGCAATCTCCATTTCCCCAAGTTGGTGACAGACTGCACTTTAGGTGTTCAGAGATGAGCATTCAACAGCCTCCAGGAGGGAAGGGCCTCTGTACCTCTCATCTGTAGGTCATCGGTTAGGACTGGGCTGTGGAAACCAAAAATTGTGATAATCTTTATCCATTTATCTCTAAAGCTATCATCACGGAGCCCTTGCAAGATAAGAATTTGCTCCCAGATCTGAGAAGAGTACGAAACTCCTTAGGGGAGTGACTGAGACAAGTCTCACACAGGGGGACAAACTGCTTACCAGAAAGACATTTTGTGATGCCCCTAATTAAAGCTCTGAAAACTCCAACCCTCATTGACTTACAAATTGAAGCAAAGTACGATTCAATGAGTTATTAGTCAAAACTCGAAGTTTCCATGGAATAACAACTTCCTGTATAAGGCAGCTCCAGTTTCAGCATTTACTAAAATGTAAAATACTGTAATGTAGAAGGCATTATAATGTTGGGAGACAGACAGAAAATTCAAAAAGGACTTTGGTATCGTGGTGATTTGTATAATCATGGACATGATGATAATTAAAAAAAAAAAAAAAAGCTAAGGCTCTGGATCTTTATCTGATAAAGTAACACTTTCCTGCCTCCCCTAGGTTCAGCAAATGATTCAATGAGCGCCACCCAGCAAAAATGTAGCTTTGGTGATTGGCCCTACAGGCCAGGTAATGAGTGAATACATCCAGGGAGAGGTAAGACTGAGGGTGCTGAACTGAAGGGGGAGAAAGAGCAAGCTTTTGAACAAAGAGAAGGCAACAGAGCCCAAGACACTGGTGTGCACTCGGGCGCATAACCCCAATTTGTAAACAACGGGGTGTTCCGTGTCCTTTTATGCAAGACAAAAGCCCAAAATAAAGACCCTGAACATGTTGGTTCTGCCTGAAAAACACCCCAATTGTCTGGAAAATAGGCAAAGGTAAGAGTGCCCAAGAAAAACCCGCGGGATTTGCTCACAGTGAGCATGGCGGAAGACCAAGGCTGTGTGTCAGTCACTCAGGGTGCCTGGCGTAGAAATAGTATGCCCAGAGTATATCCTCCACCAAATGTTATGGCATTTCTTTTTAAAGTGTTAAAACTAAACAAATAAATGGAGAACAATCTTGATATATCAAAACCAGTGCCCTGTATAGAAACATTTTCAAATACGAACATACTGTTGGTTGAGATGTGGTTAGGTTCAGGAGTCAACGCTCAGCTGCACCTCACCTTGCAGAACGACAAATGACTGACATTATATAAACTGCCTCAAGATGTAAGTGTTTACATTGTGTAAGTTACATGGGGAAGGCTTACATTCACACAAACAATTACTCACTCTTTGCATTGCATCATCACCTTGAGCTGGGCTTTTAGACTCTAAATCTTTTCTACTGATATAAACAGAGATCCCGCCGGTGTCTTTACCATTTTCAAATACCTGAAAAATAAACACATTGAAAAATAGAAATAAATGCATGTGAACATATGTAAAGGGACATGTGCAAAGCAAAAGACCAGCTGTCTGAGCATGTGCAAGTAATTGGCTGTAACATCAAGAGTACTGAGATAAGAGAGGAGGGCCTCTGTTTCTCCCTTCGGTCTCAGCATCTCACCTGACTTGCATTTCCTACTGTCTTAAAAATAGAAGAAAGCTTGGCCCCTGGAGGAAGATCACTGGCCACAGCAGATGCTTAAATGGAGCAAACATCAGCAAAAGGTCAGCTAGCAACCAATTAACTAGCTCATTTCATCCTCCTTGGGAAAATATAAAACCACAAATTACATAGCAAAAGTTCAAATTGTATTTAAAAGATATCAGTGTTCTGTTCATCTTTTGACTCATTCCACAAAATTCAACCTGACAGGTTTATTACATAACAGGATGGTGAAGGTCGCCGTTTTAACTGCACAAATTCAACAAGTTGTTGAAAACAGAGATAAAATATTGCATTATGCAACAGTCGCTGGGAAAAAAGGAAAAGCGGGAGCGGCAAATGTTCTGGTCAAAAGGATCCGAATAAACCAGTCCTGACAGGACAGCCCCACTAAAGTGAACACTCCCCCTGCCCACACTGAGGATCCACGCAGGGTGCTCCATTCACTAGGCAAGAAAGGACTCCGGCCAGAGGGAGGCCTGATGAATAATTTAAATCCCTGCTTTTTAGTTTTTTTTTTTCTTCCTCAAAAGTTCTTTTCTTCCATTTCTGATATGCCCATCACATTTTAGTGTGGGGCTGTTTTGTATATTTCTTGTGCTATTTCCAGAGAAGATAATTCCAGAGAATAACTTCCTGAAAACCAAAGAAAACTGTCTTTTGTTCTTTTGAGACAGTTCAAACTTTATTCGGTAAGTTTTAACCCAGGTTGGGAAATAATACGCTTCAATCGCGCTTCTGCAGTCTGTGGGGGTGGGGCGATTTAAAAAGAGCAATCATGTAAGTATCCAGGGATGATCTAGAGCCCCTATAGAGCCATGGTGGCCTAGCTGAAGGCCCCTGCCTGGAAGCCCTGGGTTTTATTTCCTGAAGTGTCATTTACTAAGGGAGATGAAAGAGGAAAGGAGGGAGATAGGGAGGGAGAGGAGGAAGGGAAGAAAGAAAGAAAGAAAGAAAGAAAGAAAGAAAGAAAGAAAGGAAGGAAGGAAGGAAGGAAGGAAGGAAGGAAGGAAAAGAGAAGAGAAGAAAAGAAAGAAGAAAAGAAAAGAAAAGAAATTACTTTTCTGGATAACAATACAATGCTAGTATGCAATTTCTCTACGCTTGCAAATATGAGGGGTGAAGTGGGAGGAAAATCTTGCTGTTCCAATAATCTCTGCAGTACTCTACTCTGAAATGAAACTCTAGACGAGGAATATGGCCACTCCAGTTTGTGCTGGCAGACTTGAGCCTGAAGAACTTATTGATGCTCCTTTGTCTAGACTTGCTAGACTGAGAACTCAGAGTGCAGCAATTATATTCCAGGAAAGAACATTGCAGGCGCTAACTGCCAAACCAAGAGCTCAGTTGAGCAGAGGTCTGCCTCCACACCTAGGACGTCATTAGCCCACTGCTTTGTTCATACAGATAATGAAACTTCCTGTGCTCTGTCCGGGAACAAGAGCCGAAACCAGAAAGAAAAAGCATCAGTGACCTCAAAACAGAAACACTGGCTGTAACTCCCCGAAATCCTCCAGGGGCCTAAGGAAAATAGGTGCTTTCTGCTTTAGCAGTTAAGCAACCATCCCTCCAAGCAGAATTCTTTGAGATTCTACTTTGCAGGCTGCATGCCTTTGGTTTTTAAGCTCGCAGAACTACGCCTGCTTACACTGCCGGTCTTGGGGTGTTCGTCAAGCCCCTCTGTGTGACAGATATTTCTATTTCTAATGTGCAGTGTCTAGAAACAGACAGCCCACTAGGTTGGATGTTTCTACCACAGAGGAGATGCAAGCAAATGAAAGCTTGCTTTCTTGTTGCTTCAGCACTGATTTAAGAAAAACCAACTACTGCCATGGCTTCCTAGAGGCGCTCGCCATGGCTTTGCTTTCTATAGCTCTAAAATGAAATTCTCATCTATGGAGCACAATGGTGCCAAAAGCATCCAGAGCTAGCCTTGGCACTCTAGGTAAAGGGACCTAGAAAATAATAATCTGGATCCTCTTGACAAACATAGCTCATGATAACAGCAGAATGCCTACAAGTAGGAATGTATATCTAACATCTAGTCACACAGAGCATGGAGCTTTCAAAAGTGTTCTGTGTGTCATAGTATTTTCATTCTCCTCTGTGTTGGTATTAACTTTTCTTGAGCAGGGTTAAATTAGGTTGACACTAATGGTTCACTGTAATGTTGTGGATGTATGCATTCATTCAGAAAATATTTATTGAGTCCTACAGCATGCCAAATACTGGTCAGGCAGTTAAAATATACTAACAAAGTATAGGATTTCTCATCATAAGATGATCATTCTCTGCTGAATAAGATGGAGGGACAGGCAACAAACAATAACACACATTAAATAAGAATTCCATCTATTGCCTGGAGTAGTGAGGCCTGACATTTATGATTTGCTGGGCCTTCTTAAACAAGAAGGATACAGAAATTAAAGTGAAACACAGTATGAAATATTCATTTAGAAGAACAAGACATCACAACTTGCATATATTTCAAAGCCCATACAGAAAAGCCACTATAAACATTAAAATTGCAAATATTCTTGGTCATTAGTTAAGCAAGGCCCACTCTCAATCAGGTCTTTGTACAGTTATTCTATAACAGTTTTTATTAAAAGGAACACAGAGAACTTGGCCCAGGTACAATCCTCCTCACTAAAATCAGGAAGGGGGAAAAAGATGATCTCTTCCTTTCTGTCATATGACTAATTAAAATTGTTATTGTTATTAGAAAGGCATCATAACTGGTCAGTTATTATAGGTTCTAAAAGTTGAGTTTGAATTTGATAAAAACTTTCAACAGGTTTCTGTAAACTATAAGCTGTAAAATGTGGAAGAATTTTCAACAAATTAGTTAACTCTGTTAATTTCTCAGTATGCTTGTCTTCTGCTTGCCATGTTTTGCTGTCTGTTGCTCTACTACACACAGAGTAAAATCCTTTCTGACCATCTGGCAGTAGCTGGCTTTCCACATCAAAATAGCTAGGATAATTGAACTATACAGAGAAGTGGCTACAGGGAACTGATTATATCCCACTACGTCAAAATTCAGTCTGTATCCAGTTCATGTTGCAGTTTGGATCTGGTTGTCCCTGTGAAGGCTTGTGTGTGAAAGACTTGGTCCCAGGACAAAGCTACTAGGAGATATTGAAATCTTTAAGAGCAGGGCCCACTGATAGGTTCCCAGGTTGTTATTACTTCACCCTTGAAGGGACAGTGTGACTCCAGACTCTGGGAGTCTCTTTTCTCCACCACATTCTACACGCATGCTGTTATGCTGCCTTGGAGTTAGTCATGGATTGGAACTCCCAAAACTCTAAGGCAGAATAGCAACTTTCTATTTAGGTTGATTATCTCTGGCACTTGTTTATAGTTTCAGGCCAGTTTTCTTTGAGTCTTACTTTAGAAATGCCATAGCAACTCTGATACAACTTGGTGCAAGGGAGAGTACAAAAAAAAAAAAAAAAAGAAAGAAAGAAAACAAAGCAAAACTGGATTGAAAGAGGTAACAGTCTTAACCAATAGTAGCTAAAATGTACTGTTTGAAAATTTTGCAGGTATGCTCATGTGGCAACCTGTGGAGTCCAGAAGATAGCCCCCTCTTGGTGTGTTTGAAGTGACTTAAGCATTAGCTTCCTGTGCATGTTGTTCTGAGTAAGGGAGAAGGCGGTAAGTGTTATGTGAGGAAGAAACAAGATAGTAGGACAGGTGCCTTAAGCCTGGGTCCATAAGGAAGCGGGGCATAGCAGTAAGTAGATGATCAGGATAGAGCCTATTAGAACAGTGATTTGAAATTAGAGGGATAGACAAACAGGTAGACTTGGAGAAAAGCTCCGCAGCAGAAGAAACCATAGGAGTAAAGAAACTTGGCAGACATGTCTAGTGCATTCCAGAAGTAAGGAAGCTGCTGTGGCTGCAGCCGAGTGAGAGAAGCAAACATGGAAACAGACAAAGGCCAAGAAAGGAATGGGGAGTCACTGGGGTGCTCCAGTAGAGTAGTAACAGGATGTGGCTCAGGTGCCATGGTGCACATGTGGAGAACAAAAACAGACTTTCTGGAGACCGGTCTCTCCCTCTTGTTCTTCCTGATGCTTTACTGAACCCTCCAGGTTGGTTGGCTGGCAAGCTTCTGAAATATTCTGCTGACTCATCTCACAATGAGTGCTGGGATAACAGATGTATACAGCCCACATCCTTCTTTTTTTTTTTTAACCTGATTTCAGGGACAGAGCTCAGGTCACCTATCAGGCTTACGCCATTAACGCCTTTGCCAGAGCATCTTCCCACCTAGCTGGCAGTTTTAAATGGATCATTATGATCACTGGTTTGGGAATAGACTGTAGAGCCCAGGATAATAGGAAAAATATACAACAGTCGCTCAGCCAGAGCATAAACCATGGGCATGGTTGCAAAAAATGGTCAGTTTTTATTGTTTGTTGAAGAGTAGTGTTATTTGCTGAGGTTTATTAGTGGGGCTGGGAAATAAACTTAACAGCCGGGCTAATACTGCTGAAACACTGATTCCACATCTATGAATGTAACGTAACCAACATAAATATAACTGTTTATATGCAGTATTTGCGAAGGCATTCAAATATCAATAAATACCAAAATAATTCTATTTATTACAAATATACCGTAGAGACACTGGCCAAAATTTAAACTTTGTAGAGTAAGCTGAGTTGGATAAGGATTTGTGAGACAGCACTGTTCTTGGGTAAGTTTTCCTGGCATCACTTACAACATCATTTTAAGGGCTGGGGAAGCCCTTGTTCGGTGCCATTATCCATCCTTTAATACTATAAGTCTGGTTAAGAGTTAGCTGTTGGAGAACAGCAGGTTTCCAACTCTACCCAACCACTGGGCAGACCACCCAGGAAGCCCTCCATGGTGTGAGCAGAAGGCCAAGTGCCTAAGCTTCAAAATGCCTCAGGGTGTAACGCTGTCAAGAGGCAATAATAGAAAAATAACCCTGCAGTGTGCTGCCAAAAGTCAGGGTCTGCGCAGCAACAGGATTACACCCAGAAGTCTGTGCTGATAGATAATACAGCCTCACAAAAATCATCTGCTGTATTTCAGGTGGCTACAATTTAAAATGTTGAAATAAACTTATGTATTGTCTTGGACTGCGGTCCTCTCGAATCAGGCACTGAAATGAAGATTTGCCTGCAGTAAGCTCACTGGGGACTACTCATGAGCAACGCTGAGAACCCAGGGATGCAGAGTGGGTGGGGAAGAAGAACTGTTTAGATTACCACAGACCTCTCTTAGGCTCTGGAGCTAGAAGGCTCAGATCTAGAGTCAAGATGCAGGAACCCTCCCTTGGAAAGCCATCTACTAGACAAAGGATGGAGATAGATTGCCTTGAAGGTGGAGACCTCAGTATAGGGAAAGGCACGCCTCTCTGCTAAAGGCAACTGTTCAGGAAGAATATAGCTGTGGAAGTGGGGAAGACGCATCTCAGTCCCAGAGTAATGGACCAGTTGGCATGGCATCTGGTGCACACAAAGCAGTTCAGTGTGTAGGACACACTGTCACACTCCTGAACACAGACCATCCTCAAACAACGTAAGGTTACTTAAGAAGAGAATTGATTTTATGTTTCAGCAAAGCCCACCATTTAGAACAGAAAGTAGATGGCTACTCATGAAAGAAGAGTTCAGGGGTGGACTAAAAGGACTCTAACCTCAAAGTAGTCCTCCCCAAAATTTGTCAAAGCTTGAAATTCCAGTTAGAAATTCACCCCTTTGTCACAATTAAAGTATCTCAGCTGTAGAAGAGAAAACAGAAGTCAGAATTATTACTTATTGACCCCTTGGTAGGCTGTGATTGTCAATCTCAGCTCGTTGAGCCCAAGGTAAGGCTGGTGGACAAGCAGTCAGGGGTCAGTGGGAGATCGAATCTGATGGCTTCAAACAATAGACCCTCATTTTATCTGCCTTATATAGTGGTTCCAAAGGGAAAAAATGTCTAAGAAAAAATTGAACCTATCTTTACTTCGGCAAATCCTAAGAACAAGTTTTGAAGAAATGATGGAAATAAGAGCAAAAGGAAACCTGAGAGCTTGAATTTGGATAAGAAGGATGGGGGCCAAGGAAGGCAGAAGACACTGAAGTCTGAAAGATGGCCTCTATCGCTCCACAGTCACCCTACAAGGGCTGAGTCCCTTCCTTAAGTGTCTACAGTTCCATGTCATTGGGGCTTTTCCTCTCACTCCGTTTCTGGACTTAACGATGGACAAAGCAAAATGTCTAAAATATGGTAATAGTCCTACAAAAATCATCTTTCTATCCAATTACAATTCTCACCAAATTCATTCTATGAGGACTCAACATCATCTAGAGACAACAGGAAGGCAGTCGATTTGCCGAGCGATGGTGTCCTCAGCCAGGGAATTTAATGAGCCCTTGTGTTGAGACTATCTCGAGGGGAAAGAAAATGAGATTTTTCACTCTAATCACATTAATTTAGTTCATGAAATTGTATTTAATTTGCATCAGAGTATCAGGTCTGTGGGTTGTGTGTGATATGATGTGCTATATAAAAGGATTTGGTAAATAAAAGGCTCCATATATTCCTTTTAACAATGCTAGAGAACTTTTGATGAGCCAAGCATAGCACTTCACTGAGAGTAATGAACATCACAGGATTAAATATGAGCTAAATCACAACTAAATTTCCTACATTTCCAGAACTAGAAATCACATTTTTAATTGGGGATAGAGTAAACGTTTTTAATGCTGTTCATTTTTTTTTTTAATGGAGCTATGTCTGTAAAGATAGCTTTCCCTTAATAGGAATAACTGCTTCAATTAACCAAAATTTATACAAGCACTATTTATGGTAAAACATTTTTATCTTAAGTAATCCATTTTTAGATCACAAAACTATAAGTAGAATCTTAAGCAGCTTTGAATGTATCACTTCATTTGCAGATACTGGGCAATCTTCATGTATATGTCATGTATGTGTTATTCAAATAAAGAATTCTGCTCCAAAAATGATCATGAAGAGTCAGACTAACATAGATGTCAGTGGGTAATGCCGGGGAGGGGAACATATGTGGGAAGGGAATCTTAGCAACTTGAGCATATCAAACACTCTGTGAAAAAGCTAATTGAGAGGTAAAAACAAATTAACTGCTATGGAGAAGGACAATCTCCCTGAGAGAGAGAGCGCAGGCAGCAGTAAGGTTCAGTGGTTCATTTACTCGGAGTCACTGCTGGGACCATAATACAGCTCTGGCCCATGGACTTTCCCTGCTGACTGCCCACCTGGCAATTCTCTGGGCACCTTCTCGGATGTCAGCGCTACACAGGGAAAGCCTGTCTCATTACAACATACGCCGCATGGGAGCTACTGCCAGCACCGATTGCTTTTTCCCGAGTTTGCTACCAAAGCTGTTTTTTTTGTTGTTGTTGTTTTGTTTTGTTTTTTTTCTGTTCAGCACGCGCAGAGAAAGAGAAGATTGGATCTTCCGGAGCACAAAGATTTACATCTGGCTGCAAATGCCTCTGTCAGCAAAATGGGCTATAGGAAGAATGTGAGTGGTGGGGGTGAGACAACTCAGTGCCTACTGCTAGTTGCTATCAGTCAAGAGGTTGGAAGGCACAAATACCCTTCTGAGACTCATAGTGTCTTAGTTTCTTTACCTGTAAAATGGGTAGCGCAACTCCTCTACTAGTGTATAGTCTACATGTGAAGATTATTTATTTCTGTCATAGTTTGCCTTTTAAAGACAATTCTCAAAACCACAATGACGAATATGCCATTATTCTCATTACAAATTCTTTGCAAATGCAGGCAGGGTTGGCACGTTTTACTACTCACTCTGAAGGCATATGTTAGATCTTCCCCATCGTTTACTCAAATAACAGGTGAAAACAGGGTTTCTCGTGGATGATAAACATGTATTTTGGGGGAAATGGTCAAATAGGAAAGAGAAATCAAGGATTGCACCATAGAAACAAGGACATATCGAGGTGCACTTGTGGTATTAATAGACCTCATTGGAGTGTTCAGGGATGTTGCAAATAAAAATCAGCACCTTTTCTCATATCCATCAAATTAGCCCATTTAAAAATATAAACAAGCTTTTAAGAGACAATGATGGAAATTTGGTTTGAGGCTAAGAAGACTGACACATTAGCTTTGCCTTTGGTGGATGTCAAATTACTCTATTTATTTGAAAATATTACAGTATTGGGCCCAGAAGGAAAAAAAGAAAGAAAACCTTCTGTTTATAAGACACTACTAAATTATTGTGGTTCATTTTATTATTGTAAATGAATAACCACTTTCAGGTTTAATTCTAAAGAGACCTTCCCTCGTTGCCTGGCCTGCCCCCATCCCCAAATTTTACAAGCTTTAGATGCCACAAAAACTGGCTCTGTCTCCATTGGCAGGAAGTGGAAGGCAACCCAGAGAGCATCAGTAACCAATTGTGTGTGAAGCACTAATTCCACTGAAAAGACAACCCGCACCCACCTTCCATTTCCCCATGCCTTTCCCACCTACTCACACATCACTTGCTCTTGCTCATCAATCCTCTGACACAATCACCCACCTTACTACTTGCTCTCCCTCCCACCACCCCCTACTGATTTGCTAATACTCTTTCCCATCAATCCTTTCCATCCTGCTCTCTCAGGCTAACATTGCTGACAGCATCTCTGTGGGGGTGAAGAAGAGGAGGAGTTGTGGGTAAAGCTCAGGACCAGGAAGGCAGGAGTCAGTGAGCCATGGCAACAGCAGATGTTCTGTTAGTGGCTAGGGGTATTGGCAGCAGTAGGGGATATGGAGTGAGAGGAGGCTAGGAAAACAGGAGTGGGCATAACACACCTGTTGCCTGAAGAGCTTGACACATTGTAGTACACAGAGTGCAACCATTGAAGGTGAAGACATTAGGAATTCTCAGGAATTAGAATTATAAATTAGGAATTATAAAAAAGATTATAAGCCAGAGAATATAGCAGACTGCCACCACCAACAACACAGACAAGAGAACATACTGTGAGCGCAGCAATCCAAGACTTATACATGGTTGCATAGGGATAATAGAATTACAGTCAATAGAACTTTTATCCTGAAATTCCTCAAAATTGTTGTTTTAAATATTCTTAAAAAAAAACAAAAAACAAGGACTTTCCAACAATGGGAATAAGGATCTGCACACTGTCCTTTAAAATGTGGCATGGTATTATACCATGTAATCGCAAAAATGAGACATGAAACAAAGAAATGTGTCTTCTTAGAGGCTCTACTGTGAAGACTGACCTAAAAGATATTTAAAAAGTATCAGTGAAGGACATGAAGAGGATTATCAGCTCAGTAGAGATGGGACAGCATCGTTTATAGTCTGAAAGCATCTGAACACCATGCACCCAGCCCCCGGGGAGGACAGTAGTCTAGATTCAGATGATGATAAGTGTGATGGATTATTCAGTTGCTTGACTTTAATTGTATTTTGATTCTCATGCAGGTATATATTACATATTGAATATAGTCCCCACACTCATCGCCCCACCCTTCCCTTCTTTCAGCCCCTCCCATTTAGCTGCTCTGTTGCTCAACTATCGCACTTCTGTTTTCATTATATGCACATGGTTGTGTATGGCTGTACAAGACTTAGGAACTGCAAATAGGAGAAAGCATACAATATTTGTCTTTCCGAAACTGGCTTCTTAGATTAATCTAGAGTTGTATCCATTTTCTGCAAATGTTACAACTTCATTATTCTTTATGATGAGAACAATCCCATTGTATTAATAAACCACATTCTCATCATTGTTCCTCTATTGATGGACGCCTAGGCGGGTTCCATAACTTAACTGTGACAAATAGTGTGACACCTGAGTGTGACACCTTGATGCATAGTCTTGGGGTAGATTCCAAGGAGTAGTATACCTGGGATAAGATGGAATCTTCGTGCGGTTTCGATTTGTATTTCTCTGATGGCTAGTGACGTGATTGTTCTTCATGTCTTTTGGCTATTTTTACTTCATCTTTTGAGGACTTTCTGCTCATTTAATTATCCCATTGATTAAGTTGTTCATTGCGCCTCCCCCCCCCCTCTCTGTGTTTAATGACTAGCTTTTTAAATTGTTTGTATATTCTACATACTAATCTTCTGTTGGATGTATAGTTACCAAAGATTTTTCTGCTTTTTGTAATATATTTTTGAAATATTTTAGGAAGTTTGATGCTTATGATTTTTTTTTTCTCTTAAATTTGCTTTGGGCATTCAGAGTCTTGTGAAACTGTGACTCGTATGGTGCCTTTACTTTGCTTCAAGGAATATCTTTGGAATTTTTGTAGCAATTACCTTGAGTCTGTTGGTGTTTTGGGTAGTGTGGACATTTTAAAGAGATATATTCTTCTAATCAACAAATAGATAATTTCCCCATTCATATCGTAACCTTTAATATTTTCATCAATGTTTTATCGTTCTCAGCGTGTATAGCTATTTCACCTCTGTGGTTACACTTCCTAAGCATTTTTGCCTTTCATGATGCTATTGCACAAAGGATTGCTTTCTTAATTTACTCATTGGCTAGTTCATTGTTAGTATAGATAAAAGTCCGTTTTTCTGTATCATGAAAATTTACTGAACTCATTGGTTAGTTCCAATAGATTTTTGCTGGCATCTTTAGGGTTTTCTGTCTTTTATGACCACATCATCTGTAAATGGAATTAATTTTACTTTTTCCTATCCAATTTAGTTGCAATTTCTCCTTTCTTTCTATCTATCTATCTATCTATCTATCTATCTATCTATCTATCTATCTACTTATCTAATTGTTCTGACCAGTATTTCTAGTGCTGTGTTGAATAGAAATGATGAGAGTTAGTCTCACTTTTCCTGGTATCAGATCTTAGAGAAGGTATTTTCAAATTGTACCCATTTGTTAGTTTAGTGTGGGATTTCCATATATGACCTTCACTGTGTTGAGGTAAGCATCTGTGTTTATTTTGTTGAGTATTTTTAATCCTAAGTGAATACTAAACATTGTCAACATTTTCTGTATCTTTTGAGATAATCAAAACTTTTATCTCTTATTCTGTTATAATAAATTACATACATGTTACAATATAGTAGATTGAGATCATGTTGCCATCATTAAATCTCAGGAATAAATATTATTTGGTTATAATTTATCACCTTTTTGTGCCCTATGCTAGTGTATGATATGGATTTTAAAATTTGTATTCAGCAGATTGCTGTCACGTCCTATATTAATAATCCTGTATTTCCTTTTCTTGTGCTGGCTTTGTCATATCTTGATATCATAGTCATATTTAGCTCCTAAAATGTTTTCAAAGTGCTCTCTCAAGTCCTTATTTTTATCATTTACCAGTTTCTATTGTGTATGCACTCTGACTGGTAAGTTTTGAGTTATATTATTTGAAAACAAACTTTGAAAGAAATATAGCATACTCATAGAGAGTTCACACTACACACACACAGACACACACACATACACACACACAATACACAGTAATAACGCTAAAAGAACAGGCAACAGTAAAATGTAATTAAATAATTAGAAATAAATGGTTACCAGTTATCTTTTTATAAGACCAGCTCAATTTTAAGTTTATAAACACTTTTAATAATAATTGTATTTAACCACCATCTCTCAAAATATCTGATAAGTGAATTTTTTTTTTCACAAGCTGCTAGAAGCTAGCCTCAGGACACTAAACCAGTTTCCCTAAAATCAACAGGAGAAGAGAACACTGTTGTTTTTCAGATGGTCTCCAGATAACTCTATCCAGACAAAATTAGAAACTACTATTCTTAAAGGCCTAATAGTGGAGCTGATACTCAGGGTTCTTGGGATTTAGAAGAATAATTTATGTCTTGAGGTGAACTAAATGTTTCAAATGGGGAACATGAATAAAGTAGAGGCAGAAGGATATGAGGCTAAGTCTTCCCGGGTCTTCCCGGGTCTTCCCGGGCAGGGGTGGGGGCCGGGGTCAAAACAGGAGGATGCTTAACATGGGTGAGAGAGAATTCTGGATAGGGTATCTCACCCTTCTGGTGTATTGGATACAGGATTGCCAGCGCTAAAGCCAACAAAGTCTGTAACACACCACTGAAGGCACTGGGTGTTTTATTTGGCTGATTTTAATAGCCTCGTGCAGATTGTAGCTACTATGTTAGATAGCACAGCAGGTACTTAAAAATATTATACAACATGTTTCTTGTGCTTATAAATTTCCTATTTGCTGGTGTGGAAAGAATTTTGAAGCATGCTTAAAAAGGGAATATATGAGACTAACAGTTCAGAGTCTGCAATTAAAATTTTACTGTCAAGCAAACATGCTAATATGATAGAAATTAACAATGAATTTATGAGGGAAAAATGTTCTTTTCACCAGTGGCACTATATCCAATACAATAGTGGATTAAAGGGGGTGGGCACAAATGTCATTAAGGTGACCACAATCCCTCACCTGGCTTATCTCTTAATCAGTAGCAAGTATTTCTGCAGAATAATGCAAAACCAAGCCAAAACCCTGAAAAGAACAATATTAATTGGCTGTGGGAACCCTTGTCTTTGATACCTTAGATGTCATTCCCTGAATCCTTTGCTGACTAGCACAGACAATGAGAACAAAATTACCCCGTTTAAGATTGAGTCCCATTTCCTGAAAGGTCAATTTTTAATGGTAAGAGTCTCATTTAAAATGAACCCATAGGAATGTCATCACAAGCTCCCATACTCTTTAAAATGGTGTTTGCAGCTAAAAGTATATAAGAAGGATAAACTACAAGATGAAGTCTGAGTAGAATATCACTGGGAGTATTATCAATTTCTTATTAAAACAATGATCAAAAGGAAATGAAGAGTTCTCCAAACAGTCCTTTTTAGATAGAATGGATCACATTCTGAGTAATTCAGATCTAATCAGAGTTCTTTGGGATGTGAGCTATGAAGCTACAGAACTGTATTAACTTGACAGAGGCAGCGCGGATATTCTTTTATGAATATAAAAATCTTCACATTCCTCAGGCTTTCAGGGTTTCATCTGCTTTAGCCAAGGTGTTATTCTTTTCTCACCTACCACTGCAGCCGCAGAGTATCTTAGGACACTTAGCCATCTTGTCCTGACAAATAACCAATTCACCTTTCCCCTCTCAGTATATTCTTAAGTATTGATTTTGCCAAGTGAACTCAGACATGTGTCACACTTATCCAATACATATCCTTTTTCTTGGAAATGTAGTTTGAACATCAATCAGGCACCCAGCCTTTTCACCTCCAATTCCTATTGCCACTGTCTGTCAACTATTAAACCTTGGCCATTTTCCAAATACGTTGTCTTTAGAAACTGAAATGTACAGTGTTTTATTTCTTTGAGAAATATACGATGTTCACCAGCTGAAGTTCCTCATTAAATTTACTTTTCTGTATTGAATGCTAAGTTTTATAAACCCCTATTTCGAAGACACATAAATATTTCCTTTTAAAACCTGTTTTATGAATAATATTCTTACCCCTTACAGGTCAAATTTCGCTGATGAGGACAAGATGAGACATTCAATTGAGAACCAGTGTTATACAGGTCTTCAGTGGGGCAGAATGTTTTTGTCTCTGCCTGAACTCAGGGAGAGTGGCAGAGTGACACCCACCTTGAGCTGCAGGCCTCCTGAGACCATGGTGTTTGCTGGAAGGTTTTTAATGTGTTGGCAGACATACGAGGAGAGCTGCTCCTGCTCAGCCTGTAATTGGGGGCCAAGCTTATAGAGATAACCTCTGTTGCTTTTGATAGCTGTCTGCAATTCATCAATCAGTGAGCTCACCTGAAGGGGTTAAATTACAAGAATTGTTAGCAAGAAGTAATTGTTGATGTCACACCTATTAGATTTTTGAGCATCTAGCCTGCTAGAAAATGACTTCAATTCAAGAATTTAAGTACAGCTCTGTCTATCCCCAAGTAAAGACTTTTATTTATAGACTTTTTATTTATAGAAAACAACTGTGTGTCTGTGTGTGTGTGTGTCCCTTCACTTTGGTGTTATGGGATGGGTAGCCATTTAAAATTGCTGAATGATAACTAACTCTAGGCATGAAAAAGAACATATAGACCTAAGTATTTTGCAAAATACTTAACCTTCTGAACAGGCCAAGGTGTGGTGGCACTCAGAAGAAATAGGTAGGCTCTGTGAGGTCAGCCTTGCCTACATAATGAATTCCAGGACAACTAAGGTTACATAGTAAGACCCTGTGTCTCAAAGAAAAAAAAAAAAAAGAAAAGAAAAACAGAGTAAGAAGAAAATGGAAGGAAAAAAACCTAACAAAATAAAACCTTCCTCGGACTTTGAAATATAACTTATTGCCGTATTTCATTTTACTGTATGTTCCCCCTTTTAAACTATTTTACTTTACTGTGTATTAAAGTGTTAGTTCATTAAGATTTTGTAGACCTTTAAAATATATTTTCTGTCTAGACAGTATTCTAAATGTACATAAAATAAGGCATAGAATTTTCCATAAATAAGAAAGGCTTACAAGACACATACATTTGATTTTTATATTTCTAGACTCCTAATCAGTGTAGTTAGGAAACACTTAAGACCTTTACTTATATATTATTAATGAGATATACTGAGAACACAGAACTAACAAATTAATGTCATAATTATATAGTTTCCTAATTTAAAAATGATTATGCTTCTTTGAGTCTTCACTGTTTTACATAAACTTATAGTTTGCAAGACAAACTGGAATCTTAATTAAATGTCAATCAATACAGAGTAATAAGAAAAACACAACAGCATTAATCCTCGTTATTCATGGTTCTTTAAGGTAATCAACTTAGATTCATTTAGAATTATCAACTCAGACCTATTAAGAATTATTAACTGAACATAACACAAACTTTGAAATCTTTGATTAAACTTTTAATTCTCCCAATTACAGGTGGATCTCTTTTAAAGGGGAATAAGACTCATCCACAAAAAAAGAAAAACACTGGCCTTGCTGTACTGAAACCTAGATGATATTAATCAACAAACAATGAATATCACAATTCTAGCTTGAAGTAGTCAGTGTGCCAGTACACTGGTATATTAATTCATTTATGTTCATTTTTTAATTAGCAAAGTAATGGGTTGCACACATTTTTTTGCTCTTGCTGTGCCTCATCCCTGACTCCCTCCCTGTGCCCTGCCTTCTCCATTGGCATTCTTCCTTTTGACAGTGGTCCCTTTCTCCTTTCATGTCACAAGTGTTCTATTACCCTGTTTGCTCCTTTCTCCTCCTCAAGATCTTCCTTTCTCATGGTTCCTTTTCTTTTTTCATGATCTACACATACTCGCGTGCGCACACACACACACACACACACACACAACCATGCTTTCGCTAACATGTGCATTTCAACAGATCAAAAGCTAGAAAACCTCAGATGCATGTATGAGAGAAAATGAGGCGGTTGTCTGTCTTATATTGCTTAACAAAATAAACTCCAGCTCCATTCACTTTCTTACAAATGACATTATTTCGTATTTTTCACAGCAGAATGAAAGATCCTTGTGTATATGAACCATATTTTCTTTTATCCATTCACTTGTTAGTGGACTTCTAGGCCAGTTCCACTTCTTAGCTGTGGTGAAAAATGCAGAAATAAGGATCTCTGCCCTTTGGGAAAGTGTCCAGATCCAGTAGCTAGATTATATGATAATCCTATTTTTAGTTTCCTGAGAAGCCTCCATAATCTTTCCATAGTGGCTGGACTAGTTTATCTACCCACTCATCGTGAATAAGAATACTCCTTTCTCTATATCCTTACTAGTATCTGTTACCACTGTTTTCTCAATGAGCCTTTCTGACTGAGGTAAGAAATTTTAATTTGCATTTCCACAACAACTAAAAATGTTGAAAACAAGTTTAAAATATTTATTAGCCATTTATATTTCTTCTTTTGGAAACCATCTTTCAATTCATTTGGACATCTATTTATGGGAAGATTTTTTTATTTCAGTTCTTTATATATTCTAGATATTAACCCCTATCTAAACAGCAAAGGTTTTCCCCCATTCTGTAGATTGTTTCTCACTGACAGCTTCCTTTGAAGTGCAGAAGCTTTTCAATATCATGTAATCCTAGTTGTAAATTATTTGTTTTGCTTCCTGTGCCACTGGAGTCTCTTCCAGAAAGTCCTTGGTTATGCCTGTATCTTAAAAATATTTTCCCCTTTGTTCACTGGTATATTGTTGTTGTTGTATTTTCTTTTTTTCAATATTTTAACATTTTTGGTCTATCTTTCTTATTTCACCTCTGTATGGTAGGTAAAATTTCTATTCACTGCATAATTCCACAGCTCACCTAAATGTCTGCAAATAAAAGGGACATTCTATCATAAGACTGTCTTATGTACTCACACATTAACCTCTTAATAGCTCTTGCTGAAAATATAGTACTTCACACAGCCCACTGCAATTTTCATGGTAAATCTGCACATTCTATCCCTTCTTCAAAGAGGTCAAAGAATTTGAATGTTCATTTTCCTACTTTACTATTAGTTCAATAATAGTTCAATGTGATTGTGTGTGTGTCAAAAGTTAAATGTAATATATTATTTATATATATATATATATATATATATATATATATGTCAAGAGAGAGAGAGAGAGAGATCTTTAAACTTTAAACACTTTAAACTTACTAAGAAATTTACAAGTTTCATATGCATATAAACAAGCTACTTTAAAATAATTTGTATATTTCTGGAAAGACATATTCAAACTGCTGTTACTCGAGCATACTTTCTCCAACAAAATTATTCCTCAAAACTGAAGGAGAATTACAAAATCTTCCAGATAAGAAGAAATAGAGTGAGTCCACCACAACCAGACCAACTCTATAAGGGACGTTTGAGGAGTCTTGCACTAGAGATGAAAGGGTGGGGCTGGGCATGATGGCGCATGTCTTTAATCCCAGCACTCTGGAAGCAGGGGCAGGTGATCTCTCTGTGTTTGAAGCCAACAGAGTGCAAAAAGGAAAGAAAAGGAAAAGAAGTGAAAGGGTGGAGACTGCCATTATTAGAAAACTACAAATATGTAAAACTCACTAGAGAAGCAGATACATGATACAGAAAGCAAAAACCACTAAAACAGAGCATGTTAGAAAACAATAGCATTATAAAATGAAGAATAAAAGGCATGGAAAATGACAAAAATGTATAAAGCAAGCAGACTATGAGCAATACATTGACAAGCACAAATTCATGCTTATCATTAACCTTGCATGTAAATTATTAAATTCACCATAAGAGATGGACTGAACCTTCTCCTAACTCCAAATAAGTCCCTCAGTGGTAAGTCTCATCAACAGAATGGATCATGTAGAAATCATATATTGGGTCACTCAGTAAAGGCCAGTGGTAAATTTATAAGATACAATGATAGTAAGATTCTGTTGCTGAAGACAATATTTACTGATGTAATCAAACATGAAGAAGTCAAGCTGGTGCACAACTAGAAGCTTCATCCCTACAGACTGGAGTTCATAGTCCTGGAAGGTACTCTGCATGCCACCAGAGGAGAAAGGTAATCAGCATTATCAGTTAGCTACAAGCTCTGCAACCTACAACTGCAAACTACCTGCAAGATACACTGGTGCAATAGTGGCACAAATGTTATGGGAGAAAAATAACCACTTTTTAAATTGGATTTAAGGTCTACTTATGAGACGGAACCTATACTTGACACATGACCAAGTATCTGAGACTATATAAGTCATGCACCTAGGGGAAAACCTACTGCTATTATTATGCTAAAAGAACATAACAATAGAATGATTCTTAATGACATATTACTATATCCATAGGTAAGTGCATTGCTCAGCCCTCACAGGAGAAGCTTTTTCTTGCAGTAGATGGTAATTAACACAGACACCCACAACCGTACAATGTACAGAGAATGAGAAAAACTTTTAAAGCCAAAAGGGTCTGATAAAGTGTTAACCAGAGAAACTATCCATCAAAAATTAAGAAGAAACAAAATTTTTCCATGATAAAAACAGAATAAAGGATTATGACCACTAAGCCAACTCTTAAGCCAATACTTCAGTCTGAAAAGAAGGATGACCACACCTAGGAGGGCACAAGGAACAAATGAGCAATACAAGAACAGTTGATCAGAAGAAGTCTAATAAAATGGCACAAGACCAGCAAAATGACAAGAATTAATGTATATCTTTCAATAGTATTCTGAACACTAACAGTCTTGATTCTACAATAAACTGATACAGACTAGCAGACTGTACTAGAAAACATGAGCCATCTTTCTTCAAGCCATCTTTCTCCAAGAAATATGCCTCAATATCACTGATAGACATTATCTTAGAGTAAAGGGATAACAAAAAGGTATTCCAAGCAAATAGAACTAGTAAATAAACACGTGCAGCTATAAAACCTACAGGGAGTATATAAATTTATGAAAACTAAACTATAATCTATTGAATGATAATTGTGCCACTGAAGAAATAAATTAAAAATTAAAAAATTAGAATGAGAAGAAGTTTAAAATAAAAAAAGACTGGTTAAATATTCAAAAATAAAAATAAAATGCAACTGTATGCTGCTTATACAAAACTTCACAGATAAAAATTTACATAGATGGAGAATGAAGTGTTGGAAAAAGATATATTACAAAAAATCATTTTCTTGGTCAACAACATGTGAGCAGAAGTAGCAGGTTACACTTTGTGTATGTATGAGCATGTGTAGATGTGTGTGTGTGCGTGTGCTTATGAAAATGTAGATGTGTGTGTAGGGGAATGTATTTGAAGGCCAGATAAGAGTTCACCCTCATGTGACTTTCCTTAGGAATTATCAGTCTTGTTATTCTTGAGACAGAGACTCTTATTGTGACCTGAGGCTCACTGATTCAGTTAGGCTGTCTAGTTTTAGGGTCCCAAGGATCCACCTGCTTTCATCAAACCAGCACTTGGATTATAGTCCTGTGCCACTATGCATGGCTATTTAACATGTGTACTAGGGAACAATCTCAGGTCCTTTGCTCACAAGGCAAGTATTTCATCTACTGAGCTATTTCCCCTAACATTGACAAAATTTATTTATTTTAAAAGTTAGAGACATCATAGTACTTGAATTCAAAACATAAAAGCTACAGTTACTAAAACAGCATGGTATAAAAATAAAACCAGACACAGACCAGTGATATATCTCTCCACTTCCCTTTATAATCCAACATTATCCCCTTTTGTTGCCCTAGACAACACTTTCAGTTCTAGTTTAATGTCATATATATATATATATATATATATATATATATATATATATATATATATATATATATATATGTAATGATTTTATGAATCTAAGTTGCACAAATTTAAAAAATGTGATGTTTGTCTTTGTGAAAATCACTTAATTCATTTAGTAATAATGACATCTAGCTTACTTTCCAGCTTTATGATAAAACACTGGCCAAAAACAACTTGGGGAGGAAAAGGTTATTTCATCCTACATTTTTCAGGTAACATCCCAGCATGGAGGGAAGTCAGAGAAGGAATTCAAGACAAGTATCTGGAGGCAAGAACTGAAGAAGAGGTCATAGAGGATATCACTTACTGGCTTGTTCAATTGGAGTTCTTTGTCTAGGAGTAGGACCCCACAAATTTTCCCCATTCCAAGTTAATATGTCCATTAATACTGCTATTATTACTGTAAAAATATTTTTACTCATAGAGGTTCAAGGAAGAATGAGATACAATCTTCAAGATGCAAGCCTTGACCTAGAGGGCTTCAGCCTCCAAGACTGAACTGAATTCTCACTTAGCTCCCTTCTTGACTGCCTCTTTTCTGCATGCCTGCTTCTTCACTCTCCTGATTCTGAGTCTCTTGATTCTCACTCTACTTCTACCTTGATTTTCCTTCTGCTTCTACTCTCTACATCTTTTATATACTGAAAGTTGGGATTAAAGGCATGCGTTATGTTGCCTTCTGAGTTGGCTTACTTAAAGGCATGTGCTAAGTTGCTTTGGGATACAAAGTCTTATTTTTATTAATGAAAGGAATCTTATAATTCACTTCCCAAATACCAAGTCAGTCAACCTTGTTGTCATTAGATGAAGAGACACAGATGACTGAGAAACACAGGGTATTCCTCATATCTCTATGTTAGTCACTGGGGAGGAACCACAGAATTCCCTTTCATTTTAGCATTAGCACAAACAGAGGACAGAATTAATCCAACGAACATTCTTTCTACTCTAGAGTATCCATGTCACTGGATCTGAGATAAATGTATATCTCACAGGCCCTTGAAGGTTATCCTTTCACAGAGCAGCTATGCTGCCATATCAAGGATCAAGTGTTCCTCTACAATTCCAGTCCTGCTTATGCAGCCTTTTCCAAAAGAGATTGTTTCACAACTGGCTTCCTGATATTCTGGCTCTTACAATCTTTCTTTCCTCTCCTGAAATGTTTCCTGAGCTTTGATGTAGATCTATCCACTGGAGCTGAGATCGCCATGATCTGTTGACTTACACATCTAATCAATATCAGGCTCCTTCAAGTTACATATTTTTCCCAAAAGTCTTTATATAGCAAGCCAATCAGTCATGGAAATGACTGTTAGTCTAGACAGATGTGTTTTGAGAAGTAAAGTCTGATAAGGGTATAGCAGATATTAAAGAGAGAAAGAATCTGGCCTTTCTTACAGGTGTACACATGGTGTTAGATTCCCCATGTAATTTGCCTTGGTTAATGCTGTGAGCAGAAATAGCAGATGGCACTGCTCAGAACCACCTTAAGAGCCACTGAGCACTTCCATCACTGGTCTTTGCCCCTGATGCAAATATCTGAGTACTGCAATAGAAGCCCTTCCTTCAATCTTTGTCACAGCCTGGGAAAGACATACTAGAGGGAGTCACAAATAATCTGCAGCTAATATATGTTGATCAAGAAATAATACTTTGTGTTAAGTCACTGGAATTTAGACTTGGACAATTTTACTAACTATTGATTTGTATACTATTTTCTACTAAATCTTTTCAACCATATAATAGCTAATTAGTAATAGACAGCTCTAATTGGCAATGAAGGCCTGTGCCAATTCCTAATAAGTATTCATAAATAAGCCCTCATGTCTAACTAGGAATACAAGTTTGGAACTTGGATACAAGTTTGAAAAATCATATGCATTTAACGCAGTCGAGAGGGCTTGAGATAGTAATGAGATGAGTCTTTACAGAGAAAAGAGAAAAATTAAAGTTAAAAAAGAAGATACAAAATGGAAAATAAGGGGAGGAAATGATTACGGAAAAATAATAAAGGAAGAAGAAGAATATTGTATTCATTTGAAGCAGTATTGTTCTTAAGCTATATCCCGTGGGAGGTTCCTCTAAGGAACTTTTCCTTCTAGAATTAATTTCTGCATTACACTCAGCACAGTGAAAGGTGATACCAAGCCTCATATCAAAACAAAGCCAAACACCAAGCAGTCTAGGTGTCTGATGTCCTGATTATAAATACAAGGACTCTCTGCAAAGTACAGGAGCTCTCTGAATCCATTCCCAAGATCATGTGATTTGGGAAGATAGAATTTTACATACCATTTAATGTTTGTATCATGCACTGTACTTTTCTGGCAAACATTGCTCTCTTCATTTTGATGTACTTCACCACATGGTAGAGCAAACCACTAGCAAAAAAACAAAGGAGAAAAAAGGAAGACTCCCAGACTTTGATTTGGAAGCATTTTTATGCATGACTGGCTTTACTGTCACAATCTATACCCTTTAACTGATAAGGGATTCCATGTGACATCAGAAATCAACCAACCATACAATTGATGATGTCACTTGCTCTGTAAAGAGCTATTGGTTATAGTCCTAAATTTTTCATTGGGAATAAAGTCTTTGTCCTTTCAAAATGTTTCTCTATTCCTTTTTTACAGCTTTCCATTAGATTGTTAATATGTGTGAGCACAATGACACAAATTATTAGTTGTTTTCTTAATTCAAAACTAAAAAATTATATATCTGGGCAAAGATTAACTTGCACCTTAAACAAAGGAGAAAATTAATCAAGAATCCTGTCAACGATGTTTTGATAATAGTTCTATTCACTTCTCAAACTTTGTTACTTTATATATTCAAATGGCCTTTTATCTTCAAAGTGCTTATGTTTTGTTCTCAGTTATTTTGATAACATATTGGACTGAAAGACAACTTACATATGAACTAACTCACACACTAAAATCACGCAGATGATACAATATTATTGAATTATTTTACATAATATGATCTTTCTCCAAATCAAAGATGTTGCTAACAGGAGAAAAATGTTCTTTAAAAAATTCTTTATCATAAATCTTTTTTCCCCCTGCAAATCCTTTTTCTCTCTCTACAAAAGCAATCTGAATGGGGGTAAAAGAAGACAAAACTTGACCTTTTGTGATCCCAGCATTAATGGGTCTGTTCATAATTCAATCTATGTGTGTGTGAGAGCATCCATGTGGAAACATAGAAGCCTGAGAGACATAAAACCTTTCCCTTTAAACATAATCTGACCCTATCGGTCCCATTCACAAAAGAAGGCTTCCGCATGCATATGCTGAAAAAGCACACCATCTCATTGTGCAGCAGAAAGCCTACCCGTTCCACTCGTCATGCTCCATGGCAATGAAGCACGGAAGCGACACTTGTACAGAATTTGGGAGTGTAACAAATGAACAAAAGGTACCAAACAAAAATTAAATATTCTGGTGAGGAAACAAGCAAAATGTCTGAAATAAGGCAAGTGTGCACATTGCTATAAATATGCACACAGGTTTCTACATCATGTGGAGGGATGTTTGGCTGCATTTCTAGGATGCATGCATACAACACTTGAATTCAATTAAGTTCTCAAGATGGATTGTAGCCAGCCCAAAATATTGACCACTTTATAATTTTTCTATAGATTTTCTATGAGATTTCTATAAAATTTCTATAGACGTTGTCTATTTCTGAGCTATACATTGTTAAATATTGTTTGTCTGCTACTAGGAGCAAGTCTGAAGACCTGTTTTCTATAGTGGCTTCAGCTGTTGGGCTAAATTCTCTGTGGCTTTGAATCTACTCATGTTATTAAGAATTCCAGAACACTTTGCACAGCACTACCATTTGAAATCATTACAACTCAAACTTAACATTACAGACAGGTGTGGTGGCTCAAACCTGTAAACTCCACACTTGGGAGGCTGAGGCAGGAGGTCTGACATGAGTTTAAGACCTTTGTGAACTACATAGTGAGTTCCAAGCCAACCTGGAGATACAGTATGAGAAAGAAAAGAGGGACTCTAGCAAGATGGTTCAGCAGGTAAAGGCACTTGCCACCAAGCCTTATGATCAGCATTTGATCCCAGAACCTACATAGTGGAAACGGTCAAGCTGTCATTAGACTTCCACATGTGCACCATGCAATAACCTTCCTTCACCAGTACACATACATACATACATACATGCATGCATGCATTCATACATACATACATAAAATATTTCATTAATAATATATTTAACATTATCCAAAAAAGGAGCACAGAGATTTTGATGAGTATTTTTTAATCTTCCTAAATCTTTTCTTTGTTTTACCCATGAATATATTGTTTTTATAGGTTAAAAGGAGACTATAACCTTGAATTGATTAAAAAAAAAAAGACCAGAAAAATCAGAGGAGCTGAAAGAAAACTAAACATCTCTGATTTGATAGCTGAGATCAGTGTAGCTGCTGGGAAGCTGGCATGTGTGGCACCTCCCACAGCACTGCAGTGACTATCAAATCTTCACGCTTTCCTACAGCCTTTCCCAGGTGGGCAGACCTACCTTGCTTCCAACCAGAGACTCCTATGTGATGTCTTTACAGTCTGACATTCCCATCTACTCAAATGGGGAAAAAACTACTGAAAACGGAAGCATTTTAAATGTCTTCCCAGCCTTCCTGTTTGGAGATAGTTTGATGACAATGACGTTGATAGGAATTACATCCAGAGGCTGCAACTTAGCTGTCCCTTGCGGAACTCTAATTGTAAGGGTATAACTCACTAAGAAATATGATTGCCATACTCAGCACACTCTCACTAAGTTGGCACCAATGAGCATAGATACTAGGTCATGTCCACACCTAAGAGGAACGGCTAACTCTGTTTTAAACACACATTAGCGGCTTTGGCAAGCCTGCTTTCAATCCACAATGGTATGAGTGCTTCCACCCAATCTTACTGCTTGTGTGTATTTAGTCCAATGTTGATATCTACTTCATACAACCAGGAATAACACACTTTTAAACTGACAAATAATGAATTACAAAGTTGGAAAATAACTTTAACATATCATTGTATCAAAATAGCCTTGTAATATATGCATCATTATTCCAGTTTTCATGGGGAAAATTAAGTGGAATAAAAGTTTTTTTTAAGTCCAGGCAGTAGAATGGGAGATAAACCTGAGATTTTATGACATTTATCAGAGTTTTGAAATATGTATAGAATTTCATATTTGTATAAACAAGTAACAGTGGGGGTGAGGTGCAGTTCAGTGGTACAGCACTCACCTAGCATGCACAGAGTCCTGGGTTCAAGGCCCAGCATCATCAAAATAAAGACAGGAGAACTGAGCTGAGAAAAAAATTAAAATTTCTCCCAAATTTTCTTACTTCACTTTTCCATTAGCATTTATTTTCTCTATATCTTCTCTATTATGTGTATGAACTGCAACTAAAACTTGACTTCACTTTTGCCAACCTGAACACTAGAATCATTAAGAAATTTTACAGGTATTCAATTTTCGAAACAAAAAATACATATTTTTAAGTTGTACCTGATACATTAAATAGGTAACTAATTAAGAACATTGAAGCATATAGTGCTAAATAAATACAAAACAGCTAATAAGAATGCCAATATGCATGTGTGGAAGTATCACAATGAAACCCATTACTTTTATAATTAACAGATAAGTGACTAAAAAGAAATACCAAATAAGCATAAATATTATCATTCTTTTGAGAAAAGATAATTACTAAATTACCATTATACTTTATATATCTAAAACAATGACCATTTTCCTTGACCACTAAATTTTCAGTTCCCATGAAATTATAATTTTACATAAAATACCAAAGGAAAGACTAAAGAGATGGATCAGTTAGGAAAGTGCTTGTTTGCAGGTAGGACAACCTGAGTTTGGATCCACAGTATAGCCAGGTAGGATAGTATGCATCTTCAATCTCAGCACTCCTTCAGGGTGATGAGAGGTGAAGGAAAGGGAACACCCAGAAGCTTGCAGACTGGCTGGTAAACACAGCAGCAAATGGCTAGGACTATGTCTCAAGCAAGGTAGAAAGTGATAAACCAGGGTTATCCCTCTAGCCTCCATATACCTGCACCATGGGCATGTGCATCCACCCCTATGCTCTCACCTACAACCCTGCACACACGTACAACGATTAAATATATACACCAAAGGGCAAACATAATTATTATTTTGTTTTTGTTTTTATTTTTTTGAGACAGGGTTTCTCTGTTATAACTCTGGCTGTCCTGGAACTCATTCTGTAGACCAGAACTCACAGAGATCCTTCAGTCTCTGCCTCCCAAGTGCTGGGATTAAAGGCATGTGCCACCACAGCCCGGCTGGGCAAACATAATTACAAAAACATCTGTCTTTATTTTAAATTAAAATTTCTCTACCTCTGGTTAAACCTATGTGTAAGATGTAGACAAATATACTTTTAAAATTTCTAACTAGCAACCTAGTCATTTACTTTATTCAGTGGGAGAAGCCAATACTATAACTTAAATCTATACAGTTGTTACTGTTGCATTTTAGGAAATGGTCACATTTAATTTTTAAAAAATATTCCCTATAGGGTATTCTAATCAATGCTTAAATATCATCTTTAATACTGGACATATAAGTCCCAAATAGTAATACATTTTCACCTAAGAGTTGAATTCATGCAAAAAAAAATTGATACATCTTACTGATCATCTATTATAAAATATATACATAGAAAATATGATAAAGTCATTAAGATTTTAAAAAGTACTAAAACTTTAAACTTTGGATAGGTTACTTGGGCCAATGTTCAAATTGGTCAAATTTATGCAGAAAGTTTATTTTTTAAAATGTATACATTATCTTATTCTTTAAGTCGGTTATAGGTTTATTTTTCACGGTGGTATACAGAGACTAGCAAATCCATGCCCACTGCTCAGAAAGATTAAACGCTTTTGCATTCCAGGAAGCGACATGAAAATCATTTTCCTCCTTTGTCTGGCACCAATTTTGTGTTATTATTTCATTTATGGAATACGCTGTCAACTTCCCAGCGTGGGCTTTGGAGGGGAGGTTTGATTTAATAGTTCTTCATTACAATATTGCCAGCAGAATCTGATGATTAGCTCTCTTAGGCTTGACATTTGTAAACTACAGCTTTCCCTTGATAGAAGATAACTTTGTTAGCATTTCTAAAATTTAGAGCTAGGATTCTCTCCATGTACGATAGTATATACAAACAAAATTTAGAGTTATCAAAGATTCAAAGATCACTTTTACACGTCCTGGTTCTGAAAGGTTTTAAAACCGATTTTCAAGGAATATGTAATAATTTGTAAAATGAATGGGAAAACATTCATTTTTTTTCCAGAAAATCATGACCTGATTTGTTTTTTTCAAGCATACATTATTTTTCAGGGTGCCTACATCAATAAAATAATTACCAGTTTTGAACAGCTTGTTTCTGTCCTAAGTTTTTAGAAATTACCAAGAGCTGATTTACTGCAATAGTCAGAGTAAAATTTCTGTTCAATTTGAAATCATTGTTCATTGTAGTTTCAATATCATCAGAAAATAAGTCGCTTACATCTTCTTGTGACTTCTGGTATTCCTCGGGTGTCATGGAAAGAATGGCCTTTTCTGTGATTTTCGCCTTCTGCTCATTCTTGACCAAGTTCAGCTAAAAGATATAAATAAGCAGCATGAACAGAAGTCCATGTTGATGCTTAATAGTAACATTTATTCAAACAACTAATTTTCACTAATGTTGGAGTACTTCTGTGAAAACAAACCTCATTTAGATTAAGTAGAAATAATGATATTTAAATAGTCAAAACACTAAATATACTGAATTTTGAAACTTCTGTTTAAAATACATAACTTAGGAAATATAATGGGGAGGCAAAGGCCTGAGTTAAAGAAATTAGACACTGATCAAGACTGTTTAAAGCATTTAAAACTGAATTTACAACTTTTAAAGTTAGGTTGAGATCTTCTATCAAAAATTTCATTGTAGGTAAGGGAACAAGGTGGCGGCCATTATGTTGAGGTAAGAAGTCAAGGGGAACACATGTTCATTCACACACTCCGCTGTGCTGAAGTGATTTCCAGTGTTTCATAACAGGAGACTGCGCCTCTGCCCAGCTCAGCAGCTGCCTCCAATTGTCTCTGTTTATACATTCAGATGAATCTCTTCTCCTACTAACCCCAGCCTCAGGTTTATACAAATATGAATGTGGCTCACTTCATATCCTTATTAATTTTATAGAAATAAAATACTATTTTCATCAAAGGAAGAAATTAACTCACACAATAAGATTCATTCAACAGAGAGACACCATAAGAAACAAACAGAACAAGAGTCTGATAGAGAGCCCTCTGAAGTGAAATATTTAGCAACTTTATTTTTTGAGACAGGGCCTCACTTTGCAGCTCAGGCTTGCCTCAAATTCACAGATATCCCCCGACCTCTGCCTCCTGAGTACTGGAATTAAGGCATGTGCTACCATGCCTAGCTTTTTATTTCTTTATTTTTCCCCTGGTTGGAATATTTAACAATTCTTAAGTGACGAAAATAGACTAATAATTAATAATGAAGTTTTTGTTAGTTTTTCTGTGTTCATTTTCATATTATACATAAGAGTCCTCAAATGTATGCCTAACAAATCATATTTGGCAATATCTCCTATATTGTGGATAGATAATAATCATGGGTTCAATATATCTTCAGTCAAGTCATTGAGGTTTACTTAAGAAGTATCAAGCTGTGAACACTGTATTCAATGATATGTGATCCAACTGAACCCAACAGACATCTGATTGTGCAGACAGGTCCAGGAATCTTCAGGCTATCTGATGCTCACCTAAACAAGGAGTTGATGAATGCTTCTACAAAAGATTTGTCAACCGTTTTGGCTTTATGGGAAGGGTTTAGAAGTCCATTACAGTATAAAATAAATAAGATACAAACAGAATAGCTATGCCCCAAAAAGACTTTAAAGGAGGTAGTAGACTAAATTTTGCCAGCAAGCAGTGGTTCACCAACCCCAACCCTTAACCTAGATTGAGAATCACTGATTAAGCATGTTATTTTTAATCATCACATAACACTATTTTTAGAATTACTCTCTCTGATGAATACTTATTTGTTTGTGCAATAATATATCACGGAGTATCACACTATAAAGATGTGAACATCAAGTCTTTGTGTAGACTTAAGTCTACACATAAAATTTCAAGTCTCATTGATTATTTATCAGGAGAGTTCTCTTCTCAGGAGATAAGAAGATAGGAACTAGAGTGTACTCCTCAAACTCATCATTTTATGTTTGTGGTTTTTTTTTTTTCAGTACTAGAAATAGAACCCAAAGCTTTGCACATGCAGAGCAGAACTTGCTCACTTAGTCATATCATCAGCCTTTGGTTTTAGGAAAAAGGATTTTGCCTTGTTTCCCAGGCTGGTCTTGAACTCATAATCCTTTTCCTTCCATCTCCAAATTAGGGGATTAGATGCATGCACCCCCATGCCCATCAAGATTATCTATATTCTTTAAAACATTGCTTCCAGATAAGGACAGAAGAAGGAAGGATGGGAGGGAGGGAGGGATGGAAGAGAAAAAGAGGAAGGGAAGAAGGGGGGAGAGGGAAGGAGGAAGGAAAAAGGAAAGAGAAAAAGAGGGAGGGAAGGAGGGGGGAGAGAGAAAGAGAGAGGGAAACAATCTTCAGAGCAGAGAGAAGAAGAGATAACCTTCAGAGATCAGTTTGTTTTGAGGGAAGTAGAACAAAACAAAAACAGAGGCATGAAGTTTTGGTACCACGCAGAGAAATAAGATTCTAATGTGGCTTCCCAGAGCCATGACATTTGGAACAGCATGAAAATAACTTTCTTAAAAGGTGAGAACTTTTTCCTCTGACAGCACGACAGTTGTGGGGAAAATCACCTCACTTTCAATATTCTACTTCCAAATAAACATTAGACTAATCTATCCATGTAGAGAGAAAACATAACAACATCATTTTTAAAACGTCGTATCGTAGTGTCAGATAGGGTGTGCTTGATAAAACATAAGAATGAGCACATGGGGTCTTGACTGGAGAAGCCATTCCAAAAGAAGTATGTTTTAATTTAACCATTTAGAGAAACTTACTGAAGAGTTAAATGATGAGAGTGAAGTTTCGCCTGAGGTATTAATAATATGCAGTGCTAACAGCATCTTTTCCTCAAAACCCAAGACATAGCAATAATATCAGAATTCTTGTCTCCTGCCACTTTCAATGATACTATCCTGTTTCTTCATTAAGACAAACAATCAAAAAACTTTTTTTTGCTAATTTGCTGCCTCATCTCAAATATGTAAAATAATTTGTTAATTAAGTTGAAATATCTGGGGCTTCGGGGCTATTATTCTGTTTTATTTTTGATTTCTATTAAAGACAGGAACTTCAAAGGTTGGAAATCAGAAATGATGCTAAAATTATGTATAAGTGAACAATCCCTGCCAAATAGAGTCAGGGGAAGCTGTCCTTTTGTTCTAAACATATATTATTCCCTTTAAATGTGAGAAAATTTTCTCACATATTCACTATACAATTCAGAATGTAACAAATTAATAGGAATGCAGAAGGCAGAATTTTTCCAGAATTTGTTGCTAAGATTTGACATAGCAAATAACAAAACCATACATCTGTACCCAGGTGAAACTGGGTTCATTCTGAGCTAGTAGAAAACAGAAAAGAACAATCAAGAAACTGGCCAAGAACAGAAGGAGAAAGGAGAGAAAAATTAATGGAGATTCTTTATGGAAAAAGTCTGGTTAGATACATAGGAGATCAAAATAGGATAAACTAATGGAAGGCATCAAAGAATTAAGAACGTTTTTTTATAAAGGGGCTGGGGATTTCTCTTGGTGGGAGCATGCTAGCTTAGCATGCATTTGGCCCTAGGTGTAATCCCCAGTGATGCAAAGAAAATAGAACAAAAAGAAGGAAAGATTTCCACAAAAGTATACCTAAGGCAGTAGAGTTCTATCAAATGGTTTCCATTATCTTCGGCTTTTCAGAGTATATTTTATTTAAAATGTAAACACTAAGAGTTTAGATATCATTCTATCTCTAAAGACTGAAAAGTAACAATTTAGTAATATAGAATTTGATATAAAACATGGTATCTGTAATTGAAAACACTCATATTTTGAGGGATGCTTCAAACACCCTCAGGCTTATGAAGCTTTCCTGTGGACACCCTCAAAAGGAAAGCTAGCTCCAGACCTCCTGGACAAACATAGCCTCAAAAGCAATGATCTCATCTCATACACACAACTAATGGCTGACTGCCTTTCTGAGGTATGTTTATTAAGATCACAAAGAGACTATAACATTTTAACGTGATAGATAAAATGTATTTTACAGAAGAAAGTAACTCTAACATTGTCATTCTAGAGTTAAATTATTAATACCATTAGAAAAAGTACAGTGATTCAAGCAAGCTGGTATGTTTTATCCACCTAATTCATGCTGACATTCCAGATAAGTTCTAGCCAAAGAGGGGGAAAAAGCCTCTTAGTCCAACTAAACTCTCATGGCTCAAACTGTGGCTTTCCATGCAGCTTTTGTATTTCAAAAGAGGAACTAATAATCAAAGGTGAAATACACAATGTGTGTTGTATAGCGTGTTCTTAATAAATCAGCATGCCCCTGTAAGAATACTGAATTCATCTAAAGTTTTCTCCAGTAAATATTGATCTGCTGCTGTATTATTTGATCCATAGTTTACATGTGGATCAATATAGGCAATATAGTTTAGCATAAACAATAAGATAACCACCCTTCAAATATATTGACAAGCTTCCCAATGGTCTATTAATATATAAAAGACTGGGACAAATTACTTATTTATATATACAAAACATGGCTATAAAGGACAGCTGCAGGTATTTTTTTGGAAAGTGCATTTTAATAAGGTCCCATTCAGTTATAGAACAAATGGGGAAGAAATAGTTTGCACTACAGAGTTTAGCACAGGAGCCCTCTCTTTTTCTAACCACGAAATCAATCATTTGTCCAGACTGTGGGAGTCAGAGTTAGTTACTGAAAAGACTCCGTATATAAACAAGTCAATAACTCATTGTGTGTTATTGTCGAGCTGAAGAAGTCGGCTTTCAAAAAGCTAGCCCTGCTTCTCCTGAAATGAATGTCACTGTATTCAGAGGCCGGGAGAGCCTTTGTTTCTAGCCATTGCTAGCTGCCATTTATGTATGGGAACAGGAGGTGGCTGCAGGAAGCGCAGAGAAGACACTATTCCCTAACGTAATGTCCAAGTCAAACTCTCAGTTTTGTCAGTCTAAATCATTTGTTTCTGAAAATGGACAATGAGATTGATAAAAAGTGGCCACATAAAAATATTTGCCAAAAGAGTTGAGAAATAAATGAATCTGTAGCATCTTAAATTAGATAGGGATGCTACTTTAGATTTCCTACTTGTCAAAAGGGATAAATCTGATATTCAGGCAATGGCTTGGAGAGTTCAAATGTACAAAATCAAAAAGATGGACAGGCCAGGGTGTCAAAGGAATTCTATTTGTTCTTGCTATAAATAAGAAGGTTGATTCCTGAGACAATCAGAGTTTTCAAAAGGTCTCTGTGTGCTTGTGAACATATGTGCATGTGTGTGCATGTATATATGTGTGCATGTGTATGTGTGCACATTCACATATTTCTTTTATCTGTATTTGTGAAAGAAAAGATAAAGAAGAAAGAAAAGATAAAGATAAAGAATTCAGAAAATATCATATTTTGGAGACAGCAACAGAACTACCATTTATTCAAAACAGATAAGATACTATGAAGAAGCACAAGAGGCAGGCTTTCAGGATTATAATTAATTCGACCAAATATAAGTATTTTTATTTAATAAATGGTATTTGTACTTATTGTATTATGGATGTCTCTTTTATATATAGGTCAAACCCTAGCTCCTTTCAAAAGGTTTTTATTCATTTACTTGTGTGTGTGGTCGGTGGGAGCATGCCATGCCTTGACCATGGAGGTCAGAGGACAACTTGCAGGAGTCAGTTCTCCACCATGTTGAGTCTCAGGAATTGAACTCAGCTCTCAGGCTTTGCAGGAGGTGCCAAGACCCACTGAGCATTCTCTACAGCCCCCTCCTTGCCTTTAACTAGAGAAAGTTGTAGCTGTAAGCAAGGAAGGAATGCAGGAAATTAACTGAATCTCACGCACACACATGATTGAAAAAAATCACATCGGGCTGACGTCATCTCTCTCCACCATGCAGCAGAATGTGATAGACCTTTCCCAGATACAAACAGGCTAATATCAAAGCATAGGGTGGCTAATAGGGCAGTGAAAAAAAAATCAAAAATACTTGGCGTGAGACAGATAATCATGGATATATATCCTGTAAGACCAAAAAAAACTTAGGATCGGAGTGTTTGGAGACAGAGAGCTATCAATGTGAAGTGGTACGTTCCTAGAAAAAGAAGAGAAAATTGTAATGGAGGCATTGATACTAATGAACAATAAATGTTATTTAATAATTGTGTGATGAAATTAGCTCTAGTTGATAAAGTAGCTGGACATAGCTTTGGAGGGAGAAGTCCAGCTGAGACTGAGGTGTGAGCTGGGAGGAGACTGTAGGAGAGCTAGTCATCCCAGGCAGCCCGGGTGTGATTACAGGATGCTTCACAGAGACTGAAGTGGATAGACACTTGGGTGAACCCATACTTAACCTATTTTCGAATTCAGATGTAGGAGGAAGGGTTACATGTCAAGTGCCCAGTACTATAATGAGGAAAAACTGGAGGACTCCATTCTTAGCTCTGTAGTATCTCAACACCAGGCTCTCAAGCCATCTGGGCTTAATTCAGTTCCAGTGTGAGGACTCCAAGTTGTGACCTAACCCCACTTCTTATGTCATAGTCTCAAGGAAGTCTCTTTGTGGAGAAATGTTTACATACCGCTTCTCATACTAGGGACGGAGAGAAATCCAATTCGAAAATGGCATGCCACAAATTCATTCAGAGACCCTGGATGGTAGTGACATTTATTCCAGCCCAGGCTGCCAGAGCCAGGCCTCCATCTCTATCCTCCCTGCTTTTCTGAGAAAAACCTACTTCTCTAAAGTGTAGCTTCTGAAGACAGCTTGTCTGAAGAGAGAATTTATTTAGATATTTTAAAAATTTTCTTCTCAGACAACTTATACAACACATCCTGACCCTCTTCCTCTCCTCCTGCCTCTTCTCAGCTCCCTCCATCTCCCCTCTCCCCCAGATCTAACACCCCCATTCCCACTCACAAACATTTCGCCCTGCTTCTCCCCAGAAAAGTACCATCCCCCCAGGGAACAGCACAATCAGGAGAGAATTTATAAGCCAAGCCATCACAATATTTGATAACTAGCTGACACGTAATCATTTTAGATTAGTAAGTTTTCAAGTTACAGTTTATATAAAAGTATATAAAAGACAATTCTCCATGATAGTTTACACTAAGCTGTTTTGGCAATTGAAAATCTTAAATTGCTTTTTAAAATCTCTATTTTTGTAAGCAACCATACCTATTAGCTCTCCCAAATTCTGTGGGGAAAGTAGCATAGACTTGTCCCTGACTCTGTAGCTAGGATCTAACTTTTCATCTACACATTCTATTGTGATCAGGAATGCCATGTGCCCTTTCTATTTAACAATAGTGACTCTTGATTGCTTATAAGACTGGAGGAGTCAGGGATAGATAAGATGCAGTGTATCAAGTTAAGTTACTGGTACCATCAGTCAAGACAAGGCCAGACAAATGACTAAGCCAGCACTGGAAACTCCTGTACCTAGAGAAAGTCACGCATGGGTTAGATCTTCTAAGAAGCTATCAGCAAGAGACTGACTGTCTCAGAGGTGGAGAGTGAATGAGCAGAACACCCAACCTCCTCTTCTGGCCTCTGCACTTACATACACAGGGATGTTCACCCCGTTCCACATACATGAATACTCAGAAACACACACACACACACACACACACACACACACACACATAAATGTGAAGAAATACAAAACAAGTTCAACTACTGGGAACAGTGAGTTTAGGGATACTGTGGTCCTCCTTTGTCTTATTCACCTTACTTATCTCTATATTAAACTTACTACAGTATCTACTCACCTTTCTACGCATATATGGAATGCCCTGACTTACTGCTTTCTCTCTTGTTCTTCTCCGCTGTGTCTAACCAACTCCCTACTTTATTATCTTCTCTTTGCTCACAGTTGTTCCAGTATCTTTTCCTCCTTACTAGTTTCATGTCAGTCTTTTAAAAGTAAATTATAGTGATCTGGAAAAGTTGTTTCATTCTAGAGTGTCTGCCTAATATGTGTGAGGCTGTGGGTTTGAGCCATAGCGTTGCAAAACCCAAAGATGATAAACTATAGCTCAAAGGAAAATCCAAAATTTGTAAAAAGATAAGAACTACCATTTGGTTTTAAAATTATTTGTGGCCTACTAAAAATTTTTTTAAAGAAATTAGTGTCAACTAGCATAAAACAATGGAAGGTTTTTAAATTTTCGCTTTAAAGCTACATTTACTACATTTACATTTGCTGCTCCTTAAAAGCGAACTGAGATGAGAACAAAGATGAGCCAGACCTGAGAGCTGGGCTCTGCTGACACTGCTCTGACAGTCAAGACACACTGTGTCCCTTGGACACTTGTGTAAATGATGCAGAGGTCAAATAACTTGCTCAGGAACAAAGGCAAAGCAAATTGAAGAGCTGGAATTCAGATCTGGGCATGTCTGAGTCCAGCACCCACGACTCTTAATTATGTCCTGGCTACATCAGAAAATATGATAAATGCAGTGGGGGAGGAAGTAGCTAGATAGTTACAGACATATTTGCAACGTTTTATTCATATTGAAGCATAAAATTATTGAAGCTATGATTTTAAATTATAGTATTAACACAAACCGATTTTTGTGAAATTTAATTTCAAAATAAATGTATTGAGAATTGTTTGTCTAGGAGAATTTATTTTTACTCAAAAAAGAAAGTAGATAGAAATCTGCTGACTGTCAGAAATTGTCACTGAAATTTATTAAAATCTTTTTTTTCAAATTTCCATTTTGTTTCAAGATCATAAGGACAATGAATGTCATTACTTTTTAATTCTAAAAAGACTTATTAATGTGTTCTAATGCAATAAATACAGATATTAGTAACTACTCAGGAATACAAATGTTCTGTGTTGAATAACTAAGATCTTTTCTTTGCATATATGTAGAAATGTAAAGGCATATAAAATATATGGGTTTTATGTTAACAGAAAGATTGCATAACCTAGCCTGCTGATAGGATCGGCTGGGGCAATGGAAGAGCAGAACTTCACACCAAGGGAAGGACCCAGGCTCAACACTGCAGAGCTGGCCAGAAACTGGAGATGATTCTTCCTGATATCCCACTCTGCTCATAGATTGGTGACTAGCCCAGTGGTCATCAGAGAGGCTTCCTCTGGCAGCTGATCGGAACAGATGCAGAGGCACAGGGCCAAACATTGTATGAAGCTTGAAGAAAAAGTTTTAATGATCCATCTCTGACCACAGTGACCATTGTTAATAACATTGCTGTATATTTCAAAATTGATAAGAGTAGGCTGCAAATATTCTCACCTCTAGCCAATGATAATTATGTAAGCAATGGATATGTCAAAATCTGTTTTAGGTAAGCATTCCATATGATATGATGCACATACATACATCAGTACCACATTGTATTCCACATATATATTTGTCCATTACTAGAGTTGATAAAGTTCTAAATGTGCAGTGTGATGACCTGAATTCTGATCCCCAGCACCAGCTGGGCATGGTGGGATGTGACAGAAGCAAACAGGTCTCTGGATCTCACTGGCCAGAGAGTTAAACATCAGTGGTGAGCTCCAGGTTCAGTGAGACCATCTCTCCATTCAATAAGGTGTAAACAATGGAGACAGACACTTGAAGTCAACTTCTTGCCCCACACCCCACCCCCATGTGAGCATGTGTGGACATGTGTGCTCACGCCTGCACTCACACCTGTGTTCTCACGTGTAGACTTATGTAAATTAACAAACAACATAAGCTTGATCATTTTGAAAGTTCACTCCCCCAGTTCATATTTTTTTAGCTTCATGGCTAGTGCTCTGGGAAGTTCCTCTGTAATTACAGTGCAAGTTAGAGTTCATAACGCAGGAGATGAGAGGAGGAAGACTCACACACACACGCTGTTATTTCATGCTTCAGCTCTTTTGCTCTATCGCAGGTCCTGCTGGAAGGTGGCGCACAGCCACATTGATGGAACACTTGGAGGCCCCACACACTGCTTCTCTCTGTCAGGTCACCATGCAGTCTATCGCCCAAACCAGGATATGCTTAAGCACGACACAACTAAGCTGACATAGCAAGTGACCTCTAAAAGTGCTTTGCGAAACAATCTCCTTCAGTTCTCTGATACAATCCTCTCTCACCCTTCCTCAGGTTGCCTTTTGTGAGACACTGTATTACCAGAACCATGTATTCAAAACTTTAGCCTATCAGCCCATATGCTTTTCGGAGCTATTTATTCTAGTTATTTACTCTTTCTGCTGTGACTATATACTCCATCCTGTTCTCACATCCTCCCCCGCTAGCCTCTCTCTCTTTCTCTGTGTGGTTTATATGCACATGTGTATCGGTGTTCACATGCATGTGGGTGCATGAGTGTGTGTTGAAGATGCATATTTGCTTATGCATAGTCCGTGTGTGTGTAGAGGCCAGAGGTTGACACTGGGTGTCTTCCTATTGTCTTTTTGATGATAAGTCTAGCCTTTTACGGTTGCCCACTGACCCTGGGTATCTCCCTCTGTTGTTCTCTACTTTATTTACTGTCTCTTGATGAAGGTGGTACTGACAGACCTGGGTAGTGTAACTAGCCAGCTGGCTTGAGAATTCACTTGTCTCTGCCTTTCAAGTACTGTGATTACAGCTGGTAGCTATGCCAGTCCAGATTTTATGCAGGCGCTAAGTGTTGGACTCTGATGCTCATCATGGCATCAGAAGTGCTTTATCTAGTTCTTTACAATGACTGGAGTTACTAATCCATATCCTATTCTGTTTGGTCCTGACTGACAGATAACAATCATGGCACTCCCAGCCACCATGGCTGGGGACTTGGCTCAGTCATGACAAGTCATATGACTGCTCAGATGTGGACACGACACTTTACTCAAGAGTGACCAAGTTAGGATACTTCAGGATCCTTCTTGGGGGCTACAGAGATGGTTCAGTAGTTAAGAGCACTTGTGGTTTTTGCATAAGACCTAAGAGCAGTTCCCAACACCCATGTAAGGCAGCTCACAACAGTCTATAACTCCAGCTCCATGGGATGCAACATCCTCTTTTGGCCCCACTGGGCACCTGTATTTGTGAGCACAAAAGGACCCAAGATAAGACCATAAATGAAGAAGGAATCTCCTGCCCCTCCCAAAGCTGAAAGGAAAGCAAAAGCTTTTCAGGTCAAGAAGGTAGCACTGAAAGCCACCCATAACCACATAGAGACGACCCACAAGTCTGTAGTCAACAACACTATGACTTTGGAAGCAGCCCAAACTCTTAGAAGAATACTCCTAAGAAAGAAAAGCTCGGCTATGGTGCCATCGTCAACCTGTGGGCACTGAAATGACTGTGAAGAGGAAGAAGACAAAACATTTGTGTTCAGTGTGCATGTGAATGCCAACAAGCACCAAATCATACAGGCTGAAAAGAAACTCAAGTCCTGTTTCACTGATATACCCAAGATTCTGATGGAGACTGATTGTATTACTTTTCTGCTGCTGTAATAAAACACTATGGCCAAGGTAAACTATAGAAAGAAGAGTCTGAGCTTATGGCTCCAGAGGGATAAAAGTCCATCACCATCACAACAGAGATCATGGCAGCAAACAGATGTGGTGGCTGCTGAATGCTCACATCTCAATCCAAAAGCAGGAAACAGAGAGAGCTTACTCTACATGCTATGAATCTTTTGAAATCTCAAAGCCCACAAAACAGTGACATACTTCCTCCAGCAAGGCCACACCTCTTAATCCTCCCCAAACAGCCACCAACTTGAAGCAAAATGTTCAAATGTTCGAGACTTACGGGAACATCTAATTCAAACCACTGCCCCGATGGAACGAAGATGGAAGACATCTTCCATCTATCGCCTGGCCTCAGTTGTGATGCTTTGTATACTTGGTTGTATACCAACAAAGTCAGGGTCATTTGAACTGAGTCTAACAGACAAATTGTAACTACACACCTTTATCCATAAAAAAGAATCCTTCTGTGAGCTTTTACTGACGACAGATGAGTTGCGCCCTGTCCAGTGCATCAACACATTATGAACAGGTAAAACATATCTATATTTTTAGTTTTAGCCTTTTTTCTTACGTAAGACAAAACTCTGACCATGCCACTGTCCACTCAGGACTGGGATATGAGCCCAAGCAAGTTCTTTGTCATTTTGCTTCCCTACCTGCTTTGTCTCTCATCTCCTTTAACAGCTCTCATTCTTCCTACACAACAATAACGGTCATGTTATAAGACCAGTCACCAAAACACACCATGAGGTTGTGAATCTCAGTATCTATCCTCCACTTCCTTTATCCCACTAAGAATCTTCTGTGCTGCATCTGGGATTTCCTACCATAGCTACTGTGACGTGGCTGCAAATAACACTGTGGGTTGGGGAGGCTACAAGGGTAAGAAGTAGATTCCCACTGTCCCATAGCACTCTCTCTCACCATGCAGGCAAATATGCACAAACATACGCGCATGCTGTTGTACAAATTACAAGTCTTTATATAATGCTCCTTTCCCTTGAATAACACAGAAAGAAAGAGAAAACGAAGAGGAAGAGAGGAAAGAGGGGGTTGCTCTGCTTTATATCCTCCAGGAAGCCAGCTCTGATTTGTTCCCAGCCCTGGACATAGAAATGCATCTTTAATGAAGCCTTCACTGTGTCATGAAGTCAGGACTTAGCAGAGTGAATATGTATCCTTACTCAGAGACAGTGAGCTTCTCTAATGCAGAATTCCAGCCTGTGTTAATCTCTGTATTCCTCGTGCCTGACATATAGAAAATGCTTAATGAATGCTAGATAAGCTGAACAGAACAGCACAGAAAATCTAGAATGTTGTGGCTGGAATGTGTATCTTCCTCTACAGAAGTGAGTCTTCCTGATAACTTTTTCTGTATGTATTCACAGGTGCAGTATTTTGATGTAGCAAGCAGACCTTAGTAATTGGCAGAGACTAATACCACTCTTACCAGATTTGCCAGCCTCCATAATCATAAGCTAAATAAACATCTAGTTTTCAGAACATTCAAACTCATGCATTTTGCAATTGAAAAAGAAAATTGACTGAAACCAATACACGTCAAATGAAGAAGAACAATGCCTCTCTCTTCCAAAGCCATCTTCATCATACAAGTCTGGGCTTTTAAACTTTATGTGGTTAGGAAGGCACCTAGGAGAGAAATCTGGTTTTATTATTGTCACTGTCCTTTCTGAAGTCTATGTGACTTTTTTGACAGAGTAATAAACACACTTGATCATGCTGGATATGATTGTTTTCCTAGTGTTTAACCCTGGGCTCTGGGAAGTCTGTGCCATTACTGCCTGTTGTCATTTCAACCTAGATTATGAGCAAGCAAGCAGATACTAATTGTATGAACTTATAATTAATATATAAACTCAGACAGATTTTTTTCCTCTGGTTTAATTTTCAGAACTTTACCTGGATTCTAAATTTTTAGTGTCCATATTGTCACTCTGTTTATAAAAATATGAAGTAACTTTTGTTGTTGAGGGAGGTTTAACTTTAAATGTCTTATCATTTTTCACAGCACTGTGACAAAATGCATGGCAAAAGCAACTTCAGGAAAGAAGGCTTTATGTTGGCTCACCATTCAAGGACACAGTCCACCATGGAAAAGAAGTCGTGGCAAAGCTTAAGGCAGCTTGAGGCTGGTGATCAGGTAGCTTGCTTTTCAAGCAGTCTGGAACCTTAGCTCGTGGTGTCACTCACATTCAGGGTAGGTCTTCCACCTCAGTTCACCTCATCTAGGTCATCCCTCATGGGTGTGGCCAAGGCTTGCCACTTTGGATATTTAGGCTTTTGAAACATTGACAGTATTACCCATAATACTTGTAAAAGAAACAACTTAATTTTTGTCCCCCTATTTTATCCAGAGTCCGCAGAGTTTGGTTACGTGGATGTCTTCAGATTCATCACTATCATTGTCGGGACTTCTGTGCTGGACTAAATATTTTACATTGTCTCTTTCAGGAAGCATTGTAACAGGCAGAGCAAGGATAACCTGACCCACATCTCCACCATCATCATGCAGAACAGAAGCAAAACTTCCTCAGTTCTCATGGTATTCTGTCATGTGCATGGCACTTTGCATCATAGATGTCCATCAAAAATTCTTACTGAATACTTATTCTGCGTAATCCTTAGGAAATAGTGATCAAGAAGCCCTCACAAGGCCTCCACCCCTAGGAGGAGGACAGACACTAAATACTGCTACACAAACAGCTGCAGAATGATGAGCATAACAAAAATCACCCTAAGCCGGAGATGCAGTAGCAAATGATTCTGAGTTGGATATTACCAAGTGGCTGACAAAAAACATTCTTAGTCATCTCACTCACAAAACATCTCATTCATTCTTCATGATAACTCTAAAATGAATCATCATTGCAATTTATAATGAGAAAAACAAGACCAGACCATCTAAGATTGAGAACCCTTGTCTACTGGACAAAGCAGGTCCACTGTTTTATATCTTCCCAAAGATGCCTTGCTGGCTCCTTGTTGAAGCAGTCTGCTGACTATTTCCATAAAGAAACACACAGGAAACATGTTGATTTTGCACAAAAGAAATTAAATTAAGGATAAAAAGTAGGAACTTAAGAGAAAAAAAATCTATAGTTTTAAATAAGATTCAATTACAGTAACTGAAAGCAGTGTTTGTAATTCAATTCTACTAATGAGAAGAATGACATTCCTTTGAGAAAATACCATTTCAGTTAACTGAAGTTCAAAGCTACTGGTGCATCAAATAAATTACGAGTATTTATTTGTGGAAATATTTTTAAGTTTCTGATTGCACTGAACAGGGGAACAGTTAGATTTGGCCAATAGCCTTCACAAGTCCTGTGCAGACTGCATCTCTGAGAGCAGCACTGCCCAGCACAAGTGAGCTATGTTCTCCTAATGTACCAATTGGCTGCATTCAAATAGTTAAAAGTAGAAGAGTCTGCATTTGACTCTTAGCACTGTACTGTTTATTTAAAATTTTTAAAATCATTTTAGTAACTAATTTTATTTATTGAAAACATTTAAACATGCAATTAACACAAAACTTAACAGGAATTTTGCTGTCTTTTTAAAAGTAGGATTAATAAATTTCTACTTGAAACATTCCTGGAATCTTGACTAGTCACATGTCAAGCACAGCTCAGCTCCAGAGGCTGGATGCCTGGACAGGTGTACTACAGAGCATCCGTTTCAGGAAAGATTTTAAATTCTGCCTATGGTAGGCAGCTTCAATTCAACTTCAAAAATGTAGTCAGGACAAAGTGGTTCAGAGTGCTACGAAACAGTCCAGAGTTTTGAGAAAACAGAAATACAAAACTCATAGTAAAGTTTTTGTTTGTTTGTTTCTAAATGGGGATAAGTAATTTAAAATAAAATGACTAAATCTGCATATCTGGACATGATACCTGAACATGTCTGCCCTCTGAGCTATTCCTTTCTCTATTGCATCTGAACAGTTCTCTACACAGATGGAACAAGCAACTGTAAGACTTTGAAGTCAAGATAATGAATGCATATAACTAAACTACCTTGTGACAGAAAAGAAATGATAACAGGTAACAAGAAAACAATCATGCCTACACTACCAACTGTCTTGTAAAATATGTTTATCAATTGAGATGATTCAATAATGTTTTAAAGAATGAATTATTGAATAGGAAGTAATCATACTGGGCCAGAAAGATGGCTCAGCAGGTAAGAGTGCCTGCAGTGAAGCCTGGCTACCCAATTTCAAGACCCTGGTCTCATGTAGAGATAGGGGAGAATTGACTCCACAAGGTTGTCCTCTGACGGCCACATATGCACCTTGTCTCTCTCTTCTCACGCTCTCTTTCTTTCTTTCTCCTCCTTCTCTAGCACACACACATACAAATACTAATAACAACAATAATATACACTATGATCTACTACTACTTACAATAGCTGAAATATGGAAATGACTCAGATATCTTTTGGTGGATCAAGGGCACACCAAGAATAGTCGATGTGTGTAATGGAATAGTATACAGTGCAAAAGGGAAGAAAATTCTGCTGCATTTTAAATATGGAAAAAACCCTCCACACGCAATAAGACATTTACCAATTGACAAATGCAGTGATTGCAGTATTACCTATCTAAAATAACCAATGAAGACAGGAAGAAGTGTAGTTTCCATGCTGCAGGCAGGAGCAAATGGGCAGTGTTTAATGGGCAGAGTTTCACTTTGAAAAGATTTAAAAAAAAGAACTTAGATGCTTAGTGATGATGGTTTCAGAACAATGAATAAATGTAATGCCACAGAACTGTAGTTAGAGACAGCCAAACTATGGGCCAGATATGTAGCTCAGTGGCACGCTGTGTACTTTGCATTCATGAGCCCTGGGTTCGATCACTAGTACCAAAATAGATTTTAAAAAATAGAAACTTTCTATTTAAAATAGAAAATTTAACATTATAATATTTTATCATAAAAGTAGATATATTTTGTGAAACACTAACTATAAGTATACAACATTTATAGATATGATGCTTTGAAATATGTATACATTATAGGATGGCTAAATCACTCTATTATGTCATAAACATATCTTTTCTGGTGAGAACACTTAATCTACCTGCATGATGTAGCACACTGTTGACTTGAGCCACTCTACTGGGTAACAAATCTCTTTAACTAGCTTCCCCTGTCTTGAGGAAATTTTGTGTCTTTTCACGAAATTAGACTCCAACTCTAAGTAATTACCACTCTATTCTTTGCCAATTTGAGTTTGACTGAAGACACTGATTTCAACTCTTTATAGTTCCTCTAGAAAGAGCTCAGAATTCAGACTCAGGAGGTTCAACAGGAAAGAATATTAAATACTGAAAACTTTCAGTGTAAATATTTTGGAATGTCTGAAATACCACTTTCTACTATTCAGGAATGCATACCAAACGAAATAAAATTAATAATGCTAATTTGTTCACACTTTAGCTAAAACTCCTTAGGAGCAGAGACATTAAAAATCAGAAAATTTTATGTAGTGAATGTCTGGTATGTATCTTCTTCTGGCAGTGGTTGTTATGGGAACGGAAAGAGTCTCACTGTGCAGCCCAGTGTGGTCGATCTCTATGTGGCACACACTGGGCCTAAAACTATTTTGTTTTGGCCCCTAATGTGCTACACTGTGCCTGGCTCTGCTAAGTCTCAATCCTCTTCAAATACTAGTTCAGCTTTTTGGAAAATGTCTCCATTTCTCCTAATGCACTTAGGATGAAAAGGCTACAGTGGTGCCCATGCAGGGGATTTTAAGTGCAATTGCACAGGGCAGATGCTCACTGAAACTATTTGAATGTGTGCTCCTTGCCTGGTAGATCTGCAGGTACAGAGGAATTGTGACAGGATGCTTCCAGCTCAATATTTCCACCCTATATTGTCAAACAGACCCCCTTCTCTGCTTTCCAATACAAAGTCTGTGTTTGGGATTTGTATCTGTCTATCAGAGGTCATAGAGTCAAACACTGTGACTGAGAAAGGAGCTGTCATTTGCAATACAGGCAGCAGGTGTGAGCCTAGACTGCAGGGGAATCAGATCTCATGCTTTAAGAAAGAAACGGTGAGTTTTCAAGGGCAGGGAGGAGTTTCTGTTCTCCAGTAAGAGGAACATCAGACAACTTGATAAATGAAACACCAAGAGAAGGGGTTTATATACCCTCTAAAGTACAAAGTTTCAACAGGAGCATTTTGCAGCAGAAGCTATCAGTGGATTAGCTGAGTGGGAAAAGTATCTAGGCTGAGTCTCACATCAAACATCAAACATGGAGCGATACACATTTACCAAGCTTCTACCATGCCTGTTGGTAGTAACCTCAAACAATTACTGAACTCATTGTCACAACAATGAAATTTTATTTTCATTAATTCATTGAGTTATTATATTAACATAGGTATTATTCATTTTACTATCACCTTAATCTCCATAAAATCTGCCGTTTTCTTAATGTAAAACTTAAACACATGATTCTGAGCACTTTTCATTGAAGGTTCACCTTTCTTACATTGATTAAACATGAATCTTTTCATAAATAAAGTTCCCAAGACTCGTCACATTTTATAAAATCCATGTACTTAAGTCTCAGTCAGGATGAAATAATCCAATCAACACAAGCCATTCTATACTCTCCATGTCTGCCTTAGCTCTATCATTGTACTGATTGTCACACCTATAGGTTATCAAGATCTAATACTTTATCTTGTATTTTATTGCAAATTTCACCTCATTGCTTTAAAGAATTGCACTTTTCTAAGAGTACTCTGAATTTTCTAGAAGACATTGTGAACGCTACTATTGTTGCTTCCAACCTGAGTTTCAAACTCTGTAATGGAGAAAGATCAAAGGTGGGCTCAGACCTGATTCCAGCAGCAGGTTCTATCTGTATGTTCAGGGTTAATTCTCATCTCAGAGTGACTAAAGAATAGGGACTTGTAGTAAGAGGTACCAAATCATGTTGTAAAGCACATTTTAATCCCCATCATAGAATTCCCTGCTGTTCCAAAGGCCACTCATCCTGGTCCCTTTCCTTACAACCTGCATTGACAAAGCATCACCAACTAAAGTCTGCATTTATATCTGTCATTTGCTGCATCGTTATTTCTATAGAAGTTTGATATGAACAAGGAGCACAGGTACCATCCGCCCGTGTCTGCAAACTCATTATGTTTGTACACAGTTCGGAAATGAGGAGATTCTATTAAAATTCATTACAATGTTGCAGGAATTTTTTTTCAGATTGCTCCCTCTTTCTTAGCGATTAGCTTTTTCTCCCCCTTTTACTTTTTTTTTCTTGCCATACTCAGCCTGACCCAGCCTGTGAAGCTGTAAGTTGGCAGCTGTGATTGCAGTACAGATTTCACACAGTGTAATTACTGCAGTGACACTAGGACTGAGAGGTACAAAGAAAAAAAAAAAAAGAGGCCCTACAGGTTATTAGCACTAAACACTGGGAGAAATCAAACGGGGAGTCAATGCGTAATTTCGAGGCCCATCAAGCCTCATCAGGAACAGCGGGGAGGGAAGTGCCTCACTTCATCATCTCACTCTCTGACTTTTGTTGAAAATTACAGTAATTAAAAAAGAGCTAAGTACTTCTCAGGCAAGGGGTCTTTTCTTTACCCATCACCTTTTAGTTGGCTGCTGATTCTGTGTGACCTTTTCCTTGGCTCTGTCTATCGCAGTCAACACAGATCTTTGTTGAACGGCTCTCTGAAACCTAATTACTATCTGCTGGGTGATGTAGTATTGATCAGAAAAGGTGGCACAGCAAAATAAAAGTACCAACACTGTGGCCCCAGCAATCGAAAAGTAATTCCAGCTCCATAGAAACGGCCCTTCCATCCCACTTATTAGAGGCAGCTGTGATGTTGCGAGATCGATACACCACACCGGATTGCTTCTTTGACTAAAAAGCTGGCTTTCTTTCTAGAAGTCATGTACAAGCAATGGCCTCTGACTTCAAAGGACTTTGCCCTAATGCACTGTGTGAGTGAACAAATTCTCTGTTGGCAAACATCTTCAGTACAAGAAGTGGTGCTGTTGTTTTTCTAAATCACTGCTTATATTTAGCATCATAAAGCCATTTCCATGGGGTCCATCCTCCTGCTGATGAAGCTCAACTCTACCTCAATGAAAGACCATTCGATATTCTACTCTATCCAGGGAGTAATTTTCAGTGTGTTGGAGACCATAATCTAAACAAGATAATTCAGTACCTCACAATTAATAAAGCCATTTTAACAAGAAAAATATTATTTCTAAAAACCAGTATTAATGAATTTCTTGCTATAATATATACGGCAGGTAAAGGTTGGATTGTGATTCACTGACATTTATTAAGGGAGGAAACTATAATTTTGTAGAAATAATTTTTAGATTACTTGTTATTTCTGACAAAAGGATAATAATTTTCAATTTACATGAAACATAGGGCTATAAAAACTCAAATTTCTTTGAATTCCAGCTTTGAGAGCAGGATATTCTGGTAATTATACCTAAAGGGTTGGTTGTGTTGACTTGCTCAGAGTTGGCTCACCTCTTATTTGTAGCATACAGACGTTTTCAGTGGGGTATGCATAATAACTATTTAGAGTGGCTGTCATAGCTAAAGCTAAGGAGACAGCTTGGTTTACTTTCTATTTCCAGACACCTATAGCTTGAATAATTAACATTTCATTGGGAAAAGATTTCATCTACAATTATTTTGTTATTCAAATTTGCATCTTATTCCCAATCTCTCTAGGTATGATTCAGATAATGTCATGATTATTTATTTTCTATCTAAATCATTAACTGCCCAAGAACCCATACTATCAAGAAAGTCAGTCAATTATGTATTGGGTTTATTTAAAGATAACTACAAGAATTAGATAAATCAAAGCCATCAAGAAATTTCCCAAGGATTTTTCCTAACACTGTGACTGCTGTTTTCTTTCCAAGAATATCATCCTATGAAAACAACAGCTATGCAATGTTATTCCAATCCCATTATGAGATGAATTCATCTCATCTGTCTTAAATGCCTAAGGACAATCATAGAAATATCACAGCATTTAAAACCGGTGCAGTTATTTGCAAAATCCAAATCCAAAACATGGAGAGTGCTACATCAAACAAGCCATCAAGCAGCCACCAGCCACTAACTGCAGGTTGTGTCCTGCTAATCCGAGGCAGCACTTCCCATCTGATATGTCTGTCTTCAGTTCCCAGTGCTGAGTTCACAGGAGCCACACTGAAGTCAGTATTTGTTCCACATTTTACTTGCAAACTCAGATGAAGAACAAATAAAGGCTGTATTTCTTGCCTTATAAGTACAAACCCATAACAATTGTATGGCGTATTATTTTATGAACATGCAAATGGAAACTAGAGTCATGAATGACCACTGGTTTCGTATATTAAAAATTGTAAGAATTACTAATTTTGTTTGTTATTCCTATTTATTTATTTTTTCCCTAACTCTCAATTCTACAAATGCTAATTCTAAACTGTTGTATACTTCTCTAGTATAATGTATAGTTTAGAGTTCACAGATGTTTAATTAGCTTCTGCAGAGCTACTGATTAAAATACACATAAGATTTGCTCACAAACCCCTTAGAACATTAAAATAAGCTAATGCAGACCTTGAAATTAGCATTAAATGTACAAAGTTCATACAGAAACCAAATATGCAAAAAGGAGCATATGTTTAAGTCTGTTACAGTTCTGTAACTTCATGTGTTAATCTGGCTTGTTTTTTGACACGATATTATGATTTATAAGAAATCTTAGGGACCTAAGACATGAGTTATGATTCAAATAACCAGACATTCATGAGCATAGGATTGCTTTAAGCTTCCACGGCTGTTTGGCTTTCCAGTCTGTGAGCAACTGTGTTCCGTAAAAAAAAGGTCTTTGCTTTTTCAGAGAGTCCTTTTTTTCTGCCAGCAAATGTGTTTTTAAATAACAGTCCTTTAACCCAGCACTTGTTTTCTCTGTGCATAATATAAATGCAATAGTGATTGCTGTAGTCATGTAGGAATGGGACGCTTGGTCAGAGCAGTTAAGTAAGAGAAATCTGAAGAGAGGACAAAAGTTTACAAAAGTATTTTTAAAGTAAGATAGAGTATTCTCTTATGCTCAATACTAATTTCACTTATTATTTTTAATAATTAAATTTGGAATTTACTAAAAATAGTTTTATCTTTAAGGAGTATTTTATATTTATATTTTATATTTAAGAAAGAGACACAGAAATCCTTAGGAAAAGGTAGGTACACACACTCAGAACATGGGTAGGTCTTCTCAAGAGAGATGCTTTGGCCTTCTCCATTATTATGTAAAGGATTATTATAGTGCATTTGTTACAATTAATAAGCCAATATTAATATTTTACCCTGACTTTGGTTAGATTTCCTTGGTTTCACCCAGCGTCTGTCTGTCCCTAACCCTATCAGATGCGTTACATTTTGGGTTTCCTTGTAACATGTCTTGGCTGTTACAGTTTATTAGACCTTATTTTGTTTTGATTAGCCTGAAGTTTTGGGGTTGCTGGTCATGTATTTTATAAGCTAACCCACAGTTTGGATGATTTTCTTGTTTTTTCTTCCTGGTTCAATTGGAATATGGACCTGAGGAGGAAGGCCAAAAGCTATTCCTGTTGATATCCATCAACATACCATCAACATGGCTTATTAGCTGTCAAAGGTCTGCCAGGCTTTCCCACTTCATGGCTTCATTTCCCCATTCTATACTGCATGTACTCTTTTTATTTTACTTATTTATTTTATGAGGATGGGTGTTTTGCCTAACCTATGTCTACCACGTGCATGCCTGATGCCTGAGGAAGTCAGAAGAGGGTGTTGGATCCCCTCTACTTAGAGTTATAGACAGTGTGACCTACCATGTGAGAGCTGGGAATCAATCCCAGGGCCTCTAGAAGAGCGGCCAGTATTCTTATCTGCTGAGCCACCTATCCAGTCCCATATGTACTCTGAAAAAACCCTTAATACAGCTCACTTCCTTGAGGAAGACTTCACTATACAGATTCTCTCAATTTGTCCATTCCTCCTTAGTTGCTTATAAAAACATTTTATGTCACTATAGACTCACACATATTTTTACATTGTAAAATCCCAAACTATTAATTTTTGGTGGCTCAGATGATTCTGGATTGGCCACCAGCCACTTTTTTCTGAGATTGTCCTTTGATGCATCCATGGCTTGGTGTGTTTCTATTTTAGACATTTCCCTAAAGATTGCTCCCTATTTCTAAAACCTCCAATTTTTCTGCAGAGCCTTTGTTCATTTTATTAGAAGATATAATTAAAAATTGTGACATGAGAGATGTTATTGCTCCTAAGTCATCTCATCTGACAGAGAAAGCAAATCCACTGTATGTTTACAAACACAGGTATATACACACATTTTAATACTTAACCCTCTGTGTTTATAGTAGGCTAATCACGAGTTCAAACTAATGTGTCTAACTCTAATTAATGGATCATTCCAGACTTCTCCTCTTGCTTGTTGGCAAGTTCCCAGTCCAACAGTAAGAATCCTAACTTCCATCATTCATACAGTGTTACTGAATTGTTACCCCATACACTGAGAAGTATTCTTTATCAACAAAACACATGCTTATGTGCAGTTTCCTTGGATGTTAGTCTTATAGAGATCGCTTATTTCTAGTTACTTAGGTTACATCCTTTCTCCCCATCTCCTTCAGTGAGGCTGCTTCATACATTTCTAATAGATGTGCCTCTCTCATCACCACCTGTATCACACATCCTGGGATACTACACAGTTTCCCAGTTGCTTCAAAGTTGTATACATTAAGTTGAATCCCTTCTGCTATCAAGTCTTATGGATACTTGTAACAAATTAGCATTCTATGTATTTCTATATTTCAAAATTTGTCACATCGAAATGATTCTGGTTCCCAAATAAAATATCTGTAAATTATAACAGCTTTAAAACAGCCATGTTAAAAGCCAGCACAATAGTCAGCAGGCACTAGCACTTGTTGCCAGACATGAAATACTGTGTTGATTTAACAATATTCCATCTGTGTGGCATGCTAGTGGGTAAGTTATCAGGGCAATCACATTAACTATATAAATCCACCTAATTGTTACGTGGTACTGAACTGATTAACAACCCAAAACTGTTCTAATATTTTTGTGTACCTGTGAGTATGTGTCCACTTGTGTGTATAAGCTCAGGTATGGGCACCACTGCCCACTTGTCAAGGTCGGAGGTGTCATTCCTCACCTTCTACCTTTTTTGAGACAGAGTTTCTTTCTTGTCTAGATGGACCTCAAGTTTCCAGGGATTCTCAAATGTCCATCTGCTGGGATTTTAGACACAGGTTACCTGCCTACTTTTGGTGGCTTATGGAAACTTGAACTCAGGTCTTCACACTTGTCTGGCAAGCTCATTACTCATGGATTCATTTCTATAGCCCTATTTTAAGTGTTATTCTAGCAGTACAGTCCATAGCATATTTGAGTAATTTCTCTTAATATATATGTATATGTATGTATGTATGTATATAGATAGATAATGTTGACACTAATAAAACACTACCAACATAATAAAGAATTAACAAAGGACACAAAAACATAGGAGAATTGAAATTAAAATATCTTGAATATATTAAAATATATTTGACAAATTTTAACCGAATGAGCTTGCTAAACTATTAAAATGTTTCTCTAATACGCTGACAACATTTAAAGCATCTACTCTCTATCAATCATCAATGGTTGGATAAACAGACTCTCTCACGTCTTGTCTTGTGAAGGCAAGGTGATAACAGCTGTAACCCTTTGGTTAGTTTTCAGCTAGCAATTCATTTGTAGAACACATACAGAAACTCATGCAAAGTTCCAAAACACAGGAATAGTCATTGGAGCATTGTTTGTAATAGCCAAAGACTGAAAAGGACCAAATGTTTATTGACATAGAAATGGTTAAATAAAATCATGATGTATCCATATGCTGTAAGGCAGATTTGTAAAATGTGTGATACTGCTTCAAAATATGTTAACTGAACAAGGGCATATATAGTATATGATCTGTTCCAACTAATGGGGAAGGACGAAGACAATGGGGAGTGGGGCAAGTAGGGTGCCTGGAAGAGAGAAGGAAGAAAAGGCAACAGAGTGAGAAACTCATTCATGGATGTAACATCCCAGTAAAAGTGCACAAGGACTAATAACCATGGTTGCTTCTAGGAGTTGTGGAAAAGACAGAACTGTTTTTGCAGTATTTGATAGCTTTTGTTATCAAGTACAGTACTTTTTTTTTTTTACCTAAAAGGATGATTAACACTTTAAAAGTAGTAAGAACTGTTATTCATAAAAGAATGACTATTTGAATTAATTCTCTTATAAGAGTAGCTAAAAGAGAGGTTTTCTATAATAAAAAAAAGAAAACTTCAATTGAAGAGGCTAGAGAGTTACGTTGTTAAAAGTGCATTCCGCTCTTGCAGAGGATCTGAGTTCTATTCCCAGCACCCACATCAGGCAGCTCATAACTGCCTGGACCTCCAGTTCCAGGGTATCCTTCTGGTCCAGGATACTAGCTCTGAGAAGTATACACAACTGCACAGATACACACATATACACATAATTTTAAAATAAAAAATTAAATCTTGAAATTGAGTACCATCAGGAACAGAATTTGCCACAGCTATTCCATTATGGCCTAGCTAAGGTGCAAGGGTGAGATGCTGTGAATGCTATTCTTGGTTGTCAACTTGACTACATCTGAAATTAACTAAAATCCAAAAATGGATGGCACACCAGTGAGAAAGTTTTGCTTAATTTGAAGTAGAAATATCCTCTTCTAATCTGGATCTTAAGGCAGGAAAACACACTTCTTTAATCCAAGCTACATGTTCTGCTGGAAGCCCATCCAAGGACGTGGAAGAAAGAAGACCATGCTCTTTGCCTGCTTCTCCCTTCCTTTACAGTCTACTTCCTCAGGATTCCAGCATCTACTGCTAACCAGCTGAGACATCCAGCCTCATGGACTGAACAACTTCTAGATCCTTAAACTTTCCATCTTAGCCAGTCATTGTTGGATTAGCTTGACCACAACCTGTAAGCCATTCTAATAAATCCCATATATAAGGGGGGGCATGGAGAAAACAAGAGAGATTCATTCTGTAAATTCTGTTACTCTAGAGAACCCTGGCTAATCCAGATGGACACCAACTTTTTTTTTCTTTCTTGGCTGTTTAAAGTCATGCTGTCGTGATACCTGCTCATCAATTCCCTGATTTCGTCTTGGACACCAGTTGTGGTTTTTTTGTTACCTCACCTGTAAAATGAGGCAAGTAGCACCCACCTTGAAAGCTGCAATGGAGACAGCTGAAATATTAAATATACAAGTCAGCAGCTAAGCGACACATCCAGGAGAGTGCTGGAAACAAGTGGATGGGAGCTATTTTTTTTTTTTCATTCAAAAATTCTTTGGAAGAATACACCAACTACAAAATGTATAGTCCAAAAAGCACTAAATGAATTTTTGTTTAATGGGACACAAACTTTTTAATCCCAGAAATTGTGTTTCTTAGTGTAGGCGCAGATAATACACACAGGTTAGGTGGTATTAATGTATTTGCTTATATCCAAGAATTTGTTGTAAAGAATAGACTTAATTTCTGAAGCCAGACTCGTCTAGTTTCTTGAGAGTTCACAGGCTCCTGTCCCTTCTGATCTAGAAGCACATCTCCCTCCTTTTGCAAGTCAAAGTAGTTAGCTATCCCCCCTGGCCTGTTGCTGAATACCTGACCATCCTCAGTCTACACAATAAGCTAGGCTCCAGTGAGAGAACTAGAGCATAGGATTGAACAGCAAATGGTCCCAGCAAGTGCCTGAAAAGCACCTTGAAGGCTATGGAAAGGATATTGTGGGTGGAAAGAGTATGAGAAATGGAAGTCACACACATACCCTCCTGAAAACTAAACCACATGGCAATTAGCTGTCTCTCTGAGAAGACAGACCAACTTCTGCTTTTATTCATGACCATTTACCATACATACTCACTGGCACACTTACAGGATCTTTGCAACAGGCATGTGCCTCAGATTCTCTTAGGAAACATGCTAATTACATCAGAGGAAGGAGTAACTGTTTCATACAGTCACATTATTTGATGTTTCATGGATGGATTATTGACTAAATGCCGCCAATGTAACAGGAAATCATGAATGCCTTTGTGTTTTTACTCTATTTAAAAAGTAGAAAAATAAAACCTCACTGAAGTTGCTAGTTAGAAGCTGCCTCCATGTCACCTGGTAAATGGGGCGGGGTGGGGGGCTTGTGTGTGCAAGATAAGACTGTTCTGTGGGGAGGGGAAAGAGACGGAGCTTCAGAACTTCTTAAAGGAAGCGACAACTGCGAAACAGGCTGATAAACAAAAGATAAGACAGAGAGGCCCTACAGTATAGCAGCTACTTTCCAGACAGGCCGGGAAGGGAGCTGAAGTCTCACCTAAAAAGGTAAGCTGCTGACCATGGTAAAAACAGACTGGCAGTTTCACCCGTTTGATAAGGCCACCAACTCTCACTAGGCTCAAATCCAGTTGGCGTCTGGCTAGGACAGTGACTTCTGTGTCTGGATGGGTGAACAGTGGAGAGAGTTCCCTACGTCTACGGGCTATGGTCTAGCACCATCTGGAGAGGGTAACAGCCTTGTTTTGAAAAACTGTCTCTCACAGGCCTAAAACTCACCATATAGGCAGTCCTGGCTCTCCACTAAATCCCGGTGATCCACCTGTCTCCGCCTCCCCAAGTGCTGGGGTTGCAAACACGTGCTACCACCCTTGCCTTGTTTTCTTGTGGCTTCTGAGTGTCAAACCCAGGTCTTTGTGCTTGAAAAGCATGGACTTTGCTGTCTGAACTATATCTCGAGACTGTTTTTTAGTCAGTTAATCTGCACCTTTTAATTGGTGAGTTAAGAATTTTCACATTTAAGATTAATCTTGAGAGACATTTTTGATTCTTGAAATTTCTTGGTTGTTTCTGGTTGGTTGAATTATTATTATTTTTGTTGTTTTTTGCTTTTTTTGTTTTCTGTCTTTCTTATTGGTATCAGAGTTTTACTACTTTAAATATGTGAGGCGGTGGGAAACATTTTCATTAAAATCATTTCATTAAAATGTCGTTTGGCTTTCTTTCCTTTTCTTCCTTCCTTCCTTCCTTCCTTCCTTCCTTCCTTCCTTCCTTCCTTCCTTCCTTCCTTCCTTCCTTTCTTTCCATCTGGCTTCTTTCTTTTACTGCGTTATTGATTCTTCTTCTCTGTTCACTTATTTCTCTCATGAAATGTGCTCTCTGTGTGTGGTACTCCTTTAAGTGTGTTTAAAGCATTGTCTTGGGAGTAATGAGCTGCTTTAATTGGTACTGTTCATGCAATGTCATCATCTCTGCATCAACTTAACATATAGCTCTGCTGTAGGTAGCAATCCTAGTTGGTAATTATTTACTGTCATGCCATGAAATACATTATTCTATGATTTTCAGCCTTTTAGAGTTGTTGATAGAATCTGTGATAAAAAAAAATCATCAGTTTTTGTATTAATAAGTAAGTCAGTATTTTCCTTACAGATTTTAGTGTCGTTTTTTCGCTTTGTGTCTTAGTACTCGGACTGGAGCATACCGTGGAGACTTCTCTGGCCGCGCGCACCTGAGTTTCTAAACGCCTGGTGCGTTTTCATGTCTAAATCTCTGTGTAGATTTTAGAGATTTTCTCCTATAATTTTATCAAATAGATATCTGTGCTTTAAAAACAAATGCCTTACCTCCTTCATCAGCTTTCTAGACTCTTAGCTTTGTGTCTTGGGTGTGGCAGCCATCTGGCCCGTCACTTTTTCTTTACTTACATATGAGCGCACTGTTTTTCCACATTGACTTCCACGTCTAATCTTCTTTCTTTACTCGGCCTAGTCTATCGATGCTTTCCACCAAGATACAATTCCAAGTTTTCTATAATGTTCCCTATTTTTTAAATTTGTTAATGGTTTATTGATTTTTGTTTCATGTGCATTGGTATTTTGCTCGTATGTATATCTGTGTAAGGGTATCCCATGGTACTGGAGTAACAAACTGTTGTAAGCTGCCATGTGGGTTCTAGAAATTGAACCCAGGACATCTGGAAGAGCGGCCAGTGCTCCCAATCACTGAGCCTCTCTCCAGCCCTGATTTTCACCTAATATCAATTCCCTTGCTAAATATGTTTTCCTTTTGAGAGTTTTGTCCACGTTGCTGATTTTCTCTATTTTGTTGACTCACTCCTTTACGTGGTTGACTTTCCTCTCCTGATCCTGATTTGTTTCCTTACATTACCCATCTGCTTTTTCCCTCTATCTTCTTTGAGATCACTTTTACTCCTAAGCTTTTGAGGTCTTCCTTCGGCATTGGTCTTATTTCTGTAACATTGGACTTTGTAGCTGAGGAGTGATAGCTTTTGGAAGAGTCATTGTGTTATCTTCCTTTTCATGTTTCTAGAATTTCTGAGTAATCTGAGGATTTGTCAGTCGTTTCTAGTTTTACTTGGGGATGTTCTTAATGATAACACTACTTTTGAAGGCTTTATCCACAGTACTGCTCAGAGAGGAAGGAAAAAATTCTCCAAAATAAAGCCAAGCCATACAAGATATAGAGTTACACTTAAAGTCTTTTAAATCTTACTGGTATATCACCAATTACTATGAAGCAGAATGTGAAAAAACTAATGTCGAGCATTCTAAAAATATTTAGGATTGCTGTAAAAATAGAATATAAACTAATGAAGACAGGGACAGGAAAAGGAAATTTTTTTTTCTAGACTCTGATTTTACCTAATGCTCAAAGCCCTCCAAGTTAAGTTACTTTTATTTAGTGATCAGAAATTACATTAAAAGCAGATTAAATAGATGAGCTATGTGTTTTATTTGTAAATTGGATTTGTTTATTTAATCATCACACAACTAATTTTTTCTATAGTAATTTAAGGCAATATTCAAGAAATTAATATAAGATCAACACAAAATGAGAAAAATCTAATAAGAATTATTTGTAAACTTTTTTTCTGTGTTAACTAGCACACCTCCCATTATGTACATGTGTGAGACACGGTTTGTCTCAGGTCTTTCTCTCTGACACATGAAGGCTTTGTGACAGTGAGGATCATAGTTATCTTATTGGTGTGAAAGGTACCTGAGACATTTTGATGCTTAATATGTTTTTTTTTAAACAAAGAATGTAAGGACAATCATTAGCCATGTGACTTACTCACTACTAGAATCCTAGACAATGTGTCTAACTGAAACAGCTTATTTCTCAGTGTATAGGACTAGTCAATGAGACATAAATGCAAAGCACGGGACCTTAGGAAATCCCTTTATGCCCTGCTGCGATTTCTCCTGTACACAGTGGCTAGTTTTAAACACTGTACTTGAATGGTGAGTGGAGACCCAGACCATCTCAGAAACTCCATTTCTGATACCTTGAGCCCCTCAAGTGCCAGTAATTGATTCTCTCCAGATTCCCAACCTAGTAACTTAAGCCATAGTGAGGTAAATAGTCTGATATGTCATACTAAGATAGCCAATGGAACGCATCATAAATTATGTAATTAAAACTAATACACAACTATATTTCACTCCATTAATGGTTAGACAAGGGGGCTGGAAAAGGAGAACCATTTGTTAAGGCATAAATCAAAGAAAAGCATTAGATATACACACAAATATATTAACAGAAAACAGTACACATTCACTCCCATAATGGATGTTAATATTAGGAAAGTTTCACGCATATTAAATGTTGACTTACTTAAGTCTGAATATGAGTTTTCAGAAAATGCTATATCATCATATTCCAAGCACCACTCAAAAAAAGGTTTGGTAAGGTAACCTTGTGTTTGTCAAGGACTCAAGGAGTTACCATTTAATTTCTTAGGGTTTTCTTTTTTCTCATCCTTTAGGGTACCAGTCAGCAAGCTTTTGTAAAAATTCTCAGTTTACAACTTTCTTTCTGCTATTCCCAGAAAACTCTCCTAAGCAAGACTTCAACTTCCTAATCCATGATTACTATAATTGCTTTCTAACAGCCTTTCTGATTCCCCCTCTTATCCATCTATCTCATCTCTTCTCAGACCCTTCCGTTTAACTGCATCATTTTGCTGTCTATTGAGTGCTTTTACATTTAACTCATCGTTACAAATTCATCCTACCAAATGGTGGCATGGGAGGGTACTATGTTCATATTCATCCAGATTCTCAGTCCATCTTCTGTTAAAATCAGATGGAGCTTTTTGTAAAGCTGAGTATTTTAAAGATGCTTTTGAAGGTCGATACCAACTTCTAAAGGTTATTATTAACTAATCTTAGGCATTTATATTGTTTCAAAAGGACAACCATCATCACTAACCAGTGATATACAGTGATATATATAGTAGTGAACAAGGAGGCACATAATTCTTACATTTATGTTTTCACTCAACTGCCATAGTTGAAGGCTACAAACATAATGGAAGACTTCATTCAGCAAAGAGCTTACAACCTGGGCCTTGGACAGACAGTCTTGGATTAGAACATACTTTCTAATAAGTCTTTCCTGTAGCAGAAGCAGCAGAAGCTAAGCCTTGAGGAAAGAAAATATGGGTCCCTGAGATTCTAGCACAGTAGGAAAAAAGTGGGTAGTGAGAAATGTGTTGGAAGTCAATGTGAAGCTATGTTACATCTTTTGATATCAGTATGTAAGAAAATATCATACTATTCAAAGTCTGAGAGATATGCTTTCAGAAAGCAGGAGGCACTAAGTTTGCCTGGAGAAAAGGGAAAGCAATGCACCACCTAGGAGTTACCTCAACAGCCCAGATGGAAGCTAGCCAAGATGAGAGGTTAACCAAGAGAGAGCAAGACATACTGATCATTACCATAAGTGTATGCCGGTGTCATCCTGGACCTCACACTGTGCTTAGGTCTGACTATCAGGCAAAGAAAAAGATTCTCCAGGAGGCGTCTGTAAATTCTTTGTCTCTTCTCTTGATTCTGGAACCCTAGGATGTAGAACTGCTGGAAATTTTTATTTCTTAAGGAATTTATGTTCATGCTAAAGGTTGCCAGGAAAAGAGGGAGACAGGGAATGGGTGACACCAAACAGTCACCATGGCTTCAAGGTTTAATGAGGATATTTTGGACATTAGTCCTCTTTTCACTGTTTGTGAAAAATCTACACTTTGATTTTTTTTTAAAGAGGATATTCTTCAATGTATCCTAAATTCTGCTTACTTGTAGACAAAACGAGTAGTAAATTACAAATTTATACTATGTACTGACATTTCCCCTACCCTCCCTGTTCACAGACCATGTAGCCAAATACTAACTCTGCTTAGAATTGAATAATTTTGTAGCCTATTGAACATTTAGTTTTGTTTGGACACAAGAGGCTATTAGGACAAAAAGAGTCTCACTATCAAAACTTAGATAAAAATATGGTGGGGGAAAAATCAGCATCCTGATTGAACAATTCTACACGTTAATCTTCATGGCATCAAATAATATATAAAGAACATCAGATATGTACCTGGAATAGAACTTAATAGACTTTTCCTTTAAAAGTTCAGGTAATAAATGGTTCTAATTTTTCTGGCAGAGTTTTTTGTTCAACTCAGTTTTTTTTGTAGAGGACGAAAGGAGCTGCAGTCAGTCCACAGTGGGCAAACAAGCAGGTCTGGCTGTGTGTATGTGTGTGTGTGTTTCATTGCTGTTGTTGTTGTTTTGTTTTTGTTTTTGTTTTTTGTTTTGGAAGGTTTCATTCTATAAACAAGTTGTAGGCAAGATTTGCATATCCTGTAGCTTCCCAATCTCGGCATTATAACCAGCTGCCCCTCGATCACAGATTAACCTGGACACATCACATTTATTTACTCTAGAGCATAAACTGATGGAGCAGGCAACATCCTCATCAGTTACAGTGACAAAAGTCTAAACAAATTCCAAAGTGTCATAAACTGAAGATCAAATACTCCATCTTAGGAGTGATAAACATTATTTCAACTTACAACTTACTGGCCAGGGCTACTTACTCACATAGCCCACTCAGTCCTGAGGGGCTTCCTAGGATATCCATGCAATGCCTAGAATGTGGCCAATATTTAGTTGACTACCAGACTTATTTTAAGTTAAGGATCGTTCTGGGGAAACTTTTGTTTCATTCAAACAAGTTGCCTGTGTGCGAAGCTGTCAAACTGTAGTCTAGCAAGTTAAGCTTGTAGACATTTCAACTGATCTAATTAATCACTCCAAATAGATATTGTTGAAAGGCTCATGATCTCTCAAAAGACTTACTCTTCTGTGAGAAATTAATTTGGCATACTTCAGTTTAGATAACGTTAATAAAGAGAAATTGATAGAAGAGAAAATAAATGAATGAAAAAATCCTGACCATCAGACTGACAGATTTCCATCATGGAATAGCTTAGATATGCAAATGTACTTTAATTATTGTTTGGTATTATACTTAGTAAAAATTATACATTTTCCTATCATCTAAATTTCAGATCCAAGATGATACCTTCCATCAACCAGATTTGTCTTTCAAAAAACAAATGATTAGTTTTAGTCTAAAAATTCTTAGATTACTTAAATTATATAAAGTTATGTTTGATTTTTTAAAGAATTGCAGGTTTTCTAGTAGTGTCATTTACTGTTAAATTATGAGAATATGTGGGCAATAGATTTCATCATTAGACTGCCTATCTTCTGACTTTTTATAAAAAGCATAAATTGGGGTTTTAATGAAGTCCTTCCTCAATCATACATTCTAATAACAGTAACATTCCAAGAAATGATATACTTATAAAAGCATGGATCTGTAAGAAAGGAAGGGGAACACAGATAAAATTATTCATACTACTTAAAGAGAAAAACAGATGACCATGTGGATAGAGGGTAAACTCTGTTTTCTTGGAAAACTCACATTGATATTACAGTATGATTTTATACTTGTAAAAGTCTTTTGTTTTTACAATAAGCTGTAGAATGTGAATTTGCATACATAGAAAGATGCAATGGTAAGGAAGAATTTGGAGGGAGTCAAGAATTAAAAAGCAGTATATGGCATTATATCCTCTCATGCTCCGGAGGTATGGTACAATTAGTATCATTATTCAAATACATTTTATCAAACAAGACTTTCCCATTTTCATGTGATTGTGTAAAACTCAAACCTGATTTTTTTTCATATCCATAAAAGAATTTCAAGCTGTCTGACAGTTATTATTGTTATACCTTTCATTTCATTAAATTTAATATTATTCTATCTCTGACTTGCATACATAAATGTTTTTCAAATTTGCCCTCAGGCTCACATTTAGGCTGGACAATGTGGCATTAAAGTAGACAAACAGAAAATAAATAATTTAATTTAGATGAACAGCCTTGCCTGGATTGTTGTCATACCCTTATTTCTCAAAAAGTATCACTGAATTCACCTAAAATATGAAATTTAGTAGTCAATTCTATAGAATATCTCATTCTCTTAACACACACACACATACACACACATACACTTTTATAAAGCTGAAGGTAATAACTTGAAAAAAATAATAAAAAGCAATCTACCCAAGGACTGAGATAAAGATCTGTGCTTGCCTCACAAACATGAGTTTGTAAGTTCCATATCTTTTTTTAACCCTTTAAATATTTTATTTATTATTTACTATGCATGTGGAGTGTTTGCTTGTATATCTCTGTGTACCACATGCGTGCCTAACTCCTGTAGAGGCCAGAAGAGGACATCAAATCCCCTGGAAATGGAGTTACAGATGGTTGTGAACTACCATGTGGATGCTGAGCATCAAACCCAGGTCCTCTGGAAGAGCAGCCAGTGCTCTTAATCACTGAACCATCTCTCCAGCCTCCCCTGTAAGTTCCATTGCTATACCTGAGTTCCATCTCCAGAATCTATATAAAAATACCTGGCATGGTGACACAAGTTTATAACTGATCACTGAGGAGGTAGAACCAGAAGAATCCCTGAGCTTGTCAGCATGATAGTAGCCTAATTGGTGAGATCCAGGAGAGACTCTTTCCAAGGAAGTATACAGCTGTTTCTAAGGGCGATACTCAAAGTTGCTCTATGGCCTCAATATGTGCAGGCACCCACACACATATGTACCTGTACACACATGCACACACACAAATACATAAAAAAATCTACAGACATTTTCAAAGGTAGAATATATAAAATTTTAAATGCATTAGTTAGTGGTCCATTTAAGTGAAAAATGTGGCTCTTTTGATTTGTGTATCAGCACTTTAGATTTTCATGGATATTTTAAATAGATTTGAAAATTTTAACTCTTCAGTATGTGATTTTTTTTTCTGTACCAACCAGTTTAGAGAGCTTTGAGTATATATTATATCCCTACCTCCAGCCATGAACTTCGAGTCCTTTATATGCAGCAGCCTTCTGAATCAAGGAGATGGAAGACCTCCCACCACTACACAAAGTGTCAAGACATTTTTTTCCCTTTTTGAGTGTTCCCCAAAAACCTCATTTAAGAAAGAAAGATGAAAATAAAATATAATAACTTTCCAGGAGAAATATTTGATAGCCAACATTATCAACTTTTAGACTTGGTTTAAAATGTAGCTGGGTTTGCTAGTACATGTGGTAAATCAATTTTATTCAGATTTATGGTTTTGTTGTAAAGAAAGCAGATCATTTTATAAAGATAGAACATCTCATAGCAGCTAGCATTGAACTCATTAAAAAATTAATCTGTTTTCTCAAGAAACACAATTGTAAGCCAGACATGGGGATACATGTCTTTAACCTTACACAAATGAGTTCAAGGTTATCCTGGGCAATATAGTGAGACAGACATGTATAACAGGTAAGATAGATAGATAGATAGATAGATAGATAGATAGATAGATAGATAGATAGATAGATAGACAGACAGAAAGGAAGGGGAAAGTTGGAGAGGAAGTAACAGAGGGAGGGAGACAATCTGTTGTCAATTAAAGTCAAGCACTTTGTTTAAAGTGCTGAAACACAGTGGTCTCTGTTGTGAATATTTTTTCCTTTTCCTTTTCCTTTTCTTTTTCTTTGACTTAGAATTATCTAGTACCAAACCTATTTGAATTAAGGAGAATCCTCCAGGTAAATGCAGTATTGCTGAATGATGGTGTTTTGTCTCCCTTTTGGGAAGGCCAGAGGAGAACTTCCCCAGAGCAGAGTGCATATGCCTGAGTGAGAGGCAGTCTGTGTTGCATTTGGATGTGGGAATTCCATCTGGAGGCAGTGACTTAATGACAAAAACATATCATTAGCCTCTGTTGTCCCTCTGGTTTCTGCCCATTTCCAAAATTGTTCTTCCATTTTCTGTTTAGTCTCTATAATTTCAATAATCTTTTTTTATTAAAAGAACCCGTTGGATTCTGTGAATTTTCCTATCACTGTTGAAAACCAATTACTGTTGTCTCTATAAAGCACATAAGCAATAGAGCTGAATTCACAACCAAATGTACTACAGAAATCTGTGGAGAAATGTTGCCATGTTAAAAAGAAATCTTCATCATCTATCACTGTGCTTTAGCTCTCAGAACCTTCCTCAGCAATCTGATAAGAGGGTTTTGGACTCATTGTCAAGGCAGTCAATTGTGAGATGAGGAAAAATAAAACAATATGGCAAAACCTAGCCTTTTGCCTTGCTCTAAGATTTGTTTGCCAATCACAAAGTTAGGTTCCGAGCTGAGTCCTGTTGGCTGTCAAAAGGAAAGGACCTTGGCTAGATTTATGAACTAAAAACTGCATCTGCCACACAAAATCTGGCTGCTTCCAAAACAGACTACCTGGGAGAGAGCTTGGATTTTCAGCTGGTAAATTGAGGCTCTAATCTCAGGCACTGAGGCTGAGACTTCAGGGGAAAAGTCTAATGTCCATAGTCACTTAAATAAGGACTTGAAAGAGGGAAGAAGCCAACTCTTGAAAGTCAAATGAGTGCTAAAATGTCACCTATTTTCTGAATTGAATGATCCTCTCAAATGCCTCCTCATTGGTCTCCCTGCTTCCTGATCCTGCATAATCTTGTTCCTGAAATGTGAATTAACACATATAAACCCTTTACTTAAGGTGCATCAAGGGCACTCCATTACATTTACAATAACATCTTAAGTCCTTAACATGGTCCAGTCTATCAGCTACAAATGTATAAGTTACTCCTTGACAATAAAATATGGCCACTCTTTGCCTTAAGAGAAAAAAAAAAAACTACCACCACCACCACCAACAACAACAACAAAAACCCATAGAGTATGGCATAGCCGGCTATACACCAATATAAAATAGTAAACAAAGAAGGACTGGGGGAAAGAGGTAAATTTGATCAAAACACATTATACAACAATCTCAAAAAGTTAACAAAACGTTATTTAAAAATAATAAACTAAAGCCCACAACATAGATAATGCTCACAGACATTATGTTCTGTCAAAGGAAGCAGCAAGATGTACACTGAATGACTCGTTTTCTGCGGAGCTCCATTTGCCCTCTTCTTCCGTAGAACAAAGACTCACAAGGGCATAAAAGGAAAGCTCTGCATCCCTCTATCCTCAAACCTCTGACACAAAATACACGGGAGTTCTCCTTATGCCAGCCTATTCTATGGGACCCACACTTCTGTCTCATTTAGAACAAAGAAAGCGTTCTCTCAATATTCTTAGTTTCAGTAATTTGCTATCATGGTTCACAGAATACAGGGAAACACTTTACTTACAGTTATTGCTTTCTTATGAAGGATATGATTCAGGAACAGCCATATAGAAAACATGCATAGGGCTGGGTGTGGGAGAGGAATGAGGTGTCTCCAAGCCTCTCTGGGGATGATACACTCCCAGCACTTGATATGTTTACAAACCCAGGAGTTCATCATACAGTATATACAAGGTTTCACTTAGACAAAGGTTGATTACATCATTATTTGTTGGTGATTAAGTTGCTCTCCAACCCCCTCCTTCCCCCAGAGTTTAAGATGGGGAACAAGTCTGAAAGTCTCAAGCCTCCAGTCATGCCTGGCCGTACTGGTGACCAGTCCCATCCAGGAAACCCATCTATAAGGCATATCCATAGCATGTATAAGACACCTATTAATCCAGAAATCTGAAAAATCTTAGAAACTCTCGTGATAAAAATTCAAACACTAAGACCAAATAAGAAATTCCTGTCACTGCTATTATTGGGGTCCTTACAAGCTTTAGAAACTAGGTTTCAAAAGATGTGAGCAGAGACCAAATATATTTTTATTACATCTCAGGGTATATAAAATAAGCCTGCTTATTCTAAGGTCTGTCTCAAAGTACTTCAAAAGTATTATCCTATTTCACGGTAATTTTTCCAAAGTCAATGAAGTGGAAAGAGTATAAAGTTCAATGCTGGCCACAGCACTTACTGTTGAAATGGCCCTCAAATACCTTATTGATGATAATGAGCTGATTTCATAAAGTCTATTGAAAGACAAAAGGACTTAATTAGCATGATGTATATGAAATTATTCCATAAAGATAGATCACCATTGTGATCTATTGCATCAGCATCATCAAAATGATAATTAATAAGGTCTTTCTCCATACTTAAGGAATCTATTCAATAATATGCTCGTATTTCGGGAGCACACAGGTAAGGGTGGCCACCGAGTTAATCATCACTCGCTCTATTATTGTCCCTCAACTGTAGCATTACCCAAGGCAGATCCAAAATTCAACAACTTTATCTGGCAGGTGTGATCCCAGATTTGGTCATGAAGGCACCTTTTGGATAGGAAATATAACTTAGTGGTAAGGAATGTGTCAGGATTTAGGTATAGGCAAGGACTTTCTGAATAGGATTCTAGTCACTCAGGAAATAATACCACAGACAACAAGTGGGATCACATGAAACTAAAATGTTTTACATGACAAATGAAATGGTTGAGTGAGGAATCAGCCTACAGAATGGAAAGAAAAACTTTGTTAGCTTGCATCTTATCTGAAAGATGGTTAATACCTAGAATATAAAGAAAAAAAAAATGAAACAAAAAAATTCAAACAACCCAATCAACAAACAGACTAATGGAATAAACATATAGTTTTCAAAAGAGAAATGTAAATTTAAACTACAGCAAAATTTCATTCAATGCCAGTCAGAATAGCAGTCATAAATAAATAAATAAATAAATAAATAAATAAATAAATAAGTAAGTAAGTAAGTAAGTAAGTAACAACAAATGTTGTCAAGAATGTGATGGGACTCTTATGAATCCAGCCACTGTGGAAGTAAGTATGGAGGTTCTCCAAAAGCTAAAATTAAGTCTACTAAACAGTCTCGCTGTACCCCTGCTGAGTATTTTCTCAAAAGTGCTCTAAGCCAGCACATCAGTGTTTACTTCTGTAACTGAATTCTGAAGCCTGTTCTCTTGCCCCAACTGCTGTGACAGATTCCTAACTTGTAACAGATTCCTATCTTGTAACAGATTCCCACTGTGCCTTTTACCCTCTAGCTCTAAAAAGAGAGAAATCCTCACCACTCTTGCAGGTGGCCTTCAAAAATAGAAAGAAATATTCACTGCCCTTTTTGGCTGTCCTTATCTTAGAGAACAGGAGCTGCTAACATCTCAAAAGCCATCCTACCAACTGTCACTGCCAACTGCCACTGCCTCCTTTATATCATAAGCTGTTCCCACAAGTCCAAGCAGCATGTAATCACAAGGAGAGCTGCATAGGACAGAAAACTTCTTGGCAAAGCGTCCTGCTACAACTGCAGCACCATTCACAACAGCTAAGCTATGGTATCAACGTAGGTGCCCACCAACAGAGAAATGGATAAAGGAAGAACAAAATGGATTTGTTTTCAGCCATAAAGAAGTTTCATTACTTGCATGAAAATGATTGCAACTGGAGATAATGATATTAAGCACATCAAGTTAAGTCTCAGAAATATATAGGTCCTGTTTCTTCTCATTTGTGGATCCTAGATTATATGTAGACATGAAACTCGTGTATGTATATATGGTATGAAATTAGAAACAAAACTCTTGGGAAACAAAGATGACTATCAGGTGCAGGAAAAGGGAAGAAGTGAAGGGTAGGGAGATGTACAATGCATGTTTCTTTGAAAGTATCTCTATATAACATGGCATCATGTGCAAGGAATATATATAATGAAAGTTTAAGAAAAGAAAGAGCAATCAAATACAACCATAAACGCCATATGAACGCTGGAAGGACACTTGTCAGAGAACAGACTTTGCAGCTTCATAGATGGGACAGATTGAGTGAAACAACAACGAAAAAAGGTCCAACATTAGGCACCATTTAATATACATTATCTCAACTATTAAATTCTCTTGAACTAAATTCTAAAGGTGTTCTTTTAAACATTTTAATAATATTAAGAAAATATCAGCAGGATACAATAAAACACAGTACTATTGAGTAATAACGCAGAGAAAGAGGGAGACTACACCTCTGCCTCCAGTAAACCTACCACTTCCCGGCCTTGAGCTCCTGTCTCTAGTGTACCGCTCTGGGTCTCTCTCTTTGTTCTCTGTTCTTTCATTCATATTCTCATATAGTTTTTGGATTTTTAAAAATAGTTATCACTAGCTAGTTATATTGAACCTTTTATACCAATGAATGAACTGACTGGTCCTATATATAATAGTGTCTGAGTCTTCTCAATTATGTTAGAACTCACAACTTAAAGGGTAATTCCTCATTACCAGAAATGAATTTTGACCTTACAGCTCATTATACTACAGGTTACCCTCAATACCTGAATAAAGAAATTATTATTACAAACTACACAAAAATGATGAATGAAAAAAACCCGCGTATCATTAATGGGAAAAAAGTAATTAAGCTAGTTTACTGACATGTGCAACAAACAACTGGTTGATTTTTAATTATAAGGATAATATTTTAGGAGAAATATAACAGCTGATTTTAAGAAAATTTTTAACTAAAATACCACTAACCGACTTTAAGTACTTTGACTTCATCAATGATTCACACTTATTGAGCCTCTGCTGGAGCGATCTGGGAGCACATCATAAAAGCTTTCACTCTGTGATGTTTAAAATGGCTGGTAAAGCCTCCTGAGTACTAAAGATCACAAACATCCATAAAGCTGGTCATTCTGCATCATATCCACTCATAGAAGATGAGAGTCTATCTCCTTGGCAATCTGGACCCTACTTTATCTAAGTGCACTCACCATTTACCATTTAAGGACATTAGGAGACGATCAACAAAACTTAAGAAACATGGCTAAAAATAACGGGACCAGAAGCTTATGAAATTTTCCACCAAACTTAGAAGTCTGTCTTTCCAGCATGCCAGAACTTCTCAGACACATAAGGCAGGGCACCGAGACTGTCACATGGTAGATACTAATTGTTCCGATTAAAGTCTAACAAGCTTGCTTCCCTGCTGCTCGGAGAATGCCTCTGACTTTTGATCCTGACATCTGTGTCTTACAAGAATTTCACTCTGCTCTGACATTCCTTCTGATGTTGATCCAGGAATTAATGGATTGTGAAAAAGCTGGCAGGATATCATTTAAAAAATAGAATTCTTAGCATACATGCAATGAAAAGGTATCAGAATTCACATACTTTGTGTCTGATATCAACATAGTTCTCAGGTTGGAGTGTTTGTTTGTTTGTTTGTTTTAGTGCTGATCCAAAACAAGACTGAATACAACACTTAGCTTAAAATTTCTCAAGACAGAATAGAGTTATTTTAATATTCGTTCATAATATAAAATGATGCATTATTTTTTAATATCAAGCAAATTCCAGGTAAGGTAACTTGGTCCAAGTAACTACTTCTAATTCATATAGTTCATCACTATTTATACAGAACATGGTTGTTGCTTTAATACAATAAAAATTTTTGCTTAGAAAATCAAAGGTTTGTATTTTTTTAATGACTTGAAACTTGCCCTGGCAATACATATGCTATTTTTCTCATAATTTATTCTATGTTTGGAGACATCAACACAGGGAACTCTTGATCAAATAGGAACTCTAATTAAAGAAAGTATCTATAATTTTCATACAAAAAAGTTTAAATTAAAACTGTTTAAAGATGTGCTTTAAATTGAGGAATTCTCTTCAGGATTGAATTTTACACATCAGAAGATACTGCCACACATTTCATGGTTCTTGATAATTACTAGATGCCAGCAGATAACTTAAACATAGCTTAGATTCATTGACATTAATGTGTGACAAGCATTACAGAACATATTCAGTAATTTTAAAAGAAAAAGTGGAAAAAAAAACAAGAGAAAACTGCCGTGGTGGCAACGGTATAATCTTAAGCAGTAAGGGAAAAATTCTCAGTTTCCTAGTGATTTAGATATTCAACAAGTTAAAAGGGGAAGTGTATCAATTTAATTGTTAGATCACAATTAATGTAAAAATGAATAAAGTTTGACATTTTATTCATCTATTCAAGCAAATACCTAATTCCCACTTTTAAAGAGTGTGGTTGTTTTAAGCCATAAATTCCTGGTGACTTTGTTTAGATAGACTACGTTGGTGATTTTTACCTTCAATCTGTTATACCAAGAAATGCAGTAATAAGTTCATTCAAATAAGTGAGAGTAATGCTTTCCTGGCTCCTAATGGCCCACATGTTGGTGATTGTTAATTTCTTACTGGATCCTGTTGTTTTAAATTTGACATATAACCTTTTGATATGTCAAGCTCCCAATACTCTCCAAATACAAGTTCACTATCAAATAGAACATGGCTTCCTCTTCAAAGAATGAAAACCTTTCAGGTCCCAAATCTCCTCCAACCAACCATTCTGAACAATCCTCATAGTTAACCCACAACAATTTACAGTGGCAGGTGATAGTAAGTCTGCCCTACTCGAGTCTATGCTTCTTAAAAGCAAAGACTATGGCCCATTATCTTCATATTTGGGAATAAATGAATCAATGACTTACAGGTTTATTCTATATTTCAATGGATTGTTTCTTCTATCTTTTATTGTATGGTATCCTAATACATCTTAAATAGTGCATTCAGGATACAAAGTACTGAATATATTTAATATTATTAAATAGACATTAATGTGTTACTAAAAATTAACTATCAACATTAATGATAAATATGTATTGACCAAGACAGGAGATAGAAATGAGACAGGCAGTTTAAGAGTAGAGGCCTCAATCTGTGTTCTTAGCCATAAGACGAAAATCTCCTTGGACATGTCCTGGCAGATGCCAAAAGTGTTTTGTGATCTCTGCTCTCTCTGGTCCAGCTCCTAAAAGATTTTATGATCCTCCTTCAGAGTGGAGAATATTACAGAAGCATTAAGAAAAACTGTTGCCTCCTACCCAAAGGAATGGAATATACCTCTGAGCGGATCCATGCTATTGTCTCCTTCCTTAAGAGTTAACCCAGTTGGGCTCACCCAGCATATGACCAAGGGAACCATCCCTCAGGAAGGCAGGTTCACCTTAAGCCATGTTAAGAAGAGGGACAGTTTGTCCATTGACGATATAATGTACTTTTCCTTTTCCCTCTCGGGTTCCTGTCCCTTAGTAGTGCTTACAAGCTTCCATGAGGTTCTGTTGGGCCTACCTGACACTCACAAAGGCATACATTTTCCTTTTCTTTCTCTTCTATATGTGCCTTTCAGGTGCTAGCCAGGGCCTACTATCCTTTTTCAGGTACTTTCTTTACTCTTTCTCTGAAGTTCCCTTCCACACCAAGTAGCCAATCTCCATGCCATTTGACTTAAATTGCAAGGCTCTTTCCCCTTAAGCTCCCACCTACAAATCTATCAAAGGATCGCTAAAACTGATCCTCTGTACTCCCTGAATTCTCAAGACAAGAACAAAAATAGCTACTGGTTGGGACAGTTTGATAGGCCAACAAGTTTCTGGAACCCAGCTCCCCAAGAAAGACTACATTATTCTCAGACACCCCAATAATCCAATATCACTATTAGCTATACATTCCATGTAGTCATTCTATGAAAGTTCAATCTCTGTTAAATGAATTATTCAAATACACCTTGAATATTTTTAAAAAGTACTGAGAGTAAGGAATATAAGCGATTCGGTTAGTATGTGAGGTCCTAGGGTCAATCCCTAGCACTCCGTACACACAAAAGTACTGGTTTGCTTAAGAAGCTACTGAGCATAGTAAATGTGATATTTGGATCAAAATGAAGCGCCACAATATCTGCACATAGCACCTGCACCTGGGGTAGTTTTGTAAAGTGTCTTGACGCGTGTCTTCATCACCAACTACCATTTGCTTCCGAAATAGTCAACATTAAGTAAGAATATATCTAAACTTTTTCCTAAACTAAGAAATAAAACAGAGTAGAGGAGGCAGGGGAAAAAGAATGACATACAAGGCTAGCCAACCCAAGACAGGGTGTGGGATTTGTAAGAGAGAGGGTTTAAAAATGTGATGTATGGCAGGATATTAAAAACAGGACAGTTGGGGAAAGACATAGGAACAAAGAACAAATTTGACAAGCCATGCAATTTAAATCCGTAGCTGACTATAGCTGGTTGTCATCAAATAAGATGTGTCAGAGTAAACAGCTTTATTTTTATTTCCTTCGGGGCCTCTGCCTCATTTTCCTTCTCCTTCCTCTTCTACCTTTCCTTGTGTCTTAAAAGTATAAAATGGCATTCAAATTTCATATGTCCTATTTGCTTCAGTTGGATGGAGGTAAGAAATGCAGTGTCTATCATGAGGAATCTTTCTCTACTTTGTCAGTGCCAAAAGTCTCAAATCTCACGGGCAGTTTGAACCCTGAGCTGTGAAAAAGCACCAGACACTTGCACTCCATCCTAGGTTTCCTGTGTCACACATCTCCACTGCAGCCACAGGACTGGCATGCCGTACGTAGCATGAGGTGCCTTCAGAAGTACGAGGGGGAAATGAACTACAAAGCTTTAGTTGATTCAATCTCCAAAAATATTAAACCTAAATTTATCCGAGTCTTTGTATTAAAAGGAAAGAGTCTACACTAAGCTAAGGAGTCCATGTAATTTTCTATTACAAATGAAAAGAAGAGATTAAAGTTATTTCATCAAAGTTCTATAAAACATTATAGTGGTATATATCTTTACGTGTTGTTTACAATCGGCTTTATTTACTTTTTCATTTGTTTGCAGTGGTAGAGATCAAACTCAAGACTTCATATATGTAAAGCAAGTGTGCTACCATTGAACACCCCAGCCCACAACTTTAAAGAGGTATGGGTCACAGAGTTTTGTCTATTATTATTAAAAATATTGCAAATAAAATTCTACATTATAAAGATAGAGTGGCATGTAATTGTATATTTACTTAAATTAAAAAGAAGTCCAGGTCAGCATCCACACTGGGTGGATCACAACTGCCTGTAACTCCATCTCGAGAGAGATCCAGTGCTTCTCATCTCCATAGGCACCTGCACTCACGTGTGTGTGTGCATGCAAGCACATGTACACACACACACACACACACACACACACACACACACACACACCATAAAATAATCTTAGAAAAACAGCATAACATTTCATACTTTGGGATATAACCCTTTGTGATTCTTAATTTGCACAAAGGGGATAAAAATAGAACCTGTATGTGAGGCTATTGTGAGTTAAATAACATAACATCTGTAAAATCACTTAGAACTGTTCCTGTTGCATCATAAGACCATGACGTGTTTGTCATTACTAAAATGAACAACTATAAAGATGTCATCAAAGCTATTACATGAAATACTCTAGTTGTAAATTCTGATTATAAAGTATCAAGCAGAAATCTGTTCATGTGCATCTTCTTTGTAGAATTACATCTTCCCAACTAAAACTGTGTGACAGATGACTGTGTCCTGGGGTAGCATGTCCTAGATAGGACAGGCAGCCACTTGAGAACTACCTTATCATCCCCTCATCCACTCTGACTAGCTCTCTGATGTCTGTGCTCAGATATTCCATCTTTTCCTTACTACACTGGATGAAGTGCCCATCTTCCAGAAGTCATACCAAGGATTCTTTGTAACATCAGTATGTCCTCTTTTGCCTGATTGTTGCAGCTTGGGAGGCAAACACACCTTACTGTAATTAATTCACATGAAGAAATCCTAAATTTTACATTTTAGTTGAAAGTTCAAATAAAACTACTCTCAGATGACCAGTTTGCTTCAGTTGGATGGATGTAAGGAATGCAGGCCTGTGAGTGTTCAACCTTCCTCCACAGTACATCTATGTCCAGACCCTCAAACACAGTTCAACTCCCAGCCCTAGAGAAAAACTGGAAATTTTAAGATAAATGACAAACAGATAAATATATTACCTTTCTGTACCACAAGTAATTTAAGTATATTTAAACCATAAAGAATTTTGCAACTTTATATGATTAAGATGACCAGATCTACGTGAACAAAAACATGAATTGAGGAATTATGGAGAAAACACAAGTGTGCAATAAACACAGAGAAATATATTCCATGTTCTGTAATTAGTTTTTTCTAGTGAGTTATTTTTCCTCTAAAACCAACACAAATGAAAAAAGGAAGAATGTTGGAAGATAATGCCCTGACTCATCTTTGAATGCACAAACTTACTGAGCTATTGACTGTCTAGGGAAAAGTGAGATGTAAAACTTATTTGTTCTGATCATTTTAATTCTAGAAGTTCGTATTCACCACTACTGGCAGAAGTGTGAAAATATTATGTGTCAAATTATTGACTACAGCATGGTGCTTTCCACTGAAATGGAGACGGGTGGCATCCTTAATGTCCACTAGCACTTATGTAGAACCACAGTGGGGAATGAGATCGACCTTTACTTGATGAACAGAGACCTTTCTGGTGCCACTGACTTCTCAAGAAGAAGAATCAACTTCTCATCCTCTCTTCTTTCCTCCCTCAGCCCTATCAGATGCTCAGGACACAGACATACTCATTAATGGGGTGTGTAACACATTGCTGTCATTATAAAGTTTCTCTATCCCCTCTTCTTTCCTCTCCCCTCTCCTCCAACCCTCTACCCACTTCTCTGTGCTCCCTACTCCCCTGTTCTCCCCTTTCCTCCCTGCTGCTCTCTGGTTGGCATGCTTCTCCCCCATCTACTACAGCAATTCTCTGCTGTTGTCAAGGGAAGGCATATAGTTCCTCAATCACTTTATCTCAATCCGATGAATAAGCTTCATAAAAGGAGCTCTTAGTTTCATGTCAAAATTCTATCCCTAAATTTGTCCTTCTCAATAGTAAATTGGGCATTACATTTTAACTCCTCCCTGGCTCCTGACTTGACTTACATAAAATTGGTGTAACATATAATTAATTCCATCCCAAAGCAAAATGTGTACAGTATTCGTAGTTCCCTATCTATGTCATGACATGGAAGAGGGCTACAGAATAGGAAGTAATAAATCACACTTTACTTGTCAAAAGCTAAGGTATATATGTGCAGATATATACATACATATGAATACGCTTAGAAAATGTTTCTTATAGCACTAATAATATGACATATAAACTTTTAGTCAGAAAAATAAAGCATAAGAGTTCAACAAAAGTCCTGTTATTTTCCTAACAAGTCCTATTCTTGTCCTCTAACAAAATTTGTACGTTCAACTTATATAAAGCAATTGCCATTATTGAAAATCTAGATTCTATATTTTAAAGAAATCCCAACATTATAAAATGCAGAAATGCTCCCTCTCTAAGGTATAGACCACCTAAACAAAGAAAACTTACATGGTGCACTTTTGTCTTTTATTTAATAAAATCAGTCATAAAACAAAGATTTCTAAAGCAAAAGATTATATAGGATATATATATTTTTTTACTAATAATAGCATTGGGAAATAGAGAAAAAATTTGTAGTACACACTGAAGCCTTTGTAAAAACTAAATGCCAAGAAACACATGCAGTCCTTATGTACATTGGTGTAAAATACAAGACAACGTCGTCATGTCATCATTGCTGCATTCCCCTGAAGATCCCTCCTTGATACTCTAAGAAAAATATCTGCTGGGGCTTGAGGGGGCGGCAATTACCTCCCTTTCCAATCCTATTTTCTATGCTTCTAATTCCAGTCATTTTCTAAACATAACCAAATGCTCTGTTTTCCTTAAAAATCACACCCTTTTGGTGAAAACTAGTATAATTAGAGTGATGCTTTGATTTTTATTTCCTGACATTAAGTTAGTTCTGTTATGTTTACTGTCCACTTTACGATGGTATTTGTAGATGGCTTCAAAACCTAAATTTTATGCTATGAGCACAAATGCATGTTTATAAACTAAAATTAGTCCTAGTAATACATAGCAGCTGAGCCATGTGTAGTGAGGCATGCCTGTAATCCAAACATTTCAGAGGCTGAGTCAGGTGGATAATGGGCTCAAGACTAGTAAGAGATACAAAGCGAGACTCTGCCTCCAACAGACACACAAGTGAAATAAGCAAAAATTTACAGCTGAATATCAGGTAATAGGCTGGAGAGAATCAGAACTTTGGGTTTTCCCTGCTGGCTAGCTTTCCTATGGATGCAGGCTACTGGGGAAGTGAAGTCATAAAAAGTCCTAACCAGCTATGGAGCTTGAGAACTACAATAATGACAAGCCAGGCAAGATGTACCCATTGTTACAATAGTGGCATGACTTATTGGGGTAACCAGCTGCTTTCTGCCTGGATTACAAGCCCACTCCATGGGGAGAACTTATGTCTGGTACTTTAAACCTGATTACGAGCTTGTATCTGGAGAGTTCATAGATTCCTACTATGAGCAGAACCTACTCTTGCTATTTTGTTAAATGGACATGTCAAATTGCCCTCTTCACACTAACGCTCATACAGATGACTTAATGCTGCTGTCAGCCTTCCTCAGAGACATTTCCTTTCTCAGTGGGTAGTTGTTGGAGGCAGGGGACCAACAAGATGGGAACAGAAAAGAAAAAGAATAAGAATGAAGTATGGTATGTATATATGAAAATGTCATAATGAAACCAATCACTTTGTACATTAATTTAAATAATCTTAAAAATGGTTTCCAAAAATTTTCAAGAGTCTAAATATTAATAGTTCAAATGTTCAAGACTTGTACCTTCGTTCCCCCTTTCCCATCAGGTCACACACTGGTTGTATATCAGATCTAGAAAACAGTCCAATTCTATGGCAAGGTCCTGGCTTTTCAAAAACTCTGGCAGGTTCCTAAATATTTCTTTAGAAATTACACAGTAAAATTTCAAGAGTATAGAAAGTGCTGTTTTGAGGCTGGCCTGTGCATGGCTTGAAGCAAGAGAAGTAATCCTACCAAGGATAAGGCACACGCCTTTAATCCCAGCACTTGGGAGACAAAAGCAGAAGCAGGCAGATCTCTGTGAGTTTGAGATCAGCCTGGTCTACAGAGTGAGTTCCAGGACAGTAGGAGTTACAACAGAGAAACCCTGTCTCGAAAAAAAACAAAACAAAACAAAACAAACAAACAAACAAAAGACTAAACAAGCTTTGATGTGGAGCTACTGTGCTCCAAAGGCTTGTCAGTACGTATCTGAGATGATGCTGAACACATACACACACACACACTTCATTGGAAACAATTTTGAATAAAACGAGTTTACAGTAAAATTTTGTAAATCTTAGAATAAGTTTACATGCAAAAAGTAAATATTTATATGTGGAATTAAATCTGAAGAATATGTAAACTATAAAGAATCTGTAATGGATAGTTAGGTCATAGAGAAAAAATTTAAATCAACCTCAAAATAGTCCTCAAGAAATATGGGCTAGAGAGATGGCTCAACGTGAGGTATACCAGCTGCCCTTCCAGAAGACCCAGACTTGATTTCCAGCACCTACATGGCAGTTCACAACCTTCTGTAACTCCAGTTTCAGGGAATCCCGTGCCCTCTTCTAGGCATCTCTGAGCATCAGATACAAGCATGGTGCACAGACACACATGCAAGTAAAACACCTGTACATGTAAAATAAATAAGCAAATAAAATATCCTTAAAAAAAAATAAATAGGATAAGCTTAAACTCATGATATTTCTGGCCTTGACTCCTGAGTTTTGGGGCTACAAGAATGTGCCACCATGCCAAGCATCTGTTTGTAGTTTTTAACTCAGTTGTGTCACAAGGATACTGCCCAAAGCCTGCAGATCTGCCACAAATTATATGATGACTAGGAAAATGGGACTACCTCCACTGCAGAGGGGCCCATGCCTGCCCTGGAGGACTGTCTGGTGGTACCTGTAATCTCAGTGTCTCCCATTCATCCCTAGACGGAGACCTAGCTCACTATACCTGGTCAGGAAACACGGTGTTACGGCCAAAAGTAATGTAAGAACTGAAGGCAGAAGTGGTGTATTATGAAATACCATCTGTAGTATGACATAAGCATCCTTGAACTTACAGCGCTGTTATCACCTGCACAAGCTTGGGCTTATAAACATACGAACGAGGGAGGGGCTCATGAGGCCCATTCCTCTAGAAATTTATAACAGTTAATGGTCACTGGAGGAGGAAAAAAGTTTTCTTCAGTGATGTAGCCACTGCAAACAGCTACTCCTCCATACTAATAAAACTAATGATCACCAAGCAAATAAAGGAAGACTGACAGACGCGAAGTTAGAGGAGAGGAAAACAAGAGAGGGTAATAATGGATGAATATCATCAGAATACATTAGACTTCACAAAGAAGTATTTTTTAAGTTATGTCTGTGTGCCAGGTAAGTATGTTGACTATAGAGGTCATCAGAAGCATCAGATTCCCTAAAGCTGGAGTTAGAGGTGTTTATAAATCACCCGATGTGGGGGCTGAAAACCAAACTTAGGTCCTCTGAAAGAGCAGAAAGTGCTCTTAACTATTGAACTATCTCTCCAGGCCCAGAATAGTATACACATAAGTGAAAATTATGAGGCTTATTATTATATATATAATGAATATATCCTAATACAGAGGAAAAAGATGAAATAAAGAACTTCAACCTACTAAGCACCAAAATCCACTCCTAGGGTACTGTTAAACTAGACCCTGCTTCTGCCCCAGGTCTGAGTAAGAAGTGCACAAAGGCGGCTTATATGATCCAGTACTGTCGGATTTGGGAAACACTCCCCTAAACAAAGAATGTGGAAGATGTGGTTAATTAGTAATGTCAGATATATATAATTGAAAAGAAAGAATATTGCTTGTATTCAGAACAGCAATTAGAGCAAACAGCTATCAAGCTTCCTACCTAGGTTATCAACAACTGTGAGTGGAGTAAGTCCTAACACGGACTGTGATGCCAGGATAACAGCTGCTGCTGATTTATTTGGCAGTACTAGGAGTCGAACCCAGGGACTTGTACCCTTTTTTGTGCTAGGAAAGCACTCCACCCCTAACCTCTCTTCATTTCTTCTTCTCTTTCCTTCCTTTATTTTATTTTACTTTGATATTTTTAGACAAAAATCTCACTAAATTGCCCATGCTGATCCTTGAACTGACTCTGACTGACTCAGACAAACTCAGGCCTTGAAATTTTGACTCAGCCTCCCAAGTTGCTGAAATTATAGATCTGTACCATAAGGCTTGGTGGTTTCACATCATTTTAATGTGCACGTTTTTTTAATTAACTCCCATTTTTTGATGAGAAAACTGAAAATTTTCAGTAACCTGTCTAGCTCCTCAGTGTGGGTCAAATAATATAACTTGGACTCAAATATATGAATTCAGATTCTACAATTTTTTATTCAACATTTCAGGGTTTTCTCCTTTTTCCTGAAATTAATTAATTAGCAAATTTATTGGTTTGTCTGTTCTTTGTGGTTCTTGGGATCAAAACTAGTGCCTTCTGAACACTAGGCAAGCATTCAATTTGGGAGCAGCCCCATTCCCCTGAATCCATGTTGGTAAGGAGTAGAGCGGCTTCTCTAAAGGATACAACAGTTGCTCTGAAGATATGTCAGATTTTTAGTGAACAGAAACAAAAAAGCAAAATAAGTATCCTTTTACTCCAGAAAGTCCATATCAAAAATCACTAGTGAAGATTATTTCTTTTTCATAATAACATTCATCAATGTAAAATAAGCCCCACATAATAAAACTCTCAATAAAAAGTGTTAAGTAAAGTTGCTTATTGGAAATTTCTATGAAATAGATGGTATTTACCTTTGAGTTAAAAACCATTTGCTTCTTTGTATGTAGTTGATGAACTTGTTTTTAATATGTACATTAAATTTTTCACCAGATTTGACAAAAACCTTAACTTTTGTATGTCCAAAAATGAAATATAGTCAACAACAATGAAAGTCTCATCATTGTGGATGTTCAAAAGAGCAATATGAAGATGAACATATAATGGATTTGAGTAAGGCATCATTGTTAAATTAATTTAACAAAATCAGAGACTGAACTATACAGGGGCTGTGTCATTTCCAATGTTCATTCTTAAATCAGGTGGTCATAATGCTATTATACTTATATTTTGTATCAAAGTTTTATGTACGACATTAAGGTTTTAGAAACTTATAGTTGGTATGGTTCTACATAGATGTTAAAAACAATTTGAATAGGAAGACTCACTTTATTGGTAAGTTTGAAATACTGTAACATTCCATAGATGGGTGTATTAACAACTTCTCACTATCTCCTGGAGGCTAGAGGTCTCTAATCAAGTTACCAGATGAGAGTACCCTATGTGGCTGGAGGGAAAAAACTGCCTTCTTCACTGTGTCCTCACAGGAGATGGGATGGAGATGAAAAGAAAGAAGAGAAGGGAAGGGAAGGGGAGGGAAAAAGAGGGAGAGAGGGGAAAGGAGAGAGAGACAGAGAGAGAGACAGAGAGAGACAGAGAGAGACAGACAAAGAGAGAGACAGACAGAGAGAGAATGAATGAGGGCTCTGGTATCTTCTGTTTTTGGTTTCTACATGGAAACTAATAGAATCTGGCCTTTATCTTGTGACTTCTTTCACATAATCACTTCTATAAAGTCTTAGTAGTTCCAAGCACAGTCAGACTGGAGGTTATGAATTCAGTATGAAAATTGTGAGAGGACACAGGCATTTAGTCTGTAACAAAGACATCTGATTTCTTAAAAAACAGATAGTACATTACCTAGTAAGTAATAACATTACTGCTAATGGAAAGAATAAAATATTTACATCTTAGAACTATCAAATATTAAAATGTTATACCTGATCCCAAAGCACTTATGTTAATATATCTTTTTAAAGACCTTTAAAAGAAAGACCTGTTAAGAACTTTATAAACTCAGCCAGGCAATGGTGACACACACCTTTAATCCCATTACTAGGGAGGCAGAAGCAGGCGCATCTCTGTGAGTTTGAGGCCAGCCTGGTCTACAGAGTGAGTTCCAGGACAGCTAGGCTTACAACAGGGAAACTCTGTCTCAAAAAAAAAAAAAAGGAACTTTATAAACTCATAAACTTGGACTTGATAATTTTCACTTGAGGCATTATTTTTAAAATGCTTATTAAGGGAAATGAAAAGCAATGTGTGTACACTATAATTGGAGAATGATTATTAAGTATAGTGTGGCATATACATAGTTGGCCTCCTTAAACACTCACTGTTCAGGCATATTATTAACTATTACTTGATATCAACCTCTGACCTCTACCCACAAGCTTATGTACACAAATATATTCTCTTTCAAATCATAGAGATGGTTACCAAAAATAATATATTTAACTAAAATGCCCAGAACAGAGGAAAATGAACTCACTAAGAGGATACAGCAGTCAAAAAGGAGATAAAAGGAGAATAGAACTAATGAGACAAAGAGAACACTAATGATAGATGGATTAATTAAGCCCAAACGTATCTATGGTTACAGTAAACAACCTATCCTAAGAACTCCAGTGACAGTAAGAAAATGTAAGCTTACAGAAAAACACATGTCCACATATACTCTTTATTCAAGACGTTGGCTAAAGACACAAAGTAGATAGAACTGATGCCAGGAAGATGATATTTTATGATAACATTTGTGGGAACGAATTCAGATAATTGAATTTATATACACAAACAATAACCAATCCAAAAAAGAATTAAAAACTTCACCACTAAAAAAAGGACCAAAGCATCTAGGAATAAACACAAACAAGGAAGTGAAAGGTTTATATTGTGTAAACTATAAAATACTGCAATAGGAAATGAAAGCAGATGTAAATAAGTGGAGAGACAACCCACGTTGTCAACTAGAGTCTTAACACTGTTAAAATGTCCACATGATTGAAAGTAGTCTAGTAAGTCAGGGCAATCCCTATAAAAATAACAGTGGTATTTTTATAAAAGCAGAAAAAATCCTAAAATTCATCCAAAACCCCAAATTGTCAGAACAATCTTGGAAAAGAAGAATGAAGTCAGGAGCATCATATTTACTGATTTAAAAAATACTAATGCTGGGCATGGTAGTACATGCCTGCAACCCCAGCACTCAAGAGGCTTGGTCATGGGTTCAACAGCAGCCCAGGCTGCATCACTTGGCAGCCTATGTATAAAACAAACAAACCAACAAAACCATACTACAAAAAATAATAAAGACTGTAGACATAAAGATATATGGAGTACTGAAACAGAACAGAGAGCCCAGAAATAAATATACATACATGACCAAATGATCTTCCACAAAGATGCCAAAAAACAAACAGTAAGTGTCCAGAAGTTGAGCCAGAAGAGATAGCTCATGCCTGTAATCGGAGCTTTCAGCAGGCAGAGACAGGGAGATAGATCACTGAAAGTTTGGGGCAGCCTGGTCTACACAGTGAGTTCTAAGTCAGAGACACAAGTATTTGAGAATCTTTAAAGCTGAACATTATCTGAAAGAAATTATTATCTTTTTCTCAATCAAGTTTAATTTTTATTTTTCTCCCACTACTATAAGTAGCTGCTAATGTGAAAAGCAAAATCAGATTTAGACATAATAAAGAAAATACTCATTTGCCTATTAGTGCCATGCAAGTGAATTTGGTTTCTAGCACTCTGTGTTGCCTTTCTGGAGTAAACTTTAGGAAGCTAGCAAGATTGCTCAGTGGGTAAGGCACTAGCTGCCAAAGTAAACAACCTGAATTTGTTCCCCAGAACCGACATGGTAGTATAGGAGCACTGACTCCTGCAAGTTGTCCTCTGACATGTGTATACCTCCCCTACCACCCTACACACACACACACACACACACACGTAAACAAGTAAATAAATAAACAAATTTAAAGTCTAAACTAAGCTTTACTAAACACTGTCTAAATGCAGTGGCCTTTGCCAGCTACCCAACCACTTCAGGAGCTCAGGTTCCCAGATTAAAAGCAGGGTTTTCAACCTCAGTCTTGAATGAGTAGCAAACTTATTATCATTATCTGTGAATGAAATTATGTATTCTCCCTGTGATGGCTCATTTTTGTTATCAACTTGACTACATATGGAATCAACTAAACCCTGAGGAACTGGGCACACATGTGGGGAATTTTTTTTTTAATCATTTATTTGAAGTGGGAAAAGCCTCCCTAAATCTGGGCCATATCTTTTGGTTGGTAGCCCACATAAAGGGACACGAAAGAAGGAAGTTTTGCTGTCTGCCTGTGTGCCCTCACTCTCATTGGCAAGTTCACCTATCCTGTTGCAGTTGCATTCCTTCACTGGCATTAGAATATACTTCTTTGGGATTCCAGTATAGACTGAAGACCAGATATGACATCCAGCTGAACAACTACTGGATTCTTGGCCTTTCTGCAGTGAGACAGCCATTGTTGGTCTACACAGACCACAGACCACAGGCCTCTCTAAAAAAAATAAAATAAAATCCCCTTTTAATATATATAGAATCATTCTATCAGTTCTGTTTCTCTAGAGAACCCTGACTAATAAACATCCCAAAATATAGTGACAATATAACTGAAGATATTACTCCAAAGTTTTTACCCATCACAAACTATACCACCTACACAGGTTTTTAATCAGTATTTTTATAAATATTTTAGTTACTATGTAAATTGAGCAACTATATGTATTAAGAATTTATCTTCATACAATTAATTTTAAGTATACTCATGTAAAACATACTTAATGGATCTAAATTCTGCTTTGGCATCTCTTATTTAATAGACCATGAAAATTTTGAAAGGTATAGAGTTCTCATTCTTGAAGGGGTCCTATTTCTCAACTGCCCTTATTGTTTTGATGTAAACTCTTTCTTAAACTGTACTTGTGCTGTTTTCTTTATCTTGCAAAGGTCACAGATATCTTCTTGTATCAAAGTATAATGCATTAAAAATATGTTACCTACCTTGATCTTCATGCCATGGCTACCTGCCTTCATGGAGATCCTCCTCACCTGCCTTACCTGCTTCAATTTGATAGAAAGGCATTTGATCATTGTCAGTCTCACTTGCTGTCTCCCCTTGTACAAGTACCTTACTATCTTGGTCTCAATTGCTTTAACCATAGTAGTGCTGTTGAATATAGCTAATCCCTACTAAACATATTCTGTGTTAACTATTTTCTAGATACAATTTTGTAAGTTTTATACATATTATTTAATCCTCTCAACAATCTAGTAAGGTAAACTTTATAACTGTGTTATTATCTATTAAATTAAATAGTTGGAATTTTGGCATCAAAGTTAACCTCAATCTTAAAATTCCTTAATTCTAGTTTTGCACTGATTTTTCTTTATGTACACTTCTATAACACATTGCATCTAAATCAAATATTTTAGCACTTAACTATATACTAATTAGCATATTTCTTACATGCTTCTCACAGGCGTTTTTGCCAATAAAACAAGAAAGCAAGCTCCCTAAGGCAAGATATTGGACAGTTTTCCGGCACATGAATTCCTAGCCCATACACAAGACACAGAAGGCGATCTCAACAAGCGAACTTGGTTTACTTCTTTAATCATTTCTTTTTTGGGGACATGGTAGATCTTTACTAACCAAACAAGGTAAAGTAAATTTAATGATTACCAGAATCATAGTCCCTAAAGTTGTCATACTGTAAGTTCATTTCTAGTATCCTCAGAGATACTGAAGGGCATAAGGGTATGTCTACTTGGTGACCAGACAGAGACTAGATTGTGACCATCGTGATGGTTCTTTATCCAATTTTCTGCTTTGTTTTGTTTGTGAAGATTAGAATGACTTATCTGTTGTCTTAGTTACTTTCATATGACTGCCTACAATATCTAAAAAACTACTTAAGAGAAGATTTATTTTATATCATGTTTTCAGGCATCCTGGTGGGTAAAGCTTCATAAAGAAGGCAGCAGGAATATGCACTGGAAGCTGGTCACATTGTGGTGGACGAAGAAGCAGAGAGAGTGCCAAGTATCAGCTTCAAAGCCCAACCCTGGTGATCCAGCTGGTCAAAACCTCCAGCTGGAGAACAAGTGTATAAAACATGATTCTGTTGAGGGACATTTCAGATTCAAACCATAACATCTATTTAACCCCAACATTGAATTTAATTATGAATATGTTAAAGATTTTCCATTATTTTGTTACTTGTGGAAAGAGTAATCCAGTGCTGGATGTATAAGTGAAATGTTAGGATCAATCTCTGTCTTTGAGAACAGCATTTTCCTCTTAAAATTCAGAGTGATGATGTGACTATCATGTACTTGAAACGTGGCCAATGAGACTGAAAAGTTGAACTCCCATTTTTGTAAAGTTTGACCAGATGAGAATGGTGTATTGGAGAGTGAAAGCTAAGCATTTTTAATCCAGAACTATAAACATGAAATATTCTACATTCTAAAACTTTCTGAGTGCTGATGGACATTACAGGCGGAAAATTCCACTCCTGGTTGTTCACAGTCAGCATGCGGGTGCACTGCAAGTGCTGTTTAAAATTTCCTTTTATAATGTGTATGTATTATATATGAAACACAGATGCAGTTAGTGTGTAAACTTGAGTCATACTCCCAAGACATCTTGTTGTCTATATGCATATATTAAAAAAATCCAAAAGTGTCTGAAACCCCAATCAGTTTCAGTCCCAGTTATCTCAGAAACAGGATGTTCGTCCTGTACCACTCACCTACAGCGTGCGGATCATGAGGTTTCTGATCATAACTGTGTCTTTTACTTCTGACTTGATTCTCTGAGCTTTCAACATTTAGTTCCCAGTGACATATATTAAATGTTGCTGAGTTAGTTTTTGCTATGTCCTCTCTCCATAAATGATTATGCCTACAGTGGCTGAGTCCTTCTACATCAATTCACAATTAAGAAAATGCCCTGCAGTTATGGATGGCCATAAGCCAATAGAGTGGAGGCAATTCCTCAAAGTTCCCTCTTCCCAGTTGAGTCTGGGTTGCAGCAAGGTGATGGCTGGAGCAGTAACAATGGGTGTTAATTAACAACAGGTGAAAGGGACACAACATCTATTTCTGAATAAAATGAAGAAAAGCAGTGATTCCAAAATGTTTGCAGTTAAATTTTTCCCTATAAAGCTGGGCGTAGTGGTGCATGCCTATAATATCAGCCCTCAGAGATGGAGGCAGGAGAATCAGGAGTTCATGGTCATTCTCATGCAGAGTTTGAGGCCAGTTTGGGCTATGTCTGACCCTGTCTCATAGAATAACAAAAAAGGGGGGATCTCTCTCTTTAAATATTTATCAGACTTCTTAATGATCAACAATATTATTAACTAGCAATCATTTATAACATCAATCCAAATGAATAGCAATAGAAACAACAAGACAATCATCAAGAGAGGTGGTTTTAGTACTATTTTAATCCTTCAAAAGAAAAAAAAAAGCCAACATTCATATTCTTATCCACTCACACAAGGCTCTCGGTAAGCATTATTACTTTGGGAGGAGGAGCTGAAGATGGGGCCCAGGATGTTGGCGGAACAGATAGGATGTCAGGTGAAGATAGAATGCTGTGCCCTCTCTAACCAGCTGAAGACTCGGCGTGATTGTTTTCTTACAAATAATACCTGTGTGTGTTGGAACTGTTCAGGGAATCTATCAAGCACACTCTTTCACTTTGCTTCTATAGCTCTGTAAAATTTAGCCTCATTTCCAGAGAGTCGCAGGCAATAATATCCGCATGTCACTGGGAATCTCAAAGAAAGTTTCTCAGGGGTTTGGATTTACTTTACTAGAACAAACTCAACTAATTTTGGAGGTTATAATATGAAACATTTTCTACTCAGTATGACTATGAATTTTGAAATAAGATATAATTATCTGAGAATTATCTTAAGTTAAATACAGAGAAAATACAACATAATGTTTGAGAATAAAATTTTGGTTGGATGGGCTGGAGGGATGGCTCAGGAGATAAGAGCACTGGCTGCTCTTCCAGAAGACCCAGGTTCAATTCCTGGGTGTAGCAGCTCACAACTGTCTGTAACTCCAGTTTCAGGTGATCTAACACACACAGACATATATGCAAGCAAAGTACCAATGTTCTTAAAATAAAATAAAATATTTAAAAATTTTTTGGTTGGTAAATGAAAATAACACTATACTCATTTCTGGTTTTTTTTTTTGTCTATTGTAGAAGTTACACATAGATATAAAAAAAATGCAAAACATGTGGCAGCATGTTTTAAATGCATTGTTCATATGCTATTGCCAATTTATTCTTCCAAGAAAACTCTAAAGGCATCGTTCTAAAGGGGTGTGTGTGTGTGTGTGTTTGTTACATATATAATCTGTTATGGAAGTTTATTTTTGGTTATGTATAAAATAATTGTTTTGTGCACTGTTGGGTGAGGGGCTGCCTAGGTCTTTGCATTTTGTATTGTCTGAAGGTGTTGGATTTATGTGAGCGATGTCTGATTGCTGATGGTCTGCATGTGCTATCAGTAGAACACCTGAGGAGTTCTGAATCAATAAAACACCTGAGCTCAGACACTGTCCAGTATGGTGCTGGCCATGATGGTGGTACCCTATGCTGAGGTCTGGAAGGGTTTGCACCTATGAAGATTGCCTCCGTGTCTCCTTGCTGAGCCACCACAGTAGATGTACATATATCAGATAAATGGAGGAAGTGAAACTCTTCCCAGTTGTCTTTCTTATTAAATCAATCCATAGTTGTATGAAGTTATGTATCTGGATTAAGTATATAAAACTCTTTAAAACAGATTTTTTTATAAAATATTCAGTGAAGCAGTCACAACTTCAGATGGAGAAATGATTCAAAATGCTTCATTTAAAGACAACCTCCATATTTGTTCTTCCAAAACATGTTAACAATGAAATAATTTAAGTATTTTTTATCAATGAAAAATAAATTGATATTGTTATAACATGAAAAATGAAAAGATAGTCATAACCAATCCCCAGATGCAACCCATACTTTAAGTGTTCATAATTTAATCATATAAGCAGGAAAGTCCATGTTCTTTGTATGAGCACTATAGTTGCTCATTAAACGTATTTGGAGTGCTACTTTAAAGTAGGATGGCTTCTTAACTTTGAATGAGTGCTTCATATTCATGAAGGCAATATTTTCCATTGGGAAGCACCCAACTGAGATGCTATTAAACCTCTCTGTTTTTGTATAAATGGATTGTCATGTCAAAAAATATTCCTTTTTCTCAAAGTGAGTTATTTAATAAAGAGTTTTCATGGTAAAAAGTCCACTTTGGAGCCAGGGACACATATTTGACATTTGGTCATATAATTCTAAGAGAATTAGAGAAAAATACAGATTTGAAGATCTGTCTTCTGACCTAACTGCTTTATGACAAGTCAAATGAAACGTTCCGTGAAGATAAATGTGTCATGGATAAATGACAGAAAATAAACAGTATTTCAGTATCAGTCTGTGCTGTATTCCATGACCGTTTCCCCCTCTCTATAATAATTACCTATGCACAAACTCTAGATGGCAATATTGCACTTACTGTACTTTCACAAAATTGTCCCAGTCGATCCCACATATCCTCTTTATCAACATTTTATGTGCCGTGGATCTATAGCCTCTTATTATAAGTGTAATGAAGCAGAAGTTATTGAAGCCTTTTATTGATTGCTCAGATCACAAGTTTACTGCCATACTGAATTGGCACCTTACTCGCTGAAGCAAACTGCTGACACCTTTTTTAAAAAGTGACAACTACATCTATTTCATGACCAGAAATCCATTTTCATCTCTATCAAGACAAGAATGCAATTTTCACTTCATTTAACTGATGTTAGGCCTGCTCAAAGCATGACACTTAGAAAAAGACACAAGTTTAAGGTTCTTAAAATACTTCTAGTAACTAGAATGCAGCTTGGTTTCAGGGAAAAATCAACAATCACTAGAATCTAAGAACAATCTCATATGCTAAAAAAAAAAAAAAATTACTTATCAGAACCTTAAAGTAGTTTACATTTTCAAAACAATACTGCTCTGTTCTCGTAGTCACGATGGTGATTATAAAGTAGAAACTGCCATCAGAGATTTCAAAGGACATTAAGAAGGTTGTTCATAAGCCAAACATTTGAGTTTCATCCCAGAAACACTAATTCAAGGAAACACTACACTTCATTTGCTGTGTTCAGTACATAGAGTATAAAAAGTAAAACAGAAATGCTTAGTCTCTTAAGAGTGCGAAGACTAACAAACAATTCAGATTAATGTAAAATAAACGATCTAGATCTAAAAGAGATGGGTTTCTAATACTTCTTTTATGAAAATAAAATACTAAATTTTATTTTCTTTTTGCAATCAGCAAATTCCTGCCAGTACTAAATGCAATTCAAGTATACTTTGAGCCGAATCATTTCTTATGAGAACTATATTGTTATATTTAATATCTAATTATGAAACATATTGAAAGTGTAGGTAAAGTCACTCATTTTTAGCTTTTAATTTTTAAATCTAAAAGATTGTAGAAATCTTAATTTGGTTATTAATAATGTATGTTTCAATTTTAAACTGCAAAACCTGCACATACTGAAGTTATCTGGCTGTTTACTTATTTAAAAATATGCCCACAAAGCAAAACCACAATATAGTTGCAATTTAAACAGTGAAATCTAAATTTTCAAATAGAAATGCGGTGTCTGAGTTTCTCAACCCGGTCCATCAAAAATTAAACTTTTTAAAATACACACAAATGCACTGGCAAATGTCACTTTGCTTAAATTATTTTTAAAACTACATACAAAAAATATTTAAATCACCCAGACCAAAATCATGCAGTTCTCAACAAACTTGACCAAGCAGTGAGTTAACATAAATAGCTCAAACACTCATTTTCAAAATAAAACTAAAGAAATAAAATGTTTTCCTGCACTTTCAGACAAAATAGCAACAACAACAAACGGCTGTGTTTTTCAACTCCTCGGGTGAAGTCAAGGAAATGCGTCTAGTCTGTAAGAAATGCTTTAGGGTTTCAATTTATTTTTTAATCATTTTGTTTTACAAAAGCTAAAATTTAACTCAAAGTTGATCTTTTTTTTCCCAAAGTGCTAAAATCTTTGGAGTGGGACTCAACGCCCCACTGGATTTCCCAGTTACAGGATAAAGGCATCTCACTGCACCCTACAGCAGAGGCTGCAAGCCCAGAGTGAAGACTTCCATCAGGAGGGTGGTGTGCCCTTCCCTTGGTTCATGTCTGACACTCAGGAGTGATTGTACAAGTTCTAACAACTGAGATGGGTCATTAACAGTTTTAAATGATAAAACCGAGAGTTTATGAGCCCTTTCAAAAATGATAGTTTTAATAAAAGACAAAGTGCTATATACTAATTATGTAAAAATCTCTAGGACTTTCGTTAGATGTGGGAGCAGAAAATCAAAGAAGCATCTAAATCAGGAAGACAAGCAGCTTCCGAGATGAAGTTTCCCCCAAATCATTTTGTACCTCACACTGCCGATCAGCTATTCCAAGCTCTAATTACTGTAACTGCCTGGCACGCTTCCATGGACTTTTTTTTTTCCATTTTTTACAGTATTTCTGAACAGACTGACATATTTTGTTTACTGACAGCAACTAAAGCTCTGTGTAGGATCATAAATAAAGAAGATCGCGTTTAAAAATCACTAATATCATTTTAAAAGGTAGCGCAGCCTTGTGTTTTGGCCTCTGTTTGGCTGTGTTAGGCCTATGAATGACAGCTTCCCTGCTTGAAGCACACAGAAAGCACAGCCTTGCTCATTCACTGACAGGACTGTGGCCTTTTCACACGTTCCTTCCACAGCAGTGTTTGTCCCCAAACACTGGAACTCGACACAATGGCATTCCTACTCAACACCCCCACCAACAGCACCAGTACATAACAAGAATGCTAATGAGCTGGAGCTAGTCTGATGAAAGTGTTAACTACATCTCATAGAAAAGCGGTTATGCAGTTCCAAAGATGACCAATTAAATAGATTCTGCTTAGCTCTCAGCAATTTCTAGGATGTTTCCAGTCTTAAGGAAATACGTGTGATAAATGTAAGCTGTCCTAAATATAATATCTCATTTTAATACTCACGAAGCAGTATATATTTAAGACCACCATAAAGTAATGTGCTTAATTCGGCTACATGCTATAATAGCCAAGCCAAAGTTTAAAATAAAAAAATGAGTATGTTCATAAACATAAAACTAGTGGCCTTGACTTTTAAAGTTACATCATAAAAATCCATTTAAGAGAAGTTCTTTTGGGAATGTCAAAATTTTAAATCCACTATCTTTTGACCGACAATGAAACAATATGGTTTTCATCTAGATGTCAGAAGTAGGATAAATGGAAATGATATCAAGAGGTAATACAGTCCTATAATTTTATAAACTTAAGATTTGTAAACAAAATAGGAGACATCATTCACCACATTTCACCTGTCTAATGAGTCCTTAACACGGTTAGACAGAAAACTAAACAGAAACGGCTTTCTGGAAAGCCAAATGAAGTAATGCAGTTTGAATGAAGCTTATTAATGCTAAGGAGGAGATTTGATAGAAAATCCCATCATAAAATAGACATTGTCAGGCTTAACACTTGGCCAGCAGTGGCATTGTAGCAGAACCACTACAGTGAGTTTTTACAACATTAAAGTCATGGAAAAGAGACACAAAATACAAATAATTAAACACAACTAAAGAAGTAAAAATTTTTGCAAATTCATGACATTCCTCCTTGCCTTCATCTCTGTGCTTTACTATAAAACTTCTGTACAGTGTGAAGCTTAGCACTGTTACACCATAATGAGAGACAGAGGTGGAAGAGGGATAGCAAGGAAACTATGTTTTTAAGGATTCTTAAACTTAGTATGGCCTTGAAATTCTTATAGCGTAATTAAGTAGACAACTTGGGACAAACTAAAAATGTAAACTTTTGTTTATATTTATATTTAAGATGCAATGAAATATATTTGTCATCATTTTCAGCAATGCACTTTTTAAATCAAAGCAGAAGTTCTCAAGGCATTTCTCCCACAATGTGCTGAACTCTTAAATGTAATGTTTAATGCCGGTTTAATGTTTAAGTGTTTAGAGTGGCAGAAACAAGAGGCTGCAACTGTCCAGATGTTTGCTGTCTCTCCAACACTCGCTTTCAATAAAACTTAAAAAGTGCTTATCTCCAGATTTTATTTAAACAGTGCTTTTCTTGCATTAGAAAATAAGCCAGATGCTTTTTTTAAACATTAAATAACTTTAAACCCTCTAATAAGTGGAACCCAAACATACAACACAAATAAACAACTGTAATTCAGCAAGTCATAGTCCATTTTATGATATCATAGTAATTTTACCATTAATATTTAGATATAAAATAAGTTAAAGACAATAAAATATCTAATATACTGGGTTTTTCTGTATATGATAGCCTAATAAAACATTTTAAAAGTTTATATTTTTATTCATATTGTCTATAGTAGTTATTACTCCTTTCTGATTCACTGAAATTAATTAAAAGGGAAACCAAATACACTTTCTTATAAAAGTTTCTCTGAGACATCCTTAGAAGTTCTGGACACTTTGGTGAACTTTCCTCTGCACATCATCAGTTTGCTCTTTTCTGAGCAGACAGCAGGAGGTGCTGTGTGAACACCAAGACTATCATTTCATACCTCCCCCCACCTTCCTCTCTGTGTGCAAAGAATAGTAAGATGCTTTAAAAATGTTCATTTTTCAGCATCCTGCGGCTGGAGATAATGAGTCAAATTCTAAAATGGAACCTCCGAGTTCAAATGTAAATCTCACCCTAACTTAAAATGGGGGAAAGATTGGCTTCACTTAAGTCTAAGAGGGAAGAATTTTTTTTTATTGTTACAACCTCATTTTTATTATCCAAATTGCAACATTCTGTTCACAACATAAATCATTCTTTAAGTAAATCAAATGTCCCAACAATAATTACAAAAATATTTGTCTTTACTATATATATATGTATGTATATATATATAATTATAGAATGAATACATAGAAATTAAAAGGCAAAATCTAGTTGAAAATTTAGTCCAACATATTAATCCAACTATGCACTATACTTTGGATCCTAAAATATAAAAGTTAAATAAGTATGAGCAAAACAAGTTATTTTGCTGAGGTGAAGTTAATTCGCAGTTCATTTATCTAGAATCTGATTTGTTTTAGACCCATTTCTACAACAGTGAGGTGAGTTTACACCGAGTGAAAAAATCAGGGGTCTAAGCCTCGGATGAGTGGGGACCCATTCAGTTTCTTCTTTAATGTAACCAATTCTAGAATTTCAACATAAGGATGTGTTTTTGCTCTGTGGAGTAAGCAACGAGAAAAGATGAGACATAGGACATTCCATACCAAAGGCAGACACAATTAGCCCCATTATCTCTGGCTTCAAGATTGATTCCCGGAGCATTTGGGCTCCCTTATGGGCACGGAGCTCACAAAATACATGTCACAGTTCTTTTATGACACAATGCCAATCGCCGCATCTGTAGAACCAAATACATCTGAAAAAATATATATAATAAGGTAGTCCTTAAAGAGAGATGACTCACCTGCTTGTAATAATGCTTTGCAGAATTTAGTCGTTGATACAGGGCCCCAAGAACTCCTTGGATGTACATCTTAGCACCTGCAGGGCTGAAACCTTCTCCCTTAGAGACCCAAAGTGGTCCCCGCAAAGGTGTGATGGAATTTTGCAGGCATTTTTCAAGCACAGGGACTATTGGAGAGAAGAAGGGGAAAAAATTTCTTTGACTCAACTGAGATCCACTGCCTGGAATGCAGCCTCAAGACCAGAGCTAACTCTTAACATCTATTATTTATGTCTGACCTGGGTTAAGTCTTAGAGAGGCAATTCCTGCGTTACCGGTGGCCACCATAAAGGATGTATTTATATTGAGACACCCCCCCATGCAACTCTCATAAGCTTTGTGAGCACACCTGAATAGTTCTGAAGTGTGCCTAACTAGCTGCACCGAGTGTCATGGTGTGCACTGATTGCCTTATCTTCTCATTTATCACAGATGAATTGGAACCAGCCTTGCCGAAACCTACTCGCATTGTCCTGATAAAACTGTAAGATCCATGTTGTTTCTGTATATAACTTCCTGTAGAGGAATCTATGTGCCCAAATATCACATCTGGAAATTATTCATAAAATATAATCTGCACTTTTATAAGCTTTCCTATCCCAGGCCTGTCATTGGCATTCGTTAAAGCATCGCATGAAACCGGGTGACAAGACTGTTTAAATATAAGAAGGGAGACTGTTAAGCAAGGATTTTCCCAAGCCTTTGTGCTTCCAAGTACCAGAATATATATGTTAGTGGTGGATTTAGGAATGCTATCCCAGCAGGAGTTTCATAAACATATAAAGGATATTTGCTTGCAGGCCTGTAGTGTAACATCCATGTGACTTGACAGACATGTTTATGTACCTTTCCACATGATTAGTCCTCCTAGAGTAAAATACTGAAATGACACATCAACTAGCTAATATTTTTCTAAATTTAATTTTCCTCTGAAAAGCAAGAAGTAAATAACAAAATCTTGGGGCCCAGAAAAAAAATTAATATATATCATTTTTATTTAACATGATCTTTACTTAAATGTACATATATTTGAAAGATAAACATGAAAAATAGATATAGATCCTGGATATATTATTCTTATGCATATTTCTGCTAGGAAAAAAATGAATTAAGTAGATCACAAGCAAAGAAAGTAGGTCTGTGCCCTTGGTTATGTTATATGTTGCATATTTTATGCAGAGAGGCCCAGCACTGCAATGTGGAAATTGAATTACAATTAAGCTCAGCTGAGCTACTGAGAGGCTGAGTTATGCAAATGGCCTTTGCTACTGGTGTTTTGCTAAATCCTACTTTTACTTAATAAATCATGCATTTTAGGGCACTGGGTTCTCCAACTCCCTCCCAAAGCACAACTTGAAATTCTAGTGTGTTCATTTGAATTCGTCGAAGATAAAGTTTTTAAGATTTTCTAACTTCTATCAGTAAAATCAAAAAAGAAGTATAATGTGATTACTAGATGTCTTTGCAGGTGCATGCATGAAATTCAGTTATGCAGTTTGAGAAACTAACTCCTGAAATTCTATCAAGCCCGTTCTAATACACTCATAGCTACTTTTCTCTATTGATTTTAAGAAAATAGGTGCCTTACACACACACACACACACACACACACACACACGCACACATATCATTGTATGTACTATATGATTTGCAGTCTTCAATTTTTCAAAACAAAAATAAGTAAGACAAGTCAGTTCTGATGGCAGTTTTGCACAACTAAATGCAGTTTAGAACCATCAGCATTTTCACTTTGTTGACACAGCGTCCATGGATCGCTACGTATTTAATTTACACAGCTTTAATTGTATACTCACTCAATGCAGAACACTTTTTGAACACTGGAAAGCACTACTTACAGTAGTCAATATAGGTGTGAGTTTTTTAAGTTAAATAAATTGAGAAGCAGGTGATAATTCTAGAGTTAATATCAACTTTAAACCTTAGAAAATTCTGTAAGGTTCATCACTCTTACTCATCTATACTGATCACAAAATAATTTTCAAGCTCTTTATGTCAGCCCAACAGATTTCAAAAGAGCATTTACTAGATTTTTCTGGCACAAAATGACTGTTTTCGGGGTTTATAAATTCCCATAACAATTTAAGAGAAATGTAAAACTTAGGGGAAAAATTAGACTTCAATGTATACCAAAATGCCAGAACTGATATTGAGTAGAAAATTGCTCCCATGCGCCGCATGATTTACGTAATTAGGAAAACTATGGAAACCAGAAACAGTAAAGCAAAGAAAGCGGTATTCACAAGCACGTCTTATAAGGAACTTCAGAATCTGCTCTGAACTTGTTGAATAATCTGTTCAGTATTCCAGCCTCTCCCTGCTGGAAGCAGGTCCTCATTATAGCCAGGAGAACACTAATAAAGGTTAGCCTCTGAACTAGGGATTAGAAGACTCTTTCTTTGGGGAAGCTTCAAACTAGTAACTTTGATGATCTTGAAAAGGAAGACAAAGCACAATCCAAGAACAAACAGTGTTTCCACTAAGCAGGAAGGTATAGAAAACATAAGAAAATGATAGTCTAAATACTGGGGAAGGAAGTGTAAAGCAGCCTGTCAGCTGTGTTGAAAATAAAATGTATTCAACACAAGTAAGAAGGCTCTAGGGCGGAGGGATGAGTCAGCCTAAAATGTGGTTTTGAAATGTAAAAGAATAACTGATTTATTGAAAGTCACTTGAGTTTTCAACACAAACTACAGATTTTTAACATGGGGAATGGCTTGCTTTTTACTATATTTAAGTGCTCATAAAAGATCTTATTTGTTCAGTTGATTGGTTGGTTTCAGTTTTGTTTTTGTTGTTGCTGTAAGACAAGGTCTCACTATGTAGCTCTGTTTTGCCTGCAAACCACATGATAAACAGGTTATCCTCAAACTTATAGTGACTCTCCTGCATCTGTCTCCTGAGTGCTGGAACTACAGCTGTAAGCTACCACATTTGGCTTCATAAGAGTTCTTAATCAATGGTTTTCTTCTACTATGTAGAACTTTTCTCTTTTCATGTAGAAAAACTGTATCCTGACACATAAACCTGGGCAAGAAGTTAAAAAAAAATATTTAGAAAGATCAAGAACAACATGCTTTAGCCTTTAAAAGGAGCATAAAGCTGCATGTTGAAGGAATGAAAATCAGGGTTTTATTTCCTGTGTCCTTCCAAACTATGTACCTTCTTTAAAGTGCTGCCCAGAAATACAGCATCACTCCACGAGACTATCTTATGGATGGTTAATGTTGGTGTGCACAGCTACATACATGCATTCTTTGTGTGTAGACGGATCTTACCTCTGCTATTCTACCAACTATTTACTTGATAGAGACAAGAACTGTTCCTTCCAGGGTTTTCATTAAGCAAGCTCTCAGCCCTGTATATCAAAGGCAATTAAAAACCCAGCATTCCTTAGACATATCAATATATAAACATCAGTCATCGGCCAGGAGCATTTCTAACACCTGAAAAAATATATATGGATAATTGCATTAGATACATTTTCTTAAATCACAGATTCTGTATTTCAGGTAAATTGAAAATTAATTTAATAGTTTTCATGGGTTAACATTTCAGTCAGAATACATGTAACTACAAAAAAGAAGTATTGTCCAGAACAACCAGGCTCCTGGGGAGAAACTTCTAGACACATGATGACAACAAGTTGCAAGATTTTAACATGTTTATCTCCTTGCCTCAGGTTACCTATTCAAGAAGATTGAAAATCAGTCTAATAATTTCAATAGGTAAGACTGAGGCTGGTGAGTACATTCAAACATGTGACCAAAGTGAATGACGTCATTGGAAAAAGCTAATCTTGGGTACCAAGAGTAAAAATGTCCATAGCTCCTGTTTGTCTTTCATGGCATCTGAAGCATTTCTTCCCCAGAGTTTCTGCCAATTAAGATATCCTTATCCTTCAAGGATTTTCTCCATGTTATTCATCTAGAAATAATTGTCTCTTCCTTGGGGTTTTTTATAGCATTCTCACTTGTATTAGTTCTTACCTTCTCTCCACTGAATCTTGAACCCTTTGCAGTGTGAGGTCACGATGTTTTGTTTTGATAGTTTTACTTTATCTTTACATGACAAGTAATAACTAGATAGACTTATGGGTTGAAATATGATATGTAAATTGTAGAATAGATAGACCATGCTGATTACTATATTAGGTCATGAATTCTTTTAGTTTGGTAGAAGCAGTGCTTCGGATGTACTGTGGAAGTTCATTTATAGATGAGTCTTAGACCATGAATACAGGCATACTGAAACACTCAGAATCCATAACTTTCTACAACCTGCTAGAAACTTGACAGATAAGCATGACCATAAGCAGATTTCTCAAAACTTGCTTAGGTTATGCACAACTACTTTAATTTTCCTTACAACATTACTTTGAAGAGAATGGAGAAAATCAATGTTATTTTGGAAATCATGAGATTTGACAACAAAGCATTAACAAGCCAGAAAATGAGAGGTTGATATGTTTTAAAGTCCTTGGAGAGCCTTCATGAAGTTTACCCTGCCCCATCACAAAGCATGCTTTGGCAGGGAAAAGTACACACTAAAGTTTAACTAGCAGGGCAGCAATACAGGACTAAGCTCAACTAACTCTTTGGAGGAGAAAAAGCAGTCCTCTCTATGGCCTCCAATAATATTGGAGTTCAAATGCTAAAATAAAAACAAAGTCTCAGCCTTCAAGAGTATCTTACGTTGAAACCATCTTGTCACTGTTAAAAAGCTTGAGTGGTCTTGGATATGCCAAAGAGAGCAGTACATAACAAGGAGTGGAAAATCACTCTCAAGAGCAGCCTCAGAGATCATGGAATTTGTCAGTGAGTCACAGACTGAAATGGTCTATGGAGACCACTGCCTGGGGAATATACATCTCTCTCCTAAAGCTACATCTTACACTAACAGAAGCTCTTTGAATCATACTATGAAAGGATTTTAATTAATTTATTCTCAAAAAGCTTAGGAAATAACAAAAGGCTTTAATAATCCACTTCCAATTTAAAATTAAAATCCATGCCAATTAAATATACAGAATTATATTACAAAATATAATTTTCTCATTTGTCAGAGTACATGTGTCTACAGAAGCAAGGTACTGTACAGAGCACAGTTACCTGGAAAGAAATTTCTTTATGCTTTAGGTACAAGCTGCAAGCTTCAAAACTGCTTGCTGGGAGCAAGAGGTGGTTAGAAAATTTAAAACATTTGAAAATTCCCCACTAACTCAGATGGAATTTTTTTTAAATGAAGTTAACCTATCCATAAAAGACTCTTTGGACAAAACAAACTTGGTTCTTGAGAGATGCCCTGCTTTGCCTGCCTCCCAGAGCAGGGGTGCACTCGCACAGAGTCTGTTCTAGTGTCAGGGGATAATCAAGGTATGTGTGTATCTTAATGCTTTTTCCTTAGACGTAGACAATAGTTGGAAAATTCCAGGTCTCGAACCAACCATCAGGCACCACTCAAAAGTACAATGTTCTGGGAAGACTGAATGATGGGAAGAGCTGTCTCTTGTGTTGTTTGATTTATATCAGTGCATTCCCATTCAAACAACAGCTGCTGTGTATTCCTGTTTATGTGCTATATGTCACATCTCATTGTCCCTATGGTACTTATGAGAAAGGATGCAGTAGCTGTTTTCTTAAATACCCATGCCTACCCAAATTTGGAATTTTTTTCCACTGAACAAAATGACAAGCACACAGTTGTCATAGTTAAAGCCATCTTTCACAGCTGTTTTAGTTTTCAGTGATCCCATTAAACTGACGGCATATTGCCTGTGGGGGCTGCAGTGGCGGAATACTTCTGTAAGAGACATTGATTTGTACAATAGGATCAAACAGAATACGCTGTGATGGAAGAGAAGATTTCGTGGGTCATACTGGCTATACCTGGTGTCAAATTTAGATGTTATGCCCTTTACTGGACATCTGGTTATTTTAATTGTTGATACATGGATGAAAGTTACACCACTGGGCCTTAGGAAGTACAACCTCTTAGAAAGTCCCCTCTGGCTTGAAACTGCAGCCTGAGTCATGCTTTTTCTTAAACTGAACGAAGTAGCTGTGCATTAAATATGCTGGCACATCTTCTGCTTGAGCAAGTGGACCGAAATGGTGTGAATTGTTAATGCCTTGCTGCATTGGTTCACGGCTTGTGACTGATCATTTGTAACTATATCTACTCCTTGTTCCATGAAATCAAGTATGGAGTAATGGGTTCATCAGATTTTGGGGTTAAATTGAGAGTGAAGAGGTACTGTGTGTGGAAATAAGAGTTGCCATGTTCAGGGCTGGCCTTGTAACAGCATGGAATCTAAAGGCGATATTCAAAACCACTTCACTCATCATACGCTTACTGATTCTGAATAGGGCCCATTTGCAGGGGACATTTGGTAGTTTTCCAATACGCTTTATGCCTCTTTCTGCTTCCACCACCATGCACATCTTTTTTTCATACACCCCCAGTAGCACATTGGTAGCCCAGGTCAGCACACACAATTCATTTATTTAAATGACTTGATTTATACAAATAGAAATAAGCTGGGCTTCTGTTGTCTGAATCTTGCCTTTCCCCTCAACAAAAATAATTGTGTGTGCCATTGAAAACACAAGTCTTTTTGTGAACTCAATTTCTTGGGCATCTAAAAGATTTGAGTTTTAGTATTGATGTAAAATAATTGAATTGGTAGGCACAAAACTGAAGATTACTTATAGAAATCTTGAGAATTAATTATATACATATACTTTTATTGGCAGTGATCTATACCAATATACAAAATTGAATATATATGGCATCCTTTTTGTAAACTTTAAGAGTCTGAGTAAATTTTTAAAGGATTGTGTGGATTTTAAAAAGCATACTACCTGAAACTCAATAATTTAGCAAAAATTAAGAATAATAACCTTCCAAAGTGTCCTCTATAGTTGCTTGCTCTAATAATTGACACTTTATTATTTTACCTAATTTCTTAAATTTATATTTCTTTCCCCAAAAGTTAAACTCAAACCTTGATAAAAGAAGCCAGGAGTTAAACTTTGACCCAGTAATAGAGTATATAGTAAAAAACATAGACCTAGACAGGAAATTAAGTACACAAACTAATTATATCTACAGTTAACACTCAAAGACAAGCTAATCCTAAGATGTCTCAAAGTTCTACTGTTATATAAGCCGTGATAGCAAAAATCTCAAAACTGTAATTAATGTTTCTCTATTAAGTATGAAAAGTGACAATAATGACAGCTGGGAGAATCCAGAAGATGCTCCTGCCAGCAAAGATAGTTCTGTCCCCATGGAATGAAATGTTAAGTCACCATACCACTTACATTTAAGTACTGTATTTAGGATGTAGCTTATATATGTCACAACACATTTAAATATGACAAACTAACAAATTCTTAATAGTTTCAACAGTTACAATGGAGGACTGCCTTTTGAAATTTCTTTCTCCATGGAAAGTTCACAAAAGCAGAATCTTCTATAACAAACATTTCACATACTTTGTTAGCTTTTTTCTCTCCTGAAGACTCATGAAAGAACAAAATCTTTTCTGAGTCCTAGTCTTTTAAAGAGAGAACGCTGTGGGGAAATTGTCTTCCAGTAGAAAGGAACAATTAGGCTACTTTCCCCACTGGAAGTTACACTTATTACAATGTACTCCTAATGAACTTTGACAATCAGGGAGGAGTCATTAGAATCAGATTAATAGTTTTAGTATTAGAGTTTGAAGACTAAGAAATAAGAAACATAATAGCCTAAACATAGAGCCATTCAAGGAGATGAGGGGGGAGCATGGACTCAGTTTGACATGAAATACCATTCTTCTCAACAAAAGCTTGGAGCGATGATCACAACTTTATGAAAACATGATAAAGTCTGTTTTAAAGATGTCAAAGGGACTTTTCTAATAGAAACCAAAGTCTACAAGTAGATTTAACTGCTTTGTGGAAGCTCACAGCACATAGTTTTATAGTCTCATATTTAAAAGACCATGATGATGGTCCAGTTCACTGTTGATTTATAGACAGTGTTGAGTTTTGTGAATATATTCTCAACACTGTCTATAAATAAACAGTGAACATATTCTTATTTTTTTCCATCTATGCAGTGGGAGCAGCCCAAGTCTGATGCCTGGAAGTCACTGGGAGATATTCATGACATTTCTAAGGAGTCCTGAAGACAAAGCAAAGTCACAATGAGGATAGTTTTGGGTCACAGACTTTCCTGAGTTGCATCTCCCAGTCCAAAGTGGTTCTTGACTGGCTGCCTTAATACACGCCAGTGTTTTCCCTAGACACATTTACAGACTGGTGATTACTGACAACACTGGTATCCCTCTTCAGCAAGTGACCCAACTTTTTTACTTCTTAAAAATTTTAAAAGATAAATGAGAAAACCACTTAAGAATCCAAGAGAAGCAAATGCTTAATCATAAAAATATTTATCCATAATCACTTTTTTCTGTGTGTATAGGTGTGTGATAGCCTGTGTCAATACACTTATCCTGAATTGCAAAATATTATGTTGTTGTGGTTTTGATATATACTGATATGATTAATAACTATGGAAGGTGAACATCTTTTCTGTGCTTATTCCCAAGTATCTATCTTTTCTGTGGAAACATCTACTCAGGTCCTTTGCCTATTTTCTAATCAGGTTGGAATTTTGTTTTTGAGCATAAGACTTTTTCATATATTCTTAATATTAAACACTTATTAGACATGATTTAAAAATATTTTTATTCCATCATGAAGATTGTCTTGTCTTTTCATTTAATGGATAGTATCCTTTAATTTATAAAAATTATTATTCAATTCAATGTTTTAGTTCAATAAAGTCAAATTTATGAGTTTTTCTGTATTGACCATGCTTTGGGTTTACTGTCTAAGAATCTGTTCTCAAGTTCAAGACCTTGAAGATTTGCTTCTACATTGGCTTCTATGAGTTTCATATATTTTGAGGTAATTTTTGTAGATAGAAAATGAGAGTTGTCTTCAGCTCTTGTATGTGGAGACCTAGTTGACTAGGCACCATGGCTGAAGAGAATACTCTTCCCTGATGAATGTCTTAACATCTCTGTCACAAATCAAGTGAACACAGACTAAAGATTTGCTAGACTATTCTAGACTCAAATTTCAATTCCATTTTTCTCTATGCCTATTCTCACACTTGTGTCATAGTTTTAATTACTATATTACAGTTAATACATTTAAAAATTTGAAAGTGAATCCAATATACTGTTTGTATAGTATATTATAAATACTATATATATATATATATATATAGCCATACACACACACATACATATATAGGCACAGTTAAGGGCACAGTTCTACATTTAACTGCCCAACTGAAGACAACAATCCTCAAGAGTGTCTGTGTTGTCCTCAGTATTGACCAGCTGCTACAAACTCAAGGAATGTCTCACAAAATTCAAGAAAGCATTATATTTATAGGACCAAGTTGGTCAGGAGCCTTTGAAATAATATAAGTGACTCTGAGTAGCAAATAACAAAATGAAAGACCTACTTAAGGAAATTAGCAGTGTGGGGTCCTGTAGATAGTACTTTAATATGGAGGAACTATGTGTTTTGTCTGTTTACCTGCTTGCTTGCTTTTTTAAAATATCAGTGATAATCTAGTAGCTTATGGTATGTGCCATAGAACATAAAGTTTATAGTTTTATTTTTTTCCTGAAAGGTAGGGAGGTAGGTTTTCAACTTCAAAAACTATGTAGAATTTGAGCTTGGTGGGCCACAGCAACTAAGTATAGCTGGGGTGATATCCAACAGCCTTGTCTTTCAAAAAAAAAAAAAAAATGCCAGGCTGGGACTGGATCTAGCTTTGGTATTGCCAGGTGTGCAGTGGATAGTTTGACCTCCTAGCTGTTCATGGTTGCTTTACCGTGCAGGCATTAAACTTCATCTAAAACTTGAGGCAAGCTTGAGGATGACATGGTCATTTCAGTATTTCTGCTAGTGTTTTAAAGTACTATGGATTCTCTCTGTCTGCGGGGTTCTGCTTCCTTCACGGGCAGGTGGCTAAGCTATCAGTAGCTAGCTTAGCTCTCAGGAAGGAAAGCACACTGCATGGGTCGATTGAAGCATCCAGGCAGGTCCCAGATTGGAGGACTCAGAGCCAATGAGAGCGAACTGGACTCTCAGGAGAGGTTGTCAGAGGAATATCTCTCAGTTTGTTAAAGCAAGGGTGATTACATTTATCGGGTAAAGGTAAAGGGGGGGGGTCTTTAGTACCCAGGGAAAGGAGCCATTGGTTAAGACAGGGATACTGGAATAGCCCCATTTACATCTTGGGGTACTTTGAGCATATTCCAGGGAATAGGGCTTTAGTTGCAACTCTAGGTAAACAGTTCTGCCAGATCACAGCCCAGCTTTGGGAGAGGGAAGAGTTTTGCTGTGGCTTGAGGTGTATCAGTGACTGCAGAGGGGAGGGGCCAAATTCCTGCCAACTCCTCAGTATGAGAGCCTGGGGTTGTAAGCACCCTCTTCCCATAGCGTGACCATTCTATGATGGCACCACAAAGTACAATGCCAGGTAACTTCAACAATGCTGTAAACATGGCCTGTCCCTTTAAATTGTGGGCACCAGTTCCAGGACTAGCTAGGCAGTCTAGGTCTGCTGTCTGATATTCTAAATTATTCATTATGTTATTTTTGTTGCTGCTGCTGCTGCTGTTATTTGTTCTGAGACAAGGTCTCACTATGTGGCCCTGGCTGACCTGGAACTGTCTATGTAGACCAGATTGGTCTCAGACTCACAGAGATCTGCCTCTGCCTCTGCCTCTTCCAAGTGCTGGGATTAAAGGTGTTATGTTAAGTTGAATCATGGGCCAAAAAAGAAATGTGGAAGAGCTGGTGTTACATTCCTGTGACTGGTCCACACGCTTTTAAAATAAACTACAGCAGTCCAACTTGACTCTGAATGTATTTATCACAAACTTGTCATGATTTTAAACCACATAAGCCCAAACTGTGGCTCATGGCTAAGTGGTAGATTTATTCTAAAATGAGTATTCTATCTTCTTCAGTTAAGAAAAGGAAACTATAAGAAGAAATCATAACATATCTAGAAATAGAATTTGGTAAAGGAGCAAATATGTAAGTAAAGTGGATAGAAGGTAATCTTCGTTGTTATGATAGGAACAGTGTATGCATGAGAAACTGAAAGAAAGCTGCTCACCTGAAAGAGAAGAGGGAGATCTTTGAAACAAAGTGAATATCTGATGTAACTGGAAGTATGTAACAAATAAAATACACACACACACACACACACGTGACAACAATTGAAGAAAAAGAAGATGTGAATTTGAGACAGTATGGGACGCATGAAAAGGGCTGGAGGGGGAAAACAATGTATTTATATTTTAATTTCAATTTTTTTTATTTAGAAAGGAGAAACAAACAGGTTCTGAAAGGAGATGCATCCAAATTGAACTTCTCTTAAATAGAAAAGAGGAAAAAACAAAGTTACAAAATCAAAAGCACTAGCCAAGGCCCTGTAATAGCTAGCAAGATAAGGCAAGATAGGACTCAAGATAAGGCCTTAGAAACCAGCTGAGTCTTTCTCCAGAGGAAGCTGAGTACTCAGTACAAGGAAGAGGTGGTATTCGTGCCACAGACAAGTTAGAGAATGAGTGGGAGATGACAGGACATAAAGTAGTTAGAGGCGAAGACTGAGTTAAGTTACACAAGAGAAAGTATCGCACAAACTCCTGTCCTAAGATGAAAGGAAGACAAAGGCAAGATGAATTAGTGCTACAGAGAACCCGGCAGGATCATAATAGATCAAGAACTCTGCTTCTAAACTAGACATTGGGCTGTGGGAAGGCACCCTGCATAGGATTATTGACCTCAAGGAAGTGAAAATGAGTAAGACTGACTGGACAAAGGACACTATTGACAAACTTGAACTAGATTCTCTGCATATCTCTTTCCGTGAGAGACGCTACAAGAAAAATAACTCAAGGCATTTGTTAGAATAGTGCAAACATGGAACAGGAAGCGAAGTCAGAGGAACCTAACTGCAGCAGAGACGCTAACTCCCGGCCTTTTACAGAGCAAACTTTTCTGGAAGGAACTGGTATATGAAATATTGCATTAAAATATACCAGATCAAAATAGCAACTCAAGACTGAGGAAAGATCATGTCTCAAGAGGAGGTAACAGTGATGTTAGTTGTCACTGAGGCCTTAGAGAGCACGGGCCTAGAAACATGAATAGCTGGTTCGGTTCAAAAACTCTATCTGAAGTTACTGTCAGACCAGGCGTGATTGTGACTATAAGAAGGAACCTAGCCAGGCGGTGGTGGCGCACGCCTTTAATCCCAGCTCTCAGGGAGAGGCAGGCAGAACTCTGTGTTTTCTGGGCCAGCCTGGTCTACAGTGTGAGTTCCAGGGCAGCCATAGTTACAACAGAGAAACCCTGTCTTGGAAAACCAAAAAGGAAAAGAGAAGAGAATAGAAGAGAAAGGAAGAGAGGAGAGGAGAAGAGAAGAGAGGGGAGGGGAGGGGAGGGGAGGGGAGGGGAGGGGAGGGGAGGGGAGGGGAGGGGAGGGGAGGGGAGGGAGAGGGGGGGAGGGGAGGGGAGGAGACAAGAGGAGAGGAGAGGAGAGGAGAGGAGAGGAGAGGAGAGGAGAGGAGAGGAGAGGAGAGGAGAGGAGAGGAGAGGAGAGGGAAAGAAAAGGAAAGAAAAAAAAAGAAGGAACCTATGGATGAAGTGGGTTTTTTGAGTTTGAACAATTCCCTAGGCAGAGGCCCTTGTAGCAGTTTCTAGAACACAGTTGTGAAAGTGATGTTTCTAAAATGGGCACTTTGCCACCAGACAGGAACCCTCTGGGTTCAGCATGGGTCTAGAATTAGTGACAAAGATGAAAACGAGCATTAAGTTCTTAAAAATATGTCACAAAAGAGAACAGAGTCCCAACCACACTGGTATGACCACCCAGGCAAACTTCCCAATGCTGAAAGCACACAACACTGTCAGTCTCCTCTTTGAGAATAATGCTTTTGGTAGCAATGATGATGAAGCTGGTCTTACACAATGCTGTTTTAAGGACCATGTGTATAATTTACATAATCTCCAAAACAACCTATGAAAGCACTCACTGTAAATCCCCATTTTACAAATAAGGAAACCAATCTCAATGAAGCTAATTCACTGTCCAATGTCATTGCTGATAAACTGGATTTTGAACTCAAACTGAGGGCACTTCACTAGATTGTGTCTTATTGTTTTGAGATGGGAGTCAATATACATTAGTCAATTTTCTCCTGGAGACACTTTGCTTATATCAAGCCATGAGCAATATCTTAATGAGAAAAAGTTTCCAAGGTACATCTCAGGCCATAGACTCTGACCAGCTACAGAGGTGGCTGTCATCTTGGCAAGACTGACAGGAAGAATATTTTCTCACCTCTACATTCTTTCATTTAGAGTTTGCTATGCTCTTGGGGTCTGAATTGTGCAAATTGTTGGGTCCACAGTTTCCTAGACTAGGTTCTGTTCTGAATGTGATGGATGCGGTGTTGCTATTATAATTATTTTGTTTGGTGGGAAGATAAGGACCTGAAAAGGTTGGTATAGACCTAAATCAGCTTCTCAGAGCCTAAACGATGACACCCATTTCAGATATCTGGAGTCGGGTCCTAGAGGAATTCCAGGATGATACCAGGAGCAAGTGAAACTGAAGAACTTCATACTCTGTACCTTCATTTCAGGAGCACCTTCATTACTGGATTTCATTCACAGAGGTAAAATGATCCTGGAATCCACTTCAGTCTTGACTTGAATAGTTTAGATTCTTTTGAGATTTTTATCTTTAATGGTTAATCTCTCCATAAAAAGTTGGTGTTTGTGCTCCCCATGTAAACGCCTGGACCCTTGTACTGTGTGCCTGTAATCCCACTGCTGGAAAGGCAGAACAGCTGGACCCTTGGGATTTGCTGGCCACAGTCTAGAAGAATCCATGAGTTCCAGGTGAGAGACACAGCTTCAAAACCTAAGACAGAGAGCAACTAAGGAAGACACCCAAAGCTGACCTTCAGTCTATATACACATGTGTACTTACACATACATGACACACAAATAAAAAAAACATAGTCACAACAAAGTCATTTTGGACATTGTTGCTGGATGTGGGATGGAAAATGGAACAGGCAATGAGCCTTCTGTTTGATACAGAGTGGCCTTGGATATGCTTAATTCACACACCATTCTGATTCATTTCAGAAGCTCTGGAGTAAGTTTTACTCTACCCACCATGATCTAGCAGATCTAGTAGAACTGTTTGATAACACACCCCAGAAAGGTTCTAAGAGACTGACAGCCTTACTCATGATGGGGAGAGTGATTTTTCTGGTTCATCACAGTGTAACAATTTGCCAGAGTATTTAACTACTATATATGTATATATATATATATATATATATATATATATATATACACACACACAGATACATACAGAGAGAGAGAGAGAGAGAGAGAGCAAGAGAGAGAGAGAATGGTAACCAAAATGGGCTATTAAATAGCACTATCAAAGAGACATTAGGCTGGAGAGATGCCTTAGCAGTGAAGGGCACTAGGTATGCTCTTGCAGAGGACCTGGGTTTGATCCTCAGCACCAACAGGCCAGTTAAAGTCATTTGTACCTCCAGTCTAAAGGGCTCCAATGCTCTCTTCCATACTCCCTGAATACCAGGCATGCACATAGCACACAGCTTTTTTTTTTAAAGAGAGAGACCTAAGGCCAGCAAGACAGATAAAATGACTTGCTACAAAGTCTGACAACACAAGTTCAATGCCTCAGGCCCATATATTAAAAGAATCAACTACTACAAGTTATCCTCTGATCTCCACATGCTCGTAAGCACTTGGACACACACACAAATAAATAAATAAGTGGAAAGTGTTTAAAGAGACCGTGTGTACTTTTAAATGCCTCTAAGACATCAAACAGCTCAAAATTAATTAGCAAACTGGGGGGGGGGGTGATTCAAATGATACACAGGATTAGCTGGTGAATGCACTTTTCCCTAAGCAAAGCACCTTTATCTTAGTACCTGTGCCTCATAAAGCTATACACCAGCCTTGTGCTATTTTCCGAGGGAGTTTGGCTTCCTTGTGTGCCTTCACTTTACTTGCTCTGTCTCCTATTCTGCTGTCTTTGTGCATCTTTAACTTCCTCTGTCCAAAGCAGCACTCTGAGATACCTGGACAGGATTGTCATATTGTCTTCTAGGGTAATAACTACTATTCAGTTTATGTTCTGGGTTTAAAGGTACAAAGATTTAGAAAATCTATTGCTCTTGATTTGTTGATTTTTTTGTCATTAATCCTGTTACTCTGACAGGCATCAACATCTGATATAATAGCACATTGACTACCTGCAGAAGCATGGTATCTATATGAAGTAAATAATTCTCATCTACAAATGAAAGATTGATCTATCTAGCTAGGTAGTGGTGGTACATGCCTTTAATCCCAGCGTTCAGAAGGCAGGGGCAGGAGAATCTCTGAGTTTGAGGCCAGTTTGAAGTCTACAGAGTGGCTTCCAGGACAGCCAGCGCTACAAAGAGAAAACCTGTCTCAAAAACAAAACAAAACAAAAAGGGTTGATCTATACAGAAACCACAACTGAAGAATTACTATTGGTATATAATTTCCTTTTTATTTATATCAAATTTATTCCATAAATATATTTTGATGTTTTCCCCTCAGTCAACTTCTCCCAGATCCTCCCCACCTCCCTAATCTACTGAACTTCAATCTCTCTCTCTCTCTCTGTCTGTCTCTCTCTCTCAAAACAACCAAAACAAAAAAATGAAAAAGAAGACCAAAAGTTCCAGAACAAAACAAAATGAAATAAGCCCACAAATAAAATAAAATAAAATAAAATAAAACCATGGAGTTAATTTTGTGTTGACCAATTACTTCTCCACGTGGGATCTGCTTGGAGTATGGTTGCTACCCAGTGACATTCCATTGGAGAAGACTGATATGCCCTTTGCCAGCAGGTATCATTACTAACTGGTTAGGGGTAAGACGTCACTTTCTTTCACAACCCCTTTTCAATGCTGAGACTCCATTTTATATAACTTTTTATTAATATCTTCCATGATTTAGAAACCTAACCATAAAAGCAATTTGTAAGTCTTGTGAAGTTTTTAAAGTTTCACTAGATGTAACAATGTAAAAGTAGTTAAATGTCATGATAAATGCGTTCCTTCCTCATCTCACAGGAGGAAAGTTTGAGGTATATATAGTTCTACAACAGGGGTAAGAGACAGAATAATTATCTGTTGCTTTTAATCATTGGTACCTTTGTGCTTTTGAGAGAAACTTGCTGTGATCTTAACACTAGTCCCTATTAGCTGATTTTCTGATTTAATATAAAGTCTACAATGAAAACCATAGCAAATCAAGAGTGTTACTATTTATTTATTTAAACTAGAAGCTATCTTTAACATAATATTTGACCATTCCTAAATCAAGCTTTGGAAGACAATCCAAAGAAAAGTTAGAGACTCCAATCAGTCAATGCGCAGCATCATAATAACAAAGAAAAAACAAATTTTGGAGCCTAATACTAAGTGACGAGGGATGCTACAGGCTGAAAGTTCCTCCCATGGGATTAGCATATTTAAGTGTTTTAAGTCCAGTGAACACATGACGCTCCCATGTGTTAGTAGCCGCCTAAGCTGATGTCAGCTGACATGAGCTTTTATAAGCATGCAAAAACACAGAGTGAGGCACGATCCAAAGTGTGATTATAGTACACTTGTGAGAACCATGGAGCATGAGGCATGCGTTCGGATGTCTTTGGCACCAAGAGGCAGCAGCCTTAGTCATAACTTCTCTGTATGGGTCACTGAGTCTTTCTTCCTTTTGAGACCACGTCCAGACTAACAGTCAATCATGTGCCCCTCCTACCTCAGTCTGCCTGAGCACTGTGGAGAAGCAATTTTGTTACGTCACACATGGAAAGAAACTAATCTCAACTTTCTAAATATTAAATCTTTCCTCTTAACCGAGTTCTCAGTTGTTAAGTTCCAGCAGCCTAGTCAAAGCTAATGTTTAAAATTCTAGGAGAGCTAGAAATGACATAGGTTAGATGAGGGCTTAAGACAGTGGGCTTTTTGTGGGTTTCTTTTTTTCTTATCTCAAGCACAGGAGCAACTATAAATACTGCCGATCATAGGAAAATATGAGAGTGGGATAAGAACATGAAAAATCTTACCACCCCCAAGAAGAGCATGAGGAAGGGTTCCCAAAATTACTTTGGTAGATAGATGAATACTTTGTCTGATCCTACATAATAACATGGACATGGATAGGAATACAGAAATTACAGATGAAAATCCTTACTAAAGGGGGAAAATAACCAAAAAGAGAAAAATAGATTTGCTTTCTAAATATATATACTCATACAATCCTTAGGAAAGATGTTTACGAACAATAAAATGGTTCCATTATCACTCGGCAAGTATTAATTAAGGATGATAAATCAAGGAAACACCAATTTTTATATACTGTAAGTGAAAAATGTAGAAAATCTAGGATGTATGCATTGTAGCCACCTTCCCAGACTGTTAGTTGCTTGGGAATACATTGTAGCTCAAATTATGTTACTTAATCTGCCAGTCCTCCTCGGGCATGAGGTAGTTCGATGAAATGACAAGTCTCCTATTGTATTAACGCGTCTGTGCTCAGAATTGTGGGATCTGTGCTATTTTTGTTTCCAGGGACTAGTCAAACAGTATCTTTAGAGACTGTACCTTCACATCTTGTCTCTGACCAAGATATACACCAAAAGTGTTTAAAACCACATTATACACATTGCTGAATAACCTCTAGAGATTATCCTTCTCCATTTCTCTCTACTTCCACCCCTCCCCTCTCTCTACCCTCTTTCTCTTGGAATTGAACCTACAACCTTGCACACAGTGGACGAGCACTCTGTCACTGACCCACATTTCAAGGCCCAACAATTTCTCATAGACGTTGGATCCCATAGAAATTAGTGGTTAAATTACATAGATATGTCAGGGGATGTTTATTTACTTACGGTTCACTATGTAAAAAATTCTCAGTTTTAAAAACAACTCAAACTTGTGGCAAAAGAAGATTCTTAAACCCTGGTGTCCCTTGAAAGGTATTTACAGGAGCACACAGTGCCCCTTTCTGAATAAGAATAGCATGTTTATTCATGTTATAATTAAATTCTTGGTTTTTCTTTCCTATAAAATGCCTGCAAGGAAAATTATATAAATTTATTTCAAAATCTTATCACAGGAATTACAAAATATTTGCCACTTACCTTTTGAAATATCTTCAATTTTTCTACCATTCATATCATAAATGTATCTGGCTGGTGAATCTAGATTCATTTTCATTGTGCAAGCATCTAAAACCTACACAGGATAAAATAATTTATTATATTAAGCCTGATTTAACTTAATATGCATTTAAATGGTTTCTATAAGGTTATTAAAATTATATTACAAAATAAAATTTGTTGATCTCTAAAATAATTATAACTTATGAATTTAAATTCAAAGGTTTTTAAAAATTCACACAAGCATTAAAAAAAGGATGAAGGAAGAAAGGAGGAAAATGAGGAGGAAGAGAGGAAGAGAGGAAGAAATGGAAGGAGAGAAGTAGGGAGGCAGGATGGGAAAGAAAGGGGGAAGGAAGAAGCGAGGGAGCCAGGGCATGCCGCAGATAGCAGGCTGCTTAGCTGCTCCTTGATAGATGGCAGAGCATCAGCGCTCCGAGGGATGTTCACGTTATTCTTGATGCCTTCTATGTTCACCATTTATTCTACAATGGGAAGAAGCTACTTTTCTTAGCTTTACATTCTTTCCAGAATCTTGTTCAAGCCTACCACCTTTCCTCACTGAAGTCACTAAAGTCTGACTCTGGGTGGATCTTGCCCTCCTTTTCACATGCACACAGGGAAACCTGGTGCCACTGAAGAAAGTCACACAACTGAACATACCAGCATGATTACACTCCTCGGTGCCCTCCTTGGTCCCTAAGCGCTGCCCAGTTACTTCAGTTTCGTTTCTTTGCTGGTATCTCTCTCGCCTTGCAGTATCACCCATCTGTTATCCATTTCTCTCCTAACTCAAATCCACTAGGTGACTTTTTAGGGCTTTAAGATGACAAGGAGAAAATGTCTGCAAGGATCCTGCAAAGTTATACTTCCCCATCAAAAGCTGCTATGGTCTAAATATGGTCTAGATATCATGCATGAGGGCTTGTTTCCCAGCTGATGGGAATTTTGCAAGTGATGGGGTTCAGAGGCATTGCTTTAATAAACTTATTAATCCCTTAATGAATTCACAAAATGGTTAATCACAAGTAGAGCTTGGTTGGAAGAGTCACATTATCGGGGACATGTGCTTGGAGTTGTGCCTTGCTCTAGTCCCTTTCTGAATTTACTTCCTTCGGTTTCCCATTTATATTAGGACATGTACACATTCCATCTAATATGCTGACAACTCCCACACCAACACACTCATCTTGCCACTATCTTCTAAACTTTACAATATCTAATTCCTATTCAATATTTTCCCTGCCACTTGCTCCCAGCACCATTTTGTTCTGCCTGCCTGTGGCACCAGAAATAACAGACTTTGAACTAAGACAACCCTTTTTCTCCAGTTAGTTTGCTTATGTCAGTTCTTTCGTCCCAGTGATGCAGCCTGACTGACGTGTACATTAACGTTCCTACTCCCAAAATGCATCTTGCTCACCCTGCCACAGGGCCTTTGCATAGGCTGTGTTTTCTGATAGAGTGCTTCCCACCACTGAGATGGTGTTTCTCACCTCAGAAGCTTTACCTATACCAACAGTCCAAGTTTAATAATTCTTTTTACAAATTTCTTTGTCAACCTCCAGACTAAAAGCATGAGAACAGCAATGTGGTTAATTTTGTTCACCACTATTATTTGGTAGACATTAGCAGACATAAAAATATCTTGGGCTACTGAATGAATGCAGTTTTTGTATACATTATTCCTAATTTAATCTTTTTTTAAATCTTATATTTTATAAAGAGTCTGAAAATGATATTTATAAGATTTCTAAGTAATTTTATAAAATTATGCTTAAGTTAAAGGATAATTTCAGAAGATTTTTTTTTCAAATATAACTAATTCTCTTTAGAACTAGTGTACAGCCCTTATGTACACTTTAGGAAATTAAAAAGTATGAAGGAGTTCTCACATTTAGAGCAATACTGTTAATTGCCTACTCAGTATCCACCCTCTGCTAGTTCCCTATTATACACTACAAGCTTTCTTTAATGATTAACTGTTCCCATTTGACTCAATTTGACACAAGAAAGGCTTCAATTATCTTGACTGGTCAGAGTTACCATGTTGTAGTGCCATGCCCACTGTCAGTGAATGGTTGTGGGGTGGATACACAATCCAGTTTGGGCCAAGACATGAGAAACAACTTCAAGAAAGGCTTCTGCATCCTTTAGGAGAAGGTGGTCCTTTGCTCTGTCCCAACATAATTGCACTTCGCTGTACAGCAGTCAACTTATTACCAACACTGGAAAAAGAACAGAGTCCAAAGAACCAGTCCAGAATCCCGTAAGACCAACTGCAGAGTGGCCCTACTTCTGGATTCTTAGTTTCTTTTTGCTCTTGTCTGTTTGAATAATTCTCTGCTATTTGACATTAAAGTCATGTAACTGTTAGAAAACAAATTGATGAGATGATATTTGTATTTCAGATGATGAGAACTGATTTAGGTGACTCCATCCATATTTGTCCAACAAATAGATTACAACAGCATTACTGTGTGATGCTATAAAGCAAGGAACCCAGGGAAGAATTAAGAATAAATTTAGCAGGTGGGAAACTGTGAACATGAATGGATAATTATGAAATTAAATCTTTGAATTACTAAAAATATTTCACCTTTTACAAATAATTGTACATACCCAGTAGAAAACAAAACTTCAATTTATCATGAATCTGTTGAGAGATCTGTTTCTCCAGAATTTTTCTGGTAACTGAAAGATTGTCATTAAATTAGAAATTTTAAAAAACTAAATGTATACAATAGTTTAAATCTCTGTTGAGGCAAATGTTTTACAAATTAGATTCAGATTTATGATCAATATTTTAACGTGAAGATACCAGGATATTAGGTTTGTATTCATTATGTGAAGTAAATTGAATGTACTGTTCTAAATCCTGGGGGTGCATTTGCCCAACTTCTTCATCTTATTCTCATAGAGGAAGGCATCAGACAACAAGATCTGGTTATTTGCTCTTGCTAGTAGTAAATATGACTATAATTTGTAAGAACAGCTATTTCTTGTCAAATGGTGTTCAATGGTGCTACGATATTTTATGTTAAAATATGAATGAGAAGCAGATGATAGATTTTCTAATTAATTTATGAACACATACTCTTTGATTACATTATTCTTTAGAAAATATTACGATTTATTTTAGCTAGGCATGGTGGTGCATGTCTTAAATCCCAGCACTTGGGTAGATCTCCCAGTTTGAGGCGAACCTGGTCTACAAAGAAAGTTCCAGGACAGTCAGGCTGCACAGAAAAACCCTGACTTGAAAATCAAAAAGAAAAAAATTAAAATTTTATTTTATGTGCATGAGTGTTTCGCCTACATGTATGTGTGCATTTGCCGATGGAGACAAAATGAGGGCTTTGAAGCCTACGTAACAAGAGTTACAGACAATCGTGATCTGCCATGTGAGTCCTCTGGAAGAACAGCCAGTGCTCTTAACTGCTAAACCATTTCTCCAGTGCCATTTGTTTTTAACTGATACATTCTTAGGATAATTAAATTATTTTTAGAATCTGCTATATTGACCTTAATTGACATGAATTAAACTGTATATATTTTAAGTGTGCATTTTGAAGCAAGCCAAAAAATGTACACCTGTGTTAGTGCCACCATAATCTAGATGTATTTACTTGACCATCTGAGATTCCTCATGTTTCTGTCCAGTGTTAACTCAGTACATGTTGATGGCCCACTACTATCTGTATCTGTCATTAGAGAACAATTTTACCTCTTTTTTTTGTTATTTATTACTACAAAATATTTTAACTGTCACCTTCAATTTTCTTAATTCTTTTTCCTTTATATTTCTGAAGAGCATTCCTTGGCATGAAAATAACATAATTTATCCATTCATCAGCTGACAGACTGGGTTATTTTCAGTTTGGAGTTATTATGAATACAATTACTAAGAACATTAATTACTAGTCACTATGTTGACATTCACTATTTTTAATGGTATATGTCTAGAAGTGGGTTTGTAAAACTCTGTGGTAAATTTGTGGAACTTCATATGAAACTGCTCAACTGTTTTGCAAAATTGCCTTGTTCCTGATAGTAAGGGAAACCAGTTAACCTTTCATCATGGAGATAAATCTGTGTTCAGTAGGTATTCTTGTCAAGATTAAAATCCTTCCTTTTTAGTAAGAGTTTACTATAGACTTCCCTTGCTATAGATGAGTGTTAAATTCTGCCATGTTCTTCTCTTTGTGTCTATTAAAATGAGAATATGTTTTCTCTCTCTTAAGGTAGTGAACTATACTGATTAATATTTTATTGTTAAACTAATTTTATAGCTTTGCATAAAACCCAGTTGGTCAAGATGTTTTGGTAAAGAATTTGTTAATATTTTTATGGAGGATCAGGAAGATATTGTTGTGGGTTTTTTTTTTTGTAGTGCTTTTTAGTGTATTTTTTGATAATACTAATCCCATCAATGAGAGAAAAACTGCCCTCTACCTATTATTTATATATATATATATATATATATATATATATATATATATATATATTGTGTGTGTGTGTGTGTGTGTGTGTGTGTGTTTGTGATATGTATGTGAGCATAGGCATGCACACTTGTGTGGAGGTCAGAGGACAACTTTGAGGAGTCAATTCTCTCCATCCACCACAGGATCCAGGGATCAAATTTGGTCCACATGTTTGAATAACGGATACCTTTTCTTGCTATCCATCTCATCAATCTATTTTGCCTATTTTCCTCCCTAATGGTAGTACAGAATTTTCCAGTAAGTCATGTAGACATGGAGTTTGCTTTGTAGAATGTTTTTAATCATAATTCAAAATTCAAAAATTCAGTTATGGTTTCTCTCAGCATACTGTGGCAGTGGTTCCCCCAGCTGCACTTGGTCAGAAGTGCCAATTTTATTGATCTTTTCAAAGACCCATCTTTTTAATTGTTTTTGCATATATTTCAATATTGTCCACTATTTTCTCTTTTATTTATGTCTGTTCTTTATTTCTTTCTTCCTTTACCTAACTCTAAGTAAAACTCTCTTTTTGTTCATGCTTCATAAAGTGAAGTATTAGATGACCAGTTTAAAACATCTCACCTTTTAAAGTATTAGTATTGAGTACTCTGCTGTAGTTTGGATAGGAAGTACTACCCTACCTTCCAAAAAAGGCTTTTATATACTGAAGGCTTTGTCTTGAGCTGGTATTACTATTTTGCAACAACCTGGAAATTTTAGGAAATGGAAAATAGCTGGAATGAATAGGTTACTGAAGTGGGCCTTGGGGTTATCGTGTCCCTTGCCTCCTGTCCTCTTGCCTCCCCCCACCCCCAAGACCCCTGCTTCCTGTTCATTCAACAGATGGCTCTCCTATGATGGCCCTGTGACAAGCTGCTAATGTGTCTGGAGCCAAGAACTATGCATGGACTGGACCTTCTAAAACCATAAGCCCAAATAAATCTCACATTTAAGGTATTTATGCCAGGCATTTCCTCACAGCCATGGGAAAAGTACCCAACAGAAAGGTGAAACTGACATGTGGCTGCTGCTACAACTAACCCTGACCATGTGATTCCTAAGCCACTCCAGTGTGTTTTCGGGAGGAAATTGGGAGAGTTTGAAGAAACATGCTTGAGAAAGCCTAGGACACTGAGAGCAACCAATGCCTAATAGGAGATTCCAATAGGAGTTCAAGAGACCAGCATGCAGATAGTAATGCAGACAGTGAAGATCTCTCTCAGTGGGATTTTGAGCAGAAATGAGATGTGGGAACTGGCACAGAGGCCACAAATGTTCCATTCTGACCATGAGTTTCTGTACATTTTCTGTGTCCTGACACATTATAGGAGGCAGAGCTTAAAAAGTGATGAACTAAGTAACCCAGTAGATGAAATGCTAAAGTCATCTAGGATTCTGGCTGTGGCGTGGCTATTTCTAACTGCTTTTCACCAGTCTTATAGGTCAGAAATGTGAGCAAAAAAGCAAAAGGAGTGAAAAGGTTAAAAAACGCAGTTTTCCCAGAAGAGGAGTTTGTTTAAAGTTGTAGATAGAATCATTAAAGTGATTAGTCCCATGAAAAAGAAATCAATTACATTTCACCGATAATAGGATAATAGAAAAGAAGTCCACAAGGCCTCTTAGCAATTAGCTAGATCTTATCAACTGTAGCATCCAGTGTGCAAAGGTTTTAAGTCCTTTAAAAGAATTGGCTTTGAGAATAGAGTTCTTACTGGCTGCCTTTTGAAGTTTGATGACCGCTGTCCTCTGATGCCTTACCTGCTGTTAGCCGACACAGACTCCTTTCTCTCTCTTTCTTTCTTGGTTTGACATTGTCTATTTTCTTTCTCAATTTATTTATTATTTTTCAATTTCATACACATATATAATGTTCTTTAAAGTCCCCTCTTCTTTTACTTTTTTATCTCCTTTCCCCTCACCACTGTTTAGCTTCTTCTGCCCAATCCCCCTTCCTGCTTTATGTCATTTTGGATGCCCCATTTCATTTAATTAGGGTTGCCTGCATGAGTATGGATTAAAGGTTATTTTCTTTATCTTTTTAATTGAAAATAGATTTTTTTCATACAATATATTTTGGTTATGGTCCCTTCAACTCCTCCCAGATCCTCCCTATACCTCCACCCACCCAAACCCACATCCTTCTTGCTCATTCTTAATTTTAAAAAAAATTGGCATCTAAAAAGGAAAAAATATAATAAAATGAGATAAAAAACAAACAAACCTAAATAGAATGAAGCAAACAAATGAACAGAAAAACAAAAGTCAAAGAACAAGCACAAGAAACACATATAGACATAGAGACACACATATTGCAAATAAATTCCCTAAAAACACAAAATCAAAAACCATAATACATAAAGCAGAAGACTTGTAGGATAAAAAAAAACTAATATAGCAGAAGCTTCCTAAAATATATACATACATGATCCAAATGGAATTGCCAAATAATGGGGGAGTCAGGGTCCCAGCTGGAGCTCTCTCATCACCAAGTGAAGCTTCCACCTCCAGGAATGGGAAACATCTAATCCAGTTGTTGCTCAAAGAGAACCTCCAAACAACCCAGGCCACTGCCAAGGCTATTGGATGTTTTTCACAAACTGATGGTAAGGCCCTATTGCTGAAGACAACAACTCACTCAACATGCAGTAGCTGAGCTGGTGTCTACATAGAATTTTCACCGCTACTGACTAGTGCTCATGGTACTGGAATGCACTCTGCATGCATGCTATCAAAGGAGAAAGATAAACACCAGCTCAGCTACGAATCCTTCAACTAGAATGTTGTCCTGCATGCAAGTTGTGATAGTACAATAATGGAACAAAGCTTGTGGGTCTAACTAACCCATATATGATTGGATTTAAGTCTCACTTCATAAAATGGAGCCCATTCCCAGTATCGCTTAGATAGCCGAAACTTGAGACAAGATAGGCCAAGGCCCTAGAGAGAAAACCAAATACTGATGCTCTGATAAAGAAACATAGTAATAAAATGACTCCTAACAACATACTCATGGTTCATTATCTTGCTCAGCCATCATCAGAAAAGCTTCCTCTTGCAGTATATTGGATAAACACAGAGGCCAACAGCTAGACACTGTGTAAGGAATGAGAAACCTTGGAACACTCTGTCCTAATTGGACTGTGTCCATTGACTTCCTCCCCTCATACCTCTATGGAAGAGGAGTTAAGAAAGATTGGAATAGCTAGAGGGAATTGAGAACACAAGGAAACAAGGCTTTCTAAACACAGCAGAACCACTGCACATATGAAATTACAGAGACTGTGGCAACATGCACAGGACTTGCAAAGATCTGGGTCTAATGAGGTCCCAGTGCTGAGAGAGGAAGTGGCACAAGACCATATCCCTAACCTAGAAGCTATCTCCAGTGGTCAACTGCTCATAAAGGAAAAAATTAGTTTTCTCCAAAGCAGTCTCACTGGGTATATAAACCACTCTTAAAGCTAAGCCCAATGCCCATCAGTGGATGGACAATACAAAAATAAACTCAAAAATAAGTTTGGTGGCTTTTTGTCTCATAATGCTTTGTCTCAGAAGGTTATTTTCATGAGTGAGAATAGTTTATCAGTGGCTATGCCTCTGAGGAATATGATTCCTCCTCTCTCTGCAACCTTCAACTGTCTATAGGTCCTCTGGGAGGGGAGGAGCCTCACGAGAATCTCCCTCAACTGAGATGGATTGTTGATGAAGCCAGTCTTGTGCAGGGCTTGTGCAAGCAGACACTGTTTCTATGAGTTCATGGGTCTCCTTCCTATCTTCCAGCTCTTACATTCTTCCTACCTCCTCTTCTGGTATGTTCCCTGAGCCTTTTCGTTAGTGCTGTCTTAAGCTTCCATTTCTTTAATTCATTAGACAAATTTATATAGATTTTGAAGGGTCTTCTGTTAACTCTATCTTGGTGTCAACTTTATTGATTTACACTTCTCTTGGATACAGTCAACCTGTTTTAGGAACTTCATGAATGCCTTAAAAGTTCACTAAGACCTCACTTCTCCAAATGGTCAGAGAGCAAATGTCTCCTTAGCCAGCATGTATGTGCATAGTGTTTCCTTATTCACTCTAGTTAGCTGTTTTCTCTCTGGTGACTGTGGACTTTAGAGTACATGTGAGCCACCTAATAGCTACATGTATAGAGAAACACCAATGGAAATTTCAACTATTCTTCAGATAAGTAACTCTTTCCTGGCAATATTGCTCTGTGCACTTCCAGCCACTTCAGCCTCTCAAATATTGGGCATCAGCCTTCAGCTCACAGACACCACTGTGCTTTTCTTGGATTCTTCCTCTTTAGGCTGATTTGGAAACTACACAAGTAAGGTAGAGTAAAGTGTAAGACTCACTTTTATTTTCCCCTTTTCTCAGGAATTACATTTGTTGCTTACTGTTTCCTACTCTCTAAAGTAATTACCACTTTGTCTACTTTTTTGGTGGTTTATAAGGTGATGACTTGTCTGACACTAGCTTCTTTATTTGACTGAAAACAAATGTCTCCTAGTTTTGTTTTCAAAACAAAATGCTCACGTTATATTTATTTATTTGTTTATTTGTTTATTTACTTATTTATTCGTTTATTTATCTGAGACAGGGTTTCTCTGTTGTAACTCTGGGACTCTGGCTGTCCTGGAACTCACTTTGTAGACCAGGCTAGCCTCGAACTCATAGAGATCCACCTGCCTCTGCCTCCCAAGTGCTGGGATCAAAGGTGTGTGCCACTACTGCCCAGAATGTTACATCATTTTAAAATAAGGGCATATTTGAGATCAAAATATAAGAAAAAATATATCTATACCAGTTTCAAATAAGAACAAAAATTTTCTTTTAAAAATAAATAATAGTTGTGATCCCAACATGGTTTTATTTCCAAAAAATGACTTAAAAACTGTCATCTGGAAAAATCAAAGTAGTTTCTTATTTTCATAAGTTACTAGGAGAAAAATATTTATAGCATTGCTTCAATGATGGTGATCTCAAGTCAAAATCCTTAGGGCTGCCTTACAACAGAATTCATTACAGCCAAGAGAAGCTGTGAGAGGCCAGTTTACATTTTTATTCTGACACCAGAGAATAACTTCTGGTTCAACTGTTTCAACTGTAGATATCATTTAAATAGTTAAATCTCCGTGTTTCAAGTGGTACGACTAGGTGATTTCATACAATTCTGAGACTTTACTATCTAGAAACCTGGCAAAAGTCATCAAGAAACTTTAGTGATTGGGTATATATAGAGGCTGGTTGAATAAACCTTTCAATTTAATCATAACATTAATGTTAATGTTCTTAGACATAAAAATACATTAAACATATAAAATGCACATAAAAATAAAACAACTACAAGGAAAACAAAAGAACCAAAAAAAAACCAAACAAACAAAAAATAAAAAATAAATTTTATCTGTTCAGATTTAACATACTATGCTTATACTGCCCATAATTAACATTAATAACTGTCCTTAACTATAATTAATAAACTAAGTAAATATTTAGAATGGAATTTCTCACTTGTTTTTATTTCATATATAGTCTGAATTCAACAGGAAGCAATATACTAATAAATGACTTAAAACAATCTAAAAATTCTAATTATGTAATTCTCAAATTTCACATTAAGTAAGAAAAGAGAATTGGACACTTACAGTCTTTTGTGAGTAAAATGTTATCAAATTCTATGTTTAAAAAATATGCCAACATGTTTTTAAATCAGATTTTAACCTATAAAGTAAAAAAAAGTATAAGTTTTTAAATAATAATAATTAGTGTCAATGAAATTTTCCTCAAATCTCATGAAAAGCTCTTAAAGAATTTCCAGCACACTAATTATGCATGACCTCCCCTGTCAGAACCCATGTTCAGCATCCTTAATCAAACTTTGTTACTCCAGGTGCTTCTTTTTTAATCTCCTTAAATGTTCTATAAATTATTTTACCATTACTATTGGGAAACTCTCTGCTGATACAGCCACTGATTTATATGTAAGAACATTATACACTCATAGTATTATAGTTTTAATTGAATTGGCTTTACTTAAATTTAAATTTTCCCTTAAGGTTTTATTTCTTTAAGCTTATTGAATTATTTTCAAATTAATGAATGCTGAAAACAACAGAAGTAAGGACTTCCCTGTGATTGAAAGGCATCCCATGAATCCCATTGCTTATATCATGACATATATAAGTAGTTGTCTGAATACTTACATGAGCATCCCATGATAACATGGAAAAGTAATTACTGAAATGTTTGCATATGAATACAAGACCATATTTATATTTTCTAAAGCATATTTCCAACGCATAGATGACTTTTTCTGCAAACTTGTAGGTGCTGATTTCTGAACTATAAGTTTGCCCTAATCTAGTAACTTGAGGTCTTACTTCCTCTGGTCTTTATTTTTTTCTCTGTTCCATAATAAACAATGAAAGAAGCATAGAAAACCAAGAAAGAAAGAACACTATAAAAATTCTGTGCTTTCACACAAAGAATTAATAAATGTTTGAGGAGACAATCTTCACACAGATCTGATTATTATACAACTTATATCAAAATAACAGTCTCCATAAGTATCCATAAGTATTTACTATTTTATGCATTAATTAAGTACAAAAAAAATTATTGAAAAGCAATGGAAGGAGAGTTCTTGATTTTCAATGGGACTCATCTTAAGATGATTGTGAATATTTAGATTCCTCAGCTCCATGCCAAACACATTCTCAACTCAACAGGCTTAGAGTGGAATGAATTCTATACATGAAACCTAGACAATTCTATTGCAGATGTCCTGTGTGCCATATTTGAAAACTGCTTGCAGGGAGTGTGTAAGAAGGAAGCATTCTGTTCTTATTCAATTAAACTAATGTTATGTTTCATCACATTAGTATACATAAATATCAAAAGACTCTCCAAAAACAGGTGTAATAAAAAGTGATTATTGAAAAGACTTTTTATTTAAAAATTCATTATAAAAATCAAATAAAAGACCAATTTTTCTTTTAGAAATATTAAGAAATTAGAAATTAGAAGATAGAAATTAGAAATTAAGGAAGATAACTTACTAGTAAATAATTCAGCAGAAAAATTGAAACTTGAGCCACAAAACTGAAATGGATTTGTATTTCAGAACCTAGAAAGACTCAGAATTTTGAGAAATCAGGTACTTGCAAAACTTGAGCTAAAGCAAATGGATTATTCTAAGAAAACAACTACATCCTCAGTTCCACCCCCTTCCCTTACACCAAGCATTCCAGAAAACATCCTTTTGCATCAGAAAAGTCAGGGAGTCTAATTTCTTTAGAGAGTAATTCAGAAAAACTGGGCCTCAGATGCACCTGGAGAGCTGATAGTGAAGGTAGCTTATGAAACAAAGGGAATTAAATGAAAATATTTAAACTACACCTAATCTCCTCCACTTGATTACTAGCTGACCTGCTGTAATTGGCAGATTGTGTCTGATGACAGAGACAAAATAACTACAAACGCTGACAACTAAGTGCCTCATCCCGAAGAAATACTCAAGTCAAGAAAACCCATCCCTTAAGATCCTGTATATCTTCAAGAAGTCCATTCCTAACACAGACATATCTGTGTCCACAAGAAATTTATCCCACTTTTGAGTTTGTCACTTTTAATTAATGGCCAAAAAAGCCATTAGTTAATTGCATATAATGAATAACTTATAAGTAAAGAAAGTCATAAGCTAATATAAACATCAATGCTTACTGCACAAGAAGGTGGACCTGAGTTCAGAGCCCCAGAATCTACATAAAGCCAGAGGTGATAGTGCATCTGTAATTCCAGTACTCCTATGGGAATCCTTGGAAACTCAAGGGACAGCTAGCCAGGAGTGTATGGTGGCAATCATGATGGATGGTGAAGACCAATAACTGAAGATGATTTTTTGAGCTAGAGAGAGAGAGAGAGAGAGACTAAAGGAAGTTATCCTGTATGGTAGACAATGCTGTCCATAGAAGTGGTGGGTAAATGAATGAAGTTCCCAGTCCCTGGTGTGAGATACCTCTACAGGAGTTTCTCAGGGAAGCCTCAGAAACTCCCAAAATAATATAGGCTCTTGTCAACTTAGAGAAGTTGTTCATTAGAAGTAAAGAATAAGACCACATTGCTGAAGACATCTCACATCTCAGTTGTGAGATGCAGAGGAAGCTAACTGAAAAATAAATGGAAACCTCCTTTCTGCTGTCTAGCTTTTCAAGTCTCAGAATTCTTGATAGGTTGCTGGAGGGTAGAAAAACATCATTAATCTTATCTAGATATGAATCTATAAGTCAAAAGAACCAGCATGTTGAATAAGATGTGTGTTCACCTGTATAATAATGGCATGATTGCTATAGGGCTAATCAACTGCCCTTTAGATTTGAGATCCACACCATGGGAGGGAATCCTCGTCTGATACTACAAGACCAGTTAACAACCTGTGCCTATCAAGGTCATTAGCCCAAGTAGCATAACTAAATTAAAGTGTCTTCCAAATATGTATGTTCACACCCATATGCAAAGCTACCTTCAGTCTTAATCAGAGAAGCCTCTCTTTACAGTGAATAACATAAATGCAGAGCGTCATAGCTGTCTAAGATGCTGAGAATAAATGATCGTTGAGTTCAGCCCTAATTAAGATATTTACACCATACCCTCTAAGATTCAGAGAACACTGCAGGAAAGGGAACATGAAATAAGTAAGAGCCTGAAGATAGGGTAAAGGCTACCATCCTCTAGAGTCTACATAATCACTGCAATCACAAACTCACAGTAATTGCACTGGGATCACACAATACAGGCCCTGTCAATATTCAGTCTAGAAAGGGGAGAGCTTACAGGGATACTCCTCTCTGCAGAACTATTGACTACTGATGGGTTCTGGAAGTGGAATAAATCATTGTGTCTAGATATGTACTCACTTAGGAGATACTAAATAAACTCAGTGAGTCACAAAACAAACAAGAGAGTGTTATAGATATGTGGGAAGGTAGACAGAGAAGTTAGAAAATTGGGAAAGGGTGAGGGAGAGAGAGTGGTCAATATACATTATGAACACACATAAAATTGTCAAGTAAAAATTAAATTAATAGAAAATCATAAAGCTAAATCTCCCAGACAAGAAAACTGTAAGTTTATTTCATATAATTTACATTTTAAAAGTGTAGAGGAATATTTAATCTTTTAATCCAGCAACATGGCTGCTCTGGGAAAGGAACACATTCACAGCCTGTGTGATCTGGCTGGAATGCAGCACATGCCTTTAAGTAAACCAATTCAGAAGCGGTGGCACATGCTTTTAAACCCAGGATTAAATCTCAGGATGTAAAAGGAAGCAGTCAGCTCAGAAGTAGGTCACAGTTCTCAGTTCAGAGTTCATAATCAGTTCAAAGTTAAGAGAGAAGCAGTAGAAATTGAGAGAAAGCAAGGAGATTGAATCACAGCATGCTAGTCAACTGAGAAGCTGAAAGTCAGAGGCAGAGTGAATACATGCCTTTAATCACAAGTGTGAGAGTGAATCAAAGTGAAGACTTGGCAGAGTGACATCTGAAATGAATCAGAATGAAGAGCAGGCAAAATGATGAATCAGAGGAAGAGTTAGCAGAGTGAGTCAGAATGAGGACATGACCAACTCTCACAATATAAAAGCAGGCTCTCAGCTCAGAGAGTCAGGCAATCAGAGAATCAGTCAGATAAGACACAGAAGCAAATCAGCAGGAGTTAAGTGTCAGATAGGAAGAGTGAGTCAGCTAACAGTGAGAGTCAGTTTGAAGCCGAGCAGTTCAGTTAGAGAAGTTGTGCGAGTAAATCAGAGTCAACCAGTCAGCGGAGTTCAGTCAGAAAAGTCAGCCAGCTCAGAAGGTCAGTTTGAAACAATCAACTTGGAGAAGAATTTGAGCCACAAGAGTTTGAATTGAACTAGAAAAGTAAGCTGAGTTCAATATAGCTCTGAGTGAGCCCAATCAGCAGTAAGTCTTGGAGGCTGAAATGTTCTAGGTTTAAGTTTGAAGATTAAATTGTATGGAAGCTGAAGCCTTCCAGGTCTGGGCTTAAAATTAGACTGTAAGAAATAATAATAAATCCACATTTGAATTATATCTGGTGCCCAGTGTGGAAGGATAAACTATCCTCTGTCATGAACCCAAGAGAAGAATAATTAAATAAATCAACTCACACATCTACATCTACAAAAAAGTAGAAACTACAAAATCAGAACAGTAAGAATAAAGGAAAAGAATATTGCTTAAGAAATTGCTTACTGGCTTGTTTACCATAGCTTGCTCAGCCTGCTTTCTTATAGAATCCAAGACTACCAACCCAGGAGTGGACCCACTCATAGTAGACTGGGCCCTCTTCCATCAATCACTAATGCAGAAAATTCCAAACAGGCTTGCCTGCAGCTGGATCTTATTTTCTCAATGGAGGCTCCCTCCACTCCAATGACTCTAGCTTATGTCAAGTTGACAAAAACCTAGCCAGCATAATGTTCTTTATGGACTTTGGTTATAAAAATCATAAAAATAAGTAAATGAAATCATTATTGTGATAAAACTTCCAAATAGCTAGTGAACCATTCATTTATTTTGAGCAATATCCAAATTAAAACAATTCAATACAGTGAAAGTATGTATACCAAAGATGGACACCTATGTTGAGTTCATAGTAAAGTTTTGTATTATAAGAAAAATAATTTCTATTAGATGTGTATTTATGAGTCCTAACTATGAAAAACAGGAAACATTGGAAATTTTCTAGAAAGCAGGCATCAAACTCCATGCATAACGTGAGAGTGATTCTTTGTAGCAACTCTGTGAGGGAAGCAGTACTGTTATTCCCATTTTTAGGTGATGGAATTGAGGCCCAATGACGTGAAATAATCCAAGTCTCATAATCAATGGGCAGCAAAGCCAGGATGCAAGCATAAACATGATGGTTCTGTCCCTGTCTTTAATATATTTTTAAAGAATTACAGTTACTATTATTACTAAGATGATTTAGATTGATCAAAAATACCTACCTATAAAATATATCATCAAATTCTCATTAGTTTCTTGATATTTAACATCAAAAAGTATGTGGAGGGGCTGGAGAGAGGACTCAGTGATTACGAGTGAAGGCTGCTGGAAAAGAGCACTGAGTTTGGTTCCTGACACTCAGGCTGCTCACAGCTGCCTGTAATTCTAGCTCCAGGTCGTTAAACACTTCTGTCCTCCACAGGCACCTCACTGCATGTGTGCATACACACACACACACACACACACACACACACACACACACACACTTTTTTAAAAATGACCCAGAAAGGACAAAAACCTTCTAAAGGACATGTGTTCACATGTCGAGTCACATTTCAAACTCCATTGCTTTTAAGTTTTCTTGATCATAATTTTTTCTAGGTCTATAGAGATTTATTTCTTAAATTTATGTAAATACTTTAAACATACTATTTAAGACCTTATTTATACTTTCAAGGAATACACAGTGCTTTTAGGTTTATGCTATATGAAAAGAGGCAGTTTGATATTTGAAGCTATGTTAGAGTATCTTCAATATGAGTATCTTAGAAAACACTGAACCAACCAGAAACTTCCTCCTAGTGTAAATGAAACTTTTTATTAGGAAAATAGCCAGCGATGTTGACCAAGTAAATATCATTATTTTGTTAAGATAATTCATGTTGTCAATGCTATAAGAACATTTCTAAATAGGTGAATACTTTAGCTAATAGGTAAAGCCTTCTTAATATTTCAGTACAATGTTTGACAAAGTTATTTAGAAGGAAAATTAGTATACTTCAAAAGCCATAAACCTTGACATTTGATTCACATTTCAATTTTAGTACAAAGTTACCTTTCTCATTGTTTCCTTTCCCACTGTAATCTCATGCCCATCCTGCCCCATGCCATTCTTAAAGACCAGAATTCGTACTGAGGTCTTCTGAGTAAGTTTCTTCATCCTTCTGGAAAGGACAGGCCTGGTTTTCTGTCTTTTGACATCAGTGGGAAGCATCAACCCATGCATTGTCCATGTTACTTTCTTCGTTAACAACAGATGGTCTAGAAGATAGGTTTTTTTTTTTTTAAATTCAAGTCAGTATTTGGCATCAGAATTTAAAGACAAACACATCATGCTTCCCTTCTCCCTATTTCCTATGTCATACACACTGGCCAGTCTCCATTTAGATGCTGGTTTTCTGAAATGCTAGCTCCAGCTTCTCCAGCTTCCCACTAACCGTGACATAAGCTATAGCAAGCTGTCTGCTCTGATCGCCTGCATAAATCATCATTCTGAAGGGAACAGATGTTCAGGGTATGAAAGAGTAATACCACAATTTAGTCCTAATTAAAATTCACCTTAGCCTACCTCTATCCCTGAACACATGCACTGCGCTTTAAGGGTCCACTGAAAGGGTCCAGTGTCTTTTGCTATTGCAAAACAACATGAGACATGAACTCTTGTGTTCTTTCCATTGGGGAAACTCTGTTTCTTCTCTAATATGCTTTCTTTTGTTGCTGCTTTAAAGATGATGACCTCTAATCAATGACCTTCCACAGCACTTCTGTGAGGAGCAAGGAAGCACTTTCTAAAATACCACACAGGAAGTGAAGAACAGCTTTTCATTAACAATTTACTTTGACCTAGACATTTTCAAAGACATGTTCAGGGATTTCAGTTTCAAACTCCCACTAATATTAATGGGAATGCAGCTAAATTACTATGTAAGGCTTCAAAAAAATATACAGTAAGAACAGGAATGTAGCACATTACATACTAAGTTGCTGTCAGTCTTCCTCTCTTTTTAAGAGGTTTCATTTTATAAAAAAAAAAAAAAAAGAAAGAAAAAAAATTCACCTGAACCATTTACCGTTCTCGTGCATTCAATTTGTTTTAGATCTTATTTTTAAAATAACAAATTATATAGAAACACAATGATTCCCTTCTTCATCTGTTCTTATTTGGACCACTGAAGGAAATATAACTCTATTTTATATATACCTAAAAATACATAATTTACCTGTTTGCTCAGATTTCTAAATAATCCTTCTCTGTTAGCACTGACCATGAAGGGTTTCTTCTTCTAGGTTTCACTTGCCTATAAATGGTGCTTTTACACATGTACATTATAATCATAGCAGCACTATTGACAGCTGAAAGGAGGAAACCAAATACCTACCAATGGATGAATGGATAAATTGTGGTACATATATGATGGGATATTATCCAACCATAGCAAGGAATGAAATGTTGGTATATGCTACAATGAAGCCAAACCGCAAAAACATTGCACTAAGGGAAAGAAGACAAGTAACATATGACTCCATTTATATGAAATATGAAGAATTTAGGGAAATTCATTAAAAAAAAACACAGATAGAATTACCTGGAGCTGAGAAGAGAGGGGGATAGAGAGAAGCTAAGTGGGCAAGTGGGTTTGTTTTGGAGTGATGGAAATGTTTTGCAACTAGACAGAGGAAGTAGTTGCCAAACATTGTAATGTACTAAACATAAATAATAAATTATTTACATCATGTAACTAATTTTCCACAATGCTGTTTTACCTCAATTTGACCTAGACATTTTCAAAGACATGTTCAGGGATTTCAGTTTCAAAGTCAATAAATGAAGAGTAAAGGACTCCAAAAATGTGTCTCTCAAATTTACAGCCATACAGCTCTCAATAGAAGAAAAGCTAATGAATTCTTGTAGTTTAATGTCGGTTTACCTGTTACATGGAAGCCTCCAGATGCTTCGCATAGTAAAAAATAATATAAACTTCCCATTCAAGCTAGGTTTGAATCCCAGCTTTGCACAAGCATGAGAAGCTGTGATCGATCTGCAATGTATATGTCACAGCTCCTGGATCTTAGGGTAACATCATGTAAAAGGGGGCAAAAAGATTGTAAGAGCCTGACATCAGGAAATTTGCTATAGAACAGTTTCACCTAGAAATGGCTGCATACAAAAATGGAAACCATACCAATATTAATAGGCATGTTAACACAGAAGGGGAAATTTTTTCACAGGGTTTCACCCCTAGATAAATAACTACAGGCAACTAAGGACTGCTGGGAGAGAGAGAACGGTCCTTTCACAGGGATGATCCCCTTTATTGATTGTCCAGTGAAGTGATCAGCCTTGAAACTATATACACACACTAACCACTAAAATGGACTCAGCAAATTGTGTATATACACACATTTCTATGTAACAATAATAGTCAAAGGAAAAATGACTATCAACTTGAAAGTGAGAGGACACAAGGAAGGAATTCGAGGGAAGACCCTGGGAGGGATTGGAGGAGGGAAAGGGTCAGGAAAGTAATGCATTTCTATTTCACTTAAAAACATGGTTTAAATATAATATGAAAAAATGCCAGGGGAGACATGCATGTTTATAGTCCCAGCAACAGGAAAGTGGAGGCAGGAGGGTCCCGGAGGCTTGCTGGCCAGCCAGGCTAGCTGAATTGCAGTTCCAGGTTAAGTGAGACCTGTTGTATCAGAAAACAAGGTGGAAAGCAACTGAGGAAGATATCTCTGATGTCAACCTCTGACCTCCGTGGGCATAAGCAGGCGTATGACCACACACAGTTCAAACACATCCAAGTCACTTCCTACAGATCTAGAATAACTTTATTCTAGATTGTTAAATATAGAATAATTGTTAAATCCATCGGGTCCAACCAGAATCTATACACTATCTGACTGCAAGGAACTGGTTATATAAGTGAAAGGAAAGGTTGAGCCACAGTCAAGGACAGTGTGCTTAGCCACATACTCCTTAGCAATGGTAAGAAACAGATTCCATCAAGGCCAGAGAAAGAAAGTACTGAATCTGGATTTAGAGACTCTGTAAAGGGGTTTCCATGGCCAGGGCTAGCATGAGACAAGTAAAGTTCCAAATAGCTTTCTGAAACTTGAACAACTAATTTATAAATTATATGACTCATATTTATTTTTATTAAAACATTTCATATATTTTGATCATATTATTTTCTCTCCCCAATTCCTCCAAGATCTTTCCCACCTCACTACCCACACAGCTTCATGTTCTTTCTCCTTCTCTCTCAAAAAATGAAAATCAAACTTAAAAAAGTCTCTCTTCCTCTCCCTCTCTCTCCTGCATGTGCACTCACATGCACAAACATAAAACAAATAGACAAACATGGAATCTGTTTTATGTTGACTCCTCCTGGACATGAGCCTTTCCTGGAGTCTGACTGATAAACCCAGTGACTGCATCGGAGAAAATTGACATTACTTTTGCTAGTAGGAATCAATGGCAAATAGCTTCTTTTTTGGAATGAGACTTTTGTCCTTCTCAGCCCTGGATTCTGTCTCATTTGAACCTGTGAAGGGCTTGTGTGTCACAGTTACTCATGTATTTTTAAAGTATTTCCACTTTCTGGATTTCTGTTGAGATTGATAAACATAGGAAAACTCAAGTTATCGTTTGTTTTATTCTGTCTCTGCCCCTATGTTCTGGGATTACAGGAATGTTCCACTTAAAATATATAATATTTTATAGAACTAAAGGAAGTTAAATTAATTTGTAATGAAATAGTATTAGTATAAGTAAAACATGTTATACTTTACTGAATAGGCAGCACGGTTAAAAGTCCAGTGCACAGGACCAAAAGCCAGGCTCTCTGTGCCTGCTTCTGAACCTTACTCTCACTAGAGCTCTGGAACTTTTGGGGGGAAATCTGTTTTATTTTACTTTCAGTAATCTGGAGGTAGGTGGCATTGCCTTGATTTTGAATGAAGAGAATGAGACTAGGCTAAAATAAATAAGTAGATCTTTACAGCATATAGAATAGGTAGATCTGAGAGGAGTCTCAGCTGGATGACTGCATAGTCTACTTCCCTAACTATTACACTGTGTTCCTCCTGTGCATAAGAAGTGCCTCAAGTAACAAGGAATTCTCCTAATTTAAAATGGCCAGATTTCCCATGCATCATGACATTTCTCCATGTTCCATACAAGGGGATATAGATTACATCTAGTCTAATATCTGTCTAGCCACTTAACTGTTATAGTTACTGTAAAAGCTGCTTTGACTCTTACAGATCACTGGGACTCTAAGCAAGTAGAATCAGGTGACTCATTACAGGAAGGTTCTCAACCTCAACAACTAGAGACATTTCCTTTTCTTTTTTTTTCCTGTGGGTGTATTCTGTGGAATGTTTTGTGGCTTTTCCAGCCCCTCTGCACTAGGTGCCCAGTATTACCTTTTCACCTGGGGCAGCTGAGAATGTTACTTCTGCATGAGAACAACTGCAATAGCCAAATTTGAGATAACCCCATCTGCAAAAGGGCAAGGCACGCTTATCAGTTACTAGCACATGCCATGTGCTCTTTTCTGACTCAAGTCTTTGCTGAGGCTTTCCCCATCCTCTCTTTGTTAGGCTACAGCTCTTGAACTCCACACAGTGCCAGATTCTAGCTCTAAAATCTAGAGCAAGCTTTCTTTGACCTCTTCAGGGTCATCTATGTGCCCCTTATCTTATTGAACTTCAGTATCTTTGCATATGTATGCAAAGACTTTGAGCATGTCTAACACAAGCAGTATGTTTTGATCTTTGAACTGTAGGTATCTGGGTATGTTATAAACAATGTGACTGCTGTGTATTTAACAAAATAAGAATGTGTTCCTTTCTGAGTAGCCAGCATCAGATGCAGTGCATGGAACTCTGCAAGGCCCAACACATTTTTGTGAAATACTCATCAAATATGTGAGATCAGAGCCTGCCTAGAACCTCAGTAGCTATTGGCTTAATATTAAGCAATATTTTTACCTGATAGATACTGATTTGTTTTCTTTTGTATTTGTTTTGTTTGTATATTGAGAAAAAAAAAACTAGACGTTTATACTCCCAGTTAGTTAACCATTTCATAGTTGTGGTTTTCCTGATGTATTGTGGAGGATAACCCAGAATGAGCTGAAGCAAAAGGACCCAGAGGCTCAGTATACACTATGCAATGGCTTCAGGATTATAAAACTTTGGAGCTGAAATAAACTTTAAACATTATTGGTTTAGAGTCTGGGGAAGTGGATCACTTGGCAAAATACCTGTCCCATAAGCATGAGGTCCTAAGCTTAGATTATGCTCAAGTTCCACAGAACTATTGTAGGACAGTATCTCACTTTCATTTCAGTATGGAAGAGGGAAAAATCAGAACCCACCATGGGGCTTACTAACTATGCAGTGCAGACAATTGGTAGTCCACAGATTCAGTGAGAGGCCCTGTCTGAAAACAGTACGGTAAAGCAATGATTGAGGAAGGCATGCGATGTCGGCCCATGCCCTCTATATTACATAGTAACGTTTTCAAATATTGACTGAACAAGCGTACACTGTCCATCTCCCTGTTTCCCGGAAAACTACAAACAGTTCTTGGTCTGAGAAGAAAGGCGAATAGCATGTTGAGTGGCAGGCGCTAGGTCAGAAGTACACAGGAGCTGGGAAAGCATGGGGCAGAGGCATCTCATAGAACTCAGTGGTTAAGGGCCTTCAAAGCACAGGTCAGGCAGGATTTGAAGGACACATTCAATACAAAAAAAACGCAAAGTCTAGGAGAAAGACGTAGTGTAGGTGAAGGCTGAGTCATATGGCGTAATGAGAAGACTGAACACAATCCTGGCCAGAGACAGAGCAGGAATGGCAGGAAGTAACTGGGTCTGTGCCTCAGACAAAGCACTGAGTGAGACACATCACTCAAAGCAGCTCTATCTAGATTTTTCATAGAACTATTCAAAAATTCTTCCATTGCATTACTGAAAATCCATTTCCCAACAGGTCAAAGCTACTGGGAATAGAGGAGGGAAAGCTCTAGAAGTCTGTCTCAAAATGTAGGCCATGGATCTCCTATGACAACAGACAACCCAGGGACCCAATCTGTAAGAGACACAAGGTGAGGGGTTTACATCATAGCTATGAAGACATGACTTTAAATCAAGAAATGTGGTCAGAAAGCCATTAGCAATAGCGACATATTACATCTAAAGTCAAGAGAAAAAGAGAATCAGCCTAGAAGGTCTGGGGAGCTCAGAAGAGACTTGACTCAGCTTCAGCACCACTGGGGAAGAAGATGCTATTAGACACAGTGCATGGGCAATGTAAGCACTAACCAGAACCTGAGGTGACTTTAGGGAGTGTGGGGCCACAAGCCAGGCTGAATATTAAAACAAAAATCTTAATTCTATCCAAATCTACTTCTTAACATGTCTTTCACTGACTTCCTCAAATCCAAAAAGTCTCAGCTCTCAGGAAAGGTCTACCTGGTATGTTTCTAAGAATTAGGATCGCAGGGCTGGAGATGACTAAGTGGTTAAAGCACTTGCTGTTCTACCAGGGGATCTACTCTTGGATCCCAGCACTTACACTGGGCAGTTCACAACCACCTGTAACTGCAGCTTGGGGAAATCTGATGCTATCTTCTGGCATCCAAAGGCACCTGCACACATGTGGCACGCATGCGCGCGCACACACACACACATGCACACACACACCCCACAAGTACAAATAAAAAAATATTTTTAAAGGAAATGGAATCCCATCACTAAGCACTTTGCTCCTCCTTTGCTACCTTTCCCATGTTGATGTTACAAAAGGGGTGAGTTTGTACCCACAGGTCCTTCAGCATTAAGCAATAGGCATCCCAAGGGATATCATCTCCTGTTTCTCATTTCTAATAATAATTTTAAAGCACCTTTTCTATTGAAGATACTACAAAGATTATGAAGAGAAGTATCCAGTGAACCTAGATGTGCTGAGTAAGATCTATTCACTGTGTACAGCCAACCAGGTTGCTCTAAGAAGTTATCCTTCCCATCTACTGTACCTCAGTGGCTCACCATTATTTCACAAATTTGGTCCTTTACCCATCCTACACACCCAGTGAACAACAATGAACATCTGTGACATCTGGCCAGGCCCAGTGCCAGAAAATGGCAGTAAACAAGGAAATTGTAGTCTCTGCATTTGGCAAACTTGGTCTCAGGAGAACAGCAAGGCTTTCATCAATAATTACCATTTGATGATTACAAATATGATAAAAACAAAGGGGAGCTTTAAGAATGTAATAGGGATGTGTCCCTCCACAAAGGAACTACCCCCAGAGAAGAGCCAGATCAGATATCACCCAAGAATGAGCTTCAAAAGCTAATACTTTAGTACTTCATTCTGTATTGATTTTTTTTTTCTTCAGATGCAAGGTCTCACTAGTAGCCCAGGCTGGCTTCCTCTTCTCAATTCTCCAGAGGTTCCTCAGTGCTAAGGTTACAGGCTTGTCCTACCATGGCCACCTTGGACCCTTCTTGAATCTCTGAGTTATCGACATTGTCCTCCCTCATCAGAGTCTCTGCTCTACAGAACCAAAGGCCAATACAAGGGGACCTCTTTTTTCCTTTTTATTTTCACTGTAAAACTAGTAACACCTGATGGCTTCCAGAACCATGGCAAACACAAGTACTTGTTTTCAAGTTTATTGTCCAACTACAAAAGAATGACATTTTAAATAAGTTTTTGAGTGGGTTGGATGAATTGAGGTTGCATGTTTGTTGTTAATCTTCCAGAGACCCTCCTTCCTAGGAAGTTAAGATCCAGCCACACAAAGATGAAGAGGTAACTGGGCTCCAGTGATAATTTAAGTCTTAGCATTGACTTGCAAATCACTTAGCCATAGGAAGAGCCATATCTCAGCTGCCAGGGACTTGGAAGTTAGCACTGTTCATAGACTTACTCTCCTAAAGACTCTCCATAGCCTAACCATGGGTTCCTTCATTTTGAACAATCCACACCCTATTTTAATGGCTTTATTTTCTATCAAATCATGAAAAAGAGAAAGCATTTTATAGTCTGCGTGTGTTAAAATATCTACCTATACAATTGCATTTGCTTAACTCTCCTTTTTTAAAAATGGACATGTGTGCCATAAAATGAAATAACTCTAATTTTCTACCCAAGCCAGAGCTTCAATAGCTAGAACTGTTATGATTTTCCATTTTGCATGTACCTGGCAAAAGAATTTTGCCTTCTTCTACCAATAGAATAAAGACAAGAAGCTTGTAGCTTCAATTCATAAAACCTACTAAAATCTTTATTAGTTTTTCAAAAATTAATTCTTTCATAGTTGGACAATAAGCTTGAAAATACATGAGCTCTGTGGCTGTGAAGCAGGTACAGATAATGTCATTAAATATGAATAAGCACATCATCTCATGAGTACAAGACGAGTTTATAAAATAGAAATGCTCTGACAGTAAGAAAACATACTGCTACATTCAATTACATCATCTGCCCAGAGTACAATTGCTTCTGTGTTGGGTAAATAGATGAGATCCAGGTCACATTCCTGCATTCCTCTGAGTTTCTAGCCACTCCCTCTTCTCAAAACCCTTGAGCTTTGTCTCTGCATGTTTTTAGGTGTCATCCCTTATTGCTATAGGCATGACTGCTATATTTAACTAATAATGACAGTGGCTGTCACTAGGCTTTAACTCAGTAACACCAGTCTGACACATCATTTGAAGTATGTCTTCAATTTAAATTTGATTAAAATCATAAACATCCCATCTACTGTGCCAATCAAAATGTTGACATCCTTTCCCTGAACTTTTCTATGAACTTTCTTCAAATAAATTACAGTAGCTGAAAAGTAAGGATCGTGAACACGTCATAAAATGCAACTGTTGGAGCAGAGCAGAGAAAGGCCATTAGGCCGTGATTTTTGTCTGCATCTCAGACAGTGATCATTCAAAGCTTCTAATTAGATCCTGCATATCATGTCATATGTGCAACTACGTGTTGTGTTTTTTAACTCAGTTTCATTTATTTCAAGATTTCAGACCTTGGTAGTAAAATCAGGTACCTGTGACAGGTATGAGAGGCTTGTAGAAACAAGCTTGCCAAGGATGGAGCAGAGGACAGAAAACAGTTGAAGCTCAGGGGCCAGAGTATTTTCAACACCTTCTACGAGCCAAGTTTTTATGCACCTCGTCTTATTTACTTCTCACAATCATGATATGAGGTCGATTTCATTATGCTCAATTTGTGGATGAGGAAACTCAGGCTTAGAAAGATTAAATGCTTGCCCAGGTTCACGGTATAATTTGCTTTCCTGGCAGTGATAAAGAAAGTATAAAGAAATTATTGTTGTTTTCCTGAACCTAGCCAGACAGCTATTCTGGGAAAGTAGGAGTGGATACAGAGTTCTGTGAAAAGCACTGGGATCTTAATTATATTTATAACATGTTATCCTCAAAACCCTGTGTTCTATGTCTCTATTTTCTACAAGGGACTGTAGACATTTAGTATTCAAGCAGCTTATTTCCATTGGGAAAAAAATATATACATATCTAGAGGTTTTAAGTTATTATTACCTCTATTCACCAATAAGCAGAAGACCAGTTTGCCCACAGTCACACATGAGGGATGAGAATTGAGCAGACCAAGTGATTCCAAGTCCAGTGTTCTAAGCAGCAGTGTGTGTCTCACATCTCTCCTAGACACCTGAAACTTCAAAACTAAACAGTCTAAAAGGCAAACCACTCTGGAAGAGTAATTATCAAATACATAAATTAATTCTCATGGCAAATACGAAAGGGGGCACAGGCAGGTAGCTGTCTAACAGATTTGATTTAAATTCCTGGAAAAATGCATCCAGCCTAGAATTCTCTTCTTTTGTTGTTTTCAACAGATTGTATTTCCTTTATAGCACTTATACAAGCTCAGCAAGAACCATATTCATTTATTTCTATCTCCTACACCTCATTACAACCAAACCTTTATGGGACCACTGTCTTATTCACACTACATCTTCAAGCCTTGGATCAACATCTGGAACACTGAAAGGATTTGAAAATATACAAAATGAAGGAGAGTCTCTCTTTTGCTAATACCAGTCCTTCTACTTTCTTACACTGGGAACAATAGGTTTGGGGAGGAGAATTTTGTGTGTGTGTGAGCTTTCTCAGCTGTATTTGGGGAGTTGAACTTGCTGTCTATGTTCACCCATGCAACAGTTGGAGGTGATAAAGACAATATTTACAACCCTTCTGAGTTATTGTCCTAGAGAGTTAATGTTTCTCAGAGTTCTTTGCAGAGGACAGAATAAAATTCTCTAAAATTTTTGAGTTCAAGCTCCAAATCCAAAATTATTGAATTTCAAAAAATGTTAACATGGGCTGGGGAAAATAACTCAGTTAATAAAGTGCTTGCCAAGCAAGCATGAGGCTGAGTTTAATCCCCAATGTTCATGAGAAAAACCACGCACAGTGGTTCCCTTGTAGTCCCAGGACTGGGAAGGTAGAAACTCAGTATCCTTCAGGCTCATGGGACAGCAGTCTGGCCAAATGGTTCAGGGAGAGATCGTGATTCAAAAACTAAAGTGAGAATGATTGAGGAGGACACTTGACATTGACCTCTTTCCACATGCATACAGGCGCACACATACACACACACAGACAGTTTGTTAAGTTACCATGACATATATGTCATAAAGGCAAATTTATAACATATTATGGAGTTTTCTCAGAAAAGCACAGAGCGGGAACCAATAATCTAAGAAATTATTATATTTCAACAATACAGTTGACTATTTATGCTAAATAAGGTTAGATACCAAATGAGTAATGAAACAATTATCCTTGCACAATGTTGAATTTTGGAACCCCAGACAGTATGTGTGTGTGTATACTCTCTCTCTCTCTCTCTCTCTCTCTCTCTCTCTCTGGGTTTGTAGCATTAAATCATTAAATCAAGTATGAGAGTAGTGAATGTATTAATACTTAATGCACATAACTGTGTGTTTGGCATATACAAACCACCATTCAGGCATTTAGGTTATCTGGGTAATAATAGATATGCAATCATTGTTAGAGAAGCATAGCTTCTGTATAAATTCACAACTCAGTATTTCATGAAAATACTAAGAATTTAGGTGTTACTTGGTGACTTTGCATTTGACAGTGTAAAAGATGCTTCCAGACAGACATATGCTTCAATTTCCCATTGCCTGGGGCTTCTTTTTTGTTTTCCTGCAACTGACTTCAAATCCACAGATCCATATTTATACATATTTATTAAAATTTTAAAAACTGGAATGGAAAAATGTGTGGAATATAGTGGACAATAGTTCTACACTCAGTTTTCAAAATGGAAGAATTTTTTTCTATAATGCCATTTTCTTACTTTTGAGTATATGCTGCTAACTGAGAGGTAAAATAGACTAATAATCTCATCTAATACATACACTATTCAAAGAAAACAATGAAAAGAAGATGAGAAAACTAAGCCTAACTCTGAGTGAAGACATGGTCACCCTACGGGTACATGTCACAAAGCCTAGTGCTAGCTTTGGCAGAATAAAGCATCCATGGGAGTCAAACACACTAGACATATAATGAAACAATAATACATGATTCCAGGTTCATTAAACTAATGAATTTTTTGAAAAACAAAATATGACAGAACATTTCATTATTGACACAGATACGAGAAAAAGTGTTATGCTGCTATTTATAATGTGTCCTGTGTGTCGTGGAATTGAAATATTTCCAAATCATCAATAATTAAAATGATGAGAATCCATCATTTCACTGACATTTACTTCTACATGAAAAGATGGCCTCTTTTAAACGTGCTCACACATATTCTTGTCAATCACAAGCTGTCACAGCAAATTATTTCATTTTGTAGATCACATGGCAGCTAGCAGAAAATCTCCAGGTTTAAATATAGATCCTAGGTGTAGTTCTAAGAACGCCTTTCATGGATTTTCTTTTTCCTGTGACTACATCTTATAGCATGTAAGGGATATGCAGTCTAACCCATAATACTTACCTTCACTCTCTTTAACAAAGCTCAGAGCAAAAAGGAATTGCTTTAAACGATAACTCCAAGAGCCAAATAACAGAGTACCATATATAAAAAGGTGAAAAACACGGGATTACAAATGCTTAGAGACAATCAAAGCCCATGCAACAGAACTTGGCCTCGTCCTCTTTGTGGTATTTAAGTTATACCAGGGCACTGTCTATAGCTTTAGCACACATTAAGTAGCTGAACTCTGACAAACCACGTGGATCAGATCCAGGAGTTTTCTCTTCACTGACACCAAGCAGAGGCTTTGGAAAACTGAATAAAATCTAAACAATATAACCGTGAATCTGAGAATTTGTTCAAAGGCCTCTTTCAAACCCTCATTAGCTGTGTCTGTACAGCTCTGACATGATTGTTAATACATGTCAGAATCTTCATGTGGCAGAATTATAAGAGCTAGTAAGACATCCTTATGAATAATCTTATATAAAACATTTCTATTTTCTGATTCCACCTTTTTTAAATCTTCCATCATAATCTTTCTGATTAGGTATTTACTTCAAAATATAGGAATTAGCCTAACTGGGCATTTTAACAGAGAATACTTCTACTCAGTCTTGACCTTGGCCTGACCTCTAAATGGCCACTCTGTATGCTGAGGTGTGTGGACAGCTCTCTTAGTCTCTCAGAGGCAGTGACACTGGCTGTCAACAATGATACTCAAAGGGATAGCGAACAGTGTGAACCATCAGAGATGTGCCGGGGGCCTTTTTCTTAGTGAATTTGGGATTACTTTGCATAATAGGCAATTTTTACTATCTACTCGGATTTTCTAAAGCTTAGTAAGCAAACCAACAAAATAAGAAATATAATTGCCAAAATATTACACTGACTTATTTCACTTTTTTGTAGAAGAAATAAAATAATATTTTTTTTCTGGAAGAATCTATTTAATGTTTGTTGTTGAATGGTGTTTCTACTACTAAGTATTCATATTATGACTTGTAGATCCTTGTTAAGCTCTGCAAAGTCCTGGATCTCTATCCCTATGCCAGGATTAAAGGCATGGTAAGCACTCAATAAGAATATTTATTGGCTTAGGTTTTTATTGAATTGAGGTAAAATGAATTTAAACCACAGATAAAACAATGATTAAAAAAAAAAAAAAGAGTTAGTTACTTTTTACCATTAACCCTTACTTTCATCTCCCCTGATCTAGCTGGTTGCTGGCAGGCACATAGAAATCTCATGTAAGCTGCTGAGAGAATGAAATTAAGTTAAAATGATGGCAGATCACTGACTTTAGTGCCTCTGTGCTGACCATCTCTAAAATGCACATGCAGATGAGAAGGCCGTGCTGTTAACACTGACGCTGGCCAGTTGCTCTCCTGCTTGCCCTTAGCAACACTTTGCTCCTCCTCATGCTAAGCTTGTCTTCTGTCTTCAAAGTCATTCATACATGCTTTATAGTCACAGTATACCTGTCAGTTAAGGATCACAGTGTGTGTGTGTGTGTGTGTGTGTGTGTGTATACGTTTGCGAGCACGCACACCAATATACATTTACATTTATGTTTTCAACATTTTGAAAGTAATTAAATGTCAGTGTTTAGGCTTAATTGTAGGCATAATTAGATGGAAGCGTTTCCACATTATATTTATCCTATGTCTTTTTAACGGACATGTGATACGCTAGTCTGTGTCCAAGCTCACCTACAATTTCTTCTCTCAAAAGACAAGACACATCTGCCACCTGCTCTGCTCCGTGTCCCAGCAACAACTGTCGAGCAGCATAAAGATTGATTATCAGTCAAAACCTATTGCACAACACCAGATTTTGGTGGGTTAAGCTTGCTGATCCAGCAAGAGATGGTGTGAAATTTTCAGGAGTGTGTGCCAACATTTTGGTGCTAACAGAACAGCAGTGCATGTCACAATGAAACACAGCCAAAAGATGTGCAGACCAAGCAGAGAAGTTTGTTGTTGTTGTTGTTCTGAACTTAGCATTTAAAAGGATAGCAGGAGAGGGGTAAGAAATTAGCTTGGGCATTTAAATATCATCCACCAAGAATAATTAAGGATGTGGCATTATTTTTACATACATATCTGGGAATTTTTCTCTTACTTTACCTATAAATAATCTTTATATATCTCCTTTGTGATACCATTGTTCAAGAGAAAACAAGCACTTCTTCTCTGTATAAAACTAATCCAGGATTTTCATGAAGAGATCATGTGTAAATATTTATCTACTAAAATCATGTTTTGTGTAAGCAAATGTTTCTATGAACCATGAAGTAAGACAATCATCATCAAACATTAAAGCAAAATCTGAAGGTACACAGGGAGACTGCAGTGAGTTTCTTTACAAGGGCCACAGTGCCCTAATTTTCAAACTCCTTGTTTCTGATGATCAAGTGTTATCAAAGTGATAAAAATTCTAGTGTCATCTCACATAAGGGCATTAATACATGGGGACTTCCATCATCTCATCTGTAATGAACTCTAGAATTAGTTTTCTTTGGCTCATGCAGTTACTGCCTAGGCTTGCCTTTGCCCCACCAACTTTACAGAGTGACAGAGAAATTGCTTCTAATGTGGTATCAAAGCTTCAGGAGCACAGTACTCAGATACACTGGATTCTTATTGTCTCTTACATTATTTAAAGCTATCATCGAGTGGAACACTGGATAATGAGCTCTCCATACAACATTCTTGGAAGAATGTTTTTAGATACTGCATTTTCCTTTCTTTCTTTAAGTGTGTCCACACTTTTAAAAAGTTTTTTTTTTAAATTTTAGAAAATCTTTACATGTCCAAAATCTTAAATATAAGGACATGGGGGAAAAATCCTGACTAGAAACTGTCTGATAGTCTATGTATAAACACAAACATATAAATATTTAAATGTTAAAAAATTAAAATTGAGCTGTAGTGTTTAACGTAAGGGAAATTTTATTGGAAGAATCACATGCACATAAGAATTATTTGTTCGTTACTTGCCACAATTTTATAATTATGTTAATACAATCTGAAAAAAGACCAAGAGTGTAAATGAAATGATGATCCTGGAAACTTTGAACTATTTTCTGAAAGCATACGTCTAATGAATTATGTCTGCTGAATGTCACAGAAACTAAACAGGAAATTCAATAATCTCTGATTTAATTTATTATATTTTCACCATTTAACCTCCTGCAGGCTCCCTAATGTCTACTCAGATCTATATTAAATTAAGCACCAATGCTAATGAAGGGCAATAAACGTGGCTGTCAGTGGATTTTTCTTTCATTAAGCACATTATCCTCTTACTGAGCTGCAAATGCGTAAACATTAGTTTTGTTAAACCATGCAAAAAAGACAGGAAGAAAATCATTTTTTAATTGCATCCCTTAAGCAATTTATTGTGGAGGAATGTGGTATTTCATTTTCGTTTTTACCTCTAATTTTTTTGAATGGATCTAAGAAGGGTTCTCCTGTTGAAACATAAACGTTGGCATCCTGGGGTATATCTTCAGGTTTGAGGGCTTCCTTGCCGTCTGCCAAGAACACTCGTCGTGCGGCCATGTTCAGATTCAGCTTGTTTGTACACTCTTCAAGCAACTAGAAGAAAACAGGTAAGACACAGTGATCTACAAAGAAAGGAGCACATTCACACAAAATAAAAATAGAAGGACACTGAGTCACATGTCAGATTCAGTAACACAGTTCACACAGTGATTGTTTCCCAGCAACTGAAAATATGGAAATAAAAAACAAAACAAATGGTAAGAATATATCATTATTACCTAGCTTTATTTGTAAACATTTTATGTCTTAATAACTCTCCAAAATGCATGGCCATTGTATTTGTTTGGTTTAACTAATTAATTACTAACTACAGCATTATATTGACTTTAAAGAAGAAAAGTAGTAAAAGTCTCATGACTAGATACGCAAGGCACAGATTCAAATTTCTAACAAAAAGATTTTGACACAGTAATTGTTTTTTATTTGCTTGTACTATAAAGAGAATAAGGGATAAAGAATTGAAAATGCTGGGGTATTAGTTACCAAGGCGATGGTTGGTGCAGTAATTTTGGCAAAGGCTGTTCCAGATCCATTTTTGTAAGCTGTTACTCTAATCACTCTTGGTTGAAGTTTACATCTTTGAGACAGTCCTTGGCAAATATGAGGTGACTTATATGTTAGAGAGGACTCTGGTACTCTAAAGGAAAAATGGAAAGAAAACTTGGTGCGTGTTAATTATTTAAAAATCTAAAAAAAAATCCTATCCCACGTATTTTCTAATATAAGTACTTAAAACTGTTCCTACAAATAATAAGATTCTGATTAGATCAACACTGTTAAGTATCCAAACATAAAACAGAATGCTTGCCAAGACTGTTCCTCAATCTGTTCCTCTCTCAGAATGAATCATTCTGGTCATTTTACTAGTAAAACCCCAGAGCATTCTTTTTTAGATTGTGTACATGAAGAATTAAAGCCAGTAGGACACCTGCCATGTTCTGACAGCCAGAACAATAACAGAGCCTTAATATCATGGAGCATTAAATGGCTAAGATTTTTCCATAAGTGCCTATGCTTATGAAAGCCTTTTAATTTTTAAAGGTTATAAAAAATTCAAATAGGTTTATTAGGATGAAAACTTTAATTCAAAAGTAAACTCTATTGCCTATAGTTTTACAATCTCAAAATGCTTGGGGGCAGTAAGGGTTGAGATTTCTAGGTTTTATCTTCAGTTAAAACTAGTTTTAATTTTTTTTTAAAAAAAGAAGTATATGGTAAACTGCTAAAAATATTTCAACAGAATTCTCTAAGCATGTTCATTTTACAAGGCCACTAAAACAAAGCCAACATTTTAAAATAAAATTTGAAGTTAAGTTAAAGCCATGGTAGACCTGTCCATCCAGACACCTGATGCAAGGGAAGTCTCAATGCCTTGTTTCATTTATACCACGTTTTCTTCCAACCATTAACTCGGGGTCAACAGTTCATGATGATTTGAAAATGTACATGCCAGATGGTTTTATAAGTACATTTCAGTTTGATTCTCTTCCAAAATATTGGTTAAATATAAAAAGCACACATTTCTACTTTAAAATAAATAGCTCGTAAGCAGTGATTCTGCCTCGGTGGCTTCTTCAGAGTTTTGATTACCCAGGTTGGAGTGCATCTCATGTTTCCCAAAATGTAATTAGTATCATTCTAACTCCACTGTTTTCAAAGTAAAAAACCAATAACAACAGAAAACAGAACCCAAACCCAAAAGATATGGTATTTTTTAATGTCTGAAAGAGTCAACAGAATCACTATAAATTCTGCTCAAATAAAAGAGCTTCAACAGTTGGCTAAAAAGAAGAGTGAGTGGCTTTGATTACCTCGGCTGACCCACTGGCACATTGACAGGTCTGTTTCTCTTGGATGCCGACATAAAATGAGAATTGTTTTTACTCTTGGATTTGTAGCTATCTGGGTTTGATGGCTGTGATCTGATGCTGTTTGATGTGTAGAACAATCTTGAAGGTCTGACCCTTCTGATACAGCCACTGAATTCAAAAGTCTGTTAGGGCCAAGCTGAAGCTGCACACAACCGTCAGTAGTTTTAATAACAGCTTTTGCCTGGTTTGACATAAACTCCCTAAAAGAAAGAGCATGTGGGAGATACAATAAATCCATTGTAATAACTTACTAACATCTACCATGTAATAAATGCTGTGAGCCATTGGTTAGACAGAAGCGCTGTTGGCCAGGATATTGAGGCTTGTAATACTCATGGAGGGACGGTAGTATTTTCAATTTCACTTTACACGTAAGTTGAAACTCAGAAAGGTTAAGCAAACATACTTGTCATCAGCAGAGACAGAGTAGGGCTTTGGCTCCAAGCCTGTCCTACCACTGAGTTTCATTGCTTTATTTAGTTAAACTAAAGGAATTTGTATAATGCTTAAAAGCTGTAAGAATTGTAATTTTATAATTTACTTTATTAAACATGTACAATCTAAGTATTAGAAAATATTTAAAGTTAAAGAGATGTGAAACTTCTTTGCATAAAACTTGCAAACTATCCCTCATTAGTGAAAATATATATAATATATAATTATATAATATATTATATAATATATAACATATATTAAATAAATGTATATTATATAAATATATGTATTCATATTTATATATAAATATGCAAAAGCAATTTAAGGAGAGTTAGTTTAGCATGAGCTAATAGAAGCTGCAGAGATGGCCCAGCAGTTAAGAGCACTGGCTGCTCTTCTAGATACCCTGCACCAACATGGTAGCTTACAACCATCTGTAACCCTTTTCCAGGAGATGCCCTCTTCTAGCCTCTGCAGACACCAGGCACACATATGGTGCACAGACATACAAGCACACAAAACATCCATATACAGAAAACAATCTTTTTAAAAAAAAGTGATTGAACTGCTATTAGAATGACTCATTCATCCTACTTTACCCAGGACTGCCTGGGTTCTGGAATTGAAAGTCACTTGTCTCAGAGGAAGTCATGTCTCAGGAACAGGTGGTCTCCCATATCCAAGTATTCAAGGTAAATGAGTGGCATTGAGATGAACAGTAATGTGTAGACAGAGGACCATATGATCTGGGATGATGAGGAAATAGCAAGTCACAGTGGTGAGATAGGCATAGAGTTTGCTGGTTTAATCATATTAGACAAGATTCAGCATACTTGAGAACACCCAGCTATGGGAAGATGAGGCATAGAAGATGCTAAGAAGGTTATACACAGGTTTCACACACCTGTAACTGGGACTATTCAAACATGTACCAAATCAGTTTCTCTGGTCTTCTGGAATGAATTTGTATTAGTCAGGGTTCTCATATATATTACATATAATATTATATATGTTATATAATATATACTATAGTATATGTATATAATAAATATATATATACATATATATATATATGTAGTTAATTCCAGATGTAGACAAGTTGACAAGCAAGAATAGCCATCACAACACTGCATCTAGGGGATTGTGCACTAATATTATTTTCACCTAATTATGATTCTAGTATGAGAAAGATGGTAAATTATATAAGACTTGGAAAATTACAATTAAATTACATTACACAGTTACATTCAAATAAGTGGGTCAGTAGTACATATATTTATGACCTGATTTTGTCTAAAGATGTATATCTAAAGGCAGAGAAAGAATAGTTGATAAGAATGGTTTTTCTTCTCATTATCTGTTTTAATAACATTAGTGAACTTTATTGGCTTACTATAGCAGTTTGAAGAAAACTAATAAAGATTATATTTTCCAGCCACCCAGGTAAGGATTTATGCCACAAGTATTTCCAAATCCTCCTGTAAATGCCTTGGCTGTAACTGCAATGAAGAACCTTTTATAGCTCTAATCTGAAGGTTTTTAAATCAATGTCATTCATCCATCTAATCTATAACTATAATTCTACTTCCTTCAAGATGTATAATTTGAATTCAGGACTTATTTTCTAGAGTCCTTTCCATTAAAATAATTATGTAATAGAATACCAAAATGTTTAAACTAATATTCACACATATAAATTTATAATTGTTAATTGCTATTAACTATAAAGAAGAGGTCCTGGCTTCTACAGGAAGAAGTCATAGGTTAGGTACATAAAAAGAGCTTCACCAGGGGATATGGCAACACACTTCTGCACATAGGGTTGTAAGCCACCTGATGTGGGTATTGGAAACCCAATTCAGATCATCTGGAAGAGTGTACATGTTCTTAATAGCTGAGCCATTTATCCAGCCCTAAGGGTTAGAATTGTAACTGGCTTGATCTTGTACAGTTCTTGTGAAGGTAACCAGATCTGCTATGAGTTCATATGTGCAAAAGTCATGTCATATCCAGAAGACAGTGATTCACAGCACTACTTCTCATCCTCTGACTCTAATATTCTTTCCACCCACTCTTCCATGATATTATGTGGGCTTCTGGAAGAAATCGAAGTCACTCTTTATTAGGGAGGTAGCTATGGGCAGTTTGTTCGTGATTTCCCACATTCTTGTGCATATGGGAAGCACTAATTGGACTCAGTGGGCTAAAATAAAATGAAAAATAATTAGAAAGAAATAGCATTAATTTTTAAATGATTAGGAATACATCTCAGAGTAGAGTACTTTACTAGTAAATTTTGATCTGGGTTTGATCTTGAACACTGAGAGAAGGAGGGGGCGCAAGGATTTTTACACTAGTATGTTTGCTTGTTCTGTGACTGAGGTGATTTCCCTACACCCATAGAAACTATAGAGTAAAAAAATCCTGCTTTTATATCTTTTTCACTTTCAAGGTAATTCAAGCAGTAACTTGTGTGTAGAAATTATTCTTTGCCAACTATGACATTGTGTAAAAATGTATCACCAAATGCTTTTCCAAATTACAAAGGGTTCATGTCCTGTATGATGCTGGCCAGAATGGTGGTTCTCTCTGCTGAGTTCTGGCAGGGATTGCACCTCTGAAAATGCCTCCATTTCTTTCTTGCTGAGCCCATACAGTAGCTAAATACTACATCAGACAATGTTGATTATTGAACTCACCATTTTTACTTCTACTTTCCTTAGATACAAAACCTCAGTCAGGATGGAACACAACCACCTAACGTGCTCATGAAAGGTGCCCTCTGATCAGCCTCAGTTTGCAATTTCAGAGCCAGCAAAAAAAATTCTATTTCAACTGTCTCTGCATTTGCATTTATATAATTTTAGCCAATGAGACATGAGGAGCCTTCTGGGCGAAGTTCTTTTTGTTCAGTGGGTTTAGGTCATCCAAACATCCTGTTCTTTCTTGAAGATACTGTTGTGTGAACGCGTGTTGAGCTGTTTGGAAAGGAGGATAGGCCAAGACAACAAACTGGCCAGTGTTCTGAGGATTGCAGGGGAAAGGTACAAGGAGCCAGTCTCTTTGATAACACTCTCAACTACTGAAGTTAACACTATAGTTACTCTGTGAAGTTCTTCAGTGAGACAACAAAACCTCACTCATTTGTTTTTTCTGCTTTTTTGAGACTGGGTTTCTCTAAATCTGCTCATTTTTAAAGTCATTTTCAGTTAAATTTTCTATAACTATCCCCTCAGATTTCTACTATCTTCACAAAGGAAAATACCTTAAATACAATGCAAATTTAATATAGCACACAACTAATCATTCCTAGTTATACTTCTTTTATTTTTATTTTTATTAAATTTTTTCACTAATATTGAATTAATTAAAGGATAAAGTTGTTTTCTAAAAAAAAAAAAAAACAACTTTCATTTAGTCAAAAACATTTCAGGGGAAATTTTAGCATAAACATAAAATGACAGAGAGTTTTTACCTCTTCTCCCCTTTTGAAACACAAAGCATCCTTGGCAAATTTAGATTTCTATGGAGTAAATCTGCATGTGGCTAATAATTCTATTCATAAGTGAGAAGTGTGGCTACTTTGACAGACCGTGGCTCAATAACAAATATGCAGGTCTAACTTATCACATAGTTTAGATGTGAATTCAACAGCAGGATAATGACAGTTGCCAGGGATTTGTGCTTGCTGTCATTGCATCCTAGTGTTGCCTGTCAAAATGTCTCTTTTTCTTCTACAGAAGCCATAGAATTTTTATGGATAGCAATTACTTACAATATACAATGAAGTACATCAAATCTAACAACCACTCTTTAGCCCTTCATTATTTTGTAGAGTCTTTGTTAAATGTATCAACCATTTTCATCTAAATTATTTATTTATACTGTATATTTGACAAGCATATATTTCTTGCTTTATATTCCAATGGCATTTAAACTTTCCTAAAGGGCTATGTGGGTTTTTAAAAAAACATTATCATTGTAAAACTTATCTTTATCCTATTATCACTTTAATGGTAATTAAACTCTCTAATTGGAATATATGCAAGTAAAAGTGAATAAATACCAAGGAAAATGGCCATGAGTATGCTTGATAATACACCACAAACTTGAAACACTGCAACGCAAGCAATAAACTAATAGGTTAAGCATCTGTTTATAGTAAATGTTTTTTATAAAACCTGTGGAGCGCACAAAACACAAAGATTTATTAAACCTCATCCTGCCCTCCTCTCAGCTTGCTTAAACAAACAGCCTCCAAAGCTACAAATAACTTCCTTCAAATTTCCTGATAAGATGTTATTATTTTCTGATAAGATGAATAATTCACAATAATAATAAACATGAAAAATTCCATGTAGAATTTATTTCCACCTCTAGAAGAAAATATAAATCCAGTGTAGCCTAGGCATGTAGATGTAGCTTCTTCAATGGCACAGCAAGGTCAGACTGTCTTATAACATACCTTACAACATACATACGTCTGGGACAGTAACATACCTTACTCCGTGCATACCTCTGGTTGCTTTGATAGATGCAGACACTCTGAACAACAACAGTTCCAAAGATTAAGAACCTATGAGAGTTTCCTTCTGATCAGGGGAATAAAACATTCCACATAAAAGGAAAAAGAGTGATCTGATCTGTGTAAAAATACTAAGAGATGAAATAAGATATACCATATACCTAAAACTGGGCAGTTATAGATACTTCATGTAAGTTTTCCTAGAATGTGAATTTTCAAAAAGGAAGTTATCTAGTCTTTTGTTGAGTGTCAAATGAAACAATACACTAATGCCTAGTATTGTAGAGATTTTGTTAAAGGCTTGAAGGAAAACATCTGAACAAAACTATGAACAGAGGAATGTGCACTTGGGCAACAGTGAAGGCAGTGCCTTGTTTCACTCAGCCTTGCTGGCCTTGCCTCCTCTCTGCCACCCAAGGCATCAGGGAAATCAGTGGCTCCTTTTTGGAATGATGAGGTTACTATGTGTAAACTGTCCCTAGAAACAGTGATGCTTCCAAAATGTTTATATTTCAGAGAAGCCTCATTACAATTAAAATTCTCAAGATAGTTAAAATGACATTTTTAAAACAGTGATCCAAAAGATATTAGTGTCCTTGAGAGCAAGATTTTTTTTTTAAGTAGCTTAAATAATCTTGAATAAAACCTTTGGTGATCATGCCACAATATACCTACATAGTCCTCACTTTGTGTACTAAAAGTAATTTGCCTCCTCAGGGGATTGTAAAAGTTGGTAATACATGGAGCTGCCAGGAGATAAGACATAGTATAACTTTCTATTATGAAATTCCTAACAGGACTGATAGCTAAGATCATTAAGTCAAATACATTATATGTGGGATAGTAGATATTGCTTAAGACACTGTCTAAAATTTCAAAATGCATTTATAATTGGAAATTGCCTGCTACAGTATTCGGAGGTACCTTGTATGAGTACGGTAAAACTGCCCTGGGTATCTGTTGGTTGTTTCATCTATGTCTTATAAAGCTAGTACCATGTTCTAGATCAGTTGGGAATAGATCAGACCACAACTGGACATGAAAAGCCTGCTGCTACACAGATGTCTGGGAAGTATCTGAGGAGCAGCCAAATGTTCTCTGGTAATCCAACCTCCAAGATAGAAAATGAGAGGATCTCATTCACATGGTTGGTGTTAGTTATCTGGTGGGAATGGGATCCAGAGAGCCAGCTTTGTTACAAAGAAATGTGGCTGGAGTGGAAGCAGAGGAACACTGACAGAGCATCAGCATGAGGGAAGATAGCTGGATATGAAAATGTAATGGAAGATAAACAAATGGCCTTAGAGAATAGCCGGAAAATAAAAGACTGGCAACAGTGCAGCCACTATGGATACACTTAATACATATTAATAAAGAGTGTGATGTGCTAATTAGTGGAGAAATTGTGAAGTGTATAAGTAAAAATAAATTACCATACTTTAATAATTATTTCTTAAAAGTGACAACAAAGATTATAGGAGAAAGGTGGTAAGAAAAACAAAAGTAAGATAAAAGATGCTTAACCTCATTCAGGGGAAGAAGTCTTTACTCACAGAGAAAGTCTGTGAGTAACACCAACAGATCATAGGGTGCCAGTAACCTTTATGGGTTGAAGCTCATCATTTTCTTTATCACGAAGGTAACAGATCTCTGGGCATTGTCTCCAACTTTCCATTCCAGGTACATCATGATTAACGGTGATGGTAACAGGCAATAGTGACAGAAAAAAGTTATGATTTAAACAAAGAAACAAAAGAAGCATGGGAGGTGGGATAGGGAAACAGCAGCAAGACAATGTCCCATAGAAGAAGCACAGTACAAAGGGCATGGTCAGAGAAAAAGAGAGGGTCGGGGCAGGGGGAAGACAAAAGAAGCTGAATAAATGAAAGTGCATTTACCTCTACCAGAAAAAAATTGTCTAAAATTGCTCAAAAAATAATTGAAATGAAAAGTAAATGCAATACCAGTTCGAAGTGAGAAACTGGAAAGAGCACAATTTAAAAGTAATATAAATATACATGGTGCATTAGAATTCCCACTGTGTAAAATAAATCAAATTATTTAGCACTTTTCTCTTTGTTTTATCAGGAAGAATTGTTGTGAGCATAGCTGTGTTCCTCTAATGTAGCATACAGGATACAGAACGTGGTCTTTTAAAAATGCATCCAGACATGTAGTGAGTACACTATGTAAGGGACCTTGTACTGTGCTGTAGGACATCACAGCTCAGGAGCCATCATACATGAGCTAATATAACATTAGATCAAAGTCTAGGTTCCACTCTTATCTCAATCAAATGACTACAGGAAATAAGCAAATATCAAGTTGCAACAGGAAATAAACATGATCCAGCTTTTCTACAAGGAGACAAGCATGTTTAATTCACAAATCATTCTGGTAATTTCCCCATAGTCTCAGTTTTATACCTGACATAAAGACAACATCACATTTAGTCTGCCAATATTTTATGAGAATTTGGCATAAAGTTTTACTGGAGACTGTCAGGTTAAGCAAAATTAGTCAAACTTAGAAAGACAAATATTTTGTTTTCTCTCATACAAAGAATCAAATTTTATGACATGGTATGAAAGTAGAATGAGAATTATTTTTTGAGAAGAGAAAGGGGAACAAGGAGACTAGCAAGGGTAATAGAGGCATGTGAATGTGATCAACATAGGTTATATGTGTGCATGAAAACATCAAATAAAACCCATTTATTTATACAATTTTTAATATATGCCAATAAAACAATCACAAAATAAAGGGAAGTTTGTTGACTTCCTAACAGATAAAAGCACTGGGGAGATGCCTGAGTTATTTCCACTTTATACTTCAGGTAAGTGGTGCAGAGGTAGGTGCATTTGGGTTTCGTCAAGTTAATGAAGTTTTAGATCTTTGATTCCTCATTAAATATTAGAAATGTTTAGACTACCACCTTCTTATATTTCTTTCAAGCTTATTTTGAAAGTAAAACTGACAAATTGCAAGTTAAGAATTAAGCAAGGTGACTGCAACAAGGATTCACTGACATTATTGTAGTGATCAATACAGTGAATGTTGGCTGTTCAAATTGGAGAACTCCAATGCAGCTAACAACCTTCACAGCTCAGCTCATCTCAAGTCATCATTTGTACCACTCTCTCCAAACTCTGAACAAACACTAACAGCCATCTTTCTATGTGCACATTTTCCCTTGGTAATGAACATGGAATAAATTAGAAGATGGGAGCACAGTTGGCCCTGTTGTCCTCAGGGCAGTTGCAGGGTCCTTGCAGGACACTGGACTGAAGGCCTCTGCTGCTTTAGTACAGGCAGAAAGCAAAGTAGCCACTGCCTCTAGTTTAGGATTTCCAGCTAGGAATGAAGAAGAATATATATTATTTAATTTGGAAATAAAATTTCCCAGGGTTTCATACTGAAGGTGGACATTAATTACAATTTGTTATCATTTTCTATGCTGTATAGCAACTATTAAATATATTTCATTAAAAATTGACACTGATATAAAACTAAAGGAAGAAAATTTTTGTCTAAACCTATAATTAATATAATCCTATTTAACAAAGAAATAAATGCTCATTTCTTGCAAAGTTCTTTTTGCTGATTGTTGTGAATCTCCAGATACAAGCAAACTTGTCTGAAGAGTCTGCTAACTGAAAAAGCACAGCACAATGCATTTATATATTTATGTCTGCCCTTCATCCTTTCCTTTCTGGACCATTCCTTCCTCCTGATACTGACAGAACTTTCAATTGTGCAGCCTTGCCTTCCAGGCCAGGAAATAAATGTCTCCAAGGCTGCCAAATCAAAGCACCACACCTAAGACACAGGAATTGGTAAAGAGAGACATGATGAAGAACAAATCTTGTTCTCTTACCTAAGATTGTTAGTTTTAAGAACACAGAAACCTCTTCATCCAAAATGAAGCTAACACAGATACAAGACATGAGAGATAGAGAGAGACAGAAAGCAATGTAGGTTCCTAATGACAGTACTGAATTCCTGAAACTACTTATTAAAAGAAACCGCATCTTCTGAGTGTACTGGGCAGATGAGCCAACTGTTTCTTTCTGCTTGAGCAGAAATTGGGATTTTCTTATTTGCAACCTAGAAATCTTGCATAACTCACAGACAACCTAAAATTTCTTAAGACCCAAATAATATACTTATGAGACAAATGCCAAGAATGTTACCTAACACTTCCTTTCCAAGGTGTAACCATGTACTTAAAATTCTGAGGAGTTGCCACAGAGTCTTGTTCTAAAGTACATTATTAAGGTAAGGAGGAGGAATCCCAGGTAAGATACCTTAGTAGGACTAAGGAGAAGATACTACTTTCAAGGTAATACAATTCAATTTTAGATTTTTTCTCAGATATTCTGGAATAAAAATATTCATCTGTTCATAGATTGTTTATTGAAGGTCTACAGTATATCTAGCACTTCTGTCTGTGCTATATAAGGAACAAAACAGAGGAAAGCATGTCTTCAGATCTCCCAGCAAGAATAAGTAATAAGCAACACACAGTAAATTAGGAAACTGCATAGATATTGAGTGGAATGATATCAGAAAAATTGATGAGAGAGAGGTGGCTTGAGGGTACAAAGATAGGAGCAATTACCATCTTAAATAAGGTTTGCAAAAGCTTCCTTGAGGTGATAGCCTCTAATGACCTTGAAGAGGCCAGGGTATTAACCAGGAAAACACTCAGAGAAGAGTGATCATGTCCACACTGGAATATCTGGCCCGTACAAACAATAGCAAAATTAAATGGACAATTAAAGAGGAACAATACTAGGGTAAGATAGAAAGAGAACAGGAAGTATGGCATTAACATGGGTCACTGTGGCACAGCTGAGAGAAACAGAAACAACAGGATATCCACAGGGGAATGATAGGATTTCTCTAAAAGATAATTGACCACTTTGTTAAGAATGCATCAAATACATCAAAATAACTACACTGCAATGTCAGTTTGTCTACATATAGTTTTTCTATTTCTTATATAAAATATGAGTCAGAGATTATCAAAAATTTGTTGATATCCATATCATTCTTTTGCTATTCTTGTCTTTGTAGCCTATTGTGTGGTTGCTAAGGTTATATGAACATTTTCTGACTAATGAATGGCATGTTAGCAGAAATGATGCATATAAATGAATTTGTACTTCTTTTGTTTGTTTATTACTACCTACAACGCAGAAATGATGGCTGCCTCTGGATTAGTCATTTTAAAATTGAAAAGGCAGAGGGGACAAATGCCACGGAAAATGGAATACAGGACAGATCATACTAGCCCTGGACAATCAGAACAATTTTACATGAGGAGTAAATATTTTCCTTTTTGGTGTTAATCTGGATCTTTGCTACTTGCAGTTGAGGCCACCCTAAAGTCCTGATATTATACTTGACTAAGCTTTCAAGAACTTAAAATATATGGTGATGATTTAGGGAAAGGAATCATGAAGACCACTAGGGTGGTTTGAACTAGAAATTTAACTCAGACTCAAGGAATTTAGGACTTTGAGCTTTGCAAAACTCCATTGCCATATCCAAAATGGAAATTATTAAAAGTGGCTCTTCCTTGGGAACTTGAATGCCCAAGTACATAAACACACATAAATAAAAGTTAATGGAGTAAACACTAAATACAGTGTCTAGATATCATCCTTAACTGTAAAGCGTGTTCAACAATAGACTATAAGCTTACCAATGGGGATGTTGGATTGAGAAAGAAATAAAACTCTGCCACTGAGCTATAAATCAAATCTCAATCCCCATTGCTATCAATGAGAAACTGCCCACAAAACTTGCACAACGTTCTAGATCCCATCATTGACCTCATTGATGTGGTTGTGAAGTAATATGTACCAGAAGGAGCTCCCCAGCAGTCAGAATTAGGGTTACTTAGATGATCAACCAAGGAAATGACTTCACCATCAGAAAGGGGAGCCTCACTGCTCCCACAAAGGTTAACAGCACTGAGGACCATTATGGACCAGTGACTGTTGTTGAGTCCTGTTCTGATTTCCAAATATACATCCACTGGAAATTGTATGTTATGGGGTGTTTTGATTTCTACTATATGCAAATGCCATATAAAAACATATTGCTTTTTATACTAATCTAAAAAATTATTTTATTAATAATAAAAACGTGGTTTCCAATATATAAATTTACTTCAGCATGACTACTCTTGGCAGTGAGACCTTGTAGAAAAATAGGAATGGGGTGGACTTCACAGTGTTGGACCGTGAGCTGTCTTCTGGGTTACCCAGTAAACTAGTGAAAGGCAGTCTAGTCAAGAACAGCTTTAAAGGAATTCAGTGATGGTTTTGATGTGCCTCTATGGCTATGCCCAGATATCAAATCAAATATTCTCAGTGTTTTATGTGAAGGTGTTTTTAGCTGGAACTGGAACCAGGTTAATTTCTGAGCACTGGACCCAGTAGAAATAGTCAGTCAATGGATGTGATAGAATCAATACTGGTGTGACTGAATGTTTGACCCTTGACAGACTCACACTGAAATTAAATTGCTAAAGGGTGAATTAAGCTTCTTGCCTTTCCATATATTCCCTTGCCAGAAGCCAGTCCCTCCAAACTGGGCTTTCTAGCATCCAGATCTGCAGGGAAATTATCTGTCCTTCATGAACTGCCCAGTCTGTGGTAAGCAGCTGCTCCAACAGAGTGCAGACAGTGCTTCTCCTTATTTGGGACATGGCAACTGAAAGGCTCCCTTCTTGAATTATGGTGAACTCCTGAGGTTTGTAGATAACTCACAGGTGTTCAAAGGACATGTATGACTTTGGACTTCATATTAAGTAAGTATAGGAAAGACTAAAGGAAATATAACTCAAACCCATGAGTATCAAGAAATAATTCAAACCTCTTCTCCATAAAATAAATGAATAAAGCTTTCTTCATTTAAATTTTCTCATCTACATAACAGGCTCATCCACATGATGGTGAGGATAGAATTAATTGTAAAGGCACAAGCAGAGTGCTTGCATATGATAGACTTCCCACACTGTTAGATGAATCTACATCAGTGTCAAATGAGAAAAGATCTACCCTTCGTATAATAGAAGGTGCTTTGCTTTGTCCAACACTCTCTGCAGACCAAGAGGGAACTGACCTTCCCTTCTCTCTTTTAAAGAGGGCTGAAGTTCAATTCTTAAGACCCATTACTGTCTCCAACTATTTCACAGGTTGAGTCCTCCTAAACTGGAGAAGGCTTATAAGCAAAAGTCAGCTGTGTATAGCAAGGCAAAATTATATCAGGGAGTAAGATATCTTGCAGAAAGAAATCTCTTGATTGTCTTGAGGTGTTTAGTAGTATAGTTCAATTATTTAAAAATAAAATTATACTTAGTTATGCAAAATTATCTCTTGTAATACCACAGTAATTTTACATTTTCCTTACACCTGATGATAATCCTAATTTTCAGTAATAGAGGTAATAATTTCAGTGATAGGTATAGTTTTTGTCTGTAGATTGGTTTCAACATGCCGTTAGTGGAGTGAGTTATGTAAGTGTGAAATCATTATCATTATTAAATGCAGTATTTCTTCTCTACTGTTACTATAAAAACAGTGTCATCCTCACTAAAAGTAGAACATATTCACAGGTTAAGTAGAATATGCAGAACACAATGGGGCTTCAAATAGCATCTCAGTACGTTACTAATTAAATGAGAACTAATTGTTAATTAGAAATTAAAGAAATAAAATGTGTTAATTTTAATTTGACACTAAATACAATGAGACTTTAACAGAGTACAGATAAAGACATTGCCTTATGTTTTATTAATATGTGCATAGTTTATCCATTGACACAATGAAAATCCATTTTTTTAAACTTCTTTGTTAATTGTTTTACACGAATATGTAGCCCCCTCTTATGCTTACCATGAAGTCTGCTCCACCTTTACTTTGCAAAAGACATCTAAGTACATAGTGGTTATGAGCCTGGACTCTGACATGCAAGTGTGTGGATTTGCATCATGGCTGCCCATCTTCTGCATCACTTAGGACTAGACACATAATCTCTTTGTCTTTTGGTTTCTTTGGCTATAAAATAGAGGTAAAAATAGTGACTGGCTCATAAGGCTTTGAGGTTAGCACATAGCACATGTCGTGTGTCAACAACTGAAAGACAGTTCAGTGGTCTTCAAGATGGGGAACTAAGCGCCAAAATTACCTAGTGCTAAGTACTTCATAAAGACTTTCGTGGGGCTTGCAATAGTGTGTAGTTTTAGAAAATTCATTTCCAGATTCTTGTTTTCCATAAGCTTTCCTAAAGTACGTCAGTCCAAGAAGCTGCCTGTCCTAACTACAGATTGTCATAGACAGTCTCTAGTTCTCTTTTCTCAAAAGGAAGGTTTTCATTTAATGCTCAGACAGGACCTCAAAATAAGGCTTCACAATTCCTTCAAACTTCACACACACACACACACACACACACACACACACACACACTTGTTGAGTCAATTTAGTATTGCTCATATGTGTATGTGTTTAGGATTGACCACTTAGAGTTGGATAACCTATTAAGGGACTCTTCCCTAGAGATAACTGGTTTTCTGTCTCTTAGCAGCCATTAATTTGGATTTTCATATAAGAGTGGGACCTTGTGAGATTTCCTGTTTCACATTTGCATGTCAACTGGTATTGTCATTGTGCAGGTCTTGTTTGGATGACCATAGTATTAAGATTTCATGGGTATAGATCCCTATAGATCCCTATCATATATAGGGGACACTATCTCCCAGCAGAAGTGCTGGTCCTCTAGCTATCAGAATCTTTCTGCCCCTTCTTCTGCAATGCTTCCTGAGCCTTGGATGTAAGAGTTGTGTTGTAGATGTATCAGTTGGAGAAGGGTACCCCACAGGTAAGTGTAGTTTTGCTAGGTTTTCCCAGAACTTAACCCCTTTTTAGGGGTAAGATAGGGTTCTGGTAATTTCTTCATATTGGACAAGGTTTTTAGGATTGCCAAGAACAATCAAAATTTACCACTATCCTCATAGTTTATTCTAATTCCCTAAGGTAAATAGCAATGATTGATTATCAGTGTAAAATTCTAGGTTGTGAGGGTGGGTGTATTAAAGTTTATATACTGCTAAGTGGAAACTTGATTTGTCTGCAAGTACATTTGCCAGGCAAACTAACCTAGAGAGTTTGTAATTCAGGAAAAACGTCTCAATTCACATGATCTATCAAATAAATTTAAAACATGCAATAAGCCAGGGGAAGAAAATGAAATGGATCAAAACTGTAAAAATTGGGTGTGAATGGCAGAACCATATCATTTGTAATACAGGTTACATGGTATTGATGTGCTGTGCTTTCTTAGGGCCATATAAGCCTTCCCTGTGAATATGTATGAGAAGGTCCAGAATTAAGATTTGAGCTATGTGGTTCAGATAGACAGTACCAGGAATAAATGATGCTAACTTGTTTGTGGAAAAGACAAAATGTACATTACTAAAGATGTAGCTGGCCAGTTCACTTATTGGAAAACTATTAGTTATACTTGCATTTCTTGAGCACACTACTGTGGGCCAAAATGGGAACTGGTGGATGTTATCAGGGGTGATATAACAGAGCTGTCAACCCAGAAGTAACAAAATCATCTCTTGATCTAACTATTTTTTATCAAGTGATAAAATGTCTATGCTATCATATTCTACTTATTTGTCTTGCCCTATATTATAAGTTATTACCATGCTTACTATGTACACACTACTATTTTACTGACAAATCACAATTGTGTATATTTATGTGGTATATTATGATACATGAAATATATAATGACTAAATAAAGGTAATTAACATATCCACCATCCATTTGTCATTTTTATGCTAAGACATTTGAAGTCAACTCTTATTTAGAAATATGGAATACATTAATATAATCTCTGCTGTGTGACAGATCTTTAAAGCCAGTCCTGTTGATCTGAAACTTAGACATCTTCTGAATGTTAATTTTCTTACTTGTTTTGTTTTATGAGACAGTGTCTCACTCTGCAGCTCTGGCTGGCTTGGAAGTCAGTAGTAGCCTAGGCTTACCTTGAACTCACAAAGAACTTCCTGTCTCAGCTTTCTGAGGGCTGGGATTACAGGCCTGTGCTACCATGTCTAATTTTCTACCTTATTTTGTTTTCTTATTCAGATCTAAAAACTCCTTCATTTGTTCCTCATAAGCTACTAGCTTACATACATCTATGCTCAGTATTTCTTGTGGGTTGCACTTGCTTTATTATTTTCTGTATCAGAATCAAATATCCAAACTCCTATTACATGTTACTTCTAACAGGATGAAGTTATCAGAGAGCAGGAGAGAATATGTATGGGAAGAAAGACACATGATGACATGGAGAGAAATGCCATCATCTTTATAGGCTTTAGCTCAAAAACTAAGTTTGATGAAAGAAGTCAGATTTGGTGTGATTAGAGTCAGACATTACATAGCAGATATCTGTTCTAAGCAATGGATATTTAGAAACCTCTGTGGCAGAGTTCTTGGCCAAATACTACCAATCCAGAATGTGTATCTGCCCTGGAATACTACAAAGAATTCCATCACAGAATGCCCTGTTTCCTGCCATCTTGCTAGCTTTATTTAGTTGCCACTTTCCACTGATACTGAAATAGCATCTTTATGCTATGGTGGGAGCCATACATCTATAGTTGGAAATTGTGTTATCCTAAGATACTGCAAATATAAATGTAAACTGTTAGTTTGGGAAGTATAAGTTGCAGCTATAGTCAAACTTGCTAGAAGACATCTGGGAGACCACTGTCTCAGAGACCTGTAAAGGCCCATCTCCAACAGAAGGCTAACTATTCAGTTCAGTAAAGGAACACACCTGAAGGCTTCATTAATTCTAACTTTCTAGGGCTGTTTAACACAACACAACACACACACACACACACACACACACACACACACACACACACACACCTGCATTTCCAGTTATTCTTCTTAAAATTAATTTTAAAGCTATAGAAATTGTAAAAGAATCTATTCTTCTATAGTTTAATGCTTATATTCTTAAGGAAACTTGAGTTGTCAAAATTTAATTTATTAAAACAGTAGTTCAAGATGCAAAGAGGAAAGACGTACATGAAATAGGTGAGGATTTTTGGACAGGATCCCCCAAAATATAGTAAACCAAAATAAAAGTAAGCAGATGGGATTACATCAAAGTAAAGAGTAGAGAAAAGGGCAAAAACATCCAGGTACTGTACTCTGATAAAGAGTTAATAGCCAGAACAGAAAATGAATTTTTAAGAATCAATATCCAAAAGGTAAAATAAAACAATTAAATGAGAAACAAGCTTGCATTGACATTTCTCAAAAGTAAACATTCATATGGCTACCTAGGGGTGTCTTAAAAGTGCCCAAGATTATGAATCATTAGGGATATGCAAGTTAAAAGTACAGAGCGCTTGGCTCACACTGGTAAAAATGACTATTACTAAAGGTGAGTGCTGGCAAAGATGTGGAGAGAGGGGCACCTTGTGCTGTGCTGGCGAATGAATAGCATGGATATTTCTAAAAACATTAAAGATGGGCTACAGTATGATACAGCAGACCCATACTGAATATCTGCTCAAAGGAAATGAGATCAGATTGTTGCAGAGATCTACATCTATGCTCACTGCAGCACTATTCTCATATTCCAGAACCAGAACCATTTACATGTTCATCAATTAATGAAAAGGTTTTAAAAATTGGAATATTACTTAGCAATAAAAAGAATAAGATCCTGTCATTTGTCATAGTGTGGACTGATCCAGTGATGGTTATGTGTCCTGAGTGAAATAAGCCAGGCACAGAAAGAAAGACAGCTACTGTGTGACTGTTCACATGCAGGGTATGGAAGAATTAATTATATAAAGTTGACATCTACTGTGTGAGTGATCGCTCGCATATGGGTGAGGAAGAGTTAATTGTACACAGTTTGACAGGAGAATGGTGGTGAGCAGAGGCTGGGCAGGATAGGGGGACGGGAGAAGAATGAGAGATGCCAGTAAGCTACAATTTTCTAATATTAAAAAGTTCTACATGGTAGCATGCATGTGGACTATAGATAACAATAATGTTCTGTATATTTCAAAAGCTAGAAGATCCTGAATGTATTGATCATATAGAAATGATGTTTTTGAAGATAGATAGATTACACACACATTATATATATGTTTAATTTGATGTGAACATTTTTAGAGTGTATGCATAGACTCAAACACTACATTAATATATGTGATTTTATGCTTTTATTTATCAAAAATAACATAAAATAATTAAATTTTAAAAAGATATAGGGCGTTATAGGTTCTCAAATTAATTTTTTCTGCTGTAATCTCAGGGAATTGGCTTTGCTTACTTCAATAGCTGCTATTGTGCAATTACAATCTAAGCATCTTATGATAGATCTAGCTCTCTTTTGCTGTATCCTATGCCAGTAGAAATAAAGGTAGTGAAGCAATCCTTGCATATTTATATCATATCATTAGCTTGTCATCTATTGTTATTATAAACGTATCAAGTTTACTTAAATATAAGCAGGCATCTTTGTGGCCCTTGGAATGTGTTTTCCCTAATAGCACTTTGGTAATGCCTGATCCCATCACTCATTCTTCAAGTCATCAAGTTACTTATTTAGTGAGTACTAGATTTTTGTAAAAATGTCAATGCATTAATGTTAAACAAGACAATTGCTTAGATGTGGATACAGCTCAGCAGGCTCATGCTTGTCTACCCTATGCATGGTCCTGAATTAGAGTCCAGCACTGCCAAAAGAAAACCAAATTGTCCTTACACCGGTTGTAATTTTACCATAGTATAATTATAATTTTAAGTAATTTGCTTATTTAATGATAACTATTATTATGGAAATGTCTAATGAAGATGAGAAATATATATATATATAAAATAAACCTTTACCACTCTCCTATCCTTGGTATTAATCATTGTAAAACTTTTTGGATGTCTCAGATATTCATTAATATTTCATAGTCTTTGATTTAAACAAAGGTGTAGCCACACTTAGCCTACATAAGAATCTTCCCGTTAGTAATGATGTACATGTCCATGTGCTCTAACCTGCTTTCTATTATAACATAGTACTGTGGCTATCCACATGCTTCTGGCCATGCCAATTGACAGTCCGTTGAGAGCTCTGGAAGCTAAAATCCTCCATCAAAGTACCTAAAGAACTTCCAAGCTGTTATGTACCTCCAAATTGTATGGCTTTTGAAAAACAGAAGAATTCTAAAGTTGACAAAAATACCTGAAAGCCCTCCTAGCAGCACCCATTAGTTGGGCAGAATATTTTGCCTTAAATTTTCCAATTTTAGAATAATTTTAGAAAAGTGCTGTTTTTATCAAAAATATGCATTAGAATATTTTTTTTTCTAAACAAAGCCAGTGAAGTACAGTATTCTGGACTATGTATTTCACTGCAAAGGAGTTCTGAATGTTAGACAACATAGGCACTGAGAACTGTACTGGCTGCAAACAAAAATTATTCCAAACTTGAAAATAAAGATTTAACATTTCAAATGATCATTACTTAAGTCTTAAAATGATACCAATACTCAAAGAAGACTACCAAGGGATAATCAGCGAGAGCTTGTTGATTACGGCTTATTTTAATTCTATTTAGAAAGCATTTAATTAAGGTATTCAATATAAATGTGTATATATGTATGTATGTTAAACTTCAAAGTATTTTAAAGATAACTGAGTTCAAAATATCTAATTAGCCCAATGTCCCCTTTCCCATACACCTATGAGACCACATCCAATTATCTTGAAAAAGGCAATTAAAATTACAATTAATAATCTTAATACTAAGATGTGTTCTAATTCATTTGATAATTACGTTTCCCACAGAGATACTGTCAACATCAACTGTGAAGCTGTAGCCCCACCCTGTTTAGAACTCTGAGAGACAATCTGCTCCCTGCTCCACGGTACCCCAGCGCCCTGCTGCAGCTTTGCTTCACAGGTAATACGTGACAGGAAACATGTCTGTTTTCTGCTTTAGAATGTCCATTCTGATGTCTAGCATTAAAAATCATCTTTATGTATCACACATGACAGAATGATTTAAATAATTAAAAAAAATAAAAATAACAGCAGCTATGTCTTTCATTTCAAGTTACAAAGTAGAAATCTTTTGTTCATAGGTGCTAACGCTGTCTTCAATGGTAAATTCAAGCCATTTATGTTCCCTTGTTTATGAGGTAGCACCAAGTATTCAGTCTAAGGGCTCCAGGTTTCTAGCTTTCAGGAATTTTTCATGAATCAAAATATGTCGTAAAATACTGAAGATCAAAAGACACTATTTCAAGGTTGACTCATGAGTTTTAAATTTTGTTATTTCTTATGTATACTGATTTTGATAACAAGGAAAAGAATAAATGTAATATTTTGATTTCAAAACCATACTGCAAGAAAAGGCACCATTTAAACAAGACTGAAGTTTACATTATTTATTGCTATTTTTTCCTCAAAAATATGCATTAGAATAAATAGTTTTCTAAACACCAAAGTAAACACAGTACATGGTTCTGGCACATTCATTCCACTGAAAAGGTGTTCTGAAGCTTAGACAACATAAATACTAAGTACTGTGGTGGTTGCCATAGCAACAAGTAAATAGGTGCATAAAATACATGCAATTTTTCAAATGTAGCCACTTTTTCATAAATATTCATTTTATATGTAAAAGATTATTCAATTCTTGCTTTTGTTCCCTTTTAGAGAAACATGCAATTCCTTAGGAATAAAAGATCACCATGTAGCAGTGCAACAGGCTCAAAAGATTTTAAATGTACATGAAAAATCTGAAGGCTTTTAATGTTGATTTTCCAAAATAAAGGTAGAAAAGTTTTCATTCATTATGTATTACTTTCATGGGTAGAATTCCTCAAAGAAGGATAAAAACACATAAAGTTATTTTTTCCCCAAACATGAAATACCCTTTTATTTTGTTTAAGTTTCATTACACACAAATCTTCATCAAACCCAGCACTTGGCCTTGGAAAGCCTCTAAACACAGGAAGTGCAGGAACTTTAACAGCAAGCCAGGAGCCACCACTTGAATAGATGATTCTTTTCTTTCTCCCCTTGTTAAAATATCATTTTTCTATTCACAGGTGCCCTAGCAGGCACATTTAGTACACTAATAAAATCTTCTGAATTCTGATTACAGCTTAAGGAAATTTGACACGTATTCTAGAGAGAAAAGTATTTCTGTAAGCCATGCTGTGAACTTTGGAATCTGTTGGAAGGTATTGGCAAGCAAATAAAAGCAAAAGAGAAAAACTGCTCGAACTGTTGGGAAAAAAAATCTTTTAAATCTGATTATATAAATGAGTACTTTCAATTTGTTTCAATAATAACTATTATGTAACATGATCCTAGGATGAAATTTAAACATTTTAAAGATCACTGCCTGGATAGGGGTGACAAAACACTGCTCATGGGTTCAGCTTGTGTTCCCTTCTTGCTAAAGAAGCCAATGAACTGACTAGTCTGCCCAAGGAAAAACAATTAGAGGCATCCTTACCATGCATATGCATGATTCCATAGTTTTATTGAAACCATTACTTATGCAAGCAATGACAAACAGAAATAATTCCTAACATGGTTTTGCTAAACGGATTCCTCAGTGTAAAAGATAAACAAATCCAATACATCCCATTTATCATAACACATTTCAAGAGACCTTCAGATACTATCAAATCCTACATATGCTTTCTTTTTTCTGTATCAGTGGTTCTCAATCTTCCTAATGCGGCAACCATTTATTACAGTTCTTCATATTGTGGTGACCCTCAATCATAGAATTATTTTCGTTGCTACCTTATAACTGTAACTTTCTTACTGTTATGAATCATAATGTAAATATATGATATGAGGATGGTCTTAAGTGACCCCTGTAAAAGAGTTGTCCAAAGGGGTCACAACCCACAGGTCGAGAACCACTGTTCTATTTAGATGTACACAAATTTATTTGCATCTTCTTCTTAACTGAGCATCACAGCCAACACTTTACCCGTTTGGGCTTTAACAGCAAAATTAGCAGGGACTTCTATTTTATTCCTCATAATTTCAGGTATAGAAGAGTAGTTATTTCTTTTTTAAAAAAATATTTTTAAAAAGTGTATGTATGTGTGTGTGTGTGTGTGTGTGTGTGTGTGTGCGCGCGCGCGCGCGCTCACGCACGTACACACAGTCATAGAGGCCAGAAGAAGGCATTGGATCCCCTGAAGCTGTGAACCATGTGACAAGGGTTCTAGGAACTAATGTTGGGTTCTCTGAAAGAGCAGTATGCACTATTAGCCACTGAGCCACCTCTCCAGCCCAGAAGTTGTTTGTATAGGTCTTAGCAACTAAGGATATGATTTATTTTATTTCCTTATCATGTCAAAAATTTTTACCCTCTCATCTAATGGACACTCTGTAGATTCTCTTAAGTGTACCTGCATTGCCAGCATCATTATCCTTGTACTTTGGAACCATTATAAAGTAAAAGCAGTACTTCTTGAGAACACAAGCTCTGCCATACCATTACAGTCACTCCAAAAACCAAGAGGCTCAGTGACTAATGGGTAGATAAAACACACAGCATGAACACACTGGACAACGCGATGCTTGATGTCTCAAACAGGCAGAGCAAGATGTCATTCAATGCCATCATATTCCTCAATATAGCATGAAATTTAAAATTATGAAATTCATCTAGAATTTTTCATGTATTATTTTTGGATCACAGTTAACTGTGTGTAATTAAAACCACACAATGTGAAACTATGGAGAAGGGAATTATTCTAAGTTCACCCATAATTGTATTCAACATGAACAAGATGGAAAACTATCACAGCAAATGTACTGCCTTCAATGAACTCACAGTTGCTATAGCAATGTAAGAGCTTTCTACTCTTGCATTCAGCCATCAGCCATCAGCACACACTTAATTCAAGTAGTCACATTGTTCCATGTGTTTAGAAGGTACAATTTAATTTCCTATCTACCAGGTACAGCTGAATCTCAGAAAAAATCATATAAAATTAATTTAGAGACTATTTAACAGCAACAATAGCAAACCAACAGTGTTTTGGGAAATTGGATATCCATCTCCACTCATATAACTACATTCAGCTATCTTCGGGGATCCCAAAACATTGCTCAGAGTCTTTAATGATGTAAAGTGAAAGACAAGGAATTGTGAGGTTTCCTAAAATGCAGAAGAAACACCCCCACCTATACTAACATTGGCATTTAGAATGAAGACGCTTTGGCTCATCAATACTGTGGATGACATTCTTTATTTTTCCACTTGGGAGATATACCTAGAAGGACCATTTCATTCATATCATGTTCCTGATTCACAAACTTAATGTCTCTCTTTTCTTTTTGTCTTTTTTATATACATAACAACACATTTATAAGCACTTACTAATTTTCATATACATAAGGTATTTTTTTACTTGCTAAGATAATTTCTATTGTGCATTTCCAACTTCAGTGAATTTGACTTGTAAACTGAGTGGTAACCATTTTCTCACAGCTTTCAACATCATTCCAAGGCTTTATTCATTCAATTAGAAGTAACACAAATTGAAACCCAGGATTTTGAAAAGGTTACTATCTATGTGGCTGCAAGGAGTTTCCTTATTTTCAATACCTCAGCATAGCCTTGAGTGATCTGCCACAGAAAAGTCATCAAAATATAATACTTTGTATTAAACATTCAAAAGCAATATTTTCATTGTACTTGATAAAACATTTGCTAATTTTAATATACAACAGTTCCAACAGATAGTTATTGAATGCAGGTATGCACATGCCACATCATGAATATAGAGGTCAAAGTACAACTTGAGTCATCAGATTTGGGAATAAGCACTTTTACTTGCCAAGTCATCTTGCAAACCCCCAACCAAGAGACAGTTTTTATTTACATACAAGCCATATTTAGATAGTAGAAATAGAACATACATGTGTTGCTGTAATATTGGTGACAGTATTTAAATAATGTGGCTCAGTACCTTCCATGTTCCTCAGGGTAAAGCAAAATGATCTGAAGATCTCTACAAAAATCAAGGTTCTTTTTTTTTTTTTACAGATATATATATATATATATATATATATATATATATATATATATATATATATATATATATATAATGTCTTGTTCTTGATGATAATTTAATGGCTTCAAGCCTTGTGTTTGATATTAATTATAATTCTGATACTATAACCCTAACACCTGCTGATCATTAAGGCTAACTTCAAGCATGCTGCAGTAAGTACAGGGAACTGCATGATGCTCTGAGGCAGCATGCTAGGTTACATGGCCCTCTCTGAAAAAATGAATAAGCAAGGAGTCTGTTCAATTTGCAGAGTTCAGTATAAGCAGAAATGTCTCTGACTGTCTGGGAGGGTAGTTAATTTAAAATTTTAGAAGGTTAAAGAATTATTCAAATGTTGGTTATTTATGAATACTAGTATAGAACAGGGTAGGATGTCACACAGACTACCCATGTCATCTTCTGCTACTCTTTACTTGAATTCTTTTAAACTATTTCTCTCTGTTTTACCAACCTAAAGTGAGGGAAATTATCCATGGAGCCCAGAAAAGTGAAAACATACCCATCTCTACAAGAGGGGAAAAATGATTTTGATAATTAGACAGCTTAGTTTAACCTAGGAACATGCAATAACAAATTAAACAATCAATTAGTAACACATAAAGTACAGGGGAACAACCACTAGAGAATCGGAGCAGCCAAGTATGCCAGATGAACTTAGCATTCTCCTGATATGATGACATGGCGTACAAGTATATGAGATGTGAGTAGTGTAATTTCAGTGCTGCAAGTCTTTTTATTCTAGTTTCTGGTTCAGTAGGAAAAAATGATTTAGGATGAAGAAAATCTAAAAATTGCTTTAATCTTAGACCAGCAGCTATTGACATATCTACTCTCTTTGGTGGACCTATTTCAGAAATGGGTCGATGTATTTACTAGACTGACATCAAGAAATCCTGGTTTTGTGTTTTTGCTCTTTCTCTTCAGATCTTTCATCATCCTTAAATTAAAAACAAAACAAAACTGAACTGCCTTGATACTCTGTTGATATAACCTGTTGACCTTCTTTTCCCCTAGGGATCATAAAGGATTTCTTGATTCAGTGAAATTGTGTTGAGGAAGGATATATATCCAATTAGGTAGAAATTTTGAGGACTTTGAAAACAAAGGATCTTTGCAGCTATATAAGGTGATACCACGGTTTTTAAAATAAGTACATGGGGGCTGGAGAAATGGCTCAGTAATTAAGAGCAATTATTGTTCTTGCAGAGGACCAAGATTGTTTCCCTTCACTCACATCAGGTGGGTGAGTTCAATTCCAGAGAATCCAATGCCCTCTAATCTCCACAGACACCTGCGTACACATGGTGCACATAAACTCATGACAGCACACTACATGCACTTAGAAAATATCTTCAGAAAGAAAAAGTTGCATAAAAAATAAGTACAAGATTTTAAAATCTTGAAATTCAATGAATGTAAAGAATAGCTGTTATTTGTTAGAGAAGACAGATAGTGTCAACAGATTAAGGAAGATAAACCTCTGCAGCCTGAGGTCAGGGTGTGAGCACACATAAGTATATCCCAGGGCATCAAAAAGATGGCAGTGGTGAAAAGAGGCCTCAGCAGTGAAAGGAAGTGGAACATGGTGCCTGTGTTAACCAATCAGGCTTGATCCTGAATGATAAGAGACCACATAAACCAAGGTACCTACTGAACAAATGAATAAAGAGGATTATTGTTCTGAATTATGTTACCATATAAATAAAATGGATATGTTAAAAACAAAAATATTGAATATTAAGTTACTATTTGATCTTAACATCTTCCTAAATAGCAGGAAAATAATCAATCATGGAAGTTCCCAGGCCAGAGATGAAGAGAAAGCCTGAGACAGTATTTGCACTGGTGTACAATGAAGGAAGTAGGGATCTGTAACTATTCCAGCCTCTCTCATCTTCACTCCATCAACAATAGCAACAAACAAACAAAAATAACCACATGGTTTTCTTTCTTTCTTACCCTAGGACATTCCAGAATGGTTAGGGAAAATGCCCATGTCATAAAAGAGTTTCATAAGTAAAACAATGTAATAAGAACACCAATAAGGTAAAAATATTTCTATTTACCAAGCCAAGACTATAATCAATATTTATTTAACAGCTGGAGAAAATCTAACTAAAGAATATGATCCTGCAGATTTTGAAGGCATGCAGAATGTCCCATATGCAAAAATGACTGTTACTGGGTCAAGAAGTTCTAGAGTCTTGATGTTGATTTTTAGGCCATAGCCCCAAAATATTATTTATTGTAAATAGTAACCAAATTCATAACAATAATTCTCTTTGTTCATTTGTCCAGTAAGAGTCTTGGTTTAATATGGTTCCTTATCATTCAGGATCAAGCTTGATTTGAGGGAAACCCTAAATTCTCCTGGGTTCAGTTTTTTAGCTATCTAAAACATAAAGACGGAGATGCTGATGGAATCAGAATTCTAGAATCAGTGTATCCCTAAACTTTGAGTCATAGATGCTTTATAAGAAGTTTAGAGTTGCCCAGCAGTGGTGACACACACCTTTAGCCCCAGAATTTAGGAGGTAGTGGCAGTCAGATCTTTGAGTTCCATGCCAGCCTGGTCTACAGAGTGATTCCAAGAGAGCCAAAGGTATGAGGAGAAATTCACAGAAGGAAGAGGAAAAGGAAGAGGAAGAAGAGGAAGAAGAAGAGTAAGAGGAAGAAGTTGAGAGTATGATATTAGGTATGACATTGTCTCTGTTCTTTTCTATGTTTATGTGAATGACAAGAGCATCAGCTTACCTACTCAACAAGACTAAGGATTAAACAAGAAAGCATATGTGTAGGTGATAACTATAAACCATAACCTCTGTTTTATACTTGTGTCTGCCCCTACATGACTCAAAAAAGAATTTTAGAGGTGGTAGAATATATCCCAGGGTCTCTTTGGTATCAGAGAAGATGTAGTTACACATCAGCTGCAGTTGAAGAGCATTTGCTTCCACAGCTTTTGGATTTCTAACCATGTCAAAGCTGTACAGTTTAGGTTGCTTTGACAGTAGTATGACTGCTGTTCTCTTTCAGTTTTCAATGCAATTCCTCAGAAGACAGCAGTAGAGCCTTGCTCAGAGCTGCATAGCCATGTTAGTCGGGAATGCCTATGGCTTGGATGGGGTTTGTCCCCCAAAGATTCATGTGTGAAAAGCTTGGTCTTCAGGGTGGCCTTGTTGGGGTGCATGTGTGAAGACATTAAGAAGAGGTGGGGCCTGGAGGGAAGTCCTTAGGTCACTGGGAGCATATGATCAGGAAGGATTGAGGTATTTTTAGGGGACTTCTCAGTTAGGTCTACTGAAAACCAGTTGTTATAAAACCCTGGATATGGTTCCTGAATTACTCTCTAGCTTCCTTCCCGGTGATGTGATCTTTTGTTTTGTCACACACACCACTACTGTGGTGTCATCTGCCATGAGGCCTGTAACAAAACCAAGATAACATTGATGTGTTGTCCTTGATATCCAGAACTGTGAGTGAAATGAAAACTTCTTCATAAAGTTATTTAGCCTCAAGGTATTTCATTATAGTAACAACAACAACAACAACAAAAACCCCAAGTGCTAATATAGTGTGTTATAATATGTTAGAAGTAGAAAAGTAGAAAAAGAAACAAATGATAACTGTTTGTGCTTTTGAAGATGATAGCTTTAAAATCTGTGTCCCGACTGGGATAATAGATATTAGCAGAAGGAAGAGAACCTACTGGGAATCACTCCACTGATTCTTTAAGGTCTGTTAGTCGGACTGATTCTAAAGATAAAGGTGATTCCTAGAGTACAAAATATTGGGAAGTCACTACGCATATAAAGTAAAACTTAAAAGGCTGGGGGTATGGCTCAGAGGTTAGGAGTCCTGGCTGCTCTTCTAGAATACTAGGGTTCAATTCCCAGAAACTACACAGTGGTCCACAACCAGCTGTGTATCTCCAGACTCAATGAATACGATGCCCTCTTCTGGCCTCCATAGGCACTGCATGCACGCGGTGCACAGCCATACACTCAGGCAAACATTCATACACTTAAAATTAAAATATCAAAAAAATTAAACAAATTCAGAGAACGCTCAACTTTTCAGAGCAAAAAATATGTTCATTGTAAAGGTCTAAGAGTTTTGCTTTCAGTATCTATAAATGAGAATTCATAAAATTACAGATCAAATAAAGAGAATGCTTTCTAAGCAACATGTCAAAAATCTATTTGGCGGTAGTGGCACACACCTTTAATCCCAGCACTCAGGAGACAGAGGCAGGCAGATCTCTGTGAGTTTGAGGCCAGCCTGGTCTACAGAGTGAGTTCCAGGACAGCCAGAGTCACAACAAAGAAACCCTGTCTAAAAAAAATCTACTTTATTAACTTATGTTCATTATATAGATGATAGCCTTTTTTATAAATAGAGATCCAAACTAAATGCATCTATAAGTGACAGCACTCCACAAAGCAAACCACATTGGCTAGAAAGACAATCCTGAATGCAGACATGGCTTTACTGCACACTGGACAGCAGCTGCATTCATCATGCCCTGTTTCCCAAGTTATACCTTTGATATTTAACTGTTAACTGCTCCAGATGCATGATTAGTCACTTAGCATTCTTTTAGCTTGTTGTCTCTCACTTAACACTTTCTCCTTTCTGGACCATCATTTGCTCCAAGTTCAAGGCCAGATCAAGTAACAGACAGTAAAACAGGGTTTCCTCTATCTGCTTAAAGTGAAGGACTGTGAGTCAATGCCAAAATTCATCTAGAAGATGAAGAAAAAATCTAATACTATTCCCCAGCATACTCTGGTCTCTTGCCCTTTCTTATGCAGGAGCACCTGACGTTAAGGCCCGATAAAGGCAGGATGAGATTCTAGCTGTCTCTTCCTCTGAACTGATAACGTGTTAATCTCATACAGATATGTGTTTAATACATACACCAACAGAAATCACTCATGTCTCGCTTTCTAAATTTAATTCTAGCTTAAATATATGCATGTGCCCTGCACTATAGAAAATGCCCTTCATTTTCTTGTATTCAAATAAGTTGTATTTAAGTTTCTCCAAACACACAGAGAAAGTAAAAACACTCAGTTTAATATTCACAGAGAAATACTCATGAAGAGTAACACTGCAGACCAGGATTCACACTGCAGACAAAGATTAAAAAACATCCAGTCTTTCAAGTTAATATATCTGACTGACTTTCTCTAATGCTCCCACTTCACCTGCAGCACATCAGACAAGGTAATAATTTATGATAATCATATGAAAATATACAATTAATATTCATCACCTCTCATTCCTCATCACTTTAGATGATCAGTAATGCAGAGTGAAAATGCTGTCAGATTTCTAATTGCTTTGTAATGGGCTCGAAACAGGGAAATCATTAAAGGCAAACAATCTGTCATTTGTCTGTTACTTTAACTATCTATCACACCAAAAAACTCATTAAAGAAATTGCTAATGAGCTACAAAAGACTGTATTTGTGGTGCTTCTCGACAGATTAAAAAGTAATAGAATGAATTGCTCCCCATATTTTTTAAAATATGATTTTTTTTCTGGAAATTCATCAGAAAACAGTTATCCGATGTATTTCAGCTGCGTGCTTTCATCATTCTGGCATTGGCTCCATCAGTGTAGAAAGCCCATTAGCAGAGGAGACTTGTTTTTCATCCATCGCTAATGACTAAACTGGAGGGTTGTGAGTAGAAGCTGCAATGCTAAATGTGTTTATCACCAGTAAACTGATGAAAGCAGTAACAAATAGTACCAGAGCAGTCCATATGCTAAGGTGAAGAATGTAGTTTAAAATAAGGAGTTTTTAAACTCATTTCTTTTGTAGACTTGAAGCATGGAAGATGTAGCGCTATATTTTTGAATCTAACTCCATCCTACAAAATTATATTCAACTACTGAAATTTATGCATCATAACATTAAGGTCAACATGATAACATCAGCTGTTTTGAAAGTTTTGATATTAGTCAACAAGAAGATGTCTCATAACATTACTGTGGGCAATTTTACAAGAGAAGCAAATCTTTTCTTTAAATTTGCATATCTTCCTCCATTCAAGCTTTAATGATGTCGATGATTTTTTTTTTTTAAGGACAAAGGAGTAAACAAACAAACAAAAGGCTAGAACTGCTTTTTTGGTTTGCAGTGCTGATGCAGTTTATTTTAGAAAAGCATGAGTAAGGAAAGCAATGATGTTACTAATCACATTTCCATCTTACTAATGATGAATCAAATGATGGGTTTTATTTCCCATAATGAAAGATGCACGTCCTATTAATAAAGTCAAACATCTTCTACATATGCATATCTATTCATATGCAGTCATGTTTTAATCCAGGTGCTGCAGTAAACATGCACTGGCGAATTCCAAACCAACTCCAAAAGGTTCCCTAACACCCTGGAAACATCTTCATTATACACTCTAATTGACTTAAACAGACTTCATATCAACTATTTAACACATTTTAACCCACAAATTAACACCCCTTGTTCATTCAGATTAACCTTTCTTCTGTAAGTCAATTATACGACAAAAATAAAATTTTCTAAAAAAGTAAAAATGGAGAAGGAAGGGTGTTATAAAAAGCTGCATATAACTGCATTTTCTCACCTGATCGAAAGAGATTGCCATACTTTCATTGAATCTAAGAACTGTAGAAAAACCAGAGTGGTCACAATAAGAGAGAGATTTAAAAGAGTGAGATGTGGGAAATAAATTGGCATGTATTATGATTGCCCAAGATGGATTAAGGACAGTATCTCTAATCGGTTCTGAGAGGATTGAAACACAGGTATAAAGAATACAGTAACAAAAACCCCAGATAAGATGAAGTCTAAATAGTCTAAAATAGTCTAAAACGATAGTCTAAAACACGGGAACAACAGAAGTTAAATATGAGACTGCAGTAGCAGGTGTGGTGACCACCAAACAAACTTCCCTCTCAATTACTCTCCTACTTAGTACATTGCTGTGTGTGAACCCTGAATGCTCATTGGTAATGCTGCTGAAATGACAAGAGAGTATAATGTGTTTAGAGCAAGTTAAGGGGGAAACAAAAGTAAGTTTGAAAAGACAAGGTTGAGCTTCCTCTTCAGGAAAACACTAAATGGATGGTGATGATGCTGGTGCAGCAGGAGGGCCAGGAGGACCCAGGGCTGGGATTAGGAGGCTGCAGGGGCTTGGAAGTGGTTTTAGGGATCATGATTCCTGGTCGAGGCTGCAGGTAAAGCAGAAGACAAGAAGTGAATCCCTGTCACCAAGCTTGGGACGCTTGGTCAAGGACATGAATATTAAGCCTCTGGAGAGCTATCTGTTCTCTTTGCCCATTAAGGAATTCAAGATTATTGATTTTTCCCTGGGTGCAGCCCTAAAAGATGATGTTCAAAAGATCATGTCAGTGCAGAAGCAGATTTGGGCAGGCCAGCAGAACCAGTTTAAGCCTTTTGGGACTACAGTGTTCATATTGGTCTTGGTATTAAGTGCTCCAAGGAGGTAGCCATTGCCATCCGAGGGGCCATCATCTTGGCCAAGCTTTCTATTGTCTCGGTGAGGAGAGGCTACTGGGGGAACAAGATGGACAAGCCCCACACTGTTCCATGTAAGGTGACAGGCCGCTGTGGCTCTGTGTTGGTGCATCTCAGCCCTGCTCTCTGAGGACTGAATAATCTCTGCTTCTGTGTCCAAGAAGCTGTTGCTGCTGGCCCAGATTGATGACCGCTATCCATCAGCCAGAGGCTGCACTACCACACTAGGCAACTTTGTCAAGGCCACCTTTGATGCCATCTCCAAGACCTACAGCTACCTGACCAGGATCTCTGGAAAGAGACTGTGTTCACCAAGCCTCCTTATCAGGAATTCACTGACCATCTTGTGAAAATCCACACCAGAGTCTCTGTTTAAAGGACCCAAGCTCCAGCTGTGGCTACCACATAAGGATTTTTATACAAGAAAAATAAAGTGAATTAAGTCTATTAAAAAAAAAGGCAAGGTTGACAGGTGCCAATCTGCTTCCTATTACTACAACAGAATACTAGACATAAGCAACCTAAAAGTTTTTAAAAAAGATTCATTTTGGAAGCATATACATTTTAAGTGGTTCCAGATCTTTAACAAGATGAGACATCATGGCAGGAAATATGAGAAAGGAAACTACTCCCTTCCTGACAGCTGAGAACCATAAATGCACACAGGAAGGGGTAGAGATGGACAGAGTCCCATATTGCTTTCAAGGACATGCTTCCAGTACCTAACTTTCCCCCCTTGGCCCTACCTCCTGGCAGCACCATGAGCTGGACACTAATCCATTACTGTATGGGACTTTACCAGACCTTCTAGATAGAATCTATAGAAATTATAGCAGCTGTTCATTAGATTGATTTTTGGGTATTGTATAAACTTTTATGACAATCAGTTAAAAAGAAAAATATTTTTTCTCTAAGTCTTTTCACACATTTCTCCCTCCCTTTAAAGTATAACTTAAAGCTGAATATGACCATATTTCTTCATGGTTTAGTTTCACCTTTATTGAAAGCTTCTAGTAATTCAACCAACCTGTTCTGCTTTGTACACATAAGTTACTAAAATCAGTGCATGGTATTATTCCCTCACAGGATACCTGAAGTTATTTCAGTCGTTTTTCACCCTGTCTCTGACAAGATGAGTAAGATGCACCCAACACTGTCTGGTGTCACTCTGCGTCTGAGGCACAGAGCTAACAGAGACTGTTTGTAGGTTGGGTAAATTAAGGCTGCTCATGTAACATATTATTGCCTTTAAAATCTCATTGCTAGCTAATTCTTGGTGACTTGCCTATCTTCCAAGTAGATTTTAAGTTGCTCTTAGATGTGATTGCCTAATTTCAGAACAAAGCCATAATACCTATAATACCTGTGGTAATGACAAGTAAATTCAGCTTAGTTTCCTGATAGAAAAATCCTAAAAGTCAGAAATAAATACAAGGAAAATTAGAGTTGGTAATGAAATACCTAGAAAGGATAAATAGATATAATGCCAAGAAACAAATAATTAGCACAAAGTACACTGTTGATGTGGTACGGATAGGAGATGGTCTGAAGAGAGTGCTATTTCATGGGACCTTTGGGCACTGAAGCCTGCTGGGAGGTCCTTAGGCCTTCAGAGCTGTGTCCCCTTTCCTTTCCATTTAGCCTCCTAGTCATGAGGTAAGACATCTGTTCTGTTACTCACTCTTCACTGTAGTTACCTGGCGCCAGCTCCTACAGACCCAAAGCAATGATAGTCTAAAATGTACAAAACTGTAAACCAAAAGAAACCTTTTCACTTTATATATTAATCATCTCAGTATTTCACTGTAGTGGCAGAAGCTAAAACAACTGTTTATATGATAAGAAGCGTAGTTTTCTAGTATCATATTATAAATCAAATTAATGTTTGGTGGGCATTCATTTATGGGCAGATTAGTATTAATGTGATAAACTGAGCAATGAAGTAATTGTTGGCTACTACTACAACCTGATGTTTTAAACCTTTCATAAATTTATCTCTTTGTGTATTTACTATACTTGATCATCATATTGTAATAAAATATTTAATATATATCTGTTGTTTTCATATTAGGTGTGGATAACATGAATTAAGAGGGTTTTGCTGATTGTTTTAATTTATCCTGTAGCCAAACTAAAAGACTAATTCAGTAAAAAGTTGGGTGTGGCTTCATTTTTCTAGTTTAGTAGTTTCTGGTGTTCAAAAGGTCCTGAAATGCTGTCATGATCGCTTACTGTTATAAAAAAATTAAGAAGCAAATATTTTACTAGTAATAGTAATAGCCTACCCTTATTGATTTCAGGCACAATTATTTCACTTAAGTCTCACAAAACATTTATGAAGGAAGCATTGTGTGGCCACTATTTACAGAGGAAGGAAAGCAGGGTACAGAGGGGTTAACTCTTACAAGTTCTCACTCCCAGTAAGAGACAGAGCCTGAGCTGAAGTTATGCAGCTTGGCAGCAGAATTCATGTCCTTAACTACCACATAATAGTTTATGTTTCCTTTTTAAATGTTAATATATTTATTCTATTTTTAATTAATTGTAAGTTCATGTGAGTGTGAGTATCCTCAGAGGCCAGAGATGTTGGATCCCCTTGGAGTTGGAATTACAAGTAATTGTGAGCCGCCCAACATAGGTGCAGGGAATTAAACTCAGATCCACTACAAAAGTGCTCTTATCTGAGCCATCATTACAACACAATACTTTATATTTATGCTACATCAGTTTCACATACGATGGATAAAAATGCTTCTGAAAGTAAGGCATTGAGAAACAAACCTATTGCAGAAACTTGTTGAGAACCAGGCAGACCTAAGGTTTTCCCTGAGGTCTGAGAAGGAACTAAAACCAGGAACAAGCTTAGCAGAGCCAGGAAGTAACCCGGGGCCCTGATGTACAGACAAGGAAGGAACCACAAATATGCTTGGCAGAGCCAGTAATGGCCTGAGGACAAGTCTTGGGGGAACTGCCACTTACTTAGGAAATCAACTACCCCCGAAACAACTATGGTCATCAGTTCCAAGGCCCTGTGGCATCCTTTGTTCCTTTAGTTTAACATAGCTTGATTAGCTTCCTGGTGACTTCATCCTATTGTGTGATAGCTTTCTGCTGACTGTCCCATATTTTCCCTGTAAACTGTATATAAGATGCTGTACTTCTTAATAAACTTGCTTGGCATAAGATTTAGTTTGTGCAAGACCTCCTGACCCCAGATTTCATCTTTATCTGATCATCCCCTGGTCTATTAGCCCTTAGGACTCTGTCATTGAAGAACGACCTGGTCCAGGTCAGAAACTCATCACTATAAGCTGGGAGAGTGAGACAAGACAGCTCCCAATGCTTAGCTTGTCTAACGAGAGAAGTTTCTTGTTCCAGAAGGCTGGCAATCAAACTGGGGGAATAGTTACAGAGCATACTTCTAGAGACAATAACACATTATGGAATTGGGAGAGTACAAATGAGTATTTTATAGGACTTTTTATGAAAGTTGAAAAAGTAATCTCTAAAGACTCCGCTACTATTGGAGGTAAATTAATGCCAGGGTAAAAAGTTAGAACTTTAGGGCTGGAGAGATGGCTCAGCAGGTAAAAGCACTGCCAGCAATTCTGACAACTGAGTTTGGTTCTCAGGTTCCACATGCTAGAAAGATCAAGCTGACTCCCACAAGTTGTACTCCAACCTACAACACTATATCACTACATATATAAAACACTATATATATAAAACAACCTATAACACTATAATGCTGTGGCATTACCTCCACCTGCCCCCCACATATACAAATACATACACAATAAAAATTAATGTAATTGAAAAAGATAACTTTGTTCTCTAGACCTGCTCTCCTCAATGTGATAGCCATTAGTGTATACTGGAAATGAGGGTAGTTCAAACTACGATAATCTGTAAACATTACATTTTATAATGATAATATTCTGGATATATTGTGTTACATAGAATATTTTAAAAGTAACACATGTAGCCTTCATTTGTGGCTTACTTTACTAATTTCTACTGAATAACACTGATCTAGATAAAAGAAGATTAATGACCAGTGATCTATGTAACAATCACCTTGAGGAGTTTATTAAAATGTCAGTTATTTGGATTATAAGACAAACAATCTATTTTTTTAATGAATCAAAAGCAATAACAATAAAACAAGTTGTTAGTGAAGAAATGTGTCTGATAAAATATACATTTTAGAGACAGAACAGACAGATCAATGTTTCAAGTGTTTGGATACAGATCCTAGAAAACTACCCCTAAAAAAAATCTTGGAAACAACCAGAGAAATTTAAAGACATATATATTGGATGATATGAATTCAATATTGACAGTTTTGGTTGAGTAAGGACAAAAGAGATAAAAGAAAAATATGCTTTAATGAAGCAAACTAAACTAGTTGCAGATAAAATGAAAAGCATTTGGGATTTCCTGGGGAATATCAAACAAGTGGCTAGAATAAAAGATAAAGCACAGTAACCTACTGGAATAGAATATCAAAATCTTTACTCTAAGAGCTGTACCTCTTGGACATATCTCTGTATACATAGAAGGGTCAAGAAGGATTGTTTGAGGACTAGAAAAGCTTAATGGTGGCCTTATAATATTGTATAGTTACTGATGCACAATATTTACTTCTGTTGCTCTGTGAATTTTGGTAGGCCCACACAGTTTTCTAAGTCCAAGACTGAAGCTAGATTCTCTCACTGTTAGTATAATAAGCTTTGCTTTAAACATAACAAAAACCCAGTATAGAACATAGTCTACGCTTTTATATTTAGACTTTAAAGCCAATTGCATCATTCTTCAATTCTACATGTATTCTGCAATGTTCATAACATTACAAGAATTTATTCTACTAGAATATTTCCACTTAATTTTATCTTCAGTGCTTCTTCAACTGATATTTGGTAGAAAAAAGAATAAAGGGAAAGTATATCTAAGCAAGCAGCAACACTAAAACTACTTTGTATCTCCAAGGGAGATCATAGCATGTTGTAAAAACTAACACGCTTCGCATCTCCAGTTGCAACGCAAAGAAGAGATCAAGGCAAAGTAAGAAACACAGAAAAGAGTTAATAAAAGGGAACAAAGAAAGAGAGGGGGGGGGAAAACTAACAGCACACTCAAAAGTGATCATTTGGAGTAACCCCTACCTAAATGACTCTCAAAGGACAGTTCATTCTGCTTTCCCTTCCCGGATATTCTGGGCATATAAAACTGGTAAGAATGCTGGTTCTTCACCTGCTTAATTAACTATCTGGCCTTGATTTGTTTCCTCATCTACAAAGTAGTTACAGCAACACTTTCCATAATTGTCTCCCTGGGCTGAAGTGAAAGCGAAAAAGAGACAGTAAATGTGAAAGGATCTGAATTTTTCAAAAACTTTTGGTTGCTGAGGTCCATCGGGAATAATTATTAGGCATAATTTATAGCTATCCACATCCGTATCACCAACTCCCCGCCCCCAGCATAAATCAACAGGACCTGAGTTGCTAAGGTAAGGTAAGAGGAACCTGAGAAGAAGGTGCACCGCGGGAGAAGTGGAGAGAAGCGACAGTCGTGGAGCCAGGGCCAGAGAGAATTACAGCCAGACGAGGAAAGGCATTTCTCCACAGCTCCTCTCAAAGCTGACAGAAACCTCGCAAACTCGGACGGGTTACCATAGCCACCGCGTCCTGGCAGGAGGCGGGGCCCTACGAATAGGTGCGTCGAAAATTAGGGTTCCACTGGAAACGCACTCCCTCCGAACGCAGACTTCCGGCGGAAGAGAGAGTGGGTTCCGCGCTCTGACTGGCTGCAGCAGCAAGTGTGCTCCGGCTCCTTTGGGAAGCTTGGTGAGTCTGACGTTCTGTGGAGCCCGGGGAAAGCACTGGCAGGGGCAGGCTGGGTAGGCGGACTGTGGTTGCTGCGGGTCTCGAAGCTCCAAGTCGGCGAGGCCCGGCTGCCTTGTGGTGAGCGGGTTTCTCAAGCTGGGAGGACTGTGGCGTCCTGAAGCGCACAGCTTCGGGAGCAATGTTTTTGCAGGCTGCGTGCATCTTTGCCTCCGTGTGTCTTTACATTTACTCTGTAAGAAGAGAAGTGAACGGGGAAAATTCAGGGGCTATGTACGCCCTCAACTTCAATTTCTTTGGCATTCTATTTCTTTTATCCATTCGTTTCGTAAATATTTACAAAGCCGGAGTGTGTTTAGTGAACTCTTGTGTGCCAGTTTTACCATTAGATTATAAGAAATACCTTCTTAGAAGTTCATCCATCACCTAGGCTCATTATCAGATTCTCTTTTTATGAAGTTGTGAATTTGAGAGATACACATATACCATAAAATATCTAGCAGGTTTTCTGTGTTTCCTTGTATCCTTATACATGGCATTCATGGGACATTTCAAATAGAAATATAGACTTCCTTGGGTCTGCATTATGGTGACAGTTTACTCAATCAAGTAATAAAGAATTTAGGAAGAAATGTTTCGTTATCCTGACTGAATTGCCATAACATTTCTGCTTCAGCTTGTCTGAGAAGGCCCACTTCTAGTTCAAAGAACGGTGATGGCTTTTGAGGAGACACTCAAAAAGGATTGGTATGGCATTCTGGGGGCGGACCCATCTGCAAATGTGTCAGACCTAAAACAAAAGTATCAGAAACTCATATTACTGGTAAGTCTTTTCTTTCAGATCGGAAATCAGGGAGGGGGAAACAGTTTTGTTTTGTTTTTTAATGTGACCAGAAATTTTAGCTTCAAACCATTTATGTCAATAGACATATTGATATGTCCTATTATAACAAATAACAATCAAAGCATTTGTTCAGTTGAAAGTTTCAGTAGTGGAGAAGAAAAAAATTTGATTAGGGGTGGAATAGCATGGTGGTGGTTGAATTAGAATCCTCTGACTGTCACTATGAGAACTTGGACCACCTTTTCTCTCTATGTGTCTCAGCTAATGTTAAACGAAATAATCCACGTAAAATGTTTAAAACAGTTTTTACTTATTAAGTGTTGAAATCCACTTGCCGCACTATTGAGCATTTGTAATGTGTAAACTTGTAGTGTGTTATAAATGTAGACTGTGTACTGAATTTTGATGACTTGGTATGAATATAAACATAAAAATATCTAAAAATTTTTATACCAATTACGTATTAAAATAATAATGCTTTCTGTGTACTGGCTGTTCAGGATATATGTGCTTGTACTGCATATAATGTTAAAATTTTAAGTAACATTTTTATTCTTTGAGAATTTTATTCAATTTTGATCCTATTAATTTCCCTTCCCCAGCTTTTCCCCAAATATACCTCCACTTGTGTACCAACCCAAATTCGTTTTCTCCCTGCACCCATCGCGTCCAATTTGTGTTGCTCAAATATGCTTGAATGGAGGGCCTGTCCTGGAGTGAAGTCCACCTACCTGGAGTCAGACCCTTACAGAAAAATAACTCCTCTTTTGCCTGCAGTTATCCATTGTCAATTACACCTCAGCTATCGATGAGACTTTGTGCTCACCTCTCTGTGCTGAGATTTATAATATAAAAATGTTTCTTAATTTTGTTTGTGTTTAACATGTATGTGCAGCCTTTATGTGCAGCCTTTATATATAGCTTAGGTTATATTTCTGTTGGATAATGATAATTTAAGCCTTTTTATTGTTTTTCACTAATACTTATTTCTTTAAGTTAATTGCAGTACATAACATTATCTAGAACCTTTGAATTGTTCTATTCATTTATTCAGTCATACTTTGATGTTCATGAGCCAGGGTCAGTGACCCTGTAATGGTCTCCATTTAGTTCAGTTTACAAAGAGGTGTAAATCATCATTATTTATTTAACATTGTTTGTCTTGTTTATGCCAAATATGATCTCTGATATTTTGCCCAAACTGTGTTTATTGGGAAAGGTGCTAATATCCCATTCTTAACTAATAAATAAGACTAAATGGACTTTAAGCACATTCTGCCTTGGAATTTTTAAGATACCTCAGAAAAATCAAGTGCATTTGTTGAAAAATTTCCCTATACTATCTCATCCTTGTACTTTAGTTACTTGTGAGATAAGGCTACAGAATTGACTGGATAGACCTGGAGATCCTTTTATGTTCTGTTGTCTTTTAAATAAGCAACAAGAGGGCTTTATACGGTCCTGTTTGTCAGGCATTAAAGTGAATGAAACATGTTTTATTTCTATCTACCACTAAGCAATACCCCCAGTATAGAAACTTTTTTTGTCTGTATGAAATATATACTTTTTAGGTTTGTTGTTTTATATTTGATACTTTCTATGTTTTTGCTAATGCCATGAAAATATCCTTCTGTGTCTTTTTCTAGAAGCTTTATAGTTTGCTTTACTGACAGACCTATGCCTTTTATGTAGACTGAGATTGTGGTTAGATTTTTATTTTTTCTCAGTATGGAGGTGCAGTTCCTCTAGCATCATTTGTTGAAAACATTTTCTTCCTCCCTTAGTCTGACTTGGCAGTATGGGTCTATTTCTGGACGTTATTTGAATTTCTCTAATTTTTTTTATGTTTATTTTTGTTTGCTTGCATTCTTGTTAAAATTTTTATTGCACTTAAAAATGTGTGTTTGTGTGTTTTCGTGTGTGCAAGCACAGTGTCATGTATGTAGGTCAGAAAACAACATGAGAGAGTCAGTTCTCTCTTTTAACCATGTGAGTCCTAGAGCTACAACTCAGGTCCCTGGGTCCGGCACCAAGTGCTTTTACCCACTGAGCCATCTTTTGAGTTCTTGCTCACATCTCTGTAGAAATTTTAGAATCAGCTTGTAAAATTAAAACAACAACAGCAATAAGACAGTTTTGGCTGAGTCTTAAATAAAATTTTATTAATGTATATTCATTTTAGCAAAATAGATGCCCTACCAGTATTGAATTTGAATATATGAACACATTATATTCTTTCTACTTCTTACTTAAACTATTTTAGTTTATCTGAGCATTGTTTATAATTTTTAGTACAGAAATTGTGCTAGTTAGTTTTTATGGTCTGTAGGGAATTATTTAATCCTTTAATCCAGAAGTATGACTGCTCTAGGGTTCTGTAGGGAATTATTTAATCCTTTAATCCAGAAGTATGACTGCTCTAGGATAGAAAGAATATTGGTACACACCTTTAATCCCAGTATTCAGAAAGCAGTAGTGGCACACACCTTTAATCCAAATATTCAGAAGGCAGTGGTGGTATACCCCTGCTCAACTTCAAACTGACTCACTCTTCCTGTCTGATACTGACTTCTGCTGAACTGCCTCTGTGTCACTGACATAAACTTTCTCAGACTGCCCTCACTGCTTCTCTGCTTTATCCTCAGTCAGACCATTTCATTGTCTCTATGTCTTGTCCTCTTTCTGCCTCTTATCTAATCCTGTGCATTCTAAGATGAGAGCCTGCTTTTATATCATGAGAGTTGAGCCTGTCATTACTCTGGTAACTCTTCCTCTGATTTGTAACTTTGCCTGCTCTCCACTTTGACTCATCTCAGACATCACTTCCTTTCTGACACTGACTCCTTCTGAGCTCTGCTTCCCATCTTCCAAGTGCTGGGATTAAAAGGGTACACCACCACTGCTTTGTGAATACTTGGATTAAAGGTGTATACCAACATTCTTTCTACTCTAGAGCAACCATGCTGCTGGATTAAAGGATTAAATATTCTTCTATGAAGAGAATTTTAGAGCTGAACTTATTATTATTATTAGAGTATGATTAGAGCTGATTAAGTATATTAGAGCTGATTTTGAAATTTTATACATGTGATCAGAGGCATTTATCCAGTGCTGTCAATGATTTCCTTTAACAACTTCATTTGTTAGCATTTGAATCCATTTTCCAGAGAGGAATTCTCAAATCTCTGCCTGGTGACATGGGAATTTGGACTCCCAGTACTCTATGTGTTAGTGTTCTTCTTTCTTTTTTTTGTTTTTAGTACACCCTCAGTCCTAGCCCTTAATACAGTGACTAGTGATCCTGAATTTAGAACCTCATTGGTCTTTATGTATACAGTAAAACTCTAGTTTTCTGCTTTGTTGGAGAGAGTGGATACATGGCTTTGTGGTGAGGAAGAGTATTGGAAAACCAATTAATTTTGTTAAAGTTTCAACCAGACAACGTGGTCCTAGCCCACAACTCGATTCCTAAAGGTATTTAGTGCCTTTAGTTCCTCAGTTTCTTGTGTTTCAGTATGAATGGGTTCAGATATTCTTGCACTTTAGGCTTATGTTTCCATTTTCTGAATCAGATACTGTGTCAATCAGCTTTCCATTACCATGACAAGTACCTGAGGTAAGAAACTTATAAAGAGAAATGGTCTATTTTGGCTTACGATTTCATATGCACCAATCCATGATCATCATACCCATTGCTTTAGGGCCTGTTCTGGGGCAGCTTATGGTAGAGCAAAACCATTTATCAATGGCAGGGATCAAGGAGAAAGAGAAAGAGACCAGGCTTCAGCAATTACTTTCATGGGTAACTCCAAGGACCTTACTACCTTATTTAGACCCCTCCTGCCTGTTGAAGGTCCCATTACTCTCTGATATCACCAACCTGGGGAGCAAGCATTTGTTTACTACATGGGTATTTGAAGAAAATCCTGGTCAAAACTATAGTAGGTACTATTGGTCAACTTTCCTATCTAAGTACTAACCAGGTCGGGGGAAGGGGGAGGCAGGAGAAATGCTCAGCAGTTAAGAGCACTGGCTACTCTTTCAGAGGACCCTGGTTGAGAACCACATGACAACTCACAACTGTCTGTAACTCCAGTTCTAGGGGATTTGACACCCTTACACAGACACATATGCAAGCACACCAATTAAAAAAATAATTTGCGTTTTTGCTGAGAGCACACTTTTAATCCCAGCATTTGGGAGACAGAGGCAGAGGCAGGCCAATTTCTGAGCTCAAAGCCAGCCTGGTCTACAGAGCGAGTTAACCAAGTCTGACCCTGCTTAGTTTCTGAGATCTGATGAGATTGTGTGACAAGTAAGGCGTTATGGTCATAGATTATGATCAGTTTTCCACTTCAGTTGGTGTTTTTCACTTAAAATATGTATTCCTGTGTATTCCTGATTTTCATTTTATATATCCATATCCCTCTAATTACTTTGCTGTTACGAAATTGGAATTTGGGGGAAAAAACATGGATAAATGTATGTATGTATTTGCTGTTTATTAGAGGCTGTGAGCTATTCTCTTTTCCTCTTATGGGGCAGGTACCTTTCCTTGGCATTTGCTGCTATCTCAGATCTGTTTTGACCTACCTGCTGCCTCACTTGAGGAACTCTCACTGGTTGCTTCAAAATGTCTGAGAATCCCCAGCTTCCCATGTGCACCCTTCCTCACCCCCCCCCCCCCCCCCCCCCCCCCCCCCCCCCCCCCCCCACCCCCCACCCCCCCCCCCCCCCCCCCCCCCCCCCCCCCCCCCCCCCACCCCCCCCCCCCCCCCCCCCCCCCCCCCCCCCCCACCCCCCCCCCCCCCCCCCCCCCCCCCCCCCACCCCCCCCCCCCCCCCCCCCCCCCCCCCCCCCCCCCCCCCCCCCCCCCCCCCCCCCCCCCCCCCCCCCCCCCCCCCCCCCCCCCCACCCCCCCACCCCCCCCCCCCCCCCCCCCCCCCCCCCCCCACCCCCCCCCCCCCCCCCCCCCCCCCCCCCCCCCCCCCCCCCCCCCCCCCCCCCCCCCCCCCCCCCCCCCCCCCCCCCCCCCCCCCACCCCCTGGACCCCCCCCCCCCCCCCCCCCACCCCCCCCCCCCCCCCCCCCCCCCCCCCCCCCCCCACCCCCCCCCCCACCCCCCCCCCCCCCACCCCCCCCCCCCCCCCCCCCCCCCCCCCACCCCCCCCCCCCCCCCCCCCCCCCCCCCCCCCCCCCCCCACCCCCCCCCCCCCCCCCCCCCCCCCCCCCCCCCCCCCCCCCCCCCCCCCCCCCCCCCCCCCCCCCCCCCCCCCCCCCCCCCCCCCCCCCCCCCCCCCCCCCCCCCCCCCCCCCCCCCCCCCCCCCCCCCCCCCCCCCCCCCCCCCCCCCCCCCCCCCCCCCCCCCCACCCCCCCCCCCCCCCCCCCCCCCCCCCCCCCCCCCCCCCCCCCCCCCCCCCCCCCCCCCCCCCCCCCCACCCCCCCCCCCCCCCCCCCCCCCCCCCCCCCCCCCCCCCCCCCCCCCCCCCCCCCCCCCACCCCCCCCCCCCCCCCCCCCCCCCCCCCCCCCCCCCCCCCCCCCCCCCCCCCCCCCCCCCCCCCCCCCCCCCCCCCCCCCCCCCCCCCCCCCCCCCCCCCCCCCCCCCCCCCCCCCCCCCCCCCCCCCCCCCCCCCCCCCCCCCCCCCCCCCCACCCCCCCCCCTACCCACCCCGTGTTTAGTGATAGCTATGTGTAGTGCTGTAAAGTAGAGAAGATAAGGATAAGGTTAGCTGGAGTGTAATAAAAAATGGTGTTGACATTTCTTTTTTCTTGATTTTCTTTTTAAAAGTTGGGAATGAGTTGAGTGTGTTTATGTCTGAAGGGAAGAAGACAAGGAAAAGCTTGAGATTACAGTTATAAAGGAGTAACTGACAGAAGGGGATGGCGTATCAGCACAGAGAGAAAGATGAGCATTGGTAAGAGGAAGAAGAGCCTTGTCCATTGTTACAGAAGGATGGAAGGAAGGCTGGATGCGTGGGCTGGCTCACTTAGCCATTTGATGGTAGAAAGCTGATGTGCTCTATTTGAGAGCTTCGTCTCTTCTTCTGTAGTAGAAGACAAAGCCATTTATTGAGGAAGCAAAGCAGCAAACTACAGGAGGGTATTTCCCCTAGCATTGTTCAGGATGATCATACCTGTTGTCAATAATAAATCTCAGTTAACAGCTGCATATCAAGGAACAAGAGATATTAACTACCAAAAACAATCAGATAGAATTCTTGGCCTCTTCGAGTCTGGGTGGCTGTTATACATGGTCTGTCATTATAGACTAGCACAGTAACTGATAGTTCTAATTATGACAGTGAGTTAAATTATGCTCTATATGTTCCGCTTAAGAAAGCAAGGACGTATATTGTTTTTGCAGCATGTATATTTACAGCTTACAAGTGCTTTCACCTGCTGCCTGCTTCATCGTCGGTGCAGTCCTGTAAGATAGGTGATGCTATCCCTGTGTTCGTAGTTGAGAAGTCTAAAGCTTAAAATGTAGCTGACTGGCAAGAAACAGAATTAATGGAGATTCAAAATATAAGCATGATCACATATTTTTTAGCTCTGAACTTTCTCCGGTTGTATCTATTTTCAAGTTGCCGTGCAAAACTGTTTACTATTGCTTGAAGACAGGGTTTCCATTTTCCCGGGCCTCTACATACCTTACAGTTAGTGAGGTAGAGTATAAGGCCAGACTAACTACTTATTATTCTCTTTTAACTTTGAAAGAATACAGATTGTGTATAGCTTATGGAGTGGAATTGTCTTTCTTATTTTCTACGAGAAGTTTACAGTTTAGATAGATTTAAGAAAGAAAATCACAGGAGAAACTGACATTGTTTATCATGGCTATTAGGTCTGTTTTGTTTTGTTACAGAAGCAAGCTTCTAAGTGTCAATTTTCTCAATCTGTGGTTTTCAACAATGTCACAAAGCAGTTGAGAATAAAATTTCATTGACTAATACTATTGTATGCCTAATTTATAAAAGGGCAAATTTATTACATGTACTTTTTCTAAATTTAGAAGACTCTGAACTTAAACCCTCCTACATAATTAGTTGTTGGTATACAATATTGCTAAATCACAGGCTACTAAGTTTACAACCCAGGCTGATATACTAAGTACTCTTTCCTTTTTTCAGTTTTTGTGAATGTAGTTCTGTTCAAGGTTCTGATACTGAAAACAATCTTATTGACTGCAATGTTTTAGAATACTTTAAAGACACATGTAACTGTCAAATGCCCAGTTACCCTAAAGGTAGTCATTTTACTTAGTATTTAGTCTCTTGCCAAATGATTTGCTACACAAAATAAAACAACATTTCCTAGCAGTGTGTTATTAATGTTTACTTATAAAAGTGATTCTTCTGTTCCTTGAAGGTCATCTCTAAATTATGTTTTTGTTTTCCACAAATAACAGTTTTAATAATGACCTGTCACTTTAAAATCATCTAGGGTTCAGAAATATTGACTATATTATTTCTGTAATGCTTGTAATTCTATGTATAAAATTGTCATTTTCTGAAGAGAAAGCTTTGCCAAAATGAAAATTGGGGTCCCTTTCCATTGACAATGATAATATTACAGCATACCTTTTGATTGGGAAAGAGTTACTGTGCTTATAAATTACATGCTGCTGTTAGAGTATGTCCTATAATCTTAAGGAAAATCCATGTCACTTGAGGCTAGAGTGTTGGGAGGGTATAAAATACAATTATCTATTCGTGTACGTATTCAGAGACTTTCTTGATTATAATTGATTATGTACAGATTATCTTTAAGTTCATTATGTAACATATTGAGAGAGAAACCAGAAAAGGTACCTGTGCTATATAGCAGAAGGGAAGTAACACATTGGTGCAGGGAGCTAAAAACAACCCTTTAAACATGCCTGTGAGTACATTACAGAGGAAGGGGCCTTCTTACAGGCTATGTAGTTGGGCATTAAGAGAAACTTAGAACAGGAGCCAAAGTAGTTATGGAGGGCTGAGGAAAGGAGTCAGGAGGCATGGCAGCTCTTTCACAATTAGAACTGTCTGTGTAGGTCAGGACAGCACTACTGTCGCATGGCCTTGGTGGACACCTTCAGACTGCTGGTCATAGTCACATACAGTAGAGGGTGTGCCTAGTTGTGTTGGTGCAGTCAGAGATCTTGACTGTGGAAGACTGCACAATTAGAGAAACGTAGTTCTCCTTTAGTATAACAGGGAATTGGATCTGGAAGAGAGCAGAAGAAAGGATACTTGGTGTCATGGTTGGCTCATGTGGTGTGAAGTTAATCTCTAATGCAACAGTGTTGAAAAGTGGGATCATTAAGAGGCAACGCTATCATCACAGGTGTATATTGGTTTCTTGGGGAATTATATTCCTGGTCCCTTTCGCTTTCTTGCACACAGTCTCTATTATCCTTCAGGGGTGATAGACAGATCCCTCTTAAGGCATAGGCCACTTCCAAACATGTAAGGAATGAAGCCGGGCTCTTTACAAACCACCTGGTTTCAGGTTTTCTGTTAGAACAGCACATAATGAACCAAGAAACCGAAAAGCCCCATTACTGTGAGCTATTGCTGTGTGAAAAAATTCAAGAACAATTAACCTATTCTCCATGTTAAACCTAACATCCTAAAATGTATTTCTAAGTAATTTAGTTAAGTTGCTAATTTTTGGTGGTGGTTGTTAGTTTTTGAGACAGAGTTTGTAGCCCAGTTAGTCTGGAACTTGCCGTGTATCCCAAGCTTTCATTGAACTCAAGGCAGTTCTTCTGCCTCAGCCTCCTTGGTGCTGAGATTTCAGCTTTAAGTTGCTGAACCAAAGTGTTAGCATGTGGGTTCTCTGAGGCATCTTAGCTGCTCAGTGGTATATCAGTACATTCATCAATCTAATGACATGGTTTAAATGAAATGCCAGGACCACACTTCAGAAGAAGCACAGAAGCCATCTTAATTATGATGCCTCTAAGAGTTCTTTTAAGTTAGAAAATAGGGATTTATTGTTTTCCATACTGAAGATTAAGGGCCTTAGTTATGTTTTCAAGTATTGTACCTTGTGCTGTATATGCTCAGCCTGAACCTATGGGTTTTTAATCTTTTCATACTACCTCATATGTACATCAAGTACATCACAATATTTTAAATACAGTTTCTTAAGATATACTATTCTTTATTGGTATAAGCAAAAGTAATCTTAGATGAGACATAGGTGAACGATTCTTTTTGTGAATGGTATGTCTACAAAACTTAGATAAATTGTGATTAAAGATATTTATCATTTGATATTTATATATAATTTGCTGTCTGTAATACATATAACACATACTTGGTTTTGGGATGGGGTCAAGAATTAATAGAGGTAAAAACAGTTTATCAAAAACAAAACAAGACTAGTAATAGTACAAGAATACGAGGCATAAGTCTAGCAGGTGGCATGAGATAGCTGAAGTTTGAGTCACTAGTCTGGAGTTCTGGCTCAGAAGTCACATTCAGATACAATAATATTTAACCTTTGTTAAACTGTGGAAAATAAGGTAGCTCATCTGGTCTGCCTTTAGGAAGCTTCTGGTTTCTGTTCTTTGAGGTCAACATAGTTTTAAATTTGACCTCCATTTTATGTAGTAGTTTTTGTTGATGTTGTTATTTTGGTTTTGGGTTGTTTTTTGTTTGTTTATTTGTGTTTTGTTTTGTTTTTTCAAGATGGGGGTTTCTTTGTTGTAACTCTGGCTGTCCTGGAACTCATTCTGTAGACCATACTGGCGTCCAACTCACAGAGATCTGCCTGCCTCTGCCTCCCAAGTGTTGGGATTAAAGGTATGTGCCACCATCATCCAGCTGTATGTAATAGTTTAAAACCTGTCATGAAAGTCTAATAGTGCATTTGTAAATATTGAAGAGATATTGAGTACTTCATGACTTTATCATAAATAGTTACATGCTTGTACTCTGTATATGTTTTCTTCAAGAGGGCAGAGGGTGGTATCATATTTCAGCAAAAAAATACGACTTTAATGAGTAAAATAAAGATTGACCACAGAGTTGTTTTTCAGCTTTTTGGAGACATTATTACAATCAAGGACTACTGTGCTGTTGGGAAAAGTTTGTGTTTCTCTAAAATGAAAAAAGGAAAGCTAACATCTCAAAGGTAATTGATGATTTTTGGCTAAATTTAGTATTTGAGTTGTGTTGGTTAGTTTTATGTAACCATGGCACAAGCTAGCATCATTTGGGAAGAGGGAATCTCAACTGAGATTCCCCCTCCCCGTAAGACTATATTCTTTCATAAGACTGGCAAGTCTGTCAAGCATTTTCTTGATTAATGATTTATTTGGGAGGGCTCAGCCCACTGTGGTGACGCCACCCCTGGGCAGGTGGTCCTGGGTACTGTAAGAAAGCAGACTGAGCAAGCTATGGGAAGCAGCCCAGTAAGCAGCACTCCTCCATGGCATCTGCATCAATTTCTGCCTCCAGGTTCCTATACTCAGTTCCTACCTTGACTTCACTGGGTGACGCACTACCAGCTGCAAAATAAACCCTTTCCTCTGAAAGTTGCTTTTGGTCATGGTGTATTATCACAGCAACAGAAAAGTAACTAAGATGTGAGTGGTGCAGAGATGTCAATTTGGCAGATAGATGCACACTTATTTCAGAGGATATTTCAACAGATATCAATAAAAGGCTAGATAAAGAGGTACATGGGGCAAGACGTGGAAGGCCTCAAACTCAGGACCTTTCTGGATTTAGAATAAAGCCCCCTTGCTACATGTGAATATATTCTTGTCCACTATCCTAGACCTCTCCAAATCTTCTCCTTTTGAAGTTCATGGAAGCACTCTTATGTAGGCATGACTGATGAAATCATGGGCTATGCCATGAATGCTCAACTCAACTCACTCCCTTTTAGAGTAGGGGCTGGGGTTGAGAGCTCCAGTTCATGATTGACCTTCCTGGTGACCAGTCACCATCCTGAATCTATCTTGGCTTCAGGCACCATTCTGTTCATTAGCCTTATAAAAGACATCCTGTTTTCAGGACTGAGTTGCAAGGGTTTTATAAGCTATATACCGAGAACCAGGGTAAAGACCAAGTACTTCTTGTATCATGGCATCAAAGGTTACATTCATAAGAAGTGAACTCCTAATCCTCATATATCTACCTGAGACTGGGATTTCAGAGTTTGATGGCTCCACCATGCCTGGCTTAGCTTTTGTGTTTTCTGTTTCATTAACCTGTTATCTCTAGGTCTGTCCTCTACATGTCTGTTATGAGCCAAATGGGCTTATCAAAATCAAAGTTCATTGCAAAGACAACTTTGAGAATGGATAATATGGCCCAAGAGCATCTTACATTCTTTTACCTTGGTTATCTGTTTCCCTGTAATTTTGGCCTTACTGTGTTATCAAGCATTTAGTGTGTTTACAATTTTAAATGTATTTTTGAGAGAAATATTTACCAGCTAAACTTTAGATAAAGAACATATCTAGAACTGCAGAAATTAGACACACCAAACACAGAACTCTCTATTAAGAAATAATCTAATGAAATGGACAGTTCTCATGAAAGACAGGAAAGAAGGAAGAGGAGGAGGAGGAAGAGAAGAAGAAGAAGAAGAAGAAGAAGAAGAAGAAGAAGAAGAAGAAGAAGAAGAAGAAGAAGAAGAAGAAGAAGAAAGAGAGAGAGAGAGAGAGAGAGAGAGAGAGAGAGAGAGAGAGACTCTCTGACATACAATGGTCAGTCAGTGTCTTATGGTTTCTGTTGCTACATTGAAACCATGACCAAGATGGAGAGGAAAGAGTTTATTTGCCATACATTCCACATCACTGTTCATCATTGAAGGAAGTCAGGACAGGAATTCAAACAGGACAGAATCCTGGAGGCAGGAGGGATTCAGTGCTCCTTACTGGCTTGCTCTCCATGGCTTGCTCAGCCTGCTTTCTTATAGAACCCAGGACTACTAACCCAGGGATGGCACCACCCATAATGTGCTGGACCCTCCCCCATCCATTACTAATTAAGAAAATGCGTTGCAGGCTTGACTACAATCCAATCTTATGGAGGCATTTTCTTAATTAAGAGTCCCTCCTTTCAGATGACTTTAGCTTATGTCAAGTTGATGTAAAACTATCCAACAGTCATTATTTTAAAAAATTTTCAACATTCTTGGCTGTCAAGGGCATGTACATTAAGGCTAACTTGAGATTCTATAACTGTAGTTAGAAGGGCTGGCATTCAAAAACAAATGATAACAAATCCTAATGAAGATATGGAGAAAGAGAAACCCTTAATAATTGCTGGTGGGAGTGTAAACTAGTACAACCATTAGAGAAATCAGTGTGGCAGCTCCTCAAAAAAAAAAAAAAAATAGAACTACGGTACGCCCCGTGTATACCACTCCCAGGCATATAGCTACAGGGCTATACATCCTGCCAAGATACTTGCACAGTCATGTTAATTGCTGCATTATTCACAATAGCCAGGGAATGAAACAAACCCAGATATCCATCAACAGATGAATGGATAATGAAAGTGTGATACATATACATAATGGAATTTCACTGTGTTGTAAAGAGAAATGAAATGAAGAAATTTACCGAAAAATGGATGGATTTGGAAAATAAAGTGATATGGATTCTGAATGACAAATGTCTTATGTTCTCTCATAGCACTCCCCCCCATGTGGTGTGTGTGTGTGTGTGTGTGTGTGTGTGTGTGTGTGTGTGTGTGTGTGTGTAGGGGAGTAGAAATACAGGTTATAAAACTAGAAAGGGGGCCACAAGAAGGGGCAAAAGTGTTGAAGAAGGAGGAGAGAGGGCACTAAGACACGTGGAATGAAAGCAGTAAGGAAGCTACTAGGGTTGGTATAAAGCACACATACAGATAGCACAGAAAGGGAAGAGGAGAGGAGATCCAAATTTCAAACCAATTTTGGTTTGAAAATACCAAATGAAATTTTATATTTTATATTGGAATAAATAAATGTCTAAATTTTATCTGGGCTCTATAGTTGTATTTATTGGAAAACCTCACCTGCCATCATTGGTAATGGAAAGTTCTCTTCCCATTCATGCTTTCTCCCTTTCTCCCTTCTCTGGTAGGAGGTGCACCTTAGTAAGGTACAATTCTGACAACTGTCTTGAAGATATCAGTGAGAAAGTCTTTCATCTTCTATGCTCTGCTGGTAAGGTGTAGCCTCGCTAGCATTCTGCTGAGCATAGCATATTTTTCATTCCTTATCTCTGTGGCTACTTCAGCCAAAGTGAAGTCTCTGAAGGCAGAGGTCGGATCTGCTCACTTTTCTATCCTTGCTGGCACCAACTCCTTGCACTAGCCAGAACAGAATCTCAAGAAGCAGTTGGCTTTTTGACTACTCTGTGCCATGGTAGCATTTTCTGTAATTCTTCTTAAGTTCAGTGATGATACTAGGCTGTTCTTGACCCCCGAGAGCTCCAGACAGCATAGGAACTGACTTGGCCTGTGGCATTCTTTGAACCCCATGGTTTATCTAACCTGTGCTCAGAAAGCCTGCTGTCACAAGGCTGTCCCTGGGATAGATTTTGTTTTGTTTTATTTTGTTTTTGAAACAAAGCTATATTTTATCATACAGATAATGTGAAGTTTTAAATAGAGGCAATCCTTAGCATTCTGAGATTTTAATCTTAGATCATTGGAACCTTTTAAACTTTGACTTATTCATTCTCTGTCTGCCTTGCAGCTCTTCTGTTTATAACTCTGATGTCTGTCTGTCTTGTGTGCTGTCCTGTGTTTGCAAGTTCTCTCTGCCCGGATGTCCTTTCTCTCTACTCTCCCACAGTTCCTCCATAGGCTGACTCACATTCATTCCTTAGATGTCAATCAAGGTTGGCTTTATTATAGAGTCCCCAGCCAAACTGAGCAGCTTTTTCATGCTATTGTCTTAGCACCTCATCTTAACTATAACTTTATAATTGATCAGTCCTATGTCTGCTCTTTTTCATGAGACTATGAGACCCTTAAGGACAGGGATCCTATCCTTGCCTTAAATATTCATATAGGTTGTCATAGTATCCATGTTGTAGTGAGATGGTAAATAAATTTTTTTTTTGGATGGACATCTTTGGGTTGTCAACCGTAACATAAGATTTCATTTTCTGTAAGCCACAGACCTTGAAAAATTGAGCTTGTTTTAAAATTTTTGTTTTGCTTTTTAATTGTTAGACAAAACAATGAATTGTTGACTTTCTTTAGGCAATATTTTACTAAGCATTAGGTGGCAGTAGTGTGTTAGACTTGATTTTACCTTTGGATTCTTTTTCCCCTTTGGCTTTCATAATCTTAATGTGGTATAAAAGTATAAAGGACTTTTATACCTGATGTTTCATAACATAATCTTATTCGAAGCAAGTAAACTTCATAGAAACTAAGAAAACAAGGCACACCCATGTCAATCAATGTGTATCCCTCCATGTCTTGCCTATATAAACTGTACTCACATTGATTAGAGAATTACTCCTGCAGGGTCTTAACAGCCCTTTCCACCAACTATTTAATGGCCCTTTTATAATAACTGATTTGCAATAATGAAAACCAGAAATGATCTCAGAGGGTATGTGTTTTCTTAATGTCCTAAGAAGCTTTAAGTGTTCTAGATGTGGTCATGAATCTCTAGCTTTAAGGTCACCTACCTTGTTTGTTGAGTTTCATTTTATGTTCATTCCTCTCATCACTGGATGAAAAGGAGTAAGTACTTCTTACTCAAGTACTCAAGTACTTATGTATTTAATCCCATCAAGTTTGAGTATGTGTGTATTAAAATGCCAGTGCTTTTTACATACGTTTAATTTTCATAATAGCTTTCTAAGGTTTGTAAAATTAAATAATAAGAAATTATATTTAAGGAAACTATATATTTTAGTCCCACAAAAACATTTCTGACAAGAAAAGAAATAGGAAGGTATTTAGAGTTGATTCAGATGAGAAAGGCAGACAGAATTCATCTGTCACATTTCTTTTCTTTACTTTCATATCTCAAGGGCAAAGCACTTGGGGGAATTCAAGCCAGTGTGCTTGTTTCATTAATATGGCAGAATGATCAATTAATAGAAGAGGAGCAGGAGAGCATCGACAGAGCATACCACCTAATTAGTACCGCCTGGCCTGAGTAGCCACCAAGAGTGGCAGGTTGTTATAGGAGAGCAGTACTGGGAAGGAGCTTGGTCTGTACATTACCACTCTTTACTTTGCAAGGATGACTTGGCTTGGTGTCAGTTTTTCAAGTCCTTAATTATACTAAACAAACAAACAAACAAATAAAACAATAAATGTCTTTCTTGAACCTAGAAAACAGGTAAATTCAGCAGTGTCTTTGTGGTATCATTGGAGGAGACTGGAGGTCAGTGTTTACAAATTTAAATGTGGTTGTTCAAAGTGTATTGTAGCGGTCAGCATTCTACTTCTTGATTTCCTATTATAGTGAATCTAGTTCCTCCAAACTCACCTCTTAGTGCCTCTTTTGAAAAGCATTCATACCGTGAATATTGCAAGCTTTGTATTCTTCAGCTTCTTTCCTTGTTCCCTGACATGGCCTTCTTTCGAATCCTCTGTTCTCCAGCTCCCCTTTTCCCCTGTAACCCTGTCTTTAAAAGCCATCTTCTGTTCCCTTCCTCTAAGTGCTTTTCCTGCTTGCCCTGCCCCACTTTTTTTCTTTCTCTCTTTTTTTTTATTAAAACTCTTTTGCTCCTTTTTAGAGTTACCAGTAGTCTCAAAAAGAGACTCTAATTTGGTTTCAAAGTCTATTAATATACTGTTTCATTGCAAAAGTTTAAAAATCTGTTTAGTAGACCAAGAAGTGTCTTAAGAAACGTTAATGATGTTAGGATGGCTCTTTGGAGGCTGGATGTAGGCAGAGGTTCTAGTAGTCAAGGGGATATACAACTTTGTTCTTTTTACTCCGTCAACCTGGTCATGTATTCACACTGGATCCTTACTCTTAAGGCTCATTCTGAGGACTGTGGGAAGATGATACATGTCAGATTCTATTAGAATTAAAACCAAAATGCTATTCATAATAATCTATTAGTAAGGGCTGCCAGTCTGTCTCACAGCTAGAGTATAGGACATGTCCATACAAAAACAGCTCTCACCTCAAAGGGAGGAAGGGAGTTTATTTTGCAGTCAAATATGAATAGCCCAGAAACACAGTCTTAGCTTATCCCAAAGATTACCTCTTACTTAGCCTTTTGGTTGGTGAAAACTAAGGTTGTGTTAAGTTAATATATTCCAAAAGATTTTTGTCTATTAGTTACATGATGTTAAGTCTGCGACAGGGTTGGGCAGGGAATGTCTGACTGTTTTAGGGACGTAAAGGTAGCCCCAGGTAAATTGTGATTAGGTTCTGGACCTGGAATAGTTCAACCTTTCCATAATCATTGACGTTCTAACCAGTTAACTACCCTTGCAGAAGGCTCAGTCTGAAAGTGCTACTTCTTCCTGGGAACTTCCAGCAAATTAGAAATGAGTTTATAGCCAGGCCTGGTAGTGTGCACCTATCATCCCAGCACTTAGGAGGTAGAGGTAGGAGAATTAGGAATTCAAAGCCAGCTTGGACTACATGACGGCCTGTATCTCAAAAACAAAAATAAAAAACAAAGCAAATGCTTTCTTTCACAGGCAGCATATGGTATTGGCTATATACAGACATACACATAAACACACACACACATATACACATACATATACACACACATGAACATACATACATACACACACACATATATATATATACATGTAAAAACACACACATAAATTTACACACACATTCTCACACACACACACACACACACACACACACATATATACATATACCTTTAAGCTCTCAGTTATTCTCAGTATTCCCAAAGGAAGTGTTTTTATTGATACTTACAAATCACAAGTCTTCTTTTTGGTTAATTAGTATATGCATGCTGTGTGTGTGGGGTAGGCAAATCCACCGATATATAAAGTAAATTAGTAGTTGCTGGGGGAGAAGGAACAAGAAGAAGAATGACTACCAGTGAGCACAGGGTTTCCTTTAGAAATGATGAAGATGTTCTGAAGTTAATGGTGATAGTGTGTAGCTCTGTAAAACATCTTTAAAAACAATGAATTGGATGACTTAAAAGGGTAAGCCATAAAGTGTGTGAATTATATCTCAAAAAACAAGTTAGGCCCATACTCTAAGGCTTAGTGATTTAGCAGAAAAATTAGAAATATGAGTTTATATCGAGGCCTGGTGGTGTACACCTATGATCCCAGCACTTAGGAAGTGGAGGAGGGGGATTAGGAATTTAAAGTCAGCTTGGACTGCATGATAGCCTGTCTCAAAAACAAAAATTTTTAAAAAAGCAAATTCAGACATGAGTTTTATGAGTAAGATTAATTTTACTTTTATTATTTATTATTATTTTTGTGTGTTCGTGTGGTTTTTGAGACAGTATCTGCCATATTGTCCAATCTGGCCTTGAATTTATGATCCCCCCATCACAGCTTCTCAGTAGCCGGGATTGTAGCCACCACACCTATCAACTCTAATTATTTCACCTAAGTACACAAATGATAATAAGCCGGGCCCTGTCTTGGAGGATTATTTGTAATCCAGCCACTTGACCACAAAGCAGTATTTCAAGTTCTTGCTCATTTCAATAACATCGCTTGGTATTTTCTCAATCAGCTTTTGCAAGTAAAAACATGAAATGTTTAAAATTGTACTAATTATAAAATGTCAATAAATACAGTCAATTTTTCATCTTTCAGAAATATGGAGAAAAATATATACTTTGTGGGAGGTCGAGATAGGAACAAACAAGAAAATGTGTTTAGGAGAAATGGCACTCTTCCTTGTCTCTTTTGTTTTAATATATCAACTTAGGTATTGTTTCTTTTTCTTTTTAATGGTGAGTTGCTAAGTTTTCAAGTAAATAGTTGTAATTCTATATATTGCGATTATCCAAGAACAGTTTCCCCTCCATGCTCCCCCTCACTAGTTTGTAAATGTGTGAAGGTAATAGTCATTACCAATTGTAGTAGAATAAGAATAGTCTGTAGTGGTTGATTCTGGTTCAAAGGCTTTTCATTCTTTGGCTAATTAAATCACAATCCTTACTCCTGAAGCCTTGGAATGTTTCAGCATCCCTACAATCTGATCTTAATTCTAAACCTGAAAGGCTTCAGCCTCCATTCCATTAAAATGTTTAAGCCTCTGAGTTTTACTGCTGACTGAGTCACTCTGACTAGCTCTTTCTGAACTTAGGGTTGTACTGAACTCTGACTCTTCTGGATGACTGATTCAGCTCACTTGCTGTTTTAGCTCAAACTCTTCTCCACGTTGCTAATTCCAACTGACCTTCTGAGCTGGCTGACTGATCATACTCTTCTGACTCTGGCAGATTCTGGCTGACTCTTGCAATTTTTCTGACTGAACTGCTCTGCTCGGCTTCCTGTCTGATACTGACTCCTTCTGCCGAACTGACTCTGTGTCTCTGCCTCAGACTGCTCAGACTGCTCCTGTGTCTCTACCTCTCTGTGTCTTATCCTCCCTCTCAGAACTGAGAGCTTGCTTTTCTGTCATGGAGTTGGGTGTGTCCTCACTCTGAGTCACTCTGCTAACTCTTCCTCTGATTCGTCACTTTGCCTGCCCTTCACTCTTACTAATCTCAGACATCACTTTCTGTTTGACACTGACTCCTGAGCTCTGCTTCCTGTCTCCCATGTGATTAAAGGCATGCATCACTATTGCCTTCTGAATACTGGGATTAAAGAATGTATTAACATTCTTTCTATATTCCAAACAGACCACATAGGCCTCTGAATGTGATTCCTTCATATAGACCTTTGAATGTGATCCCTTCACATAGAATTTGATTCCTTCCTAGTTATCACACAGACCTTTCAATGTGATCCTTTCCCAGTGCAGCCATGTTGCTGGATTAAATGAGTAAATATTCCTCTACAATAGTCATTAACAGTTACATCAGAATGAGGGAGAAAGGTTTGATTGTACCCATTTCTGACTTTCCCATCTATCTCCTTTCCAGCATTCACTCTTCTGTAGGAGTACAATGGAAGTGTATTACATTGCAGAATGGCAGAGGGAGACCCTAATTTTCTCAGCTGTCTCTCAATAGGAGAGATAGCCCTGTCATCATACTTCTAGAAACCTTAGAGACCCTGTGATGGGGCTCCTCAAACCCACAGCCTCCCTCCTTTGAGCCACATTTAATTCTTGTTGTTTTATTTTTATTTTTTAATTTTGTTTGGTTTTATGGGGTGATTTATTTATTGGTCTTTTTAAAATATATATACATACTTGGCAGAGTGTGTTTGCCACAAAACGTTAATGACAGCACCAATTTGATGACTTATCCTAAGTTCATTGTTTTAAGCAGTAGAGACTGCTTTCTCAACTTTCTTTGGGCTCAAATCTGGGGCTTGTGTGGAGTTCTCTGAGGTTTGCAGCAGACATAGTCAGGGCTTGGGGAGTGTGGTGAGACTCGAGTTCTCTGAGGTTTGCTGTGGGCCCCAAGAAGTGGTATTTCTCCCAAGCTCTCAGACCATGCCAATTCTGCAGATCTGAGGACAACATTCTGAGCAGCACTGAGGTGATATTGTGACAGTCACTCCTGGCTAAGGGATTGAGAAAGCATGTAGACTTGGTAGACGGAGAGAATCTAAGTTCAGAACAAAACATTCCATACCCAACAACCCATTGCTAGTGGAATTAGGATTTCACAATAAAGTTTTAATTATCGGTTAGACAGCAGACAGCAAACCTTAGTCCTTATATACATCACCGTCTCTGTACCTTTTGTAGTATTAGGAATGGTCCTGTATTTGTATATCAAAACAGTTTCTTGTTTGGGTTAGTGTTTCTTATCCTGAGGTGGCACAGGAATTGAACAATATAAGTTATTTCCGTAATTGAAAACTTTCTCCAAATTTAAGGAAATTATTGGAAAGTTGTAGCTGTCATGCCATTTGAGAATAGTGACATAAGCAGTTGGCCAAGTCTTTGGAAACAAACACCTTGGTATTGATAGGCTAAAGAATTACAAAGAGGCAGCTGTGGTGGCTCAGGACTGTAATCTTGGGATTCTGCTTGCTCAAGCAAGAGGATTGCTATGTGTCCAGCCAGCCTGAACTATAGTGAGTTGAGTTCCAGGTTAGTCTTGGCTACAATATAAGCCCTTGTCTCTAAAAGTTTTTTTCTTAAAGGTTCAAAAAGATGGTATCAGTATTTTTTTTATTGTACTATTATATTTAATGTGCTTTGACTTTCTACTAAGTAACACTTTTTAAAATAAACAAACAAAAACGTATATGTGGGAGGGAGGACCCCCGAGCATGTGAAGACCTGAGCAAATTTGTGCTGGGAAACGGGCACAGCTATGTCAAGGAACTTAGATTCAGAGCCATGGGAAAACAGCAAAGCTTCCCCTGCCCCTGCCCCAGGTCCAGAAGAATAGCAAAGCCCTCCTCTGGTCTGGGTGCAAATGTTGACAGTGTGTGCAGAAAATGCCCAAATTGTAGCTGTCTTCCTCTGGATGTTTACAGCCCTAAGACTGCCCCCTAACACAGACTGTTTCTACTAAGATTAGCTAAGCCATCTTTCTGATCTAGCTGATACCATAAACCCTGTTTCCTTGTTCAGATGCATGTAGTAACCCTGCCTCCTTGTTCAACTGTACATAATAATAACCTTGCCTCTCTGTTCTACTCAATGTAATAAACATGCCGAGCTTCTGAGCTGCAGCGGTTTCTCTATCAGAGTGCCCAGGTCACTCAAGCTCAGCTTTCTGTACATGTGTCCTTCTGTTTGTTTCTTCTTTATTCCCTTGTGGTCCACAGTGAGGTCAAGGCCCCAGGGCTATGAATGGACAAGAATTATATTTATTTTGTGGAGTGGGGGAACTATTCCAATATTTACTAGAATTGGCACATGCTCTCAAAACTACTTCCATAAACCTTTTTCTATTTTTATTTTACTCTTTTATTTTTTGCTTTGTGACACTGCAGCCCAGGCTGACCTGGAACTCGCTATGTAGACCAGGCTGGCCTTAAACTCTCAGCCAATCTCCTTTCTTATCTTCCTCTAGGCTAGGATTACAGGTGTCATCCAGCACACTCAGCCATTTTTCTCTTTATTGTTAATAGAAGGCTTTTCTCATTTTTCTTTCTCATCTTACAGAGATGTGCCAGCTAAATTTTCTCTTTAAACATTTATATAAATAATTAAATAAATTGTCTCTTTCGACATTTCTGAAAAGTTTTGTTTTTGAGACATGGCCAGTATTCCATGAAAAACTGCACATCTCTCCTATGTTTGGCTTGGCCATTTTCAGTACTGTATCTAGTACCCCAAAACACATGGAGCATCTTCATTCTTTTTTGTTTTTGTATGTTTTTCAACACAGGGATTTTCTGTTGTAACTCTGGCTGTCCTGGAACTCATTCGGTAGACCAGGCTGGCCAGGAACTCACAGAGATCTGCCTGCCTCTGCCTCCCGAGTGCTGATATTAAAGGCATGCACCACCTCTGCCTGACACATCTTCGTTCTTAAAAAGAGTTCCCTCTTGCCCCTTTCTTCAATTCCTATTGCCCATTCCTATCTAGAAACAGTTTTTGTTATCATAGAACATATTTGTCAGAATTTTTATTTCATATGAGTTTAAGAATGTACAATGTGTTATGCATTTTGAATGTGTTCCTTTTATTCAAAGAAATGTTTAGATGTTCATTTTGTGTTTCTGAATATATCATAGTTTTAACTATTGAATAGTATTCTTTTAAAAGGATTTAATGACATTTATTAAGCCATACTCTCTTTGATAGGCATATGTGAGGTCTAGGGTGTTTTTTTGTTTGTTTGATTGTTTTTTACTTTTAATAAAATAATACATTTGTTTATGAGCTTTTTGTGAACATTTCTTTTTATATTTTATTTCTCTTAGGCAAAAACCTCTGAGAGTAGAATTGCTTGACTCTGAGGTAGATTGTAATAAAGTGCCCTGCAGTCTGCTTCAACGGTGCACCTGTGAGTTACACTCTTCCATGTCTCTTTCTGGTATAATCTGGACACAAGTCTTGACGCATGAGCACTCAGTAACTTTCTCCAGTCAGTTCCTTATTTGTTTTCTTAGTGTTGTTTTTGGTGAGCAGAAAGATTTGAAATTTGAGTTTATCAGTTTAATGCCATGTACTTTACGTTTCTGCTTTTTCAATGTGATATGTGCCTGTCCCACAGGGCAAAAGCAATCCTTTTTGTTCCATTTGAGGAGTCTTAAGGTTCTTTGGCTTTGTAGTTGCAGTTTGCCTGTCTGTTTGTTTTGTGTTTCTGGAGATTAAACATAGGGCCTTGCACATGCTTAGCAAGCGCTCTACCTGTGAGCTACATCCAGGCCCTTGTTTTTGTTTGTGGGAGAGGGTCTCTCCATGAAGTCCAGGCTGGCCTGCAGCTTAGCTTGTTGGTCTCCCCATGAAGTCCTGGTTGGACTGCAGTTTGTGATTCTCTGCCTTTTTCCTGCTATGGACTGGAATCACAGGGGTGTTGCCGCTATGCCCAGTTGGCTCTATGTTTTTGTGTTTATGTCTCTGATTTCTCCTGAATTACTTTTTGTGTTAAGAACAAGATAGTAATTGAGGTTATGTTTTCCATGTGGATATTTATTCTTTTAAGAATCATTTTATATATTAAAACAGTTATAGTTTAGATCTTGATGCCTAGGTCTCCAGATAGAATCTTTAAGAAGTGGAACTTAGGAACAAGTTAGGTCTTTGGGGAATGCCCTATTGGAACTCTGGCCCATTGCCTTCTGGCCACCAAGAGATGAACAAGTCTCACTTTCCACATGCTCAGGCCTTGATATACTCTGCCACTACACGCTCAAAGCAATTGTTCCAGCTGATCATGGACTACAAATCTCTAAAACCATGAGCCAAAGCAAACTTGTCCTCTTTATAAGCTGATTTATCTCCAGTATTTGTTACAGCAACAGAAAGCTGACCAAAATATTCACCTTTCTTCATTGCATTGTTAAATACAACACAACACAGTAAGTTGGTCATGTATGGATGGTGTGTTTATAGATTCTTTATTCTGTTCCACTGATCTCTTTGTATCACAGTATGAATCTGAAAGTATAATCTTAGTTACTATAATTTTAAAGCTAGTCTTGAATTATAAATATGACAATCAACCAGTCTACTTCTTTAAAAAAAAACTTTCTGGATTTCATTAATGAACCAATATAGGGAAATTGGACATGCATCCTCTGTCCATGAACATATTAAGTAATAATTACAGGAGGCAGGTATTTGAATTGGATATATCTGGTTGCTATCACCTATTGCCATTACCTATCATTGGTAATATTATTCCTTTTTAGACTTTTCATTTTGCTCTGGAATTGATGTCAAAAGAAAGTGAAATTTTTAGCACCCCCAAGTGACATATTTTTCTTCTTTCTATAATTCCCATATTTTCTTTTTTATTACATTTTTATTTGTGTGTATGTATATGTGTATGCATGGACACATGCACATACACATCCATTCCACAGTTCTCTCCTTCCACTGTGTGAATCCCAGGAGTTGAACTTAGTTTGTCAGGCTTGGGTATATACCCAGGAGATGCGTAACTGAGTCATGTGATATGATAGTTGGAACTTTTAGGCCTTTGATGAACCTCCTCACTAACTTTACCAGTGGCTGCACCAGTTTATATTTTCAGCAGCTGTGAATAAGGGTTCCTCTTTCTCCACCTTACCACCAGCATTTGTTGTTATTTGTTTTCTTGGTAACAGCCAGTCTGACTGGGGTGAGATGGAATCTGTTTTGTATTTCACAGATGGCTAATGATGTTGATCTCTTTTGCCAGTATCTATTGCCTGTTTGTCTTTTCTTTTCTTTTTTTTTTTTCTTTTCTTTTTCTCTTTTCATTTATTTATTTATTTATCTATCTATCTATTTATTTATTTATTTTTGAGAACTATTAATCTATTATCCCATTTATTGATTTTTTTGGTTTTTAATTTTTATAGTTCTTTATACAGTCTAGGTTTTAATAACCTGTGTGATTATAGTTGACATTTTCCCCCATTTGTAGGCTGTCGTTTTACTCAGTTAATTATTCTCTTTGCTGTGGAGAAAGTTTTTAATTTCCTGGAATCTCATTTGTCAGTTCTAGGGATTATTGCCATTTTTAAATGGAATGGATCCATTAAATGGCTTCTATAGAGTCATGTTGAATTCTAGTAGTATAAGTCTCAGAAGGAAAGCTACTTATTTCAGTAATGCCTAGGTTAGAGGAAGGTTGAGTCACATTTTGACTATCATCGAACTTGTGGTAGTATACTGCTGTGGCAGCTCACCAAACAGGACAAAGGCATATTCATTGGTTCAAACGCTGCCAGACCTCAGCAGAGGGAACCACCGTCATGGTCAGTGCCATACTCACAGTGGAACCCCGAGCATCTGAGCTCAGATGTGTTTATTCTTTCAGAACTCCTCAGGTATTCTAATGATAGCACATGCAGATCATTAGCAATTAAACAACCCCCACAGAAATCCAACACCTGCAGACAATACAAAACTCCCTAGACCTAGGATAGTCCCTCACCCAACAGTGCATAAAACAATTTCAAAATAACTAAAAATAAACTTCCCCAACAGAACTCATAATAAAAGTTAATGGTACCTTTCAGTTTGGAGCAGCCAGGAGCTGATTCCTGGTTTTGTAGAGTTTTCTTCCTCAGATTGGCACATGATTGAGTCTATCAAGTAGATTTTCTGTAATGGCCCCTTAGAAATTACCTAGCTTTTAATCTGTACTATTCTTTCTCTAGAAGATTACAGTTATGTTTCTAGGGCATTATTTAATACTCATGCTGAGATGAAATGTTTCCACATGTAAATGTTTTAAAATTTCTTTTTGGTTTTTGAGACTGGGTCTTACTATGTAGTCCAGTCTAGCCTTGAATTCACCATGGATTTCAAGGTGGCCTTGAGTTCATTATGTAGCCCAAACCGACTTCTAATTTGTGACAATCCATCTACTTCAATATTATTGAAATTGAAAGTGGGAGCCACATGCCTGGTTTTGAAATTTACCTTAAATATGCACTGGTGGCATATTTGAATGTTACACACTGTAACTTTGATTATAGTGAGCTTTGTTGTGCACATTATTGTGGGAATGCATTAGCTAGTGAGCTTTAATACGTCTTGGCTTTGAAATTTTTCTTGGCTACCCTAAACTTTGGGATATAGGAATAATGTTTCTGAGCAATATTGATAAATCCTGGAAGGAGAAGAAGAAGCAGGAAAGACTTCCCTCCTTTTTCTCAGTTATTATAACAATTAGTTTTCCTTGTTTGCCCCAGCATGTATGAAGTTTACTAGTTCTTCTGTCTAACCAAATGTAGCAGAATCCTTTGGCTTTACTGATAAGGATCAGTAGCAGTGTGGAGCAGGTTACCATGACAATACCTCCATTGTTAAAATCCACAGTTAAAAAAAAAAATTAAATTTACATACTTCCTCAATTCAATGGGAACTAAAGTAATCCAACCTCATGTTACCATGATTTACTATGCAAATTTGAACTTAGCAACTTGAGTAAAAAGTAAAAACTTGCAAGCTCTTGTGCTCTTTTGATGTTCATAAGAAAGTCAGTGAGATAATCTGTTAGTGCCAGTACTTGGTTGTTATGGTGAGCTGTCTACATCCATGTGTCATGGAATATAGTTATGTCTATTTTCCTGTTCTACTGAAACAACTTAAAAAAGAAAACAGGAAAATTATTAGGTTTGTCTTTGAAATTTAAATGTGTTCTGTAGTATGTTTGATAATACTTTCAAAATAATTACTGGTTGAAAAATTCTAGATAGTGCTGTCTAATGGTTTCTTAATTACTTGAGAATAAAAAAAGTTACACATGTGAACATCGTATTATTTTAAGTGAAATATCCTCATTTTAATCTTTCTTCACTTGTTTGTTGAAAGACTTCTTAGACACAAAAGAGATAGGAGAACTTAAGAGAAAGGAGGGAAGAGATAGGGTAAAAAAGGTTCTCAGCAAACTACATTGCAGTTAACGTTTCTCAGTTATGAGTTGGGAAAATTTTCCTGGTTTTGACCAAATAGTATAAATACCAAAAACATTACTAAACGTTTCTTACAATTAGAAAGCTCATGTGAGAAAGAAGTTTAATGAATTTATACTAAAATGTTTTATTGAGTTCCTTACAAATGTGGCCTAGAAACTATTAAAACATGAGGGCTGAGAAGAATATGAAGAGTTTTCTGGTACTGTAGTTAAATGTTTATTGTTAGATGTGCTTTAAGTTTTGGCTGTATAATTTCAGAAGAAAGCCATCTTCGTGCATTTCTTAATTTTATCTACTTTCAAATACATTATATAAGGAAACCTTCATTTGTGTGGTTGGTGCTCCTCCCTTTTTGAGTCCTGCTGCTCTGCACGTACCAATTTCTATTTGTGTTAGTCACCTTCTGTAGGTGAATTGTCCATGAGACCAGTGATTCCATGAGCAAATTATCCAGAAAATGTTGTCTTTGCACGTTGAGACAGATCATGTCACTGGTAGATCTGCAGCTACTGCAGTGGTCTAATTCACCTGGCAGTTGTCTCCTGTGCCCAACACAGTTGTCTCATTGCTTGGCATCTTAGTTTCCATCTTCTCATTATCTTCTTAACTAAATCTCAGGTTTATGTTTTTGTTTTTTTAATTTACCCCACTCAACACTATTCACCGCCCTTATTTTTGATTGGCAGTATCATCCAGATAAACAAAGTACAGATGTACCAGCAGAAACCATGGAGGAATGTATGCAGAAGTTCATTGAAATTGATCAGGCATGGAAAATTCTAGGGAATGAAGAAAACAAAAAAAAGTATGACCTGCAGCGGCATGGTAGGTACTTGTGATGAGGAGACAAAGCCATGGGCAGCTTCTTGAAGCACAGTGTACAGGTCATGCCTGGGGAGCATTTCCCAGCATTTGTATCAAGCTAGTGCCACTGTTACTCCTCACATCATTGTTTTTAACTATGTCTGATTCGTAGTAGTGATTATTGTGTATCTATTGAGAAATTAACAAAACTACTAAGGTGTAGTTTCTTGGAAGGTCTGAAAGGTGTTTCTATAAACAACTGAAAATGTTCAATTATACACCCCAAATTCATATGCATTATCTGCCTAGAATTACTTGTTATTAACCTTAGTTACACATGCATTACAATCTTAAGTATTGTATTTGGAAGACTATCTACTGTGGCCATGATCATCTACAGGAATCTGTTATTCAGGTTAGTGTCCTACAACACTCTGCTGGCTGTGCCCTTTGTTTTAAGGTAGGTTTCATGATTAGCTACTCTTTATGAGACTGCTGTCAATGGTGCCTTAGGAATGCACATTGCTTAAACAATTTTAAAGGTCATTTCTTTTTGCCTTTTGAAAATAACTCCTTAAAACAGTGACAAGCTGTTGGGAGAAAGAAAGAAAAATGTAGGTCAGGTTTGTCACACATGAGCTGTAGTTACACGAAGTGATAGGCTGTCTTTCAGTACTGGCCTTGGGACAGGAGTCCCTCAGCTTTCTATTTGGACTTTGAAAAAGCATCCTGTATGTTAGGGGGGAGTCAGTAGTCAATTACAGCCCTGGGGAAAACATTAAGTTGCTTCTCTCCAGTAGCACACCGGGCTCAGCACCAACTGAGACATGTTGATAGAGCTCATAGTCGCTAGTTGATCATTGAACCCCCTCCCGTGCCAACACCAGCACACTAGCCTCCTTACCAAATGAATTTTAAGGCTTCTGCTACAAAGGTTATGAAAAGTTGATATGAGAAGCAAGGCTTTATTTCTAAGTCTAACAGGATACAACCAGGATACAACCAGTATTTGTAGAAATCCATGCCATCAGAAGAGACGCTATACCACTAAAAATACTATTTCTTTTTCAGTTTGTCACATCCTCATGGGAAAGACTTAATGAGATACTTTTTTTTGTACTGGGATATTTATTTGCTTTTTTTGTTTTGTTTTGTTTTGTTTTGTTTTTTGAGACAAGGTCTTTCTGTGAAGCATAAGCTGGCCTCAAACTCACCATGTGCCCAGGCTGGCCTTAGACTTACAGCAGTTCTCTGACTGCTTCCTGAGTGCAGAGAATACAGGCATGTGCCACCACTGGCAGCTGTAGTATTAGTTTGAAATCCTGTTTAGTTGTATTACTAATCATGTCTGGGGCTTCTTTACCTTTTAAAAGATCAGTGTTTTGATTTTGTTTGTTTGTTTTTTACCTGGTCAGTGTACCTTTTTATGGGATTTGCATTGATTTTCAAACATCTCTTAAATATTTGGTCTTTATATAGTGTATTTATTTTTTTAATAAAACTGTATTTCTAGATGAAGGAATGTCTTTTGAAAACAGATTCTATCCATAGGTTCATCCTTGTAAAAGGGTTCACATGCTAAGCTTCTGAGACTGCTATAATGCTATGTATTTGAGTATGCTCTAATATGAAATATGAGCCAGTCAAGTTTCATAAAGCCACAGAGTTCTATTGGGGATGAGAGTTAAGGGAGGTTTAAAATATATTATAAGTGCAATTGGTTAATAACAGCCTAAGATGTTACTAGAACTGTGCATTTATTTTGAGCTTTGAATGTTCAGTTTCAAGCTTTTAATAAGTTAGCATCTGTAGCCTAAGGTATCATAGGGGACTTTTGTAGGAAATTGATGAGATCACAATAAAGTTTAGAAAAAAATGTAATTCAGATAAATAGCCCTGAATTTATATGGTAGTTTGCTTTGCCTTTTCTTCTGGTGCGTGATTACTAAATTGAGCTGTTTTAGTACAATAGAAATACAGCTTTTAATGACATTTGAGTACCTCATTTGTAACATAATTTGTGTTCTTCCCCAGACATTCTGAACAGGAGTACTCTGTTTCAATTTTAAATGGCCACCATCATGCTATTGAGAGCTCTCTTATCTAAGTGTGACTTGCTGTATTTAAACCTTTTATTTCAGAGCTGCTTTTCAAAACTCTCATGATAAACCCAGTTTGAATACTGATGTTGATTTCTTCTTACTCATCAATAAGTGGCTTTTCAAAAACAAAATTAACTTGAATCTCTAACAGAATTGAGATTTGATAAGAGAGTATTAATCTGTTAAAGATCAATATAGGATAGCAAGAGGGAGAATTGTTATAACCAGGTCAAAACACTCAGTTTTTCTAGGTCACCCCTGGGACATGGAAATAGCTTTGGTAATGCAGGACCCTTGACATCTGTATTTCTTACTTTTCAAAAGAAACTATTGAATGGGTTATTTCTAATGAAGAAAATGTGATAGTAGAGCACATAGCCTTAAGTAAAACATGTTTTCTTTTGTTTTGTTTTCCTTACTCCTGCTTCTCCATGTTTGTATTCTTGACATTTTAGGGCAAAGCTGTTCAGGCTGAAGAAAAAAAGTCTAAGATGATAAGTAATATTGGGTTCCTAGAAATCAGACATTTTGAAATGATGTTAACTAGTGAAATTAACCAATTAGTTCTAGTTGGTATATTTGTAGTTACTGTTCCAAGGTCAAAGTTAGATTATTCTCTTTTGTCTAATTCAGTACCCAGTCCTTAGTCCCAAAGCCCTGAGGCGTTTTGGCCTCCATACTATCTAGTCTTAAGCATAGAACAAGAAGGCTTCAGCCTCAGCCTCTACGATCTACAACATTTAAACCTCTGATTCTCACCTTGACTGAGCCACTCTGATTAGCTCCTTCTGAATTCTGACTCTTCTAGTTCAACTCACTCACTGTTCTGGCTCAAACTCCTCTCCAAGCTAACTGGTTTCTTCTGAGCCAACTGGCTGTTTCTGACTAAACTCATCTGGTTCTGTGAGACTCTGACTGATTCTCTGACTGCCTCAGGCTGAACTGCTCAGCTTCAAACTGACTTACTCTTCCCATCTGATACTGACTTCTGCACTTCTGAGTTGGCTCTGTGTCTCTGCCTCAGATTCCTCCCGTTGCCTGTGTCTTGTCCCTCTCTAAGCTCTCAATGCTCCATACTGCCTCAGTCTCAATGCTTCTCTGCATTATTCTCAGTCAGACCACTTCATTGTTTCTGTGTCTTGTCCTCTCTTTGCGTCTTATCCTCCATACGGCCTCTCTAACTGACTCACTGTACTGAGAGCCTACTTTTATGTTCTGAGAGTTGGGCAAGTCCTCACTGTGACTCACTCTGCCAACTCATGAATCTGAAGCCATGCTGACAGATTAAAGGATTCAATATTCCTCTACCCTGTTGGTAAAAATGCCTCCATAGCTGCTTCCAGCATTTCCCTGGAAAGCATGTAGTTAAACATAGCAAGCTTTGCATTTCAACCAGAGGCATACTTGGAGAGCTCTTTCAAGATGTGTAAAATGTTCATATGAAAAATGCCATCAAAAGAGATTTTGATATCTTTATAAATCTTGTAGGGGGCGTTTTCTCATATATTAAACACACACAAAAAAATAAACAACAGAAGTATCTCAGTAGCTTTGTGATGTTCTGTTGCACAGATCTCAGTGTCCAGTGGCTCCATAGAAGGGCACGGCTATGAATTATTTCTCTGCGACCTGAAGAAGAACAAACTTATTTGTTTAAGTTTGATTAAGTATTGCTTAAAAAATAAGTGGATTATGTTTGGAATTCCTGTGGATACCTTATATTAAAATACATCTTGTTCTCTGTTAGTTTGGGTAACTGTTTTGGTAATGGTGTACCTTCATTACCTTCATTCTACCAAATGCACAAGTATGTGGATGCCTGAGCAGCCTATCTGAGAAAGATTGGGAGAGTATATATCTAAGATGCTGCTCGTTGCTGGATACAGAAGTTGTTTCTGGTGTTTTATTACACAGTTCACTTTGTTTCTTTATTAGGATAAATATTTGAAAATGGAAGATAAGGAAACAAATCTTGTATCAATGAGGATTCTATCTTTAAAATTCTACAAATATTTACATATAAGATCACTAAATCTTAAGTGTGAAATCAGAATTCTTTCTGAAAAGGGCATTTATGTTTAAGACGTATTATAAGAAATTGCCAAATGTGCTTTTAAATGTAAATAATATACATTTGGATTGCAAGTACTAATAACATGAGGCCAGTAAATAACTGTGTAAATTGTGTCCTAGAGCTGACCCTTACAAAATACTTGAATTAGCCAGATTAGGAGTTCAGTTTGATTTTAGGAATTTCAAAATTGACTGTAAAAATTTGCTTCAGGTAAAAACTTGTAGATAAGTATCGAGAGAGCTTTTTTTTTTCCCCTTCTTTTTTTTTTTTGTTTCTTTCTGACTTTCTGGGAGAAATAAGTATGTGAAATGATGCAGAAAATCCATGTAGACAGTTGAGACTGGCGTCTTAAGAGGGAGAGGAGAGCATAGATGAACTTTCCACGAGGGTTCCCTGCCTCATCTCATTTGTCACTCAGATTATTTTACTTTCACGTGAATGCAAATAACTATTTTTTAACCATACAAATGTATTTTAAGATTATTTGTCATTAATTTTGAATAAAAATTAACTAGTTTCAAATAATTAAAAGCCTGTTGGCAAAAATATAGTTGTAACTCTGGTGTGAGTGCACACCATTGGAAAGTCTGATTTTATAGTGCTGATCTGAAGGATTTTAGGAAGTACTTATTTTCAGCTTGTAACAGCTCTCCTAATTTCTATCTGGTTACTTGACCCAGTGGAAGCTGGTGGATTCTCATTTTTTAGTTCCTTCCTCAGACTTGAGCTGGGCTTATTCTGGTTACCGCTGGCTTTGCTCTGCCTACCACCAATGGATCAGAAAGGTTAGGTGCCATTTCTTCTTTGTATAGTGTCTCTTCTTCCCGTGTACTCATTCCATCCTTACAGCTCCTGTAGTCCTTCCTCACACTATAGCTTACGGCCAGATTACCTCCCAGCTGCAGTGCCTTCCCATTCTATGCTGCTGCCTTCTCCCACAGCCCTTACATTTTAGTTGATACAGCTTTCTTTTACTCTTTTCTTTCCTTCCTTCCTATCTTCCTTCCTTCCTTGATTTCTTCCTTTTTCCTTTTTCTTTTTCTTTTCTTTTTTTGTCTCCATTTAAGAACCATTATAATTACCTCAGGACAGCATTTACCTAAAATTTAAATTGGGCAGAAACGCCTTGGCTTGTCCCTGTCACTTTTCGCATCCCCATCTCTTCCTGTTGCACTCCTGAAGTGAATCTTTTCCATAGGTCCATTTAGGGGCTCCCAGGTCAGCTTATAACCTACTTGTCATTATTCAAAACATCTTTCCTTTTTCATCTTTTCAGCATATTCCAGTCCATCCTCATTTCTACCCATTATGAATTAAATTCATAAATTAGTTTGATTTTTTTCTCTCTAGTTCTGTTTAATACTTTGTAGAGACTAAAAATGTATATATATATATATATATATATATATGGTGTGTGTGTGTGTGTGTGTTTTGCTAATAATGTGTCAGTTTTAATGGGACTGACAACACTTATGGAACTAGATGAGGTCATGAGTTGCTGCCTTCCTGCAGTGGAAATTTGAAGCTTCCTCACTAACAGTGGACTGGGTTTTAAGTCATTTTCTTATGCTCTGGTACAGAGAGTTCAGTGGGAAAAGTCTGAGATAGTAACAGTTAAAGTAGTTACTGTTTTTGAGCACTGAACTGTGGTAATTGCCTTTAAAATATTGTTTCAATACTTTTGTGAAGAAGATGGCATTATCTATTTCCAGGGTAAATCAAAAGCTTCTTGTAGTTAGGTAATTTCACCAAGGTCACATGGTTAGGGAATGACAGCAAGTGATGCAAAGCCATTTTCTCTGAGTCTTAATCAGAGTACCAGGCTTCCAAGTTTTGTACAACTTGTGTGTTGCCCACTATTTTTTAATCTAAATAGTCAGAGATGAGGTGTTTGGTGATGTGAACAAGAGGCCTATGTCTGCTGCTGTTCTATCCATTCTAGAGTGAAGCAGATAGAATTCAGCTTCTATGTTTCATTTGATACCAGTCTTATCCTTTCTCCTGATCTCTTCCTTCTTGCCTCCCTCCTTCCTCCTGACCTTCCTCCTTTCATCCCTCTCCACACAGGGCCTCACTTAGTAGCCTGAGGTGTCCTGGAGCTCCTTGTCCTCTGTCTCAGCCTACAAAGTGCTGGGGTCACAGGAGTGCACCCCAGACTAAGTTCATTTGTTACCTTTTCTTAGTACTGGTTTTTAACTGTGGAGTTTAGAAAAACTCCACAAATAAGTTCTTTACTTCAGTATGGATAATGTTGTAATTTTCACTTTAATTTCATTTGGGAAAAGATTGTAGACTTTATAATAAACATTTTTCAAATTAAATATTGTCCAATTCTCAGCCCTTTCTCAGAGTTTCCCAAGAACAGCAACATGATGACCAAGACTGATTACTTTCTAATTTTTCCTATTTGAGAAATTTAATTCTATAGTGAAATGGTTTTTAAAATGAGATGATCCTTAAAATTGTTTATCTAATTATAGGAAAATTCTGAGGTAGACCTAGAGGAAAACAGTACTGTTTGGTTTTAATTTACATACATACACAAGTCTTTAAAATTGAAACAAATATTTTATTTTTACGCGTTTGAAGTTGTATAACAATAAAAGTAGTTGACTAATTGCTACAGGAGAGCATTTGGGGGTGTGATGGCCCTTTGAACCTTTGAATAAATGGCATCGCCACAGGTGAATAGACAGGGCTGCAGATGCACTTGGTCGCTTGGCCATTATTCAGAAAGTGAGACTTTTAAACACCCCAGCCACAGTGAACAGTTGAGTCCTTCCTAGAGTTTCAGGTTACTGAAATTTAAATTTTATTTACTAGAGTTTTGTTTTGTGTTTTTAATTGTAGCTTCAGTTAGAAGTTTTCTGGGATTAGAAATGTAATTATTTAGATAGTAAGAAGTTCTTTTAGAACCTTTACTATCGTTAGGAAGAAGGTTTTAAAGACTGGAATTCCATTGTCTTACAAGAAGTAAGAAATATTTATTGATTCCCAAATGGGGCTGAAGAAACTTTTCCTCTTTAGAAGGCTGTGAATGACTCAGCGAGAGCTCTGGTGAGCTTGACTGAACCAAGCTGCTAATAGTTATTTAATGTTATTCGTCAGTGTGAAAGAATCGCTGTAGATTTTCCTTTTAATCTCTTTGAATTGCAGGCTCATAAACCTCTCTGATGAGCCCTGCCAGTGTTGTCTTAGATCCCAATGTTGAGACAATGGAGCCACAGAATTCTTTCACCTCTTGTTGTCAGACAAATCCAATAGAATGCAAGGTCAGAAGGGCCTGTACTTCTAAAGATTGAAAGATTCTTTTTTAAGTAACCACATAAATTATTTGATTTTATCATTATATTCCTCAGGGACCTCACTCTAACTATAATGCACTGTTTTTTATACATAAAAGTAAAATTAGGAGGTGGGGGGGGTTAGGGATTGTCTTGTCTCATTTGGCTAAGCTTGTGGGTATGACACAGGGTGTGAGCAGTCCTTAATATTCCTAGATATCTTTAAAAGAGTTGAACCCATTTTCTAATAAAGAATCAAAGAGTGTAGTCATTCCACTCAAGACAGAGTGAGCACACCAAATGCCAGGCAGTGTGTTCTTTACAAATGGCTCTGGGTTGCTTTGTGCTTTTAGGTTTTGTTTGTTTCCTTTGTTGTTGTTGTTTCCAAATAGTTATTGCCATTATGTAGAAAAAAATACTCTATTTACAATCTTGGTTTTTAAATCAAGTCAGTTTCTTTCCTCAGTGTTAGTAGTGTTATATTTCCACAGGAGAACTTTGAGGTGGGATTTGCTCTTCTAGAACTGCTTGCTAAAATGTTTCATCGCAATGAACAAAATGCACATGTGAGCGTGTGTGTGTGTATGTGTGTGTGTGTGACACTACCATAAAAGAAAACAAACTTCTGTGTTTTGAAGATGTTATGCCTGATTAGTACAGAATTATCAAAGCTGCTTTCTTTACTCCCAGGGCTTCTGCAGGTGACTTTAGTGGATAGGAAGAATTAAGATTTTTAATTATAACCGCAATAGTAGACAGACAGAGATCATTGTTTACAAAGGAAGAAAGAAAAAACACATTGATTTGTAATTGTAGTGGGGGTTGGTCTGGTTGGATGGAATTTGCTGTTGCCCTGTCCTTGGACACCTGCCTCTCAACAAAGGATTGTGGTTACCCCCCACTGCCCACATTTAGATTCACCTTTTACTTTCCTGTACTGGGTCTGCTCATTATACAGTTCTCCAGGGATCCAATTTTCCTCTGAGTTAATCACTGTAGCCTTTTCAGAAGTTGTTAGATTATTGTCTTTTCGAAGAACAATAACTGTTCTGAAAAAAAAAATAGAAATAAATAACTTTTCTTATTTTTAGTTTTTAAAATGGAACCACTAGAGTCTCAAGCACACTGTCTTTAAAACTTTTTGTTGAAGTGTAACATGTGTAGGTACAGAGAGAGATGCAGAAATCTGTGTGTCACTGTTTTTTTTTTCACCATAAAGACACCAATTTAACCAGAAAGCCCCTGGAACTTCTAGGTAGCATTCCTTGCCCCTCAACAGCAGAAGGGAAGTTTTCCTGGCATGCTTCATACGCATATACATGCCAGATACTGACTTTTAAAACCAGACTCATGGATTTCTGTGCACATGGTATTGAATAATCAGCATCTCCATGTTTTCCTAGCCACAGAACTCTCCAATATATTCTTTTCACTTCTTATCTTTGGCAAAGAACGAACCATTTTTGTTGTCTCTTTTCCCTTTCTCCATGAGATGGACTTTGCTAATCTTTTAACTAAGAATAGGTGATACTCTAAAGACCGTGCACATAGGAATAAAGAAGACGAGAAAATAATGAAATGTGGGTGGAATAATAGAGTGGCACACAAAATATTAACTAGAACAGAATACCAGTCAGTAAGCAGAACCATAGGAAGCTGACTTGCTTGGGAGTTACATTTGCGAGGTATTTTTCATTTATTATTTAAATACAGTGGCATCATGGGTGTTTATAAATGTTTATCCTTTTAATACAGTAAGTCTGTTCTGAGTATCTAAGATAGGTCAGGCTGAGAAAGCTAATACACCTAGTCTGCTCTGCTTCAGATGGGTGCAAAGAATAGAGAAATACAAGATAATCTAGTAATTTGGTTACAAATTAATGATACCTGTTTGTTCTTCAAATGGGTCTTTTCACTGGGAATTGTCCCCATTCTTCAAATACTTATTTTTTTTAATTTCAGCAAAGTTGGACCTTCTGAGTAAGAAATTAAAACATAAGATTTTTTTTTCTGTCCCTTAGACTTTCAGATTGAAATTAAAAGAAAAAAAAAAGGAAAAATCTGGGCAGTGGTGGTACACATCTTTAATCCCAGCACTTGGGAGACAGAGGTACATAGATCTCTGTGAGTTGGAGGCCAGCCTGATCTACATAGTGAGTTTCAGGACACCCAGGGCTACAGAGAGACTTTGTCTCGAAGGAGGAAGGGAAAAAAAAAAAAAAAGGAAGAACAAGGCAGGCAGGCCTGGTGGCTCCTGCTTGTCATCCAAACATTCAGGAGGCAGAAAGATGGCCATGAATTCAAGGCCAGCCTGCGTTGAACACGCTGTAGCTTCAAGAGTAGCTTGGACTGTAAAGTAGGTCTTTTGAGAGAGAGCGACAGAGACCAGAACAGGTAGGCAAGTATACTTTGTATAGAATGTGGAAAGTAGGTTGTTTTGTTTAGGAACTACTTAGCACGCTATAAATTATGTATGAGTTATTCAGTGGGCAGAGATAGGTGGAGGAGCTATCTTGACCACAAGAGGAAGTGTGTCTGTATTTTAGGAACACTTTAATAGACTGTTGGTACCCAGTAAATTTGAGGTAGTATAATATTTGACATACTTTAATAGAAAGCTATGGTAGGTTCAAAATATTGTATAATCTTTTTCATCTATTTTTAAATTGTATAACTCACCAATAAATTCTGAGCAGGCGGTTATTAAATATAATTAAATTGTAGGCATGCACACAACAGAACAAAGGGATGCATTCTCAGCAAGCGAACAGGAGACTAGTGAGACAGCTAAAGAAATTTTCATTGGAGTTGGGGGAGGTTGCTGAATTTCAGGAATATCTCCCCCCACCCCCTTAAGCATTAACTTCTAAAAGAACAATACACACATATAGGAATTATACAATGTGTTTGCAAACAGACAAGGGTTTCCCACTTATAGTTGCTTTCTTTGCTTAAAGTCTACATGTTCTAATTGAGACTTTGTGCTTGTACAACCCAGACCATAATCTTACTATATTTATATTTAGATGGATTCATGGCTTCCTCAGGCCATAAGATAACGACTTTGGCTCAGGAAACAGCAAAAGATGCATAGCGCACAGTTAGGCTGTGGGATTATCAAAGTAGTCAAGTCCTCCCTTTAGCTTCTTATTCTCTGGCAATCAGATGACCAGCAGTCCCCTATGTTGTTGTAGAGCTTTGCTCTTTACAGCACTTCTGGCCTGATCTCATTTGATTTGAAGAATACCCATTAGTCTGCTCGAGCTGCCATAACAAAACACCATAGACCGGGTAGCTAAGCAGAATTTATTTCTCATAGTTCTGGACACTGAGAAGCTCAAAGTCAAGGTGTTGGCCAGTTCTGTTCCTTTCAAAGGCTGTTCTTCCAGACTTGCTGCTGTCCTTCATATGGACTTTCCTGTATACCTGGGTGGACATGGAGTAAGATCTCTGAATTTGTGCTGCTGCCAAAAGCAGTAAGCTAATTTGAAAATGGGTCATAATTTGGGTTTGAATGGAGATTCATTATCAGCATTCTTTATTATGAAAATTGTCTCATTTTGTATTTTACAGAAGATGAGTTAAGAAATATGGGGCCAGTAGATGCACAGGTGTACCTTGAAGAAATGTCCTGGAACAAAGGTTGGATTTTATTTTATTTTGTCGATTCCATACTGAAGAGAAATATTAGGATTTTTTTTTAATATGAAAGAAAATCAGGATATTTAGAAGTATTAAATAACAGCTTTACCTTTCTATAATCATTTTTGTTTGACCTGTTTTTATTAGCTTTACTAATTGAGGTAGTATTACTCATTTCTCATTTTCTATTCCAATTAAGTACATGTTTTTCATTTTTTTTACTGCTTTGATTTTTGCATCATTATCTGTGCAATATGGTAAAAAAAAGTCAAAAATGATAATATTTTTTGTGCTGACAAAGTAAACTCCTGTCAGAATTTCTTTTTGCCTTATATGGAATCAGAAACTGATAAGACAGGTCTTTTTAACACTCCTACCTTCTGCTTTGAAAGAGTTTACTGTATTTCTTTGCCCTCAGTTTCACTGTTTGGTTTGGTTAGCGCCAAGGTCTCAGGTATAGCCAGATCTCATCTCATCTCAAAATATCTAGGTTGCTGAGAATGACCTTGAACTTCTGGTCCTCCTCCTGCCACCTCCTGAATTCTGGGACCTTAGTCACAAAGCAGCACACACTGTTATGTGGAACTAGGGATTCCCTAGCACTACTCTGACTTTTGATTGTCCTTAAGAAAAACCTGCTTTGGCCTTGCCTTCCATGTCATGTCTTCTCTCCATTTTCTTTTAGTAGAATTTTAAAACTGTATTAACCAATGGAATTTCCACATTCTTCTGTTCTTTGAAATTGTTGTTGTTACACATCATCAGATTAGGATAACCTCGCTTTCTAAATGGAAGCCATGAGTATTATATTTCAGTAGTTCTCTGGGAAAATAAAATTACTATTTCCTAGAACCTTTTATATACTTTTAACTTTATGGATTCATTTTCCAGCTTAGGGTGTGATTCCCCTAAAGGTTTGCAAGTTCACTAATGAGTGTGGGTGTTGTGACAGACACAGCCACCCTTCTTTAAACCAAGCTTTTTTTTTTTTTTTTAAAAAAAAACTTTTCTCCTCTTATACAATTTATAGAATACATCCCAATGTCCTCCTCCCCTGCTTCCACCCTCCACGCCCCTTCTCCCTAGAAAAGAACCATCCCCCTAGGGTTATGGCACTATTAGGGCATGGCACAATGGGATGGAATGAGGCCAGGCACCAATCCCTACATCAAGAGTGGGCCAGGCAGCCAGGCAGGAGAAAAAGGGTCTCAAGTGCAGGTAAAATGGTCAGAGACTTTTTTTTTTTTTTTAAGGACATCAATCTAGACAACCATGAGATGTATTTAGGGTATTCTACAGGTTCTGTGTCTATGGCTTCAGTCTCTGTGGGCCCCTAAGAGTGCCAGTCACTTGACAATGTGGGGTTTGTTTTCCTGGTGTCTTCAGCCCATCTTGTTTCTGCCATTCCTCCTCTCCCCCTTCCATGGGGTTCCTTGATCTCTGTAGGATGTTTGGCCTTGGACCTCTCCATATGCTCCTCTTAGCCGCTGGAGGGGGCTCTGGTGAGGACTGGGTTAGGTACTGATCTATGAGTGGAGCATGACATCATTAGAAATTGTCTCCGGGTCATGTAACCTCTAGTTCCTGGCCTGGCCTGTCCTGATGTTTCAGTCAGGGGTTCCCTCCTTTGGAATGGAGTGCTGCCTTTCCATTGTCAATGAGGATCTTGCAGGGTATATAGGCATACGTCAGAGGTTTTGTGGCTGAGATGGTGTGCCAGTCTCACCACTGGAAGCCTTGCCTAGCCACAGGAGATGGCCTGCAGACTCCTTATCACAGATTATTAGGGATCCTTTTTAGTCTCCCTCATAGATTCCTCTGAATTTCCACTATACTAGGTCTCCCCATGGCCCCCTAATTGTCTCCCAATTCTTGTCATCTCTCCATATATTTTCTCCTTCCATTCCTCTGTTCCTCTCCTCCTCCTGGTCCCCTCTGCCCCCATTCCCTTCCTCCCCACTCCACCTGCACTCTCTGTTCACTTTCCACCCTACCAGGGAGATCCCTGTGTTCCAACTGGGGCCCTTCTTGTTACATAGTTTTTCTATATCTGTGGATACTAATACCTTTCTCCTTTGCCAAGTTTAATTTTTAATGACAGATTCTTTACTTAGTGCTCTATAGAATCAAGCCATAAGCAGTACTGATTTAGAAAAAGAATTATGTTTTTACCTATAGAACAACTATATCTAGCTATCCACATGAAATTCTGGGGTAGAAGATTATATTTACCTTAAATAACCAGAGTTCTGGGGTCCTTTGTGGCAGAGTCATTGTAGTAACAGGAGGGTCCACTTTTGTAGAAGCAACAGTGGCCTCTCTTCATTCCCAGCTGTGGAGAGACAAACTAAAATAGGACATTCATTTGAGATTTGTCCAAGGAAATATATTTTTAAAAAATATACTTTGAGGCTGAAGTATATATACCCTTGGTTTACACATAGATGGTTCAATGGTTGCAAGCACCGCTGCTTTTGCAGAAGACGGGTTCAATTCCCAGCACCCATGTGGCAGCTCACAACTGTCTCTATTCCAGTTCCAGGGATCTACCACCCTCCTCTGGCTTCTGCAGGCACCGCACACATTTGGTACATAGACATACATGCAGGCAAAACACCAATACACATAAAAGTAAATTTTAAAAAAATTTTTAAATATACTTTGACTCCTTATTAGTCATTAGATGTTTGTTTAGTTGCTTATTGAACAAATTAGTTCTTGATGTAGTTGGTAATACTTTGCTTGCTAATGGTGTCTAATAGCATGAAAAGAGTAAAAGCATGTGAGCATTTGGTTATGCAGTTTTAAGATTTTATTTGGCCTACAACCATACTACCCTTAACATGCCCAATCTTGTCTGATTTCAGATAATCAGGGTGGGGCCTGGTTAGTACTTAGATGGGAGATCACCTGGGAATACCAGGTGCTGTAGGCTTTAAAAAATAAAAATAAAAATAAAAATAAAAATAAAAACCCAGCACTTGGGAGGCAGAGGCAGGCAGGTGTCTGTGAGTTCAAGGCCAGCCTGGATTGCAGAATGAGTTCCAGGACAGCCAGAGTTACAATAGAGAAACCCTGTCTCAGGAAAAAAAAAAAAAAAGATTGTTTTTATTTTTGTTTTAAGGGAGACTCTCATGTAATACAGACTAGCTTCAAACTGGCAAGATAGAGGTAGAAGGCCTTGAACTCCTGATCCTCCTGCTTTCACCCTCCAAATGCTGGAATTACAGGCATGCCCAGTCTAAAATTTTATTGTAAATCGGTAGTTTTAATTTTAGATTGGTGGTTTAGTTAGTAAATATATGAATTTTCTGATATAAGTGAAAATTCCAACATAGTAAAGGAAGTACAGAAAATGAAATCACCATGGATTATCAGAAGTATGTTTTTGTCCCAGAATCATTGTGTATGTCTGTGTGTGTGTGTGTGTGTGTGTGTGTGTGTGTAAATGGGGGGTGTGTGCATTTGCCCATATGTGTGCCAAAGGTGGATGAAAAGATCTTTCAATTGCTTCTCCATGTTATTTTTTTGAGAGTCTTTTCACTGAATCCAGATCTCAGATTGGCTAGATTGGATGGCCAATAAGTTCCTGGGTCTACCTGTTTCCACTCTCTGGAAACCAGTGCAGGGGTTATAGGTGTGTGCCACCATGACTAACCTTTATATGGGTGCTGGGGGTCAAACTCAAGCCCTCATGTTAGCGGTAAGCACTTTACCCACTGAGCTATCCCCCTAGCCTCTCCTAACATAATTTTCATAGTAAAAATGAGTCAGCAGAACCCCAGCTATAGCCAGAGTCAATAAGAAGCATACATAGTTCATCTTACATGCTTCAGACTGGGGTTCTAACTCATTGGTACACATGCATGAAGCCCTTGGTTTAATCCTCTTACTGCCAAAAGGAGAAAGAGGGGATTAAGATATAGACCATCTTGGCTGTTATTTTAAATTTTTATAAAGATGGAAATGATCTTTTCCTCCTGAGAAAAATGAGCAATATCTGTGTAAAGTCTGGATACTTAACAGAAGTATTAAAAACTAATACAGGTTTTAAATTAGCTTTTTTGTGGTTAGAAAGAGCAGTTGGCATGTGAAGTTAATGACAGGCCTATCAGGTAAGCACATTACATTGTTTGGATTCCTTCAGGATCATTTTCACAATGGCTTTGGGTGGTGAGGATCCAAAAAAGGAGAAGTTGAACACGCACTTGAGAAACATGGCCCCGATGGTGCATTTTATTATGCTGAAAACACTGAGACACTGAACCTAAGTGTTCCTCATACAATAACGTTGGTCATTTTGATTTTCATACATTGCATCTAAAATGGCTTACATAACTATACAGCTTTAAGACCTCAGTGAAGAAGAAATTTCAAGCTGATATGAAGTATCCATGACAAATCTCTAGGTGGCCTATGGTGCCCTATGTGTCACTAAGGAAGCATGTCACCTCAGATTGTTTCTCAGTGTTCCCTGAGGTGGTTTAGAAAGGACATGAAGGCAAAACACCAATGTACACATAATAAAAATAAAAAAAATAAAATAAAATATTTTTAAAATATTTATTAAAAAATAAAATATTTTTAAAATAAAATATTTTTAAAACATACCATTGGCAAAGCCAGGTATGTTAGCTCTGACTGTTCTGGAATTCACTCTGTAGACCAGGCTAACCTTGGACTTACCAAGATCTGCCTGCCTCTGCCTCCTAAACACTGGATCAAAGGTGTGCACTACCACATCGGGCTAGGCATGGTGGCTTCTTATCTCAGCCTGTAATCCTAGAACTTGGGAGGCTAAGGCAGGGAATAATGCAGATTGGGGTCAGTAATGGCTACTTAGTATGGCTGTCTCAGACAAATTAAAAACGGGAGCGGAGGAGAAGGGAAAACAGAGCTTGACAAATGGATCCCAGGGACATGCATGGTAGAAGGAGAGAACCAACCAACATATGCACCTTATCTTCTGGCCTCTATACACATGCCATGGCATGTGCGCACACATACACACACTCTCGCGTGCATGTGCACATGCACACAAACACCCCCTCACACACACACACATTGGCTTAAACATGGGAGATATTTGCATTTCTAAATTCAGAATTATTTATGGAGAACACCCACATTGTGAGAAAGAATAAAGAGCAAGAACAGATTTGTTTTCCTTTTTGATAAGGCAGCACATAAAGTTGGCCTAATCACCCATTTTTCTAAGACTTCATTTTATATAGAGCAAGCACAAGATAGCTGAAACTTCCTCCATCTGCACAGAGTGAACTCTAAATGTAGCCAACTTGGAGAGTCTGCTGAAGCTAAAGCTACTATTTGGATCATGTGCCCACTGAGATGGCATTTGTCTCTGTAAGTTATGAGTGCAGTAAGATAGATTATGACCTGGTGAGTTCTGATAACTACAATACTTCCCAGAGATAGTAAACTAGAACAGCAGCAGGATCAGAGGCTTTCAAAGGACAGTAGGCTCTAAACTTGCCATTTCCATCATTACTATCCTGGCACCCAGAGGGTGAATCAGGATAACTAGAGTTCAAGGCCTATCCTAGGCTACATAGCATAACTCTGGCTTTACACATAAAATTTAAGGAGCTGGCAAAATGGCTCAATGAATAAAGGTACTAGTGGTCAAGCCTGACAACTTGAGTTGGATTTCCAGAACCCACATGGTAGAAGGGGAGAACTGGCTCCCATAAGCTGTTCTCTGATCTCCACACTCATGTCATATGTATATGAGCACATGTGCATGCATACACATACACACACAAAGTAAATGTAATACGTTTAATACAAAACAAACATTTAAAACCCATCACCAGTTGTACTATATGCATGTGATTTCCCTATAGTACTTACGATTTTAAATACAAAGCAAACAGATACATAACTCACAGAAAAAAACAAACAAAAGCAAGTATTTCATATGGTATTGTATTTGAGTCACATGGTTGTAGAAAGCCGCGGCCAGCTTGAGGGAAACAGTTGATGTAGCCACCTTCTATAGAAGAGACTTCAGCAAATACCATGCTCCTTATATCCTCACCTTTAACATCTTAAATGCTTTGCTGAGAATTTCCAGGACTCTTAAGAAAACAGAAAATTTCAAGTGAAGTTCATGGCTTACTCTGAGCATCCTTTGCCCCACTGCCATCATGACCATCAGTCAGTGCACCGGCCTATTGCCACTACAGAAAGAGACTCCTGTATGAGAAACACTGTTCCTATGCAAGAGAAATTTTCCAACTCTCTTTTAAACTCATGTTTATCTGCACCTGGCTTCGTTGTTTCATTTTAGTTTCTCTGGGACATGTTCTGTATTTGGAATGATTTTAGCAGAGTAGGTGATTATAAGCATTTCAGGGATTATTGTTTACTTTGCAGATGATGAGTCTTTCTCTCTGAGCTGTCGCTGTGGTGGAAAATACACGGTCTCCAAGGATGAAGCAGAAGAAGTGAACCTGATTTCTTGTGATGCGTGCTCATTGATGGTGGAACTCCTTCATCAGAGCTGAACTGAGCGTGCCTGGGGATCCTTTAACTACAGTCAGCATGGTCCCAGAGGCCATTAGGGCTTCCAGGAGATAGATGTTTTCTTGTTGTTATTTGTATAATTTGTAAAAATAATATAAGATCATCAAGCAATTACCACCTCAGATTAACAAATTAATTCAGTTGTTTATATGTACCTACTTACAGGATATCACAAAAAGGACTTAAATTATATTTTTGGATTTTTATCTTTTGTTTTCTCTTTGGTACAAAATAAGTATTTATTTTTTAAAGTATAAATGTCTTTTTTAAAAATTGGGTAAGAGTATTCTTTTTAGTTATTATTTTTCAATCGTGTGTGTGTGTGTTGTGTGTGTAGGGCAAAGGACAATCCGTGAGGAGTTTATTCTTCTCATCTCTCACCATGTGAGTTCCAGGGATCAAAGTTGGTTTGTGGTAAGTGCTTTTACATGTTGAACCATCTTGCTGTCCCTAATTATGAAGTTGTTGATCTAAAAGATGATGTTTTTAGTTGTTAAAGTTATAGGCCTCTTGTATACCTATTTCAAATTCTGGGGCATTCAAGTAAGATTAGAATTTTTGTTAACAAAATGTGAGTCCAGTTCTGCCCTAAACAAGGCTAGATATGAGTTTCTATGAATTTATTTCAAAGCTGGTAAAGAGGACCAAGTGTTAGAAAATGTGACTCTAGTCCTGTTCCTGGTCTAAAGCTTGGCAGCATCTATCTTTACTTCAGATGTAATTTAGGAAAAGAAAACTAAAATTTCTTGAAATTTGAATTTTTTTTTATTTAATTGCCTCCATTTAAGAATAAGGAGCCATTCATTTCATTACTAGTGTAGTAAAGGGCTTTTATAATGAATGAGTACTGACTATAATAGACTGTAGATGTCATATCCTATGTGACTTCTCTTTGTATATAATATTTTGTGTGCAGTGTAGGCCAGAATTCATTTTATGAACACTGAGGAACCCTTATGAGATGCAACTCTAATTTTCTTAGCACAGATGAGCATCTTTGTCTTAGGTCTGACTCTTGGTGTCAGCAGAAGAGCTTAGACTCAGAGTGGCTTAGTTTTAGTCTTAAACTCTTGTAAAGAGAGCTGACATTGGAGGCACACTTGAGAACAGATTGCTTTCATTGTACTAGCACCACCAAAATTGAAATGTGAGGTAGTCATTTAGATTTCTACTCCAAGATGTTCTTATATCAAAAAATTTAGAAGGAAAACTTGTTTTGGATTAATTTTTATCCAAATATTTTTAATTAATGTATACACCTAGTATGATGTTTTACTCTTACATTTAATTAAAAATATAAATAAAACTGAGTAGCAAATAGTTTATTGGTAAATTCATGGTTTCAACTGCAGTAATAAATTTATTTGAATAGGAAACAATAATCAAGTCAAAAAAGTAAATGCTTGCTAATCTTCAGAAAATCTGTGGGCATTTGGGCTGTCACGAAGAAATCCAAAATCACTGAAAGGCCAAACCTGTAAAATGAAAATACAGTTGAAGACAATTAGTGAAAATTCCTTCTGATGTTCCCTTTTCCTGTCTGTGTTAGATAAAGCAATGCATTCACTTCAGTTATTCTGAAAGTAAACACGTCTATTTAGTCTGGGGCATTCAAATACAATACAAAAACCATGTTTGTTTAGTATATCAATATAAGTTTGTGAAGACAGACTGTTTCCTTTTACCCTCTTAAAATCAGTTATACTGCCAATCTGTGGTACTTGATACTTTAATGTATCAAGCACTTGATATGGTACTTGAATATTCCATCTGTTTAAGTATAAAGAACTCTGAACATTATCCAGTATTTGAGTTTTTATTCCTGTGCCTTGTAATAAAGAGGGAGCAGGTGTGGTGATGTACATCCATGATACCGGCATTTGTGAGACAGAGGGAGGAAGGTGGAAAGTTTAAGGCCAGTCTGAGACTACAGACTGACACTCTGTCCAAAGCAAAATTATGTCAATCAATAATGGAAGAACCAGTGAAGATGACAATGTCATTTAAGACTTGTACATTCAACACAGTCATATGCCTACCTAGGGCCTGTAGGATTTGACTGGGTCTGCCTGCATTCCAAGCAGACTGAGCCTGGCCTGCTGTTGGAGAAGTGCTTGCTGAAATGCCCAAGATATGACTATTGCTGTAAAAGTCATACGTGACAGAATTTGATTTCTGTAAACTTAGAGGTTCTCTAGGCTACCCCTAATTTAGTTCGAATTTTATTATAAAAAAATTCTGTTATTCCCCTTAGGAGCAGAAGACAGGATAATGCCTTGTTCATAGCTCTTAAGTAAAGGCAAAATGTTCATCAAATGCAGTCACTGCAACGGTTAAGTCAACTTGGCAGCCCATGGATTTTAAAGTTCAATTTGGGAAAACCACCCCCAATTCAGAGAATAAAGCTGGTGTTTTAGGCATTAAGCCATACCTTAAAGAAGATCCGTCCTCTTATTAGTCCATATGGTATAGGTCCATAATACCTGGAATCTGTAGAATTCTGTAAGTTATCACCCTCTAACCAAACGTGACCTGTTGGTACCTGGAATTAGTAAAGAAAAGTAGGCCCTTTAGAATCAAGAAAACCCCAACAGGGAACTATCACTAAAAAAATATGTTTCTTAAAGAACTGGCTCTATGATGCACACCTAGAATCCCCACGCTCAGAGGAGACCGAAGCAGGGGGATCATGAACTCGCAGCTAGCCTGGGCTACACAGACCCTATGTAAAAGATAGATTTCATTTGGAGGTAGAGCATATGTCTTAAAGTCTTCCTTTATACATGTCTTAAGAATTGCTATTTTTGCTTTCATTTCTTACTAAATAACTAAATATCAAAGGTCTCCACATTTTGAAAAGATCCTTTTATTATACATTTCACAAACATTAATTTGTAGAAACCCCAAACTAAGGTTGTAAGAAATGAAAACAGTGTAGCAGTGTCATTAATTTAATAGACTTCAAAAGAGGTCATTAGGCTGCTGACTGAAAATGTGCCCTCCTGTTATAATAACAACATAAGCAGGGCAGCCAGCAACATCCTGGGGCCAGTTCCAAGGCCAGACCTATTAGAATGCTCATGATGAACTAAGTGGTAATGGCTTGTGACATCAATTACAAATAATCTCATCATTTTATTGCAGTGGGCTTGTCAGAGTTCTAATTAAGACCCCTGTCCTGCCTTTGTACAGGCCATATCGTCACTGCCTTATATGTTGATAATGACCATCGAGAACCAGAAGGACCTATTATAAAAACATCAGTTGCAAATTAATGGCAGTGACCTTCTACTAGATAAAAAGATAAGTCCTGTGTATTAACTGGCAAAAGTTTAAGTTTTTACTCAATTATAATCCTTTTGAGAAGGTGAAACTTTTCAAAAATGCATTCCTCTAATGAGACATTTACTCACTATTATCTATTTAGTATAAACTTAGAAGGTGCTTTCTGGCAGTAATATGTACACCAGCTTTTAATGTTTATATTTTAAAGTTTTGTTATGCAAGAAAACTTGATTAATCAGACTAAAACAATTACTGGGAAGATCTCGTCACTTTCAGTAGGGCTTATATGTACACCCTATAATTTTATTTTTGGTACCACAATTTTCTTTTTGTATATTCTTGATTGCATTTAAATTTTAAGTTCATTTTCATAAGATATTTCTGGGATTTATTGATTATAGGAACTAGTTTCAGGTCCTAGAGCTAATAACAAGTCTAGTTACTACCTGTATCACAAACTAACTGGTAGGCAGCAATGTTTTGGAAGGATGTGGCCTTGATCACAAGGAGTGGCATAAAAGAGGAATAAGAAAAAAATGCATGTTTTATTTCGTTTGATCTTTTAGAACACGTTGTAAAAAAAAAAGTCACTGATGTTATAGAAAAAGTAGGCTCCTACATGTGATATGCTAGCTCCTGGCTGTTTGATTCTCACATATGCTACTGCACTTGCATCTATTTATAGTAAGAGGATAATTTACTCTTAGACTTGATGCTTCGTGTAACATACCCAACCCAAGATGACAGTCTCATTACTGATGTTCCGTTTAATTCAAGAGTCTCTTATAAAAGGAAAATCTCTTAAGTATTGATCTGCTTATCTTGGTATATCCAGACATTTTTAATAATTATGTTTGTAGGATATGTAGAATTCTTTTATATTTATATCGACATACATATTCTTTGTACAGAGTTAGATTTCAGATGTTTCTTTCAAGCATATCATGAACTTTGTCATCTGTTCTCCCTCCCAACTCCTGTTATTCCTCCCCAACATGCTACTCTTCTCCCTTCCTCTAGTCCATTTTATTTTCATGCCAAACATGTCTGTGCACATATATGTGTGTATGACATGAAAGCACATACGGAATTACGTATGTGTAAAGAATTCTAGGACCACAAGAGAGAAAATATACAATGTTTGTCTTCCTGTGTCAGGCTTATCTCACTTAATATGGCCATTTCCATTTGCATCCATTTCCCCAGAAAATAACAAATTTCTTCTTCTTTATACCTGAATATAACTGCATCATGTATATACACCTGTATATACACCATTCTTTCATGCATGCCTCTCTTGACATATGAAGAGGCTTATTCAATTAACTTGGCTATTGTGAACTGTGCTGCAATAAACATGAATGTGGTATGTTGCTTTAAGAATTCTTTGGGTGTATACCCAGAAACAGGATAGCTGGATCATATCATATTCTATTTCTAGCTCTTTGAAGAAACTTTCATTATGAATTTCATATTAGCAAAACCAATCTACATTCCCATCAGCAATATAAAAATGTTCTGTTTCCCACATCCTTGCCAATATATGGGTTTGTTTGTTTGTTTGTTTTTTCAAGACAGGGTTTCTTTGTGTAGCCCTGGCTGTCCTGGAACTCACTTTATAGACTAGGCTGGCTTTGAACTCACTGAAATCCACTTGACTCCACCTCCCAAGTGCTGGGATTAAAGGTTTTCACCACCACTGCCCATTGTTTTTTGTTTTCTTAATGATAGCCACCCTAACTGGGGTGAGATGGAAACTCAATGAAACTTTAGTTTCTGTTTTCCTGGTGGATAAAAATGTTAAACAATTTATTATGCTGACTGGCTATTTGCATTACTTTTGAAAACTCTCATTTTATTAGCTCATTCACTGATTCTGTGCATATATATATATATTTTTTTTTTCTGTCATTATTTATTATAGCTAGTATATTTTCTCCCATTCTGTAGCCTGTTTCTTCACGTGGTTATTTTCTTATTGTGTAGAATTTTTTTTTAAAACATCATGCAGTCCCATGTGTTAGTTCTTGGTAGTTATTTCCTGACTTCCTGACATTCCTCAGAATGTCCTTGCCCATTTTTTTTTCCTCTAATACTTTCCAAATTTCAGGTCTTACATAAAGAACTTTAATCCATTTTGAACTGACATTTGTACAGAGTGATGGGGTAATCTAGTTTTGTCCTTCTGCAAGTGGCTAACCAGTTTTCCCAATACCATTTATTGAAAAGAGTGTTTTTGGCATCTTAGTGAAAAAAACAAACAAAACCATAATCAGGTGGTTATAGATGCATGGATCCTCTCTTCTATCCTGTTGATCTAAGTGTCTTTGAACCAGTACCCTGCTGAATTTGTTAAGGTTCTGCAATGCAACCTGAAATTGGTGTTGTATTAACTTCCAGCACTGTTCCTGTTGGTAGTAAAGGGATCCATATGGTGGGGGAGAGAGGCAGGCATCTCAGCACCTGCACTAAGGTGAGTACCTTGGCCTTTGGCACACTGTGTCTCCCTTTAAAATGACGGATCCTGGCACAGCGGTTGAACCCCAAGATGGGAAAGCTTGCTGGGGTGGTGCCTGCTTCCTCCATCTTTACAGAAACCTTGTTCACCAACATTGGTGAAACAGAAAGGTTAAGAGCTTAAACATACAAGCCTAAAATTGGTTGGACCTTTCCAGACCTTGTCCATGCCCCTGCTATAGCAAGCTTTAGGTAGGCTGACTGAAGTGTCTAGTAAACATGGACCAAAGCAATTGAACCGCCCCTTTATGCAACACCTGCTTCTTCTCTAATGTCCTGCTTCTTTCTAAATAAAGTAGATCTGAACCATCTTGGGGACCCTCTGCTCCCATAAAAGACCACATGTTACTTTTGATCAGGTTTGCTTTGACTACTATTGAGTTTATGGTTCTCTGTGAATTAGAAGACTACTTTTTCTATTTCTGTAAAAAAAAAAAATGGTGTTGGAATTTTTATGGAGATGCTTTGAATCTATAGGTTGCTTTTGGTGGTACAGCCATTTCAGTATCTCTGTGTTGATCGATGAGAATGGGAGGTTTGTTCATTGTATTCCAGTGTTGTCCTCAATGTCTTCAAGATTTTGAATTTTTCAGAGTAGAGTTCTTTTGCTTCCTTGGTTAGGTTCTTTACTAAGTATTTCGGTGGGTGTTGGTTGGTTGCAGTCTGTTTAAGCCCATTTTGAATAGTATTAATTTTCTGATTTGTTTTCACATCACTTGATGTGAAAAAAGCTACCGGCTTTTAAAATGTTTTTGTATCTAATGCAAACAATTTCAGTGGGGCCAGTAAAGTCTACAAGTATAGTGCTGAGTTCATTTTAAAAATAAGAACATCACCAGGCTGGTGATATGGCTCAGTGGCAGAGGGTCTGTCTGGTGAGGCCCTGGGTTTAGTTCCAAGCACTGCAGAAGATAATCAATACTATATCTTATACATAAGCATGTTTATTGCTGGTGTTGTTTATATTGTTATGAACCCACACATGCAGCTCCTTCGTGTTAGTTTGAGGACTGTCCTTTCACACTTCTTGTAAATCTATATGCAAGGAATTTTTCAACTTTCCTTAAAAGTTCTAAGTTCTGTGTGAAAATATCTTTATTTTACCCATTTTTTAAAAATATTTCAAAATTACTGATCTTCTCTTTTATAGCTGCAATCCTGCTATCAAATCCAAGTAGAAGAATTTCAAACAGGAAAAATTTCATTTGTTTCTTTATTTACCATTTTTTTCTCAGTATGTATTTGTTTCCCCTGATTCCTTGAAAACAATTAGAAATAGCATTTTACAGTACTTTGTGTTAATTCTATTATCAGATGTGTCGTTTCTGGGCCTATTTACCTGATTCATTTCTGAGTCTGAGTTGCCTTTTGCTGCTTCTTCATGGAGCTAGTGATGTATGACTTACATAGACATTCTCTGTTGATCTGTTGCCAATCTCTTAGATTCCAGCAGCTGCAGATCAGCTTATTCCTTTCAAGCCTTATTTTCAAGCTACTTTCAAGCTATTTTCAAGCTACAGGGAGGAGTTCCTTCTCCCTGTACTACTAAGGCACAATCTTTCCAGGCCTCTACTTGATGGCTTGTCCACACTGGCTTAGGAAACTCCAGTGTCTTTCAGTTTTGTATGAGTTCTAGGAATTGAACCATATAACTCCCAAGTTAATCATGTTTGCTTGATTACTAAGTTTCACCATAAATAGGTCCAATTTAGTATTTAGCTGTCAACCAAGTGAATATGATTATAGATCTATAGAGATCTTTTTGTAGCTCCTGTCTTCCTAGTGACCATGTGATCCATATGATCCACAAATTTTAGTCAACAAATGGTTGTCTAGCATGCCACCAGGCCCTGTGTTCTAGCTACAGAACCACATAAAATGAAAACTGTTGTTGCACACTTGTAATACCAGCACACAGGACGAATGGAAGATCATAAGTTCATGGTTATCCTACTTGGGATCACTTCCAGTAGCTTCTGTTACATGCTTCCTTTTTTATTTTAACTTATTTATTTTATTGTGGAAACAGGATCTCACTATGTGGCTTTCTCCTGGAACTTACTTATATAAACCAGTCTGGCACTGAACTCACAGAGATCCTTCTGCCTCTGCCTCTCAAGTACAGAGATTAAAGACAAACACCACCACCCCAGCTCCATCTTACCCATATTTTAAAAAAAATCTATAAAAAGGTTTGCAAACTCAGCATGCCATTATATACAAATAAGGACATGTACTGTCCACTATGATACTATGTGGCAATAGTATAAATGTTGGTCAATAAGCAGAAGCTAAATAAAATATAATTCATTTATAAAACAGAGATGATTAAAATACGAAAACCTATAATAATTAATAAGGAATGAACTAATGGAAAGATTTCTACAACTGAATCAAGGAAAATGTAAATTTCAGAACTGTGTGCATAAAAGGATAAAGCCCTTGCTTTCTGTCTCAAATTTTATATTTTTATTATAGCATGCAATATCTAGAAATCTAAAATATATATACATATGCATGCATGTATATCTTAAACTGCTTCACCTTTTTACTGATTCTTGTACTTTTATTTTTAAGATAGTATCTGAGATACTATCTTATGTATTATCTTACATATCCTATGTATCCCAGGCTGTCCTTGAACTCAATTCCTTCCTTCAACCTTCAAAGTGCTGGAATTACATGTATGTGCCATCTACCATCAAAGCCCAGCTTGACTTTACTATTAATGCTTTGTGTTTCTTTTTTATTTGTTTTGTTGAGATGGGGTCTCACTACGCAGCCTTGCCTGCACTAAATTCACTACTGTAGAATATGCTGACCCCAGAATCACAGATCTGTCTGCCTCTGCCTCCGAAGTGCTAGTATCAAAGGTGTGCATCACTATTTCTAGCTGCCTGATACTTTTAAAGATTTGTTTTTGATGTATGTGTATGTACATGTTTTCATCTGCATATTAGAATGCACACATGCATACAGGTGCTCATGGAGACCAGAACTGGGCATCAGATCCCCTGGAGCTGGAATTTCAGGCCATTGTCAGCTCCTAGCCACTGAAACATTCCATCAACCCCCCAGCCTGATACTGTTCAAAAGGAAATTCTGTAATGATGCAAGCCAGGGATAGCTTTATTAACATTTCTAAGTTTTTGGCCCCTGGTACTACAGTGAGGACAGGCTAGTTTCCAACTCATACAATAGACTTCTGCTGCGTTGAAGAGTGCAAATAAAATCTACAATTATATTAAACCACATGAAAAAGAAGTTTAAAGCAATCCTATACTAAAGTATGAAAAGATAAAGATGACAGAGTAAAATATACCTATGTTTTTAAAAGCTATGAAAGCCTTATAACTAGGGCTTTAAAACATTCTAATAAACAATGTTTTTGCAAATTTCAAATTCCATTTATTTGTTTGTGTTGTTTCCCATAATCAACATTTTCTAAGTCAGAATACTTTTCTTTTGAAACTGTTGTAAGTCTGCCATACTTACTTCCTGAGCCATGATAAAAGCTAATCTCAGGGCTGGGAAAAAGGATCCAGCCTGCAGTTCTTAAGGTCTGGTTAAGTGCCTCCTTTTTAGTACAAGCAACAAATGTAATTGCCTCATAGTCTGCGGGTGTTCATTTAACACAGGCAGCTTTGCAAGGCAAGCCACAGGTGGTATCTTTCTTGAGTCAAGTGAAATCTGATGAGAGCTTAAAATATCAAATAACACATCTACTAAACTATAATCACTCATTTATTTGATTAAGCAAAGTACACCTAATTTAAAAAATTTTTTGACTAAAAAGTAAGATATTTGTATGCTGACTTTCCAAATATTTCAAAACAGAAAATCCTAAGAAATGATTGTTTATAAGCTACAGATCTTGTAGTTTAGAAGCAACAGCACAGGTGTGCATTGGCCCTACCTATGACTTATGTATGGATCATAATGGTTCTTCTAATAAGTACGTTAAAAACATGAAGTCTAGAAGAGGAGTTATCTTTTGAAATTCTTTTTTGCAGGTTTTTTTTTCCCTATAATGTATAGGAAACACACATTATGAAATCATTCAGATTAGGCCCTTTTGTTTCTTTTTAGCAAAAGGAAATGAGAGAGATAGAGCAAGAGCACTTTAGTCTCGAAAGCATTTCATCTTACGCACATATTTTTAAATATCCTTTTTATAACTCAGGAAATATAATGTTTAATTCCTTGCCTGGAAAAAAAGCCAAATGATGAATGTACACTCGTAAGATGTCATTTTTAATTCTAACAATTATTAGCCATATAATTTTTATGTTACTATCTTCCGAGTAAAGTGCTGAGTCAAGTATCTACACTCGTATGTAACTAAAGCACATTCTGCTGCTTAATTATAACTTGCACATTGAAAATGTAGCCATGGTAAGGCCTTATATGCAGAAACAAAGTAGTTTACTAATAATACTATTCCAGCTGGGCATGGTGACACATACCTCCTGGCACATGGGAGTTGAGGGAGGATTGCCACAGGTTCTAAGCTAGCCCAGGTCACAAAGTGAGTTCCAGGCTGTGAGGCGCTGTCTCAAAAAATCAAATACAAAAAACAACAACAACCCCCCAAAAAAACCCAACCACACTTGATGTAATACAGGGAGCATGTAAGAGTTATGACAATACAGAAATAAATACTAAATACTCAATTTCTTGTCCGTTCAGGGGGTGGGGGGGTTAAACAGTTGGCAAATCGGATGCACACTATAAAAAATATACATGTAAATATGCTTCTGATTTTAGGCGTCTTTTGGGAGAGGTGGTGGGAGGCGTAGCCCTGGCTGGCCTGGAACTAACTATGTATACTAGGCTTGTCCCAAACTAGGTGTGCACCACAATGCTTGGCAGCTGTATTCTAGGAAGGAAAAAAGGAAGGGAGGGAGGAAGAAAGAAAGGAGGGAGGAAAAATTAGATTTATTTATTTATTTGTGTTTTGCTTGCACGGATGTATGTGTACTACATGTGTGCCTGATGCCTGTAGAATTCAGAAGAGGGCACTGGATTCCCTGGAACTGGAGTTACAGATGGTTGTGAACTACTAGGCGCTGGGAATTAGACCCAGATCCTCTGCAAGATCAGGCAGATGCACAAATACAACCTGCTGCATTTTTGATGTTTGTATGTATATGATTTCAGTGTTAACCACTTTGTATTGGATAATCAACAAGAGTGTTCATTCTTGGGCTAATTCTCCCTCTCTCAAAAGTCATTAGTTGCATGTACCCTAAGAGATTTTCCCCTTTCCACATTAGCAAGTCTATTGATACTGTCATTATTTAGGTCTTGTTTATGCAGCCATTTCTAGGAGACACAGATTTATAGCAGACTTATCTGGTGGGGCTCAGCTCCCCATGATCCCTTGATCTCCATATTTATCTACTTGTGTTTTTCTGTAATGGCTGCATTTGTTGTAAAGAGAAGCTTCTTTGATAAGGAGTGGTAGCTACACTTATCTGTGGGTGTAAGGATAACTTTTAGAACATAGTTCTAAATGTATGCTGGCAAGTAGAGTGACAGTCATAAATTCTCATCTAAGATCCATGACTTTATTAGGCTAAGGTAGTGAGCAAGGTTTCTAGTACCAAGCATGATTCCCCCTCCTACTGAGTGGGCCTTAAGTCGATTAGATAGCTGTTGGTTACTGCCAACATATGAGTGTCTGAAGACATTTTTTTATGATGACGTAGGTAAAACAGAGTAGAGGAAGGTCTTTAAAAGCTAAGGTTGATGTTATAGGATTGAGAGGATTAAAATCCCGTGCTGACTGCAAGATCATGAAAATAAACTAGGTATCAGCAGCTAATATAAAATACAATGTATCTTCAGATTATTAGCAAATTATATATTTTTTATTCTTGATGACATTCATGTAGACAATGAAATATGATATCTACCTCCATTTCCCTCCTTCCAGCCCCACCTCATATGCCTTGACACATTGCTCTCCATCTTTATGCCTGTTTTGTTTTTTTGATAACTCACTAAGTCTAATGTATTTATCCATATCTGCATGGGTTTGGGGCATTCACTGAGCACAGGAAACTTAAATGGTCACACTTTCACAAAAGAATTATTCTCCTCCCAGCAGCTGTCAATTGCCAATAACTCCTCAGGGATAGGGTCTGGAGATCACCTACTCCACCCATGCCAGAAATTTGAATGACTTGATTTTACATAGGTCTTATGAAGATAACCAGAGGCTCAACTGAGTGCAGTAGCCACACCATCTCTAAAAGCCAGCATTTCACAGCACTCCTCCCCATCCTCTGGCTTACATTCTTTTCATGTTTTTGGAGACTTAATAAATTCTTAAATTTGTTCAAAACCTATGTATTTTCTCATAATTCTGAAGTTAGCCACTTTCCTCACAGGGCCATCTAACCCTTTTCTAAAGCTCATAACTTGGATATCATTTTTAAGTCCTTTGGTTTCCCATTATTTTCACTGTTCAACATTATCTAGTTATATATTCTCAATCTCTCTGAGATATTGTTACTCCTTTCCATTCTCCATGTTACTATCTCAGACCTCATTTTCAGATTACTCTCCAGATTCCCCACCTCTGGGAACTCCCATTCCAAACTGTCTTTAATCTCAGAATGAATTTTATAAATTAACTCTCTTCGTGTTATTCCCCCGCTTGAGAAATACAAAGAACCAAGTTTGTCTTTTCATTGTCATCTCTTTCACGATGCACCCGCCCTCCCCCCAGCAGCTTCGTTTTGGCAGTTACCCAAGTATAATGCTACATTCTTACTCCTAGGAGTCTCATGAAGGCTGTTTTAAAAGTCCTCTCCCACCCCTCCCTCTGTCCTCTCTTCTAAGTTCAGTGACCTGGCTGCTCCTGAGGCAGCCTCACTAAGGCAGGCACCGGTTTTGGTTTAGGGCCAGAAGTCCTTTTCAGTATATGTCCCCAAAGCAACTTTAACGTTCTTTAAAAAGGAAAATCAGGTCAAATTTCAAGTTGCTTCAGATGACACAGTCTGATTTTAGAGATTCATATACACAATATGCAGGAAACAGATAAGAATTTTCAGTTCCACGTTAGGTGACTAAATTATTCATCTATAGCTGTATTTTCTTTTATATTGCTTGGCTGCCTTACCCTGTTGGCTTTGTGTACACATTTGGTAATGATATAAGCACTACTGTGTCACATAAAGTGATGTGTTTTTCTCTTGTAGAATTTATAAAGGAACAGGAGAATAGCCCTCAACTGATCTAGGTTGCCAGTACATATAATACTGATATTTTCTTTCTAATTTACTATGTGCAACCACTTTAAAACATGCATATTTATTTTTATGTTATCCTCCTTACCATTCCTATTTTAGGTAGAAAATAGTTAAGAACAGTGAGAATACTTGTATAAGCTAAGATTAAGTGGATCACAGAAACTATATGTAACCTGTCAAAATCTAATTAACCATGGTGGCAGGGCAAGAACTTCATTAGCTGCTTCTTCCAAGACATTTGAACCTGTTCTGCCTTGGCAACAGCCAGTATTTTTTCCAAGCAGATTTTAGGAGGCCATTTGACAAGTGGAACTTTTCTCCTTAATCACAACAGAGTTTGGAGTGGGATTCAGAACTTCTATTGAACATCAGTGTTACGACTTCAGTCTTTTTTTTTTCTCAATTATATTTAGGCAACGTTAAGGTACAGAGTATCAGGTAACTTACGCAATGAAATACACATTTTACTGTACTGGATGAGGCCTCTCTAGATTTTTACCAATATTACTACCATCTAACTATGACTCAGCTGAAATACTCCTAGTGAGCACTGTGTATTAATTTCAGAACAGCTTTCTATTCTTCAAACACAAATGCTGATATTCACAAATGTATTTTCAGACATATACGAATAGGACTATAAAATAAAGTTCTAAAACAGAATGTTAGTAAACTAAGTTCAAACTTTCTAAGTGTTCAGAGAAGGATCAGAAACACTAGAATTGAGAGGCCTTAAAAAATGCTTCTTTACTGTTAATGTCTAAGTGAAAACACTCAGACTAGTAAACAATTAGTGATATTTATCTTCTGAACTGTGTTAGCTATAGGATGAAAGAGTCTCATCATCTCCATAGTGAATTTCACTTTAGCAAAAGAGTAAACATACTCCTCCATACCAGCTGCAATTAAGGCATTAGTAGCTTGCTGTGATTGATTACCTGGAGCTGTTGCTGAGAAATGGATGTGTAGTACAGCTTTTATCACTAGAGTTTGCAAAAAAGCAAGTTCCTTGCTTGGATATAGTGTAGTAAGTGACATCATTAGGTAGTCCTTCTATCTAAATGGCATAGGATTTAGTGTTTCAGCAACTTATAATAACCAAGCCCTTTCATCTGGTGATTTCTCGCCCCACAAAAAAAGTACTTGTTCTGTTTATAATATAACTGGTGATAGAAGACCAGATGGTTGTGACTTTTAGCGAAGGTAAATGACACTTAAACAAACAGAAAACCAACATTAGGATACTCAGGGATTTCAACTGTACCCTAAACACACAATCTATGTTAAAGGACTATTAACATTAACTATATAAAGTGGCCATTTTCCAATGCTGTCTAATTAGTGAGGCTGTTTTGCAGGTTGCCAGTTAGTTTAAGTATTTCCTAGTGTAGCATAAAGCGGCTTTCTCCCTGCTGCAGTTGCATCTCCAAGTCTTAACAGGATCCCACCAGTGCATCCTGGGTACATTTAATTAGTCTTTCTGAGCACAGAACTCTCTTTATTTCTACCCGTATCAAAAATGATGTTATTAACATATCCTAAATTTGACAAAGAAAAATATAAGCAACGTAACATTCCTTATTCAATCTCTATCACTCAGTCCTATTTAGACATTACAATTCATTGAGGATTTACCTTCTGTGTAGAATACTGGAGTCTGTAGTATCAAAAACAACTAAAAAGTCTTACCTGTTTTTTTTTTTTGATAACTTTAAATTAAATGTGAAATTAAATTAATTTAAATTAAATTAAATGTGATAACTTTAAATTAAAGTTTTTCTTAACAGCAAAAGCTTTCTAGATTACAATCTCAGAAATATACTGAAACTTCTATAAACGTATGTAAGGCAGATGGTTAAGAAGTTGAAGCTTTCTTTGAAAGATTTTAAAATGGGGACTTCCGAGATGACTCAGAAGATTCAGGCATCTATTGCCAGGCCTGGGTTCCATTCCCAGGACCCATGTGGCAGAATGGGAGAACTGACTAGTATTTAAGCCATTTTTGATGCGCGTGCGTACACACACACACACACACACTAAATCTATCAACCAAAGGATCCAAAGAACAAAATACTATAGCCAGTAAGTATGTCCAAAGGCAGGTGCATGCACTTCACCTGAAATGCAGAAAGCTCTTTTACCCCATAACCTAATGAACAGCACTGAATTTCCCAAGGGCAATTCAGCTGCTACCATAGAAAACCACCATAGCCTTTCAAAGGCATCAAACATTCCTTCAAAACAAGACCAATGTAAGTCATACAAAATTTAGCTTCACCATCTCTTTATGTATAATTTAAACCAAGTTCAATACTCAAACATTAAATAAGTGAATGGATAAATAAAATGAAACTCAATTAAAAGCCGTGTGAAACTTACAAACAATCCAAATTGAGCTAGATAAGCAAACATTTAATTGGCACTTTGTTCTGGCACACAGTAATAGGAATTCTAATATTTTCAACTTCCAGCTGCCATTCTGTGAGATGGTCAAGCATGGAGCCAAGTAGCCCAGCTTTTCAGTGTTCAATGATGATTAGACCAATCCAAGATTGGCACTAATATGTTGTTATGAGCTACAGGAAAAGCTACATTTCTAAAAGTTGTTATCATCCATTTCTACAAGAGAAACTAACAACAACAACAACAATAAAAACAGGCTAGAAGTAAAACAGTGTTAGAACACAAACACACTCATGGATACATTTTCCCAGTCTTCAAGCATTTTGAAAATATCCATGTGCAGTGGATATTTCATGTCTGAAATCCACAGACTTGGGTGGGATGTGTCAGCAGGAGAATCTGGAGTTTTAAGACTAACTTTGGTTACAAAACAAGTTCAAGGCCAGCCTAAGCTATATGAGCCCCTATTTTTGAAGCGGCTCTGAGGGGGTTGCTATTATAGTGTTTGGTTTTTGAGACAGGGTTTCATGTATTCTAAGCTGGCCTTCAACTTCCTATATGGCCAAGGATGACCTTCAAATTTCTGCTTCTACCTCTGAAGTATGGGGTTTATAAGCATGAGCCACCATGTAAGTAAGACCTTGTCTTAAAACACAAAACGAACAACAATAATAAAGAACCAAGTATTCTGATAGTAACTAATAGATGTCAGATTATAGTTTATATACTGGAGAATCATCAACAATCAAAAGAATTCTCTAGCACTAAAGCTACATCTAGAGGAGGCATCAGCAAACTTCTGTTAAGAATTTCATGACAGCTAGGGCTATACAGGAAAACCCTGTTTCAGAAAAACAAAACAAAACAAAAACAAAATGTTGCCTGCTGGGCCCAGTGGTTAAGAGTGCTCACTGCTCCTAAATAGGACTTAGTTTGGTTCCCAGAACCCACAGCAGGGAACTCACAAAAGCCAGTAACAGTAGCTCCAAGGGACTCAACTCCCTCTTCTGGCCTCCTCAAGGATTCTTACACAAACACATAAATAAAAATAAAATAAATTCTAAAAATATTCCCCCCAAAACAAAAAACTGGCTTCTCTTGAAAAGCTGATACTGTTCCTGACCATAAATAATTCCATTTTTTCTTTAAAATAGCAAAGACAAATACATTTAAGAATAATTTGATGAGATGAGAATTGAAATAATAGATAAGTGGAGCCTATTCCGATAGATGAAATGACCTGGTACGGGTATGTATCTGGAGACAAGCTCCTGCTGTTTGAAACAGGGAACCTATTTAACCTCTCCACTGTGTAGTTTTCCTATCAGACAAACACGGCTATGACCTACTTAATTGGGTTGCAATTGTAGTGACTAAGTTTGCTCTTCTAAAGAGTTTCAGCAATACTGAGTAAATACAGAATAAATGTTACCAACATTACTTCAGTTTTGTACCCTGCACTTAGAAAAACTAAAGTCAATAGAACACTCCTGGAAAAAAAATGGCAGGGCCCTCTAACATGCTCATTCATTGGATATATAAACATTTGGTGAACATTTTCCTTAAATAGAATATTTAAAAAGTCTACATTTTATAATCCTCTGATTATAATTATTATAAATTATAATATTCTCTGATTACTCAGAACAGGGATTTTGATCTAAACCTTCTAGCCCTGATATCTCTATTCTAGCAAATTTAACAAACCAGCATATGTAAACAGAAGTATTTATGTACATAATAAGGATGCCTTTTTTTTCGTTCTGTCTCTTGACAAAACTATTTCTGATCTGAAGTAGATTCTTTTTGCTAAACAACTTAGATGTCACTAGAATACCTCATGGTATGAGAATAGTCATGTGAAGATAAAAGCATATGACATACTGACAATTTTGAAGAATAAAAGGATGCAATGTTCATAAAGAAAGCCACAGTAGAAAAGCGAATTACCTGACACCAGGCTATCATCTTCATATCATCACTATCAACTAACAATTACTCTGTGTCTAGATCTATAGCAATATATGTCAAAAATCATTTACACAGCGGAGCAGACTCCATTATCAATGGTAAATAATAGACTAATAGACTATTGGGCAAACTCTCTTAATAGAGTAATCAAGCTATCATGGTTCAAAATGAAGGAACAATGATGAAGACGAACTTCAATTATTAGCTTACATTAGTGACGAATAGAAGTAAGGCTAGTTAACAGACATGACAATTGTATAATTTGACAGCAACACACAAAATTTAAAGTGGAAAATTAAGTTTTAGTTATCAAAGCAGAGTATATGCTAAGTACAGAAAGGGCCACCACACCTTTGCCCATAAGCTGCATGACAGCAGCCATGTGACTGGGGGAAGAACCAACATAGTACATCTGCTTGTTATTCTTCAATTCTACTCCTTCTGCACTCTTCTGGATGTAGAGAGAAGTTGATCATATGGAATTTTTATTCTAAATGTTTAAAGAGTTAAAAAGACTAAACTAAGACTTCTTTTGATTTTGCCACATTGGTTAACTAATAAAAGGAAGAACTTTCTAAAGCAAGAATCGATTCTGTTTATAGATGGTTCATGCCTGTAATCCCAGCTTCCTGGAAGGCTGAGTCAGCAGGATTGCAAGCTTGAAGGCAGCCTGGGCAGCCTAGTTATCCAGGAGACAAAGAACCTCATACTCTTTTGTCATCTGTCTCCTTACCACCTTCCTGTCTAGGAGAGTTCCTCAGTTGTTCTTGGTTTCATATGACCTTGACCTCATGTCACACCCCTTCTGGCTTTTGTAAGTCAGGGTCCTGCTAGGTAGTTCAGCATCACCTTGAACTCACACTGCAGATCCTCCAGTTCCGCCTCTCCAGTGCTAGGATTACCTACCTGTGCCACCAAACCCAGTGATGACATTTTTGAGATAATCAACTGTATATTAGAATGTTGTCAACTGTATATTAGAATGATTTCAATTCACATTCCCATGTCTTCTCTTGATTAGAATTAAGTTGCTTTGTTGTTGTTGTTTGATAACAATGTCCTAAAAGTCATGTGTTCGTCTTTGTGTTTCAATCTAAAGGCTATATTATATTGGAATGTCTTATTACAGACAGACCTTGACCGCTGGTGAAGGTGATGTCTGACAGGTTTCCTTCCCTATGAAATTATTACAATTTCTTACATAATGAATATCTCCAGATAGGTACTTTAATACTATGTAAATATCCAGTTTCTCTTCAAATTGAGGTGACTGTACAGGATTTTAGAAAGAATTAAAACATGTGAAATACATTTACAGGGTGTTTTTTATATACTTAACTCTACTTGATAAAATATTTTTTCTTAAATTTAAAATACAAAGAAAGATTCTTTTGCCTTGTAACATTACTGACGAGCCAAACAAGACACACTCACTAGCATAATCATGGCATGTTTGTTATGAAGGTAGCTAACTCCTTTTTAATTGGATTTCATGTCTGTTCCACAGGACAAAATTCAGTTCTAGTGCTGTCAACCTGATCAAAAAGCACCTAACTTGGAAGGTCATGATTCATAGTGAGGAAACTACAACTGTTATTTTGATAAATGGACATAATATTGCCTATTAAAATTACCTCTAAAATCTTTGTTTACCCTTAAAATAATTATGCCTAAGCCCTGTGTTGGTTAGTTTTATGTCAACACAAGATGGAGGACTCTCGATTTGGAGAGAATATCTTCATTAGATTGGTCTATAGGCAAATCTACTGGGCATTTTCTTGACTGGTTGATGTGGGAGGGCCCAGTCCACTGTGGGTGCTGCCAACTCTGGCCAGGTAGTCCTAAGTTATACAAACAAGAAAGCAGAGTGAGCAAGCCAGTAAACAGTGTTCCTTCATGAACTCTGCCTCAGTTCCCGCCTCCAAGTTCCTGCCCTAATTTCTCTCAGCAGTGTGATCTGGGAGTTGTAAACTGAAATAAAATCTTTCTTCCCAAGTTGCTTTTGATCATGGTGTTTTATTGCATCAGTAGAAACCCTAACTAAGACATGCCCATAGGTTAGTTTACTGTCAGCTCTGATCAGAGATGCTTCTTTTCTTAGTGACCAGTTACTAAAGAGAGTCACAGATGGTCAAAGCATTGAGAATAAGTAGACATTAAATATTCAACCATAAATAAGACTTCTACACCATCCCCTCCAAGACTCAAGAAACATCCTGAAAGAGAGGACACAAGAATGGAAGAGCCAGAGGATGGAGTAGACTGTTATAGAACAGTGTTTCCTGAACATCAAATGGCTATTCACTTTTGAACTCACAAAAGTTATGAGACCAACTCAAAATTGGATCCATCGCTATCCTGTCATGGTATGAGGAGCATTTCATGAATCCCTACCCTTCCTGAAGAGCTACTAGCAGTTAATAGTTCATGGAGTGGTGGTGAGAGGAGACATTTTCTCTAGTGGCAGCCACTGGGGAAGAAAATAATTTCTCAACCACTCATACTCTTATAAGCAACCCCAATGAAATTCATTGGATCACCACTACCAACAACAAAAATAAAACAACAACAAAAACCAAACAGAAAAGTAGAAGGGCAACTCATTGACAAGAAAAGGTAGATTAGCTGGAACAGCAGGAGAAACGGGGAATGAGAATCATCAAAGTATACCATTTAAATGTATGAAGACGTCATGATGAAACTCACTATAAAATATCCAATTAATATATGCTAATATAAACATTTAAAAGTTATTATTTTTAATTATGTGTATATGTATGTGCTTATTTGTGAGTATGTGAATATGAATGCTAGTGCTTAAAGGGGCCACAGGTGTTGGATCCACCTAGAGCTGGATTTATAGGTGCTGAGTCACCTGATTTGGGTGCTGGGACTCAAACTTGAGTCCTCAGGAAGAACAGTATGTGTCTAACTGCTCAGTCATCTCTCCAGCCCAATACAAACATTTTGAAAGATCATTTTGTTTTCTCAATGTATTCAGTTAATATTAATTAACCATGACGTGAAAGAATAACATGACTGAAATATTACTTACATAACTACAGTTTTTAAGGATATTTGATGGACTAGTGGTGAGGATTTTGTCTCCTTCCAAACCAATTACTCTTTTACAGATATTTGATTTTGGATCACTTGGGCTCTTTGCAATTACAATGTCACCTCTGAATGGGAAAAAAGGAAAAAAAGTATCAGTATTATTACCAAGCATAAACACACACATAGGACTCCTTTAATAATTTTATAAGGCAACTTTAAAGAAAGACATACCCTTTATCCTATCATATACTGCCCCTGTCATACATTTATCATGTTTGAAAACCATAACTGACATTTAGGGTCAGAACCCAATCAGAATCATAAAAATTCCATTTAAAACTACAGATAATTTGTAATAATCTCATGGAAATCATATCCACTATTTGTTATTTCTGTATCCAAATAATTGCAAACAAAAGCTATTACTAATTGATTCTAGAGCACTAAAAATTAAGAAACATCATTTATTGTCCAAAAGTTAAAAAATTAAAGAATAGCGCTATGTAAGTTACATAATTCATTTAAATCCTAATTTATAGTATAGACTTACATTTGAGGGAAAAATTAGATACAACTGAATAAAACACTAAAAGCTACCTAAGCAAACACATACTATAAAATAGAATATGATGTCAAGTATATAAAATATGAATCTTGTTACATGAGACTTGTTCTGGAGTCATGGAAGAGGTAACATTCTACATGGTAACAAAAAAGAAAGAGAGAGAAAACAAGAAAGGAAGGAAGGAAGGAAGGGAGGGAGGGAGGAAGGGAGGGAGGGAGGGAGAGAGGGAGAAAGGAAGGAAAGGAGGGACTGAAGAAGGGGGAAGAAGGGAGAAAAAGAGGGATAGAAAGAGAAAGAGAGTGAAGGAAGAAGGAAGGAAGGAAGAAAGGTTTTATTTCGGGCATGGAAGAACATGCCTGTAATCCTAAAACTCAAGAAGGGAAGAATTATAGTCTGGAGGCTAGGGTAAACTCACAGCAAATTCAAACCCAATCAGAGCTACATAGTAAAACTACGTTTCAAAACACCCACACCTGCAAGTCTGTCACACTTGGGGGTGTGGGGTAATAAGATACACAGGCCAGGACAGGATGGGACAGGACAGGATGAGACTGATATCCCAACCAAACAGAATGTTACAGTTTTTTTTTTCCTGTATAAAACAAAGAATTGTGTTAACATTTTTCAATATTTAACATATTTAGTAGTTGTATGTTATTTATGCTAAAAGATACACATGTCAAGATAACATAAAAATCCATAATAATAAAAGGAAGCTTATAATTCAAAAACCTGATCATTGGGCTAGCCAAGGCAAAGCAATCCTATTATCTTAGCACTTGGGAGGTAGAGGGAAGTTCAAGCCCATCTTGGGCTATGTAGTAAGTTGAAAGTGAATCTGGGCTACAAGACAAGACTTTGTCCCAATAATCCAAAACTGAAAAAAGAATAAAGAACCTGATCAGCGCTATACTATGAGTACACATCAAGTTCAAAGCATTTGGGTGGCCTCGAACCCAAATTGAGAGGGTTGTGGATACTGTTCAACAATAGAGTGGCTTGTTTGCTATACAGGAGACCCCAGATTTGGTCTCCAACAACAAGAAAAGGACAAAAGATGAGACTAATTAGTTACCATTAATAAAATAGGTTTAGAGGAAGGTAAGACAAAATTTTCCCAAACAACTAAATACAGGAGAAATTCATAAAGGCATATCTTTGTGTACAAGAATAAAGAACACCATTTTATCATAATTTTACAGGCAACACAGAAATAGTATTGACAACGGCCATATCATGAGGCTTCTCTTTCTAAAGCTGAATGGTATCAAGCCATTCAATTCTATATCTGCACCAGGAAAACATTGTTTTTGGTCAGTACGTGTGAGTAAAACTGTTCACATAGAAAACTTCGCAAAGACCTCTAAGCTATCACATATCACCTTCTTAGTGTGTCTTTCAAAGAAAAAATCATTTTCATGGGTGCTTATGCAGCTTATGGCATATGATACAACAATCAATATAACCCTTAAAACAAAGCCTGCACCTAGCTAGAAAGCCTGAAGTCATAATTTAGTCAGGGTAGTTTTACAGAGATCAACATTAATTGAAACTATTAATATATTTCTAATAGTCTAGCTAGATGTATACACAGAAAATCAAAATACATACTCTTTGAACTCTTGTCCCCTTTAAAAGGAGTTGTAAAACCCATTTAATAACAGAATCAGTACTTAAAATTTCCTTTCCCATTATAGTTATTGTTGGGTGTGGTACTTTGTGACTCCCAGCCATTTGGCAGGCTATGGCAGAAGGATGACTATAAGTGTGAAGCCAGCCTGGACTATATAGTATGCTCAAGTGAGCATGGGCTATTCTATCTCAAAATTCCAAAAACAAATTATTAAAATTAAAAATATAGTCATACTCAGATGGTGGTGGCACATGCATCAGTCCCAGTACTAACAAGAGACCTATATATTTTAGTTACCACATGTGTAGATTTTATTCTTGCATAAGACAGAAGTCTGGTCTTGCCTTAAGAATAAGCAACCAGAAATAAGGAAGAAATCAATCCCACTGAAATCTAAGTCCTAAGCTATAGCAAACAGAATAAGGGTAGTATTATTTTCAAAGTACAGTATCTGCTGCCTACCTTTGTTCTAAAAGTTATTTTGTCATGTTTCATATGAATGTCAGATTCCAAGATACCCACATATTAACAAGACCCCTGAATGACACAGAACAAAATGAAATCTTCAAAGAATCTTAATTTGCTGGATGTACTTTTTTGTATTGCTTACCTGAATGCAAAGAGTATTTTTAATAAAAAACATTGAGCTATTTACTCAAAAACTATTCATCCAGTTCAGCTTACTGTTATGCATATTTAAGGGTTAGTATGTCACTAGCATGCAACTGCAGGTTGTCTTTATGCTACAGTGAGGATAAGTCACTGTGCCATTTTTGTAAAAGTCAAAAACCAAATGTAGCTAACTAGGCTTGTTACGTAAGTTTTTAATTTGCAAAATTTTCTTGAGGTTGTTACAGGTAAAAGATCTGAACAACTTCCTCAGGACCCTATTAGACCATCAGCTTGACTAAGAGTTTTGTAAACACCATCCAGAGTTGGTGAAAGTACAGTCAGAGGAAAGAAAAGTTTCGTACTATTTTTGATTTTTCAATAATGGGAAACAGTTTACAACAAATAAAAACTAGAATGGACTTCTAATTCTATAAAACTTTTTAGAGCAGTATAGTTTAGAAAATACACTAAATTATTAATATATGACATCCATTCAAAAGGAACTAAATTCACGGGCTCCCTTGGGATAAACAGTAGCACAAGTTTTTGAGACACTACTTGGAATAGGGTTTTAGAAAATTTAGTAACAAACATCATTTGCCAGGTCATTACTCAACTTCATAATTAATCAACTTCATAATTAATCAATCTGGTAAATCACATCAGATCAAATTCCTCATTCTCAGGAACACATGAAGCCAGAAACTACAAAAGGTTATCATGTCTCTGTACAAAGAATAAGCAGGACAATTATCAATGGAAATACAAACTTACTAGGCCACTGATGTGGTGAGCAATATAGTCCATAAGCCCTTGCTCCTGACTTAAAACATTTTAGGAACCTATAAAGAGAACAAGCCTTCCATATATATTTTAAGAAGGACTGCTAACTGTCCTTATGATAAGGAAGAGACACAGTGACTACAGACACATACATGTTAATTATTAAAATGTTCTCAAACAAATATTCAAGATTTTTGTCTACTTATTACTCATAAAAGGATTTTAACACAAAGTTAGAAATCATAGAAAAATACAGTTTACATATCTTTCACTATAGTTATATCCATGATAGAATTTACCTTTGGATACCATAAAAATGTCGGCTCAGATTTTCTGCAAAGACAATATCTGAATTTTGAATTGTGGGTTCCATTGACGGTCCAGAACACTGAAAAGAAAGGTAATCTTCTGAGTTCAAATCTCTTTAAATTTAACAGAAATCATTTGAGTATACTTAAAAGAAAGAAAATTGGCTAAATGTTTTTCCTGGAAACAGAACTGAATAACTGTTTGATGTTACTTTATAAGACATGCACAAAGTAACATTATCTCTGCTTCTAATGTTTGCCCACTCTACAGAATACTAATCTCCATGAGGAGTACTGAGGCCTGTCTCAGATTCTGAGCTATGTAACTTTCCACTGCCAAGAGTACTTAGCATAATGCTAATGCTTGATACATATTTGTTACATGAATGATGAACTCCCTTGGTTTTATCAAACATGACTCAGTGTCCATTGTGGCAATTTTATTTTATTTTTTGTTTGTTTTGTTTTTTGTTTTTGTTTTTCGAGACAGGGTTTCTCTTGTAACTCTGGCTGTCATGGAACTCACTCTATAGACCAGGCTGGCCTCGAATTCACAGAGATCTGTCTGCCTCTGTTTCCCAAGTGCTGGGATTAAAGGCATGGGCCACCACTGCCCAGCCATTATGGCAATTTTAAAAGCAACATTATACTATTCATTCTCTGAAAATTGATACTCTTCCTCCTCTTCCAGGAAAATCCTTCTTCAGTGTGATGGTGCTAAAGCTTATATTCTCTACTGAGAAATACTAACACAGTGAGATGTTCTCTTAAGACATCTGTATCTGTATGTCTGAAAAGAACAATCTTGATAAATGCCTAATTCCAGAATAATGATTGTCACTTACTAACATAAACAACACACTCTCCATCTACTCTCTCATTTATCTGTAAAACAACCTTTTACTCAAAACTTTCTACTTACACAAAAAAATAAACGTTTAAATAATAAATAATAATGAAGTTTAAGTTTGCTACTTCTAGAAATACCAATGTCATTGTCAAGATTTAAGGGGAGGAATGTTAGCTAAACACATTTATATCCTTTACTTCGGCTCAAATACGGGTTATAATAATTATCAGTCTTTTACAGAAAATAATATAAAATAATATAAAAATATAAAACATAATATAAAAATAACAACAACCCCAAAAGCCTACTGGCTGCTCATTCAGTCAAATATTGTTTCATTACATGACAAAGATTTGAATATCCTGGGTTTTGTGAAGTGATACTGAGAAGAAGCATTGGTTGGAGAAACAGCCAATGTTAACATTATTTTTTTTAACTGATCTTAGCAGAATAATCATTTGCTTTAATGATAAACTTGGCAATTATGAGCTGTAGTTTTGAAAGTCAGACAAATTGGTGTTGAAATTTTACCTCTTAATTACTAACTGTGGGATCTGGAATGAGTTAGTTTTCTCAGCCTGAGAGTTTCTTCTTGAGTAGAATGCATTTGTCACACGAATGCAACAAAAAATGTAAGGTAGTAAGTTTACAGCATCAAACATATTCTAGAAGGTATAAACGACATTCAAATGATAATTACTTATAATCAGGTTATCAAAAGGACTGTTTTGCTCTGCTAAACACAGAATATAGAGAAATAATTCAATAGTTTTTACATTTTATTCTGGTGTTGATGCAAGCATACTCTTTTTGTTTGTTTGGCTTTTATTATTCTATACATTATTGTGTGTGTGCATGCACATGTGCATATATGTGTATGCTTGTACCACAGAATACCTATGGAGGTCAGAGGACAACCTGTGAGAATCTGTTCTTTTTCCACCATGTGGGTTTTGGGTCTCAGACTTGGTGGCAAGCACATCACCAGCTAAGCCATCTCACTGACCTTGCTTGTTTTTGAGACTAGGTTTGTTTTGTTTTTGTGGCCGAGGAGGGATGGATGGGGAAGACTTGTGACAGAGTTTTATTATACACCCCAAGGTGGACTTGAACTCTCAGTATGGAGCGCAGTCAAACCTTGAACTCACAATCCACTGCCTCAGCTTTCAGATTACAGGTGTGTGCCACTCCGTCTAGTTCCAAAAACATCCTCTTATATCCCAATATTTAGAAAGATTTTGTTTTTATTTTCATGAAAGGACTTCAAGCAAAAAAATTTTAAAACCCACTTCTTGTTACATTAAAAAAAGCTGTATTTTAAAATGAAATTCCTGAATGTAGAAACTTACCATTACAATACCACCAACATATTCAAAAGCACAATGAGCTATACACCCATACTGAATGGTATAGCCAACAAGTCGAAAGGCCTTTCCCAGAACACCACGAAGCATAGTTCGATGTTGACTCTGCCACAACCTGCCTGATGGTGAATTTCAAAAAGTTTCATGATCAGAATTTCTTAAACAGTTCCAAAAGAACTCTACTGTAGAATGTCTCACTATACACAGAATACAGTAACTGTATCCAATATAGTTGACACAAATCAGTTTATTTTCATCTGCTACCGATACTTTAAGTGACTGAGTTCATGACTTAGATAACCAGTATCTCAAAAACCACCTTATGAGCTCATTTACTAAGAAAAGTTCCTCAAATAAGATGACCATACCAAAACATTCTCACTCAACCCTTGAAATCTTTAAACAATGTAACTTCAAAAACCACCAAAATCACATTTAGAGCCATTAACACTTAAATGAATCCCCTTTCCTGTTCTCTCTTACAGGAACACCAAACACAGAGAGAGAGGGGGGGTGGGGAGGGGAGAGGGAGAGAGGGAGAGAGGGAGAGAGGGAGAGAGGGAGGGGAGAGGGGAGAGGGGAGAGGGGAGAGGGAGAGAACTTGAGTGTAGAAGGGGTGCAGTCAGAGAAGGAACCATTATCCTCCTATTACAAGTCTCTCTCCTCCCTGGTGTCTCAGGCCTTTAATCCCAGCACTAGAGAGGCAGAGACATAAGGATCTCTTGAGTTCAAGGCCAGCCTGGCCTAGGGCTACTCAACCCTGTCTTGAAAAACAAAAAAAAAAACAACCAAACAACAACAAAAAAACAAAACAAAAATAAACACAAACAAAAAAAATCATGTCTTTCTTCTCAACTAATGACTGAGTTAACAGTCTGTTTAAGAATCTTAAAGTCCAACTTTGTTTCTTATCTATGTACCCTGAAATTCTTTTCTGTAGCATAGAAACCCCAGCTTCATCTGAGAAGTCTCAGAAAAGAATTCCAGGTGCAACAGACAGAATTACAATACAGTGTCCCATAGTGTTGCTGGAAGCTACTGACTCCTAATTTAATGAACACACAAGTACTATGAAAAGGTACAAATTATATATATCTATGGCATGTGCACGTGTGTGTGTGAGAGTGGGTAGATACAGGCTATGGCAGGCACTGCAGGTGAGGGATGAAGATGGGAATGGAAGCATTTTTCATTTTTTAATGATTAAAAACACAAGGGCAAGCTAAATGGCTCAGTCATTAGAGATACTTACTGTGAAGCCTGATGAGTCTGATCCCTGGGATCTACATGGTAGAAGGAAAGAACAGATTCCTGAAAGTTGTCCTCCACACATATACCTTGGCTACTTTGAATCTTAAATGTCCTTAGCTATAAAATGGCTCAATGTCAGCAACACTTAAGAGTTATTGTGAACATTTAATGTGATAACCATAGACCTTCTGTAACAGTGAATGTTCCTTAAGTTTCCTTGTAAACAAAACTTTCCAGAAAAACCACACCCAGGGGATAGATTCCACAGGATTTACTGATAAAGTCCTGATTACTGAGAGAAAGAGAGAGAGAGAAAAAAAATGTTTCAGATTCACAACAAAAATGATCTTTGACTATGTGTAGTTTAAGAATCACATATTGCCTACCTTCTGTATCTGACCTAACATCCATTGAATATATGTAAAATCTTTGGTATGTTTTCTTAGCAGACCACTGGTTGCCAACAACCCCAAATCTAAAGATGTCATCAGACAAAATTTGAAACTGCAGAATTTTCCTTACTTTATTACAACCAATCCACCTGATACTTCATTAATGTACTTGGCAAATCCTTGATTTATGACTTTCTTTTGTTCTATGACTACAAAAGTTCCTGTAAATTAGCCTAGACCCAAATGGATACTTTAAGAGCAATGTTTTTAAGAGTTTAAAGTAACTTTAAGAGTTGTTTTTAATTTTAAGTACCGTCTAAGATATCTATAAAACTGAAAGACAGATAACTTGATAAAATACTGGGTGAGAGATGCTCATGTGAGATATAGAAAGACATATTCCTGTAATGCCCACTTGTCCAAGGACAGATAACCTCCTGGAATGTTGGTGGGGGCTCTGTATATTCCATTTGGTTAATCCAACTGCACCTGATGTGCTCCAAATGCACCGGATATATTTAGTCACTTGTAGGCAGGAGATAACCCAGACAGGAATTACATCAGGATATATGCTTGCCTCTGATTGGACCTGGTGGGAAGTACTTAGCCTTATGGGTTCTGCCTTTATCTGTTCTATGTGATTCAGAACTATTTCTAGGGACTCCCAGAATGGGGAACCTCAGAACGGTCTGGTCAGAGTCATCTTCCTGGCAAGTATATAACTAATTTAACTAGAGCTTGCTTCAAATTTGGTTCAAAATTGTGGTGATAGTCTTAAAAACAACTCCCTCATCTAAGGCTCAGGATCATTGTGGAAAAAGGGTGGAAAGATTGTAAGAGACAGAAGATCAGGTAGTTTGCTGTAAGATTGTATCTCCTAGGAATGTTGTACTGGAAAGTCTCAGCAGCAGGACTGCCTAAACATGAGCCAAACAAAGATAACAACAATAAACAAGAGACATGCCAAATGGGGGTGGGGGTGGGGGTGGGGGTACACAACCCTACAACCCTACACAAAGAACTACAGGCAACTAAGTAATGCTGAGAGTGAGATAAATAGTCTTCTCCAGGGAAGATCACACCACAGCAGGTTGTTCAGTACCAAATGGTCAGCTCTGAAATCATATATACAAGTATCTTTTATACATTATGCAGACTGAGCAGGTTATATTTGTGAATAAAAGTATACATATATGCATGCATATTAACATTTAATACTTACATATAATAACATCTAATATTTACACATAATATTTAATATTTACATATAATAATATTTAATATTACAACAATTAATGAAAACAAAGACCATTGTTAATCCCACTGGGCAAGAATAAGACCACTAAAATTTGAGCCAAATTTTTTGTAGCAAGCTTGCTTTTTTGTTTTGGGGGAACACTGAGAGCTTGCCAGTGACTGCCTCCTAAATCAGGTTAAAGACAACAGCCACAAGTCCATTTCTTGGGCCCCTTTTAGGGAATAAAATCATGTACAGGCTTTACAGAATGAGACAATGGGACAATAAGGAGGTACAGAAAAATTTCAAATATATAGTGCAGGGGGTCATGTGATTAGGGAGGGACAGGGTATTCTCAAAGTCAAGGTCATGAGTTGAGGTAGGTTAGGTTCCAGGAAACAAACTTAAAAAAAAAAAAAAAAAACACCAAACCAAAACAAAACAAAAAAACAAAATAAACGGCTATTCAACTCCTACAGTAAAAGAAAACTTATTTTTAACATTACAGCATAATGGCTCCTGCCTTAAAATGGAGCCAGGTAGGTTACTCTCCATGAATTTGAAAGAGAGCAAGGAGGGGTATATAAGGCTTGAAGGGAGAAAAGGGAATGGAGAAATATTATAATTTCAAAAATAAAAGAAAAAAAAAAACTAAAAATTAAATCCTTCTCCCAAAAATCCCTATAATTGCTCGCACACAGGAACATGCTGTTTGGGGCAACTTCAATGTTTCCTGAGCTTCATCCGTTCATATTTGATATAGAATAAGCCAATAAGGCCCTATGGATGATCCACTAATGACAGTGGAGGTGCTCACCTCAGTGCAAGATGATTCCTGCTGTCTAAGAGTGCAGCCGCATCTCAAGGATAAATCCTCTCCTGTGGAGGTGTAAGAGCAAAAGTTATGTTTTAAATTTTAGTTACTGTGCCTAACATATCTATAAAAGAAAAAGACAAGCTCCTAGAATGCTAGGTGGGACTGTTCAGGTGAGACAATCTTGAATCTCCCTTGCCCAAGGACACAACCTCTTGGATTGTTGGGAAGGGAGTGTCTAGATCCCAAGTTGACTCTACTACACACGATGTGCTCCAAATGCATGGATGTGCTCAGTCACTTGGAGGCCGGAGATAACCCAGACAGGAAGTACATCAGGATAGATGTTTGCCACTAATTGGGCCTGGAAGGAAGTATATATATATAGCCTTACAGGTTCTGCCTTTTTAAGCACCTGTGCCACATGACTTGGGCCATTCTGTGGGAGCTCCAGAGGTGACAGGTTCACTCCAAGGGTACTTCAGAATGGACCTGGTCAGAGTCCATCTTCCTGGCCAGTGTTTAATTAATTTAATTAAAGCTTGCTTGCTTCAAATTTGGCTCAATTGTGGTGGTCTTATTCTCTACCAGACTTGGGATTTACAAAGGAAAGTCTACACCAGGAGACGTGGCTGTTTCTGAACTCTAGGGCAAATGCAGGTTTTGCAGGTTTAAGATAATGACTTATGTCTGTGCTTTTAACTTTTAAGTGATGAATCAGATATTAGATACTTCTTGAGTTGCTAACATGCTTCAGTACGCCAAACAAAAAGGAAAAGAATGAGATATGTCTTATGGATCAAAGAGCAATTTCTGAATGCCTATTATAATATAACATCATTAAAAAAAAGATCCAAGCCTGGCATGGTGTTGCATGCTTTAATCCTTGAACTTGGAGGACAGATAAAGGAGGATCTGTCTTAGTTGAGGCCAGTCTAGTCTACATAGCAAATTCTAGGACATCCAGGTCTATAATAGAGACCCTGTCTCAGAGAAAGAGAAAGACAGAGAGAGACAGAGACATAGAGACCAGATCATTTAGTCTAGCAGAGTAACACAATCCCAGCACTCAGGAAGCAAAGACAAAGGGATCTCTGGGAGTTCAAGGCCAGCCTGGCCTACACAATACTTCCAGGCTAGCCAGGGGAAGGAAAGGGAAGGGGAGGGAAGGGAACAGGAAAGGGAAGGGAAGGAGAATGGGGAAGAGGAAGGGGAAGGAGAAAGGAAAAGGAAAAGGAAAGGAAAGGAAAAAAAGACCAGGCAAAAACTATCTTAAACAAAGGGTCAAACTGAACAGTATAAATAGGAAAAACCTGATACTATACAGTATCCATTATGAGAGATGACATTTTATCTAAATTCTGCTTTTTCCAAAAACACCTAATTTAGTTTTGAAATCGTAGACATTTCCACACAATCCACATTTTCCAAGACAACCAACTTAAAAACTTTAAAAACTCATAAATTTATTGAGAGGGGGGAAATAGCAAATAGTTCCTCAGTGTGGTCTACTTGCAGCATTCCTGAATACCCAGCACTTGGAAGACTGAGGGAGGGAGGAGAACTGCATTGAGTTTGAAGTCAGCCTGGATACATAAAAAGTACCAAGACAGCCTGGGCAACATAACACGATTCTTTGTCAAAACATAAAATTTTTTAAAAAGAATAAAAGAAAAACCAGGAAATAGGTACAGTACTATTCTAAAGTACACAGCAATCACATACAACGTAAAATCCTTAAATTCAGACTATTAAAGAAAAGCTAAAACTATAAAGAACATTATCAGAACACCTGGGAAAGTGCACAAAAACATGATGATTTCAGTTAGCCAAGGCTGGCTTCAAACTCATGTAGCTGAGAATGACCTTGAACCTTTGAATCTGCCTTTGAATCTCAAGACCTAGGATTACACATATGTGCTACTAAGTCTCGATAATATTACATTTCTTTTCTGTTCTTTTTGCTGGGAAGTGGTGCTGAGACAGTCTTACTGCATAGGCCACTGTCTTTGAACTCAAGATGATCCTCCTGCCTGAGCACCCCAAGTGCTAAGATTACAGATATGCACTACCAAACTCAGCCAGACGTCAAATTCCTTAATATGCTAGATAGAAGACTGTTTATAGGAGGTAAGCCCTGATTAGTCAGGATATAAGTCACATTAGCCAAATCTTTTCACATAGTTCACTTCTACTATTTGTCATGTATATAGGCAGATAAACAGATATAAATAAATTCCTATAAACTTATACATGTATGTATATATAATAGCTAGTTTTATGTCAGCTTGACACAATCTAGAGTTATCAGAGGAGGGAATCTCAATTGAGAAATGCCTACATAAGATCAGGCTATAAGCAAGCCAGTAGGGCATTTTCTAAATTAGTGATTGATGGCAGAGGGTGCAGCCCATTATGGGTGGTGCCATCTCTAGGCTGTTGGACCTGGGTTCTACAAGAAAGCAGGCTGATGTGTTTGGTTGATATACCAAGAAGGTCTGCTCTTTTCAGAAGGAAAACAGAGGAGTGGATCTGGGGGAAGGGGCTGGCTGAGAAGAGTGAGGGTCAGGAATGGGAATACATTGTATGAGAGAAGAAAAAATAAATGAATGAAAATAGATAGATAGATAGATAGATAGATAGATAGATAGATAGATAAGTAGAAGGAGAGAAAGCAGCCTGAGCAATCCATGAGGAGCAAGCCAGTAAGCATGCCTCTGTATCAGCTCTGATTTCAGGTTCCTGCCTTTGATGATGAACGGTGTTGTAGAAGTATAGGTCGAAAAAACCCTTTCCTCCCCAAGTTGCTTTGGCCATGGTGTTTTATCACTGCAATAGTAACCCTAACTAAGATGCATATATGGAAAATGTTTATTGATAATTCAGGCTACATATATATATGAATATAATATATATAATATATATTATATATTTTATATATATGTATATAATCTGCACTGTCTTTTCAACTTTCTTTGTAGAATAAAACTTTTATCAAGTTTATTCCATTATAGCCTAGGCTAGTCTTGAACTTGTAATCTACCTGCCTCAACTTGCGAATTGTTGAGTAACAGACATGTGCTACCAAACACAGTTTGTTTTAAAACAAACTTTTTGGGCTAATTCATTCAACAAATATTAATTATACTACTGTTAAGCCCCAAACATAATAGACTAAGTTCATTCAGTCCTAGAAATACAATGATGAGCCGGTGCCTATCTTCATAAAGCTTATAGTTTAGTAGGGCAGATGTTGTATACACATAAAGGGGGAAAACATAAATACATTAAGTGATTTTTACAATGAAAAACTATTGTAAAGTAATTGAAGACAATGAGTCATCTATTTAGGAGGTATCAACAATGATTTCTCTAAGACAAATGTCATGAATGCTAGGTTCTAAAAGAAAACTTAAGAAAATTATAAGCAGGCACCAACATGTATGTGTGACAGAACTGAAAGAGAATTGATCAATGAAAAATGTAAAATGAGACTCATGAGACAGGAAAAGTTATTCAGTCTCACAGATGTTTGGATTTTACTCCAAGCCTAAATGAAAACCAACTAACCAGTCAGTCTTATGCAGGAAGAGTAATATGATCGATCTGACTTACAATTTTAAGTCTGCTCTCACTGCTCTGTAGAAGAAGGACTGCAGTGAGGAGAGTAGAAGTGTGCAGAGGGCGCTGGGCAGACAAAATGCACTGGCACATGCAATACAATGGTGACAATGGAGATAGACAGAAACTAGGATTTGGGGGGATTGAGAAATTCTAGAGGCAAAATAAATGGAAAAGAACAGGGAAGAATCATGGATGACTCAAATTATGGGCCTAGTAATGAGATAAGTGGAGGCCTACCTACATGGGTTACCCATATCCATATTTGCGGTAGAAAAATCCAAGCACCATTTTAGCCATGTTGAATTTTATATATTTGTAAAATACCTAAGAGGATGTATGTGAAAATAAAATCCAAAGAAGGTTTTAGACAAAGAAAGAGTTGGAAATATAATTCCTATTTCAATGAGAATTATAGTCTTCAGTAAACAACAGAAAACTAAAATAGTAACTTCTTAAAGGTCTGTTTTCTATCAGCATCAGCAGCTATATCCAAGTTATAGGCAGAAAGAATCAAAGAATAACAAGACTTTACTCTCTATCAACCTTGTTGTCTTTATCCAGGAACAGATCCTTCCTTCTGCTTATATCTAACTAGCCCAAAACATCAAGAGGTACTCCAAGAATCTTGTTTTCTTAACACATCTTCTAGCATTATTGAACCTATAAAACTCATGTGAAATATCACTTCAAAAAAGAAAAATGAAAACTTAAAAATGTTTAAGATGAGCCAGGTGGTGGTGGCGCACATCTTTAATCCCAGCAGAAGCAGAAGCAGGTAGATCTCTGTGAGTCTGCGGCCAGCCTAGTGTCCAGAGTGAGTTCCAGGGCAGCCAGAGTTACAACAGAGAATCACTGTCTTGAAAAAAAAAATTTTTTTAAGAGAGCAATATGGAAATAATATATACACTTACTCTGAAAAAAAAAAAAAAATAGCCAGAGCAAATACAAACCCTAGTGCCAGGAATGGGTTACCTCTCAAGCAGTTGGCCAATGGAGTTCCAAAGACCCACAAACACTACATGCTATTGCCATTGCTCTTTTATCCTCCAGAACTTGACAGAAGACCTCATTGCTGAAGATGTCACACACATATTTCATAAAAATCAAGTGTTTACTGACCTGCAGGATTCATCCCTATAACTGCCTAGTGCTGAAAGGCACTATGCAGGCTACCAGAGAACAGCAATCATCAATCTTTCTCAGCTGTGAAACCCCTGGTCACAGTAATGGCACAATAGTGGTATAAATGTTACAGGAGTAACTAATTATTTCTTGGTTATATTTAAGGCCAACTTCACAAGCTAGGACCCATATCTTGCACCATTATCAGGCCAAGTACCTGTGCCTAGATAGGGCATAGGCCCCAGGGGAGAACTTAGAACTATTGTTCTAGGGCATAGGATTAAAATGACTCCTAATGACATTGCTATATCCATATATTAGTGCATCTCTCAACTCTCATCAGAGACACTTCTTGCAGAAGATAGTGATTTTAAGGCAGAGACTCATAACAGGTCAATGTGCAAAGAACAAGAGACTGTAGCATGCTTGGCCCTGAACAGGAGATGCATATCACACCCCTTTCACCAAGGCTCAGTCATCATGACAGAAGAGGGTAAGAATTCAGAAGTGGTGGTGACTACATAAAACAATGTTTTCCAGATACAACAGGATGAAATACACATGTACTCACAGAGATTATAAGAGCATGTATGAGACCTGAGCAAGCTCAAGCTAGACAAAATCCCAGCATGGAAATAAGAGGTAGGCACAAAGACTAATCCCTAGCTGAAGAGCTATTAGCATTTGATAGCTGCTAAGAAGAATAAGAGCTGGTATTGCTTAAGGTAGGTAAGCAAAACAGAATTACGTTTTCTTCAATCCTAGGAATATTGATACTTAGGAGTCAATAACTTACTTGAGGTAGCTACCTTGAGAATTATAGGTTTTAGCATAATCCCTGGCCTCTAACTACCATGAGTCCTTTCTTTCCAATTTGTGTTAAGTCAAAATGTCTCTGAGTCAGAGACTCAGTCAGATAAGACACAGAGGCAATTCAGCAGGAGAGTGAGTTTGGGATAAAGAGTCAGCTAACTGCAAGAGTCAGTTTGAAGCCAAGCAGAGTTCAGTCAGAAAAGTTGTGGGAGTCAGCCAGAATCCGAAGAGTTCAGTCAGAAACAGTCAGCTGCTTCAGAAGGTCAGCTTGAGAAGAGTTTGAGCCAGAATAGCACATAAGTGAATCAGTCAAGCAGAAGAGTCAGAGTTCAGTACAGCTCTGAGTTCAGAAGGAGCTAGTCAGAGTGGCTCAGTCAACAGTAAGTGTTGGAGGTTAAAATGCTATTGTATGAAGGCTGAAGTCTTCCAGATCTAGACTTAAGATGAGACTGTATGGAGGCTGTATGTAAGGACCTGGGATTGAATTTGAAAATAATAAACTGTCATTTGTCCTGAATCTATGTTTGCACTAAATAATCCAATGTAAAAATATATTATTTTTTTTAATCAGTTGAAGGACATTTAGACTGTGACTTTTGCTATTATGAACAATGTTTCCATAAATATTCATGTACCTATTCTGTACAGAAATGTGCTTTCAGTTCTTTTGGATTTAAATCTAGAAATTGGAATTATGGTCACATGGTAATACTATGCTGAACTTTATGCAGAACTCTTTAACTGCTTTTCAAAGCAGTTGCAATTTCCAGAAATATATAAACATTTCAATTTCTCCACATATCTAACAACATTTAAAAACATCTATGTTTTTATTATTGCCATCCTAATAAATATGAAATGATATCTCACTGTGATGTTGATTTTCATTTGGTTAATAATGGTAAGCAGTTTTTCCTATGCTTATTGACCATTTGTCTATCTTTGAAAAAATGGGCATTTAAACCATTTGCTCACTTTTCTAAGTAGGTTATTATAATTTTAAATTTAGCTGAATTTAAAAGATTAAAAGATTTTAAGCATGCTTTGAAACACTCTGACAATCCCATCTTTGTGAAGCTGGGGCAGGATGATTTTGAGTTCAAGGGCAGGCTATGCTACACAGTGAGACTCTGCCTCAAAAGTATTTTTAAATACTTAAAAATCATCATATAAGATTAGATTCAGTCTAAAAGAAGACAAAGTGAACTATGCAAATTGGGAACTAAAACATGAAAACAGGTAGACAATGAGGGAAACAAGTAGCATCAGAGATCTAAAAGAAAGAAGAGAGTATAGCATATGATGGTTAATTTTAATTATCAATTTGGCACAATCTAGAATCACTTGGGAGTCTCAATGAGGAACTGTCTAGATTAGGGTGGCCTGTGGACATGTCTGCAGAGAGTTTTGTTGATTGTAATTGAGGTGGGAAAATATACCCATTGTGGATGACACCATTCCCTCATCTGGTTCTTAGACTGTATGAATGTAGAGAGGGGCTCAGATATTGATAGGTTTTCATTCTTGTAGAAAAGTGAGCTAATTATTGTCTAGCCAGTTTTTGTTTTCTCAATCAAGTCATGAGCTGAGATTAAGAATTCTTGACAAAAAGCCAACCAATAAGCTAAGAGTTAGTTACAGATGCGTTACTATTCTATGACTGCTTTAACAAATTACCATAAATCTGGCAGCATTAAACAATACAAATATATAAACTCACAGCCTGCAGGTCAGAACTCTGCTACAAATTTCACTGGTTAAAATGAAGGTGTTGGCAAGGCTCTATGTCCCCCTTCCAGATGTTCAGGGAAAAAAACCTTGTCTTGGCCTTTGCTACCTTATAAAGCCACTAGCATTTTTTGGTTCAGGATTCTTTTCCTTCATCCTCAAAGCCTTGCATTTCTCTATCAAATCTATGATGATTCAAGTTCTTATTTTAATCCTATCTTCAAATTCCTTTACTTTGTACAATAAAGCATTCACAGGTTCAGGGATTAGCAGATAGAGATTTTTAGAGGGCCATTGTTCTATTTATCTCATCAGGATACTAACATATTAAACTAAGAATTATCCAAAGTATCCCCAGAATGCAGAAAATGGCATCAACTGGCAATCTTTTGAAATATAAATTCAAATTATTGGGGCAAACCAAAGTTATATAGTCATATACTCTGGAAATGTGGCTCAGTGATCTACATCAACAAGTCCTCCAGGTGACTCTAAAGCAGGAACATTTGAAAGCCACTGTTGTAAATCCTCAAGGATGCTAATGGCCACTTCTAGCCTCAGTAACTTTGCTCATCTAGTCATACACTGCCACATACTATGTAATTTACCATATCCTAGTTGTACTATGAGTATAGGTGAAGAGCTTGAGCATTCAGAATTGAACCTAGGGAGCTGAGCATGCTAGGCAAGCACCTACCACTGAGATATAGCCCCCAATTTTCACTTCTTTTACTTTGAAGCACCTTCTGATTTGTTAAGGCTGGCCCTGACTCACCTTGTAGCCAAGGCAGGCCTTTGAATCTGCAAATTTCTTGCTTCCACTTCCCAAGTAGCTGCGATTTTTTCAAGGCTGTGCTTCAAAATTCTAATTCTACCTAGGAAACAAAATGTCATATTTTATTCCCTATTATTTTTATATGTTCTAAAAACTAAATCATTAACGTAAGGAAACAATTGCTTTAAGAAGAACATACAAACTTTATCAAAATGATTAGTGAGAAAAATAAGAAAAAACTGAAAATGTTCACAAATGATGACTGTCACTTAATATAGCAAGAGATAAGACAGAATGATCTTCCTTAGAATAGTACAGAAAAATTGCACTGTTGCAATTGCTTTACAGAAAGTAACTCATTCAATACTAAAACTTAGCCATCTCATTTTACAGATGAAGAAACTAAGGCCCAGGAAAGTCTAAGAACTATTCATACAGCTCAGAAGATACAGGCTTTAAATTCTTCACCTATTCTACACACCTCTCACTTTCAATAAAAGAAATGGTTTGGCATCTATGGAACAGATACATGGGAGTAAAGAGCCACATAGAGAAAAGAGAAGCTGTACTTGACAGTAAAACCAACAATAAAAACTGAGCAAAGTGAACTGCAGAAGCCAGGAACAAGTAGAAGATTCTTTTATCCTTAGATGTTTGGAGGCACTAACTCTACAATCCTAATTTAGATCCAAAGGGTGAAACAGACAGAGTGATTTGAGACTTCCCAAAGCTACAAATGACCAACAAATGATGGCTTAAGTATGAAATTCTTGGAGAAGGAAGATGATTCAAAGGCAGGGAAAAATTTTCATGTGTCAAATATTGAGACTACAGGTTTCCAGGAATTTAAGCAGCTAACTAAAGAAATTAATAATAGCATTTCTTTATCATTCCTACACTGATACAAGAAGAAGATTCACTGCCACTTATACAAATGTTAATATTAGCAAAAGGTAAGCAGGGTGTGATGGAGTCCAGTCTTGAGAAGTGGAGGTAAGCCAATCAAGAACTCAATATCATCTTCAGCTATACAAAGAATTTAAGTCAAGCCTGGAATACATAGTAAGATCCATTCTCAAAAACAAACATATTGCTGTATTTACTTTCATTTGGACCGGAAAAAAAATATTTTGATATATGTGAGATGAAATTACTTTAAAAAATCTTTTCCCATATAAAGATGAATATAAAGCAACTATAAGGTATATGTCCATTTCAGATCCCAAACGGAGGTTATGGTGACAAGTAGAGAACAAAGGCTTATCAAGATACATGAGTACTGCATGGTGCACACTGCTCAACAGCAACTCACTTTCACAGAGGAGCCATTCCAGTAAAGTAATTCAAATGCCTGTCATACCAAAATCACCTCTAAGACTGCTCATGAATTAATCAAATATAATGCAAGATTTGTTCAGAGGTTACTTTTCATGTTCCAAAACTGCAAATTCAGGGCGCTCTGATCCCATAATATATGAAGGTTTTATTAAGTCTTTTTGTTTTAGTCCAAGAGGAAAAAGTCCAGCATCATTCTCAGGCTTAAAGTAGTGAGCACTGCTTCACTCTCACTGTTGCATCAGAATAACCTCATAATTGAGTATCAACCAAAATTAAAAATTTCTGATCCAGATTCTCATGCTCTCCTCATACATAGCACTAATAATGAATCCTTGGGAGCAAAGACAGAATCTTCAGTTTTAGTAAGTCCTAGGAAGGATGATACCCAGAAAAGGATGTTGTGCTGACATTTGAGGCTATGCATAGAAGCCTGCTCAACATTTTCAGAAATACAGGATTTAACCATACTTATTTTAAACTGTCAACTTTGGGATAATTCTATAAATTTTCCTTATCGATTGAAATTTATAATGAAATCTATAAGATATTATTTCAATCACTTATCAACTCAATGCTATTCTCTTAAAAATTCTCGCTATTAACATCTAAAATCAAAAAGATATTAATTCAAATGGAAGACGCAACATTTAGCACCACAGGATAGCTGTCACCACTCCCACACCCTAGCATATACAGGTTTTTTGGAGTCTCTGGGTCAATAAGCCCCCCCAAAAGAGAAAGCTGCTTTTGTCTTAAACAACCAGCAATTCCTATCATTCTCAGTCTGCTATTTTGTTAAACCTTATATCCTTTTCAATATACCTCTCATTTCTCCTACCATATTTCTCATTATTTTATCTCACAATAAATACCTCAACTCTTATTGACATCATTATGTACCATCCATGATGCAAATTAAATTAGTACCTACCTTTTCAAGATGAATCAAATTTATAAGTTACCAGAGAACAACATTCAAATAACCTGTATTTGTGCAAAAGAATTATACCATTGGGAAGGCGTTACATGTTCATGTTAAATTTAATTAAGATGTACTTATTTTAGAACTTCTTTAAGAAGAAATATGTCTAATAAAATAAAACTGGCACCAAAGATTTAAAAAAAACAAATATGCTAACTATGAGCAACTACTTAGTAAATCGCTTAACTAAAAGTATAGAGTAATTACTGCTATGCTTAATAAAAGCAAACTTCCAGACAAATTTTGTCTCAAAAGAAATGGCGCTTTAAAAAACAATTGCAAATATTATTAACTAACACAGAAAATTATCTTGAGATGATAAACTACCTGGCTAAATAATACACATAATTTCATAATGAGGGAGGAAAATACTCCAGTCCCTTTATTTCATGAATAGCTTTTTTTCATAACAATAATAAAATTTTAAGTAAATAATTTTCAAATAGTAAAAATACACAGTTCAAGAGAAATACTGTTGAGCTTTCCCAGCCATTCATTTCAAATAGAGTAAAATGAAGCACACTTCCAATGTAGTAGCTTGAAACTGGTCACATCAAGGGCAGTAAGAATAACATACTTGCAGGGAGAGTTAGCAGAACATTCTATTTACACTTATGCTCCACTTGATGGCTTTCCAGTAAAGTAAAAGTAAAGACTTTATATGAAAGATAAAGGGTACTACATGTAAACAGATGCTAGAGATACATCTGTAAAATATGACTGTTGTTTACTCTTATACTGTTACAAAAATACATTAGTCACCTATATTCAGTTAAAAATTTAAAGTTTAAAAACATTTAGATAATAGTTTTATAATCTATTTCTGAAATGTAAAGCTACTAGATCAAGAAGCACAATAAGATACAAGTCAAGTTCTATGAATAAATATTTTTAAATTAACTACTCTGAGATCATAACACTGACAATACTAATTATCTTTTCTTGTCTTGGCAGTTATGGTGCATACTGTTTGGGTGACTGATGGGATAATTTCACTTCATTTTCTCTCAGTTTATTCTGAACAGTATAAGAGAAGAATATTAAAACAATTAACACCTCTAAACAAAGTATTTGATAAGGTTTTGGGTTGAAATAAAATGTTAAAAAATTAATTGACTGATTCTAGAGCAAATAACTGCCCCATATGCTGAACGAAAGCTGGACTGAGCACCACTGACCTCTAGAAACAGCCATTTAGCATACACTGTACTAACTATCCTCAGTCTTGGTCATGTTAGCTTCATGCATTCCTTGGAAAGAGCCATTTCATCAGTTGTTTGAGCTAATATTATTTAAATATCAGAAATATGTATTATATACTTTAAATTACTAAATGTTCTATCCACCAAAAATGCTTGTCATCGACAACTCAAACAATCAAAAACAGGTAAAATGTATGTCAAGTCAAATTATTTCCAATATGTTACATCTATACATATTTTTATTATCATAATAATGGCCTTATATCCAAAAGAATATGACAATATTTAAATTAATATTCCATCTCACAGACAAATCTTCACTAACATTAATTACTTGGTCACTCAACTAGAAAAAGTATAAGACATCACCAAACAAATTTTATATTTGAATAGTTTAATACATTTTGAACCATACAATGCTTAGTTTTTGTGTATCACATAATTTATAAGCCATATTACTTAAAACTACATATTACAATAAAAGATATATTCTTTGTCTTGATCACCTGTTTTTTTTTTGTTGTTGTTGTTTATAAAATTAATCACAGTTAGCAGGGCAGAAATCGCTTTGAGCTTCGTGAATGACATCCAAGAGATGGGAAAGGATTAGTTCTCAGTTGCTGCCAGTTATAACGCCAGGTGGCTTTTTCTGCAGTGAAGGTGTTACCGATAATCCCATTACACTGGTACTAAATCTTGCAGACATCAAAATTATCACCAAAGGTTCCTTTTCATCCCATCCTTTCCAAATGACTGGAAGTCGCTTCACCTGAAAGAAGTCAAATCCACATGCAGCTGCTGTTTTAGCAGGCAGCAAACTCCCTGAGAATGCCAGTCATGATTCAATTTTGCTGTGCTGGTGGCCCCCTATTCCCTGTCCAATAATACATCTGTTAAAAAATCCTACAGCTACAAATCAAGTTTAATCCTACCAGGGACCTCATGTTGGTCTTGTCTTCCAAAAAGGCAGCAGGGTCTGCTGTCTATCTCTGCTAGTGTCTGGGGAATACCCTTTAAATCCCAGCCCTACTTAGAAGAATAAGCTAAGGATCACAAAACATGACCTCAAAAACCCTGATATGACTATATTCTGACCCAGAGGCATTCATTCTAGGTGAAGATTAGAACTTTGCATAATAAGATTACACAGCAAGTGAATGATATCAAGGGACTATCCATATGCAGCCGCCTGGTTCTGTATAGACAGCCTGTGCTGCACAATATGCACTGCCGAGAAAGAGCTGGGTCTTTCTAGCTGAAATAAAATAGATTCACATAAATTAGTTGGCCATTTCCAGAGTCCTAAATCCCCTATTACATCTTTTATTGACAGCTCCTATGAGGATAGCACAAATGTTATTCCTTTTTATTCTGTGCTTCTGTAACATCATTCTCTGTAATTGAAATGTACATAGATTATTCTTAAAATTAACATCTTGTTTGCTGTAATCTTGGATTACAATTGACTGTGTACATAATAAAATTAAGAAATCAATGGATGGATTTATCATCTCTAAGAAACTAGAGGTATTGTTTATAGAGTAGTTTAACATTTTGTGTCAGCATTTTAAATGCAAAAGTCACAGAGAATAGTCAATAAAATTTAAGTGACTTAAAGAATACAACAGGCATTGGTTAAGACCTATATAAAAGTTTAATTGTGTAAAGATTAAGTCATATAACTCAAAATTCAGGAAGTGTGAAAAACTCCAGGATCTCATGGATATATGATTTTCTCTAAGCTATATTCTAACACCGTCAATTGCTTATGCTGAGGTTTACACTTTTAAGATTTATCTTTTATTATTTTTAATTTATTTGTATGTATGTATGTGTATGTAGACTGTATGTGTGAGTACAAGTGCATGTGATGGTCAAAAGAGGGTGTCAGAACCCCTGAAGTTGGGGTTACAGGTGGTTGTGAGACACGTGATATGAGTGCTGGGAATCAAATAAGGGTCCTATGCCAAGAACATTACACGCTCATAAATGTTGAGTCATTCCTCCAACCTGGGCCTACATTTCTTTATAAAATGGGTACACTGGGTTGTTTTTTATTTATAGCAAATCCCCCAAATCCTTGTAAAATAGTCGAATGAATTCATCTTAATTGTAATTCAGATTTTATAATTCATAATTACATATTTAAAAATATGTCCCAGTCAAGTAATGTCTCTTCATAGTGCCACACAGAGCATTTTCAATGTAAAGAATCATAGAGATATTTAGAAAGCAGCATTTCATAATCACCTTTCTTCTCCCAAGAAGCCACAGCTGTTGCTCTAAGTAAACATAAAAAGAAAGCCTCATACTCATTTGCACAAACACCAATCTGGAAAAATCTAAGGGCATAAAAGGGAGCAGTTAGCTTTATTTTAAAAAGTATTCAAACTCCTTGTATGATTCTTGTAAAACTTGACTCTTCGGTATACTTGAGGGTGATTTGTTGAGTTTCATTTACGCATGATTTCTGAAGAACATTCCTCATTCGCTACACTGGCCATTATCGCACTGGCACAGTATATTTAAGCCTTCCTACACACTATCTGGCCAATACTCAGGAGTCGGGTAATATAATTCTAATTTTCTGTTATGTACTATTGTTGGTAGAATGGTAAACAAACACAATTCAATTTCATAGTACACAAATATTCTTTAGACACCTTGAGTATATCATTAAAAAATAATTATTTTTTAATTATATAATGCAAAAATACATATTTTTGTCATGAAGTATTGTTATGGTTGTATAGTACTTCATAGCTACACTGCCCAACAAAGAAGCCGCTAGCACCATGTGGCTATTGAGTAGTTTAAATCAGACTGGTTTAAAATGGCATGTACTATACAGCACAATGAATTTTGAAGACAATACAAAAACTAAAAAAATACAACATTTTAACATTTTTATATTGATACATGTTGAATAGTTAGGTAATACTTGGATACAGTTCACTAGGAAAAACATTACACAGTTCATATTAAATTGCCACTGTACTGTACTGTGTTGGTAGTCATAAATTTTCAATAGCTTGTTCCCTTGCTGGCAAGCTTTTGTCAACTTGACTCAACTAGAGCTACCTGGGAAAAGGGAACCACAACTGAGAAACTGACTCCATGAAACTGGCCTGTGGACAAGTTTGGGGGATATTTTCCTAGTTAATGATTGACATAAGAGGTCTCAGGCAACAGTGAAAAGTGCCATCCCTGGGCAGGTGGTCCTGGGAGATGTAAGAAATCAGAATGAGGAAGCCATGAGGAGCAAGAGAGTAAGAAACATTCTCCCATGGTTCTTGTCCCTGCTTCTGCCTGAGTTCCTGGCTTGATTTGGCTCAATGATGGATTATGGCGGGGACGAGTATACCAAACTGTTTTTTGGTCATGAAACTGCTTTTGGGTCATGGTGTTTATCATAGTAATGGGAAGCAAATAAGCTAAATCAAAGTGTATAATACAGCTATAGAACAGAGGGTTACTGAGGATAAACAGTGTCAAGTCTGATAGATTTAGTAAATTTAGTAAAGCCAGTAGAGGATCCTGTCATTTAGTCTCTACTGTGTGTTTCTAGCTTAAAGGAAATAGTAGGATATGAGAGATTTCCCAAACTGCTCGTTATTGCACATATAACAGGAATCATGATGTGTCATATTGAAAAAGAAAAAAGAAAGCTTCAATATAGTAAATCTGAGACTGGTTTGGGCTATTTTTTTGTTTGTTAATGAGACAGGGTCTCACAGTTTCAGCTGGCTTCAAACTCATGGTGATTTTCCTGACTCAGCCACAGAACTACTAGAATTACAAGCATATGTCAACATTCCCAGTAAATATGGATTTTTTTTCCCAGAAGTTTTTCACCCTCTCAAATAGAATTGCAATAAAAATGTAGATTTTAAAATAAAGATATCCCTCCTGGACTACTTCAATATGTTACACCTGAGTGCAATAGAGAGCAGCTTAAAAAGACTTACAAAGGACTATGATTTTTTTCTATGTAGCTATAAAATTGCTTATATTCGAAATTTTCAACATAGTTAAGTAAAAGAGACTTTTAGTATATACTAAATATATACTAAAGTGAAGAACATTTAGTATATTTGAGAATGTTAGTAAAAACAAAAAGATCAATTTTCCTTTTCTACAAGTCTTCATCATATCCATTAATGTTTTTAAAGCTTTCACTTAAAAATGGTTACATAAAAATAATGACACCTAAAACTAGTCAAAAAATGTAACATGTACCTAACAACCAAAAAATAGAATGACTCATTTAGAATGACCACAGACAAATCATAATATGATTAAATTATAAACTGTATCTCCACCGAGTATTAAAGTATGATTTTAATAATATGATGCAAATTTAAGTACTGAAGGTATTAACTTACTTAAAAGTTGCTTTGCATAATTCCTTTACAATATTTATTTGACATAAACACTACTGGTGAAATTTGAGTATCTATAAATAACATGAATAAAATTTAATCAATTCCCTATTATTTAATCATGCCATTTTTCTCTAGCTTCCTAAAATTATTTAAGTTTAGCCTTTTCTAGTTATAAGTATCATATAGGTGCACATACACACACACAAGCAAATGAAAACAACAGTAACAAAACCCCTCTTTCTAACCATCAATAGATGAGTGCAATGATATTCAGTCTAAGTTAATCTCCAGACATCCAAATTCATGAATAAAAATTCATCAGTTTTAAATACACTGAGCCTATTAAGCAAGAACAAAAGCATATGCACAAAAGAGCTTTTAATATATTTCAAAGCCCACAAGAGCCATGGTCTCATTAAAATTATAAATTACACAAACATGGAATGAAGATTCAATCGGCAGTGCAGCTAAGCAGATTACAGAAAAGCCCGCGTTCCATATGATAACACACCATGGCCCTCCCAGATGGGGGCTTGGAACAAAAAGGCCATCACCACAGCTAGGGAAAACCTCCTTGTGATCTCTGGTTTCTGTTCAGCACATGACAGCCAAATAATATGTTGATTATTCTGTTTGTGCTGCTAAGCTTGTACGATGGAATAAAAGCGATATGATCTATTGTGAACCCAATGCTAATGTGTTGCTCCACTCATAAGTAATATACTGACTTTGTCTTGAAATTATCTTTTATCTAAATATCAGTTTTAAATGCATGAATTAAAATAAAAGCCAGGATAAAATAATAGTTAACTTGATACTTTAAACTAAAAAATGTAGTTGACAAGTGAACATCCAAATGCTTAGTGAGAAGTCAAGTCTAATCATCCACCTTTCTTTAACTTCTGCACTGTGATCAGAGTGTATATTAAAATATATCTTAAAATGGGAAATTACTCTCATTATGAAATATAAGTAATACAGTAATAATTCACTAATATACATTACTGACTAGATAAAAGCTAAATAATTATGGTATTCAAAAACATAATTCTGTAATGTAAATAATAGGACACATTAGAACATATAGTGACATTTAAAAAAATGTAATTGAAGGTCTCATAAAGGTTTATAACTTAGCCACAAATGATAGTAATGCGGTCCTACTTAAAATAATTTAAAAGATACTTACAAAAGAATTCTTAAATGTAACTGCCAGCAATGTACATTGCCTCGGTGACAAAAAGTTAAAATCTAATTTTTCTTTCAATTGAAAATGTATATTTAACATGCTAATCTTTAATAGAGGGAATTATAACCAATTTACATTACTAGAATTATCTACAAATACTTCACAAAATTACATATTTCATAAATAAACAATTAGGAATATCAGTGTCATTATAACATTGAAAACCGTAACATTTATTTGCTCTACAGCAGAAATCCCTGCCTGCATAACAGAGCAGATTCCCCTTAAAGACAAATAACAAAACAAAGCAGTAATGAAAGAAGCACAAAAGGAAATGTGGATAAACAGGCCTAATTTCTTTAGGGATTATTTTATATTTAACCAAGGCCATTCACCATCTAAGTTCACTTCCTTTGGTTCTCTCTGCAGATATAGTCAAGTTCAAAAAGTACAGCAGAATTGACTCACAAAAAATACAGTCTAGAATGATAAGTCTGAAGGTCAGAACAAAGATATGCTTAGAGAACTTAGCACATAACATATCCTCGGAGTGCACAAATATGTCTTTAACAAGGAAAAGGACTAAACATAACGGACATACATTAAATCTGTGAACTTCTGTTCATCAAAAACACTACTAAAAAGTGAAAAACAAATCTGAGTCAGAGAAATCGGTGTCCACGTTTAATTATAAATTCATATTTTGAGTATATAAAGAACTACCAGTCAAAGAGAAATATAGCAATTAGAAGAGTATGCAAAAGAGATGAACAGGCACCTTGCAAGAGAAACAACCAGCCCCCCCCCCTCTCTCTCTCTATATATATATATATATATATATATATATGAAAAGTATTCTACTTCATTAACTCTCAAGGGCTTATAAGTTACATATATAGTAATTTGATACACACTAAAACTTGAAATCTTAAAAAGATAGAGAAACTCAAGCCCTAATAAAGGTGTGGCACAGCTGGAGTTCCCATGCAATGTGAATGTGAACAGGATAGCTGTCTTAGAAGAATGGCAGAATGTTTAAGGTTGGACAAGCCATTTCACTCTTAGAAGAAACATAACCAAAAATAATACATGTGTGTGTGCACGCGTGCGCACACACACACACACACACACACACGATACACTCTAGCACATTTGTAGTAATAATACGTGAAAAAAATCCCCAAAACCTACAAGTTATAGAATGAAAAATTACTGTCCATATCTGGTATATAGCAATGGAAATAAGCCATAACTAAATGTAATAAGCTTGAAAAATCTCAAGAAATGATGCTGAATAAAGGAAAGTAGATACAAAAACTATATAGTGTATATCTATATATGTGTGTATATATTTCAATACATAACAAAATCCCAGCTGTGAATAAAATCAGGTGAGTGGTTATCCTTGTGTAGAAAGGGGAAAGCAACCAGCAGGTGCCATGGAAGGGTCTTATGACTTACATCACATTCTTTTCTGTACACATAGCCCTCTTTATAAAAGGTAGTGTTATACACAAATATATATGCAAAAAATGTAGTCCAAATCTATGGCATAAAAATTGTAAAACTGGTCTCTGTATAATCTATGTGAGCAAATTGAGGGTTTTTAAAGCTATTTGAAGAATCAAATTTTCAAGTGCATTACTGAGTTAAGTTCTTGCTCACGTAAATGAAGAAGCCTAAGTTACGTGTGCTATATCTTCCGTGACTCACAACATCCTCAGAGATGTGCTGCCTTTATATCAGGAGCAACTGCTGCTGCTATTGCAACAGCTTTGGAAATAATGTCAGAACTGAAAATTAGCGCTCATGCCAGAAACTAAAGTGGACGGACAATAAAGCAGCATGAGCAGTATCTGACACTGTCCCCTTTTGTACTCAAAGTTGGCAAGTTTTCGTCTGTCAATCATGAAATATTCTTTAAAACTGTCATTTTACCTCTCCAGTGAAATTAAATAACATATAGTTTATTCTTTAATATCAATGTTCATAAAGTAATGAAACTTGATGATAGTGTGACATAATAAACCAAACTACACATTTCATACCATCTATTTAAATATTTTCCCTTTTACATTGGAATCAATATATGATTTGTTTATTGTTTTTATACTGAGATGTTTCAAATACCCCCAAAGTGTGCAAAAATCCACAAAAGGAAAATTATTTACTTAAAATTAGCATCTATTTCAGGGGCTTTAAACACACTGCTCCCTATTATAAGCAACTAAATATCTGATAATTTCTAAAAGTCAATTGTACAAATTTCTTACTAAATGACTTAATACATTCAAGAAAATATCATGATTTCACTTTATTTATGCTATGAGTGCCAATCAATGGGCTGGGTTTGTTTCTAACTCCAAGTTGCTCTGTCTTTAAAGGTTTTACTCTGTTTTGTTTTGTTATCAGCCCCCACTGAACACAGGGCTTCACATGGTAGGAAAGTACTCTACCACTGGGTGACCTCCTCACCCTTCTTCCTATGTTTTACTTTGGAGACAGGGCCTCAGTAAGCTACCCAAACTGGCCTCAAGCTGGTGATCCTTCTTCCACAGCTTTCCTACGTAACTGGGATTACAAGCTGCTGGGCCACCAGGTCCTCTTTAAGTGTCCTTGTTAAGAGACTAGATAGATCTTTCTAGAGCTATTTAGTTTTTTCTTCACTGGACTGAAAGGGTTATAGAAAGAATGAATATTAGGAAAGAGAATACGTTCATAAAGTGAAATAAGGAGGTAATTCATTAAGTCCATAACTAAACCTATACCATTAACATGTCTAGATCTATCTATATATATTCAACATTAAGCTATCTGTAACTATGTCATTTTACCATACATTTACAGTATCTAATAAAACAAATTATACTTACATCATACTTTTCCAGCACTCAATAACTGTTACTGCCAAGATATATCAAATTTCTCATATTCCTTTAAAGTATCACTGTTATTATCTTAGGATGATAAATATTTTCCAGATGAAAATAAATCATTTATCAGAAAGAAGTTCTATTTTTATTGATGTTTGGTTTTTGAGGCAGGTCTCACTATGTAGCCCTAATGGGCCTAGAAATTGTTTACTTAAATGTAGTAGACCAGGCTGGTCTTGAACTCACAGTGATCCTCCTGGCTATCTTTCAAATGCTGGGATTACTGGCATGCAGCACCATACCCATCTTAAGACAGACGGTTTTCTTTATAAAGCTATTTAATTTTTGTGTATGTGAGTGTGTCTGTGCTAATATATGTGTGCTACATGCAATGCAATGGGCACAGAAGTCAGGAGAGAAAGAGTCAGATATCCTAGAACTAGGGTTATAGGTGGTTGTTAGTTTGCCATGTGGCTGCTGGTACCCAAACCCAGGTCCTTTGCAGAGAGTCCTTAACCACTAAGCCATTGCTCTAGCCCCTCAGATATATATATATACATATATATATAGAGAGAGACAGTAAATTTACTAATCTAAGTAGTTATAGGAAAAGGTAGAATATTTGTTACCTCTAAAGAAATGGGAGACTAAGTTGCACATGGTAAAAATGTAGCCAATAGTCTCAGGATGCTCAATTCCAGAAGTGTGAAACCATCAATAGTTAGACTAGAGAAATGGAAAAGGAAGAGTGAGAGTAAGGGGAGAGAGAGAACTACGCTAGAGTTGGGGAGTGGTAGTGATGCTCCGGGTAGACGGGGTTTGAGTTGTTACATTGGTATTTTACAACTACTCCATATATTTGCCTATGTTTCTTTATAATCTTACATTATGGAAATTTTTAAATTATGTACTATCTGTGATACTACATTTTGATGAGAAAGAAAAGGTTCCTTCTCTTGTAAACAACAATTTACATTCTGGGTCTGCATTTCTAATTTTTATTGCTACATTTTAATAACACAGAACTGTTACTATGCCTAATTCTCCATAATTCCTATTACGTATGGATGGATTTCATGTGTTTGCAATGGCTATAAAAATATAGTAGGCCTTGAAAGAATATAAAAATCAATTATTCTGCTTCACTTTTGTTTATGCACTTAGTGCTATTTCTACCATTTTTTCTTCTTTTCAAACAAAAATGTATACTTACGCTAAAAATAGCAGATTACAACCAGACAATTTTGTGTAGGTCTCATTCCCTAAAAACTAAGAACATTTTAGCTTGAAGGTAGAAGATACATAGTTTCTTTCTCCTCTCATATGCTTTAAATCAATTTTAAGAGGACTTTTGTGTATATATGATAAGGGTGTATGACAGGTTAATTACAGATACAATATCTGAAATCCAACCCACTGTCACTCTGTGTAAGTATACTCCCTACGTGCTAGTAAACATGGCAGCTGGAATAAGGTAGAAACCAAGGTAAGCAATGTTTAAACACAGGTTGTTCATTCAAAATAGATCCAATATGATCTAATTTAAATCACACTGAAGCAGTTTCAACTATTGGGGAAGTGATTTGTGTAGACACAATCATTCTGTCCCCATTATAGCATATGGAAGCATAATTTTTATAACAGGTATTAATCATTATTATAACAGTATACTGACTTACATTACAAAAAACCATACAGAATTAATCAAAGCCCACATTGACAGATATCCCTGATGTGTTCTATACCTTTTAGATGCCACTAAACAGGAGGCAACAAACAAATACGGAAACAAGAGGGAATCAGCCTTCTCATCAAATTGCAGAGATCATTAACAAGGTAGCAACAGTACAGCACTATTTTGAGGATATCGTTTGTGAATGTAGCAAGAATCCCCTTCTTGGAGGTGTGTGTGTTGGGGGTGGGGGCAACAACAGCTGAGTAGTTCTTTGCTCACCTATTTAGTGTCAACTTTAGAAAGTCACATTTTGTCCAGTAGGGAACACACTTACAACAGCCAGAGGATTTAACTTGACAATGAAAACCACAGAAGAAAAAAGGTTTTTTGATGTTGTTTGTTTCATTTTATTTTTTTTTAAGTTCACTTACCATAGGTCTGTTCCACAATTCACTCAACTTTAGGGTAGTTGCAAGGTTTCCAGGAAAACCCAAATGTAAAGCAGGTCTCAAACCGTATGTAAGTTATCCATGGTTGCAGATTTCTAGAGCAATAAACCAAAGTTGTATTAGATGAAAGCTTCTCTGACCCATGTTGGGCTAAATTAATGTATGGTGAGAGAAGACATTTCTCAGTGAATTATATCTTCCTTTAGTGGGGCAGCAGGAGTCTTGAATTTGCATATTCAATACCACTGGACCTTTATTAAATGAAAATACATTAAAGACTTTTATCTAAAAAATAATTTAAGAAGAAAGAAATTAGAAGACATAACAGGATATATACAAAGCTACAAAGCACTGTGATTTAAGACATTAAGGAAGCTCTACACACTTTTGCCTTTACAGGTCAGTATGGATATCTAATGTCTTTTTTTTTGAGACAGGGTCTCTCTACATTGGCTTGGCTATCCTGGAATTTGCTTTGTAAACAATACTGGCCTCAAACTCACAGAGATTTTTCCTGCTTCCAGTGTTGAGATTAAAAACTGTGTACATCATGCCCGGCTAATTGTAAAAAATGAAAACATAGTAGAAAATAGTTTATAATGCTGTTGTGAAAACCTGATTAATCATTTAATGATTATGATGACTATACATATTGTAGAGAAAAACTCAGGACCAATTGAAAGGTAAAATGTTTTATGGTTAACATTTATGCTATATTTAGTTATAATTCTATATCAGGGCTTATGACTTAAAGACACAATCATTTTGTCTCTACTTCTATTTGAAACAGACAAAGTTTGCTTTGTGTGTTTGCATATGACTTTTCAGTGTTCATATCAAATAACCAATTTCTGCTTTCAAAATAATCTTCAAATACTATAGAGGAACACCTGATCCTTGATCTGGAAGCATGGCTGCTTTAGGGTAGAAAGAATGTTAGTCAGGCTAATCCTGTCCTCTGTTTGTGCTAATGCTAAATGAAAGAGAATCTGTGGTTCCTTTCCAGAGATACCCCACGTCTCTCCGTCTGACCTTTGCCTAGAGGCAGCAAGGTTGACTGGTCCGGCATTTGGGAAGTAAATTATAGGATTCTCTTCATTAATGCAAAATAAGACTTTGTATCTGAAGGCAATGTAGCACCCACACCTTTAAGTAAGCCAATTCAGAAGACAATGGTGGTACATTTCTTTAATTTTGATTCTCGGGATATAAAAGGAAACAATCGGTAGAAGAAAAAGACCTGAGAGAGGAAGCAGAAGAAGAAGCAAGGTAGAAGCAGAAGTAGACACTGAAGCAGGAGACTGAATAAGCAGGTATATGAAGAGGCTGTGAGAAAGCAGCTAGACAGAGTTAAGTTCCATCTCGGAGGGTGAAATCTTCTAGGTCCAGGCTTGCATCTTGAAGATTTTATCTTTTCTTCCTTGAACCCCCACGAATAAAAATACTTTTACAAAATATACATAATTTGGGGAATTTTATGTAACAATCTGCTTAAATAGATTCATCTATTTACAGAGACTATAACTAATCTTAGTCTCATTGTATTACAAGTCTCAAATACACTTATATTTATGCTACTTGTATATTTTTAATGTATTTCTCAAATGTAAGAATTTGAACCCTCCCTAAACATGTTAGCGTCAATATCAAAGCACCTAAATTTCATTTCACTCTCTTTCCAATCCGTTAAAGACCACCACTATTTTAATAAAGAGGTTATTTATGATCTTGTTATACTGATGCATATTAAACAACAAACTTCTTTAAGTCAACAGAACTTTAGTGTTATTCATGTGTGTATACACATATAAATATCCTCAATAAATTCTGATATGAGATCTGAAAGTGATTTCTCTACTTAGCACTCTCTAGTACTAATATCAACACAAAGGGTATTAGCATGTTGTGAAACATATGCCTGCCATAGCATCCATAGAGAGGTCAGAGGACAGCTTGCTCAACTGGTTCTCTCCTTCTAACGTATGAGTCCTTGGGGTGGAACTCAGGTCACCAGCTTTGGGAGTAAGCGCCTTTAACAATCAAGCCATCTCATCAATCCATGAAATAATTTTATTAATTAATTATTTGTAAGTTTTTGATTTTTGTAAATACAGTACACAAAAATTTATATTATAGATAAATATTACCTAAAAGAAACTTCAGTGTGTTGAGTAGTGTTCTGCTTCCCAAATTAATATCCACTTAGACCCACAGCACATGATCATATACTACTTTCCATGTAACTAAGGTAAGAATTGACATGAGATTATACGAGATTAGGGAGGTAATAAATCTAATGAAAATGTCCTAATAAAAGGGAAGAATAAACAGAGCCATAAGAAGAGAACATTATGAAACCGGAGACAGAGTTATGGGTTCATAACCAAGAATATCAAGAGCCAGCAGAAGCCAAAAAGGAAGAGTTGTTTTTCAAATATCTAGAGTAAATACAGCCCTGCTGACAACCTGACCATATTTTTTACTTCAGATGTTCTCAAAAAGTAAGTTTTTTGTGAAGCCACCAAGTTTATTACAGCAGTCCTAGGAAATTCTTGTAGATTTTGGCAACAGGAAGCAGGGTGTTGATTTAGCAGATGCTTGTAACAGAAAAGCTTATATTGCCTTAAAGAGACTGTATGTAGAAATACACACCTCTCTCCAAGTGTCATGCCTACAGGAGATTATGATTCGAAACTACAAGTTTAATAATACTTCTTTCAAAAATTGCTCCCAAACAATAGTATATAACCAGTATAAGTAAACAAGGAAGACAGTGAGGAACATGACCATACCGAGACCTTGAAGGGTTTCTAAAATATAAAGTATGTAAAATCATAGAGACAGGTAGAAAACAATCCAGCACACAGGCTGACAAACTATGACTCAGAGGGTAAATCTTTCTGCTGTCAATTTTGTAGGGCAACAAAAAGAAATGCCATACTCTTGACTTTTTAATTTGCTGTGTTCAAGTGTTAATGCCAGCTCTCATGGTTTACTCACAGGAAAGATAAGTAGTTCTTTTTCTTTACTTTCTTGTTTCAAGACAGGGTTTCTCTGTTATAACTCTGGCTATTCTGGAACTCACTCTGTAGACCAAGCTGGCCTTGAACTCACAGAGATTCACATGCCTCTGCTTCCTGAGTGCTGGGATTAAAGGCGTGCACCACCATCGCCCAGCAAGATGAATAGTTTCAAAGAGACTTTACTGTCTGCCAAACCTAAATTACTTACTATTTGGTGTCAAAAAGAGATACCCACTCATGACCAAGCACAAACATATGATAATCTTTTATATTACTTGCTGTAACTCCCAACTGGTCTTGGTCTTCATTGTGAATAATGAAGGATAACCAAATGAAACAAGATTATTATCTGCCTAAAAGAAGCTTGGTGTTTAAAATACGAAGTCTGGTTACCTAGGATAGAGTATTCTTTATTTGCTAATAGAGAAGGAAATCGATGGTTGTATAAAAATGACAAGATTGAGTCTAAGAAGAAAGTATATTCAACAGTTATTTGAGTGACTTGAAGACATAAAGATATGTATGATATGGACTGATGACACATTTGAAATGAAAGCAATCTTTATCAAATCTTTCTAGTTGATGTGTTGTTAAACCACAAGGTTTGTTGCCTTTTTCCCCCCCTAAATATGATTATTGTCTGTTTTGAGGTTTTGTTTTTTTTAATGTTGTTTTATTTTATTTTGAAACAAGGTCTTATGGAACTGATGCTAACCCTGAACACCTGATTCTCCTTCTGTACCTACAGTGTTAAGATTATAAACTTGGGTCCAAGCCTGAATATGATGCAGGAAGGAAGGAGGGAAGAAGAGAGGGAAGGAGGGAGGAAAGAAGGAAGAGAAGAAAGGAGAGAAATATATAAAGTAAGTAAAGCTGTTGTGATGGCATTCACCTTTAGTCCCAGCACTAGAAGGCAAAGCAGGAAGACTTCTCTGAGCACCACATCAGCCAGGGCTATATAGTGAGACCCTGTCTCAAAATGAATGAATGAATGATTGAATGAATCATGTGTCATTGTCAACAGTAATTCAATGATGCCAGTGTTGACTTGAGACTTAATTTTTAGTTCAAACATTGCTTACCCTCAATGTCTTTTTAAATCACTTAGTCAACTCCTCCTCCAGTTCTCATTTGGAAAAAAAAAAAAAATCAAATCCCCAAACAGCTCTATATTACATGGTTTTTCTCCTACAAATAAAACTCATGGTGTAGTAAGAAGCCTCTCCATTCAGATTTCACAATCACATGAAAAATAAAGGACAAATAAGTATTATTCTCCTCAGATTTAGGGGGAGAAAAACCTCAGGTATTTCCCGTTATTTGCAGCTGTTTCAGAGAGTGACAATTAAATGTGTGAACAAGGTTGTCGGAGTAACACTTGTCATTCACATGCTTAAGAAAGACTCTCTAAGATTTCCAGAAACCCTAATTAAAATTAATTAAGAAAAGCTGTTCATGGGGACTTGTGAGAAAGTTATAGTCTTGTCAGACCTGAGGAGAAAGCCCGATGGCCTGAGATCCCGAAAGGAAGTTTCTAACTAAAGTCTCTAACTAACCCACCTAGTCCTGGACTTTAACCGGCTAAGCCCAGGCGCTCACCAGCCAGTGAAGTCACCGTTACTCCTTTCCAGACAGCATAGCCTTTCGAGAAAAGACGGTCTCAAGGGGAGAAGACAGGGATAACTTTCCTTAGAAACCAGAGAGAGGTAAGAGAAGCGTCTCTCCTCTTTGCTCAACAACAAGAAAGATGCGAGTTCCAACTCTTCGTGGCTTGAGAAGCCCTGCGGGCGAATCGCCTCTCCACCCTTTTCTAAACTGCACGTGAATGCAAGCATTCGCAAATCAAGAACGCCCAAGGTCAGTACCCACCTGCGGCCCCAAACACCAACAAAAGTTCTTCACCCAGGACTCAGGTGGACCGGGTTCACCTGGTCCGCGTACAGTCCTCCAGCTTTACGTACAGGGCACTTTTCAGCAATCGGCTATGCGATTGGCTGACCCCCAGGGAAAGTCTCGTTTCTATTGGATATCAGTGGGGAGTAGGCGGGACTTTGGGGCTGGCTCTGACAGGCTGGCCTCTCGAGTTCCCATAGTTCCTATTGGGTCATCGCGGGAGCTTCAAGATGGCCGGCGGCAGTAAGCTGCGGCGCGGGCACCCGCATCTCTGGGTGTGTGGCTTCTGCGGCCGGCCTGAGCGGCACCACCAGCTTCCAGAGGAGGGGCAAGGCCTCTGGGGCCGACGGAGGTGGCCCTCGGCTGCTGTCCATTGCGGGCACTCGACCGTCGGTGCGGAATGGACAGCTGCTGGTGTCAACCGGGCTCCCAGCCCTGGACCAGCTCTTAGGTCGGTTCAGAATGAAGACGTGGGAGCATCCCAGGGAAAACTTGGGGAGGGACTCCCGGGTCAGCCCCTCATCCCCACGCCCTGTCCAGCCTGGCGCACCCCTCTCTCCTTTCCCCCTCCCCTCTTCACAGAGTGGTTAGGTTAGCCTGCTTTGATAGAGAAGGGGGAGGAAGTCTTGCATCGAGATGTCTTGAGAGCTCTGCACCAAGCCCGCCTTAGAACCCACACTCCCTACTCCTCTCTGCTCAGCAACTTTTCCAGATAACCACGACCATGCCTTTACACTAAACTGATTCCTAATGAAAAAGAAACATACATGGAAAGGAACTGGCTTGTAGGCTCCTTTGCTGATCTCTTAGAACACCTTCCTCCCAACCCCAGATAGCTTAAAGCTGGGACTAACCTACAGACCTTATAGCGTTGTGAGAGAAGGGCTTCTTTAGAAAATGCTGAAAAATATTCCCCTGTTTCCCACCGCCGGGCTACTCTCCTTAAATCATTAAGAGAATGTTGGCTTTAAAAGAGTGGATGTTAGAGATGTGTTGTTGACGCAAAGTAATGACAGTTCTTGCTATTCAGATAGCTCTATCTCTGGATGTCTTAAACATGTTCATATTGCTCATATATATTATAATCTCTGGAATTTTTTCATGTGAAGCCTACTGAAGAATATACTTGTTTCATAGGAATGATTTGTTGAGAGGATTTATGTGATTAGGTTGGTAGGACAAGTTAAATTTCTGTCTGAATGTTGCTTCATAAGAACATGTGTATTTACGTTTTGCAACCCTTTTTTCATACTGTTATGTGTCTGCTGAATCTGTTACATTTGCATAATGTATTACAATTACCATTGCTTGTTCTTGTATGTGACATTTTCTCTGTGTAATACTCCAGCCTTTTCAAATAGGTTCAGCTAAGAGGAAAATAACAAGACAAGCAACCAATCAGAAACAGTATGTTTTCTTGATTCTGTTATTACATGTCCTAAATGGGTCTTGATTGTTTTCTACATAAATTTAAGTACTTTCACATAATTGTTTCAAACCCATTGAGTGTGTAAGACTAGAAACATGATTCAAAATGCATAGTTGGCAAATATTTATTTCACTCTTTTTCCCTTATGGCCTCAGTTGTTATCTTAATTTTGAGCCCAATGCCTAGAAAAAATTGGCCAGTTTAAGTGAACTCTCAAAAGACAGAAATTAATCTTTGAGCTTAAATGACAGTAGATCTTTGATACCAATCTAACTTGTCAATCTTTTCTATCATTTTTGCTACTCATAAATGTCCATGTTTTTAATTGTATGGGGATAGGTACCTTTCTTCAGTTGATACTACATCAAACTCTCGAAACAAAAAGATATTGTGCCTCCATTCCTTCATGAAAATAGCAAAATGTGCCTAGACCTGGCATTCAAGTAAGTTCTTAATGAGGTCTTGATTGACAGCAGTGGAGAAAAAAAGAATAGAGTTTGGCATTTAAGCTTCAAAAACTTATTTCAGAAATTTAGTGATATTAATATTCACAAAACTCCTGACTATGTGAGCTGATCTGAAGGGTCAAATTTAGTGGTCTCTCTCTGCTCTTACACCATAGCTATTGCAAATTTTTGAGAACTATTTTCAGAAAGTTTTGACAGTTTGTTTACTGAACTTTAAGGTTGATTATTTAACTACAATCTCTTCACATCTGCCAAAAAGAACTGACTGAGGGCATCTTGCATCTGTATTTCTACCGAGACATACTTGAATAATAATTTTTGAAATTTTCAGAATTCTTGGACAGTGGGTACTCTAGTATTTGAGTATAACGTGCTTATGCTAAAAATTAGTGTTCACTAAGATCAAAATATTATCAGTTGTTGAAGTGTTATAGTATGTTTTGCATGATTGCAGTTAATTTGCCAAGTACATAGAAATTCAGAAAGTTTTAATAGTAAGATTTACTAGCTTTGGGATAATAAATACATCCAGATGTATTTCAGTTGTTAACTTCTTAATGTATTTCTGTAATTTGATTTCCTGCCTTGTATGCTTTCTGGAGCAAAAAAAAAAAAAAAAAAGAAGAAGAAAAATTACACTTGTATTTTGTTAAAACATTTGGAAGGGAAACAACTGTTGCTAATATGTATTCAAATAAGCAAAAGGAATTCAGGTTATGTTATTACTTGCAAAAGTTACTTGATTAAGATTGTGGCAAGCCTTATGTGATAAAATGTTATGATAGAGGAATAGTATAAATGAGAATTTACTGTGACATTTTGAATCTATAACAAGTTATTCTGTTTTATATCCACCCTATGGTACAGTGAAACTTTACTGCTGCCACCTGAAATCAGTGTAATTTTAAACATAATTGCAAATGTATTTGAAACCCATAACATACAATGATTGAATGTTGACTATGTGGTAATTCATTGCTTCCATTGCTTACATCAAAATGTCTTACAAATTTGAAAATTCTCATTATTTTCAAAAACATAATCATTTATTTTTGTTCTGACAATTTAATTTTATTATCGGGTTTTCATATGTGTTCCCCTAGTTGGCAATGTTTACATTTTACAAGTTCTTTTTAAGATTTTCTAGTATAGGGGGTTTTGGTTACGATTTATTTTATTTTTATTTATGTTTGTGTGCAGGCTTGTGTATATAAGTACAGGTGTCCCCAGAGGCCAGAAGAGGCCATTGGATTACCTGGAACTAGAGTTACAGGTGGTTTTAAGTGGCCTCATGTGGCTTTAGGAGTTGAACGTGGGTCCTCTAAAAGAGCAGCAAGTGCTCTTAGCCACTGAGCCCACTAATCTAGAGGTTCAACCTTGTCTCTTCCAGGGCATTTATACTGTATTTGAGATCACTATAGGTAAACAGAATACATTTCAGAAAAGGAAAAGGACCTGGATGGATGGATATTCCAGGAATTTCTTCCTTCTGTTTATTTATTTATTGGAAGCCACGGCTATATATTGATTCAAGCTTTGGGTTAAAGTCCATCTACAGCATTAGTATGTCAAGAAAGATATATACAAATATTTTACTCAAGGGTATTTTGAGGAAAGATTGTGAGTTTTTTGTCTCATTAAATTTGTTTTTGTTTTTAAGACAGTCTCTGTAGCCCAGGCTCACTTAGAATTTGCTAGTAAGCAAGGATGACTTTAAACTTGTGGCAGTCCTTCTGCTTCAGCCTACTAACTACTTAAAACAAAGTACATGTGACTTCTACCATGAAGGTGGGTTCTGAAGCTTAAGGGCCTAGGATCTGGTGTGGTCCCTGATAGAGATAGCATTAGAGGTCACCATGCCATAAAGTACATGACATCTTTCTTAAGGATGGGTTTTATTGATTGAGAAACAGTGCTCAAGATAAAGGTCTAGGGAGGATCTGGGTGTGGCCCTACAGATAGCATAGATAGATCACCAGGCTATTAACAACATCCACTCTCAGCCTTCTAGGTGTATACCCATCTCTTTTTTGAAGAGACAAAGCCTGTGTGCTTAACATTCCTGGTTTCTCTAATGCTTATCCGTGGGTGTGAGGACCTTGTGCTCTCTACAGGGTTAATTGTGAAGATTGGTCCATATGGAATAAGTTTATTGGTCATAAACTTAAGTTTTAAAATGAAGATTTTGCTGGGTAAGTCCCAGCACTTGGGAGGTAGAAGTAGGTCTGGTCTACACAGTGAGTTCCAGGACAGCCAGGGCTATGAAAAAGGAAACAAAACAAAATAAGATTAGAAATTGTAAGATTTTTGTTTTGTTTTTGGCGGGGGGGGGGGGGGGGGGTTGTTTGTTTTTTGAGACAGGGTTTGACTTTTTTGTGGATGTGGGATTGAGATAAATGTTACCAGGAAACACCTTTTTCCAAAATTGTACTGTACTTAAATATGTCTGAAATAAACTACCTGACGTCAGATTCTTTAAGTTCGAACCAACCTGACTAAGTTGTGCTGAACTGGTTTCATTCTTGCTTCTCATAATTCATCTCTGCTTGTTGTAGCATTTGCAGGGACACTCATAGAACCCCTTCTTATTAAAGAGAATTAAACACTAGAACTCATTGGGAAAAAAAGAAAAACACTTGCTTTTTTGTAAGAGAAGTTCTAATATATTAATCTGGCTGACAAAGTAATTTATCTCTATTTGATAGTATCTTCAGGACTGTTCAAATCTTCCAGCTATTAGGATTTTCATAAATATAAGATTTAAAAATTTTGAGTGGTATTTTCCTGAATTAGTAGAAAAAGAACATAGTTTGGATCATTTTTTTTAAAGCCTTTCTCCCTCATCAGATTTGCATGATGCTTTGCTTAGCTAATTTCTCATTATTTGTTATTGTGACAGTCATCACCACTTACCAAGTAAGAATACACATTTAGTGATGTGTTCTAATCAGAAAATAATTGCAAAAATAACATCTCTTTCTGAGCATGCTGTGTTTTGCATGTTACTTCATTTCATTGAGAAACATATCATCCCACCATGAACCTCAAAAAAAGACTGAAAAAATTGTTGGACATGGTAGCTTATGCTTGTAATCCCAGAGCTTAGAAGACTAAGACAAGAGTGTTCTGTGAGTTCCAGCTGAGCCTGAGCTAAAAAGTGAGATCCTATCTCAAACTTAAAAATCCTTTGCCTTTAATTCCACTGGAAGTTAGGTACAAGAGTTAACTAAATTAGAGAAGTAGACCAGGAAAATTAGCCAACCATTTTGTATTAACAACTCTGGCTTGGACACTACAGTGTAATTGTATCTTTAAAAGAATGGCCATTAAGATAGTAAATGTTTGCGTTAGCCACATCAAGGAAGATAGAATATAGAATGTTAAAAATAAATGTAAAAGTTAGCAACGGCCTTTATGTAGCACAAATTTAAATTAAGCATTTATTCTAATCCATCTAAAAGCAGACCATATTTGGATCCTCTGTGAGTACTGCCTTAATGTACATTTCACTCTGCTAATCTTGAAATTGTCCTCATCAGTGTGGCCTACATTTTAAATGTTACAGTGTGGAAAGTTGTCTTGATGTATAATTAAAATATGGATTGAGTTTTATGATAAATTCAGCTTAAAATTCTGTGAATCCCAGTGCTTGAGAGATACAAGTGACAGGATCAGGAGTTGGAGCCCCATCCTCAGATACATGGTGATTGAACTAGCCTAGGCTATACACAGGCCTCACAACACACACACACACACACACACACACACACACACACACACACACGCAAATGAACATATATAAATGTGCTAACTTTTAAAATGTCTCTCACTAGTGATTTGAAATAGCTTACAGATGTCATCAAATTATTTCAGATATCTCCATAAATTAGTATATACCACACATTTTTCAGTTTATCCTAGGAACATGTTAATAGTTTTCAGACACAACAAGTATGCTTTTTCTGCAAGAGGAAAAACACTATTAAGGGAACTTTTCATGTTAAATTTTTCCATATGGTATTTGCCAACACAAAATATTTTGGGAAAGAGGTTTTTATTGGTGCCCACAATGTTTTATGGTTTTGTGCTCATATACACAAACCTTATCAATAAAACTATCTTCAGTTGTCCAACAGCTTTGAATACTTTTAAAGCAGTACAACAAGTAAATACACTTGTAGTCAATCTTTAGCATGTATTTCTTAATTTTAAAGTACATTTGTTAGTTTTTGAGATAATAATTCTAAGTACTAATGTTTTTACAAATGAGATGAACAATAAAGTATCATAATGGACTTCCTTACCTCTTTAGCATAGTTCTAATATCTTAAAAGTTAATTTTATATTAATTGTATTATATTAATTGTATATTCATGATATCAGCCTAATTCAAATACTTAACACATTCTAATAATGAAAATGTATTTTTGATTATTCCTTTTTGTTTCAATTGACAAAAGTTAATTTATATTTAGGCATTTCTAGACTTTGGATATATTATAATTTTTCAAAAAAGACTTAGAATTATTAGTTCCTATGAGACTCAATTTGAAAATAAAGTAGAATTTTTAGTATTCACTGCCATTTGTATCTTGGCTATTGAGTTAATTTGTTAAAAGCTAAGAATAACATTGGAGTGCTTAACCACAGTTGTATTGAGTGCTTCCTGGTTCTGTCATGAGAAAGGGGGACACTATAACATATTATGAAAGTAAATATGGTATGTAGTATAAGTAATATGTCAATATATGTCAAATACTGTCCAGAGACAGTTTCTAATGTTATTGAGGAACCTGGTTTTGATGAAAGTCTAACTTTTGTGCTAAAGATAATCCAAACATTTATTGATTAATTTTGTTCTTGTGTGTCATTTCCAGGTGGCGGTTTAGCTGTTGGAACAGTTCTTCTAATTGGTTAGTATAAAATACATGTTATGATCCTTCTGACCAGTTCTGTTTTGTACATGATGGTTTTATGAGTTTCTCACTCTGAAACTGGATATTTAAACAATTTAAATAATAAGTTCTCCATGGCATAAAGTCGGATTATACTTTGTCTAAATACTCCTTTTAATACAAAATTGCAAAGGGCAGACATATCTGAAAAGGTATCTCCTAAAATTTAAAATATTTTCTCTTCACTGTGTTCCATTTTAAATTTAGTTGAAATTTACAATGAAATATCAATTTTTTGAAAAAAAAAAAACCTCAGTATTCAAAATGGAATTGTAGTGATTGATTTGAGAAATTGAAGAATCAATATGTGTTACTATATTCAAATGTATAATGTGTGGTAGGTGTCACATATTTTAATATTGTCTTCTTGTTGAGTAAAAAATGGCAAAATAGGCCATATTTTTTATGATTTTTAAAGTGATTAGAGTTCGTATTTAAGTATACAACCCCATATGTTTCAGCGTAGATCGTAGAGTCCTCAAATTGCAGTAGTCCTCATCTATTAAATAATGAAAGCGCCCTTGTTAATGTTTAACCTGTTTACTTGCAACATATCTATTTTTTTCTAGTTTAATCTTGAATCTGCTGACCTACTTTTTTATATAACCCTGTAAAAATATTTGAAAAATATTTTGACACCTCAGATTTTCCCTGAACTAAATGGAAATCATTTGGTGACCTGACTATGAGAGTTAGAACGATGCCTTGTGCTCCCCATTGTCTTCTTGATAAACCTCCTAGAGTGACATTTCTCTTTCATTGCCCAAAATTCATGCAAGATTCTATATTTAGTAAGACCTATAGTCTGCAAACTGAGATTATTAAAAACTAACTAAATAAATAAATAAATAAACTTCTTTTAACCTAGCAAGGTACAAAGATAAATGTTTTAGGAGGATTTTCTCCAAGAGTGAATGTAATACAATATAATAGTCCTTAAATTTTGGAATACATATAACATTTATCTTGTGAAGCTGTATCCTTGGAAAATTCAACAGTTATTCAGAACATCTCATTATGTATCTCTGCTTAATCACTGAAGAGTAATGGTAATAGTTGGAGAGCTGTCCATGATTTGGTTCTTGTTGTGGGTCATGTATTGTGTAAAGCACTTTATGTATGTTTCCTTCTTCACTTAATATGATCACCTTATGAATAGTTAAATTCATATTATCTCTATTTTATTCATGAAATTAGCTTTGAGGAGTGAAGTAATTTCCATTATTACATAGATAGTGAGAAACCCAGGATTAGAATTCTGCTGCAAACCTAGATACATTAATTTGTTTGTTTTTTTTTTTAGTGAGGTTTTAGTTTTTTATTTGTTTTGAAAATTTCATACCCAAGTACTGTATTTACCTCATAATCACTTCTTTCTCTGTTCCTCCCAACTCCTCCTGTGTCTACTATCTTTAATTTTAATTTAATTTAATCTTTATCTTTAATTCATGACCTCTTTAATTATTATCATTATAACACAAATGTATATGTATAAATACACCTATATTATATAAATGTATATGTATATATAAACTACGTAACTATTGAGTCTGTTTAGTGTTGCTTGTGTATGTGTGTTAAGCTGATCACTTGGAACTGGATAACGCATCAAGGGGCTTACCCCTGGAGAAGACTGAATCTCCATCTCTCAGCAGCTATTAATTGCCTGTAGCTCTTCACCTGCGAGTAGAGGCTTGTAGAATCTCCCTCATCCACACTGACATGTCAACTGGAATTGTCATCATGCAGGCCTTGTTTAGGAAACCATATTTTGAAACTGCCTGTGTGCCGCTTCTCTGTCACACATAGAAGACATTATACTTCAAGGGTGCAGCAGATGTCCTGATCCTCTGACTCTTACAGTTTTTCCACCCACTCTTCCACAATGTTCTCCAAGCCTTAAGTGTAGAGGCTGTGTTGTAGATGTATTAGTTAAGAGCTGAGCACCCTATGGTCAGTTGCTCTCTGCATTTGACCAGTCATGAGTTTCTATAGTAGTCTCAAAAACAAAAGCACTTCTTTGATTAGGGATACAAGATACACTTATCTGTGGGTATAAAAATAAGTACTTAGAGGCTGGAACGATGGCTTGGCGGTTAAGAGCACTGATAGCTCCTTCAGAGGACCCACGTTCAATTCCACCACTCACTTCATAGCTCACAACCATCTATTAACTATGCATCTATGCATGTGGTGCAGTGATATATATACTAAATACCCATACATAAAATAAATAAAATTTTAAAATTTAGAATGCAGTTAGAAATTATAGTGGTTTCTGAAAGTGGCCATAGTAGGTTCTCCTCTAGGACCCATGACCTCACCAGCCATGGCTAGTTGGCTAAATTCACAGTACCAGGAGTGAATTCCCTTCTATTGAGAAGGCCTTAAGTGCAATTAAACAGATGTTGGTTACTCCCAGGAAATAAGTGCCACTGTTACACCCTTGGGGTAACAGTATCCTTTGGGGGATATCTTGCTATACTGGTCATTTTGGAGGCTGTGCCACTTGATAGGACTCTTGTTTGCTTTTGTCCTTTGGCAACTTGGTTATTAGGAAATACTAGGAGAACTAATCCTCAGGGACCAGGAGGCTTCCAGGCCATTTCCAGCTTGACTCCCCCAAGTCCTATGAACAAACGATATGGCACTTTCAGCACTAAGACAACTTGTAGGAGGAAACTAAGAGAAAAGGCAATGGCCTATATTGTTTTGTGAGTGTTGAGTGAAGTAGAAGGTAGACTATCAGGTCTGGAAGGTAAAATAGAAGAACAGGGCAACATAATTAAAGAATGTGGAAAAAAACACATGGAAGGAACATGCAGGAACTTTGGAACACCAGATCTTTGAATTATAGGCATAGAAAATGAGCATCATTAGCAAATGAAGGTCATTAGCAAAAATTAGATCTTTAACAGTACCATAGGAAAAAACTCAAAATTAAGGAAAGACATACCTATACAGATGCAAGAAGCACACCAAACACCAAATAGACAGGACCAGAAAAGAATCTCTTCTCTCTATGCTATTATTAAAAACACTGAATGTACAGAACAAAGAGAGGCTGTTAAAAGCTGCAAAGAAAAAACACAAGTCACATGTAAAGGAAAACCACGTGAATAACAGCTGATTTCTAGGTGGAAACATTAAAAGACAAAAGAGCCTACATCAATATAGTTCAAGTTCTAAAAGATCACCGAGGCCAACCTAGACACCTGACCTTTCCTAATCAATTTTCTTGATAAATAAATGTCTTGTTTAACCACAATAATAGTGGCATAGGAGTTATATTCCTTTGTAGAATGATGAAGCACTTGTATATGTTTTCCAAAATGAAGTTTTAAAATTCTAACTGTGAAGGGTTTTACCGAGTGTACAGTGAAGACACAAGTTACAGCATGGTAAATGTCCTTATTTTACATGCTCAGTATTTCTCAATTAGAACATTTCTGTTTAAAATAGTGAAACATTTAATCCCAGAGCTCTGGAAGCAGAGGAGGGTGGATGGATCTCTGTGAGTTTGGAGCCACCCTGGTCTACATGGCAAATTTTAGACTAGCCTGATCTACATAGCAAATTCCAGATCAGCTAGAGCTACATATTAGGACCCTGTCTCAACAACAACAACAGAATATTTCGACGTGCAGTGTACTTACTTGTAGTTATGTACATGAGTACATGTGAGTGCCGGTGTGGCTGTGGGTGAGCACGAACCTGATGTGGAGGCCTATTTTGGGTATCTGTCTTGATCATCCTCCATTTTATTTTTTAATGTATTTTCGTTTTATGTGTATGTTTTTTATGTGTATGTCTGTACCATGTGTTTGCAGTGCTTGAAGAAGCCAGAAAAGCATGTCAGAGCCCCTGTAACTGGAATTCCAGATGGCTTGTGGGTGTTGGGAATCACACCTGGCTCCTCTGGAAAGGGAACAAGTGATTTTAATGTCTGAGCCCTCTCTCTGGCCTCTCTCCATACTATATTAGGAGATAGGGCCTCCTCACTGAACTCAAAGCTTACCAATTATCTATGTCACTGACCAATGATTGCCACAGGATCTGCCTATCACTGTCCTACACTGGCATCCCCAAGACTAGGGGTATAGATGTATAGCACTACACCTGGCTTTTGTGCAGGTGCTGAGGATCCCAACTCAAGTTTTCCTGTACATATGGCAGGCAGGCACTAAGCCTCTGAGCCCTCTGCAATCCCTATTGTAAGTTTTGTAAACTATTTTCTTATGAAGTAGATTATTCTTCATTTATCAAGGCAGTTTTATGTGTGACAGCTATCTATGCACAAGTGTGGATTTCCAGAACAGTTTATTTATAGTTTCAGATATAGTGTAACTATGGAAACAAGAGCTAGTAAGTGTTACTACCAAAAACCTGAAAAAGTCTATGTCTTCAGGATATTGCAAAGTAGCTAAATATGAATGTATGAAAGGCCATCCTGTGAGAAATAAATCACCAACAGTAAACATTTCTTAATATGAACTTGATTCTTTATAATTTTGTTACTCAGCACTTCATTGCTTTTAAAACAATTGAGAAAATCAACTAACAGAAAGAAAACTCTATTTTGGCTCATAGTTTGAATGGGCTCCGTACATGGTCAGCTAACTCCATTGATGTGAACTGAGCCAAATACACTGGCAGTGAGAGGTACAACCGAGGAGCTTGTTTATCAATGGTAGCCAGGGAACAGGGAAAGGAGGTGTCACAGCCCACTATGCCGTTCACATACAAGTCCCCAATGAAATTTTTCTCCAACAAGATTTCATTTCCTAAATTACCACTTTCTCCTGGTAGTCCATTCAACTGTGGATCCATCCATGGATTAATATATTGAAGATGCCAGAACCCTATTACTTAATCTCCCTCTGGAGGCTTCATCTTTGAACATCTTTGAGGACCATGCCAATGATATGTGACATTTGAGAGACTGTTTCAAACCAAAGCCATAATATTGAGATTGATTTTTAGATGTTTTGTATTGGAATTGCTTCTGACCATCTGCCACTCAGATAGATTTGCAACAACTTGAAAGTATCAAAAGAGAAGTGTTAGCAAATAATGGTTCTTCACCTATTTGCAGAGATGCTGACTATCAAGATAGATTTCTATAGAAATTATCATTAATAAAAATACAAGTTATGTGACATTGGCGAATGCATTGTTTTTTAAAGCATCCCATATTAGTTACATAATTTTAGTTGAAGTAATGAATGGTATGTTATTAGCCGGTTAGCTACATGTACAGATGCATCTTTGGGTAGTCATTGTAAATTAAAAGATTTTTAAGTTGAACCTCAGTAAGTTGAAGACTGCCTGTAGTAGTAAGAATATTTTTTGTTTTAATTATCTGTTACCATATACCAATTATTAAACACAACTTTCATAGCTTAGAACAACACACATTTTCTATGGGCCAAATAGAAGTCTAGTCATAGCTTAACTGGGGAATTCTACTGTAGCTGTAGGCCAGAGGTAGATTTTTATATGAGTGGTGTGGCTGTTGACAAACAGCTTCCAGGCTCCCATCTGTGTCTGCAATGTTAAGTTTCTTGCTAGCTGTCTGAGCCACAGGGAAGTTCACAAGATAGCTTACAGTTTCCTGAAAACCATTGAGGAAGAATGTCTCTCAGCAAGATAGATGCCTTAGGAAACAAGTGATATCCTATGACGTTTGCTCCATCTCCTAGCTTAGTAGAAAGTCACAGATCCTACTGCACTCACTGAAGATTACAAAGGTGTGAATACAATGAAACAGGAATCATGGGAATCACCTTAGGGCAGACTCATCCACTTTTCATAATTTTTTTTTTGGAGGCTGGTGGTTGGCATAGCCTTTGTATAACAGCCCCTGGCTGTCCTAGAACTTGTTTTGTAGACCAGGCTGGCCTCAAAACTCAGATCTGCCTGCTTCTGCCTCCAAGTGCTGGGATTAAAGGCATAGACAGGATTTCTCTGCTGTAACTTTAGCTGTCCTGGACTCACTCTGTAGACCAGGCTGGCTTTGAACTCACAGAGATCTGCCTGCCTCTGTTTCCTAAGTGCTGGGTTTAGAGGCATGTGCCACCACTGCCCGTTGCGTTTTTGTTCTTACACATTCAGCCCCCAAACCGGGGAATGGTGCTGCCCACAATGAACTTTTCTTCCTAACTCAGTTAACATTAATCAAGAAAATTCTTCACAAATAAGTCCATAGACCAACTCAATTTAGACACATGCTTAGTTGAGACTCTCTTCCCAGAGATTATGTCAAGTTGACAAGCAAAACTAGCCAGAACAAATAGAAATATTTAGATATCTGGCAAAGTAGACTAACAGAAAATCATGAATGACTTTGAGAAAAATCTAGTTGGAATGATGGTGGCAGATCACTGGAATTTCATATTGTGAAAAAAAGATAATCCTAATCCTCCTACCTACCAGACTTTCTTCTATGTCATGGACCTTAAGCACACATATAGTTCTATTTCTACATAGCCCATCAGATATGACAGCTATCTTGTCCCTTGGTGCTCTTCCTTCAAGCTACATATTCCAGTTTTCTCCTCACACACTTTTAGCTCCCTTCTCCACCTCAGTCACTCTTTTCTGAAGAGGCTTTAGTCTCTGTAGTCTCCAAACTAGCATTGCCATTGTCCTTACATCCTTCCTCAGGCCAAAGTGCATTTGTGTTTTGGCAGTTTCACTTCATTGTCTCTGTCCTTGCCCAGTGGTCTGGGAATTCACTAAGTAGATTAATCAAATGTTGTTGAACAACCTCAAAATTTATTTCACAAAATTGACCATTTTCAACATGATGAATTTAGTATTTTTGCTGATCCCCAAGTAGGTGATCTTCTGCCTATTATTCTTTTCTTCATGATAGAACTGAATAATTTAAGAGATGTGTAGAGCACATGCTTTTGTGTGCTTGTGCATGTTTTCAGACTTTTTAAATTTTTAATTTCTATTTTTCTTCTCTCGTATAGCCCTGACCTATAATCCCAACCCCCCTCCTCCTTCCCTCCACTCCTCCCGGTTCCTTCCCACCTCCCCTCTCCCCCAGACCCTCACCCCCCATGTGCTTATTAGCAAAGAGCAGACCTCCCAGGGTTACCACTCAAACTGGACATAAAAAGATGGAACAAGGCCAAGCACTAACCCCTACATCAAAGGTGAACTAGGCAACCCAGCAGGAGGAAAAGGGTCCCAGGGGCAAGTAAAATGGTCAGACACACACACACTCCAATTTCTGGGGAGTTCTGCAAGTACACCAAGCCAGACAGCCATAAGGTATTTTCGGGGACCATGTAGGCTCCATGTCTGCCACTTCAGCCTCTGTGAATCCCTAAGAGTGCTTTCATAGATTCCAGTGAGTTTCCACTGCAGTAGGTTTCCTGATCACTCCCTAAATGTCTCTAGTTCTGGTCTTCTCTCCCCTATATTCTCTCCCACCATCTCTCTCCCCCTAGCTGGCCCCTTTTATTTCCATTCCTATCCTCCATCCCACCTGTACCGTCTGTTCTATTTCCCCTTTATCTGGGGACCTCCTTGTTGTATAGTCTCTCTAGGCCTGAGGATTATAGTACCTTTGTCCGTTGCTTAACAGCTAATATCCACTTATGAGTGTAGCCTGTGTTTGTTAAGACTGATTATAGATAAACCAGATGTGTGGCTGGTTCACAAGACAAGACAGGTTTTTTATTGTTGTTTCTGCCTTCATTGATTCTACAGATATTTAGTACATATATATCACATGCTCAGCACCAGGGTTCTGTAGGGTCCTTACACAATAGATGCTTGTTGGCTCTATGGAGAAATTGTAGTTCTGTGTCTTAAGCTGATACAGACTGGGGAAGTTCAAGAGCACCTTGAGGAAAGCTTTTTAAGGATTGTTTGGGGAAAATGTAAGTTGGCAACAGTCTTGCAAGAAGCAGCAGGCTGGTCTGTAACCAGTGACTATCTTGTGTGCCTGCAACAGTGTCAGAAGAGAGGGAACCCGAGGAAGAATGTAAGCAAGGCCTACACACGACTTTGTTTTTCTATATTCTAACATGTGACCTCAACTTCGTAGATATTTTTATTTTTCTAATTAAATAATTTGTTTCTTTACTGAAACTTTTGCTAAATAACAGTCATGTACATTTTAAAGGCAATGGTGACACTTTTTTTTCCTACACTACTCAACATGTTCTGCCCTTTTGTCACAACCAAGCAGAGCCTGTAGGTTAAAGGGTTTAGTTCTTTCTATCAAGAACAAAAAGAGAAATCACCAAAAACATTTAAATAGAGTAATACGATAGCCAGGTTCATACCATAGTATGAACATAATCCCCATTATGTACTGTTTCACCCTCCACAAAAAAGCATCCATCAAATATGGTCCAAAAATAGTAAATGAAAAATTCCCAGAAATAACCAATTCATACATTTTAAATTACATGCTGTTTTGAGTAGCATGATGAAATCTCATCCTGTCCCACCACACACGCCTGAGACATGAATCATTCCTTTATCTAGTATAGCCACACTATATATGCTACCCACCCATTAGTCACTTAATAGCCATCTTGGTTATCACAGTGACTGTCAAGTCATAGTATCACAGTACTTATATTCAGGTAATCCTAATTTTAGTTAATAATGGCCCCCAAAGAGTAAGAGTATTGAAACCTGCTATTTGAGTATGCTGTAGAGAAGTTGTGAGGTGCTTCCTTTAAGAGAGGAGGTGAAGCAAGATATTTTAGGACAGGCAGATCCCAGTCACATGACTTTTACTATAGTGTAGGTTACAATTGTTCTGTTGTTATTATTATTAATCACTCAGTATGCCTGATTTAGTGTTTTATGATAGAGATGTATATGTGCATGTGTGTGCTCACACATAGAGATTAGTACCTGCACTTCTTACAAACTAGGATATGGTCTCAGGTATCCAGTGTGGTGATGGTCTTGGGATATTGGGGAATTACTGTATTAAAAAGAATTTGAGTCAATGGAAAAATTAAGAGCCAGTTGTGGTTATCCAGGCAAGAGTTGTTACAACACATCTAGGGGAGAAGCACCAGCATGAAGAAAGTTAATTACATTCCAGAAAGAATTTTTAGGATGAGTCGTCCGGTGTATTAGTAAGAAAGAGAGAAAAAAGATGTCAAGGATATGTCCTGACTTTCTGAAAACCAGGAGGACCACATTTGATAGAAGAATGAATTGTGGAATTCAATCTTGGACATGTTTGGGTCACTCATATGCTTCTGTATTTGATAGCAACAAAAGCCTGAGAGCAACAGGAAAAGCTCAGGACAGCAAGATGGATAAATAAATGGCACACAGATTTACTGGGATGTTATGTAACCTTAGCTATAAGACTAAACAGTGTGAAATAGAGTGGAGAAAGATGGGGTATGAATTTCAGTAATTGTAACCATGAAAGAAAACATGTATGGTAATAAACAGAAAAGGTACTGAAAGAAAGCACATGAACATTTTAACAGTGATTCTTGAGGGTAGTGGGGTGGTGAATGGATTTTTTTAAAGATTAAACTTTCCATATTAAAATGGTAACCTTGGGAATTAAATTTTTATGTTTATTTCTTATATCATTGACTTAAAATAACCTCAGCTTAAATAATTGATTTCGTAAACTGACTTAAGAATAACTATTTAAAGTTTTCAAAATGTGACCTTTTACTTTGTTGTGAAGTTGAATGGGGCAGATTCTTCAAGTAAGCATCGGCATTTTGCCACTGCCTTAGCTGAGTCAATCAGCACACCCACACTTGTCACTGCCAGCTTTTTCACCTGTCGCGTAAGTGGTGCAGAGACAGCACAGGCATCTTCCTTTCCTTTACACACTCAGATTCCCATACAGTGTCCCTTTATCCTTGTAAAGCTTATTTTGTGACTTACAAATGTGAAGATAGATATTTTTGATAGATAGTACTAAAGAACTAGCTATATCCTTTAGTATATAAAGCTAACCCAGTTACGTCAATTATACGCTGATCAAAGATTTGTTCTAAGATACTATGCCGAGCAAGTTTATGAATAATTGAACATGTGATATTTTAGTTACACCTTTAACTTTAATTATAATTGTGTATTAGTGACTTCTTTCAAATGTATACACTCACATAACCACCATGATGAAGAAATAGAACATTTCTATCACTCCTAAAAAAAGGTCTCCTATGGTTCAAACAGGTTCCTGTCCCCAAACACCTAAGATCTTCCTTACGTCTCTCTAGATAGTTTCATTTTTTCTAGGATAGCATATAAAAGTAATCATATTCTGTGTACTACTTTTGAATCTAGCTTTTTTCACAGCATATATCATAATTCATATGTGCTGTTGTTTACATATCACTTTTTTGTTGTTTCATGCTATTCCATTTATTAATATATTATCTATCACTGTACACTAGTTAACAAGCACTTCATTTGTTTCCAAATTTTAGCAATTATTCCAAAACAGCTATTGTAAATATTCTTTATTAATTTATTTCTAAGCGTACATTTTCATCTCTTGTAAAATTGTAAAATTGCTGGGTCCTATAATAAGTACTTACCTAGCCTTATCAAATACTTTCACTCTAATTTCCAAAGTGTATGTATATATATATAGTCTCCCGTTGCCACTGGCCACGTAGGAGTGTTTTATGTGTTCCATGTTCTTGCAATCATTTGTATTTAAATTACAGCCATTCCCGTGGGATATAATGGTTTCTCAAAATGTTTCAGTTAGCATTTTTTGATGCTTTATATTGTGATTAAATATCTTTTAGTGTGTTTGTTGGCCATCCATACATGTATTTTGTAGATGAAGTCTTCATGCCTTATGCTTATTCTATATTGAGGTTTTCCCTAAGTAGCCCAAACTTTCCTTCAACCTGCAATCCTCCTGCTGCAGGCTCCTGAGTACTAAAATTACAAATGTACACCTCCATGCCTGGAGACTTTTTAAAATAATACTTTTATTAAAAGTTTGAGTTTCATACAATGTATCTCGATAACACCCTCTTCCCATTCCTCCCTGTTCCACCCTGCCATCCCTGTTTCCTCAAAAGTAAAGCTTGTGTGGCAGGAGCATGTGGCAGGCTTCACCATGATCTTTGAAGGCAGAAGGCTGCTCTGATTGCAAGCTATCACGTATAGTTTGCTAAGTAGCTAAATATTGGACACAATTTACTTATTTACTGCTTTAACCGTTTTTAAATTGTTTTAGTGATTGCAACATATCACTGTTTTATTTGGTTTTTATGCTCAAATCCAGGGCCTTATTCATGCAAGCAATTATCCTACCACCAAGCTACATCCTCAATCCTTGCAAAATGTTTATTTTTATTATTATTATTTGTAATTGATGTATATTCATTGTACATGATGCTGAATTCCATGAGGACATTTTATACAAGTCCACAATGTATTTTGAACCTATTGTCCTATAATCCTCTACTATCTCTGTTTGGCTTCCTCCCAGTTTCCTTCACTCCCTTAGACAATTGGCGCTTCTACTTTCATGTCATATGTACATGTATGATTATATATCTATATTAATTCTAGAATCTGTAAGTGAGACAAAACATGATATTTGTTTTTCTAAGATGAGCATAATTACTAAGTATGATCATCTCTAGTTGGCTCTATTTTTCTGCAAATGGCATGATTTTGTTCTTTGTGTCTGCACAAATTTCATTGTGTTTATAGACCACATTTTCTTTATCTGTTCCTTTGTTGACAGCTAGCTTGGCTCCCTAACTTAGATGTTGTGAATATTGCTGCAAAAATCACCGATGCCTAAGTTTTTCTGTGATATGTTGACTTAGAGTTCTTCAGTTATGCAAAAGTGAAAAAGTTGGGTCATATAATAGTTCTATTTTAGTTTTGAAGAAACTCCATACTGGCTAAACCAACATGTATTCCCACCAGCAGTGTCTAGAATCTCCATGTGCTTTTCTCCACATCCTCACTGGCACTGATCATTATTTCTTTGCATAATAACTGTCATCTGGATGTAATGAGATGGAATCTCAGTGTGCTTCATTGCATTTCTCTGAGGGCTCTTGGTGTTGTATTTTTTCATAGGTTTATTGGCCACTGCTACTTCATCTTTTAGGAACTGTCTGTTCATTTCATTAACCAATTATTGGTAGGGTTAATTTCTTGTTTTGTTTTTTAGTGCTTGCTTGTGAAGATTTTTCTCCCAGTCTGTAGTCTATGCCAAAGCTTTTTAATTTAATAAAATTTCATTCTTCAATTGTTGGTATTTCCTGAGTGACTGGAATCGTTTTTACAGTTTTACTTATGTCTCAGATTTGAAGTATCTTAAAATTTTCACTTCCTTACTTAGGTTTACCCAAGGGATTTTATTGTGTGTGTGTGTGTGTGTGTGTGTGTGTGTGTGTGTGTGTGTGTGTGTGTGAGAGAGAGAGAGAGAGAGAGAGAGAGAGAGAGAGAGATTGTATGCATTTGTGTGTGTGTGTCTATGCAGGTGAGAGCACATGCAAATGTACCTGTGGAGGCCTGCGGTCCACACTGGGTATCTTCCTCTAACACTCTTCATCTTATTTTTTGGTACCACTCTCCTTGCTGAAACCAGGGCTCATCGGTTAAGCTAGAGTAGCTGGCCCTGTCCAGGAGTTCGCCTGTCTCTGCCTCCTCTCTGCTAGGATTATGGCACGTGCCACCACACTCAGTTTTTAACATGGATGCTAGAGATCTAAACTCAGATCCTCATTCTCACACTTTTGTATTTATATTAATATAGCTTTATTTTCTAACATTACATTTTTATTTCCTTACATAATTTGTCATCTAAACTGCTCATATAGCTTTTTTTTTTTTTGAGAATAACCAAAATACATATATGGATGGCCAACAAACATACTAAAAGATATTTAATCACAATATTAAGCATCAAAAAAATGCTAACTGAAACACTTTTATGTTTGTTTGTTTTGTTTTTTTAGGGGGAAAGGCACACGTCTGAACTTTGCATTTACCACCTCTATCTGAAAAGGCTATGATTTAATACTGCCAGACCTTATTTCTGTTTCAAGGGCATTGTTAGGTTAAAAAACCCCAAACCTTAAAATCCTTTGCATTCCATTTGGACTGTCTGTCTAAGTGAAACTGTGCTGTGCATGCTGCCAGCTTTGTCACTTTGCAGTGACTCCAGTTTTGTAAGTGAGACCTTGTCCGTGGTTCACAGTTATAGTTACAAGTTGTTTTGCATACTGCCTTCTTGATAACACTGCTACAAGTTCAAACTTCATGAAAATACTGCTGTTTCCAGTTGTATAATTTTTATAGATATTAGCAATAACTTTCAAATGTAGAAATTCAGCTAATGATGGTTGAATAAATTAATAATGACTGTTCTTAAATAAAATTATTTATGTTTCTGTCTTACATGCTCAAGTAGCAAAAGGAAGAAAAGCTGACTTATAAGTGTGGCCATATGTCAGAACATTGAGCAGCTGAAGCTACATCTTTTTTTTCTTTTTCTTTTATGTGAAATCACAAAAGTATGACATGTTTTGGCTTCAAAAATAGATAAAACCCCTAAATCTTCATTTAATTATTAAAAAGTCAGCAAGAAGAAAGGCTAACGGAGTAATAAAAATGAAAAATGAAAGGATTCATTCTGGGAAAGCAGTCAGTACCAATTTATAAACTATATCAAATTAGTCTTTTGAATTGTTGTTAAATTGTGAGCTCAGAGCCAGAATATGGGCTTAGTGTTTACTGGTTCTACAAATTTGATAAACTTTCATCATCAGAATGATACATTAAGTACTTAATTATTTTGAAGGAAATATGTGAGTCTACAGGGTATGCAGGGTAATAATACTGTTTCAGAAGTACAGTGACTGGGCCAGCAAGATGTCTCTGCAGGTAAAGGTGTGCCTACCCTGAAGCCTGAAAGCCTGGGTTCAATCCTCATGGTGGAAAGAGAACTAGCTCCCTCATAGTGTCTTCTGCAACATGCCTGTCATGGCACACATAACTGTGGTAAAACACAAAATAACTAAATAAATACAATAAATGAATCTAGAGAAGCACAATGCCTGAGAAATTGACCTACCAAAGGACGTTTTCATTGATGTTATAATCACACATAGTCAAATGACTTAGCAGGTAATGGCAGTTGCTGTAAATCCTGGCAACTCGAGTTCAATTCCCAGAACCCACTTAAAAATGAAAGGAAAGAACTGACCTACAGAGGTGTCCTCTGAGCTTCACACACACACTGCATAGCATGGTCGCCCCTAAATGCACATATACACATGTGTGTGTGTGTGTTTGTTTGACCTTAGGTTTGTGGGATATCTCAGCAGATAAAGGTTCTTGTCACAAAGTTGACAACCTGGATACAATCCATGGTGGAAGGAAAGAACCAACTCCTACAGTTGTCCTCTGACCTCCAACTGCATCCTGGGTCATATACACCTACACACACAAAATAAATAAAAAGTTTTTAAATGACTGAAAGAGAGTAAGGAGAGGTATATGGGGGAAGGGAAATGATGTAGTTAGAATCTAAAACGATAAAAATAATTTTTAAAAATTTGAATCTGAATTTTTGTTGATGTTTTATTTTTTGAGACAGGTTTCTCTGTGCAGTCTGGGCTGTCCTGGAACTCGGCTCTGTAGACCAGGCTGGTGTCAAAGTCAGAGATCTGCCTGCCTCTGCCTCCCGAATACTGGGACTAAAGTCATGTGCCAACACTGCCTGGCAAATCTGAATTTTTATAAGCATACATAGCCTTCTAAATACTTTGGTTTTCAGAATGGTGTAGTAGTTGGAGAGTCATCTTTGAAATAAGGAAATCTGTATTAAAGAAATCCATGTTTTGATTTTCTTAGTCTTTCTGTGCGTTAGGAAAACAAAATGTATTTCCTCACATCGCACACTTGTTTTAAAGAGAAAAAGAAAAAAATGTATAATTACCTTGGGATTCTAATGTATTTTTTTTAATATTTTTTTACAGAAGAGGATAAATATAATATTTATTCGCCTTTGCTCTTCAAGTATTTCCTGGCAGAAGGAATCATCAATGGGCATACTCTGTTGGTTGCATCTGCCAAAGAAAAGCCTGCCGACATTTTACAGGTATAAAATATAGTAATTCAACATACATTTTGAATACTTCATGAAAAAGATTATATACAAGTAAGACATGTACTTACAAATTATATTTAAATGCATAAATGGAAGCTCTTTTTTTTTTTGTTTTTGTTTTTTTGAATGAAGGTCTCTCCCTAGACTCTGGCTGGCTTCAAACTTACAGCAGTCCTCCTGCCTTAGCCTATGGAGTACTGGAATTACAGGCCTGACTCATTTTCTGGAGGTTTGGTTTGGTTGGTTTGGGTGTTATTATGAAACCCAAGTCAACTTTGAACTTAGAATTTTCTCTCTCATTTGCGTGAGTGCTGGAATTGCAGGCACTCATCAGCACATCAGACTATATGTTCTTTTCTTTTTCTAAGTGAAAAACATACAGTTTTTTAAACAGTTTTGTTTTAAATTAATTTATTAGCGTTTTCTTTTAATCAGAAGTAAAAGAATATTAATAAAATATTTAAAACTTAACACATGTAATTATTGGACCAGACATGAATCATGTTTAATAGCAAAACAAAAAACAAACAAACAAAAAACTCCGTTTATATTGCTGAGTGAAAACAGAAAGAAACATCTTCTGATCTTTTACTTCTAATTAACTTTCTCAGTTGGACAAAAATTATTTTATTTCCCATCCTAGCTGTTATTATGCTCAGGCAGATTTTCCAGAGCCAAGCCTTGCTTTTCTGTTCCCACAATATGAAGTAACTGTGACTCGTAAGAATTCTGCAAAACAATGTCACCATAATGATTTTCATTTTTTAAATGAAAGTGTAGGAAATAAGTACCATATGGTAAAGCAAAAAATAAAAATGTTTTTGTATTCTAGTGCTTTTACTACATGTTATTTGGTTGGTTTTTAGGCTTTTCTTTTTTTTTTTTGAGTCAAGATCTTTCTATTATGTAATTCTTAATATACTGGAACTTGCTATGTAGACTAGGCTTGCTTTGAACTCATAGAGATACACCAGCCTCTGTTTCCCAAGTGCTGATGATTACCGATGTGTACCACCATGCATAGCCCTGCTTTATGATTTTATTTTCTCATGATAATAAGAGAACTCTGAAAAAGTTAGCTAATTTAGAGAAATATCTGCAGTGTCTGGAGTTGTATCAATGAAATGACAAAGGTAGGAATCAGAAGATACAGGAATTACAAATAGTCATTATTTGATATTTTTTCCTTTTGAGAATGCTAGAAGTGACTCTTTTTCTAAGTGATAAGCAATAATGATAAAATATATGACCTATGAGCTGTGTCTTTTCTTAAGGCAAGAATACTTTATATCTTACAGAGAACAATTCTGACTTGTAGAATATTTAATTCCTTTGTCTGAAACAAGTCCCCAATTTAAGCCTTTATTTGAATAGAGTTCATGATCTGAGTGAATTTTCCTTTTAGCACATAGGCAGGGACATTTCAAAAGAATGTCATTTGTATTTATCAGCTTTCTATTCCTTTGACACATTACCTGATATGATATGCTTTAAAATCATGAAGGGTGCTGGAGAAATGGCTCAGTACTTAAGCACACTTACTGCTCTTATAGAAGACATGGGTTTGGTTACCAGTCCCCACATCAGAAGGCTCACAACTGCCTGTAACTCTAGTTCCAGGGTGTCCAAGACCCTCTTCTAGCTTCCTTGGGCACCTGGAATATAATATAATCTCATGCAGGCAGGTACGCACATGTGCACATAAGTAGAATATATTTTTTGAAGTGGAAGGGTTAATTTTGCCTCCTGTCTTCAGAGTTTTCAGTCTGTGATCACTTGACCTCATTGCTTCAGGCTTTTGACAGAGCATCCTAGAGAGATATTTGGCTTCTGCTCACCTCATGGTCTTTGGGAAGCAAAGAGGGAAAGAGATCAGAAGCCAAAGTCCTACTAACTCCTTTAAGGCCACTCCCCTGCTCACCTAGGCAGCTAACGTCCTTCCAAGAGGCTTCTGTCTCCTAAAGGTTTCATACCTCCATAAAGTACAGTGATAGGATGGTAACCATTTGGGTTAACTCCAGACCTAAACTATAGCATTATTTACATGGAATTGATAGCATAAAATATTAATTTTCAACATCAGTCAACAACAGGGACAAACTTCTACACTCAAGCATAAAAGGTACTGTAATACTATACTTAAAACTAGCATGATTCCTTCATAGAGATCAGGCTTTGTAATTTCCCGTGTGTATGTGTTAATTCAGTATATTCCCCATGAAGGCAGAGCTTTCTTCTGTTTTATTTATAGCTATAATTTTGCTCCTTATTATAGTGGGATAAATAAATGCATTTTAATCTATATGAAAATTGTAAAGAAATAAAATTATATCTTTGTGACATTCCATTTTAGACCTGACTGGACCACACAGTACTCAGATATTTGGTCAGATATAATTCTGGGTGTACTTTGATAATATGTTTGTATGAGAGTAACATTGAATTTTTTATGCTTAGTAAAGATTGTTTTCTCTAGTGTGATCATGCTTTAGCCAGTCTGTTGAGTTCCTGAACAAGGATTTGCCTGAAAAAGGATTATGAGTGTAAGAATTTTCTGATATGACTAGATTTGAACTTGATCATTGTCTGTTTCCTGCCTTCTCACTTAACTGAAGCATCAGCCTGTCCTGGGTCTCCAGCTTGTCAGACTTCAGACTGGAATTACACCTTCGATTACCCAGCTTTCAGTCCTGACTTTTCATACCTTGGAAACACACTCTACAGGTCTTTAGCCTCCACAGCTTCTTTGAGCCAGTTTCTTGGAATAATCTCTTAAAATATTTAAACACACATAAGCATGTGGTGATGTCATTTTTTATATCTTAAAGGATTCTTTGCTCTAGACAAGCATAAGTTCTTCCTTTATTTTTTATTATTCCTATTTTTTAAAGAATTTTTTATGTGTGTGAATGGTTTCCTACATATACCTGTGAGCACCTGGTACCCACAGAGATCAGAAGAGAGTGTGGGATCCCTTGGAACCAGAGTTACAGAAGATTGTGAGCCTCCATGTGCATGCTGGGAACCTAACATGGGTCCTCTTCAAGAGTAGCAAGTGCCCTCAACCACTGAGTGACCTCTTCAGCCCTCTTCCTTTGTTTCAATATTGTTATTATTTTCCTATAGTTTTTGTACCTTACCGCCAGATTTATTGAAGTATACTTTAAGTATAAAATGTGGTATGTTTAGCTGTAGTCTCTGTGCCCTGATTTTATTCTGAGCCAAAAGTTTTGTGTGTTTTAACCAGCATATACATATTTCTTTCATTATGTAACCCCAAGTAATCACTGTGTTACTTTTGACCATAGTGGGTATTTTGAAATTGTGTTTATTCTACTGATATCATATTCATTTCCACTTAGAACATTTTTAAACATATATTTATGTATGTATATGAGTGCTCTATTTGCGTGTACACCTGTATGCCATAAGAGGGAGTCAGACCCCATTTTAGATGGTTGTGAGTCACCATGTGGTTGCTAGGAACTGAACTCAGGACCTCTGGAAGAGTAACCACTGCTCTTGTCTACTGAGTCATCTCTCCAGCCCCGACTTAGAACATTTATCCAAGATACTATAATTGCTGCCATAAATCCTAATGTTTTTAAGCAGTAGTTATACTTTTGAAACATGAAGATTTGATATTCTGTTTTTAAATTATTTTCATTATAAGTAACCCAGAACAAGTAGTTTTTATTTAATACTAATTTTGTTTTCCATAATTGAATATTTATCAAGAATATAGTTAATGAACCATAAAACTGAATGTATTGTACTTAGAAACAAAATTATTACTTTTTAAAAAAGAACATAAAATCACTTTATTGTAATGAACTCAAATAAAGCATTACACAGCTAGATTATGGTAGCCACCCAAACAAACGCTTGCCCAATCCCAAATCGTGTACATTCAGTTGAATTTCTGTGGCCATTCTGAAGCCATGGAGATTCGCTAAGGGTTTTACACTTTCACTGCCAATTACATTTTTATACATTTATCCTCCACAGAAAAGAAACAGCTGTGCCAGAGTTGAACCTAAAAAAATATTAGCTTTAAGTACTCTCTCATGATTCACGTGTCCACTTGCCTATCTCTTTTAATAAGTTTATTTTTTAAGGGCATATGGCTCAGCAGGTATAGGTGCTTGCACAAGGCTGGTGACCTGAGTTTAATCCTGGAGCTGATGTAAAGATAGGAGAGAGCCTACCTCACAATGTTGTCCTCTGACTGTCATGTGCATTCCAGAGGACAAACCCCACACATACATCGTGAACACATACAATAATAATAAATAAAATAAAAATTATTTCCAATTATTGTGATGGTACTATTTGCTTTAAACTATAATCACATATATAGATTAGTACTGGAAGATTGTGTTAATTAGTATGTATATTTAACTTTGTCCTACATAAGTACAATTTAGTGATTCATTTTAATTTGTATGCTTTTACTTCATATAGCTCTATTCTACTTAATTTAACATAGACTCCTGTGCTCAGTAATATTTCCTAAATTTCTGGTCAATCATCTCATTTTATATTTCTTGTGTTTGATATGGAAAAGGAGCAGTATTTGATTTTAAACAAATACCATCTCACTTTCCTATGAAAAATGCAAAATGTTGTTTTAATATATGTATATTTAATGTGATCCACTTAGTATTTATGTTGTTAAAATAGAATGGATTATTGAAGTATGAGTATCAAACATTTAGATTATTCATATATTTCATAATACCAGTACAGAATTAATTTTAGCATTTCTCTGAGAAGAATAAATAAAATATTTTGTAATATATATTGAAATGCCTGGCAACCAGTTTTCTCTTGATCTGTTTGAAGAATCACATGTTCTCAACAAGTGGAAGGGAGACTCAGAAGCTTTCTGCCCAGTGCTGCACATTTGTCTAAATGCAAGTACATGTGACTACCTGTGACATGACTGTTCAAACTAGTGTAGGCCCCCAAATAAAAAGATTAAACATTCTAGAGCCAGAAATGACACTCTAAAGATAAATGAATTCCTCTTCAAAAGTAAAAGGATCTCCCCAAACAGGAAACAAAATGTATTTTCAAACTCACTTCATAGCTGAATCACAATTTGCTAATGACAGATAATGCTAATAAAGAGGATGACTCTTCTCCTGGAAAGATTAAAGTAAAACTTTAATACAAAACCAAGTAAACAGTTCAATGTCCCTCATACATAGATCTGCATATGACATTACATATAGAGAATAAATTATTAGACTTGTCATTGAGTCTTTATTAATTTTAAATTAAAAAATAAAAATAAATGAATTGAGATGTTGAACACTGATACAGGTAAGTAGGCATTTTAAAATAATATTTCCTTAGAATTTCAGTATGTCCAACATACTTGCCATTATACTTAAAATTTCATTTTTATCAAAAGGTGACCAAAATCAAGGATATTGGCAGTATTTAGAAATACAGTGCAAGAAAAATAATGTAGTAATTGCTTAGTTTTAATTTTATGATATGATTGGACATATCTCAAACCTAGGCAAATATTTCTGGCCAAAGAACACGGGAAAAATAATCTTATAGACCATAATTATCTTAAAACTGTACAACTGAAAGACAAGGGATAAAAAAGCCTCATCAGCTGCCTAAGATATATTATATAACCACCCAGCAATTTATCCATCATCCTTTGAGAACATGTTCATGCCTATTGTAGTCAGAGCTCCTTCAGGAAGGTGGCATTAAAATGTAGTTTTGAGAAATTATACCCCTTAGAAAATCCTATAGAACAGTATACATGGTGTTGTTAAATCTTTAAAAAATACACACTGTAAGTATTTTAACTTTTTTATCTAAAAGAATTTTCTTGGTTATCTCAAATGTAATGCGTGAGTATTGCCCAAGAAAATTTCCTTTCTATGCAATGTTTCTAAAATAGAAAAATTCCCACTTTTATGTTGAGATATTTAAATATGTAGCAGTAGGCTTTTTCACATCATAAAAATATGTGCACACAAATATCTCTTTGAAAGTTCAAGATACTAATAATGCATTCTTTTTATAGTTTAATTGCATTTGTTAATATATATGTGGGATTCAAGAAAATTTTCAGAAGTAAATGTTGTTTCATTTTATAGCAAGGTCAGTGTTAAAATGTCAGTTGCATGCTTGCTAGTGATGGCATGCCAGATAAGTAATGTTCATGCAGAATAAAGTTATCTAATATCTAGAACAAAGAGTGACTCCTTAATTTATTGCATTAAATTTTTCACTTTCTTTTTATATGCAATATGCCCTTTGTCTGTCCCACATTGGCCAGAATGCTTCAGGCAGGATCGAATGGTGAATTTTTAAAATATGTAATTAGGACAAATATGCAACTACTGAGGAGTCCTAATTTGGTGTTTGTAAAGGCTTGCAGGATCCTGTATATTTAACATATCAGCATTAAATTCATAGTTCAAATTTAAAATTAAGGAAGGTTGGGTTCTTCATATTTAATGTATTTAATCTTTCAAAATTTAAAAGGAAAAGCAGTACTATGGCCTATCACAGAATGAGTAATAATTTATTTAAAATAAGCCATATTTGATAAATTAGCATAGCAGAAGAATATTTAATTTTTAATAATGAAGGAATACAATAAAAGATTAAAATACTTAAATTCTTTCTCATGAACTTAAGGTTAATAAGTAAAAAGTTTAGTATCTTCATAAATTGACAGCATTATCCTATATACTAGAATTGTTACCCAAATATTGAGTCCATGTATTTAAACTGGCTCATTTCATCATAAATCTACTTTGATTCTTTGGTTTAGGTTGAAGTCAAAGATATTAGTTATTTAAGAATTAGAGCAGTGTTTTGCCAAACAGTGTACCGTTTGAATTATCACAGTTTTCCTTTCCTTCTGGCAGTTTGGTGTTCAGATGCTTAAAAGTCTCTACTGTTTGGTAAGACAGTTGGAAAGTGTGGCTACATAGAGGGGTCAGTACTCTGTTCTAGTATACTGCAGGATTGAATAAAAAGAATACAAAATACCAGATCCAGGCATCATCATTCTACCAGAAAATTTTAGTAGAAAGTTAAAAAAAAAAATCATGAGCCGAATACACCCTTCAATATTTTTATCTTACTTATCTGAAATTATTGTTACAATGATTCAGAATGAGTGCAAAATATCATATTACAAATATTGCATATTATAAGTAATTTAATTGAATTTTGCATCATTTGTATCATTTCACTTTTTAGTCATATGCTTAATTCCTTATTAATAGTATTTCCCCATGCATTTTTGCATCTTCTAAATTATACTATTTATTGTAGTTGCTTAAATCTATTATACATATATTTTTTGTCCATATCAACTTTACAAATACTAAATACTAAACATTGCTTTGCAGGCATAGCTCAAAATCACAATGTTTCCTCCACATCCTGGACAGTATTTTATTTCCTCCCAAATCATCAGCCATCTATGTGCTTTTTAGTGCTTAATACTCTGATGTGCCTGATGAGCTAAAATTGTGTTGTTTGACCCCAAGGTGACTCTGCCCCAGCCCCTAGAGACTGTGAGAGCTTATTTAGAATTCCAGGCCCTCCCCTGGCAGCCACACTTGGAGCTTCTGTAGCAAACAGAAGACCAAGAAAACAACGTACAAGAGAGCAGCACTGCTGCCAGTGACCTACATTTGTAGCCAGCTTTTAAAGATGGCATGAGACTGGCTTTCCAGTAAGGAAGTGAAGGGAAAGATGAAAGCAGAACTGTGAAAGAGAGTGAGCCTGCACTCCCATCTGCCTCTGGCTCCTGAGAGACGCTGCTGCTGTGACATGAACACACTTCTGACACCGAAGTTTCCACCTGGACACAAGAATTTTGATGGCAGCAGAGTTAGTTGCCTGTGATGTTTATCATCCAGATGGTAAAATTTTTTATTTCTTAGCCAGCTTGGAGATCTTCTACAAGTCACTTAGGCTTTTTAATACGGGGAGATACTGTATTCCAGAAATCTAAATTTAACATCAACTATCTAGGGGAGTGCTTCCTAAAATTTAAAGCACTTATTCCAGCCCTAAATATATATTCAAATTTTTTATTTTATTTTTGAGATAAGAACTCATGTATCTCAGGCTGGCCTCCAGCCTGTTCTGTCCCTGAGCATGATCTTTGCCTTTTATCTTCCTGCGCCACCTCACCTCAGAGCACTGGGATTATAGGATGAACGTCCACACCTAGCTCTATTAGTGGTACTGGAGGTAGAACCCAGGGCTTCATGCTTGCTAAGCTGAGCAGCTGAACTACCAAGTGAGCTACATTCCCAGCCTATTAAAAAATTTTATTGTACACATAAACAAGAATAGCTGTGACTTTTTAGAGGTTGTTGTGCACAAAAAGAAAAAAGAAATAGTTAAATTATTGGAACTGTTACATAGCACTTTGTCATTCTTGAAAAGAAGTCTAAATTAGGAATATTTTAAAACAGTTGTTTTTTTTTTTTTCCAGAAGAAATAGTTATTCAGTTCTCACTTTGAGAACACTTAGTAACTTGAAGTTCCCAAAACTAGAGCAATTTAAAGTAAAAGATAATACTCATTGTTCCACTTATTTGGAGCAGTGAATGATGCCATGAGAGGAAACAGTAGCATGCCATCAGGGTTGTAGATTAAATGCATGTGCTGTGAAGATTTATGACGTACAATGGTTAACTTTGTGGTGAGCAAATGCAAAGAAGAGAGGACTTTCTCCAACCAGAGGTGACCTGCTTTAGTAGCAAGGCTTCTGAAATATTAAGTTCTTTCATCGTAAACTAACAGCAGCAAAAATGGCCCTACTTTGCTACATCCATCTTTTCACATTATGGTATGTTGATGAAATTTGGGACTTTATAATGTAACATTTACTCCATAGTTAGTTTAGTAATCTCTGCTAGATTAAAAACAGGCTGAAGATTTTGGTTTCATTCTTTACAGTGGAATAAACTTCCATTGTGTTTTTGAACAACACTTTCTTTACTCATCTGTGATAGGCACGTAGGCCATGGAGGGGCACTGCTTACTGGCAGGAACCTGGAGGCAGAAGCCGACACAGAGGCCATGGAGGGGCACTGCTTACTGGCTTGCTCCACCTGTGTTCTTATTCAACACAGGACCGCCAGCCAGACCAGGATTGCCCCACTACAATGGGCCTCCCTCATTGATCACTAAGAAAATGTCCTACAGGCTTGCTTTACAGCCCTATATTATAGAAGCATTTTCTCATTTGAGGCTCCCTCTCTGGTGACTCTAGCTTGTATCAAGTTGATAAAAACTAGCCAGGACAGCTGTGATGCTGTAGTTCTAGCTTTAGGTTATGAGGAGCGGCCATGCTGATTTCCTGCATGATTGCATCAGTTTATATTTCACTGAGTAATGTATTAGGGCTCCTCTTCCTCCACATTCTCACCAATTTGTCGTCATTTGTTTTCTTAGTGATAGCAGTTCTGACTGGGGTGAGATGGAATCTCCAGGAAGTTTTGATTCCTGGTAATTATGGATCCTGAACAGTTTTTCAAATATTTACTAGCCATCTGTATGTTTTCCTTTGAGAACATTAGTCCATTGGTGGATTGGATGATTTGAAGGGTTTAGTATTTACTTTTTAGAGTCCTTTATAGATTCTGTCAGTCTTCTCTCAGATGTGCAATTGAAAAAGATTTTTTTTTCTATAATAATGGTTTTCTTTGCAAATCTAGATTTTTCTGGGACTGGAGTGATGGCTAAGCAGTTGAGAGAATTTGCTGTTTGTCTTAGATTTCTATTGCTATGAAGACAACTGACTCCTTGTCAAATTTACACACAAACACATCACTATTAAGCCACACCTTTCCTTTTTTATTCATCCCCAAGATCTCACATTAAAAACAATTTTAAAAGTCCCACAGTTTTTACAAATTCAAACATTAAAATTTCAGTCCTTTAATAGCCAATGTCTTTTAAGAATCCAAAATTTCTTTTAAAATTTCAAAGTTTTTCAACTATTGGCTCTTGTAAAATTCAAAACCAAATTAAATACCTTCTTTCAAGTGGGAAGATCCAAGGAATAATCAGTCTCAACCAAGCAAAACAGAACTCCAACCGTATAAACAACTTAATGTCCAATTATCTAGGATTCACTCATAATCTGGTATCCAAGGAGCTTGAATCACTTCTCCAGCTCTGTCCTCTGCAGCACACACAGCTTGTCTTCTAGGCTCTGGCTAGCTCCACTCCACTGCCACTGCTGTTCTTGGCCTTCATCCCTAACATCTCCAAAACACTGGGGTCTTCTGCTGCAACTGGACTGCACTTTCACCAGTAGCCTCTCAGGCTCTCTTCATGATGTCATGCCTCAACTTCTTTGAATGACCCCTTTAGTCCTGGGCCTCACTGAGACTGCACCTTCACCAATGGTCTCTCCTGGCTTCTCACAGTGCCAAGCCTCAGCTGCTCTCCATAACCCCTTTATGCTTCAAAACCAGTACCACCTGTGTGCCTCTGGAACATAGCTTCAATGTGCCCCCAGGAAACACTTCCCAGAAGATCAACAATGCTGCTCTCTTCTAAATCCTTGCTAAATTTTCAACTCCAGCTTATCAGCATTGAGGATCCCAGCAAAATAAATGGTTCACTTTAGTAGTTCTGTTATCTTGTCAATCACAGCTGATTCTTCAGACCCAGCTAACCAGAACTACAGATTCTTCACACAAAAATCATGGTAGAGCCTTTGCTTCCCTCTGAAACTTAACAAGCCAGGCCCCATCTTCTACACTGTTCTCAAACTCCCAAGCTCTCACATAACATCCCACTAAACTCTCAATGCTAAATGGTTTTTCTTGCCCAATGTTCCAAAGTCCTTCCACAGTCCTCCCAAAAATATGGTAGGGGCTGTCATAGCAGAACCTCACTATGCTGGTACCAATTTGTCTTAGGGTTTCTATTGTTCCAATGAATCACAATGACCAAAAAGCAAGTTGGGGAGGAAAGGGTTTATTTGGTTTATACTTCCACATTGTAGTCCATTACTGAAAGAAGCCAGGAAAAGAACTCAAAACAGGACTAGAACCTGGAGGCAGCAGCTGATGAAGAGGCCACTAAGGAATGCTGCTTATTGGCTTGCATGCTTCCCATGGCTTGCTCAGCTTGCTCTCTTATAGAACCCAGGACCACCAGCCCAGGGATGGAACCAGCCACAATGAGCTGGGCCCTCCCCAACCAATTACTAATTAAGACAATGACTTACACCCAGATCTTATGGAGGCATTTTCTCAATTGAGGTTTCCTCCTTTCAGATAACTCTAGTTTGTGTGTCAGGTTGACATAAGACCAGCTAGCACACTGCTCTTCCAGAGTTCTCACATTTGGTTCTCAGCACCTAAGTTGTGAGCAACTCACAACCTCCTAAAACTCCAGTTCCAGGCACTCTGACACTCTCTTCCGGCCTCCACAGGCATCTGCTTACATGTGACATACACAGATACACATGTATACATAAGTAAAAATAAGATACACCTTTCAAAACATTTTTCTAATTATGTGCATATTGTTTATTTCTATAGAAACAAAAAACTGTGCACACATTTGTAGATATACTATACATAATATACACAAACACACATGTTTTAACAGCAGCAGTCACCTAATTAGTTCTGCCCACATTAATAGTGATATTTTCAGAGTAGAACTTAATATGACCCTGCTGATTCTGAGTTGATTTGGAATGGGGTATACTCAGATCTAGATTAAACATTGAACTTCACTTTGTAGAGGAATCTGACAAAGGAAATTTTCCAATTTTCATAGTTAGAAATATTAATGGATAAAGACAGTCCATACTTGTCTTCGTGTAATTCCTTATTGTAAGCTTTCTTCCTAAGTCATTTAATAGAAAACAATGTAAAGTAATACATAATGCAAACTTTATGTTTAGAACTTTTTATGTTTATTTCATTTGCATGTATTCGTGTATATGGGTGCACACGTACCTTGTCATGTAGAGGGAGTCATTTGTCTTCCACCATGTGAGCCCCAGGGATGGAACTCATGTTATTAGTCTTGGCAACAAGTACTTTTACCTGCTGAGCCATCTTGCTAACCCCAGGTTTTATCTTTTGATATAAAAAGGTAATAAATTTTTATTTTTAGTTCAGTGTCTGTAAAAAAAATAATGAAAATAATATGGCTAAAGAGTTGCTCTAAACAGATTGACAGTGTGTCAATAGCCAGGTAATGGTGGCTCATACCTTTAATCCCAGCACTTGGGAAACAGGTAGGCAGGGCTCTGTGAGTACAAGGCTATCTTGGTCTACAGAGTGAGTTCCAGGATAGCCAGGGCCACACAGGGAAACCCTGTCTCAAACCCACCCCACCCCGAGAAAAAGAAAAATGGAAAGAAAAAATATGAAAGCTAATATCAGGAGGCTGTTATGAAATCATGAATGTCTTGGTGAAGACTTTCCAAAATGCTATTTAATGCTAACAGACACATTATTAAGGAGTAGATAAGAAATATAAATCCTCTCGTACCTCAGTTTCCCAACCTCACTACAAAATTAAGTAAACCTCAAGCATCAATTACATGGTTTAGCTGCTTTGAGATCCTTCTGACTGGCACTTTTTAAAATAGGATGGTTTAGAATTTATTGTATGAGTAATTAGATTATGATTTATGTTTAAGTGTTGTAGTTTTTATTATTTGTCTTGTTTTTTTGAGACATCCTCAAGAAGCGCAGAGGATTTCTACTCACTATGTAGCCCAACATAAAATCTCACATTCCTACTCTCCTGCCTCCACTTCCCCGGTGCTGGATTACTGCGTGCGCCACTGTAGTCCCTCTCAAAAGTTGTAGTTCTGTGTATTTTAGTGTAATCTTTCCCCTTTGTTTCAGAACACTTAATGAAGGTTTGCATTTCCTGTTCCTCCTTTCCTCCTTTTCTCTGTGTTCATAAAGAAAAATGAGAGAAAGAATCTCAAACCGTCTCAAGACATGGCTTAACTAAAGAGAAATGTGTTAGAAATTAAGGGGAAAGGAGTGACACGGTTCTTAATCTCATTTTTTTTTTTCTCTGTAGTTTTATTTAGGGATATGGTTGTCAAATAAAAAGCATCATTTTTGTAATTAGTTTTTGCGAACCAATATAAAAGTTTTTTCACATTTTCTTTTGTAGCAGCAGTAATCTATCTTTTAGAGTAAAATTAAATTTAACTAAGATGTATTCTCATCTGCACTGAACTTAGTTTGAAACATGCATGGAAATAAGTTAATTTTGTAATTATTAATTTTAAAATATGTATATGCTGTAAAGCCATTTTTAATAAATCATTTTAATGCAGCATTAGTTATATTTTCTGGCCTTGTGATTGGATGTAATTCTGTGGCCTTTTAAAATGTGTTTAACAAATGTCTCATACCTTTTCCATATTCTAAATTAAGATAATGTAAATAGTACATATGTGATACATGCACAGGTATCCTTGGTGCTTTTGTATTCAAATTTCAGTAACCACTGTTATTTTTGAAATATTTTATCTTTTTCAACTTTCAAAAAAAGATGCCAAAATAAACCCCTCAGATCTCAAAAGTAACATAATTACTAACACAACATAGTATACTTATTGACATACAGCTAGGTCTTAAATAGTATTAATTTATACTTAGCCAAACCTACAAGAAGCTTTTACGTTAAAAATGGATTTCTCATGCTGGATGGATTATGCTGTAAAATAATAACTCAGTAGTACTTTTAGTGAAATATAAAATAGCTTAAAAAGGAATATAATGCCCATAGTTGGTGTAATGCATTGGTAATCAAGAGGGTGTGAGGTTAAGCTCTATTAACTGCTGAGATATTGTATCTTGGGATTTGTTATGCCATAGAGAACATAAGGAGTGAAAAGAGTCACACTGTTGGATTCAGATTTTCCTAGTACATCTGTGAAAACAAAGACTACAAAATCTACATCAATGAGCACAGAAAAGCATTAATCAAAAAAAAAAAAATTCCAAAAAAATTAAGGAGACTTTTTTGGGGTTTATTTTTGGTTTTTTTGAGACAGAGTTTCTTTATGTAGTAGTCCTGGCTGTCCTGGAACTTACTATACAGACCAGTCTGGCCTAACTCGGAGATTCTCCTGCCTCTGCCTCCTGAGTGCTGGGATTAAAGAAGTATACCACCACGCCCTGCAATTTTTTTAATTATATGCATATGTGGATTTTTACATGTGAGTGCAGTATCCTCAGAGACGAGAAGTGAGCACAGGATCCCTGAGCTGGAGCTCTAGGCAGTTGTTAGCTGCCTGACATGCGTACTTGGAACCTAGCTCTGCCTCTGTACAAGCAATATGTGCTCCTAACCACTCAACCATTTCTCCAGCCCCAACTAATAGTCTCAAATACTCAAGTATTTTGACACTGGAAGTTTATAAAAATTTTGTTTTATACTAAGATTTCTTTTTTGAGGTAGAAAACTTTTAATAATAATGCTCTTTCATTTAGGAAAGTAGAGTATGTTTTGTATGTTTTGTTGGTACTCTAGGTCAGACATTCAAAAATGCAAGTTTTCAAAGCTGTGAAAGAAGGCCCTGATGTGTGATCGAAAGCTGTAGTAATTGGCTACTATTAAAGAACTTTATTATTGGTATTCTGTTGAAATGGAAATTCTGTCAAAATACTTATTAAATCTTTATTTTATCAGAAACAAATTTTGTAGGAAATGCTGCAAAATTCTAACAGTGATCACCCGTGAAGTGATTAGTGAATCACTCTGTGTGCAGACATTGCTGTCATACTCTACAATTTTTTTAGCTTCTAGAAGTGCATGTTAAATACAAACGATTCCTTGATTAATTTTTAAATATGAGAAGATGAAAGTACAAGAATATTTCTTCATACCCCCAAGCATCAGTTCATCAATTTAGTAAGAGATTATTTTCACTCAAATTATGAACAGTAATATTTAAAGTCAAGCAGCTATTCAGATCCAATGAGTTTCCTTACTTCAGTTCTATAGGATTATATGATGATTTGGAATTCAAATTATAGCCCAGGCATATGTTTCACAAGTCTTTAAAACTATACTACTCATTATTTTTAGTTTTATTAAAAACAAAAAACAAAATTATTTTTTTCCAGTTTTGCTTCATATTTGCCTAAAAGCATAGTAGCAATATTGGAGTATTTGTATTTAGGGAAGCTTTCAACTAGGCAAGTTAGCAATACTGATACATCCAGACATACCTTAGTAGGATGACATGTTATAGAGTGATACAGTGCTAAGAGAAAGAGAAGCTCCTGGAATTTGACTGACCTACTATGCATATACTCTGATCTCAGATGCACTGAATCTGAAGGTGCATCATTGATTTCTGGGCCACTACAAAGAGAGGAGGAACAGTGCCAGTAAACTAAGCTAGAACATGTCTTTTTATTTACAGTTTCTATTTAGTTTGTACTGAAAAGTTTCCTAGTCTTGTTTTAAATGCCACATTTGGATGTCAGAAGAGAAAAGATTAACACATCAGCAAGCTTCTTACCCAGAATACTGTTTTCCATCTCTCTGACTCACAGTCATTGATGTTCATGTTTTTTTCTTCCATGTACATTTTTCACAATACTCTGCTTTCTGTCATTGAGAGCACAGGTGATATACTTTATTTTAGGAGAGAGACATTGAAATTTAGCTCAACTAATTTGATTTATAAATATTAAGTACTAGTAACTAGAACTTACAGGGATGGCAGTCAGTTGGGAAGGTTTTCAGGAATGTGGCATGGTAGAGAAAAGAATGGCAGAGGCAGATGATCTAGATCCAAGCCCTGATCATGTCCAAAAATAAAAATAGAAGAACAGATCTTTGGCAAGCACTTAACACCCAGGGTCTGAGAAATATCCTACTTCTCAAAAGATACTCCACTTTTGCCCCCAGATTTTAATCTAAAACATAGACCTTGGAAGTATTTATCCCAGATACTTTGTTGATTTCCTCAAGGAAAGTATCAGTGAAACATTTTTTAAAAAGCTGATATTGGTAGTCTTCCCTGAGTGCTCCTTTTATGGACTCTTGGCTGAACTGCTGAAGAATTATATTTGCAAGAATATCAAGAATCACAAGCTAGAGTTTCACATGTGCAAATAATAGTAACCTCGATCCACTGCCTTGGTAATGACTGTAGAATGCATCCACACTGATGATTGAGGCAGTCATCCCAGTTTCATCAGGCAACACGTGAAGAAAAAAAAATAAGGCTTAGTCTTAAAAATACATGGAAAGAGGACTCATAAACATAGGCCAGGCTGGCCTCAAATTTACAGAGATCAGGCTGCCTCTGCTTCCCCAAAAGTGTTTGCCACCGCCACATGGCTTTTTGAAGTTTTTAATTTTCCCCTTGCTCATTTATCTTGGTATTTGAATTCTAAGTCAGATACTTTTCTCAAATATCTGATGATTTCTCTCTATTCATATTCAGTGGTTAAGGACTCAAAACTAACTGGAGGGACTTGGTGTATGAACACATAACCTGTGAACTAGTCCATTTATGACTTATTATAAGCTCATCTCTAACGATCTTCCAATCACCTGACCTCTTAGCTGTTTTATTTAAGAATGACTTCTGTTTTTCTGGCAACCTAGCAGTCATCCCCCTCCCCCCTTTCTGTATATGTGTGTGGTGTTCTTCTACATGTTGGAATGGAAGTTGGATCATCCTTCCCTTGAAGGTCTTCAATAAACCATCATCTCATCTCCTTGCTTTGTTATGCTTCTACTTCAGGGTTTGTTGCTTTGCCCTTCATTTCTGATGCACTGGGGGGGAGGGGCCGGGGGACATGACACGACATCCTGGCACTGATGATCTGGGGTGTGCCAGCTCCTTTTCAAGATTTAGCAGTCCTTGTGTTTTCACACAAATGGTGCTCCTAGCTTGCTGAAATTACTGGTTTCTTTTGTCATTAAGCCAGTTGTTGAGATTAGTGAATGTCAGTTGATAGAAACTTGACTGTTACATCTGTTCTTTTTTGTTTCATATATCTCAGAGATAGTCACTTAAGATACAGAGGCATGGTTTAAAGAATCATGCTTGCTGTGGCATTTTCACATTGTAAACAACCCAAAGAACCACAAGGCAGAAGTGATGAACTGAATTTTTACTAAGCAATGAAGTGTAAAAGTTTAAAGTCATTGAAAATCATATCTTTGATAAATAATATATAATAATCATTTTGTAAGTTAACATACAGAACATAGCATGTTTAATATACATGGGCAATATGTATTTTGTAATATGTATAAGTACATATGCAGACATACATGCATACATATAAAAGAAGCTAGGAAGGGGATACTCAAATATATTCAAATTATTTATTCCTGGGTAATAAATAAATGACTGGTTATTCTGTTTTTCATGTTTCCACTTTGTATTATTTCCATAACAACTACTCAATAAGTTATTTTCACAAGGATAATTAAGTACTATTCATAAAAGTAAAAAAATATGGTAAAAATATGTTAACTGCTTTTTATGATATTTGTTTAGAACTTTAAAATATCCATAAGGCTTACAAATAACTACTGGGAAATTGGTTCTCAAAAGTACCACAGAGTGGTACACAACCTATAATTCCAGCATCAGGAGACTGAGTCAGGAGGATCACCAATTCAGGACAGCCTAGACAATTTAGTTATAAATATATTTATGTAAATATATTACATATGCTGCGTATGTAAGTAAAGAGAGGAGTGGATGAGAAAGAAATAAGTCTTTCTAACTTGCTTCATTTCATAGAGGATTCAAAAGAGTATTAAAATGTAAACTGTACACATTGTATATGAAATAGTGGGAATATCAAGGAAAACAGTAGAGTTACAAGGTGGCACAGGAAGCAGTGCCTGGGCAAAGAAGGAAGGTTATCTGTCACGTGATTAATTTTTCTTAAGGTCAGTGTAGGGTGAAGGAGACTAGAAACATAAAACATTTTTAGATACTGAAAATGAAATTAACATGTTTTAATTTTATATAGCTATGTAGTGATACTTATTGATCATTGTTGATGAAGGAAATCCATCCCTCATAGTTACACAGTAATAAATCCATTCCTCAGCTTCCAGACCTGCACTGAGAAATAGCACATTTTTACGAGCTAGAAATGTCCATTCCCCTTGCTGGCCGGCAAAATAGTTAATTATTTGCGACCTCACACTTAAAATATGGGTAGTGTAACAGGCACTGATTTTTTTGTTCATTTTGCTTATTAAAATTTAAGTAATGATATGTAGCTGGAGGCAATCATACTGAATAGCACGATTCTAGACCCATGATTGTATGAATCATGAAATATTCTAATTGGTATCTAGCATTTTTCATTGAATGGAAAAGTAGCAGTTGAGGAGGAAAAAAAGGCTTTGGAATATTACACCTGGAGAGAAATTGATATTGCAAACTGAATACAAATTCTTGAAATTCAAGTTTTGTCTATTTAATTAAAATGTTTGTTTTAAATGGATAAAGAGCTGGGGATTCAGCTCAGTGGCAGAGAGCTTGTCTATATGCAAAACACATGTTCAGTCCCCAGCATGCAAAAGATGAGTAAAAAGCCAGAATAATGTCTATAATTCTTGCTCATGTGAGGCTGAAATAGGGAGGTCAAAGCCATCCTAGGAAGCAACAAGATCTTTGAAGAAAGGAAGGACACCACCAAACAAACAAAAATCTGGGCCAGGGAACATGATAGATGTATTTCAAAGGAAGTCATGCAAATACCCACTGGCACTTGATAAAATGTTGAGAGCATCGTTGTCCTCTGGGAAATGCAAATTCAAACGCAAACCATACTGAAAACCAATTTATTTCTAATAGTCTGGTTTATTTTTAAAAGGAAACTAAGTATGGCTAGGGATATAGGAAAAAATTGAATTCGCATAGATTATTGGTCAGATGATAACAATGGGTGGCTACTTCAGAAAACATTCTAATATTTCTTCAAAAAGTTAATTATTACGGTTATCCTATGTATGATGAGCCCCCAGACTCTGGGCCTAGATTCTGTTGTGAGCCTCTGGCTATATTGCCTATTCCTTTATTGGGAGATTCTCTGAGCAAAACTGAGTCACTAAAATAAAAGAGCTGCTTGTTTAGAGGAAGTCAAAGATTACCTAAAGGAACATTCCTTCTCTGGCTAAACATTTAGCATCATCAAGAGAAGCTATTGTCCTAAGTAAGCATTTAGCACCATCAAGTGAGGCTATTGTCCTAGGTGAGCATCTAACTCCACCTAGAGAAGCTATTTCCCTGGGTTAACATTCAGCTTCCCTGAGAAAAGTTATCTCCCAGGATAAACATCCTGCTCCAGCAAAAAAGGATGTCTTAAGGTGATTGATACCCTCATTGCATACCTGCTGAATTCCTTGTGCTTTGTAACCCTTGAGAAAAAAGGTGTATTAACCGAGACAAAAAATAAAGAATCAGTTCCATTCCATCTGAGCTCAATGATACTGTGTGTGCCTGGTCTATCCCCTTCCTTTTTCGTCTCTTTTCCCCTTTCCTCATAAGGCCCTTCAGTCCTGCCCCCCCATTCAAATACTTGCCAGGCTGGCCCTGGCACCTATGACCTAGCAATTCAAAACAAAATCTTGTAAATCAGTGAATTCATTTCCTGCAGGGTACCTGCAGCCACTTCAGTAGCCTCCAGAGACAGGCAGAGCCAGGGCCACAGCATCCTTCTGAAGTCTCTGCAACTCCACAAAGCCAGGGTCATTGCCAAAGTTCTAGTCACCACAGGAGCTTCTGTAGTAGCTCATGGTGTCAGGTGTTAGGGGTTCTGTGTGACAAGGAAAGTGTTCTTTTCAAATGTGAGTGTCACCACCTGCCCAAGCACTCATGTATCTCTTAAATGGCAACAAAATATGCAATTGTGGACCTCATTTCATGTTTTTAGCTGGATTAGAGATAATCTCAACTTCTAGCTTCTGTTTAGGACATTTGTCTAGATTCCATTGAAGCCTGTTGTGTTTGTATTGGCTCTGATTATATCTTCCCAGAGTGCACCTGGGGTAAAAGCCCTATCCAGTCCTGTAGCTGGGATATGATTGCTGTTCAGAACAATACATTATTCGTTGATTTAAGTCAATGTTATGTGAAACAGTATCTGATTTCTTACTAAGATCAAAAATGTTAGCCACAATTGTTGAAAAATACCAATAAAATGTCCAGAATAGCCAAATTCATAGGAACAGAAAAATTAGTAGTTGATACCAGCTCTTTAAGATTCATGGGATATCTTTACAGATGAAAATGGCCTAAAGTTGGATGGTGGTTATGATAGTTAATCTCTATTGTTAACTTGATTGCATTAAGAGGTACCAGGGAGATTTGTACAGTACAGTGTGGCAGTAAGGGCATTTCCTGAAGTGATTAGATCATGAAGGCTCTGACCTAATCAGTGGATTAATCCATTGTAGGATTCAGAATTTGAATAGGCTATTGAGATGGTGGAATTGTAGAAGGTGGGTTTAGTTGGAGGAAGTTGGTCATTGGGGCTTGCCTTTGACAAGTATATCTTGGCTTTGTATCCTTCCTCTTATACCTGTCTGCCTCCTGCATCCTGTCACCACGAAATGGGCAGTTCTACTCCCCCAGACACTTATACTATGAAATTTTGCCTAGCAACTGGCCTGGAAACAATGCAGCCAGATGACCATGTCTGTATCTGAAACTGAAGCAAAATAAATCCTTTGTCTTTTTTATCTTCTTTCATTTAGGTGTTCGTCACAGTAACAAAAATCTTATACAGTGATAAGTGCACAAATATGAAATTATTAAAAACCAATGGATTATAGACTTTAAAGTAGTGGTTTTACCTTAATTTTAAGCTGTATAAACTGAGACTTGTGATACATGTCTGTAGTTCCAGCAGTCCTGACTCAGAGAAGGGAGGATCATGAGTTTGAGGCCAGCCCAAACTATGTAGTGTATTACATTACTCTGTTCTTCCTGCTCCCAGAGGAGAAGGGTGGATTTGATCTTGAAAAATGAAAATCACAATTTAGATAAACTTAAAATGTAAAGTTCTGTTTGCTAGGCTAAATTCCCACATCATATGTGATTCTGACTAATAAAAATAACAAAATCTTGACATATACTTTCCTTCCTTACAAAATGTTGTTTTTTAATTATAACACATGACAAATATATTTTCAAAGATTTTTTTATAGCTACTCAGTAGGTTTCCTTACAAAATAATAAATTGGGATTCAGTGTCTTTATATTTAATACAAGATTTTAAATTCTATTTTCATTGTTTAAGAAGCAAAATAAGTTTGCAGGTGCAAAAACCAGCAATTTGATATGGGGAAAATGAACGTCTTTATTCTCCGCTGTTACTTCATCCATTACTTCAGTGAATGAGGTTTTTTTTTTTTTTTTTTTTTTTTTTTACTTCTAGAATTACAAACCAGTAAACAGATTGTGCAATGCTTTTATTTCATGGCAAACACAACAATAATTACATGTAGTACTTAAGTGCTGATTCCAGACTTTGCTTAAGTATATAATTTTTTTAGTATATACTTTGCTTCTTGCTAAAGTAGCAATTGATTTTTTTGTAAATATAGAAATTCAGTTGCTTTTGGATCCTAGTTTATTGTAAAAACATTAAGCTTTATATCTGACATTATAGCCCTTTTCTGTTTTGGTAGAATGCTTGCCAGCATTCACAAAGCCCTGGGTTCAATCCTCAGCCCCACATTAATTGGACATGTTGGTGCATATCAGTCACCTTAGCACTTGGGATATTAAAGCAGGACAATGAGAGGTTCATAGTCATCCTTGACTACATAGCAAGTTCAAGTATGCCCTGAACTACTTCGGTCACCTAGCAGAAGGAAAAGGGAAGGAAGAGAGCAAGAAAGGTAAAGAAATGTCTAAATCATTCTGTTTGTGCAAAATCAATTACAAGGCACATGTGTTTAATGCATTGGAAAATTCTAGCATGCTGTCATTGTGGTTCAAGAAATTACCATATTTAACACTGATGCCATATAATGTGTCATTCTGCTTTCTTAGGAACTCCCTGCACCACTGCTTGATGATAATGGTAAAAAGGAGCTTGAAGAAGTACATAATCCCAAAACACCAGAAGCTGATGTTAACATGAAAATAGCCTGGCGATACCAGTTACTACCCAAGATGGAGGCAAGTCAACATACAAACTACCTCTAAAATAATTTCTTTTAAATTTATAGAATCTCTGGTTTGCCCTACTGAGTTTTAGGTCTTGTGCCTGTGGCCCAATTTTTCCTTTCGAAATGGGACTACTAATTTGTGCCACTGTGTTTTAGAAGTATGGAACTTGTTTTCTCTCATGTGTCTTCTACCTCTCTCTGCCTTTTTTTTTGAGCCAGTATCTTTCACTAAACCTGAATCTTAGTGCTTCAGTAAACACAAACAGAATGATTTAGGCATTTTATCTTCCTTCCTTCCTTTTCTTTCTTTCTGGTATGTGTTCTATGTAGATCAGGCATACTTGAACTTGCTATGTAGCCAAGGATGACTGTGTAGCAAGCTCTTGGGATATTCCTGAAGAAGTTGCCTAGAGTTTTAGAATAGACTTTTGGGCATTGAGTTTCTGACAAATATTGGACTCTTGATATTTGGGGACTCTTAGAGATGAGCTAAATGCAATTTTGCATTATGGGCTGATCATTTTCAAGCCAGAGATGGAATATTATAATTATATATGTGTGTGTGTGTGTGTGTGTGTGTGTGTGTGTGTGTATATGCACAAATATATAATTATATATATATATATTTTATATAATATATATTTAAATTATATATAACATAATTATATAATATATAATTGAAATGAGTGTTTGGGTGTTAAGTTGATAAGAGATGGTGTGTCTTAGTTAGGGCTATTATTGCTGTAATGAAACATCTTGAGGTTGCTCCTCCAAAGCAACTTGAGGAGGAAAGGGTTTATTTCACTCATAGTTCTGTATAACAGTTCATTATCAAAAGCCATGAGGGTAGGAACTCAAGCAGAGCAGGAACCTGGAGGCAGGAGCTGTTGCAGAGGCAGTGGAGGAGCACTTCTTACTGGCTTGCTTTCCATGACTTGCTCAGCCTGCTGTCTTAAAAAACCCAGAACCACCAGCCCAGGGATGGAACCAGCCACAATGGACTGGACCCTCCCCAACCAGTAATAATCAAGAAAATGGGGGGTCTGGAGGGATGGACCAGTGGTTAAGAGCACTAGCTGCTCTTCCAGAGGGTCCAGGTTCAATTCCCAGTATTCACATGGCGGCTCACAACTATCTGTTAACTCCAGTTCCAGGGCATCTAACACCCTCACACAGACATACTTGCTTGGCAGAACTCCAATGCACATAAAATAAAAATAAATAAATCTTTATATTTAAAAAAAAAGAAAAAGAAGAAATGACTTTCAGCCAGATCTTACAGAAGCATTTTATCAGTTTAGGTTCCCTCCTTTCAGATAATGCTTGTGTGTCAAGTTGACATAAGACTAACCAGCACAATGCTTTAAAACTTTGATTTAGACAATTATGCGCAAACTACAAATTAAGGAGTATTTATACTTGTATATAAATTAAAGAACTAATTTTCCTTTTATAGGTCAACCCTAAAAAATGGAAAGGGAAATCTCAATTTTTATAAGTCAGCAAAGATATGAAAAGAAAAATTTTTGTGACTCTTAAACATACAAAAAAGATGTCTGGTTTCAGTTACAATGAGAGAGATGTAGTTTAAAGCTGTAATGCTGACCATCTCTTTTCAATGATAGGAATCATGGTGTTCAAAATGTTTGTCATGAGACTTCATTATCAGTAGAGGGAAAGTAGTACTCTCATTCTGTGTAGATAAAAGTACAGATGGTAGAAGGATGGCATGGTGGGTCATCAGGTAAAAGCACTTTCTGCACTGGCCAGACAACCTGTCTTTGCATATTCAGAATACTCCACAAAGTTGACCCCTCGATTCTACACATGTGCTTTGGCATATGTGTGCCCACACTTAACACTCACTTCATACCCACAGACACACTCAATTTTTAAAGGAATTTTAAATACAGATTCTGTAGAGGATAATTTGGTAATATGCTTCAAAATTTACTTCATGAATATATTTACTCAGCTATAGCATATGTAAGAGCTATTCATTCAACATATTTGAATAGTGATAGATTGAACATAACCTAAATGTCCATCAGTAAACAACAAATAATATATATCATAGTATCTGAAATGTAAAATTATTTATAGTAAAAACTTATAAAGGAGAATTGAGTATATTCAGAAGTTTGTTACATGTTTAGCCTAGTGTGGATGTTGTTGAGACTCTAGGATGAATGAATCGTGTCTACTTAGGAAAGTGAGTTGACTAACAGATTGAAACCTAGAGGAAATGTAGGGCTAACACTGAACCTCAGTAGTAAAGAATGTCATGTGCTTTTTTCCGTTAGTTCATTTATTGGTTTGGGATTTTTTTTTTTTCCTGTGTTTAACTTTTTGAGTTCTTTATAGATTGTGAATATTGACCCCGTTTCAGATACATAGTGGATAAAAAATGTTAACCATTAAATTAGGCAGTCTCCTTACTGCTTCCTTTGCTATATAGAAACTTTTTAATTATATGTAATCTCATTCCTAGATACTTATGATTATTTCCTGTCCTGTCTCGGCCTTCTCATCCTATGCCTATGCCTTAGTGTCTTACCTGGTTTTTCTCTAGCAGTTTCAGCCTCAGATCTTATATTCATTAGGTTCTTTGAACCATCCATTGATTTCTATGCAAGGTAAGCTAGTTTCCTTCTTTTACATATGGATATTCACTTTTCCCAGTACTATATGCTCAGGAGATTGTTTCTTCCCAATTTTTCTATGAGCTGGTTAGTTTTTTGTTTTTTGTTTGTTTGGTTTTTTTTTTTTTTTGTTTTTGTTTTTCTCAATTTGACAGAAGTTCCAGGCATCTGGGAAAAGGGAACCTCTGTGGGGCATTTTCTTGATTAATGTTTGACATGGGAGGTTCCAGCCCATTGTGGTGTTACCACCCCTGAGCAGGTGGTCTTTAAAAAAAGTGGACTGAACAAGCCATGGAGAACAAGCCAGTAAGCAGGATTCCTCCATGCCTTCTACACCAGCTCCTGACTCAAGCTTTCTGCTTGAGTTCCTGCCCTGACTTCTTTCAGTGATAGAGTGTTTTCTGGGCATTGTAAGGTGAAGTAAACCCTTTCGTCCCTGAGTTGCTTTTGGTCATGGTCTTCAGCACAATAGAAAGCAAACCAGGACATTCTAGTTTGCCTTCAATTGCTTTGATAAGACACTAACCAAAAGCAACATAGGGGACAAAACTTTGGTTTACACTTTCAAGTCACAGTCTATCATTGGTAAGTCAAGACAGGAACTCAAGCAAAAATTTGAAGTAGAGACTATGAAGGAAAAATGCTTTCTGATGTGCCTGCAGATAGCTGACTTTTGATAATAATCAAATCATAAGATATAAAGTTAATTAAATATAAATATAATGGTATTTTCCTTCCTTCCCTTTCCTCTATCCAGTACCTCCCATATACCTCCTACACACTGGCCTCTCTCTCAAATCCATGGTCTCACTTTTTTAAATTATTGATACACACATACACACCTCTAAATATATAAACACAGTTCATATAATATTACTTGTATATACATGATTTCAGGGCTGACCACTTGGTATCAGATAAGCAGTTGTGGAGCTTTTCCCTGGGGAAGAATATTTCTCCAGCTCTCAGCATTCTTTGGTTGCCTGTACTTGAGATTAACTCCTTCGATGTTAATATGTCTTTTGGTGTCTTCCTTGTTTAGGCAGCCATTTTCTTGATAATTAACAGATGTAGCTTCCCTGATATTCCTTGGAGAAGCAATTACATACCATACTTTGTATGTCTCTGGTTCTTTCCATTTTTCTACCCCATCTTCCATGATGGTTCCCCAAGCTTAGGTCCAGGAGTTGTGTTGTAGATGTCTTACTTGAGGCTAGGAACCACATGATCAGTTTTTCTCTGCATTTTGATCAGTCATGATTTTCTGTAATGATCTTTGTTACAAATTTAGTTTAGTTGGTGAGTGTGGTAAGAGCCACACTCTTTTCTGTGGATAGATTTACAATGTGGTTAGGAATTACCCTTGGTTAGTAGAGTTGCTGTTGTAGATTCTCTTCCAAGATCCATGACTTTACTAGCTGCAGTGCTTGGCTAGGTTTCAGTACCAGGCATGAGTTCCCTTTTTCTTGTTAGTGGGCCTTAAGTCCAATTAGAGAGCTGTTGTTTACCACTAAGATATGTATGCCACTATTGTACCCTTAGTGATATGCCATCCTGGTCATCAATATGGTTCACAAGCATCATAGCTGGGTAGGACTATTGGTTGCTTTCCTTCCTTGGAACTTGCATGGTACCTTCTGGTACCATGAAACCTAGTCCTGAGGGAGAAGGCTTTCAAGTCAGATCCAGCATGTCTCTTCTGGGACCTGTGTCCCAAAGTCATGCTGTCTTCAGAAATAGGGAATTATCTTCAAGTTCTGGGAGGCAATCAAAGGCTACAAGAATCACCTCTAATGTTTTGGAAGTCTCTGAGACTCCCCTGACCAACAGTTCAAAAGGTGCTTCCTATGCCTGGTATTGGGGTTTCTAAGATAGTCAGTCTGTTGTTCTTGAGAGGAGCATTGTCAGCCAGGTGGGAAAATCTTATTTAAACTATATATGTACATGTATACACATAGAATAATATGCAATTTTCTAGGTAAATAAACTGTAACTCCTTATGACTTTTTCATGCATCTTTACTATTATTTTCCTCTCCTTTTTCTCCTTGTCTTCTGTGTTGATCACATTCTCCCCTCGTTAATTAAAGCACCTCCCCCCTTCATTTGTTCCCTTTCCCCCTTTCAGATCACTTGTTCCTTGCTGTTCCTTTCTCTAGTGCCTCCTACCCCATGGTCTCTTGTACTTTCCTACTTTCTGTGGTTAAACCAGAATATATCCTCACATCTAAAAATTTGAAGTTAGGAGCTACAGATGAGGAAGAACACAAGACTGAGTTGAGCAACTCATTCAATTTAATTCTTTTAGTTTCTTCCATTTACCTGAAAATGGTATTATTTCTGTTTTGTTCGCAGCTTATAGTATCCCATAGTGTATGTGAACCACATTTTCACTGTCCATCAGTTGGGTATTTAAGTTGCTTCCATTTCCTATCTGATGTGTATAGAGCAGGAATAAAAATGGCTGAGCAACTGTCTGCAGAGTAGGATGTCAGGTCCTGTGGGCATATACCAAGGAGTGGCATAGCGGGGTCACGTGGTGGGTTTATTTTAAACTTTCTGAGGATTCCCCACACTGGTGTCCAGAGTGGCTGTACCAGTTGCAGTCCCACCAACAGTGAACGAGGATCCCCTTTTCCACATCCTCTTCCGTGTTTGTCAGTTGTTGTGTTGGTCTCAGCCATTCTAACTAGGGTGAGAGGAAATCTCAAAGTTTTGATTTGCATTCCCTAATTACTAAGTATGATTGCTAAAGATGATTTTTGTTGTTGTTTTGTTTAGATATTTCTTACCTACTCTTATTTCTTCTTTTGAGAACTCTGTGCTCAAGTCCCAGGCCCAGCTTTTTTAATGGGTCTTTTGTATTTTGTTTTTTACTTTTTTTTTTTTTTTAAGTTCTTTCAATATTCTAGAAGTTAATCTTCTGTTAGATGTATTGCTGACAAAGATTCTCTCCAATTCTTTGGGTTCCCTATTCACTTGATTTTTTTTTTTTTCTCTGCAGAAACTTTTTAGTTTTATGAGGTCTCACTTGTTATTGCTGGCCTTAGTTCTTGGGCAAATGGAGGATTCGGAAAGCTCTTTCCTATACCTGGTCATGTGGAGTACTGCTTAGGTTGTCTTGTAGCAGTGTCAGTGCTTCAGGTCTCAGGTTTAGGTCTTTGATCCATTTCATTAGTTTTTGTACATGGTGATAGATTCAGGTCTAATTTTATTCCTTCACATGTGGACATCCAGTTTTCCCACCAATTTTTGTGGAAGATGCTGTCTTTTCTCCAGTGTATCTTTTTGGCATATTTGTGAAAATATATATATATATATATATATATCATTGTAGTAACACACACTTATGTTTGGGTCTTCTATTTTGTTCCATTAATCTTCATGCCTGTTTTTGAGAAGTACTATTTTGACTTTATTACTATTGTTCTGTAATATGAGCGCGTGGGGCCCATTCTTATTAAACCACCTCACCTGGAATGAAACACACCTAGTTAGTTATGTTGTAGAATCTTGAAAGCGGTTTGTACATATTTTATTGAGAATTTTCATTTGTACTAATTATGGATATTGATCTGTCATTTTCTTAGTTTTTGCCCTTATTCGTTTTTTTAATATTAGAGTAACAGTGGCTTTGAAGAATGGGAGTGCTTCAGTATTCATCCCCTTTCTGGTTTTTCTACAACAGTATAATGAACATTGTATAGCAGTACACTACTTTTACCCTCAATTTAGGGAAGGAGAAAGGAAAGATAGAAATCTTCACCACTTTTACAAGCGGCCTTAATACAGAAAGAGAGAAAATAGAAATCTTCACAGCCTCTTTTTAGGCTGTCTTAAACTCAAATCTCTTCAACCTTTGTTCTCTTAGGAATTATCTCACTAACTAATGACAGCAACCCAACCAACGAACCACCAACCAACACCGACTCTCAGAGCTTCAGACCTTTTATGCCGTAAACCAAAAGTTCCCATAAACCCATGCAGCACACAATCCCAAAGACAAGCTACAGGTGCCAAAATAACTGCACCCAACCACATTATAGTCACCTGCATCAAGCATTCCAGTTACAACTCGTAAACAACTATACCACAGCTAGGGTGGGAACAGGAACCTCTAGTGACTAGTCAGTTAAACCAAAAAGCTTTCCTTAACATAAAATTCCCAAATGTTCCTCTACAGCTTGGTGTTAGGTCTTTGCTAAAGCTTTGGTAGAATTTGATAGTGAATCCACCTTATTCTGTGCTTTCTTTTTGGTAGATTTTTTTTATTATTACTTTAATATGGTTGCATGCTATGGATCTATTTAAGCTATTTATATCCTCCTGATTTAATTTTGGTAGATAATTTCTTGTCTAGTAATTTTTCCAGTTTTTTAAGAACATAACTTTACAGAGTGTTCCCTCATGATCCTCTGATGTCATTAAAATCTATCTGACCGTCTTCTTTTTCATCCCTAAAATTGCAGATTTGGATTCCCCCTGCCACTCCATCCCTCTCATTAATTTGACTAGAGTTCTTTTGGTCTTGTTTATTCTTTTCAAAGAACCAAACTTTTTTTTGATGCATTCCACTTATTGTTCACTTCATGTCCATTTCATTAAATTATGGCCAACATTTATTATTTCTTGCAATCTAATGCTTTGAGATTTTTGCATTGCTCTTCTTTTTCTGTGACCTTAGGTTACATTATTGAATTATATCTTTGAGATCTCTCTAATTTTTAATGTAAATAGCCTCTAATTTTTTAATATAAATACTGTAAAAACTTAACAGAACTGCTTTATCCCAGAAATTCTGAATAGTACTTATTAGTTACTTTTGTTGCTGTGATAAAACACCAAGATCAAAAGTGACTTTTGGAAGAAAGAGTTTGACTAGCAGTTCTAGATGGAGACTTCATAATGGTGTGGGAGGCATGGTAGCAGCTGGCCAGACTGGCAAGCTAAGAGATCATATCTCCAACCACAAACAGGAAGCAGAGAAAGCAAATTGGAAGTAGGGTGAGGCCATAAACTCTCAAAATGTATCTCTAATGATCAACTTCTTTCATTAGGATTTGACTTCTTAAAGGTTCCATAGCTTTCCCAAACAGTGCCATCCATAGCAGACCAAGGGTGTAAATATGTGAGCCTATGAAAAGCATTTCAAATTCAAGCCAGAACGGTTGTATTTTTGCTTTCATTTGAGTCTAGGAATGATTTAATTGGGCCCTGGTTTCTTCAATGACCCACTGTTTATTGTTCATTCTTCAAGAGTATATATAATTTCTCCTCTTCCTCCTCCCCCTCCTCCCCCTTTCTAGTCTTATTCTATTATGGTCTGGTAAGATACATGAAATTATTTCAGTTCTTTTGCATTGTTAAGATTTGCTCTGTAACATAGATTTGTAGATAAGATTTGTAGCATAAAACCTTTAGAAAAGGTTTTGAGAGCTGCTAATCAGAATGTCCTGTATGAATCTGATAAGTCCGTTTCTTCCATTATGTACCTTAACTAACTCAAATAGTTTCTGTATTGAATTTTAACTTCAATGATTTATCTAAAAGTGAAAGTGGGGGTACTAAAGTTATTCACTGATGTTTTATCAGACCTATTTTATCTTTTATACCAATTAATATTTGTTTAATGAAATTTGAAGATGCAATATTTGTTGCATATATAATTACACTTGTATCTTCTTGAAGAATTGTCCTTTGTGTTAATATACCTTATAATTTTTTAAATTTATTTTAATTTTTATGTGAATTGGTGTTTTGCCTCTGTGTACATCTGTACTTCACCTGCATGTCTGGTGCCCACAAAGGTTAGAAGAGAATTTTTTTAATCCCCTGGAACTAGAGTTACAGAGGATTGTGAGCTGCCATGTGGTTGCTTGAAATTGAACCTCAGTCCTCTGGAAGAATAGCCAGTAACTATTTTAACTGATGATCCATCTTTCCAGCACCAATATGGCCATCTTCATTCATTAATTTGGGTTTGGAACCTACTTAATCACATATGGAAAAGCTTACCAGTGTGCTTCCAGGTTCCAAGCATTTGATATGTTGATTCCAAACTTTTACTCTGTGCATTTCTTTACCTGTGAAGTATAGTTTCTTAGCAGAACTGATAGTTGGATCCTGTTTTTTAATCCAGTCAGATATTTACATGTCTATTTATTAGTTGAGGCCTTTTAAAGCGAATATTGCTATTAAGACAGATTTTCTAATTCCTATGATTGTGTTGGTTATTTCTCTGGTTGGCTGAATTGTTTTTTGGTGTGTGTGTCTATGGAGGCCATTTCTCATTCATACTACCACAATGTGCTTTCTCCTTATTTTCTTTTATTTTTGGTATTGAACATTATTGATTCTCTACTACTTCCTTTTGTTCATTTTTGTCTGATGAAATTTATTCTTTCCTGTGATCTCGTAATTAGGCTCTCTTCCTTCTCCCCTTATATAATATGGTCTTCCTTCAAGTACCATTTGTACTGGTGGCTTAGTGGTCGTAAACTGCCTTCATTTGTGCTTGAATCAAAATGTTTCTCTTCCTAGGTCAAGTTTTAGAATTACCTTTCCTGGATTAAACAGTCTTGGTTGATATTTATTTTCAGGACTTGAAATGTAGCATTCCAGGCTTTCCTGCCTTTTTAGGGTTGCTGATGAGAGGTATAGTGTTATTCTGATATGTTTACCTTATGAGTTTGTGTTCTGGTTTTATAGCTTTTAATGTTGTTTCTTTTTAAATATATATATTTATTTGGTGAGTATTACAGACTAGGTGTACAAACTGCGCAGTCACGAAGGCTTATTCAGTATAGATCCAAGCTAAAACTAAATAACTGGACAATTGAAAAGTTTAATTTTTAAAAAATCAAAACTAGTTGAAATAGAATATCTGCCAGTATTTCTTCTAGTCTCTGTCTGTCTTTCTGTCTGTCTGTCTGTCTCTCTCTCTCTCTCTCTCTCTCTCTCTCTCTCACACACACACACACACACACATAAGGCTTTCTCCACACCAGCATTTGGTTTTTGTAGCTACCTCTGCGAAGTGGAGAGAAATCATATAGTCTCAAGAATTCAAACAAGGTGAATTAGTTAGTATGTATTTACTCCAAAAAGGAGCTTCAATGTCAGAAGCCTTGTGTGCTGTGCTGAGGATCAGAGTATTCTGGGCCTGAGCTCCGATGGGCTGTGAAAGATGTACCTGTGTATGTGCTCACCTTTGCCGCTGGGTGTTCTCTTCCCAGATGGATCCTGGTTGTTTTCCTTCCAAATGCCACACAGTCCTTGCCTGAGAAAATGCCTGTCTTCTCTGCTGGGTGTAGATCATAACAGAGGTGGTATCATCCTTGTCTTCTTCATTTCTATTTACCCCAGCTTAGGTTGTCATGTGACTCTTCCACCACAGGTTCTGTGGCCAGTATTTTTTCACCTGTCTCTCTGCTCAGCATTCACAGCTTCTGGACACTCACCTACCACTTATCCTTTCTCTGGCTATCAGTTTCCTATAGCACTCTGGCTGAAGAAAGAGCAGCTCTTTCTTGTCAGCTACTACTTACCCCATGCCTAGTATGGACCCAGGAGTTATGGCTAAGTACTGGCAGCTATTCCCTTGTAGGTTTCTTCTCTGTTAGATTTTTGTTAATCTCATCTTGGTTGTGCTTGTGCAGAGTGAAAAAGGAAGTCACTGTAGATGATGTAATATTTCAACAAACCCCAAGGAAAAAAATTAGATTATAAAGGGAAGAAAATTCTAAATTATAATTTGCAAAGAAAACAATGACAGTAAGATGGTGGTTTGGCCTTTGTGTGATCATGCTGCACAAGCAAGAGGATCTACGTTGAGATTCCCTATACCCATCTAAAAACCCAGAGGTGGCACACTTTTCTTTTGGCTTCATACTCCATCTTATGCATTTGTAATGTTCTTTGACTCTTCTTCTGTTAAGGATAGAATCTATCCTTTTTTACCCTGACTTCGTGTGTGTGTGTGTGCACATGTGGAGGCCTGGATTGATGTCAGATTGTCAAATGTGTTGTTGTTGTTGTTGTTGTTTTGCAGTGCTAAGAATTGAATTTAAGACCTCACACTTGCTAGGCAAGCATCTGTCACTGAGCTATATCCCAGCCCAAGACCAGATGTCTTTCTTCAGTTGTTTCCACTTTAATTTTTGAAACAGTGCCTCTTACTGAACCCCGAACTCACTGATTGGCTGGCTGGCCAGTAAACATCAGTGATATGCCAATCTCTGCCCTCCAAGGCAGGGGCTGCAGATGCATGCTGCCACCTCTGGGTTTTTAGATGGGTATTTGGAGCACGACTGAGCCATCTTCCCATATACTTCAAGAGATCACACTAAGGTCAAACCACCATCTTACCTGGGACTTCCATTGTTTCTTTGTAAATTATAATTTAGAATATTCTCCCATTTATTATCCCAGTTTTTCCTGGGGGGTGCTGAAATATTACATTATCTACAGTGACTTCCTTTTTCACTCTGTATGAAATATTACTTCTCTTTCACTACTTTACTTTCTTCAAGACATTATTTAAAGTAGGAAACCATTTACCTGTTTCATTGCTTATCTTGTGTCTATTTTAGAATGTGAGCCCAAGGAAAGCTAACATAAAAACAAAGCAAAAGCTTTGTTGGCTTGTGGTGTGTATTCCATAAAATGAATTAGTGAGTAAATTAAATGCTGATGTAAGTTGCAGTCATTAATACTACAATAAGCAATCACTTCTTTTTACTTTACTGTCAGTGCTCAAATTTAAGCTTACTTCAATTTAGAAGTAAGTTCCAGTTTTAGAAATAAAAATCATGTCTACCTTTTTGCATTTCTTTTGGCCCATCACAATAATTTTCTGTTTAGTGATTAACCTATATTAATGATCATTGATCTTCATCTTTTTAATAAGTCTTGGCATTACTTTACAATTCCCAGTTTGAAAATTAAACAAACAAAAACACTGAACCTTCTATATTTCCTTGAATAAAATGCAATTTCACTATTATGGTTTTAGAGTAAAGAAGTATAATTAGTCCAAAATAAGATGTGTCAATTACCAGAGATGCCCTTAAATATAAGTGGTTACCAACCCTTAAAAATGTAGTCCTAGTCTACGTGGGAAATATGAAAAATGATAAGAATGTGAATGCAGAATTAAACAGTTAGTAATGAAAAAATGTTTCACTCAATGCAAAGAATGTATAGTTTTAAGAACACTTCCTGTCTCACTAACGATTGAGATTCTGTCTCCTAGGAGGACTTGCCCTCTCCTTAATTGTCAGTACACACTCCTCAGCCTACAGATTGCTAGCCTGCAATTCTGGATTCCACTTCAGAATTGTAGGACTCTCGTATCAGTCTCCAGAGACTCACGGCATCGTATCAGATTCTTGTTATAATTAGTGGGTTAGCAACAACAGATCTAGTAGATATGTGAATGTGTCAATGAGCAACAATTTTTTTTCAGTAAGGCAGAGTAATTACTAAGGACAGTGATAAATTTTCTGAATCTTGAAAGACTCATAACTTAGTAATAATAATATTTATGTTATGTTCAAATTTATAAAATGTTAATTGCCAATACTGCATAGATTGTTTTGAAAGCATAATAAAATCATGATTAACCCACTTCTAGTGTTTAAGCTGAAGTTCTGTGTCATTTAGGGAGTGTTCAGATTCTTGGTGTCTGTTATATCAGACTCTCAGAAACAAGACTTGGTAATAGTGTGAAAAATACCTTCTGTAGACTTTGTAATGCAGCTCTTCTTCTTCTGTTTGCTACTCTCTGGCACACTGGAGATGTAGTGTAGTGGTGTTGGAGTGTGCGTTTTCGTGTTGCTCTGCTTTCCTTCTCAACCCCATCAGATTTCACTTTTTAGCACAGTAAAAATTTACTTCTAATTTTCTCTGCTCCACACATGACAAAGTTAAAGGTAGTTTGTGAATATGCAACAGAAGTTGTCATATGTAAAATTAAAGCAACATGTTCTTAGCACATTAAATAAATGGATGATTTATTCATGATAAGTTGATATAAAATGAAATTTCATTTTTATGACAATGATATTTTTATGGACAAACATTGTTTACAGTAACAACATTTAACTTTCATTTCTAGAGGAAATTGCTAGGTCTCAAAAGATTTCAGTATTTCAGAAATACTATTTGCAAAACTTTTATCTTCTAAGAATATATTTGTCTTGTATTCTTTTTATGGAAAGATTTAAGTCTTTGTTCAGTAATGAAAACTTTGTGTCTGCCTTATGAATATTTTTGCTGGGATATCTGGTCTTAACGTCTAAGTAAGTTAATAACAATTATAGTAAGAAAAGTTTCCAGTATTATTATTTACATTTTAAAGAACTGTTTGTGTTCTGTATGTAAACTGTCACAGCTTGAAATCGATTTTCTGCTTTGATTCATCCAAAACCTGTGAATTCTGTCACAATAATATTATAATTAAAAACATTAATAGTGACGGCAACTTAAAAAGCATACCTTGCGTTTTGGTAGTTTGGTGTATTTCTGTGAGTGCATGGGACTTCAAGAAACTTCAGTTCGCTAATAAATTTATTAACTCAAACTTAAAAGAAGTGAAAAGTCTCTCTTTCTTTCTCTCTCCCCATGGTCAGTCTGCTAAAATAGATTATTCATGCTTATTTGATTCAGGTAGGCTTTTGCAAGCTTCCCTGCCAGGCCTGGGAATGTGGTACATTGAGGCCTTTCATAGGCTTCTGACATAGACCAGGCTTTTATTGCATGGGGTTTATTATAGCCAAATCCTAGTCTCCACCCAGTTTGTAGGCACTCAGCTTATTCTTTTGAATCAGGAAAGGTTATCACCTACCTTAATCCATGGATTAAGGACACCAGTGTGCCCCAGGATTCTCAAAGAGGATCCTGGAAACTTCTGGTTTCTTCTTTTTTGCTGTCTTTACTAAATTCTATTGGGCCTTAGGAGGATTTGCATCTGAAATGGGCAACCTGGTGTTTTTCTCAATGAAGACATCAGATCAAAGTTCAGTTAGTCAAGGCCTTTCTGAAACATTAAGAGGGCTTGGACTCACACAATAAAAAGATGAGCTCTCGCAGAGATTGCAGTAAAAACATTCTGAACTGTAATCCGGATAAAGAATCAATTATAGGCCAAAGAACAGACCTTGTTTAAATTGCTTTAGACTAATAACTTTACATTTAAAAACCTTTACACCGTATTTTTAAGAAACTTATTTTAATGTCATATAATTTATTTGTCAATACTTTTCATACTAAATGGAGAATTTGTGCCTTAGGAATCATAATTCTGCACATATTATTATTGCATTGAAAAGATTAGATTGAAGCCAACTAATAGAAGATGTCTTTCATTAATGAAAATAAATAGTACCTTATGGAGAGATGCACATTCATTTTATTTAGAAAATAAATGTCACACCCACAGACTCAATCCATGAAAAAATGCTTCTGTTAGACTTCAGGATGTTTTATTTCATGTGACTGTATAATTTGGTGTTTATAGGCATTTAATTTAGCAATATGAATCATTGAATCTTCAATGCAAATAGCTAGTGTCAAGCAAACGTATGTTTAACTAAATTAAAAAATTGTCACTCTGTAAGATAAGAGCCTACTATGAGTTCTCATGGTTCTGCAGAGACTCTAGTTATGTTGAGTTGTCCCCAAGTTTGTCAGTTTCTTATCACTCATGAGTGGTGGCAGTAAATACCAGATCAGAACCTTTACTGGAAGCTGTTGCCAGGTGGAATTTGTTAATAGTTCAACTTTATGAAGAAGGGCATGAGGGGAGAGGGGTGTACTCATTACAATCAGCCTAGATTCCATTCAGAACAATAATTAATAGATTTTTACTCACATGTGTAAATAAATTCAGTGTCAATAGTTATTAGCTTCCTAAGAGAAAGATGGTTTCTTGGAGAAACTTAATAAAAATGTAAAACCATGAACTAATGAGCATGCCATTTTTTAGATCGTCACACATAGTTACCATATCCTCCCATATCTCATATCCCTTGATCCTTTCTAGGCTCTTGTACATACAAGTGTACACATTGTCCTGTGAGCATTGAGTTTTATTATGATGCTCAGTGAAATACATTTAAATACTTGATTTCTTTTGGGGCTTCCAACGATGAATTAATTTGGCTTAATGTCAATAGTTCTTAGTATCTCTGTATTCGATTTTTCATAAAAATTTGAGCTGTTATCCATGAATTAAGAATTATGTAAATTTTTAAGTTAGAAAAGCAGATATAAAGAATAGTTTTAAAATGAGAGAGGTATATGAATAATTATAAACTTAGGAATCATTAACAATGAAGAAACAAGACTAGAAAGTTTAATACCTAACTGTACATAGTTTGGCTAATAAAGACTATTGTATGGGTCTTTAAATTCAGTAAGTCTGTGTGTATGAGCTTTTCTTCGTTGGCATTAGTGTACATAGATATGTCATTACCTAGCTGGATGTAAGACAAAGAAATTATGGTGTAAAAGAATGTTATTTTAATAACCAGCACAATTTTCCAGCAGGTTGGACCAGTGTCATCTTCACGATTTGGTCACTATTATGATGTATCAAAAAGGATTCCTCAGGAGCTACTAGAGAGTTCAAAATGGCATGGATTCCTCCTTCAAGAACACATATCTTCAGATCTTAAAGGAGAATCCTGGTAAGTCAGTGGCTCATGTAACAGAAAATTCTGATTTTACCAGTAGATAGCATTTTTATCTCATTTTTGAAGAATGCATATGCAAAGGTATATCCCAATAATGCTACTTTTCTATAAATATATAACAAATTATACATGTATTTTAGAGTATTTTATTATCTGTTGTTTGTCTTTTTTTTTTTTTCTGCTTCTGTAAACTAACTATTGCTATGGTTTATAATACCAAGCAAGTTACAATTCATTTGATTTTACTTTCCAGGAAATGTGAAACAGTTCTAAATCAGTACTTCCAACCCATAATGCAAATAAATGCCTCATAAATCCTTGTCATAATAATTCCAGGGAAATGTGTAAAGCACTGCCTCTTGTTAATACGTTTTAGTAAGTGATCTTTTAAAGGGTAAACAAGCATAAATTTTTATTTCTTTTCTCTTCTTTTTTTTAATATTGAGTCCCCCTAGATGAACTCAAACTATGTACCCAATTGTGACCTTGAATTCCTGATCCTCCTAACTCTACCTCCAGGATGCTGGGGTTACTGGTGTGTGCCACTGCACCTGTTTTATGCAGTACTGGGGCAAGCACTCTTGACAACCAAACTACATTTCTCACTTTATATTTTTTAACACTCCATTTATATCAAGACATTATGCTTTTAGTAATGATGCAAATAAAAACAGTCTGTAATTTTAGATAGCAAGTGAATTTGGAGTTAGAATTTTACAATGAAGAGTTTTTTAGTGTTTAAAAAACCTAACCTGTTTATAGTGCCAAAAATCTATTAAAGCAGAATTCTGAAGTTACAAGCTTGATAGTAAATAATGTATAAGATATTAAGAAAACTTACTTTCAGTTCTTACTATAGGAAGCTACTAAGCAGACTGTAGCCTATGTTTTCTTTAGGACTATCAAATCATTTTCAAAGTAAGTTATTAGAGATTTTATAGATGGGAAATTGTGAAATTAAATGACTTAAATGTCCTCAGTCTCTGTCCTAGAATTAATACCTGAGAAGTTAGCCAGCACTAATCAACTTAAGACTTTTTCTGAATTTTTTCACTTTGTTAATGGGTTCTCTAGTCTGTCGTTAGAGACATAAAATGGTTAGTTTTAGTGGCTATGCTAAATAATATGTGCCTGACAACCATGTGTCAGGCATGCTACTGCACACTTTGTGTTTATTGCCTCCTGTCTTCCTTGTATTATAAATATTTCTGTTTTCCAGAAGATAATGGCATAACACAGATCTAGCAGGGTCTTGGTTGGTTGGTGGAACCAGCAATAACATGTTGTATCTCTTTCTTTGTGCTTCATTCTTTTTGAAGGCTTTGGTGTCTGTCATTTTCATTGTTTTGTTGCAGACAAAAGAGTACTAATGAAGGAATGAAAACATTGTTCTGGTACTGGCTTCATCCTGCTGTGTTCTTGGAATCCCTCCTTGGATTCAGTAGAGTCAGAACCCTCTTGTAAAAGTTGAGGGCTAAAAAGTATTTACCCATATTACTTTATTGTTGTTAATTTTGAATCATTATGTTGATTATACTAGTTCCTAGCTTTGATTGGCCATTGAACTAAATATGCACACACAGACACACACACACACACACACACACACATAACCATGTGCACAAAAAGTGGTAATACTCAAATTTTTTTCATTCTGACTCAGAATTCTGTGTTGGCAGTAGTTCTATACTCTTCCATTCATGGAATGCTTAGCCATAGAATATGAAATGTGAGCTGGGGCCATAGCCCAGTTGTAGAGGACTTGCCTGGCATAAATTCAATCCCTAGTACTACAAAAATAAAGTATGTTTTAAGTGTAGTATAACTAAACAAAAAAAAGCATTACTTTTATAATTTAAAAATATATACATTTATTTTAAGGAAAAACATTTTTATGTCAGAAAATATGAGGTTGTTATTCATTCACTCAGGCAAACAGAGGAAGATGTGAACTTTAGTCAAATGCTTCTTTTAGGAGGGGAACTGTTTGGGTATTTGACTATAGCTTGTTTCATTTAATTCTATCCACATCCCTCTGAGCTGAGTAATATCACAGTTCATGAGAACTTGAGGTCAGAGATGCTAGGCAACTCTACTTTCGTTACAAATTAGAAGTCACTAAGGTAACACCCAAAATCATGTTTGTAACACCTCCATGTTGCAGGAGATGTGCAGCTCACCAAGCTGAGGGGCCAAAAACTATGATGAATGAGGATGTAGTCAAATGGTCTTTAAAATATATAATTGCTGGAATGTTTTTTGAAAGCTAGCAGTTTTACACAGAATAGGAAAATTTATAGATTTTAATTACCAAGGCAGTATTTCATTTCAAAGTAGTTAACTGATAATTCATTTATTTCATATTAAACTTAAATGCTTAATTAAATGTAATTAAACTTTAAACATGTAATTAAATTTATTTTGAATATGAGCACTTTACCATGTGAGATTTATTTTAATTTATGAAAAGTGTATGCTCATTTCACTGACATGAACTTTACTGGTTCATTTATAAAACAATAAAGTCAAGCCTTATAGTTGTCTATACTTTTCCTATAATTAAGACTAGAGGATATAGTTGTGTCTCACTATCATATGTAGGATATATAATATATAATTTCATAATTTCTAAAGGCACTATTGATGACATGTAAAGATTTTATGGCAAGTGAAACTGAAGGTCATTTGAAATTTGCAGTAATTAATTCAAAATTACTGGTAAGTTTGTCTATAGAAAATGTTCATACATACACTCTAAATTTTCAGATTAGAGCCTAGAACTTGACATGTTTCACAATATTTTTAAGATCGCTTTAGAGAGCTGGTGCCTGCAATCCCAGCACTCAGCAAGTGGGAAGAGGAGGGTCTGAAGCTGAAGGCCTCATAAGACACAGGACACTGTCTTAAAACCAAAAACATGGTTTTTATAGTTCACTGTCCTAAGTGTACAAAGAGGTAAGATAATGATGATGGAAGCTCATTTTGAAAATAATTCTGTAATTTTGATTTACTTTTTAATTGGATATTGTTTTGAATTAACCTTTGCCCACAGTTGTGTCAAGAACAGCAAGCAGATTTGTTTCCTTACTGAAACATAGTGCCATTCTGCAGTTAGGACAGTGGGCAGTTTTCCTGTTGATCAAAAAATCTTTCATATTATATAACCTGCTACTCCCTTGTATCCATTGCTTCTGTTCCTGTGATAAAATATCAAGACCAACGCAACTCATGGAAAAAGGCATTTGTTTTGGTTTATGGTTCCAGAGGGATAAAAGTCAATCATGAACAGAAAGCGTGGCAGCAATGGGTAGATTTAATGGAGGGAGCTAGAAGCTAAGAGTTCATGTCTTCAACCATATCACAAATCAGAGAGTGTGAACTGAAAGTACCCAGGGCTTTTAATCTCTGGGCCCACCAGTGATACAAGTCCTCCAGCAAGCTGTACCCCTAATCTATCCAAACAGTGACACTAACCGGGAACCAAGGGTCTAACTGCCTGCATTATGGGGGACAGTTCGCATTTAAACCACTGCACTGCTGAATCTTAGCATCCTACCCAAACTTGCATGTTTAAGCCCTCACTCTAATATTGTATTAATTAGACATGGGGTCTTTGCTATGGTTAGAATCTGAAATAACCTTCACTCAGTCCCCAGCTTATGGCACTGTTTTCAAGGCTATAGGGTCCTTATGAAGTAGGTGTGGCTGGTGGAGGTAAGTTACTAGGAACAGGCCGCAGAAGTTAATAGCCCTGGTTCCAGTCCCATGGTCTGCTCCCTGCCACACAGCCTGTTATCATTAACTCTACCATATCTTCCTTCCACGATAGACTGAACTCTCTCTAAAACTGTGATATTTCTATGCTACTATGACAAAATACCTGATTTTGGGTATTGATAAAACCAGAAGTTTCTTTTCTCATAGATATGTAGGCCAGAGACTCGAAAATCAAAATACTAGCAGGTTTTATTTTGTAATGAGGGCTACCAGATGCTGAATCTCTCTTATGCCTAACCTGAAATTCCTGGGTATTTGCCAGCAGGGTTGAATTTTTGCCAGGTAGAATCAATAAAGTCTAACAGCAAAGAAGCTTATAAAATTAAAACTGGTGAACAAAGTGATGATAGTCTATAAACTGTGAGCCTAAAAAAAGAAAAAAAGCTGAAAACAACTGCTGTTGATACATAAGAAGAAAGAGGAAGGTTAGTAGGATGGGAGAGCAAAGAAGACACCATCTCTAAATCTCAAAAACATTGAGGAAAGATTCTAAGCTATGGCTTTTACATATGTTGAAGTGCATATATATAGTTCCATTCTTCAAAGATCATACAAGCACAGTCAGCAAGCCTCACTGCTTCAGAGATATACAAGCTCACATCAATTTCAACTATCAGTTATTTAAAATAACACCCTGTGTTAGCTATGATATGGAAAAACAACCACTCATATTAATTGTGAGAGTAAAAGCTATTGAAACAATCTTAGGCAGAAGTGTCAAAAGTTAAACTATCTACTCTCCTTTTACTATTATCCTGTTTCTGTGAATCTATCATAAATAATAGCATGTTATCAAAGGTGTGTGTGTATCTGAATTACATCTTAAATTGCTACAAAAAAAAAAAAAAAAGAAAGAAACAATCCACTGAGATCATTAGTCACCATGATAAAAGCAGTCTTAATTGGATGATGGTGGTAAAGCCTCATTGGATTTTGGTGCAAATGTGAGGAGAGAATCAACTAAGAACATCAAATACTAGAAAACTAAAGGTGCTTTGGTGCAGAGACAAATAGAGTAATATCTGACAGAAGAGGTAGGATTGGGGGTGTTCTTATTTGGGATGAAGTAATGAGATGTTTATTTACATGGAATAAGTAGAACAGGGGAAATTAATGATGTGGGGGAGAAGAGGGTGCTGCTAGAGTAGAGCCTGAGAGAATAAGGTGTGTGCTCAGCTCAGGAGAGGGATTTTAGATACTTCATGTGGAAACATGCCTGAAGACTGTATGCGGTGCAGGTAATGATGACTGGACCTATTCCCTTTGGACTTTTTACAACAAAAATATTAACAAAGCAAGTAGCTTGAATCAAGAAGTCTACTTCTCATCATCGGAGAATCTTAAAGTCCAAACACACTTCTGGCAGAATTGCTTTCTCCACAGACAGATGCCTGAAATGTCAGTCAGTTCACATGGCAGAAGAGCACACAGGCTCCTTTAAGTCTCTTTAATAAGGGTACTGATCCAATTCATGAGGCTTCAACCCTCAGAATGCAATACCTCCTAGAGATCCCACTTCCTAACATATTGTATATCAAAGTCAAAATGGGAATCTGGGAGGTGGGGGGAGATGAAATATCCAAACTACAGCAGGCAGATAGATACACATATTGAGTGTGTCTTCTGGACACACATAGTACTAGGTGTATCTTTTGATTCTTTCTGTTTTCAGGTCATGGGTATAATGGGTATAGTGAGAGTATATAGTGAGATTGCCAAGTGACCTTAATAGCCTATTGAAATTTATGGTTATACAAGCCAGACCAGCCAAGAAAGTAGACCTTTCTCTCCCTATTTTCAGCTGCATTAAGGCAGAGATAGTCCATAGAAAGTTGGATTAACCAGAATAGTTCTGCTAAGAAACTTTGCTATGACAAAAAAATGAATAGGTAAAATGAAGATGTGGAATTACCATGGAACAAGATAGTTAATTAAGATACTAGCAACTGTATCACAATAATGTAAAACTGTCTACAGGCAATGATGGCCTAGGAAGATTGAAAGTAGTTGGAGAGGACAGTTCATGAAACTGAAATTGTGGAGGGGTAGTTACTTGATAATCTCTCTGATTTATATGTGATGATGGAAGGAAACAGCTTATGTAGGATGAATAAGTGGAGGAGAGAAGATTGAAAAACTGAAGAGCAGAGTATTAGTATGTGGTGAAAAGGGTTGGGTACCCCACACCAACTGTGAGGACCTGTAGGAGGCACAATCTAATCATTTATGTATATCAGTTTCTGAAGGAAGGCAGTATGGTGTCAGTATGAATTATTTTTCATAAGATCATGTCTTAGGGTTTCTATTGCTGTGAAGAGACACCATAACCACAGCAACTCTTTGGAAGGAAACATTTAATTCGGGCTGACTTTACAATTTAGAGGTTCAGTCCATTACTGTTATAGCAGGAAACATGGTGGCAAGCTGGCAGACATGGTGCTAGAGAGGTAACTAAGAGTTCTATATCTGGATCAGCAGGAGGCAGGAAGAGAGAGTGACTGGGCCTGGCTTGAGTTTCTGAAACTTCAAAGCTACCTCCCCAGTGACATACTCCCTCCAACAAGGCCATGCCTCCTAATAGTGCCAGTCCCAGTGAGCCTCTGGGGGCCATTTTCATTGAAACCACCGCAGATCACATCTCCATTTAACAATCTCCCTGTCAGGGGACTGCTTAGCCATGGTGTGCAGTCTGTATATCTTCATGTTTTTAGTATTTTCCCAACTGTGGTCCAAAGATTTTTACTAGGCATTGATCTCCTTCACACTCTTAAATACATCATCAGATTCTGTGTCCTTCTCTTAGTTGAGCTTTCATAGTCAGACTCAAATTCAATGTTAGGTGAAAAGCATCAGAGAAGAAAAATCAGTAAATGACAGCCTTCAGGGTAATCCTAATGAAAATTTTAACTTGAAAATTACTTGTGAAAAGACTTCACAATCCTGGGAATCACATGCAAATTATATGCTAATAGACCTTTAGCTCAGCAAAGTATTTTATACAATTAGTTGAGACATGTATTGTGCCTCTTGCATTTTAAAGTGTTTCTTACTACTTGTCATAGTTAAACCCATGGAATATAGAAATAGAATTTTGGTAAGATAAATTTTGTTTTCCCATTGGTTTTCAAAATAGTGTCAAAAAGTGCTTCATCTTTATTTTAATTGTAATTATAGATGATAATTTTTTAAGAAAGATAATTCTTATTTTCCTATAAGGCCCTTTTGTCCTCAAATACTTCTATCAGGCTGTTAAACAAGTATTTAAGTGACCAGAATTTCTTATTTTTAAGTCCCAGAAAATTACTTTGATGAGAAAAATCATTCTTGAACTATATAATTTTAAAGTCATGGTGGACAAGAGAGACAAGAGAAAATTTAAAGAGGTTGCCTGTGGCACACATTGAGATGAGTTGTTTGCAGGGGTAGAGCACCAGAGATAGTTCCCAGGCCTTAGCATCTTCCACCTGTGAGGTGGTGGTGCTCAGTTAATCTGTTTATCAATGAGCACTGTTCAGTATGAAGAGTCTCTTATTTTATTGCACTCCAAGTACAACCGAGGCATGTTGGTGAAGATTTCATGGGTACAACTAAAACTTCCTCCAACTACACCCTTCATTTAATGTGTTTAATGGAACATATACTCTAAGTTCCTTTGAACCACAGTAGTATGTGTGAACCCAGAAATTCTCCATTTAGCTCATTCAGAGGTTTTAATATAATTGTAAGTTGAAGAGCAAGTGATCACAGCTTTAGAATGTTTTTGTTTTGGTTTGGTTTGGTTTGGGTTTTTTTGGGGGGGGGTTCGGGTTTTTTGTTTTGTTTTGCTTTGTTTTTGATATATTTGTTTTGAGACATAGCCTCACTATATAGCCCTGGCTAGCTTGAAACTTACCATGTAGACTACTGGCCTCAAACTCAACAGAGGTCTGCCTGCCTCCGCCTACCAAGTGCTGGGGTTAAAGGCATGCACCACCAGGCCTAGCAAATGTTTTCATTTTATGTGCCATTTCTATCAATTAATTGATATATAACCTTGGACAAATCCTTTATCCTATAGTGAGTTTTAATTTTCCCAAGCACACAATGAGGATAATGACTGTTCTTATATCACAAGGTTATTGTACTCATCAAATGCTGTGACACCAAATCTCTTTAGTGTTTACTGTATACCAAGCACTTCATTAACTGGTATGACTAAATCAAGTAGACTTCATAATGAACCGAAAGTCTTCCTTCTGTGTGTAATTTTTTCACTTTTCAACTACTTATTGTAATTCCATATACTATTTTATTTTTCTAATTTATCTTTCTCCTGTTGCCCAAGCTTCCCCCCCCCCCCCTTTGTTAAAGTAACGGCAATTTTAAGTACTTGGTAAGTTCAGGTTCAAAATTAATTCCAGAGCTAGAAAGATGGTCTACTGGTTAAATGCACTTCTTGCTTTTGCAGAGGACCATAATTTGATTTCTAATATCTACATGATAGCTCGTAATTATCTATAACTTCAATTCCAGGAAATCCAGTGCCACCTTCTGACCTCCTCAGGCATAAGCATGCACATGCAGGCAAAACACTTATACATATAAAATAGAAATAAATATTTGAAATTTCAAATGACTTTATAGTTCTATATATTGCGATAGCTGTAAACACATAGAACTGAAGTTAGCTCATTTTAATACAAACATTATTTAAAGTTATAAAAGTAAAGCAGAATAGTGTGTAGTTCAAAATGGGCTACCTTTAGAACAACCTTTAAATATTGAATTAATCAAAACTTTGTTAAATGTTTGGAAACAGTCGCTGAAGACATGATTCATTGGGTAAGGTTGTCCTCTGAGCTCCACACATTCGCTGTGACACACACATGCCTGAATTCACTCAAACATTTATATATAAACATACATATTTAAGAATAAATAGATGAAATGTTTGGAAACATTAGTAACAAAGCCGGGGTCATATTTGAAGATAAATTTCCTTTTTGTAAACACCTACCATTAAACACATGTGCACATGCATGTACACATACCATACACACACACACACACACACACACACACACACACACACACACACAATAAAATTTCTCAACATTGTAGAAGCAATAATAGAACCAAAATTTCCATTGGAAATAGAAGATACTTATTTTTACCAATATGTGTATATGTTTTTATAAATACTGAACAGAAATATGTGGTAACTAATAATGCTTAGTATTTTAATAAAGAACAAATCCCATTTTAAATGATTTCATCTTTTAAGAAGTTAATATTTAGTAATTAGCATGTGTAACTGTATTTATTTCTCAATTTTATTTTTGCAAAAAAACTTTTCCAAAGCTTCAATTAATTCAAGGAATTTATTTTATTACTTAAAATGTTCTAAGCATCATTGGCCAGTGGATTATTTTATATTGATGCTAAATAAGGAAAATGATTAAGATGTATTGGATTTATGCCATCACTTTCATTCTCCAAAATGAAGCAGTGAACAAGATAAAGAGACAGTCTAAGGAATGATGGGAAAATAAGAGGAAGAAAGGGAGGGACAGACAGATGGAAGGAGGGATAGAGGGAGGGAGCGGAGTGGGGAGAACGCACATGAAAGAGAGATTAATATCTCAAATTTGTATGGACACAAACAATCCAATGGCAAAGAAAGTTGATTTGAAAAACAAAGGAGCTGAGTAGATATTTTTCTTTAAAAAAAAAGACATACAATGTTAAAGTTAGTAGGAATGTGTGTGTGTGTGTGTGTGTGTGTGTGTGTGTTAAGGGTGTTCTTACTCTTTTACCTGTTCTTGGAACTCTTTTCCTCCTATTGGGTTGCACCTTCCAGCCTCGATAGGAGGGCTTGAGCCTAGTCTTATGGGGAAAAGGAGGAGGACTGGATCTGAGGAAGGGGACTAGGAGAGTAAAGGGAAGGGAAACTAGTTGGGATGTATTATATGAGAGAAGTATAAATGAATTTTTTAAAAAGACATACAAGAAGACAGATTTATGGAAAAGAAACTTCAAATATCATTAATCATTAGAGAAATGTACACTAAAATCCCAGGGAGATGTTGGCCTTACAAACTATCATAATAGCTCTTATCAGCAAGGTAAAGGTTAAGTATTGGTGAAAATGTAGGGAAAGAGAAATCTTTAGACACTGTCGGTAGATGTATAAATTAGTACAAACATAAAAAACAGTATGACAATTCATCACAAAATTCAAAGAACTATTTATCTAATAGTGCTACTCATGCACTTATATCTAAGGAAATTGATTCAGTGTATTGAAAGGGATAGCTGTATTCCATGTTCATTACAGCCAAGATATAGATTCAACCTGTGTTATCATCAGATAAATGAAAAAAATATGGCATACACACAAACATGTAACAGAAGACTACTTAACCTTGAAAAAGAATGCTGTAACGTGGATGAGACTGGAGTTCATTTAAGGCACTGTTGATGCATTAGGAGGGACTAGATATACATATGCTCTCCTTCAACCCATGGTGAGATTCATCAGATTCGTAGCTGTGATGTGTTTCATAATCTGGAATCTTGGAGCAGATCTAGCCCCCCCATATAAAGCAAATTGATTATGATGGGGGTTGCATCCATTACATTCACACAGAAACACTGTAAGTTACTGAAAGTTGAACTAGCCAGAACAAATGTGTTCTGAGGCAGCACACTTTCACAGAATTGCCCTCACACAGTGTTATTTGTAGGCATGTTCCTCATATAAAATTAGAAAACTGTGTCCACATAGCCTGTGTTGTCCCTGAAAAGAAGCAGTAACTACATGAAACATAACCGTGCTGTGCGGCTCTTCATCTTCTGGAGTCATCCTTGTTTTGCACAGAAAAGCTTTCTTTTCTCATGATCGCTCTGTTTCCACAAGAGAGGGCTTTGGAGTCCGTGACAGCTGTGCAGGAGTGCGCACATGCACAGAGATATACATGTACTGTTGCTGAGCCAACTTCTATTGATGTTGCAAACTAGGCAAAAGGGCTTCTGCACTTCTAAACTTCACTCAGGAAGCATAACTTCTTCACTTTCTGACTTTTCCCTGAAACATCTCACAACGTTTACAAGGGATATATCTCAAGTGTTCTTTTTAAGTCCCAAGTGCACCTTAAAAATTCATTTTTACTGTTTTTAAAGTAATAAACAATGCTAGTATCATATGAAAAATAATTTAGAATGTCTTCTTAAATCTGCACATTTATTTTTGCATCTTCTTTTAATCTTTAATTAATGGAAGTAGGTAAATAATAAATTTAGTAGAAATTATGCTATGTTTGTCTTCATGTGTTGTAAAAATTCAAATTATTCAGTTAATGTTATTTTAGCAGTTCATTCTAAGAAAATTAAAACTTTGATGGAAGATGAGCTCAGGTGATCAGGACATTGATTTGGGAGCACATGGCATAGCAGTTCATTAACTATGTGTTAATTATGTATGATTACTCCTGAAAAGGTATGGTGGCTTCATCTTTAGGTTGCTTCATTAAATCATTAATTTTCTTGGAGGTAACTAAGCCTGACATAATTAAGTCATCTCAGTCTCCACAGATTTTTATCCTCCTATAATGTCAAAAACCAAGCAATTTAATTTAGGAAGATGTAAACTACTCCATTTTTACATACTGACTTGATATTTTAAATTGTCTGACATTAATTTGATACATTTTCTTTTATATTTAAACTCTCTAGTGAATTCATATTTGTAATTGTTTACTTAATATTTTAAAATGTCTTACTTACTGTGTAATAAGCCTGTTTATGTATTTGAACCACTTCTTACCAACAGTTCTTTGTCCCGAAGCTACATGAGGCTGCTTCAGTTCATCCAAAACATCATTCATACTGAAGGATTTGATGGATCTAATCCCCAGGTATGAGTACTTCCAAAGCCTTCTTTAGTCATGTATAGAATGTTGTTTTTTAATTCTCTGGGGTAGGCTTGGAGAGGCTAAGAAAAATCAATAATGTACAACCTGTTTTCACAGACAGTGTAAAGGAGTAGACAGTCTTCACGTATACTTAGAATTTTAGCTAGGATCTCAGGATGCACACAAAGTAATCACATGCTTTGTCAATGCTAATTGTCTTTATTTATACCTTCTGAGATTATTAAGTATTTATGTTTTATAAATTACTTCTAACAGTACATTTCTATTTAAAATTTTCATATATCTGTCATTTAGACCCTAATTCCAGATTTCCTTGTGTGTAAGAATTGTCACAAGATTTTATAACTTGTTACATTACATTTTGAATTGTTTCATCAAATAAAAGATATATTTTTGCTATATTTTATAGCATAACTGTTCTCTAATTTTTACACTTTCTCCAAATTCTCACTACAGAAGATGTTCCACTTAGTTTGATTTAAACAAATGAAGAAATTTTATTGTTAAACATCATACCTTCTAATAATTTTTTCAGTGATTTTTAATTACATTTGACACTAAAAGATTTGTACTATATTATTATTATTATTATTATTATTATCATTATCATTATTATTATTATTATTATATTACTTTAAGATATGTATATTATTTTAACAAATGTATCTTCAGAGCATGGTTATTTTTAATGAAGACAAAAAAACCAGAAACTAATTTTTGGCATCTTTATCTACATTTGGTGTTATTTCATGCATTTTAATTTTTTTATCAATTTACTTGCTATATTATAACAATTTCTCCATGGCAAAATAAATAATTTTTAAATTGCTTTTAATTGCCAGTTTAATAGCAGACTAAAGATATTTATGCGTTACTGGAAAGCATTTATCTATAGATAGCATTTAATGTTTTCCATAGTATTTGTAGTGACTACTGATATTTAACACAATTTTATTTCATTCCTTATTACTGAAATTTTTGGTCCTTGCTAAGATTTACAGGTGCCATGGCTTTTGGTGCCAGTGTGTGTCTGGAGAGGCAAATTGGTCCCTGACAAACACCTTTCCCCACTTGCAGTGGTAGCTATGGAAACAGGCATGTCATAACAGTTCCTAACAGCACAGTGTGCAGAGCTGCTGCTCTTGCAGGATGATGACACCACTTCTGAAAGCAAGAAATTTTTTTAAATGCAAAAAAGTCATGGGAATCGCTTTACTTTTTTTGCCAAGGAATATATATATAAGCACCTTAAAAAACAACCTTCTAACAATCCTTAGTAAGGTACCTTGTGTTGAAACAAAATGAAGATTGCTTCCTTGTTTATTTGGGTGTGGAAAAAACATACCACTTTCAAGAAACAAAATTGATTTATTCTTGAAATTTGATAGAAAATAAAAAGGAGCACATTAGGTTCTCTGACCATGAAAGGCTCTGTAAGAGCTGAGTTTCATAAGACTGAACAGAATTTCAGTAAATATTTTATAGTGAATCTCTAAAATGCTTAAAATTTTCAAATTAAATCTAAACTTCCCAATGGGTCATCATAAAACTATACTTTCTATTTATTAGAACTAAAGTATAGTTAATAAGTTATTAAATCATGAAGTATATTGCTTGCTACATCCCCTGCTATACATCTGTCTGTCTCAAAAACTGCAGACAAGTTTAGGAAAAATGGTCTACCAGACACTCCTTTTTAGAAATAGTTTTTTTGAGTCAAAGTAATATTCTGATATTGAAGTGAATTCCACTTTTTAAAGGGAAACTTTCAGCATTAGCGCATTTTCAAATGAATTGAACTAGTTGGATAAAACAATTAAAATATACTCTTTAAAGAACAAACTATTATAATTTATTTTGATACTCTATAATTGACCTTGGTAGTAAGTTAAATTGTATAGCTCATCTATAAATATATTTGAGGGGAAACACTTAAAAATTGCTTAATAATATCATTTGTTTTTAATTTTTAAATGTCAGATGTTTAATAAATTAATATAAAAATGAAATTTAAACATTGATTTTTTTTTTACTTGGCATACAAGTTAATTGTTAGATAATCTTATGGGAATAAATTTATTTATTGTATAACTATCAGCTATATTTTGAATTTTAAAAACTGCAGCTACCATTATACTTATGAAAATATAAACATATCTTTGTGTTGATGTATTATGCATATATGTACTACTGTGCTGTGTACCAAGGACTTAAAGGTCTTATCATTCATTTGTTATTTGATTCAGTGTTTTCATTCCTTCTATGTATATATGCTAGTATATATCAGAGTCACTAAGCTTTTACAACTACTTATTCCACATGTAATAGCATTTTTAAAGATTTAGCAAGTCCATTCTATTATAATACTAGGTAGTAGGAACCATGCGTTAAAATATCAATGGTGTCTAGGTTCTGAACGCTGCTTTCCTTTATCTTTACCTTCACATTTCATTCTCATATCTCTATTTTATCTGTTCCTTTAGTCGTTTATTCCAGTAAGATTCTATTTTTTTGTCTTTGGTGGGCAGTGCTAGGACTTTGAACCCAGGGTCTTACACATACAACACAAGAGCTGTGCCACTGAGCCATGTCCCTATTTCTATTTCCTTATCGTTCTCTCTATTGAGAGCCTAACTTGGGCCTGCTACCATAAGAAAACAAGTTTGGCAATGATAAACCAGGCCTTACATTGTTACCATTTTACTTAAATTTAAGTTCTAAGCAATAAAGGAAGAAAGTATCTTCTCTTACTTTTCTCGGGTATGTACACAAACTTACCAAGAACATACTTGTACTTATTTTTTTTAATAAGAGTAAGATGTATATTACTTTAACGTGTGTGTGCCTCTGTGTGTGTGTGTGTGTGTGTGTGTGTGTGTGTGTGTGTGTGTGTGTGTGTGTATACATGCGTGCACGTGCCCTCAGAGGCCAGAAGAGGGCATCAGAACTCCTGGAGCTAAAGTTGCTGCTGGTTGTGAGCTACCCATGCAGATTCTAGGAGGAGCAGTTGGGCCCTCTGCAGGAGCAGCACACCCTCGAAGCCACTGAGTCCTCTCAAGGGCTAGGGATACAGGCAAGCACCACAACACCTGGTGCTTATCTGTTACTTTAACTGTCTCAAACAGATTTCTTGGAGTAGTTATCTCAAATTTGACAAAATTCAAGTGTTTCTTGACATCACCTTCAATTTTTCCAAACATTAAGAAAAAGAAAAAGAAAAGAGAAGAAACCAAAAGAAAGAAAAGCTCTCCATTTGTTGATAGGCAGCGTTTTGCTATATCGCTAGGCTGGCCTTGAACTCATGCCAGTTTGGCGGCACTAATATCTTGAGTACCTGGGACTGTTGGTGTAACAGACTGGCTTTGTCCTATTTGCTTTTATACTTTTGTATTCTAAACTATGTCCTGAACACTGTCTTACTAAGATTGCATCAGTCTGTACCACATCTGTTAACATTGTCTTCCTGATACCGTGAGTATAGTAAGAACTAGCAGAAGTACTATACTGATAAACAGTGCCTGTGTATTTACCTCCTCCTACTGTCTTTTAGAAAAAACAGAAAAACATTTTAAGAATAGGAATTCAGAACCTTGGTTCACCACTGTGGGAAGATGACATTTGCTGTACAGAAAACTGTGACAACAGTCATAGGCTTACCAAGTTCCTCTATGTTCTCCGCGGCCTTCTAAGAACCTCACTGTCAGCCTGTATCGTCACGATGCCGACATGTCTTATCCAGGTAAGAACTGCATTGTCTTTCATCCCCAGTGGCGAAATGGAAGAACAATGTGGGTTTAATTTTCATCTCCTTTACCACTAATGATATTGGTCATCGTTTTATATGCTCATTGGCTGTTTGAGTATCTTCTCTGTTTTTTGTCCATTTTTGTTAGTAAATCTCGTTATCAGTTTGTAAAGTTCTTCATATGTGTTTTCAATATGCTGTGTAGTAATTTTCTTCTAGTCTGTGACATCTCCTTTCTTAATAGTCTCTTGAAAATATAAGGTTTTAAATCTTGATCAATCTCATCAATTTTAATTGGTCATTGCCCTTAACCTTCAGTCTTACTAATCTTGGCCTCTCTTAAGATCGTTTTCTGTTTTCTTCTAGATATTATATACATTTCTTTTCTTGTATTAATGAGTCAATATATTCCTCTTTTAATTATACAATTTTAATTTGTGTTTTTAAAGAGTTTTGGATTTCTACAATTCTAATTATTTGCTATATAAACATGCAATAAAACTTTACTTGTCCTCTTTACTTTAACTCTGTCATCCAGACTAGGCTGGGGCTTGAGGCAGTCATCTGTACTGGGATTATAGATGTGAGCCATCCTGAGCAGCAGTAATTATGTTTTTTGCCAAAGACCTTTATCATCTCAAATATATGATTTCGTGTGATCTTAAATACCTTATACATTATAGTCTTGCACGAAGGCAAGGCCAGACCTTTATACTGCGTGTGGCTTTATGATAATGTGATATTAATGTGAGCAAAACTTCTTTGCATAATGCCTGGCTTTTCCTAGATAGATGATTAGTAAATGTAAATTGAATGAATATTGATTCTCACTTGGAAAATTATTCCTAATACCTAGTTGTTGAAACTATGTATATACTTTTGTTCTAATGAACCCAGACCTTTCCTACAAATGATAAATGTATTAAAATATCATTGTGTTAAATTAATTATATATAGCAATGCAACATATCTCAAAGCTATGACTGAAAATTGAGGCATTAAACAACAACAGAATTTCTATTCATTGGCCAGTAGAATTTATTTTAATATTTTAATAATCGTGATAGGTTAACTCAAGTTTTCTTTACAGTCTTTCAACAGATAATTCTTAAACATAAGTTATTATGATAATCTTAGATCTGTTTGACTATTGTGAGAAAACTCCTTTCTTTAATAGTATTAGACATGTTATGCAGGCTTGTAATGTTGTCATTGTTCATAGTGTTATTGTAAAATAAATACTTCAATAATAGCTTGGTTACACATGGTAAGCTTGATTTTGATGATAGATCTGAAGCAGACCTATCAGCTACAGGTGAAAGTTCAGCTCTTCACACTTGGCCTTCAGCTGCACTGTGGCTGCCTCTACTTATGAGTCACTGGCATTTCACAGCCTTTATGTCCATGAGCCTTTACCACAACCCACAGATAGCTAGTGTAGTAATATGTTTCTGGGGTGGCTCAGCATAGAAGACACAGAGGCATTCTCACATGTGGAAACTCTGCCAGACTTCAGCAGAGGGAACCACCGTCCTGGCCAGTGCCAAACTCGATCGACAGTGGAATCCTGAGTGTCTCAGCTCAGGTGTCTTTATTCTTTCAAAATCCCTCGGGTATTTTACTGATAGCACATGCAGATCATTAACAATTAAACAACCCCCACAGAAATCCAACACCTGCAAACAATACAGAACACCTTATTCCAGCCCCTCACCCAAGAGTGCATAAAACAATTTCAAACATAACTAAAAATAAACTTCCCCAACAAGGTAGTTCCTAGGAAGCAGATACTCTGCTTCCCAAGGTAGTCTAGTTAATAAATGGCAAGGCCAGTGTTTTTCCCCTGATCCCAGTCCCTTCCATCTTTATAATTACATCACATAGCTTCTCAGTTATCACAAAGCCCTGCAACTTAGCTCTTGACTAACACTGCAAAAATTTACTATTTTTAAAGAAAGAATTATCATTGCAAAGTCCTCAACAAATTACAGTACGTGAAAGATTAGGCAGAAATTTCCATTCATAGGAGAAAAATATGGATGTAAGTTTCCTTTTGCAAAATTGCAGATAAAGAAAAACAGTTGTGAAATAATGATTTGCATAAAAATTTTATATTTATTTTTTAAAACTGAAAAAAAATTTGAGGAAAAACAAAAAGGAGAACAGTGAAAGCTGTGTTGCAAGTGGTTGTTACTTTAGAAGGTCCCAGCCACAGTGATGTCTGACATATTCCTCTAGCTTGTGTTTCAGGGAGCAGCAGTGATCCTATGAGGTGTTGTCACATCAGCCCACTCACTTCCAAAGGCAAATGATTAAATGACAGAACAGGTAGCCAAATTTTAAAAACTTTTAAGCCTTTGTACAATATTGTTTAAACTTAGGCTCTTTAATGTGTCAAGAGAGACAGACCACTTTGAAATAGAAATAACAAGATTTGAGGTCAAACTGGTGGTGTGTTTAAAGTTCAACAACATGGACATGCTCCTCAGAATGGAAAGTGCTCTTCCATTCTTCCATTCCTTCCACCTGCTAATTGTTCTTATTTCCCATACAATTCTACCAAGCTACCATGCAGTGGCAGGCTTCTAGCCCTGATTATCAACTGAGCTATAAAAACAATTCCCATAAAAATCTATATTTTTTTATATCAATATATTTAGAAAATGTGTCTTACCCGTTTGTTCAAATCAGTTCTGATATAAGTAGGAAATAAAACTCTTGATGACAAACACTGGAAGGGAGAGCATAGAGTAAGAACTTGGAGCAGTTTACTTAGAAGGACAGAGAGATTGCTTATCAGTAAAGAGCTTGCCATGTAAGCATGAAGGCCTGAGTCTGATCCCCAGAACCAATATGAAAAGCCAGATGCAATGATGCCCACTTGTAATCCTAGTACTAGGAAGAAGGAGATGGGTAGATCTCAGGACTTGCTGCAATCCCTAGGTCTCAGTGAGAGACCTATCTCAAAAAACAAAGCAGAGGGTGGTTGGTGATTAAGGAATAACACCCAAAGTTGACCTCTAGCCTCTACACACACGTGTGCCTGCTTCATACTACACACACACACACACACACACGCCACAATCTAATTAGAAGCATATGAGTATACAAAACTGGAAGATTGAGTTCATTCCATAAAAATTTGTGTAGTGATTACTGTAGGCCAGTTGTAGTCCTAAGTCCTCTTTAGATAGTAACTCACGTAACCCTTGTATTATGGAGGATGCTGTTATACACAGCAGAAGCTAGGCCTAAGTGACACCTGTCTAATTACTGCTCACTTAGCCACAGGGTTATGCTGCTTATTCCATAAAGATGTGGGTGTAGAATCAATTTAAGAAAAAGATAAAGCAAGGCAGTATTCAATGAAAAAAAGTTAGTTATTAGAGGTGGAGATGCTCAGTAAATTACTTGTCTTAATCATTTAATTTTCTCTGTCTCTGCTTCTTCACCTAAAAAAATGAGGCAAAAAACACACAATCCATAGGATGAGAAATACCAAGTATCGATACATCATAGACATTCAGTATATGTTAGTAACCATCATCAACACTATGTATTACTTAGGAGACCTTCAGAATTAATAATATGAACAGAGAGATCTGTCAGAAATTAAAATGTTCAGTGTGTCGATGCAATAGAAGAACTGAGAGAGCCGCTCAGAGGGAGGCGCCTTCTTGGCATGCATGAAACTGGCTGCCACTCCAAACAGCAGAAAGAGAACAGAGATCTTTGGTTTCCTGATCCTTTTTACAAAAAACCCTTGGCCATGTCCTCTCCTGGATTAAGTATAAGACAGACCAGAAAGCACAGACACGTGTCTATCCATTTCTTAGTAGCATAAACTACACAAGACTCACATCAGTTTTCCCACATAGTTCTGGAGTCTCTAAGTCAGATTTTAAATGGTGATTGTGTGCCTAAAGGCTGTTTAGCTCATTCACTCATTCGCTCATTTGTTCATTCAAACATAGCAAGCATCGTGGTAGGTATCTGTGGAGATACAGTATTGAACATGACAAAGCCACTATCCTCAGGACGGAAAAGATAGGATAAAACAAAAATTAATTTGAGTGCTTGTGTTTTTGTTTTGACTTTTGTTGTTGTTATTGTTACTGTTTTCAGGGTGTTTTGGAGTTTTGGGGTGTTTTGTTTTTTCTCTTGTGTGGGGTATGTGTGTGTGGTGGATATTTGAGCTTTGGTGTTGATAATTGTTTCTGTCAGAAAAAAGAAATATCGTTTGATATCCTTGGAAATTTTGTCATATAATTAAGCATCTTTAAATTAACAGTAGACTAAGAATATATAAAATATTTTCATCTCGTGGAGTGGTAAAACAGCCAATCACTGTTCTTATCTTAGTTATTAGCATTCTGTCAGACTTGTACAGTAATGATTAGTTACCCTTTATTGTACTTTTGGCATGCTTCCCATGTTTAATTTCATTGTAGGGAAGGAACACATAGTTAAGGAAATTGCAAAAGAGGGGGAGAAGTTAAAATAGGGAAAATAATAGATTCAAAACTGATTTTAACTTATTGCTGTAATGATACTTGTAAGCAGAATGAGCAAGGGTGATTTTAAAGTTTTTATTTGAAGTATTTTATGTTCAGTCTCACAACTTTAAACTTGAAATGTTTTATTTCCTTTGAATTAAAGGTTATTTCTATAGTAGCACAATAGAAGCTGACAAGTGTGCTCTGAAGTAAATGTATAAAAATAAGTTCTAAATATCTGTTTTAAAGACTGAAATTATTCAGCAAGTACATTATGAGTGTCTCCAGACCTACGTGTAGTTTTAAATAATTTTCCCTGAGAAGTGGTATGATTACTTATAGCTCTCTTGCTAGATTATAGTTTGGTGTCTACCCAAAGACATTGTCATTAAATGTATGTGAAGATAGCTTCATTGACTGTAATTCTTCTTACATGCCGAACTGCAAGATGCAGTGTGACTAGGGGCAGAGCCACGGTGGTGTCCTACATCCCAGCATTACTCGGTTCCCACATCCCTGCTGAGTAGTTGTTAAAGAGCCCCCGAGAGCATGTGTACAGCCTCCATGTTAATAGTTAATTGGTGAGGATGGCAAGATGAGAGGACAGCCGAACATGTGGTCTCTCAGACTCAGACTGTAGACAGGCCTTTAGTGATAATAACAGCAGATGCTCACATTCTCACAGCTTAACTGTTCGGACTCATGTTGAGGCAAAGTTATCATGGACTGAAAAAAAGCTTATATCTAAGAAAAGCAACCAAGCTCTCTTTACACTCTTCTACATGTTAAATTATAATACTTTAACCTTTCAAATTTACGTATAAATTTCTGTGTGAATAGTTATTACTCACCAAGTGCATTCAGCACTCCACTCTGCCCCCGCTTAGTTTGGGGAACAACTGCTTTCCTCTTTGATACTTCTTAGCGATATTTATTTTTGACAAAGTGACTAAAGTACTTTAAAATGGGACGCTTTAATTTCCATATCTAATCAGATATGACACCGTCATTTCTTTCTGTTCTATAAATGAGAACTGTCTTAACTATTGGTGGAATTTGTTATCTATCTCAAAATTATGTAAACATTTTATGTCTTTTATTTTCAATTTCAGTGATGGCTGTGTGCTTGTGAAAAATGAGAAACCAATAACATTTCCTCCAGGAAATAAAAACTTATTTTTGTGCCTAAATACAGTTTTGTTAGCAAAATGAAAATAAAATAGATTTCCTATAGCTTGTGTACTTCTCACACAGTCCATGACAGGGTCCCCTTGATTTGTAAATTTTTTTGTATGGATTAAAAACACTTTTATGTAAAACTGTGAGGAAATAAACACTGATACACTCAGTATTAAAATGGAAGGTTATTTTTCTATAGCTTTCTTTGCAAAGAAGATTCACTTTTCATTACTGCTAATTTTAATCAGTGTTGTCATAATCTACCCTCTTTAAGGAATTTTTCAACATAACCTATCTTTTAGCTGTGATAATGCAGCGATGAAAACCCTTGGCATTTGCTTAGAAAACATCAGTGCCTGAACTGGTTAAATTTTCTTTTTTCAGAACAGATTGCAAATTTGAAACTAGACTGCAGCATGTTTTTATTTATTGTCATTGGAACTTGGTTAGTTGATAGTTGTATCCAGTATTTTTAAAGCATACTTACTGTCTTCCAATGATATGATCCTTACTTAACCCAGCTTCTCATTGAACAAAACTTAACAGTTCTTATGGGCCAAAGAAAATGTATTTCCAGATAAAAAGGAGAAGAAAAATCCCTGTCTCTTAAAAACTGAATGGTGATTTAAATTGTTATCTTAATTAATGACTTTTCAGGTTAGTCAATAATATTAATATACTAGAGCTTTGAAGCCACTGAAGTGAATAATGCAGAACATTTGTCTGTAGAGAAACTTTCCCATCTGTAATGCTGGGTTCAATGCTGGACTTTTATTGGCTAAATCAAGTCAAGCCATGTGGCTTCTTTTAACAGTGGTTCTCAACCTTCCTAATGCTTTACCCTTTTCTACAGTCCCTCATGTTGTGGTGACCCCAACTATAATATTATTTTCATTGCTACTTAATAACTATAAATTTGCTACTGTTATGAATCAAAATGTAAATATATGATATGTAGATGGTCTTAGGCGACCCCCATGAAAGGGTCATTTGACCCCCAAAGTGGTTGCAACCCACATGTTGAGAACCTCTACTTTATAACAAATCATTAATATGATATTTTGGAAGTGGGACTCCAATGGTCTTCTGAATTTCTTTTATTCTTAGATAAGTAAGAAATAATTCTTATTCTTCAGTAACAAAAAAGATAATAAATGTGTCTGCTACTAAGCCTGCCAATTAGAGTTTGGTTGCCAGAGTCCACACAGTAGAGAACCAACTCAGCCAAGTTAAACTCCCACCTCCCACACATGTTCATATGCACAAATAAATAAATAAATAAATAAGTAAAACCGATAGATGATAGATAAACAGATAAAATAGTTATATGGAGATAAATGAAAAAGATCTGGTTTAAAGGGTTAAATATTGCTTGGTGAATAATTAAACTTTTTTGTTTATAACTATAAAACTGGAAAATATTTTGACCTGTAATTGTTGAGTTAATCATTATTATAGGAACAGATTGGTATATCCTAAGCTATTTTATCTTATACCTTAAACTATTTTAAATGGCTTTTTAAAGGGACATTGTGAGTATTTGAGGTATGTCTAAGTACTTAAGAACACACAAACTTTTAGAGAGAACTTGAGTTTGGTTCCAAGCACCCATGTCAATCAGTCACAACTTCCTATAACTCCACGTTGAAGGAGATCTGATACCTCTGGTGTTCACTGACCCCCAGCCCACATGTCCACATACTCACACAGAGATACACATAGTGTTAAATGATCTTTAAAACTGTACTTTAATAAGGAGACTATTTAAGGATAAAAATTGTAGATACAGTCTCTTGATCATAGTTATCCATTGCTAATGGATAAATAAAGCTAGATATTCTAGATGTCATTTTTTCATGATTCTTCTCTTAATCAAAATATTGTAATCTGCTGGGCAGTGGTGACACATGCCTTTAATCCCAGCACTCAGGAGGCAGAGGCAGGAGGATCTCTGTGAGTTCAGGGCCAGTATGGTCTACAGAATTAGTTCCAGGACAGCCGGAGTTACAACAGAGAGACCCTATCTCAAACAACAACAACACAACAAAAAGATATTGTAATCTAATAATCAACCAGTAATTAGCTTTAGATCTTAATTAGTCCGAAATTAGTTTTAGATCTTCATTAGTGATTATAGGAAAATGACACATCTACAAATTTTAAAAGAAGCTTTTTTTCAAATGAACTGAATCATATTCAAGTCATTTAAATTATCTACTGTATTCAAATTCTAGCAACTTTATATAAGTCTAATAAGCTATAAATATAATTTATCTTTATTTAAAATAGCAAATAATAGAACTATTTCAACTATCTTACTGTAGGGTGGGAACAATTAGTTCCCAATTGTTTCTGTTAAGCATGCATATAAGCAGGATCTTATTAGATTTTACAACTGTCACAGCTTATGTGTATTGTACATTCATTATTTATTTAACTGATTTTCTTGGGAAAAAATGGTTGAAACTTCTATATTTCACATTATCTGTAAGTTTCTGTCTATGCAAAATATGTACAACAGTACATGGAGCATTTTGTCTTAATGTAGTTGTGCTTATTAAGTAAGAGCAGGATGTAGTAATTGCCAGTCAGATTTATGTTCATATTGGAAAAGAAAAACATGCCATTTAGAACCTTTTTATTGTATTTCATCTAACCAAAATATATTTAGTACAATGTAAAGAACATAATTATTTTGTGTGTTGTTGTTGTGTTGTATTTACTTTCTTTAAAACAACTGGGATGTTATTTTGTATTGTGATTGATACATACTCAAGTAGTGCTGACAGTTATTAGCTAAAGGTCTGTTTAGGGCCAAGCTCAAACTCATCAATGGTATAAAGAGTGGAGTGTCCCATGGTATAGAAAGTGAGTCATTGTTTGGGCATAAGGAACCTTTGGCTACTAGACCACATCTTTATGTGACCAGTGTCTAGGCACAGACATAGCTGTCTGGGAGCAGAAGCAGGAAGGGACCTGTGTGTTCAATATACGTGAACTGGATGCAAGAAAAAAAGGATGAAAGGTCTTTTACATTATTTTTACATATTTTTATATCCAATCAAGAAATAGAAGTTTTACAGTACATTTATTTCATAAATAAAATTATTAAATCTTTTACCCTTCATGTTACAAACTACCTGCAAAAATTCCTTGGAGAAATTGAGGATTTTTGAATTATTCTGTTTATTTATTCAGATGCTTACCTTTCCTTAAAGAACCCTTGGTGTCTTTGAAAAAAGATATTTATTTACTAATGCTACGACAATATGTGCTTGTTAATAGTTATATTTTCCAGCTGTTTAAGTACCAGGTCAAATGTTATGTCCTGATGTTGTGCTTTAGCCCTTTGCTATTAATTACACCATTATTATTATTATATAAAGAGTTCTAGCTTTTTTAATAATGTTTTCATACCCTACGTAGTTAATCTTTAATGTTGGGGAGTACAAAGGGAGAGATTAAATTAGCCTTGTAACCTCTTTCTCTTCCAGCGTGATGATGGAAAATAAAAGCTCTTAGCCACAAAAATGTAACACTTAGAATTAATATTTAATTAGACTAGCAAATTGTACACTGTGGCTGAAAGCTTCCAAAGAGTTGTTAGTGCCACAATTGACCTACAGGTTTAATAATAGCTCACTTCTAGAAGCAAGTGCCAGTTCAGCAGAGTAGAGCCACTAAGAAAGTCCTGAGAGATTAAAATCAGCAAACCAAATGGCAGGCAAGGATTCCTGGGATGGAGCCTTCTGGAAAGCTGGGAGCTGGAATAGCTTTTAAGCCAGGATTCAGATGAGAACAGTGGGTGAAAAAGCTGATCCCTCCTGTTCTGGGAGCTTCTGGTTGTAGGCCAAAATCTTAGAACAGATTTTTACTAAATGTTTTTGCTGCAGCTATTAACTTACATTGAAAACCAAATATCGAATAATTTTTCTGTAAAATTTAACTAATTTTTTGTGTAATCATTAGTTCTTAATATTAGTACATAATATCTGTAAGTTCTGATCATTAGATTGTCAGATAGGTTTGGCGCTGTACATCTATGCTGTTTTGCTGTGACATGCTGTTTCCTTGTTCCCTGTATAGTTGATTTATATGGTTCATTTCTATATTATTTCATTACAGAGCATTACAGAGCCAGAGAAAGAGATTGGGAAGTCTATAGCCCAAGACTTTCTTCAAATCATATATGGGTATATATTGATATAGCTATGTCAAGAAGTGTCAAGAAGTGTAATTTAAAGGCATCATTAATTTTAGAAAGTTTAAATTATAAAACAGTGCTACATTCGCTTATGCTTATGATGTAATTAAATTACGAGATAAATAATTAGACCTCCTAGTGAAACATTGGATCCCTACATATTGGAAAAATTCATACGCTGAAAGTAGGGTATTTGAAAAAGTGTAGATATAGAACAGAAGACTGAAAGAGGGGCACCTTAAATAATTTATTGGTTATATCTTAAATAATAGAAGAAAAGCTAGTCATTAGTTAAAAATCTAAGCAGATGAGGACCTTGCCAGCAGAGGGAGTAGTCCTGTCTTCTGTCAGGTTCCTATCACTTCCCCACCTGCCTCAGCCTTTTTCCCAGCCAGTCTCCCATCTGGACCTGGCTCTGTCTGCCTGTTCCCGATGACAGGCTATCATTTTATGCTCAATGTGGTATTATTCTAAGCTGACTTTAAACTTTAGTATCTCTAACCTGCCACATCACAGACATCAGCTGGATAGTCTGCTTTGGAGATATCTGTGATTGCATTTTAAGGAATCTTTAAGTATAAAGAAGTGAAGTAGAATTTTTCATTTGAAACTTCCCCCTAAACATTTTTAAATAGAAAAACCAAGTTTTCTTATTACTTTCCATAATGTAAAATTAGTTGACTTAAAGTTTGAGGGACAGCCTGAAATTGATTTTGAACAACATATACCATTATTTAGTCTAGTCTACTTTTTACTGTATTTTCTTCATCCTATTTCTGAGAATCTTCAGAGCATGTTCTGTAAATGTTTTAGAGAATGTCGACTGAGAAACACACAAAACACATTTAAATATCTACTGTCAGTGTAAACAAATGATATTTCTAAAATCATACTCTAAAACAAATCAGGAAGCACCCTTTGTGTAACAAAGCTAGAGTACCAAGTGGTTGATCAGATAGAGCACACAAAAGCATGTGGTTTCATTGCGTATGCCTAGTAAAATGTGAAAAATTCTACAATTTCTTTTTCCTTTAAGGTGAAGTATATTTGCCTTTAGCTTCTTTGGAAATGTTTTAAGCTTCAAGGGAATATGTTTGTTTTATTATTTCTTTGTATGACTTTTATTATATTATGGTACCAAGAAATAGATTCCGTTTAAATTATCTTATTTACAAAAAGTTCTCTCTATCTTCTAAAATAAACTGTGCGCTTCAATAAAAGCATTAAATCTGCAATGATTTAATTTAATATACATTATAATTTTATTAATATAATTTTGTCAGATAAAATTGCATTCTTTATTAAGTCAAAAATATTGAAATAAATTATCATCAAAACCATATTATTGTTTCATAGTCTTCGTCTTAATAGAATTGAGAACATAAGAAATATGAAAAGTATTCTTCAAATATCCCTAGATTATCTAACTTTATTATCTAACTTATCTAGTTAGTGTTTGATTTAGTGTTTTGATTTCATGACAAAGAAATGTACATTTTTCAAAAAGGTTCGCTACCCCAAACTTGACTGTGGGAGTCCCACACGCACACTTCCTATCATGTACTAGACATAAAGGCACTGACAAAGCTCTTCTCTTTAACTTGAACCGTGCCTTGTCCAGATCTGGTGTTCATGCTGTCCTCAAATGAGAGCTCTTCTCTCATATTATTTGCTATCATTCTTAGATAGTATAAATGGAGCAACCCAAGAGCTTAATCTTGAAACAGTGTGTGTATGCTTTAGGGCAATTGGTTTATTCCTCTGAAGTCCCTTGGAAATTAAAATGCTGGTTAAGTATTTTTTAATCCTCAAGTTAAAATACTAGAAATTTATTCTGTGCTGGTACAAATTGCAACCTTTATATTGTTGCAGTAATTAGTGTCATCAAAGTAAGGGAATGCTCAGAGTTCAAAGTGCCCTTGTTACTTGGTAGTGCTGATAGCTAAGATCTTGTATTAGAACAGTTGTAGAAGCTTTCTATGACAGTAGTTGATTTTTTTATCCTAAAATTCCTACATTAGCTTTATAATCTTTGAGTTGAAAGGAAGTGTTAAATTAATATTTAAGAGTTTAAAATCCCTTTAATGGGTTTGACATATCCTAGATAAAAATGTGCTACCATTCTTTAAAAGCAAACAAGAAGCAGTCAAAGCAAAATCTCACCAGGTTCTTGTGAATCTAATTAGACTAAAAATGGCAGACAACCGGGTATTCTAGTTTGCCTTGTTTTCTGCAGCAGCATCTGATGTGTTCTAAGTTTAAATAATTAAGAAATTATACTAGAACAGAAAATTTTAAGGGCCATTTCTTCAACTTATGACAATGCCATCTGAGATTGCTAGGAAACTCTTAAAACTCCTAGACACCCGCTCTCTTCTCTTCTGGCTTCCCTCCTAGTCATGTCTTGGCCGCTATCCAGAGCTGACAACTTTCACCCAGGAGCAAAGGGAGATTTGTCTAGTATAAGAAGGATTTTTGAGTCATCCTAGATTTTCCTATCCAGATGGGCAAGAGGAGGGGTGGCAAGATCATTGTACATACTTGGGTTTGTCATTACAGCACATGTGCACTATAACCATTAATTCAGTCATAATGGCTTAGTTCTAATATCCTAGTTCAAATATTCCTCACTTGAAACTTTAATTTGCAATTTTGTAATTAAAGTAGAAATACTGTTGAAATATATCTTAAGTCTAGATGCATAGATTCTGTGTCTTCTTCATTTTCAACTAAAGATCATAAGTTTCACATCTTCGCTAATAAATAAATGTGCTTATAGTGCATAAGAATGCAGAAGCTCTGTGTCAGGATCTCCACTCTAGTCACTGTGCTAAAGATTTCTGAGCACTCTGCTCATATTATGGTAATTTTTACATATAGTGTATTCCCAACAAACTGAGTTGTGATTATTATGCCTTCAAGAGTTTTCTAAATGCATAAGTTTTTTGTTCTCTTATGTAAATTCTCCTAACTTAATCTAAAAGACCATTTAGTGTTAGTACAATGAGTTGAAGGACCTTGTAATAAGCAGCAAGGCTATAAGGTAGTATCATATCAATGGACTGTACTCTGAAAGAATCTTGAATATATATATACAAGCAATAACATCTTTTTTAAACTTTAAAGAAAACCTGCATTTTCACTCTCAAGAATCTTTTATGTTCCTACAAATAGCTGGTGCTTATTATAAAAATAAAGTTTATCTCAGTTGGAAACTTAGATGTTATTCTTTTATAATTTTTCATTACTCTTATTCTATAGATGTTTTTAGATATTTGTCTAATTTCCACAATTAGTCTAGTTAGCTGTATTGTACCAACTTTTACAAAATAGCTGTGCAGAAAGAAGTAAAGTGCCTGCTAAATGTAGCTTCTCTTTACAATAACAACATAATAAAATGCTTATTCTTAACCTAAAGCTTCATGAAAGCTTTTAAAATAGATTTTCGTTCATAATTAATAACAGTGACATAAATATAGAGCTTAGAAACACAATAAGTAAGATACATGAATGAGTGAATACATTTCTGAGAAATTTTGAAATCAGGCTGTACATATTTTTTTATATTTAGAATTCATTAGTTTTCTTCAGTGAATATAATTAATTTATCACTTTAAGCTGCTTTAAAAAAACCTAAAAGATTGATTAAATATTAGTCATTTAATGGTTTATTAGTTAACTTTAGGATTAAATAAAATAAGGAAGTAACAGGGTCAGGTTAGTCATTTAAATACACAGCACTTTTTTACTATTAGAGTGGAAATCAGTCCATCTTTAAACCTTAGTTTTACTAATCATATAATTGAGAAGACTCCAGTTGATATGCCTGAAATCTTGAGTAGGTGAATTCTAACAAACTTAGATATTCACATACAAAGACTCTGTCTTTTATTTATAGAGAAAAGTAAATCTGACCTTTTTGATTAAGAAATACTGTCAGTAGCCTTGATAAGCCCTTGCTCATCTGAAGTTCCGAGACATGAGTACTCTTCTCAGTTGAATTTATACTAAAAATGAAATGATAGGAGCCTGCTGGTTATTATCCAAGATTCTTCTTGATAGGGGAACCACATGATTTTTCTTCATCTCCCACTTGTTCTCACCCTTTACTACCAACCCAGCCACACCCCACCCCCATCCCAACATTGTTCAGTACTCAGCACAATGAATCATTTTCAAGTTGACTCATTGTGAACTGTCTCCCAGCTGTTGGAATGTCTGGCAGACATTTTTGTTTGGGTGAAGAATAACTGGCTGAAACCCAACCTGAATGAGTTTGATATAATGGTCCCTGGCTAAAGAAATATTGAGAGGAACATGTTTCTGGCCTCTGAAGCCCCTGTTATTCCTGGAGTAGTACCATCCCCTGTGGCACAGCACTGAAAGTAAGGAATCAATCTGGATTATTTTCTCACCATTGAGTGAAGAATTGCCTTAGGAAAACTAGCCACTTGCAAATTTTGTATGTATCCTATAATTAGTGTGCCCAGATAATAAAGTTTTTTAAAGATAAAGAAAACTTGTTTACACTGTCTCTTTTGAGACCACAGATTGGAGGCTGAAATAACATCCACACGATATGCACTCCTCTTATGGAGGAGCTTCAAATACTGCCTGAGCTGTGCGCTAACCAACCCTTTCAGCAGAATGTTTGGAAACCAAGATTACTGTGCATTTCACTTTGAATCATATAATATCAATGTACCTTGTTTTACTGTCCACTCTCAATGGTCTTTACAAAGCCTCTTAAGAAACAGAAGAACAGCACTAACCAGCAGTAGCCAGGAAGCTTTTATAAAATGAAAATCCTTGTGGTCTCTCCTAGCAGCAAACAGACCAATTTTCTTGACTACCTTACATTTCCCATCCTTTTCTTCTAAAGTCAGATTTTAAGCTAGTGGATACTTCCAGAATATAAAATGAGGATTTCATAACTTCAAAAATAGTTATTTATAAATTTATAAATCACAAAATATGATTTATCAACAAATCTATATCTGTAAAGCAAAAATGTCCTGATGTTTTGTATTACATGAACACAGTTTTCTAGCGTATCACCCTGTCGGGAGCTACAAGGAATACTGAATTTCTATTAAGCAAAATAATTGCAAAAGTAACTGACTAGTTGATGATTTTACATTCCTATCCATGAATTCTGGGTATTTTAAAAATCATTACTATTTAGCAGCTGGGTATTCTGTGCTTAGACACATGTTAATGTATTGTTTTAATCCAGCACCAGGACATTTCCCAAGCTGTTCTGTTTAGCACTATTGAATTCATCTCAAGCTGTGTTCAGGAAGAAAGTGTTGGCCATTGGTCAGTGCTAGTCACAGTTTCTTTGCCTTTGTTGTTGCTCTAGAGCCAAATGACAGCATCTGGAAAGGGACACAAAAGACTCCAGAGCTAGCCATGTTACAGCCCCTTAGCCAGACTTTCTCTTTCTAATATATCACAGAGGACCTGAGCTGTTACAGGGCCTAGACTTAGTCCCAGCTGATGGGCACTAGTGGGACTCTTGCCCTACTTTACATCGTGCTGTCTACTCTTCTGAATCCCATTGACTGCCGCGTTCTCCAGTGGACACAAGTAAAGTAGCGTGAAAAACAATAATGTATAAGAATAAGAGTAGCCTCATTCATTAGGCCAGATGAACAATAATTGATGTTTTCTACCAACTTTTGCCTTGCCGTCAACTCTTTAAATTAACATAGGTATTCTATGAAAATCAGACCATTCAACTATGAGATCATTTCATCTATTTTTCAGCCTCTAGTGGTCTTAACGTTTATTTATTATTGTTTCTTGTCTCTACTACAATTTGCATTCAAGATGGCATAGTGGTGCTCTATAGATGTTTTATTTTGTAATTAATTATAACATTCCATTTCTATGTTTTTTAGAATAAAGCAATTATTGCTCGTGTGAGAAATTTGTCAGATACAGTAGTTGGTCTGGAATCTTTTATTGGTTCAGAGAGAGAAACCAACCCATTATATAAGGATTACCATGGTAAGCATCATCTTTATTATGAAAAGAACATGTCCCACATGCTTCTTGCATACTTGAAAGCATTCTCCTGGTCCAGTCAGAACATCTGCTATAGCATAGTGTGAGTTTTATTCCACCATACAATCTGTTAAATATTTTCCCTTCCTGGTTAATATTCTTTTTCAGCCATTTGTCAAACTAAGATTGCAGATTATGATAATGGAAAGTAGTGAAACACAGAGACTGAAGTATTGTTGTGCCAATGCTTAAAGTGCCTATGAAATTAGTCGTGTTTTTTGCCATGTGCGAAATAAATATATTGCAAATAATCCTAATTTTAAAATCCAAAATATGAAATGCTTCTGGCCCCAAGCATTTTGAGTAACGAAGTCAATCTATAAGAGCTTTGCAGCATTTCTATGACATATAGAAGTTTATACTTTACAAAAGACTAGCTGTATGGTAAGGTACCTCCTAGACTGAGATGTGGCTCAATGATAGAACATTTGCCCAGTATGCACAAGGCAATGGGTTCAATCCCCAGCACTAATACCTTAAAAGGGAGGATATGTATTACCTTGTCACCCTGCCATAAACCCAGAAGAATTGGTGGGACGTTTTACTATATTACAGTTTTGTTGTTTTGTTTCTAATGCTGGAGATTGAACCTCTGGCCTTGTGCATTCTAAGTATAGATTCTCCCTTTCAGGACTATTCCTAGTCCCACCCTTCACCCACACTTATTTATTTATTTGTTTGTTTGTTTATTTATTTATTTTGGTTTTCAAAGACAGGATTTTTTGTGTAGCCCTTGCTGTCCTGGAACTATCTATAGATCAGGCTGGTCTCAAACTCACAGCAATCTGCCTGCCTCTGGCTTCTGAGTGCTAGGATTCAAGGCATGTGGCACCATCACCATCAGGCTTTCAATCCCTTTTTAAAGCTTTAAAAATATTTTAGTCATTTGGCCAATTGAAAAATTTTTAATAAATATTGATTATATGCATCTTAGGTCTAAACTCATACAGAATGTTATAAATAACACATTTTTACCTATTATGTATTCTAAATCAATGTTATTATTGATATTAGTTTGAAATCTGTACTTTCATTGAACTTCTACACTAAAGATTTACTAGCTTGCTTTAAGTTTGCCACTTTTGTGACAACAAGGAAGTTATCATACAAGACCCTGTAAAAAGGGTATTAAAAGATAAGGTACTTTGTGTAATTAGCTACTACTTTGAGAAGCCAGCCTTTAAACCAATGATAAAGTAGCATAAACTACCAAGGCTTTTTTTTTTAATGCTAAAAACTGTAAGTTGTAAACCACAGCTACAGTAAAATAATGTGCCTCCTGATTGGTTACCTAACTAAACCTTTATTATTATATATGTCCAGGTTAACCCAATACCAGATTTATTTAATACATCACTTTCACTATGATGAGAAGAGATCTAAGACAATTTGGCTATTTTAAAAATTTTATTATTTATAGTTTCTCTTAAAGAAATTCAATTTAGACATTACCTTAGTAAGTTATATTATCATTTATAAGCATTCACTTACAAACTTACTGAAATTACGTTTTATTTTCTAAATATATTTTGGTTAAAACATTTCAAAGGTTTAACTGTCATTCTTTGTGCTGAAATCTCTGAATCAGTAAATTACTCCCCACATGTAATGAGTATTTCTGATTATTTGTAAATTTTCTATTAGTAAAAAGGACCTGATAATAAAATAATTAATGAATTATGTAAGGCCTCCTGGCTTAATTATTGCCTACCAAGCACTTGTACATGTAAGGGTAAATGAAAAATGTGCTGTCCTTATTTCTATTAAGTGTATTTTACTAAATAAGTATGTATGAGATACTGTCTTGTGAGAAGTAGAAGGTTTAATATGATTAAAATACACTGTATGAAGTTCTCAATAATTTATAACAATATTTCAAATGTAAGCATTTTTATTTTAGTGAATTACTTTAAAGTCACTGTTTCTAACAGTGAAGTACCTTAAGGTTTACACTTTAAACTCATGCATACATTAGTGAGCATTCACGCACATACACATTGGCAAGCAGTTCTGTAAATAAGGGTTTTTCTACTCCAATCTGAAATTTGCCACCTCTTATCCCATGTCCAAGGATCAGTATCCCTGAGATGGTGTTTTTAAATATGAGCTGAGTCAGACAAAAAGATGCACTGAAGAATCTTCCATGTCTTCAGCTGTGGGAACTGACCCCTAGTTTAGTCAGAAACTACACAAAGCCATCCAGTGCCTTGTCAGGAAAGATTAGCTAGTGTTTCTGCTGACGAGGCCCGGAGCTCACGGTTTACCTAACACTGCTGCAGAGCATCTAATGGCCGCATAAGGGCTTAACGTGCCATAAAAATCAGTGTTTCCGGATGGCATACAGACTAATGTTTGATCCTGACCTAGACCGTGATGAAATGTAGTTTTCTTCAATAGTTTGTTCAATGTACAAAATGAAATACTTTTTATCGGTGTTTTGCAGGTTATGAGTAACCCAAAAGCCTTGTTTTGCTGGCTGCTTACTGGTGCATTTAATAAAATAAAGATCGCTCAGTGGTGCTGTGGGCAGCATGCAAGGTGATAGCCATATTTGCTTACTGTAAATACGAAAGAAAATCACACGCAGACCGGCTGTAGTTTTGACAAGTATTAAGATCCCTCTTTACATCTGTACTCCTGTACCAAAGTGCAATTAGTTTTCCTCGCTCAAGGATTTCTGTTTATCTTATTCTGCTTGATTACTTAAGTATAATCACACCATTTGCTTCGCTGCTCCTAGTAGTCAGCTCCAGTTTTTAAAGGGAGGATGCTTGTATATAAATTTACAGATTCTGCTGTAAGACTCTTTAATTTATGCCTCTGATGAGAGTACTTAAGATTTTTTCTTTTAATTTTCTTTCCATGAGGTTTGATCCATATACGGAAGATTCCTCGGCTTAATAACTTGACTTGTGATGAATCGGATGTCAAAGACTTAGCCTTTAAGTTAAAAAGGAAGCTATTCACCATTGAGGTAAGAGAATTTTTATGCTTTAGTTTACTGTCTTAAGGTAATTGATATCCCTCACCCCTGCTTTTCACTCTTAATAAAACATCTAAGACACATTTCAGGCTACAAATTAAGTACTTTTGTTATAACAGACTAATTTTTTGTTATATTATGCTCCATTCTAATCATGTATTATTACTCAAGTGCAGAAAAAAATATCTTTAATAGCTATTAAAAATAAGCTCCAAATTCAAATGATAAATACAACATACCTACAAGGCTTTCAGAAGCATATTTAAATAAATATTAGTGAGCTATGCTTACTGTGTGTGGAATATGCATACTACTCACAACTGTGTATGGATAAAAAGAGAAATTTCATTACTACCTCCTGAAGGTTTTTTGTTTGTTTGACTGTTTTGTTTTGTTTTTAGTTTTAGTGAGATTACATTTAATTTTAAAATGTTAAGTTAAAATATGAGTTATACTCGTGGCTGTAAGTAAATTTCTACATGTGACCTTTCTCCAAGCAGGATGACAGAAAGCAATGCAAAAGAGTTATTTCAGCTTAATCTTGCTAAAGAGCAAATGAACGCGGAACTATTAAGCAATTAGAGTTGATATATTTATTAACGAAGTAAATGTTCAAGGAGATGGCATTTGGGTGGTGTGATAGTTATCAGTATGGTTGATGCAATTTTTTTTTTTTTTAACAAAGACATAAAACAGCCAACTGCCTTGACAAACCATTTTGTTTAATCTCTTTTCAAATGAAAAGCTCTTAAGCAGGCCACTTGTCTTAACTGCTTGAAACCATAAAAAGAGAGAATTACCATCAATAAATTAGCATATTTTTAACTTCATCACCAAATGATGGTCAATGTGCCTTGGCACTGCTTTGGTATTTGGGACTTCACCCTTAAAGTGACCACTGTGGCCCTTCTTTGACCCTCTGCCCTCTTTAAGCTGGCCACTTGATAAGGTAACTTAATGACTCTCTCTCTGTTTCTCTGTCCCTTCACATTTACAAGTAGCACTAACCTATAAATCATCATAAGGGTCCTATCCTGTGACAAATTAATGTGCCCTCCTCCTAATTAATGGTCATCAATGTCCTTAATTATCTAATCCTATTGAGAGCAGTTAATAGTTAATCAGGCAGCCAGTTCTTCAGGCAGGTCATCTCCGCAGGAGTGTTAGAAGTTTCTCATCTGGGGAATACTCCCTTCAAAAGCCACTTGAAGCCCAAAGAGGGAGTGTGTAGAAATAGTGATTCCTGAGCTAATTTGCTTTACTTCTCAAAAGAAACCATTGAAATGGAACCCAAAACTCTAATTGTCCCAACACTGTCTCAGCTTTTCTAATGGAATACTGAGTCACTTACTGACTTAAACATTTTAGAGAACTAGGTTATAGTTTATTGTCTGGCGAACTTGCATTTTTTTAAAGTTGAATTTATGTTTCAAATGGAACATACACATTTTTTCCCTCCATGTGGTATTTTTCTGCAAAAATTCCCAATATTTTTAAAACCAAGTCTAAAGTATCAATCTATTATGTACAAATTAAGCAAGGAGAGTTCCTCAGTAGAAAATTTATTGGGTGTGAAGTAGGATAGTAGTGTGAATTCAGTTTATGACCTTGCTCACGGTGTCTTATGGGGAGCATAGATAGGGGAAATAAAGGACCTGCATAATGTCAAGTGAGTCCACTTCCCTGAGTAGCTGTAGATTCTAATAGAGATTGTTGATTAGCCACACAGGCTTCTTGCTATTACACAAAACTAAAAGAATCATAATTGTCACCCTGTGGTTTGTGATTTGAAAAGAAGACAAAAATAGTCACCATTTTAAGAAGTTATTATTCAGTAGAGTCAATCAAATTGTTTTTCACTTTGGCTTGTTCTAATCAGTAAGGATTTAGGAGTTTTTAAAATAAAAATTCAGTTAAAAGCCATTTTAAATGACAAACCTAATAGGAGTACATAAATTATTTTACTGTACTGATATTTTTAAAAAATAGTATGCAAGCTGTACTCCTCTGAAAACTTAGAGATGGTAATACCCTGGGCATTGAATCTGGGTGTTAGTTCCAGAAATGAAACTGGCTTGGTGGATAAAGCAGAAGTAACCTTTCTGATTCCATGCAAGCAGATTCATTAAGTATTGGGATGCATCTGAAGTCACATGAGTCACAAATGAGGGGTGGATGGAGAGAAGAAACAAAGCGTGGTGTTGGATGGGGCAGGTGCTATTAAAGCCTTTTTAGCCATTGGCCTTTGTGTGACCAACTCCAATACTTTCCAACTTTGAGTGACTCAAAGACAGAATGGTATTTTTCCTTCTTGGAGTATGTATTGATATTGTCTGATTCAGAAGAAAACATTCATCGCAAAAGATTGTTACAATTCTCTGTAACTATTAAGCTGCATAAATTAGCCCCTTATGAAAAGCCAACAGAATCTTGTCAGCAGTGCTGACACTGAAGCCCAAAGTGATGACACTGCAGCTTAAGTATCTATCTGTAGTGTCCTCAGCAGATGTATGCACGTGCTGGAATGTATACTATATATAGAAGATATAAATGGAACCTTTAAATGGCCTAATTACATACCACATAAGCTCCACTCTCTAGGACTTGTAACTCTGTAGCAGGCTCACTCCTAAGCTGAACTGACTACCAAACTTAGGATCTTTGAATTCAGTGTGGCAGTTTGTTTTTCTTTAATAATTTTGATGTTATCATTAACTAACTTTGCTTTATAATTATGATACATAATCAAATAAATTTGACAGGATATGAAATGTGGCTTTGTTGAATTTGATGACATCATAGAAACAGCATTTTACTTGAATGTAATATTTTAATTTTGTATTTTCATCTTTCATGTTCTACTAATTTAATTTCCTAACAAATAATATGTTAGTACATTAGTTGCAGTATCTATAAAATTATTATAAAAATATTTCCTCCTTATGGTACAGTTTTTCTGCTCTAAGCAGCAGAGTTTCTAGGTTCAAGTTGGAAAGTGCGACAATTGAGTTGTGCTGAAATTTACAAAAGGTACATCCTGCAACTACAAATGTTTAGTAAATAGATGAAGAATAATAATGGTGGTTTGAACTGATCCAAAGATCACAGTAATCATAATTAGTATATCTGGATCTTATAGACTGAGTATTAAGAGCAGAGACTGTCAAAGTAAATCGAGCTTATTCAAGATTGTCTTATGATACTTTGCACCAAGTGCAGAATTTGAGACCTCAGTAACTCTCCAGTCACCAAGTCTTGTTTCACAAAATAATTGGCCAACCAGTTATTATAAACTAGCTATTCTTGATGTAGTTACTAAATGGGTTCATTCTTAACTATTAATAGCACAACAGCATTACTATTTGTATAAATTGACCTAATAATAATATAGCTTGATGTAGCTTCATAAAATTGTCTTAAATGTCTATATTTTGCAAAGTATAAAGTCCCACAGACTACTAGTCACTGTAATAGCATTCACAGTTCAGGTTACTGTATGATATCATTAGCTCTAGATTTACCTCTCTGTGTTTATTTTCTTTGGCCTTTCCAGTTTTTTAATGAGGAGTAGAAGGATGAAATATGAAAAGATGAAAAGAGGGAAGGGAAACATGCCTATCAATAGATTCATGAAAATCCTACTTTAGAACCTTATAAAGTATTAGTATCATGGGCCATATAGTCTAATATAACCTTTCTGATAATAATGCCCTCAATAAATATAGGTTACTGTTTAAGTAGTTTGTGTATTGCCAATATCAAAAATAAAATATTGAATATAGGTGTTTATTCATCAGAATGAAATCACTTGTCAAAAGTAAATCCAAGGAAAGGGGGTGGCTCAGTGAATAAGATGCTTGCTGCATAAGCATGAGGACTTAAATTTGATCCCCAGCCACACATAAAAGCCAGATGTGGCCATTGCATGCCTGTAACCCCAACACTGGGAGAGCAGACAGACAGACGGATCCCTGAGGCTCACTGGCCAGCCAGTCTAGCCAAAAGAGTGAGCTCTAGGTTCATTGAGAGACCCTGTCTTAAAGCATAAGGTAGCAAAGCAATAGAGGAAAATGCCTGACATTACCATCTGGCCTCTACATGTGCATGCGAGGATAATATACCTGCAAGTGCATGCCTACTCTCACACACATACACAAACAAAAAGTAACATTCTGTAACAGAATGTAATTTTTATATGTTCACGTTTTAAATGTTCTGTACCCCTATTTTCACTTTATTCCTTAGTCATATAGGCATACAGCAGTGTTTACAGATTCTCAGAATCTCTAGAAGTTGGTTTAAATTCTGACTTATATATATTTTACATTGCCATAGTGAACCTATCAAAAGTGCATACCACCTTAAGGGAACACAGTTGTGAGACTCTGTCTAATCCTATTTCTTCTAACTTTGGAATCTTAATTAGAGGAGATGGGGGGGCATCATTTAACTAAATTATTGTCGTGAATCTGTATCAAAAGGTATAATCCTCAATTGGGCCAATTAGTGAACCCCATAGTTAGCTATGCTGCAGCGAACAATTTGATTAGATCTGACACCGTCCTAGTTCCCACTGTTGTTTTGCCAGGTATGATGGTCAGACTTCAAAGAGCCGGAGGCATCAGCAGGGCAAGGTTTGGAGGCCAGCTTAGGTCCGGTAGTTAATCTCTCTACTAAAACCACAGCAGCTCTCACACAAAACAAGCTTACACGACACAATCATGCGGTATTAAAGTTAGAGTTGAGTCATGCCAATTTGCCTTTGATTTTTTGATGATTGACCAAAGATGGCTACATGATTAGACATATGCTAAAAGTACACTGATTAGATAATTTCCCAAAATATTTGAAGTATTTTTTAACTTCCTATATAAATGTTGTGAAGACACGTTCCTTTCGATCAAATCTTACAGTGAATGTTGAAGAATATGAAGAATGTTGAAGTGCTATGTTGAAGAATAATGGGTATTTCTTCCTGGCAGCTTGAATATCTAACTTTTCACTTAGTGCTTCATTTAAGTTTCTTTACATTAATAGTTCCTTAAGGAGAATGTAAAAGGAAATTGTTTCTAAGTGGTAAGCTTTTTAAAAATCTATTAAGCGTGTTGGAAGGGGGATGGAAACATTTTTCCCTTAGTCATTTATGTTCACTGACAATTTTTCTAAAATTTCCTTATAATTGTTTTGCACTTACATGTTGAATAAAGTGCCCTTTCTAGGATGGGATTGCGTAAGTGTTCTTTCCTCTGCATTCTGATTTGTTGAGGTATTGCAGTAATAGTGACATGTTTCCATTCGGATAAAAGCCTAAGGCTGCTTTAGCATTATTCCAAATGATTGAAACTGCCATCTTGCTGACTTTCCCTCAGGCAGCATGAGGCCTGTTTGCTTTTGTGTTCATCCCACATGCTTCCTGTGAGTTCGGCTGGCTTCATTTGGCAAGGCAAAAAAGTCAATTCATGTTTGACTATTAGATGTCTTCAAGTCTCTCTGTGGTTATCAATATCAAGGCTATTAAATTTATAATTACTTATAGCAAATGAGTCCTATTTTTAATGTCTCAAAATATCTTCTAATGTCTTCATTACATATGGCTTTCTATATATTTCTTCATTTTATAAATTTAGCCCAGAATCTACTGTTTTATATTGTACCTTGTTTTGGGCAGTACTAGGGATAAACCCAGGACCCTTGCACATGCTAGGCAAGCATTCTACCCCTGAGCTACATTCCCAGATCCTTGTGCTATTTCTTATATTTATTCATATCTATATTTTATGCAAGAAATTCAAGCATGATGTAGTTGATGATTTCACAAAACCAAATATTTCAAAACCCATTAACACTCCAGTCATGAGTCCATGAAGATCCCCCAGTGCCTGTGGTACAGCTATCTCAACTTTGAGGCAATGCTGGAACAAAAAGTACTGTCTAAAACTGCAAAGGACCAAAATTTCTTCTCTTTCCTAGAGTTTGCAGTCATGGATACGTCTGCAAGTACATTCTGTGCTTTGGCTGTACAAAAATTATATTCCAGTACTTTAAGGAGTTTCTTAAAGCCTTCACACAACTGCCGTAGCAGAATTTACCCAGTTTACACAATAGCTCTGAAACACTTCCTCCCACACTGTGTCATTGATGTGTCAGAGGAAGACAGAAGAAGAAAACAAGTGATGGCAAATCACGCCTGTCCTGTTTCCCTGCTGACTTGTATTTTTAAATTTCTAGAACACAGGAACATATATTCGACTAGTGTGTCCTGAAATGTGCCTCAAATACTCATGCTTAATAAATGCGGTCTCCATGAACTTGTGATACAAGGAATTTTGTGGATAATTTATCACCAAATTTTCCTAAATTAGTCATTGCCTTAGTGTGCTTGCACAGCAAATGTCCAAAATGTTCGGCCTTCCAGTCCTTTCAAGGTCTTTTCACATCATTTGGCTATAGGGATAACCATTTTGTTCCCTTCCTTTGAGAACACTCACTGGCCCGTTGGAAATGTGAAGTTGTTTGCAAACACATACCCTATTTTAATTTGCAGTGTGACATGTATGTTACTATAGCTTATCAGCTCCTTTGTTTATTTTTTCAACTTTACCACTAAAATGTTAGATCCTCATGAGCGGGGACATATTCTGTCTTGTTCACAACTAAATCGTCAACATGCATGTTTATTAGTTCCATAAATACTTGTTAAATGCTAAACTACTATTTTTAAAGTAATTTGGAAACAAGGTTTTAGAAGCATTATTTGATACTATTATTTCTACTCATTGTTTATGCTTTTATATACAGCACCACATTTAACTACTGTTTTAGCCTTACAAGGCTCTTGCACATGCACTGGTATACATATCTTGCTCTAAAGAGATAAAAGATACAGAGAATTACATACCTTCCCTAAGTCACATTCCTGCGGTTATTTATATTAAACCTTGATTCTCTGGCTCCTTGTACAGAATTACGATGGAAAACTATCAGGCTTGGGAACTCTGCTAATTATTACTAATTTGCTCCTAATTAGTTAATATGTTTTTGTACTTTATGGTTTTTTAAATTATTTTTACATGTTATCTTTAGAGCATCAAATGAATATAATAAAATGTGATTAAATTTGACATTAAATTTGGATTATAGCAAATAATAGTTGATTAAAGTGTGTAATAATATAGGTGCAAAAAAATGTAGAACTTAGAAACTAACATGCTTAAAAAGTGTGTTTTAAAGAATTTTACCATAATAAAATATATATCAGATACCAGAAAATAAAAAGGAAGGAAATAACAATATTGTCACCCTAATTATAATTATATATATATGTTTACATATAAAATAGCTCAGTCTACATATGGAAGAAGCTAAGACCAATGCAACCTAATTTTATAAAGTCTTTCATAAAACCATTAGAAGTGATTGCTATGGAGAAATGAATTTTAACTTGAATGTTAAAATATGTGTTTTCTCATATATTATAAAGTGCATTTTTATATTTTTGATGAGTTTTTAAAGCATAGCTCTTATTGACAAGAGCTTTCTGGCTATGTGCCAGAGCTATACAGTGATTGATTATTACATTGAAAATGCACAGTCTTCCTGAAGGTGTAGGCTGTCCCAGTTGGGGCCCAGCAGACCATGGTTAAGGGCACAGGCTTTAGAATGAAAGAGATGGGTTGATCTGTCACTACTACCATTTATGGCCTTTCTGACTTTGGACAAGCTAAGTTGCTTAAACTCTCTGAACTGTAAATTTACTCACTGGTAAAATAACGGAACATGATAGTTACAAGGCACATTAAACAATGTTGCAAAACACTGTGTTGGTCCCAGAAACCTGCAAACACTTAACAAGACTTGATTTTTGTTTTTGTTTTTGTTTTTGTTTAACAAATGATAGTTAGCAGAGTTCCCAGGCCTGGTAGTTTTCCAGTATAATTCTGTACAAAGAACCAGAAGATCAAGGTTTAATATGAATACCACAGGAGTGTAACTTAGGGAATGTATGTAATTCTCCGAATCTTTTATCTCTTTACAGCAAGATGTGTACACCAGTGCATGTGCAAGAGCCTTGTGATGCTCTACAATAGCAGTTAAATATGGTGCTTATGTAAAGCATAAACAATTCCTAGAATAAGTGTATCAAATAACACTTCTAAAACCTTGCTCATAATTACTTAGCATGTATTTTATGTGTTTCTAAATTATATTTAAGTTTTCTCATTGGAGTATCAAATATTATCCCATGAGATAATTAAGGCATGTGTAACTAATGAGTTAATTTAATCTCTGTGATTAACTAATATTACTAAAAAACTTATGCCATTGAAAAATATGATAACATTTCCCTTCACTAAGAAAACATGATATTGGCTGGGCATAGTGGGGGTGCCTTCAATCCGAGCACTCAGAAGGCAAGCAGATCTCTCTGAGTTCAAGGTTTAGATAAACCTCATAATAAAGACTCTTAGTACAGTTAGAGGTAAGTTGTACATATTGTAAAAATGTTCTTTAATTAATGAACCTCATAACCTGACATTTTATAATAAATTAAGACTTAAGGGTAATAGTAAAACTTATATTAAACATAGTTTATTCTTTTTAGTAATTTTAACATATTTAGATTTTACACTATGAGAGATATTTATGAGGTAAAGTTGCCTTTTAGCTTCAAAAATTAAATTTCAGTGACTAGAAATTCAGTTAAGTGATAGAGTGCTTATCTAGTACACATAAGACCTGTACCAAGAACAGAAATTTAAAAATCAAGTTATAAAACTACCAGTAAGTTTGTCCATCACATCATAGGTTCTTACTGCTGTATTTGAACGTTCGGACACACAGCAACCATCAGTACTTAATTTGAGGAGATGGGGAAGCAGGAGAGGATGACCATGTGCTATCAAAATCAACAACAGGGGGCTGGAGAGATGGCTCAGCGCCAAAGAGCTCTGCCTCTTCCTGAGGGCCCAGATTCCATTCTCAGCACCGAGGTGGTAGCTCACAACTGTGTGTAACTCCAGTTTCAGGGGATCTGACACCTGGCCCCCGTGGGCATCAGATATTCATATGGAGCACAGACCCACATCCAGGTAAACACCCATGCACATAAAATAATAACAATAAACTTAAAATATTTTTAAAACAAGATTGAATTTCTAAGTCATGCCAAACAAGATCTTTAGGTTAGGAAAAATTAATTTACAAGCCAAACATGTTGGTATACATGTCTAATTTCAGTAAACCTGTAACTCAGGCTGAGGCACGAGGATTTGATTGAGGCTAGCCTGGGCTACATAGGAACCCAGAACAACAGAACAAATAAAGCAATAGCCAATATTTGGGCTTAAAAGTCAAATAGATAATAGCAAAATACCCTTTAAACCTTTGTGGACCTGATTGAACTATAAAAATTCCAAGGCTAGCCATGAAATGGAAGGAGCCCGTGTCCATACTGATCTCCTCTGCTTGTTATCTGGCTCTCTGTTTCCACTCTGCACTGTTCTGTCTTTGCTGCACATGTCAATGTGGTGGATGCAAACATCAGGTGTTTCTGCAGTTCCTTTTATAAAGTGTTTAAGCTTTATGAACATATGATTCTCTAGAGGTGTAAGGGCTACAAAACTAGGTCTGTCTAACCCATCATCTTCACCACAGCTTCCTAGTTCAATACCTAATTGTGTTGGTGCTAAATAAATACTGAGTGACTCGGTGGGTGAGTAAATGCCCTCCTGACACTTCTCCCTATAGCAATTTGAGTATACAGACTCTGTGGGTCTAATGTACCAGCACACTTTCCTTGGATAGTTAATATACCTATAATGTTTTTCATTAGCAAAGAAACTTTCAACACATATCAGGTAATATAATGAGTTGTTGTCAGTGAAGTGAAGTAGAACTATGCTCAAAATACCAGTAGTCAATGAGGAAGCATTTTTTAATTAACAATGCATAACCGATACAGTTATATGAATGATTGTTTCATTATGGTTATCTTGTTCCCTGTGAAATTTATTTGGATGCTTCATCTTGAAAGATTTAACAAAGGTCAGGTAGTGCATTCCTTTAATTCCAGCACTCAGAAGACAAAGACAGGCAGATCTCTTGTGAGTTCAGAGCTAGCCTGGTCTACATAACAGGTTCCAAGCTAGCCAGAGCTAGAAAGGAAAAAAAGAAAGGAGATACTTAATAGTATTTTTTTCAAATTTACAAAGGACAATAAGGAATTCTCAATCCAGTTCCTTATGTTAGCTGCTGGATTTATTCTATATTGTAAGACCAAATGGGAATCAATTCCTTCATTTCAAGACTTACACTTTCCTGCCCACTTTGATCCATTAGTCCTAGTTTTCTGTTGCAAACATGGTTGATTTGATAATCTACATTTTCCTGGCTTTTAAAAGAAAAAAAAAAAACGTAGATTTGTGGAACTCATGACTTACTGAATGAGATGATTATATAAAATGGAATTAGAATACATTTTAAATATTCTGCAGTTTTCATAATCTTTTATGGTAAAGTAACTCAAATCACTTCCATAATGTGGGAATCTGGAAGAATCAAAGAATCATACTGTTGACTGCCTTGGTGTACATGACACAGCCCAGTTCCAATGTATTGCTTTAGTTTGGCTACTTGAGAGTCTCCTTTAGGAAGCCATCCTTTTTAGGAAGCCATCCTGATCCACATAAAAATTTAAATAAAGGAAATTATTTCCAAAAGAAGGCTTTTATAACATAGTTTATAACAACCTGATCCAACAGATAATTTGATTTAAAAAACAGAACACATGTAAAGGTATTTGGAAAACATGATCTTCATGTTTCTTCATAACCCATAGTATGTATACTCAGCTTTACTTTAATGTTGTTCCATCATTATAACATTCCCATCTCCCATTTACTTAAAGGTTTCTTATGCTTGGACTTGTCTAATGTGTGTAAGGGGGGAAGGTAGTATAAAACCACTAATTTCCCTATTGAAGCTATGGCCTATGGTCCAATGCTAGCTAGTAGTTTAAGTAAACTGTATTGGTTGTTCTGAAGCCACTTGCCATGCTTCCTTTGTCCTATATATCTAAATTGAAATTTATGTTTTCGCAGGCCAGAAATTACTTTCTTGTTATTGTCAGAAAAGTTATTAGAATGAAGAATCTCTGTGTTAGTGTTTTAAACAAATTTCACCGAAAGAATTGACAGTTGAAGGATATGATGTATAGTCTTTGAATTCAGCTCTGTTTGAAAAACAGTGAATGCATAAGCCTCCGCTTGTGTAGTTTCTACTTGTAAAATTAATAGTTTTTCAGCAAATACCTAAGTTTTCTCAAGCTGCACCATCATGTTGTGAAGATATTAAATTTCCTAAACGGTTAGAATTGGAGGAGAGTTAAGATGCTTAAAGCCAGCTTGCTGTGTGTGGTTTTCTGTGTGGTCTTGCAGTACTCACTGTCATAGAGATATCAGTCTCCCAGGGTCATTTAGATACTGAGGCAGTCTCCCATCCATTAAGCTAGTTTTGCTCTCTAAAGCTACACATAAATTGTTATTTTTTAGACAGGATTTCTAGATATGAACTCCTAGATATTCCTAATATATGAAGAGCAATTATGATTATTCTTACCTTAGATTTATATTTCTTTTTTAATTCTTATAAATGAAAACAAATATTTTATATTATAGTATTTAGTGTTTATTATACAATTAGCAATAATTTTGACCATGAAGTCTGTATAATGTTAGCAGCATTCTTTACAGGATTAGCTTAAAGTAATTCTTTAAAGTATTAACTTAAAATATCAGTCATTTTAAACTCTAAAGTTAAAATTCTTTGTTATAAATTATAGGTTGATACAAGTTAAATATTCTGAACTATTAATATCCGATACCATTTAACACATATCACACAGAGGCCTTTCACTGGTTGAAAATGATAAATTGATATTGAATGGAATATTTTATATGTCATTATACTGTGTTTGAAATGGCCTTACTGTCCAGTGAGTAAAACAAAATGTAGCATTAAACTTCTAATACCAGAACAGTAAGAGGCTTAAGCACATGTTTTTTAAAAGCATTCATTTTTATCAACATAAAAATACAAACCACATGTGTCTAGAATTAACAGTCAAATTAAAACAGTAGACACTATGGATCCAGAAATTTAACTTACTTTCTGTCTTTTTTAGCTGTAGAAATTTCTTAAAACATTGAAATATATTCAAGCTTAAAATGTAATTATCATTATGTTAAAAGTAGTATTGGCACGAGTTAGATTATTTTTAAATCAAATTTGAATATTTTAGTGTTTTAGTTAGAAATTTGAAAATAAGGCATTTATTTCTGTGAAATTGCTTTTATTTAGTTAATGCAAATTATTGTATTTTTAATAAATTTGTAAGAACTAGGTTATCAGTATTTGATGTTCATTTTTAAATTAGGCAAAGCAAAACCCCTTTTTAAGGTGGTTATAATGTAGAATAGAAAAGATGATTGCGTGAAACCACACAAAAAGGACTCAACAGTGTTTTCAGCTTAATAAAAATGTTGTAAAAATACTTGTAAGCTTGAAAATCACACTAGCTATTCTTGTTTCAAATTCTGTTTAATATATTGTTCTGTATGATTTTATAATAAACAGATTACTCCTTGAACAGGAATTAAGAAGAAAGCTGCCAGGAAGGGGTTTTGTTGTCACAGTAGTTCCCGCCTCATGTTTTGTAAGAGATTTCATGGTCCCATTGTAAAGAGTAGATGATTTAAAACGTGTTCCCAAGATAAACTTTCCCATTGTCATTAATGAGGATGGATAATACTGAGTGACAAGTGCATTAGGAATGACACAGAAAGAGCTGTTAGATTTGTCAGAGCGTATCACTTCAGGCACTGACACTTGAGGACATTCCTTTTGAGAATATTGGGGGGGCACTGATTTAAGATAGCAGAGTTTGTGTTTGCTAATCGAATAATGTGTTTTATCATTTATGAGTGTATTTTTGCAGTGTTTTGAAAGTATCTGAGAAATTACTTGGACTAGTTAAGTCGGTCTATGTTTTAAGTTCATGTTTTTATCCTGATTTTCTATGAAAGTCATTGAATTGCATAAGATTTGATTGTGTTTAAATATATTCACCAAACTAAGTTTTCTCTTTTAAAAAGTTTTTTTCTTGAACTGTTTAACTAAAGGGAGAACACTAGAATGATACAAATCTTTTAATGTTGCTGCCTTATTCCCATATATAAAAGGAGATTCTTTACTCTGAATCACATTGAACATAAAAATTTTAAGTAAGAAAGTATGTATGAATCTAAGTTGCTTCCCCATAGACGCATTTCTGCATAGAAATGTTTAGTTAGAAATCAGTGATAATATTTATAATTATAATGATAATACAGTTAATAGCATGTAACTATGCTGTTATTTAAAAGTAATTAGCAACTGCAAGATGCTTCTTGATTTTGATTTTGATTATACAACTGAACATTTTTTTCTCTTTGATTCATCTTTCTTGCTGCAAACCAAATTCTGTCTCTGTGTACCTTTTGACAGAAATAATGACTAAGCCTTTGTTTGAGTTCAAGATTTCCCAAGCAGCAGTCTGGTGCTGGGATAAACTATCTATCATGATTGCATAACACTGATGTGTCCCAAGCGAACCACTCTATGACTGAAATTATACTTGACAGTTTACCTCTTCTTGTTGAGCCTGAGGTGAACATAGCTGCCGACCATCCCTGGGAGAACATGGAGACTACTCCATATGCTAGGGAAGGCCCTTCTATTTGTGACACAGGACTTCAACTGTCCCTGTAATCATGTTCCCCCTCTCTCTGCCTTCCCTTTCTGATTTGTTTAATTTTTTTTTTTTGTATGTATGTTGTGTTGTTTGAGGACGCAAGGGATTGCAACTAGGACCTCGCACATACTATGGAAGCACTCTACCACAGTCTAATTTTTCTAAGTTTTAATAGTATTATTCCATGCTACTTAACTTTTTTTATTAAAGGGTGTGTGGTAGACACTGTCAGCCATCATAAATACAATTGTACAAGTTTCTCCGTTATTTTTGAAACTATATTCATTGTCTAAAATATTTTTGCTTCCTGAAATGTCATATTCATCTCTCATAAGTATCAAGTATCAGTAGTTTCTTATTAGTATTGAGTCTTACAATATTTTACTGTTTCATAAACTTCTCAGGGTTGCTCTTTCTATTTTGTTGGTTGACTGGATTTTGGTAGTTTTGAGATATAAATCTCTCTTTGTAGCCCAGACTTGCCTGAAACCCATGGTGATCCTCCTGTTTCAGCTCCCTACAGACAGGAAAGCACTTCCATAACTGGTTCTCAGTATTTTTATATTCTGAGAACATTTCTTAGAAAATTTTGTTTCATTTTAACTTAAACATGTTTTTCTTTCTTTTTTGGTGTGTGGTTTTTTCAAGACAGCGTTTCTCTGTTGTAACTCTGGCTGTCCTGGAACTCACTCTGTAGACCAGGCTGGCCTTGAACTCACAGAGATCCGCCTCCCTCTGCCTCTGCCTTCCAAGTGCTGGGATTAAAGGCATATGCCACCATCAGAGCAAACTTATTTTTCAAATTAAGTTTCAAGTTCATTAATGATTTCCAAATAATTTTGAAAATAATAAATCGAATGCTATACTAAAAAAATCTTTATGATTTTATATGTAGACTTAATTACCCTCTTTTTTTCCACTATTGGTAAGTGAAGTCTGAGTCCAATGTACACAGCTTGGGAGTGGAAAATTTAGCTTAAATAAAGGTATTTGGATATTAAGGTGTTTATTTACAAACCACATATGAATAAGTTTGTTATAAAAATAGAATCTGGGGCTGGGGAGATGACTCGGTAGTTAAGAGCACTTATTGCTCTTACAGAAGACCCAGTTCAGTTTCCAGCACCCACATGCTGGCTTTACAACTGTGTGTAACTCCAGTTGTAGGGGATCCAGTGCCTTTCCTCTTCTGGATTCATGGGCACCAGACACATATGTGGTACACATATGCGTGCATGCAGGCAAAATATCCATAAATCTTTTTTAATAAAATATATTTTGAATTGTTCTACATATTTGAAATGTGTCACACCTGAAGGTTGAGTCAGATGGCCTAAAAGTTTTTACCATTGAGTTCTATTATGTCATCAGAGCAGGCACTTAATCAGACTTTTCCTACTTATCCCTTATTTCATGTATGTCTACATGTGTATTTTCAGGCCAGTGGTCAGCATTGGATGTCTTTCTCTCTACCTTATTTTTTAGAGACCGTCTCTCACTGACCTAGAACCTACTGCTTCAGAGCAACCCTGGCTTGCCAGCGAGCTGCTGGGATCCTCCTATCTCTACCTCCCCAGCACTGGGATTATAGATGTGTACTGCCATTCCTGACTTTTCATATGAATACTTGGGATCAAACTCAAGTCATCATGCATGCCAAACACTGTACTGACTGAGCCATCTCCCCACCCAGCCTTTACCTTTAATTCAAATTATTTATTCCATAAGAATGATTTTATCTTAGTGGAGACAATAGTCTATGTAATCTTAGGAATTAATTGATAATATAATAACAATCATTCCACACAATTTTTCTAAAGCAGCTCCTGCTAAATAATCATAAAGTATATTTTAAAATTATTATTATGGTAACAGAGACAGCTATTTAGTCAATGTAATAATTAAAACACTTTTTTGGTTACGGGCACATGAGGACAAGTACCCAGAGGCCAGAAGAGGACATTAGAACTGGAGCTAGAATCACAGCCATTTGTGAGCAGCTGAATGTGTGTACTGAGAAGTGAACTCAGGTCCTCTGTAATAGCAAGCGTTAACCATTGAGCAATCTCTTCATCCTTAATTAAAATACTTACATTGTTGGATGCAGTATAAATTATTTTTTAACAAATAAGTTTATTCCTTAGTCCCCTTCCCCTTTCAATTTCTTTAATAAAGTGCTCTGAGGAGCAGGCCGACTGACAGCAAGGATGGACATGACAGTACTTCTTGAGTCCTATTCAGTAATCCATCAGTCATATTCCATCAGCTGGATCTTGCTGGGATCAAAACAGTCAGATGCCATGAGGGGAAGCCATTGGCTTATGCTTCCCAAGCCCCTCAGCTTCCCAGCAGACCTACTATGAGTCCTGTAATCAGGCAGATAAGCCGCAAAGGTGGTACTGAAGGCCAGGATGATGGGAAAACCTAAGAAGATGGCTCACATGTTCCAGATGCCCGCCACAGGGGCCTTATTATAACCAAGAATGGCTGGGTTCTTCACACAGCCTTTTTCGACCTTGGATTCTGGGTCCTCCGGCCAGCATGTGGTTACCGCTGCCACCAGAAGGCAGAGGAGCCCACACACTTAACAACTGCCACCAGCACAGATTTGCTGCAAGGGTCTTGGGGGTAAGGGTGGAAATGCCAAGTTATTTTTTCTGTGTTTTATCTTATATAATAAAATAGATACCAGTGAGCCATATAAAATTTCAGTTACATCATCTATGATAAATATCCTGAAGAGCATCAGCGAAATAAATGATCATGTATTTCTACATGCTTCTCAATAATTTTCAAAATTATGTGGCTTCTATGAGTGAGTTCCATAATATAATACAGTAGCATGTGTACTTAAAGCTAATTCATAATATATGTTTATCTATATGCATATATATGTTTTCTGTATCCCAAAGCAATTGAATGAAAAAAATCAAACTTACACACTGATTCCGTGCTCTGCAGTCTTAATTTTATGCTACATTTTTTTTTTTACTTAGGCAGTAAAATCTGTTATCCATTCATCTGATCATACTGTTACTCCTCCCAGCTAATTACATGATCTTTAGTGTACTTTTTGTTATACAGTGCATCTGCATCGTGTTTTTAATAAAATCTTTTCGTTTTTCCCACAAGCATCTATTTTCTAATAAGAACAGTTGATATTGCATTGCTTTACAGTCAATAGCCAAAAAAAATTAGTGATAATTATTGAATAGTTATAATCCAAAAAAGTAATTGCTTCAATTTTTTTTAAAACTGCTTTGTATTAAACTTAGAAAACAAGCAGATTTTAATAATACGTTAAATCATATAAATAACGCTTTTGATTTGCATTTTAATAGAAACTTTTATAGCACACACAGTACATGTAAATGATTATGAATAATGCACCATGAATCTTATTAAAAACCTTGACAGAAAAAAGTAAAATGGTCATTCCCATTTTACATGTTACATAAAATCATCCTGAAAAATACCTATTTCATCACCATTTGTTGTCTTCGGACGTTTAGTAAACGAAATGGTTGGCGATGCTCATCACATGTCTGATCTCTGCATAGATAAGAAATAAATCTTCCCACTATTACTTAAAATAATTCCCTTTGCCATGCTTTTGATATCAGGGTGGAATTTCCATTCGTACCATTCATGTATCTGTCTGTCTGTCTGTCTTAAAGAGCTCCATAGAGACAAATATAAGAAATCTGTCAACTTTTTAATATCCTGGCCTAAGGATATTAGAAAGAAGAAACAATTAAAAAAAGTTGTCTGATATTATGTCCCTAGTTATTTGAAGCTTGCAGAACTGATCATGTAAGAGCTAAAGGAAGTATCTAGGTGATATTCTAGTTGAAATTTTAGTCTGACCCAGTGCTTTTTATATGTCCTTAAGGTCTGGACTCTGCTCACTCTCTAACTTCGTGACTTGGCTTGACTTCAGTTTGCAGCTTCACTGTTTAATCTGCATTCTTCTTTTAGTTGACATCTAACATCTGGCTCAGTCTTTCCTTTTTGGTAAAGATTTTCTGTATTCTTTTCCATCTCATGTTCCTTCCCTGAAAATGCATTGACTTCCTTCTAAATCTCTGACATAGGCAAAATTACCTTGTTAGTGATATAGTAGAATATGTGATGTATTAAAGTATTATCCGATCATTCTATTTAAAGGCTCCACTGGGAGTGATTGAACTAGCAGGAACCACACCATTAAAGAGAACTAACTCTCCCTCTCCAGGCAGCTATCAGTTACCACTAGCTCCTCAGCCAGGGGTGGGACTTCATCACTACCTCTTCCCTCTGCTGGGATTTTGTTGTCTTGGTTTGAGCATCTTGTGGATGTTGTCAAAACTGCTATGAGTTCATATGTGGAACGTCCCTTTTGTGGCTGGAAAACACTTTTTCATTGTAGTCATCCACTACCTTTGACTCCTGCAATACTTCTTCCTCCCTTTTCCATAATGACCCATGAACCTGAGAGGAGAAAGTGTGGAATAAATGTCCTATTCAGAGCTGAGCACTCTGCAGTGTCTTATTCTCTGCACCGTGACTAGTTGTGAGTCTCTGTTAATGGTCATCTACTATAAAAAGAAGCTTTTCTAAAGAAGTCTGAGGGATGTACTAATCTGTGGGTTTGATAATAAGACATTAGTCTATATTCTCTCTTTCTCTTGCCTCCAAAGACGTGTGTTGGAAACTCTTTGTGCAGCCCTATCAGGATGACTAATTAAGGCCAAAGCAACTGAGTATTTGAAATACATCCTTCAAATAGAGAGGAGGTGCCAAGTTGATAGCATCTCCATAACATTGGATAGTAATATCCCTGGAGCTTACATATTCATTGTTCCTAGTCAGTTGACATTTTTATCTGTTATCACTTGTGTAAAACATGATTGATTATTTTATGATAGTTATTTAAAGGTCAGCTTATACAATCGTTTGGCCCTGCTGTCTCTCTCTCCATTCCTTTAGAAAATTTGAAACTGCTCTACAATTTGGAAAAGGACTTGTCTCCTTCTAATTGTTCCAGAGTGCATTTTATTGTTTTCTAAATAGGAGACTCCTTCCCCCTTTAAGAATGATACCAAGCACAGGGAATTACAGTTCCTACTTTTATACTCCTTAGCTATTTTAGTCTGAGATTTATTGCCTAAGTCCATATGCAATGTTTTTATCACTTAGGAAACATTAAAAAAATGGGTTAGTAATTTTGTGTAATGCTATAATTATATCTTTCATCAAGATAATTATATAAAAGTAAATAAAGGTAGAGCTAAGATAATACCTAATTTAGGATGCCTTTCAACTGTAAAATGCTTATAATTAAAGATTTCAGATAGAAGTAAAGGGCCTTCATTTCCCCTATACATCAGCCTGATTTTCAAAATAAAACCATAAAAGTTAGCTGAATGGTTTCTTTGCTTACACATTTGCATATTGAATCACACTCCTAGAAGATACACATAGTAAAGGAAATTGTCACTGTGTCTTGAAGCTAGAACATACAACCTCGAAGATGAATTTTGTGTCTCTTTGATATGCAAGCTGTAAGGCAGAAATTATTTAACTAGTGTGTTTCTGTTAAAAAGTATTTTAAGGAGCAGGAGAGACGCCTCAGCAGTTAGGAGTGCTGGCTGTTCTTCCAGAGGACCCAGGTTCAATTCCCAGCACCCACATGACAACTCACAGCAGTCTCTAACTCCTGTTACTGGGGATCCGCATCTTCACACAGACATACATACAGACAAAATACCAATGCACATAGAATAAAAAAATAAATAGAAAGTATTTTAAGATATACAATAGGAACTATACAATTATTAATGTTATATCACTTAAACCATTTTAAGAAAAAATCACTCATTATTAGCCATTAAAACTAAGTTGCCATGCATTATACATAATTACAGATTTAAAGTATCAAAGGGAATGACTAAGTTTAGACATGAAAAATATTTGCTCCCTTTCCTATTTTCTTTCAGTGTGACCAAAAGGTACACAACAAAATCCTAGCTTATGCTCACCAGCAATAGCATGTGCACACACACACACTTTTAGATGCAAATGAGTGAGTATAAATACCCCAAAACATGTACACTCACAGCAGCTTCTCTGATGGCATCATGAGCTCCCTGATGATGGGTGACTGGAGCACCTCAAGATAGCAGAGTGATTGTGGGGGAAAAAAACCTCCCCAACTATAATGGAAGTCTATAAGCCTCTGAAGAGGCCTGTGACTTAAGGGTTAGTGGCAGTTATGTTATGTAAAAGAACCCTGGCAGCTCTGGGGCTGCTGCAGACCTGCCCCTCTTTTACTCCTACCAAGAACTGTGTTTTAAGCAAGAACTGGCATTTAGCTACATTCCTTCTGTTCAATTTGGTTTGGTAGGAGGAAACATTCTAAAGTGTGTAAACGGGCAAGGTGACTGTAAAATCTACTCTTTAACTCTTCAACCGTGATTTATCATACATATGGGAAACCCTCTAGACACACTTGAAGGACACACCATGGCTGCCTTTATAAGCATGTTCATTTGGAGCCTGTTCTAAGAAGTCCATGGAGTGGAGCTAGTATACTATTCTCTGCCAGTGGCTTTTAGTGTAGGAGTCTCAGAGGATTGTTCAAATCATTTGGTTAGACTAAGTTGTATGAAACTATTACTCTTTTTTAAGATTTCATTTGGAGCTTGTCTCTTTTTAAGTTTATTTTATTATTTTGTATGTATGAGTGTTTTCCGTACATGTATGTATATGTACCACATACTTGCCTGGTGCCTGCAAAGGTCAGAAGAAGGCTTCAGTTGGAGCTGAAGTTGCAGACAGTTGTGAGCTGCCATGTGGGTGCTGAAAATTGAATCTAGGTACTTTGCAAGAGCAATAAGTGTTCTTAACTGCTGATCCAGCTATCCAGACCTGGGATTTGTGTTTTGTTTAAAGAGGATTTTATAATGATGACATTTGTAAAGTGGTATTTATTTTAGAACCATTAAAAACCTACATGTAACTTCATTTTTACTAAGCTTAGGTAGATTTCTGTATGAACTGTATTTTCATTGCAAAATGCCAATTTCATTATACATACATAAATTCATCCTTGCCAGTTATAAACTACAAATGTTTTATTTATTTTTTCAATCCATAAATACAAGGAAAATTTTATTAAATCAAGCAGGAATGTCATTTAAAGGGCCCAAACAATATAGAATGTGGCAAGTCAGAAGACTACAGTGAGAGTAGAAAAAATTTTATGTGTCTGTATTTGTATGTATGCGTATATATATGTGTGCATGTATATGTATATATATTAAATTTTAGACTTTCAAACTTAATTATTGAAGCTTTATTTTAGGTTGAGAAGGTAAAATCATTCATATAATGTGTGTTAGCATGGCCAGAGCCTCAGGGATCAATCCCAAGCAAGAAAAACAACAAACAAAAAACAGAAAGAAAGAAAAGAAAAGAAATAGAGATGGGAGATAAAAAGCTAATCTTTATATGGCATTGAATATATAAATTATAAGAAAATTATGCTTAAGCAATAAATATGTTTTGAAATTACTTCTATACAGGATTATGTACTAATATTCTTGATTTTTTTAAGCTGTTTATCTAGTGAAATGGTAATTGGGTCGGTCACCTTACTCTGAGTCAATCAGAGAAGGATTTTCTAGGGGAAGCATTCATTATTATATATTTGGGTTGATTCATATATTACTGCTCATTTTCAAGAACCTCTTACTTTTTAAAATACAACTCACTTTTTAGTATTGCCCTGAACCACAGGAAATATTGTATGTGACCAAATTATGCTCTTTTTATTCCATGTGACAAATACTATTAGCTGTTCATCAGTCTGTTTGCTGCATTGGAAAAAATGTCAAGCCATTGGTTTTGCTTTTTAATAGAAATGAACAAGAAGACGAGTTCTGTGTAGAATCTCTTAAAAATAGCATTTCAATGGCACATTGAATACAATGGTTTTAATAACTCTTGGGGTCATTTTTGACAGTATAAATGTTATAGTACATTTTATTTAAGAAAGGATTCACATCAGAGCACTGAAGACGCATTCTTTACTTACTGAATATGGAAAATCACTGAGTTGTGTGTTAAATTGCTTGCATGCTTTTGCTGTCTCAATAGGAAACCTTTCAGTGTGTTGCTTTCAGTTATCACCATGTCTTCATCTGACACATTCCCTTTAATAAAAGGAAGAAAATATAGAGATGTATGTATATTTCTGACTAAACAGAAGTCTGAATTATGAGTATATTTGGAAATCTTGGTATGGGAAAAAAATCTTATTTGTAAAACTACTAGTATGAACTACGATTCTAATTTGACCTCTGAACTAGATTTGTTTTCATTTTACCAGTAATAGATTTTAGTCTTAGAAGGAAATGAATGTAAAGCCTTCTTCCTGGGACATCAGGGTCATCATATAAGGTGCTCTAGGCTCAATCAGAATTCCTATCTCATGTCGAGAACAATCAAGAAAGCTATCAAACTTAAACCTCTGACCTCCACATGCATGCGTACAAAAATGTTATGTATAACACATAAATACATACACACACACAGAATGGCAGTAGCATTAATGTTTCTAGTACCTGTTTGTAAAGAAAGCACCTGTATTCCGAAGTGTGTTGGCTTTATTTGTGTACTGTATGGTAGCAGTATGACTTTGGAAATGGTTAAAACCAAGTTCTTTATCACTGCCTATTTTTCTTATCTGTATACTAAAAGAAGGCATTTATTTATCTGCTTGGCTTCCTTAGCATATAAATTATTTGCATAAAGGAAAAAATCAACACTGTCAAATAGAAATAAAGAGTAAGGGCCAAGGCTTAAGAGATAGCTCAGCAGTTAAGAGCACTTACTGCTAAGCAGCAGACCTAGGTTTGATTCCCAGCATCCACATCAGGTGACTCACAACTGCCTATAACTCCAGGTCCAGGAGTATCCAATGCTCCTGCACACATGTGCTGCACATAAGCTCAAGCAGACACACATACATACACATAAAATAAATTGTTTGAATCTTTTTTAAAACTCAAAACACTTTTTAAAAAGAGTAAGGGCCAGACAGGTTAAATTAACAGCATTCCTGCCACTAGGAGTCATGAGAAGGTAGTGTAATAAAAATGACTAGCACACTTCATATTTTTAAAACATATTGAAGCAAGCATGATGGCACATGCCTGCATGTATTTCCAACACTTGGGAGGTAGGGACAGGAGGAATCAAGAGTTCAGGGTCATCTTTGGCTGCATAAGACCCAGTCTCAGAAAACAAAACTAAACAAATACCAATATTTGTAAGCCTGTAAAATGTTTAAGTGGATGCTGTGGAAATGCACACTATCCATGGTTTCTGTTCTTAATCCCTAGGACAATTTTGTAGGAATTTGTGGAAAAAAACAAAAAACAGAACAATTTTGCTCCATAGGAGTTACAGAACAAGTCCTTCTGCTTACACAACCTTACAGCAGTATATTCCTTTTTGGGGTTTTATTGGATGTATGTCCTTTCCATTTCTTAGAATAAGGTGATCACTATTTATCAAACATTGATTCTAACAAAGAACCATTTTAACTGTTGACTTATGCTTCAAAATATATTAATAATTAAAACAATTTTACCACCTCCATTCAGTCCATTCTACATGGCCTGGAGACTCTTAGCCTCCTAACTTGACCCTTTCTCTTAGCCCTGATGCCTTCAGCTAAAAGTGATTATGTCATTTCTTGCCTTACCAATTTTTATCTCATAAGTCCAGCTTGCTGTATGAGCTGACTGCTTAACTCTGATCTCAACTTTGATTCCTCTCATACTGTTTGTTCTGTTCAGCCACACTGCTCCTTGCTTGAACACACTAAGCCTTGAGGCTTTTGCTGCCTATTCCCTTTGCCTGAACTGTTACTCTTCCATGTCTTTTCAGAAGTAACAACCTCAGTGCAATGTCTTCAAATATCTGTTAAAATATCACCTTCTTTTTAATTTTTTAATTTTTTTTTTACTTATTTGTTTGTTTGTTTGTTTGTTTGTTTATTTATTTATTTATTTATTTATTTATTTATTTTTTATTTTGGTTTTTCGAGACAGAATTTCTCTGTTATAACTCTGGTTGTCCTGTCTCTCAAAGGGAGAATAGTTGTCTGCAGGTGACGGTAGAGCCTTGCTTCAAAATTCCAAGGATCTCCTCTGTGATTTGCCTATAAGTGACTGCCAAAGGCACCAAATATCATCCCAATCTGTCACACCTCAAGTACCATCAACTCTGCTGCTGGATCATATGGTTCATGGGTAGAGCAGCCTAAACAGCAACCGGGACCTGTTAAAGAGCCTTTTTCTATACCAAGTCCCACTCAGAGCCAGCAGCTTTCCAAATCACTTGGTATATGGGCCAGAGTAACACACCCAGGGAATATGCTGTCCCCAGAATCCAAATAAGCCCACTAAGCATTCTGCATGTTACTTGGTGATGGGAGGAGCCAAGTGCAATAACTTATCCTTCACCATAAAAGAAATATCTCTGTATGTTCCACACAACTGCACTCCTAGAAATTTCACTAGGGTCCTTGAATTTCAATTAGATTTATTTCCCATTCTCTGATGCACATATGTGTTACCAACATGTCCAAAGTGGTTGCTACCTCCTGCTCACTTGGTCTAAGCATAATGCCATCAATGTAGTTGGCCCAGTATGATATTTTGTGGAAGAGACAGATGATCAAGATCTCTTTGAATTAAGTTATAAGACAGGACTGGAGAATTAATATATTCTTGAAGTAAAACTGTAATGATATACTGCCGGCCTTGCTAACTGAAAGCAAATTGTTTCTGTTGGTTGTTGTGGATAAGTACCAAGGAAAAGGTATTTGCTAGATCAATAGCTGCATACCATGTATCAGAAGATGTGTAAATCTGCTCAAGTCAGGATACCACATCTGGTACAGGTGCTGCAGTCTCTACTTCATTAAGTCTGTGATAGTTAGCTATCATTCTCCATGGTCCATCTGTGTTCTGCACAGGCCAAATAGGGTTAAAGTGAGATGTGGTAAGACCCACCACACCTGCATCTTTCAAGACTTTGATGGTGGCACTAATTTCTGTAATTGCTTTTGATATCATAAGGAATGTGATATTGCCTTTGATATCAGACGGAAATTTATTCTCAAATTTTGCTCACTTGGTGTTCCCTCCAGCCATGCCAGTTGATTTATCCAGTTGTTACTGCTGCTGATTCCTTCACTGACAATAGAATCGCGTTTCTTAGTTTTCATGATCTTGTCATTTTAGCTTTAATTAAGTTGTGCCCTTCTTCCTATGAATACCAGTAACGCTAATGTGTTATTTATCCAAACACTATTTTTATCCTAGATACTACATGTGTGTAGTTTTGACCTTTCATTTTTCTTTGCTATTGTATTGTAAAGAAGCATCTGATCTTAAGATTTTCCTAAATTCAAACATATTTACTGTAACTAGATCTAAGCATCCACTTCATTATGACTTCAGCTAGTCAGTCAACTAGCTTGCTTGTTCGTTTCTTCTGTTTGTTTTGTTTTGTTTTTACTTCATGCTGTCAGGAGGGAAAGAAAAACAGATGAAAAGAGACAAGGACCACAGAGACCCTTCAGAGACATACTCTGTAACCCACTTCCTGTAGCCAGGCCCAACCTCTTAGGAACCCATTCAACTCTAAACTCATCAATGGATTAATCCTTTGGTAAAGTCAACATCTTCATGATCCAGCCATTTTCTGCCACCACCTGGGAACCAGGCCTTCATTGTATGGCCAATAGGGACCGTTAACAGCAGCCATTGTATATAGCTTGTAGTTTATAATTGAACTCATTCGAATAAGATCAGAAAACATATTTAAATTCAAATGTAAAGGAGGAAGAACCCTGTGCAGGAGTCTGGTCAAAACTGAGAAAAACAATTTTGAGAATAATGAACAGTGCCAAATGCGTTGAGCAATGAGCAGGAAGTTGACATCAGAGCTGTCCGTGGCATTTGGCATGGTGAGGGTCCTAGGTGAATAATGCCGACTCTTCAGACATGTGGGCTATGGAACATTAATTACCTATATCAATTTTTATGCTTTTTATAAAAAGTAAATAGACAGTTCAAAAAGTAGTCACAACATTTTTAGGTATGAAGGAGAGGGGAAAGGGAAAAATGATAGTCACAGGGAGACTCAAATCGATAGTTTTTCATATTTTTGTCATTCACAAGGATTCTTTGCATTCTTGTTGCATTTTTTTAATTTTATATTTAGCTTAATTTTTTTGCAATTATCAGGTTTTTCTGTGGCATGAGTTTATTAAAAAAAAAAAAATCAGGGTTGCCCCAAGTCAAATTAAATATAAATACTATTAAATTGTATGATTTCCACGAGTGCACAGGATTCAAAACATTTATGACAGAAATACATAAAATCATGATTGAATAAAAGGAAGAAGTTGACAGCCTTTTGGATAAATGTGAGGTATCTTAACAAATGATTTTTAAATGAGGCCATCTGTTAAAGCTTGCTGATGCTCAGTCTGAGCAAGAGGTTATTTATGTTTTCACGCAAATCAGGTTTTAACCAAAATACTTTAGAGAAAAACAGATGTTTTGTAGAAATTCATTATTCCTAAAATAATTGCAGCCATTCAAATATTAACATTCCTTCTTACAAAGAAAAGTACCACACTACTAATCTTTCTGTATGTGAATGTGTGATTATTATGCCATTGCTGTGCTGCAGTGTGGTGGTTTCTCCCTAACTCCACTTCCGTCCTCACCCACCAGGAGATACATGCCTGATTACCAGGACCAATTTTCTACATACTTAGCCAAAAATAATTGACCTTTGAAAATCATGACACAAGTACTTGAATCTGAACTCCAATCTGAAGATAATTCAATCTTTCATACTTTATGGTGTATAAAAGATTCATTCACTTTACTTAGAATATTGTTCACTTTTCCTCTTATTACTATGATCTTTTGAGCCACCAATATATCTTACAGGATATATTAAAGTAGAGGAAGCTTTCATAACAAAATACAGTCGTCAGATTTTGTTAATTGAATACGTTTCATAGCAAATAGAACAGGAAGGTAATGGTGTATATTTTAAAATCTACACAACACAGTACTAGATAGAGTGTGTACTCTCAAATGTCGATTAAACATGCAGAGTTAGTTGAATTTTGCTGGAAATCAATTTCCGCTATTACTCTTATATCATAACTTGATTGTAAAGAGTAAACAGTATGCACCCAGAACTAAACAAGAATCTGTAACACCAACATCTATGTTATGTTAATCTTAGACTGCACATACAGAGAACAAATTTATGTGGTTAGAGATAAAAATTAAAGGGGCTTTCTAATCCTGTTTGCAGCTTTTACTGTTACTGAAGGAGCAGCATATTATGTACAAACTTTTTCTGTCATTCCTGGCATCTTGCTAGCTTTGTTACCGAGCACAGTGCAATATTCAATCCCTGTGTCATGAAAGCACCTTGCTCAATTTAGTACTCTGTTCTAAGTACTAAGAACTTAGTACTAAGTTCATCTTAGTACTTTGGACACACCGCAATTTACACTCTTTATTTAGTATGCTAATGAAAGTATTAGTAGGTATTAATTGATATTCTCTTGCCATATGAAAATGTTCTTTGAGCTTCAGCCAGTTTATACATACCTGAAAAGAGCAACTTAGCCCAACGATGAAACAGCCTTCTTCCCGCATGCTTTTTGAATTGAAGCATCTGTTATAATGGAGAGTGGGGGGAAATCTGGAGATTTATATATCTGAAAGCTCACCTGCTTTTTGCTTCTGACAGAAAGCCTAAAACCACTCGTTGTCCACCCCAGGTTCTGTGTGCTGTGAAACAGTATGGCACATTCACATTGAAACTATCCAGTCCCTTGGATTCAGTATGAAAATCATCACTACCACGTATTGCTTATGTGAGTCCAGCAACTAATTTTTCTCTGCCTCAGTTTCCTCACTGCTTAGATGGAAATAAAGAGAACTGTTGTGAGGATTAACTAAGATATTATGTATGACAAATTTTACACAGGCATGTTGTGGTGGTTGTAGTGTTTCACACAGACCAAGAGGCATTACTCTGCCTATGGAAATCTAAAGGAGTGATTATTAGCAGGCAGGAATTTCTCTACAATCTACGTATCAGGCAGATATAGTTCCCAGGAAATTGATACAAAATTATTTTTCTCTCATAGAAGAAGGAAAAGATCATTCTACACACATGCATATGTGTTGTCTCTCTTAAACCTCAAAACAATCCTTGCAGTTTGCTTTTGTTTTTCCTATTGGAGAGACCCTGAGAGTCAAAAAATAAAAAATCCCTCTCACAAGAACAAATGCCTGTTAGATGCCAAAACCAGAATTCAGTCAAAGGAGTAAGAACAATTACTCCCTCTCTTTGATAGCCAATTGCTAATATGTGGGATTTAGTGGTTTCCCTCTTATTTATGATGTATGACAAATTAAAAGACCCCAAAAATATAGAGGGGAGATTCCAGTACATCTCCTCCACTTCCTTTCAAGTTCAGCAGCCAGTATGATCCTTCTTTTCCCTGAAAAAATACATATTTATAACTACAGTGTTGCCACAGTTCACTTGTACTGAAACTTAGATTTCCGTTTGTGAAAAGTAAATACGGGTACTGAGGTGGCTCAGTAGCTGAAGTGCCTGCCACACAAGCTTGAGGACCTGAGTTCTCATCCTTGTCATCCACTGTCTTAGTTGCTTGTCATTGCTGTGATAAAACACAAAAGCAACTTCAGAAAGGAAGAGTTTCTTTTGGCTCACGGTTCCAGAATCTAGTCTATCATGGCAAGAGCTGGTCACATTGCATCACAGTCCAGAAGCAGACGGAAGCTTGTGCAGTCAGCTCATTTTGTCCTCTTTATTCAATTCAGGATCCCAATCAGGGAGAATTGCCACCTACAGTACCCTGGTCTTCCCACATCAATTAAACCAATCAAGATAATCCCATATAGGCAAGGCCAGTGGCCCATCTCCCATGGGATTCTAGATCTCATCAAACTGACATATTTAACCATTACAACTCCCTCTACCCTTGCAAGCATGAGAACTTGATCCCTAACGCTCACAGGAAAAGCTGGATACAGTGCATGCTGGGAAGACAGAAACAGGACTCCTGGGGGTTGTCGACCAGTGATTGGCCAGTCATCAAGTTCCAGACTCAGTGAGAGACACTGTCTCAAAAATAAATAGATAGATAGATAGATAGGTAGGTAGATAGATAGATAGATGGATGGATGGATGGATGGATGGATGGATGGATGGATGGTAGGTAGGTAGGTAGGTAGGTAGATAGATAGATAGATAGATAGATAGATAGATAGATAGATAGATAGATAGATAGATAGATAAGTAAATAAATAAGATGGATGATAAGTAACTGAGGAAGACTACTGATATCGACCTCTGGCCTCCACATGAACTCCCACGCACAGGTAAACACAGAGAGAGGGGTAAATAGATAAAAATACTATTTCATGTATGAGGTGCAGTTATCCTAATTGTACCTATATCATATTTTTTAATTACATTATTTAATTGTGGGGGAGCACATGTGGAGGTCAGAGGACAACATGCAGGAATCTCCTGGGTGGGCCCCAGGAACTGAACTCCAATCATCAGGTTTGGCCACATGCACTTCCACCCACTGAGCTATCTTACCAGCCCACCTGAAGTATCTTAACTGAATAGATTACAATGTCTGCATTAATTCAAACAAAAACATCCTTTTATTGCTTTGAAGAAATTTTTAGCCCTGAATTTCCTGCCTTTGTCCAGAAACAATAAATTTCATATCTGGTAATAACTTTGTTTAAAAATAGGACAGTCAGATGAATAATTATTTGTCACCCAAGACAATAACAAAATATGCAAAGTACTGACACCATATAGGACTCCTCACAAAGAATCAAATTGCCAGGTACTCTTTAATACATCGTTTTTTCAAGCTGATGCACACATAGGTATATAGGAATGCTGTTGTCATTTGGCGTGAACAAATAACTCACTGAAATGTCCCCCATATTTGTCTTCCTAATGTCATTCTGGAAACTATCCCTAATGTCATCCGTCCTGCTATAGCTGTACCTCCATGGGCTCTCATTCAGGCAGGAACTTATCGCTGTGTTGATAACACTGTTGCTTTTTTCCTGGCATAAAGCAGAAGGTTCTCCAAATGTCTAGTTGTGTAACGTAGTTGTGTGAACACACACATACACACACACAAACACATTCAGACACACATATACACACATACACACAAACATGCACATACACACACACACATACACACACATACATAAACACGCACACATGTACACAGATATACACACACATACACACACTCGGACTATAAGTTACTACTTCTGCCCCATTCAAACTTATTTTCAAGTGTCATTTTTCCCTCAGGCTGCTGGGCACATGGCTTAGTGACTTCTAATACTTTTCAAATAGATACTTAACTAATGTTATCTGGTTGACTTTTCTCTAAAAACAGAGCACTTGAAACCCCTAAATCTGTTAGGCAGGTATGTAAACTAGAAGTAGACGTGAGAGACCATCAGAATTTTTCCACCACTAGTTTGTCATGTTAATGGAGGCAAGGTTCTTCACCTTTATCTCATTTGTGAAATTAGCATCATGAGATCTCTGTGAGGAAGACTAACTGCCATATGGACCTGAAATGGTCATTGGTGCCTGGGAAATAGCAGTCATTACTAGTCAGAGTCAAGGAGTCTTACCTGATTATGTGCCCCTATTAAGGTACTTTATAGCTCTCTTTTCTTTTTTCGTCTTTTTTTTTTTTTTTAAGACAGGGTCTCACTATGTAGCTCTGGCTGGCCTGGAATTTGCTATGTAGACCAGGCTATTCTGGAACTCTCAGAGATACTCCTGCTTCTGCCTCCTGAATACTTGGTTTTTAGTGAGATACTTTGGATCAACTTTATTCCCTGCCAACATGTAGACTGTTCTGTGCTCCCCAGATGTACTGTGCTGATATTTCAGAGTCTTAGCAGTGAAAGCAGGGATATCCTGATCAGATAATTGACATGATATTATTCTCAAGTATCTTCATTTCCAGTGATTACTTTTTCAGAATCCTTTTTGTTGTTGTTTTACCCCTTATGAATTCAAGATGTGAGTAAAAATGAATTTTTTAATATGTACATTATGTTTTTAAGAGTCTGCTAATTCTTTAAGGAAATAAAAGGTAAAACGATGAAGCCACACTACACAGGTACTTAATTTTTTTCAAATCTGGAATAGTACTATGATAATTAATGCTTATTTTATGCAAACTAGACAGTATCTGTTAACGGACACATTACTGTCAAGAAAATATTACTTGTCTTAATTATCAGTAATGAAGCAGGGATAAGCTGCTCACTTAGATATCATGTATCTAACGACCTTGTCAGTGAGAGGCTGTGGTGAAAGGCACCAGTTTCGTAGATTACACTGCATTCAGCTTCTGGCCTTTGTGTAGATTGAGGTTTTGTGGATGAGTTTTAAAGTCAGCTATAAATTGTACTTGGTGTTTAAAATTGATTTAATGTCTTACCTTTAGTACATCATTTTCTCATTTATAAAAACTCAATTTTATCTTCAAGTTTTAAAAAAATAGGTTGTAGTAAATTTAGGCTTGCCTTGCTGACAATATTTTTTTAACCTTACCAAATAAAATGGTACATATATTAACATTTGTTTAACCAAAGGACATACCTGATGGCTGAAGTGTCTTTGTTATTTCTGAATTTGACAATCAGCACAATGCCTATGCTGACAGTTGTAAAGGAAGAAAATGAGTCTTCATAGCACCATTTACTGTGTGAATTTCCTGAGATAAAACAAAGCTGATTTCCTGATAGAACTTCTCATGTCCCTTAACCAGCCCCTTAATGAATAACATCTATCTCATGGAACTAAAACATTATTCAGAAGACATGCAGCACATGGTGACTCATGCCTGTAATCCCAGCACTTGATAGAAAGAGACCAGAAGTTTAGGAGGTAAGTCAGCCTAAGTGAAGGCCAGCCTGGGCTACATGAGCCCAGGAAGGAAGGGAAGGAGATAATAAAAAAAAAAAAAGGAGGGAAGAAAATATGACTGTTTCTACTTTCTACTAGCCAACAGAAGCAGCACATGTTTTAAGGAGTTAAGAAAGGATTCAATGGAGAGGCATGGCGGGGCAATGAAACACAAAGTAGATCTTGACTTTTTAAGTTTTTAAACCTTTTCTTAGTGGGAAAGTCTTACTTAGAGATAAATGAAGAAATTTCAGAAAGTAGGGGCTGTGCTACCTGAACTCAGACTTTTCTGAAGTAACTTATAGAATACTTGGCTTGGTGGAACAGTATGGAAACTGCATGTGCACTGTATAACCAATTAAGGGGCCCATCCCTGGGGAAGACTAATTCTCCCACTCTCCACATTCCTTAGTTGCCTATAGTTTTGTTTTTGTTTTTGTTTTGTTATGTTTTTTTTTGTTTTTGTCTAGCCCTGCCCCCTTCCTCATTAGCATGTCTGTTGATGTTATTGTTGATGTTCAGGTCTTGTTTAGGTAGCCGTGTAGAGGTATCATGAGTAAAGCTTCCTTGTCATTTCTAGGAGACACAATCGCATAGCAAACTTCCTGTTCCTCTGGCTCTTATAGTCCTTCCACCTCTCTTCCACTGTATTCCCTGGGTCTTAGGTGCAGGAGTTGTGCTGTAGATGTGTCAGAGACTGAGCATCCCATGATCAGTTGTTCTCTACATTTTAGCCAGTTTTATATAATGGTCTTTGTCTGTTGCAAAGAGAGGCTTATTTGGTAATGGGTGGAAGCTACATTTATCTGTGGGTATAATGATAAATATTGCGAATAGTGTAAGGAGTTATTCTAGGTTAGTAAAGTAGTGGTAGTAGGTTCTCCTCTAAGATCCATTATGCCACTGTGCTCAAGTAATTGACCAGGTTTCCCACTCAAAGGACGTACCCGCTGGGTGGCTGGTTCATAAGTGGGTTTCTTTTGAGAACAGTGACTGACTATGACTTAGAAGGATGATCTTTAGGTCTTTGTTCCCTTCCCAGGAGAGTAACAGCTCCTGCACCTCACTTTTGTCTTCCTTATACTGAAATAAAGTTTCATCTGAATTGAACACATCTGTGACTGTCAAGTGATTAAATCTCTGTTTTTACCATTCCTTCTGTGTTCAGTTTCTACTCTAGAGAAGAAAATTATCTACCCATCTGTGTATTCATCCATGTCAGCATGGGTTATTTAATGGTTTATTTTCCATTATCTATTTTGATGTTCAAATTACCAAAATTTAGTGAGCACTTCTTCGGTTTGGCTCTTGTGCCTTTTGTCATGTCTCTGATACTCTTTTGGCGACTCCTTATGTTCTGTCACAATTTTATTTTCATATGTCCTAGCCCTAGATTTAGCTTGCTTACCAAGAAACCTTCCACATACACTTTGTTGTGTGTGTCAGAGAGGGAATAGGAAATAAGGGTATCTAGGTACAAGAAATGTTTTCTAGATTAGTGTTACTCTGAGCTTTCCAAAACATAAAGCTGCGGGAGAAGAGGGGATGTCTTTGTGATACATTATTGGTAAAGACACACTGACAACTTTATCTATGTGTATCTGGCAGTGTGTGCTGCACATACATGAGAGCATGTCTGGTATATAGCCAGGAATATTTTCATTTATTAGCACTAACATTGCTTCTTACAAACTTCGTGCAGTGTTTTCTGTGGACCATGGTTTATAGACATGTTGCTCTTAGCCCCTGTTACCCTTCATCTTGTAGAATGAAGCAGCAATGGCTCTTCTTGCATCACCTTCTCCTCATTCCAGTCTGTTTGTGTTAGCAGAATTCTGCAGCCAGAAAATGAAATAAGGGAAAATGTGATTTGAAATTTCCTGTGGTTACACCAATACAGTTGTAAGCATATATATATAGTGAAAATGTATATATTTTTATTCATTATAAAACTAAAGTTTAAAAATATATGACCTAAGTATAAGGCTTTGGGAGGATCTTTTCATTAGCTGAAATCTTCTCAAACATGCAGTATAGTTGAGAATAATAGTAACTCACAGAAAGACAAAGGCTTTATCTTAAATAGTCTCATATGACTAAAATTTATCAGTTTAATACAAATATGTGTTTAAAGTTTCAAATTTAAATATACTATGCATATTTTATGCTGGAATAGACTAACAAACCACCCCCGCTACAGCTGGGAAGGTTAAACAATACTATTCAGATGTGACTTAGATATAACAGCTGTTCAAATGCCAAGGCGTATTTTGCTTGAAAATGTGACCATTTAGTTCTGTTAAATATAAACTGCTATTGAGGCCATGTGCATTATTTTCTTTAAAACAAAGCAGTTCCCCATATGCGGTAGGATTGTTATTGAAGTTCAATAGTTCTTTTTTTTTTTTTCAACTGAATTTCTTTCTTCAACTTTCTGAAAAAATAAGCATGACAATTCTCTTTATTTCTTACAATCCATCTATCTAATCAGTTCTTGACAATGCAAAAAATAACACAATGATTTAAAAAACCATAGGGAAACATTATTTTATTTGTATTTACAAATATATATACAACACATAGAAGTGTATGTATATGCATGTATGAATATTAAATGAAGTTATGCCACTTGGAGTAACAATGCTCACCCCAGGAACCATAGACTACCTAACAAAATCCCCAGTACCAGTCTTGGAAGCCTTTCTTTGAGTTGCCAGTCAGAAGAGTCTAAAAGATTTCAAAAATCATCACAAAAATCCACAATGGGTCAAAATGCAGAGAACACTGACCAAGGAGGGCACATCCCCAGTTGACATATCTGCAGTACAGCCCGCACACCTAAGGCTCAGGGAACATCACAGAAGAGGGGGCCAAAAGTTATTAGAGTCAGAGGACCAAGAGATCTGCTGTGAGATGTTGTTTTCTACATCTGACAGGGAGCTGAACCCATGAAATCTTGACAATATGTTCACCTAAATAAGACCTGCACAGTGACAATACCAATTGACATGCCAATGTGGATTGGGATATCTCACAAAGTCTAATCCCTAGAGGAAGAGCTACAGCCAACAGATGGCTGTAAGAGATAGAGAATCAGTTTTTCTCCAAGGATGAGCTCCCTCTTAGGTTATCCAATCCAGAGTGGTTAAGCTCAAACACATGTACATACATACACATAACACTGAATGTTCTCAGCAGGTTATTTACATATGTGTGTGCATGTATGTGTAACAGTAATAGTTAAAGAAAAGAACATGAAGTTGAGAGGGAGTAGAGGGAAATAGGAGGAGTTGAAGGGAGAGACTACAGAATGAAAATAATGTAGATGCAGTACTCATATATGACATTCTTCAGAAAACATATTACATGTAAAAATAATAATGGTATAGTCAGACATTAGCAATTTCTACTGCCATTGGTGGGGCTCTGATTACTTGTGATTAAAGTCTTCATTTTTTTACTGAGCTAAGTTTAGATCATTTTATTTGTAGATAATAGTACCACCATAGCCACATGGCACAAAACTTAAGTTTTGTAAGTACCATTGTTAAGAATGAAACAAAGAGAAAATCTTCAAGTTTTCGGAGTAATGACAAATATTTTAGAGAGTGACATCACTATTGGACACTCATGGGATTATTTGTAAATGGTGTAGGAAGATCCATTTCAGTTTCTCAAGAGTGGTAGAAGAGTAAGATGATATCGTTTTCTGAGAGAAGCTTCCTGAGGCCTGAGGTATAGTTCACTGGTCAAGTGCATGTATAGGCAGACGTTTAAAACACAGCCTCACAGATACCCAGAAGTTAGCATAGTTGAGAAGGCAGTAGGAGGAGTGGAGGAGCTTGATAACAAGACAGCCAACGAAAGGAATTCAGGTGCCGCACTGGGAAATTTGTTCTGCCCACTTGCTCCTGTTCTTGGCTCTCAGCAAAGCCAGAGTGGAGAACTGCTCAGGTGTAACCCTATCACTCTGGAGTACAATACAGAACAATCCAAGTTCAAGGCCTACTTGGACTACATAGTGATCTTAAGGTAAGTATAAGCAGCTTAGTTAGTTCCTGTTTCCAAAATTAAAAAAGCAAGGGGCTGTGGATATCACTCAATATTTGAACACCTCCCTAGGATATGCAAGGCCCTGGGTTCAATCCCCAGTACTGCAAAAATTATTAATAATTATGAAAATGTACATATTGGTAGGATACCATGTGATGTTTTAATATATATATGTATATTGTGTAATGTTTAAATCAGGTTAAACATAGGAGAATAAATGAGGAATGAGAACTATTTAATGGTTTAATGAGTACAGAAGTTCAGTTTAGAAGGTGAAACAGGCCTAAAAATAATAGTGTTGATGGTTGCACAACATTGTGAAAGTGCCTAATGCCACTAAGCTATATACTTAAAGATGTTTACAGCATAAATATTATGCTCTATGTAGTTTACCATTGTACATATATGTTCTTTTAAATCCCACTCATGGTTTTGTGTGTAGGTGAGTTTTGCTATCGACATTACTTAGCATTTAATCTGTGTTTGTCTATTTTTCAAGACAGAGTTTCTCCATTATAACTCTAGCTGTCCTAGAACTCACTCTAGACCAGGCTGGCCTGGAGCACAGAGATCCGCCTGCCTCTGCCTCCTGAGTGCTGGGATTAAAGGCATGTACAACCACCACCCAGCAGCATTTAATCTTAACCTTAACAAGAATGTTAAATAACTGTTATGCATCCATTCTGACATCAGGTAATTCCTTACAGTTTTTAATTTTTCACAATCTTTTTTTTTGAGGGGGGGTGGCTTTGAAGGGCTCCCTTCTAAACTTCCATTTTCTTACATATAAACTGAAGATGACAATATCTGTATCAAAAAGGTACTAGAAGTAGTTAATACAAAAGTTCTTGCTTAATCTTTTTTTGAGAAAAGTGAATATTATCCATGTTAAACACAATTTGGTAAAATATGTAGAAAGCACTGACAAAACTATTAAGCATTTTTTGTTAGACATTGCCAATGAGTTGTCACACCAGCACCCTTTCATTTTGTGGTAGCCTTGGGGGGCTGCCTGCATGGGTAACAGCTTCAAGTTGCCACCTGCAGTTTGTATTCCTCTGATTAGTATATTGTTATTGTACTTATTTGGCTTGCTAAGCGTGGCACATGAAGAGGACCATATGACTTTGTGTTTAGTCTCCTGGAACCCCTGTCGGCCTCCATTTACCCCAGTGTCTTGGCCCACAGCATGCTATGTGACTGGGACAGAAAACTAAAACATAGCTACTCTCTACAAAACAGCCATGATTGCTAGCTGTTCCCCAGAGACTGTCGAGAACTGCAGCAGCTTCTCAGATTTAATGTCTTGACTTGTATATGGGCCTGCCGGTTTGAAGCAATTGCAAGTTATCAAAGTGATGTTTAAAAAAAAAAAACACATGAATTAAGTATGTATATTTTTAACCTAATATAACTTAGTAGTTGCTTCATTCAAGAGAGGGTGTGAGGCAGTTACATGATTATTGTCAGTCTTCACTTACTGAAACAGAAAAGAACTAGACAAAAATAAACCTCAAAAGATTGTCCTAATGTCTTCTCTCCAGGGACCTTAAAGCAGATCATTACCCAACTGTCCCAGGCTAAGCCTACAGTCTCTCTGGTGGTAATCCATGCTGTTGTGTCATGTTTTATTTTTTTAAGATTCATTTTGTTTTTATTTATACGTATGTATATGTGTGTGTGAGTACAGATTCTAGAAGAAGGCAGAAAATGGTGTTGGACCACCTAAAGTTACAGTTGTGAGCCCCAGATTTGGGTGCTGGGAACTGAACTTCAGTCCTCTGCAAAAGCAGCAAGTGCTCCTGAGCGCTGAACTGTCTCTCCAGCTCACAGTTTATATTTTTGAGGAAACCAAAGTATATGATTGAAAAGGAGTTGGTTCAGTTGGTCTTTCTTGGACTCAGATGCCCTCCCCTAAGCTAATTCCATTTCAAGTGAGGGCCCTCTGACTGTATATGGTCACTTTCATGTGCACGTGCAGAACTTTGCTTCAAGATGATGTTTGCTCTTACACTTAGCACTCTGAGAACTGGTAAAGACAATGTTGTAAAGCTTAATTATATTTTTATGGCCTGTGCCATCTGTGCATTTTCTCTACCTTTAATGGTGATTGAGAATTCAAAACAATACAGTTAGCTTTAATGCAGTTGTTTATTGCAAATGCATCAGGTAAATTATCTCTTATCACTTGAGATCCTGCTTTTTTTTTTAATGTAGCTGATTCAAACAGAAGACACAAAGCTACTGTTTTCACTTCTTGAAACAAATTCCAATTTAAGTGAAAGAAAACACCTGCTAATATAATACTGTAATACCTAAAGATTATTCTGATATAAGCATCTCAAATTCATCATATAAATGAATTATATTTAACTGATTTATTGGTAACAATTTTGTATTAAAACTAATCTGGGTTTGAAGTCATTGTTGCAGAGCTGGAGAATGGCTCAGGTGTTAAGAGCAGTTGCTGCTCTTGCAGAGGACCAGAGTTTGATTCTCAGCACACACATGGCAGCTCACAATCATCTTAACTTCAGTTCCAGAGAACTTGATACCCTCTTCTAGGATCTGTGGGCACTGAATGCATGTGGCTCACAGACATTAATACAGGCGAAACACTCATATACAGAAAAAAAATAATAAATCTTTATAAATTGTTTTATATTGGTGATTCTCAATCTTCCTAATGCTGTGACCCTTTAATAAAGTTCCTTGTGTTGTGGTGATCCCCAACCATAAAATTGTTAATTCATAACTGTAATTTTGCTACTGTTATAAATCATTTTATATATATATATATATATATATATATATATATATATATGTAATATAATCTGATATACAGGTGGTCTTAGGCTACCCTGTGAAAGGGTTGTTCGATGGCAAAGGGGTTGCAACTTACAGGTTGAGAATCACTGTTATATATATATATATGAACAACAAAATCAGAATCTATTTACACATTTCAATAATTTATTTAAATTGTTATAAACATTGAATTTTTCCTTCAACTTTTATCTAGTTATTATTACCTAGCTTAATGAATTAGAATAATGGTTATATTTTCTTTTGAACTTTTCTGTCAGTGGAAGAATATCAAATTCTGTCAAATTTTCAGAAATATATGCTCTATACACATAACCTATTAACCTATCAAAAATAAATGATAGCCAGGCATTGTGGTGCATCCTTTTGATCTCACTACTCAGGAGGCAGAGGCAGAGGAAGATGGATCTCTCTGAGTTCAAGGTCAATGTGGTATATATATTGTGAGTTCCAGGTCAGTCAGAACTATGTGAGAGACTCCTTCTCAAAAAAATTAATTAATTAAATTAAATTACAGATGAATCATATCTTATGTCCTGAGTTTAATAAATTTAGTGATTCATGACATTACTGCCCTTTATCCCACAGCACTAGTGCTTTATGGTGTCTTTCCTAACTCAGATTACTACTGCTACTATAATAATTCACCAGAAGCTTAGTGGCTTACGGAGTAACGTGAACGCTATAGTCCTAGAGGTCAGAAGCCTAAAATTACTCTCATTAACTAAAGTCATACCATCAAAGCTGGAACCTTCTGGAATTGGAAGGTCAACAGGAGAAACCATTTTTTTGGTTCTCCCTGTTCTAGATGCCACCAGCACCACTTGGCTTATGACCTCATCATTCCAACCTCCATTTCCATCCTTAAATCATCTATCTAGGACTTTAACCCAACCCATACAAGATTTATTGTATTTATGTTGAGCCCAGGAAAATTATCCTGTTTCAAACTCTGCAACTCATCTGAAAAGCTCCTTTTACCATGTAAAATAGCATTCTTGGCCAGGCAGTGGTGATGTACTCCTGCTGGTCCTCTATAACTACATCCATGCTGAGAAGAGGCATAGTCTCTGCCTAAAAGAAAACACACTATTTTACCTAATGCTTAGAGAAGACTCTTTGGATTTCCTGTTGGCTGGGACACCTGCATCAGAAAGAGTTTAATCTAAAATTGTCATATATCCTAGAAGTCACAAAATTTACAAGATTAAAATAGAGGAGTTAAATAAAAATAACATGATTATGCCAACCACTCTCCAGGAAAGGGAGAAAGCCATGACCATGCTTGTCCCAGAAGGGCTATCTTTACATCATTATTTTATTAAAAATAAAACATACTGATGCTTATATGTTAAGGTAACATATAAGATAAGATACATATAAGGCAATTTTAAGGGTGAATCCAGCAGCAGAATAGACTCAAAGGGAGGCAGTTTCTACCACTGAGTACCAGCAGTACCTAAGAAAAATAATGAAGAAAACCAAGACATAGAGTAAGGTTCCAACTACTTATGGGCTTAGAAATGTACTTTATCTTTGTATCATAGCTGGGGCACCTCCCATTCTCCTACCTGGCATCTCAGTAGTCCATACTCGAGATTAATGGGGAAGCCTTTAAGGACTAAATCATTGCTTGTCATTTCTTAAAATCTAGTATACTTTTTATTTTGTTTGTATTTTTGAAGTTTTTTCAATGGATATGTATGTGTGTCTGCATAAGTATGTACACACCATTTATATATGCATGCTCTTGGAGACCAGGAGAGTTTCAAATCCCCTGGAACTAGAGTTACAGGTTTGTGAGTTACAGTTTGTAAACCACCTGATAGAGTTGCTGGGACCCAAGCCTAGATCCCTTTGCAAGTCTTAACTCATGACAATAATAGGTGCAGTTATTACTATGCAGTAATAATACTATAGGACATAAGTATTCTCTGATACTATATAGAGATTAATGCATGTCTGTACCTCCATAGACAGGCCAATTGCTGTCTTCCTTGCAGCTGTAACGCTCTTTAGTTTCTGTTAGGAGCTTCTTAGTGCTGCACACACTGAACACTCCTTTAGTTAAGACAGCCATGTTCTCTCATCTGTTCATTGCATCCCAGCATAGTTTCTAATTTATTGAGTGCACTCAGTAAATATTTGTTGAATACATGAATTAAAGAAAGAAGAAATTGTTGTGAGGTAGCATGTGAGCAGAATGAAACTAAAAATGGATCTTCAAATGAGCAGGATTTAGATGGACAGAAAGAAGAAGAATGTATTTTGAGTTGTTGTAAGACATTAATTGATTATAAAATTACTATGATACAACAAATAGAAATGATGATTAAGCCAGGAATCAATTATGTTTTAGGGAAAAGGAGACTACTAACAAACTTTCCACATATCATAGCTGAGAAAAATAAGACCCAGAGAGTAACAGATTCAAGATTAGCAGCCATGTCATTTCTGTATCATGTGACTAATGGAGCTTACAGTAAAACATGTGTCAGTGAACTCAGGCTGATTCCCTTATGAATGATGGGCTTGATTTTGCAATGATATCACCAACTGCCTATACCTCGTCTAGTTACCATCTTTATAGAAAATTAGACTGGAATACCATTGTGCGTTCTTTCCCTTAACTTCGCTCAACTTTAAGCTGTCAGCTCCATGAAGCCAGTGGTGTCACCAATACCAATATCTAAGAATTAGGTTGTGAGACCAAATGTGAGCTGGTTTCTATTTTGATTTGTTTATTTCCTTTGAGACAGAATCATATCTATCCCAAGCTGGCCTCAGACTCACTATGTATCTGAGGTTGATCTTGAATTTCTTGTCCTCCTGGATCCACCTCCCAGCTGCTAGAATTATAGGCATGTCCCACCATACCTGATGTAGGAAGCACAGGTGTTCAAACACAGGATTCATGCACTCTACCAACTGAGCCCCAGGCCTGAGTTGGAATATAATTAGGAAACAACTGTGATAATCCAAATCAAAAGTGATAAGGGAAATGAGAAAGTAAAACTATTCGTATATTATGGTTTATCATATCCAACTAGTCACTGGACGTGAACATTTATGATTATGTAAACATAAGGCCAAGTAGAGAGTTGGCAATCATGGAATACACTCTGGCACATGCTCAAAAGTATGTTACATTAAACTTGTGGTAGACATAAGTATGAAATCTAAAATATATTTATTTTCAGAGAATGTCTGTAAAAAAGGCAAGATAGGTTCCATAAAGCGTAGAGGTGATCCGAAACTTCTCTGGAACACCTTTGCAACTGAAGGCACTCTGTACTGTGTGGTATTAAGAACGCTCATAACAAATCACACAGGAGAGTCATAGACAAAATAACCTTTCAGAAGTGGGCTCACGGATTCTGATAGCAGCTTAAAGCCATCCTTCAGAGCCAGTAATTCAGCCAAGCCTATCTGATCCATTCCCTCTATCACTTGTCTGTAGTGGAAATACAAGAAAAAGGAGTGGTGAACTAATAATTATCTCCTTTTAGTCACCAGAGTGTCCAAGGGTAGGAAAATGCCTCCTTAAGATTAATTCACTCCTTTTTTTTTAATCTACCTGAAATTATTGTGTTAATCTTTTTAAAAAATAAAACAAAATTGTTTGTGATCTGCTTTTCTTCTGTGAATATGGATCCATAAAGTCTCAATGACAATAAGATAAATGTATCTTGGAGCCATTTTATATTTGATTTTTTTTAATATTTTTTGAATGACTTAACAAGTTAGTCATTTAATCAGTGGGTAGGTGTAGCTTTAGGTCTTTGTTTGCCTTTACTTTATAAAACAATTGTATTACATAACCAGTTAAATGGTAAACCTGTAAATTGTCATCTGGCTGGCTCATACTAAAGCTCTATATTAATGATGCAGTTGATGAAAATAAGTATCAATAACCCTAAGATGCATAGTGCTGGGGACAAAGGTGGCATTTTACATTTTTATTAACACTAGTAATTTTCTCCCGCTTGATTTCTTTTAGGCCAAGCCCAATTTCTTCTAAACCATGGGTCAGTGAGCCTCAGGCTGATTCCCATGTGACTGACGGGCTTGATTCTGCAAAGATACCACCAAGTACACATCCCTAAGTCTAGTTACTGTCATTATGAACAACCTAACATGGGAGAGTATGGAACAACGTATTCTTCACTTTAATCTCACTACCTGTGGCAATCCTGATGCCATCAGAGTTCTGTGTATTAGTGAAATATTGTGTCTGAAGTATTATTAGAGCAATACTAACAAAGTCATCTAAAAAGCAAGCAAAATGTTATCTTTAATGTGTTGCCTTTCCTTGTTAAGCATCAGAGAGAGAGAGAGAAGAAAGTGCTTGAATTGAAGTGGTTTGGATAAGGCAAAGCTTGCATTTAGGAAGCATCTCTCCCAGCCCAGTGTAAATTTGAGAAGGTTTTGCCAGGATGCAGTTGCTTTAGAATTTCTTGCCACATCCTCCTGATTGAAAACAACATTGTATTAATAAATCAGAAGAGGCTCCTATTAACTTGATAAGTAAGTACACTTAATGTGCAAGATGGAGTGGAGTTTGTTTAAATACTTTCAATCAGACGTTGCACTATTCTAGTGATGTCAAATCCATTTTCATTTTTTAAAGATTTTAGTTAGGATTTAATCTTTGAAAATATTAATAACAGCTTACAGCAGGTAAGCCATAAAATAACACTGGATGCTGTCTGTTTAGTTTCTGGTTGAAAAGGCACAGCAGTACTGTAGTTCATTACCTTTGAAAAAACAGTAACAAGATAATACAGCTGCTCTGATTAAGATGTAAATTCTTTCTAATTAGAATGTAAATTCTTACATTTAAATGAAGACATCAGTTGTCAGGATGCCATATGATATCTTCTCCCACCTTGCCTGAATGAAGCCCTCACTGCTCATCTAGGCACTGAAATAGTTTTACAATCCCTTTGTTCTCTGATTCTTGTAATATTCTCTCTTCATGTTTCCTTTTCACACTGCTTTTGTTTGTTTTCCCCCTTGCATCTGATATTGTTGTGCCTTGGGATTTTGCAGAAATTTGGAATGAAAATTGAGTTCAGTCAGTGCCAGTATTTGCTTGTGCCTCAATTACTTCTGCTGAATTTTCCTCAATGCAAATCAGGCCAGTTGCATAAAGTGGTGCATGTATTTGAAATAATTAATTTTCCGTAAAATGATGGATCAAGTCCAATCAACCTTCATGAAATCTAAATAATAGAATAGAGAATTAGAAATTAATTAACATTTTGTGCTGTTAATATTTCATGGTGTAAACTAGTAATAGTAAGTTTTATCTGTTGGTTCTAACTTTTTCCTTATTGTATGTTGCTGAAAACCTTCTGCCTCAATTGTTTCCTGCCAGAAATATGTGAACAAGAAATCCTGTACCAGTAACACAAGTGAAGGTTTCAAAGTTCCCAGGTCATGTAAGCAGTCAGTGAAAGCTAGCGTGAATGACAGACACCAATCTATAGACGTCTGTTATGTGGCACTAGGCTGTAACTCTTTGAAGATGGTATCGCATCCTTTATGTTGTATTTCTTCAACTTGATAAAATCTAACTCTAGAGGCAAATCAGCTCAACCGACCTTGCAATGCTAGAAAAGGAGACACTTAGAAACTAGGAAAACAAATGCTTTACAAATGGAAGGGAGCCTCCTTTGACTTAGTTCATTTTATTGTTTGTTTTTAACTTTTTATTTTAGAAAGTTCTAACATATAAAAAGAGAGTAGGTTGTAAGAAAGCCCATGAAGCCATCTACCATCTTTGATCATAAGGTTCTAAACAGGAAAGCAAAGAAAACAAACCTGAAATGATGCTGAATAACAATCAAATAACAGAATGCCATACAAATGAGGCTAAGGTAGACTTCCAGACTGAGGCAGCGGGTGTGTAGTGAAGATGAGTTTGTGTAGAATGGGCAGAGAAGAGAAGAGGAAAAAGAAGATTGTAGGCAGAACAGAAATGACATAGGAGAGCTGTACAAATTACATTGTAGAAGAAACTGTACAGTGTTATTAGAAACTTCATTTTGTGTGTAGAAATGGGTACATTTAGTAAAATGTAGGATTGTGAGAGCCAAGCAGTCCATTTAGTATTAATTAGTAGAAAGGAAATTATAATGGCATTATCAACATATCTTCTACCTTCCCAGATAACAATATCTAATGTTATTCAGGTATGAAAGTTCATGCTTGGGATTGCAGTGCACACGAGGGAGATCAAGGCAGGAGAATCACATGAATTCAAGACCAGCCTGGGCTACATAGTTAGTTTCAGGCATGTCTAAAAATAAAAACAAAACCCACCTCTTCTGCTATAAATAAAATTCTTTCATGACTGTCTTAACATGTTTACATATAAGGCATCTCTAGTGACTAAAGCATGAATTACAAACATTGTTTCTAACCAAGTTCATTAAAAATAAAAGCAAATAATGAGCATGTGGTGATAAAGCTTTTGTATTTCATCCTGACTTCTATACCCAATGCAGCCGAAACATCCCCATTGTTATTCATACTATCATGTCGTAAAACCATGTGTTTTTGCAAATCTGTGGCATTATTTAAGTACTATATTAGTTTCCAACTGCTGATATGACAAAATTATCATAAGCTTAATTGCTTAAACAAGACAGAGTTGTTTTCTTTCATATCTAGAGATCAGAAGATCAAAATTAATCTTACGGGGTTAAAATCAAAGGGTTAGCAGGTCTGTGTACCTCCTGGAGTCTACAGGGAAGGATCCATTGCTGTGCTCTTCCAGATTCTAGAGGCTGCCTGTATTCTTTGGCTTGCACTCACTTCCTACATTGTCAAAGCCAGCAGTGGTAGACTGAGCTGTCCAAATGCTGTCCTCTGTCTGGTTCTCTCTTCTGCCCCTCTTTTACTTTCAGGATCCTTGTGACCACAGTGGACCCACCCAGATAAACCAGAATCTCCTTCCTAACTAAGGACCAATTAATAACTGAACTCTACCTGTAGCATTAGTTCCCCTCTCCTGTGTAAAGTGCCATACTACAGGTCACAGGGATTAGGATGTGGATGACCTTGGGGAGAATTCAGCCCAACCACACAATATTTCATATTTTCACATCAACTGCTACTTGAATAGAGAGGCAGAAGAGCTATTTTTCTGGCTCAGAGGGGAATTTTTCTCAAGTTTAATATCTAATATTTCTCACTGAAGCTGAGTTTAAAAGAAGAAATTAGATTAAATACAGCACATGACACCATTTGCACAAACACATGTAAACATTTTTCCAAAACTACATACTAAAATCAGTTGTTGGGAGCCTAAAGCCAAAGATGCTATGTTGGTGGCCACTGTGGACTGCATAGTAGGTCCCAGGGCAGCCTGAGCTACATAGCAAGATCCTATCTCAAAAAAGGGTGAGGGATGGCAAAAAGCCAGATGTTACATATACCTGTAATACCAGCACTTGGGAAGTAATGGCAGGGAAACCAGGAATAATAATATTACTGAATGAAATAAATAAAATTAGTCATTGTGCATATGTTCAAAAATAGTTAAACCAGCATCCCCAAAGGTTGGTAGAACTTGGCTGACTTCAGCACAAGGTCTGGTTCATGTAATAATGAGAAAAAGCAGAGACTGTGGTCAGGATAGACTGTGCCCAAAGCCAGCATAGGATAGAAAAAGCAAAGGAGCCCTCTAGAAGGTAAGTCTCTCACCAGCTGAGAATCAAGAATGCTAGCACAGTAGCAAAATTTGCTATGAAGATTGCCAACATGCAGACAATATTCCTTTTACATAGAGATATTTCAAGTAATAATGCTAAAATGACAACATACCACACTTAAGGCCCAGGAGTGTAGTGTAGCCATATTATGTCCCAGCTGTTAAATCTGCAGTCTCTGTAAATCTCTCAAGTCAGACTGTAAACTTATTTACAATAAAAACATACCCTCAACCCCCTTGTGATCTCATGTAGCAAACATTCCTTCACCCCTTCTTGGCCTATAGAGCCACCCTACCATCTCATTACTGAAAAGGAGAACAATCCTTAGAAGCCCTTTAGGATATAACCTCAATGTCCACCAAAATTATATGTATGACAATTATTAAGACATGTACTCTATCTTGAGAAGCCTGCACCCACCCTTCGGCATGCACTGTGCTTTCCCTAAGCACCTCTCTTTGTATTAAAGCCTATTTTAAACCTATGTTTAAAAAAAAAATCTTTACTTAAAAAACTCCCTTCTGCAAAAAATAAATAAATATTTTTTCAAAGGAAAGACTAGGAAACTGCATTTATTATGTAGCAGAAACTATAATAAATACTTTCTAGATAATATTGCATTTTGATCTGTAAATGTCCCTGTAATCTGCTCTATTTCCCTTTTAGATAAAGGAATGGTGGAAACCATGGGTAAATTTCCCATGGTTCCCATGGTAAAGATACGATAATGAGAGACCCCAGTGTCTTCACACTGCCCCAGGCTGAGTTCTGTGAAATGTTATTTGTATCGATCAAAACAAGCACTTTTCCCAGTCCATTAGAATCAACATGCTGGACTAAACAAATGTAAGACATGCTGTCTGCCTTCAAGAGAGCTATAGTCTAGTCTAAGACTGAAGCTAAAAGCATGCAGAATAGTCATCTAGCAGAGTTGAGCTGGAATCTGTTCTTTTAATGCTTGGTCTTTTATTGTTTACATGTCAGCTAGGTTTCCTTTCCTACCTCAGAGGGTTGTTAGAGAGATTAAGTATACATTAAATACTTAGACCAGGATCTGGCACATGGCAAGCACTCAGTAAATGGTGACTGCTACGATTGTAATAAGTTAGCACAGCACAGGGGCTGAGTTAATGATTACCCCTCACAGGAAGGTCAGCAGAAGACTGGAGTGTCGAGCCAGTGCCCGTACGTTAGAGTTACAGGTATCTGTGGACACCATGAGGAGCCTGTCAGTGGAGTAACTAAGTACACTGCTCTAAGATACAATGTTCTCTTTCCAGTTCTGAACACTCAGCTGTTCATCTGTGCCTCAAGGTTTCCTAATTTACAAAATGGGATAAATTCACTGGTATCATGGAACTGATCAAGGAGATTAAATGAATATGCAAAATGCTTGAAGGTGCGTCTGACATAATAAATGCCACAAAGTGCCCTTATATTGAGGATGCATCTGTGGAGCCCATCTTTAATGACATCTTTCAGTTGTCAGTCTAATAAAGAACAAAGATGACCTCAGTTCTTGCACAGCTGGGCATTCTAATTGGATGGGGACTATACTCTCAGATACCAAGTTCCTGCAATAGCAAATGCTCTCCCATTCTGTAAACCATCCTGGCTAGATGAGGACAGATGAAATAAAGACCAAAGGCTAAACGGAGGGCCAGAGAATGATGCAGGTGTTTTCCTCACACCTCCGTCTCTCTTCACCTCATTTGTCAAGACAGAATCTGTCACTGGACCTATAGCTTGATAGTTCAGCAAGCAAACACCAGGGATCTGCTTGGCTCCACCTCTCCAGTGCTGGAATTGCAGGCACAGGTCACCATAGCTGCCACACTAGGGATCCCAAATCAGGTCCTCATGTTAGTGGAGCCATTGACCCAGCCCCCCTCTTCACTGATAATATTTTGATACAGAAAATAACATAAGGATGAATTGTATAGCGTGTGACTTATATCTCTATTAATTTCATTTTTAAAAACATAAATATTCTAGCTAATGATATATAAGCTGAAGTGTTTAGAGGTAAAATGTACTGATACCTGAAACTTTGAGATTTACCAACAAGTTGACAAACTAATGGATGTACAAATGTTTAGATACTTAAAGAAACAATAAAACAAATATAGAGGAAGGTCAGTTACTCAGTCTGTGTGAGTTCTCTGTAAAAAGTAAAATTTTTATATTTACAATTTTTACAATAAAATACTTCTTGAGAAAAATCATAATGAGATCCCACATACACTACAAAATCAGTAGAATAGTCTTTATATTTAAAGGGGGTGGGGGTTTAGGCTGTTATGGTACACACCTACAATCCCAGCACTCAGAAGGAAGAGACAAGAGAATTGCAAGTTCAAGCCTAGCCTAGCTACCTAGTGAGATTGTCAGAGAGAAAGAAACGTTGTGTGTGTGTGTGGGGGGGGGGGGGAGTATCAAAATAATAAACTTTTTTTCAAGTACGTTTGTTAAATGTTCTGATGTAGTTCTGATGAAGCGAAGTTATGCTGACAAGTTCTTCACCCATTTTTGTTCAAGTAATTGGATAATTACCTGGTAATAGAAGAGGCTAAAGGGAAGAGCTAGGCACAGAACTGCACCACAGCTCCTGTGACTGTGAGTCAAACCTTTGAGACAAATCATTGTAATTAGCACAGTCTTGCTGTCGGGAGATCTTCAGCTTTAAGCTAACATGTAAACAGCCCCATCTCCATTTCAAATACCAATCACCCTGTTGAAATCCTAGCTATGGCTTCTGAGTTTTCCTTTCTCTTTGACCATGGCAGTGTGCCCCCTGCTTACTTCACCTGTGGAATCAAAAAGGATCACTAATTGCTTGCCCAGTCTCAAATCATTTGGCAAATCTTCATGTTGTTTTCTTTGACTCATGCTTAAATGGCTACCCACTGGCTCAGCCTTATACCCTAGGACCCTTGTACCATGATTAGTCCACAAAAACTAAAAGATTAAAGGGACAGTTGGTAAGAGGTAGGAAAGTTGTAGAGATTTGTAAGTTCTCTAGTAAAATTGGGAGTCAGTGAGAAGTTTATATCAAGTAAGAGGAAACTAAGCAACCAGTTGAGGTTGTTGGTAAAGGAAATGAGCATTAAAATGGCTTCCGAAGTGTGCACCAATGGCTGTCACTACTACAGTACAATCCGCACGGGTAAGAACCAAGCAGCGGATCTGGGAAGAGAAGCCTGAGAGAGTGCCAGGCCCTGAGCAGATTTGCACTGCAAGATAAGGTGAAGGGGAGCTAAGTGCCAAGTAGCAGATGGGATGAAGTCATGTCCTCCTTGCTCTCTTGCCCAGCAGCAGAAGCCACGTCCAGGGAGTTTATGGTGGGCCTGGGGGAGGGGCTGCTGCTCTTTGCCCACAAGGCCCCATCAGTCAAATGGCTCCTCAGGGGCTCCCCAAATTGTGTTAGAGGCTTTGATTCTTATCTGTGACAGCTTTGGAAACTTATATTTTGCTTAAGTCCTTCTTTTCCAAGTACATAATCAGTCTTTGTTTTGGGGTGTTTGTTTGTTTGCATGGCTGAATGCTGTTATGTGGAAAGCTATTCTAGGGACTAGGATAAGTCCCCTACCTCCCTTCTGCGAATGTAAGTCGGTTCTGAAGTTCCTCAAGACTTTGACATGTCCTGTGAATCTAGTCTGAGGTAGGGTGCCTTATGCCAGTATCTTGATGTGACCATTAACCTGTTGCCATTAACAGAAACATCAGCTCCATGGCCTGTGATAGGGTGTAGCCCCATACATCATTTATGTTGTACCCCAACATCACTTGTGGTTTGCTAATTTTTGTAAACTACTTTGCTTCCCCTCCAGCCCTTCCAAAAAATCTGTTTTCTAAAAATGTATCACCTCCTAATTTTCCCTTCAGCCCATGACGATGCCTCCCAGCTCCTCAGCTAGAATCTGGATCTGTTTTCCTCCATTCAGCACACTTTTGAACAAGTAACAAGTCTTGTGGGGAATTCTGTGGATAGCAGATTCAAATTTGGCAGACCCTGGGGACAATCAATCAAAAAATATGAGGGAGCAAATAATGAAATGGCTCAATTGAGAATTCTGTTGAAATACATGATATAGTGACAAAACTAAAATCATATATCTAATTTGTAGGCCCATGGAACTGCTATTTTTGTTTTTATGTTATTTTATCAGGCTTAATCTGTCTATATAGTTTAAATAATTGGAATAGCGTAGCTCTTCTAATGCTAATCTTTACTGCTCATTGTCAACAGCTTCAAAAACCTTTAATATGGAAAATATTGATGATTTAAATTGTGGTTGGAAATTTATTCTTTAATCTATATCATTGTCATGTTGCAAATATACATAGTTGTTCAAATATCTGAATAATTAAAATAATTAAAAATGTTCCTTAGATTAAAAAAATATTTCAAGGTATTATTTTTGTTTTCATTTGTTTTGTATGTATATCCATTCGCCAAGGACTAATAATTAAGACTGAAGAATGGAGAGAGGAGGTGGTATGTTTTCTCTATATAGATTGAAGACAATGGTGATCCCAGAAATATTGAGCTCATATGAGTCTGTTAAATTGGAGACATATGAGATTGGAAAGAGGTCACCATGGATGCCTACCTAAACGCGAAGACCAGAGTCCAGATCCCCAGGGCTCACATAAAAGCCAGCCACAGCAGCACATGTCTGTATCCCTGCACTGGGAGGGCAGAGACAGGTGAAAACTTGTAGCTTTCTGGCCAATCAGTGGAGCCTAATCAGTAAGCTTCAAGTTCAGGGAGAAACCATGTCTCAAAATATAAGGTGGACAACGATAGAGGAAGATGCCTGACAGGAATGTCTGTTAGGCACTGGGTGTGTGCACACCCTTCCTCGAGAAGACTGCAATAGAGAATGTGGGGGAAGGGGACTAGCGATCATATCTACCATACTGCTGACCTTATTTTATTTTTCTCCTCATGAAAAGCCAGGTCATGTTTATATAAATGCTTGTGTTGACTGTACTAAAATCTTGGCAAACTATAATGGAGGGATTGCTATGTCAGCTTGTCTAACTCATCTCTTCAAAATACAATCCAAAAATAACATGCTATAAAATTCCTGTCTTCAAATGACCAACTATGGATCCTAGTAACTCTTATTCCTTTATTTGTGAGTTTCGTAAGTTCTAGAGTGAGGGACCATGACTTAATTTTTCCACTGATTACTGGATTTTATTATTATTATTATTATTATTATTAATTATTATTATTAGTGTGTGTGTGTGTGTATGTGTGTGTCAGAGAACTGACCAAAAGTCATTTCTCTCCATCTACCATGTGAGTCTCAGACATCAAACTCAGATTGCTAGGCTTTGTGACAAATAACTTTACACACTGGGCCATCTTATACACTCCTTCACTGATTTTCTTCAACTCCCCAGAATAGATGCTGCCCTACTAAAGCTGGGAAAAAAAAAAAAAAACCTAAGGTGCAACATTTTTAACTAAGTCAACTCATGGTGACTTCTCCACTCTGTCAAATCTTTCCTGCTCTATAAATATATCTTTACCGCATTGCACAGCTTTATGGTCAGTTGTTAATTAGTATTCAGTATTGCTTGAAACTGAAATCCAGAATGCAGGCTAAAATCTCACCTGCCATTTACCAAATGCAGGCCCCTCACTGTTGGAGATGTAAAAAGGGTTGGAGAGTGGAGTCTGGTTCTGAAGTTTCTGTTCTCCCTCTGTCTGATCTAGTTTCCCCAGTTTGTCATGCTAGAACAAAGCAGCAAACACTGTGTGTGTTTCTTTCCAGGCCCCTCTTCAGAGTTGCCTCTGAGATTGACTTTCAGAGGGCCCCACCACAGAGATATGCTCACCTGTCTCTTCCTAATAGGTTCTCCTTACCAGAAAGTTGCCATCTTGGGTAGAATACTAGCAAGCTGAGTCAAGAGCAGTTCATTAAATTTGTCTTGCAGGAAATCACAACATCCTTTCCAGGTGAAATTGGGTATGCCGCCTACTTGCCACACCCTGTCTCTCTGCCTTGCCTTACTCAGCAATTCTCTCTTGCTCCATGGGCATGGGACAGACCAGGACATTCTCTGCCTGTACAGATGCTGAACAAGAACAGGATGCCAGTCTTTGAATCTTGCAGGCATCATCTTTGAGTTAGTTGCTTGGATCCCTACTAGCACCTTAGAAACCATCTTCAAGAGCACAATCTCCTGTACCAAAAGTACTTACTTCTTAGTAATGAATGGTCCTTCCTGACCTTCCTCCTCAAACTTCTCTTATGGAGGCTGAGGTGATAGCTATGGTTAAAAACAAAAACAAAAGACAAAAAAAAAAAAATACATTTCTTACACAGTTGCGAAGTATCCTATCCCAACTGCTGAGGCCTCTCCTCAGGTCTCATTTAGTCTTCATTATTATCAGGGATGGCTCATCATTCAATAATACCAGTCTACCACTCTCTGTTACAGTTATATGATGGCAGAAGGACTAGTCGACACAGAGCAAGATCCGTGAGAAACACACACATAGTAAAAAATAAATGTTAAACAGAGAGTGGTGGTACGTGATTTTAATCTCAGCACTTGGGAAACAGAAGCAAAATTAAATGCTAGTTCCTCTGTCCTTTGCCAGGGGATGGGGGGGTTGTTCTAAGATTCTACAAATGCTAAATAAATGAGAATGACACATCAGGAAGAATTTGAGAAGAAAATGACAAGGTTAAAAACTAGGGGTGGGGGGAGAAGAAGAGGAAGAAGATAGAGGTTGAAATTGGGGAGATCTGGACTAAATAAGATTTTTTTGCAATGAAAAAGTAGTATGTAAAATGAGAAAAGCAACCTGGGAATATCAGAATGAGAGAAGGGGGTGTTGAGGCCACAACTCAGGAATCTAAATCTGGGACAGTGGGAAAGCTTCTGAGCAGAGTGACCAGTGGGAAACGAAGATTTGGGGAAGATGACTACGGCCAGGTGCAAACTGGGTGAAAGACCACAGGGAAAAATAATTATAACCGTTTTAAAAAGAAGAAATAAAGGAAGCAAGGTGCAGGGAGCACATAGAAAGAAAAAATATGAATGATACTGGGATCATTTGTGATCCATTTCATGTGTATAGTGTTTGTGTGTGTGTGGGTATCTGTACTTGTATATGTGTACACTTGTAGAGGCTAGAGGTTGATATTAAGTGTCTTCCTCTACCATGCCCAATCTTATTTGTTTAGACAGTATTTCTCAGTGAATGTGGACCTTATTGATTGGCTACACTGGCTGGCCAGAGGGCTCCATGGACCTAACTGACCTCATCCCCGCAGCACTAAACATGCAGATGCACGTCACCACACCTGGCTCTTGCATGGTGCTAAGGATCTGAACCCAGCCCCTCATGCTTGTGCCGCAGGCGCTTTACCCACTGAATCCTTTCCCCAGCCTTCATTTGTGAGATTTTTTTTAATGACTAATCGTGTAGGATAGGCTGTACCAGCATGTTACAAATAGATGCTTTGTGGTACCAAACCTGTCAAAAGCTCCCAGCCAACCCACTAGTCTCTGTTCAAAGAATGTGAGAAGACCTAGAGCTTTTCTTGAAAACAAAAACATGATTGATAAACCCTATTTCTGAAAAGGGGACTCTAAACGTGAACAATATCTTTTGAGGCTTGACTTGGTCACATTTAAAATGAATTACCTCTTAATAACAAATTACCAAAAGTATAATCTTACAATATTGGCATACAAGTAATTCATTGTGTAGATTTATAATTTATTAAAATTGTAAGTAATTTTGTAGTTTTATACTGTAGTTAACTTTTTCAGCCTTTAGAAACTTTAGTACTTGTGTCCTCAGATTTAGACTTATAAGAAAAAAGGTAGCTGAGCATGGTGGAGATTCCTTTAATCTCCAGGCCTCCCAAATCCCAGGCCTCAGGAGGCAGAGGCAGGTGGGTCTTCAGCCAGGTCTGAAGAGTGAGTTCCAGGACAGCTACGACTAAACAGAGAAACCCTGTCTGGGAAAAGAAAAAAAAAAAAAAACAGAAGAAGAAGAAAAGAAAGGGGAAATGGGGCTTTGTGTTTCAAATAATTTTTAACTTTAAAATGAACACAAATAAAAGGGTTTTTTTTTCTTATGAGAATGAAAGTGGTTACACATAATAACCACTAACTAAACTTTTGTTAAATTATGAAAGTCAGATGTTAATTACATTTTGTAGACAAAGAATTTTGAGAATTAAAGATATCTATTTATTGTTTCAAGCTAGCTGTCATATAGAAGGATAAAAATTTGAGAGAATCAAATCTCATTCTTTCTGATTGTGCACCCTCCTTAAAGGAGTAAAAGACAAAATAACTACTTTCATTGAATATCAAAAGACTTTTCCTTTGTTTATGAATTATCTCCAACTTCTCAAGAGACCTAGCTACAAAAGCTATGTGTTTCCTCCCATTCTTGGACCCAGGTCTCTCCCTTCTACATAATTATTAGTGTCAGTGTATGTGGTGAATATATCTGTCTTGTCTTTATACGTTTAGAAATTATGCCCAATTGAATAATAAAGACAGTGACTTGCCATCGTCACAGGGCAGGTGATGACAGAGGGGACATCTTCAGCTTCTTTTGCAGCACAAACGCAACACAGCAGCCAACATTAAGAGCAGAAACCTCGAGTGCACATCTGCCAGGCAGCAGTCTGGTTAGCTGAGGGGTACTTGGAGCCTAGCTCATATACCTACAGTGTATTCCCATTGGGGGGGAAAAAATGCTATCTAAAAGGAATAGTACTTGTAATTTTAAATGAAGCATGAAATACTGCTATGATATTATTTTGTTAATTTATAAGCAAAGCTTTTAAAGGAAACAGATCTTCCCTGCAACAATAGACTACTGGTGAATGTAAGCTTCAATAGCCATGTTTGCCAGCCAGCTGTGGAGCACACGTGGGTAATCCCAGCACATGGAAGACTGAGGTAAGAGGCTGTCTAGTCCAGGCCCATCTGGACCACATCCTGACACAACCCCATCCAAAAAAATTAAAATCCCAAATAAAACAAAGACTTTATGTTTAAATGCTAAGTTGACAAAAAAAAAAAAAATCTTGGTTTTGCTTTATCATTTCTTTTATGTTGCATTGTTTGGGTCAATTATTTATAATAATATATAGCAGTTTAAAGAGTTAAGTTTGGGGTTTTAGGGTTGAAGTTTTTGTTTGTTTAATGGAATCATATTTTATTTTTTGTTTGTTTGCTTTTATGGATCACTTAGAAAGTACTTCTAATAGTAAAGAAGACTGTATTAAAAATACTAAGGGCAGAGTGGGCACTTAGAGGACACAGAGACAGAGAGCAAGCTAGAAACTGAGGGCACTTCCCACTTTTGTTTTGTGTATCTGTTTATAACAGTTTATCTCAGTAATTGTAAACATGTTACTTTTATAATTTTTCCAAGTTCATAAATGTTGAGCTTAAGCAAAAATAGCATATAATTAACAGTAGGCATGTATAGTTTTACTTTTGAAAATCGAATGTTTTAAACACATAAATACTATTTTTAAAGCTTGTGCATATCCATTGCCTAAACTGAGGCAAACATTAACATTTTAGGAAAGGAGAATTTTTAAAAAGTGTATCCCCAAAGTGGCCTGTTAACCAACAGTAAATTTGAGCTCTCTGTGTGTCTTGCCTGGGCCACTGCTGGTGTAAAAAGTGGCATATGCTGCAGGAGCTTTAAGATTCTGCCCAGTGTCCGTTGCACAACAGCTGTAACCGTGGGTTGCTGGGCAATGGGCAACACAGCAAACCCAGTTCCCTTCGCTTGTGCATGTATTTATCTAGATTAATGATGTAGCCTGTCATAAACAAACATGGTATTTGTTATAGAAATAGGGTGGCTAATGCATTTCAGGAAATTTTAAGATTTTCCTTAGCACTCATGTGTACTTTCAGTGCTTTTAACCTTGAAAGAGATATAGATTGTTTGGAAACCAAAATTAAAGGTAGATTGAAAGAGTACAATCTGATCTACCCACCTCATGATAAATCACATCCTGAATCTAGGAAGGTAAGCTGGGTTTTCTATTTGAATTGTTTCCTGGCAGAAAGATGTTATAGAATAATTTATTTATATTAAAATATAGAGTGGTCTTATACATTAGAGGAGAAAAATCACAATTCTTGGTGTTCATTCTCCATCAAAATATAAAGGAAAACCAAACCCAAAATGAAAAAAAAAAATTTAATCAGATAAGAAATTAATTCTAGTATATACTAGAATGTACTTATTCATATGTAAGGGTTAAGAAAATTGTTAGTACAGATTTTTTAAGCTCTTTTACAAGGTAGGATGTCTACTGTCAGTCATAACAGCTATGTGCATCGTATTAACAGTCAGTACAAGGGCTCCAAGGACTGAACAGATTGTTTCCGCAATTAGTATCTATGTACCGTTAGCAATAAAAATATATGTGAGCCCATTTCCTCAAGCTCCACATCACAAGTATGTGGCAAAAATAAAATGAAGTAATACATAAATAATTATGTTTTGAGTGAACTGTGGCTTTAAATCATAAAAGCTATTATTATATTCTTCTGTTCATTTGCCTGATTATACTGATAAGCAATGGAAAAATTTGAGTGTTTTTAATATGAATTAGTGCTTGAGCTAGTTAACGAGTTGGCCTTTTTCTGCTGTAATACAGAAGCTGGCCACCGTCCTTATCTTATATGCTCAGCCATCTCCATCAAACGACCAATGGACTTACTCAAAATTATCGTGCTACTTGTAAGGAAGTAAGGAAGTAAACTTGTAAGGAAGCTTGTGTGAAGGCTCTTTCCTAACATGCTTCTGTTTCTTCTATCTTGTCTACGTATAACTCACATTGACTAGAGCACAATTAGTTTGGTTGATATTTGTCTACCTTCAGGTAGTTTTGTGGCCATTGTTCAATGAGATTATATTATTAAAAAGTCCAACTGAAGGGAAGCCAGCCTGATAGTGATAATAGCAAGATATTAGAATAGGAAGCCACAGACCCTCTTTCTTCCCCCAGAGACATCAATCCAACATTGCATGCATAAGCCCCTTTGGGAGAAATCCAGAAACCAGTCCAAAGAGTTCCAAAAAAAGACAAAAAACAACCACATCTGGACTGCTAGGAAAATTTGTGCTTTCTCTTGTCAGAGCCCTTTCAGGTAGTTCAACTCATTTGTACTGCTACAACAAAACACCAGATTGTTTAATCCATAAACAATAGAGGTCCCTTTTCATTTCTCACTGTTCTGGAGGTTGTGAAGGCTGCTAGGAGATTCGATGTCTAGTGGAGGCCCATTCCTCATCAGTTTTTCCATCTGAATGTCTCATGTCAAAAGGGGTGGAAATATCAAAAGCGCTCCTGGCAGCCTTTTCCTGCGGCATTGCTCTCCCTCAGGAGAGTGGACTGTCATAACCTCTCAAGGGCCGCACTTGTTAATATTATTGTCTTTGTAATTACATCAACATGAATTTTAGAGGGGACATCAATTCATGATAAACTTCCCAGCTCCTTGATTCTTTCTGGGAAGGAAACAGAAGAATGAATAGCTAGTATGCTAACTTCTGAGAGGAGCAGTCCAAAGGATTGCTTTCTGTGTCCTTTTGCTTCTTTTGAGCATTGACCTCTGGGAAAGAAAAGAATGGAATACACATCCCACATTCCAGCTTTTTTGAGGAGCGGCTAGTTTCTTTCTACCCTGTCTTGGGAAGTTGATAGAACCAAAAATACTCTAGATGCCTAGAGTCCACTGAGAGAGATGAAAGGTGGGGAGTGGCTAGGTTATGTCCTGCTGCTTGAAAGGACCTGCATTACAGTAAAGAGATGCTGGGGAGAAGAAGGAAAAAAAAAAAAAAAAACAGTTATTAACAAGAAGAAACCAGACAATTCCTCCAATCTGGAAATCTAATACGTCTGACAGGTTCCAGAATCCCTCACTGGACTGAATGGTAAAAGTCTCTTCCAATACAAAGCCAGTCTGAAAAGACTGGAAGAGGTGGCTGTTTTTTTCAAATGTGTGAATGCCAACACAAAGTTATAGGGAACATGAAGAAACATGAAGGGCCCAGCATGATCAAAGGAACAAACTAAAGCTCTAGAAACAAACTCTTATAATAGTAATATAAATAAAATGGAGCTATGTAAATTACCAAGAAAGAATTCAAATATCACAGAGATATTCTGCAAGCTTGGGAAATGAAAATGAGAATTTCAGCAAGGAAATAGAAAACATAAAAAAGAACATAAGCTGATTTTGGAGCTGAAGGATGCAAGAACTGAAATGAAAACTTCAGTAGTAGGTTGACAGCAGAACTGATGAAGCCAAAGAAAGAATCAGTGGACTGGAAGAGATGCCACTTGAAATTATCCAGTCAGAGGAGCCAATTAGGAGTGAGAAGTATGAAGAAAGCCAAAGGAATTTAGGACTTTTCATTGAAAACTGTCACAAGAGACAAAAAAAAAAGATGTCATATAATAACAAATAGATAATTTTACCAGGAAAGTATAAATATGTTTTCACCAAATGACATTGACAGAACTGAAATAGACAGTAAACAAAATAATAGGCTATTTCATTAGTGGGTAGATTATCCAGACAAAAGGTCAACAAGAAAAGAAGACCTGAGCAGAATACAGAGACCCATCAGACATGCAGAGCAACTCATGCTACTGCAGCAGTACATACGTTCTTCTCAAGTGTAAGTGGAGCATCTCTCCTGTGGATCACATGTTCAGTCACAAAACAACTCCTAAACTTTAAGATGCAGATGATGCCCGGTAACTATCTGATGTTAGTGGAATGAAACTATAAATCAATAACAGAAATAAACAAGAAAATTCATAAGTATATAAAAACTAGACACCTTGACACAATTACAAGCAAAATCATAACCTATCAAAGTGCACATTAAACAGAAAGAAATATCTCAAATTAACAAGATAAACATGTAGGGCACTATTGTAGAAAAACAGAACCAGGCTCGAAGATAGTATGAAGGAGGAAACCGTCACTGTGGTAACTATTACAGAAGAAATGGATGAAATTAAACATAGGGAAAAACTAAGAGATAATGTTTTGTAAGCTTTAGCTAGACTAAAAAAAAAGAAAGACTCAAGTAGATAGAATCAAGAATGAAATAGACATTACAACTGATACTACAGAAGAAAAGAATTAGAAAAATGACAAGCCAAAAATTGTTTGACTTTTAAAAATGGGTTTATAGAAATATATAACCTAACAAGCCTGAATCATGAAGAATTTAAAAATCTGAATAGCTATAGCTACTAAGGAGATTCCAGCAGGAAAAAAAAAAAAAAAAAAAAAAAAAGCTTGCAACAAAGAAAATCCCAGGAGCAGATGGCTTCACTGGTGAATTTTACCAACATTTGAAAATAATTAATGCCAATTCTTCTCAAACTCTTCCAAAAAAAAAAAAGTGAAGAGGAGGGAACACATCCAAATCATTTTATGAAGCCAACATTACGTTGAGAGCAAAGCCAGAAAAACATGCCACAAAAAAAAAAAAAAAAAAAAGAATTATTTCTGGCAATATAGATGCAAAAAATATTCATTAAAAAAAACTGAATTTAACAGCACACAGAAAGTGTTGCATTCTATGACCAATGTATCCCTGAGATGCAGAAATGGTCCAACATACAAAAATCAGTGTGGAATACCACACTGACTGATCTTAATAATTGCAAAAACTCATTTGACAAAAGTTAATATACTTTTGTTTACCTTGGCTTGGCTTGATTTTCTGAGTCAGAGTCTTGACCTGTAGCCCTAGCTAGCTTGAGACTCACCTTATAGCCCGGGCTGGCTTTGAACTCCTATAGATCACCCTTCCTCTGCTTCCTGAATGCTGGCATAAATAGACACAACATGCCCGGCTAAGTTAACATGTTTTCATGCTATAAGTAGTAACCTCGGGATAGAAGGAAATTACATCAGCATGCAGTCTGGACTTGGTGTCACATACATTTAATCCCAGCACTTGGAAGGCAGAAGCAGGTGAGTCTCTGTGAGTTCAAATCTGTCCTAGTCTACATAAGGAGTTCCGGGACAGCCAGGGCCATGCAGAGTGACCTGGTCTCAAAAACAAAACAAAACAAAATACCATACAGAGAAAGCACACAGTTGATATAGCTAGTGGTACAAGGTTGAAAGCTTCCCTACATATCAGAGACAAGCAAAGGACGCTTGTTACTTCCATTCAACATAATACTGGAAGCCATAGCCAGAGCAATTGGGCAAGAAAAATAAGTACATAAAAAGCATCAGTGTCAAAAAAGAAAAATCGTCTCTGCTTGAAATTGCGTATTACATGTAAAAAGTATAGATTATGCCTGTACATATGCCACACAAACAGAAGTAAGTTTATCAGTGTCTCAGGATAAAAGCAGATATCATACAAAACCTAGCTGTATTCATATATACCAGCACTGAGCAATCAAAAAATTAAGAAGACAATTCCAATTATAAGGCATCAAAGTTTTTAAAATATTTAGTAATAAAATTAACAAAGAAGGCAAAAGAATTATCTACAGAAAACTCCAAAACTGAGAAAAGAAAGTAAAATAGATAAAAATAAATAAAAGGAATCGAATGTTCATAGATTTGAAGATTTACAGTTTTAAAACATGCTACTCAGTAATCCTCAAACTCCACACAATCCCGATCCAAATCCCAGTGGGAAATAGTGGAGATAATCCTAAGTTCATCTAGCATGGTGAAGGACCTCAAATAGCCAGTAAGAAGAGAAATTTAAGGCTGAAGCCCTCTGCTTTCAAGATTTAAAACTCCATTACTAAGATACAGTAACCAAAACAATGTTGCACCCACATCAAGACATGCATACAGACTAATGAAACAGAAGAAAAAGCTAAGAAGTCACACATAGACAGTCCAGTGATTCTTGGCAATAATACCAAGAATTTACAGTAAGGAACTTATGACATCTTCAGTAAGTAATGTTGGGGAAATTGGATATCTACATTCAAGAGTGAAGTTAGCCTGTAGAATACACCATATACAAAATGAACTCAAAGTGGTTGGAGACTTAACATTGAAGCCTGAATCTGTAAAAAAAAAAAAAAAAAAGTTGTGGTTGGGACAAGGTCTTGGGGTATAGGTCAGTGATGTATTTCCCTAGAAGGGAAGTACTAGCAGGGTGTAAGACCCTGGATTCAATCCCCAGAACTGTAGGTAGGTAAGTAAGTAGGTAGATGATAGATAGGTAGATAGATAGACAGATAAAGCAACAGGGGGCTGGAGAGATGGCTCAGCAGTTAAGAGCACTGGCTATTCTTCCAAAGGACCCAGATTTGATTTCTAGCACCCATATGGTGTTTCACAGTTGTCTGTAACTCCAGTTCCAGGAGGTCCATTGCCCTCTCTGTCTTCTGCAGGCACCAAGCATGCATGGTGGCACACAGACATACATGCAGGCAAAACATTTTTTAAAATTTTTAAAAAATTTTAGAAATACAAACAAAAAAAGCAAAAATAAACAAATGAAACTATATCAGACTAAATATCTCAGTGCTGAAAAACAAACAACAAAGTGGAAAAACACATCTAGGCATATGAGAAAATATTTGCAAGTCATATACATGATAAAGGATTAATATCCAATATACATAGAGGAGGCCCAAAACTACATAATAGCAAAAAGGTAAATTACCAAATTTAAAAATGAGCAGGGACTAGGATATAAGTGATACAGTGCCTGCCTAGCATGTGCTTTCTCCCCAGAACTTCAAAAAAGAAAAAGAGGAAGAGGTATTTGGTAGACCTCTCTCCAAAGAAGACATACAGATCACCAATGCATTTATAAAAAGACACGTTGCATCGCTGTTCACTGAGGAGGATATGGAAATATTGAAACCTTTGTATGTTATTGTAGGAGTGTAAATTTTATGTGATTTATGGAAAACAGTGTATTTGGACCTCAAAGGGAGAAAAGAGAGAACTTCTGTATGATGCCCAGCAACCCCACTTCTGGGAGTATTTCACTAAAAGAATAAAATTAGGATCACAAAGAGATACATGCACTCCATGCTTCTTGCAGAATTATTCACAGCAGCTAGAATCTGGGAACAGCTCAAGTGTCTATGATAGATAGAAAACAAATTGGCATGGAATATGCTAGAATATGCCTACCTGTGTGACACAGTTGAGCACCTGTGAAAATGTGGTACTAAATGGAATAATAAGTAATACAGTAATAATGCACAGGAAGATGTGTAAAAACAGAGGAAGACTAGCTTGCTGGGGGTTGAGGGAAGAAAAAATAAAGGATTACTTTTTAGCGTGGATAAAATTAGGCAAATTTAAAAAGTTCTGGAGATCTGTGTGCAGTGCTGTGCTGCTCATGGTTAGCAATCAAATGAACTTCATTTCGTTGAGGGTGGATCTTGTTTCCAAACAGAAAGCTCAAGTTATTTTGAACTTATCTGCAAACATTTTCATTATAAAAGGAAAATGTGTTCTCAGACAGATTTTTACTGAAAGAGGTAACACCAACAAAAGTTTAGCAAAAGTTTAGCATTATCCTAATAAAGAAAATTAAAACTCTGTGAACCTAATAATTTTTGAAAAATAAACATGGCTATTGCAGTGAAATACAGTCTTCACTAAGTTGGCCTAGATGTTTATATTTAAGCTGTGAAATTGCTACTTATTTTAAGTATCAGGAATTTTCTGTTTTTAATGATACCTGACTATGTTTTGTTCTGTCTTAGAGGTATTTCAGGTATGATTTTCTTATGCTATGCTCATAGAATCTGGTTTTCTGACATGTGTAACATCTTTCTCACATCTCTACCCTCTTTCTTGTTGGTATACAGGGTCATTAATAATGGAAAGCTACTGCAACTAGAACCTACTAAATTCCTGTTTAATAATTTTATTTTACTAATGATTCATTTTGTAGACTCCTGTTGAATTCATGCTATATCACCATGATTTTAAAACTGCGAAGCCTAGGTTTTTAACTTTGAAGCATGTGAATAATACTGAAATACCATCTACTCACTAACTCTATAGGTTACATTTATGGCTTATTACTTTTCCCCCTCCCTCTGTACATACTTGCCAGAGCACAAGCAAATCTACAATCTGCATGACTAATATCACTTTCCATTTAGTTCACATAGACAACACATATTTTTCAATATTTACTCAGAGCCCTTATTAGCTTAATCACCACTCCAGTTCTGAAAATGAACATCAGTATTTTTTTCTTTCCAGCTTCACTGACACGCTTTGCTCTGAGGCTCTGAAACAGCAAACACGGTTGCCAAGAGAACCTTTAAGAAAGCCAGTTATATCTAGAGGCTATGTAGTTGGAAAAAGCATATAGCACTGACTCTGAAATCGGGACTGAATTATCTGATTTGGCTCTCTGACCTAAAGTTAACCAAATAATCTCCAGAGCCATAATTAATTTTCACTTAGGAAGCCTTAGTCTGTGACAGGGAAAAGATGATTTCCCTCTCAGATTGTTCCAGTAATAATCCTATGTACCATTAAACTGTTGGCATGATGTAGTCCCAGAGGATAGATTTTTGTTTGGCATCCTAAGAAATTTTGATACATTTAAGAAGGTGAGAAGTACACATTGGCATCATTTAAACAACATAAGTCTAAACCCAATTGGCTTTTACATGCCAAAGATGTAGACTGTGCCAACTGTTTAGTACTACACACTACTGTTCAACTCTGTGAGTGAATTTCAGCAAAATGGTTTGGTATGTTTTATCCTGAGTCGCTTAGATGCAGTTATGTCATTATATGATGCCTTAATTACAGACATGGGTTATCCACAGCAATAATCAGATACGAATAATGGAAAGCTAGCCACTCTAGAGCTCCATAGAGTGTGAGTGTTGGTTTAGTGTAAGGGGCCTCTTCAGCAGTTGAAACCGAGGAATAGAGCTTCAGGTTGGTAGCTGTGCAATCTCTGCAGCTCTGCAAATGAAGCTACTTTAGACTGCCATTAGTTAAGGAAACATGGATTTTTCTTTTATTCTATATGTTTAAATATATCTGTCATTCATTTAAAAAAGATCCAACAATGTGTGGAAGGGAGGTGGAGAGGAGGATAGGGAGATCTCTCAACTGTTTCTTGGTCTACATTAAGCTGCCATTGAATAACAGCTGCTGCTTTTCCCTAACCAGTGTAGCTCACTAGCAATGTCACATCTCTCAAAGTACCTGAGTCTGTGCTGTCTGGAGGTTGATTGTCTATCCCTTTTCAAATCAGCAGAATGTAATACAAGCTCTCAGGTGCTAAAGTGGAAAAATCACTTGAGCTCAATCCCAGTAATAACCCCAAATACATTACAAGGACAGATGCTGTAAACATAGCCATTCTCCTGGGGGTCGGGGATACAGAGATTTACAACATTTACAATAATTTTAAATTATTTTTGCAAGTAACTTAGGAACCAGGTAGTAGAAAGCAGAGTTGTAAGAAAAGTTACTGTCAAGCCCTAAAGCCTATTTAATATTTAGTACCAGACGACTTCTACAAAATCAGGCTAAAGCACAGCGATTACTTAAAATATACTTGGAGTATAACCAGAAACATGGCTTTTCTTATAGTATGTAAAACAGAGTGATTTACAGCTGTAGATCACCAGTCCCATGAGGTAAACAGCTGATTGTAATTTTAGAACATCCTCAGTCCTTTTCCTTTTTTTTTCAATGAGTGGGTTCCTTAACTGCATTCCTCACAGAGAGGAAGGAACAACTCATCCTCTTATATGTCTTGAGTATCCAAGATCTTACAGCATAGGCTTCTGAATGACATTTACCTTGATGGACAGTGAAATGAATATTATCGAAGTCTTCTTTCTCAAGCCATGCTCCCTCTTCTCTTTAGTGAGCTTAATAAGGTAAGCAAGTCAATGTGAAACAGCCATTCATAATGAAGTGTAAAATTGTGCAGCATTGTCTGCGATTATGGCTCAGCAAGGAAGGGTCATTTAGGTCTACAAGAAGGAAGGTGCTAGGACTTGACCAAACTTAAGTGTGGTATAATTGGGATAATTAGTGTAAGGCCATTAAAAGAGGAAAATTTTCCTGATAAGAGAAAGACAAAACTGAAGCAGAAAGGTATGATTGCCAGTAACACACTTGCAGTCTAGAAATGGGCATGACTAAAGAAATTCTTATTGCAGAAAATACCTGATTTAAGGAATACCTTGAAAGCCATGGAGCATATGGAGAAGCATGGTAGAGTCTGGGAAGTATCTAAAAGCAGCCTTTAACAAATACTAGCGTGAAGGTAGTACACAGCACACATTGGTGGAAACAGAAAAGATTCAGGTGCTGTTGTGTCTGGAGTTAGGAAAGCATCAAAAATTTTGTTAAAGGTTAGGAAGTAAGGAAACATATATACAAAAGACCCTTCCAATAAGAAGTTAATAAAACCTGATTTAGAGAATAAAGAAAGGTAAGATTAAAACGCAGCTGATGCACACATGTACACACACACACACACACACACACAATCACACGCACGCATGTGTGTGTCCCTTTACAATCATACTGGCTTCATTTGGAGCTATTTTTCCCAGTAGTTTAGACCTAAATCTTTTATACATGTCTACATAGCTATTATTTAAAATTACTTCCTCTGTCAATGATTTCTAATTGTAACAAGTAACCTTTTAAACACACATTATTTAACTTTTATTTCTGTTCTATCTTTGGAATTTGGAAGTTTCTCCTGTCTTTAAACTTTCATTGGAGTATAGCTCAAAAAAAAAAAAAAATAAGGAATTACGAGTGAAAGAAGGAAAATCAAGAATACTCCAAAACTGGAATACATAAATTTAGCTACATACTCATTACTGCAAGTAGAAAACAAAACTAAACAGTTGGCGGTTTTGTTTTGGCTTTTTGTTTTTGTGGAACATGTTTTAAACTGCCGCATTCGCTACTTCCCCAAACCGTTATGTCTTATATAATGTAGGCGAAGTGTCTCCTAAGACCTGACAGGGGTTGGTAGGTACGCAGGCAAGTAGATGTGAGGGCAGGCAGGCAGTCATTCTTCACCTTTGACAATGGTACACAGTGATGATGGAGACCAGCTGCACTGTGGGAAGCACAGGCCCTCAGCAATTACACTTAGGGTATCTTTCTAGACCTTGGAGCAACTTCTTTGTATTTGTTTTGTTTTGTTTTGTTTTTCCTGAAGCCTCCAAGAAGAGCAGCTGCTTCATTTTTAGCTCTTTCCTAACTTTTCACTCAAAAACACCTCCTTCTTCCTGTCCCAATAGCCTTTCCCCAGGGCAGCTTGGGGTACAGAAGATTCCAAGTCCTTTCTCATCTTGCCTAAAGGTACTGACCTAGATGACAGTAACATGCTCTTATCCTTTGCACAATTCACTTCCACAGAGATTTTCTTCCATAAAAAATTAATTAATTATTTAAATTTTTAAAGGTGTTGTGTCCTGGGATGTTGTTTTACTTGAATATTTTCTACTTTCTACCCAATTTCTCAAGAGTCCTAAAGGATTAAGAAATACAAACTTTCTTATTTTTGTTTCCTGTTGGAGTATCTTCCTGGTGGCTTATTTTTTGTTTTGTGTTTTAAACAATGTTCATTTAAATGTCTTCAGATAGATAGATAGGTGATAGATAGATAGATAGATAGATAGATAGATAGATAGATAGATACATAGATATATAGATACATAGATAGATAGATAGGTGATAGATAGATAGATAGATAGATAGATAGATAGATAGATAGATAGATAGATAGATACATAGATAGATAGATAGATACATAGATAGATAGATAGATGATAGATAGGTGGTAAAATCTAGGCTTTTTTTTATCTTTGCATCTTATGCTATCCCAGTCCACACTTAGTTCCCTATATTCATGATTCACCCTGTCTTTAAACAGTGTCTACCTGAATATGCAGAAAGAATGTCCTTCTCTTCCTTAAGGGTCTCTGAAGGACTCTTCAGCCTGCAGTATTTACTATCTGGGCAGGTTCTTCACATATAAAATATCTTACATTATAAAGCCTGAAAAAACCAAGGAACTCACTGAGAACAACCCTTTTCTTCTTTTGTGTGAATAGAGTAAGTCTTGGGTATCTACTGTTTGTATCCTAAGTCCTTCCTCAACTCAGACTAATATATATGCTGTCTAACATGAACATTCAGTGACAATTGGCTTTGGCCTCTGTTTGTAATGGTGATGGCTGTAGCCAAGACTAAACCTTAAGTTCTTTCAACCATCAAATTCCTGCATATGTCTTATACTATTCCAACTGGAAAACTAATTTCAGACAACCCTTAATAATCATCTTTCAAAGCCCCATTAATGTGTCCCCTCCCAGCTCTACATTTTGGAAAAATCTTGGAAAAGAGCAGGAACCAGTTTTTTTTTGAGACTGTGTCACTGTGTAGCCCTGGCTGCCCTGAAACTCACTTTGTAGACCAGGCTAGCCTCAGATTCACAGAGATAAACCTGCCTCTGCCTCCAAGTGCTAGGATTCAAAGTATGTGCTACCATGCCTGGCTAGGAACCAAAATTTTAATTCAGGAAAAAAAGCATAGGAAGCATAGTTGTTAATATCACAGAAGGAAGTGCATCATCCCTGGCAGATGGAACTTGGAAAAAAGAAGACAACATACTCAAAGTTTAGCATAAAGTAGGCACTGGTAAGATGTTTTTGAATGAGTAAAATGAATCAATGAACCACAGGCCTGAATGTAGGTGTTGATTCAGGGCAAAAGGCTTTTTATTCTTTGGTAAATTCAATCACAAGTCCTAGTTCTAGAGCCCTGAAGTTCTTCATCCACCATGCAATCTACTCTTAAGCCTAGAACTGGAGGCTTCAGCCTCAGCCTCCATACAATATAAAACATTTAAACCTCCGAGACTTATTGCTGACTGAACCACTCTGACTAGCTCCTTCTGAACTCAGGGTTATACGGAATTCAACTTTTCTCTAAGCTGATTGGTTCAAACTGTTCTTCTGAGCCAGCTTATTGTTCCTGACTGAACTCTTCTGACTCTGTGAGACTCTAGCTGATTCTCCAACTGACTCATACTGAACTGCTCTATTCCACTTCATACTGACCCACTCTTCCCGTCTGATACTGACTTCTACCAAACTTCCTCTGTGTCTCTGCCTTAAACTCCTCAGACTGCTTCTGTGTCTATGTGAGCTCTCACTGCTTCATACTGCCTCAGTCAGCCCCTCTACTTCTCTGCCTTATCCTCTGTCTGCCTCTGTATCTCTCCTCCATCAGACTGCCTCATTGTCTCTCTGTCTTGTCCCCTCTGAGCTGAGAGTCTGCTTTTCTATAGTGAGAGTTGGGCATGTCCTCACTCTGCCAACTCTTCCTCTAATTTGTCACTTTGCCTGCCCTTCACTCTACTCATCTCAGATGTCACTTCCTGTCTGACACTGACTCCTTCTAAGCTCTGCTTCCTGTCTCCCAAGTGCAGAGATTAAAGGTGTGCACCACCACTGCCTTCTGAATACTGAGATTAAAAGTGTATGCTACCACTGCTTTCTGAAGATTAAAAGTGAGATTAAAGATTAATACTGAGATTAAAGGTGTCTACCAACATTCTTTCCACTAGAGCAGCCATGCTGCCAAATTAAAAGATTAATGTTCCTCTACACCTGAGGCACTGTCTCCAGTGGTGTCTTCCCTCTAGTGCTAGCCAGCTTTCAGAAGACCTAATATAATCTCGCAAGTATCCACTACATCACCATCTCTCAATTTGGCAGTTCCAGTGATTTGACAAAATTCTAGTGGAAAACTAAAAGAATCACCAAAAAGTGTATTTTACAGCTATGTGGGCTCTCTTCAGGAAAGCAGAGCTATCAAAGTCAGCCGTTACTTGCTTGATTCTCTGCATTTTTGTTCACAGTTTCTGAAAAGTTTGCCTACTGTTTATTTTCTGTAGTGTATAAGCGCAGTAGGAGATGTCTTCGAAGGAAAAATATATCCCCTGGGATTTGGTTTGGCCTTAGGAAAAGCAGATTTTGAAGCAAGAGCAAAGGAAGTCTAAATCTAGTGTAAGGAGGAGATCTTGGTTACATTTTTGCTTCTTTGAATCCTTTCCAAATCAGACTTCAGATTTTTCTCAAGTCTACCACAGCAAGCATGATACTTTTAGTCTCAGTAGTGCAGAATGGCAGCCTGTCATTTGGGAGCTGACAAGTGTGTGTGCTGCTCATCTTCTACACAATGAACTGCACATCCTTATCCCCACTCATCTCACAAAAACTCTTCACCTCTCCATGGTTCTTTGAGAAGATGACAAGGAGCAGTAGCTAATAAGCTCTCGGGGTTATTGAGCATCCCTCTTCAGGGCTCATTTTCTGAAGCTGAAAACACTCATGCATTTACACACATGCACACTAAACTTGTCAGAGGTGAAGTGCTTCTAAATGCCACTTGAATGTGATTGAAAGAGCCTTGGGCCTGGTGGGATGTGTAACAAGATGCCTGACCTAACTGCTCAGACTTTTCTAAGAAAGGAAAACATTCTAGTTTAAAAAAAAAAAAAGTACCCCAAGAAGTGCAGTTTATTATATATCTATATAAATCCATGAAGAGCATACCTTATTTAAAAAGAAAGTAATAAAATGCTGTGTTGTGGAGCATATGCTAAGAGATTATCACCATTCCATTGGCTCTATATGAGGAATCAAAATTTACTTGACTTAATACTTTAAGTTTCAAGGCTAGAGTTGTGTGTTTTCTGTCGTAGTCAATACAGTTCTCCAAAATATTTCAAGACAGTATTAAGCAAGTTTATACTTACTGTCATTGATAAACCTTATGTTTAATTTCAAGTCAAGATGTGGTTAATACGGTAACTGTATGACATGGTTTGAAAGCCTTCCAGCACAACCTGAATTTACTCGGCTCGGTTTTCACCTTCTAATTTCAGAGGGTGTTAACAACACCATCCCATACCTTAGTTTCCTACCCCTGGGTAAATTCCTCAAAGATTATAGTATCCTACCCTCTAATTTAATCTGTGGGTCACACTTATGTTCAATGCTTATCACTCCAGCCGTGGAGTCTGTTTTGTGTTGTATTAGTACAGGGAAGACAGCAATGGTTGGGAATCACGTAGGTACACTGGAAGGAATTTGGGATAATACCACCTAGGTTTTGTAGATTGCAATTGTACTATATGTCTCAATTAAACTGGACTATCATCCCCACAGAAGTTATCAGCCTGGAATGTTCTCTGCATATTTTTTTTTTCTCCCAACACAAGTTTTGTCAGGTAGAATTTGTCATGAGATATGTAAGGCCAAACCTCATACTAAAACATTCTGGATGAAACGATTTGGCTTTGATTTTCATTCTGTTACTGGTAAGTTGATAAAGTGCTAAGACTTTTAATAAAAAATAAAGTAACATTTAAAGACATTAAGTGACATGCCTCTGGCATGTTATATACTATATCTAGTTGTCTAGGTATAAGTTTATGGCTTACTTTCATTCATCATTGTGTTCAATGAAAATTAACAAAGTTCCTTGATATTTCTACATGCTGAGAACTAATCATGTTTGCTGGTACCTATAAAACTACAAGCAAAAGCACATTTTGCCTAGTGTGTCCACATAATACATCAGTCATTCCAATGTCCCCATGCATATTTCCTTCTAATAGAAAAAGCAAAATTAGAGAATTTATTAAGTTTTTTTTTTTTGTTCTGAGGTTTCATGGTGGTCTGATATATAATTATATATGAATCTACCACTTAATTGATCCTATCCTGGATGACTAGAGACAATTATATTAACATTATCATTACTTTACAAGGATTGAGAAAAATGTATCATTTCTAGAAATTCCATCTACTCTTTCATTTTTAAAAAGGGTTTTGTCATAAAAGATGTCCAAAGTAAGAATTCGCTTTCCTTTTAGCAACCTCTAAAACATGTACTTCCACTTCTGTGAATACATATCTTCTCATACCCTCTCAGAGTGTAAAGGAGTCTGCAGCTGTGTTTTTGTTAAGACTTGTTTGGAGACCTAAGAGAGATGACCCAGCAGTTAAGAGCACTGGCTGCTCTTCCAGAGGAACAGGATTCAATTCCTAGCACCTAAATAGTAGCTGAAAACCATCTCTAACTCCAGTTCCAGAGAATTGAGTCCCCTCTTCTGGCTTCCACGGGCACCAGACATGTGGGCAGACAAAACACCCATACACCCAAAATAAGGTTTAAAAAAAAAAAGACTTGCTTTTATGCACCAGTAGCATTTCATTTTAATCCTTATACTCTTAAAATGGCTTTCTTTGTTTGAAACAGGTTCTGTCTGTACAGTTCAAACTGTGTGATCTTGTCATACTCCTGCCTCAGATTTCTGAGCACTGGGTTTATAGGTATGTGTCACCAAGTTCCATGTAAGTGGTTTTCAGTAACCACTTGAGCAGTTCTTATGGATCAGCTGAGTCCCCCAGTCAGCTCATTAGAATTGTGATGAATCTGACTGCAGTGCTCTTTGCCCAGTGCTACAGGGTTAGAAACTGGCTCTGCCTATATAGGTGCTCCAAAAAATGAAATTTCAGCAGAACACTATCTCCTTATTTTGGTCTCTTTTTCTAAATGCCTGAGCTTAGGTAGTACACACCACCACATTACATGTAGTCTTAATATTCTAGGCCCAAGGGGAAGGATTCTTTTTTTCTATAGGCTTTGTGATGTTTTTTCAGAATGCCTCTGTGCCTCAAAAGAAAATTACTTGAAACTCTGTCTTAAAAGATTGGATTATATCTTCCTGCTGTCATTTTCTCTTCATGCATTGGCAAGTCATTTCCCTGAAATACAAGTGTGTTAGTTTAAGTGCACTACATGTTATTTAGTGTGGAATTTTAAAGACATGGGGGAAATGTTTGTATTTCAAAGTGGCTTTTCACTTTATATAAGACTCATAATAGATTCTACTTAAGTATAATAATTTATAACAAATTTGATTTAGATGTAATTTCTCAGAACTAAAACTACCTGTAAATTTCTACACCTTGACAACTCCTTTAAGTATTCCATTTGATTCTAAAAGAAAATTAACTGCAAGTTATTTTTAACCTGTATACATTATGATTGTTACAGCAGAGCTAAGGAATCTTTTTTAACCAAAATTTTGTGGTTTTGGTCACATACAATAGTGGCCTTTTCAATCCAAAATTGTCACATATCAGTTATATATTAGCTGTTTTCAAACAAGTTTCTTACTACATCCCCAGTAACAGTTCATCTCCAGGAGCAGAGAAATAAGTGGCATATTTCTTAATATTTTAAGAAAGCCTAGCTCTCTTAGAAATTGAGCTGTATGTTCTATTCTGTGATAAGGGCAGATATCAATGTTTTTGGCTATTTTATCAACTCAAAGTTTATTAAGATGCAATTAAACAGTTTTTTAAAGAATGATATAGACAAAATTCAACTTTAATATTTTAAGTTGCAATAGTAGAAACAGGAAGGAGTAATAATTAATAGACTTTATCACTGGAGTAAAATTTCAACCTGTTATATATACAATGATAGTTATGTAAAATCTCTCTAAGCAGAGGTGGTTATTTCTGAAATCCAGAAAAAATTGATTTAAAAAATACTCACTCTACCAATGTGGGCAGCATAGGATAGGAGTGGAGTGGAGAAAGGATGATGGGAAGATGTATCAAAGAAAATAAAAATGAACATGTAAGTCATTTAGGAAAGCTTTTGCGGAAAAATGATTTATTAAGCTAAACAAGTAAGAAGTTTCTTAGTAAATAAGGACAGTTGGCATATATGTAGGTGTGGTCTTGGGACTTTGCCACCCAGACCAGGGATTTGGGCTGTGGGGAAGGATGATGACCATCTGCTCCAAGTGACTCCT